>OY728134.1:1074115969-1075413100 GCA_963277665.1 Viscum album
AGGATATACTAATGCATATTGGGCCAGTATAGTGAATTATAGGAAGTCAACATCAGTAGGTGCCTTCTATCTTGGTGGATTGTGTATTTTTTGGCAAAGCAAGAAGCAAGATTGAATTTCATTAAGCACTGTAGAAGCCAAGTATATTGCAGCCACTCAAGTATGCACACAATTGTTGTGGATAAAGAAAAAACTTGTTGATATGGGAGTTGGAGTGAAGTCTCTGATCAAAATACAGTATGATAACTAAAGTGCTATCAATCTTAGAAAAATTATAGACCATCACTCAAGGACAAAGCACATTGAGATAAAATATCATTTTATCAAGGAGAAGGTGGATCAAGGGATAGTAAATTTGGAGTATGTGCCTACAGAGCTACATGTTGCAGACATTATGACAATGGCCTTACCCAAGGATGCATTTGAGAGGAATCAGCTGGCTCTGGGAGTCCAGTCAACTACCCTCACTTGAAAAAGTGTGTATGTGGGACCCCCTCTCCCTGAGGTATGGTGTGTTATCCTTACTATACTAATTTTTGATCTATACTCTATTTTAGACCAAAAATTAGTGACCTTTGGGTTCATTTACAAAGGGGGAGAAAGAGTGACTCCTAAAGGGGAGAAACTGTGGCTAAATAAGAGATATAATGTCTTTTTCAAATACATGGGGAGAAGATGATAGGTGGATTAGTGAGATAGGGAGAGTTTATCAAAACAAGTGAAAGAGATGATATGGGGAGAATCCTGATGAGAGTATGTGGTGTTCGAAGTGATCATCTAGAGCTTAGCTTGGACAACACAAGAAACAATGAAGGAGGAAATTTAAATCTGACGATGCAATTAGTGATCGATCAAAGATTTGATATCATGACCACTAAGGTTCGTGATGCAAGCAGTTTATTGGTATCAGTAAGGTATCAATAGTTGGTGTCAGAAATGAAGTGATACATTGATGAAATTTTCATACTACTCTTATTTCTCACGTTGAGCATTGCTCATGTGGGCTTAGAGTATGTGGTGAGTGAATCTTTGGTCACTATCTGAATCGCAAGAGGTGAATGATGGAAGGATCTTCAATGATGTATCAAAGTGTAGAGAATCATTATGAGAAGAGTTTTCAACAAACCCAAAGGGGGATATTTTTGGGTAAAAATCCATCAATATATCATTGAACCATTTTTGAGGAGATTGTATTTGTTGACAAAGCAGGCCTCCATGTTATGTTTGTTGAAAAACCAAGACCACAATGTTAAATTTGTTGAAAAAAGGGAGTTTACATGGTGAGTTGTCAATTTAAAGAGATGTTTTTGACAATTCATGATTGAAATATGACCTTCGACAAAGGAATGGATGTTCTGGAGTTAGTACAAAAAGAATAGATACATGGTGGCACCGTTTTCCCCGTTTTTACAAAAATTTTGGGCCTCAAAATCGAGAATGAGAGAAAATTGTTTTTGGAAAAGGAACTTGTGTGCCAGTGTCTTGGAGACTTGGAAAGTTTCATTCCATATGTTTTTCAATATCAGAACATAAAAATATGGAAAGGGAAAGAGAGTCACCCAAGTTTTGGTTTGGGTGCGCAAGGTGACTAGGGCGACAGAGGCTCAAAGAGGATGGACTTTCATGCTGGGAGTAGACTTTCACACGGTGCTCAGGGTTACTCAAATGCCTATAAATAGAGGGATACCCCTTCTAATTTTCATGGAATCTCAACATTTAGATATAATTCAAGCTCCAGTCACACAGGTGGTTTGGGCACACAAGTGGTGGTTAGGGAAGAGAAGTATAGAGTTATTCATAAGTTGCACATCGATTGATAGTTGCACTTCAATATTGGTTTGGGCGTAAAATGGTGTGAGTCACCCAAGTTCTATGTTGGAGAAGGAAGTGTCATGAAATTAGTTAGGTTACACTTGTGTACCAGACATAGAGAAGTGCACCCGTCATAGAGAAGCGCGCTAGGCTTAGAGAAGCACGCCAGTCATTCTAAGGCTGTGCGAAAGTTGGAAGATTTCCTGGTACATCTAGTGAAAAGTGATATTCATCTATGGGTGAATGTTGGAAGTCCACAGATCATC
Organism: Viscum album; assembly: GCA_963277665.1. Lineage (NCBI taxonomy): Eukaryota > Viridiplantae > Streptophyta > Magnoliopsida > Santalales > Viscaceae > Viscum > Viscum album. The sequence continues at coordinate 1,074,118,048 of OY728134.1, forward strand.
TACATACAGAGGAAGATGCATTCATTTGTGATAATTAAGGGACCTACAAGTCCATAAACTATAAGTGGATCCTTTCGAGAGCAGTGAGCAAAGAAAGAGGAAGAACATGATCCTATCCACTAGTAGTGAGCTGGAGAGAGACACATAGGGAGTGACCCTTGGTAAAGTAGTGAGATGACCCTAAATGTTTTAAAGGAAGTGAGCTTGGGAATATAAGTGATCTATCCCAAACAAATGTAAATTGTCTGTGAGATTTAGTGGATTTGGCACATCATAACATCGCCATTGTATGCTCCTTGGACGTAGCCCAATGAGGGTGAACCAAGTAAAAATATATGGGCCTATCTACTTACTTCTCTACATTTCATTTAAAGAATAATCACCAGATAAAGAAGAAATTAGTATTGTCTTCATGAACACTAATGTTCAAACGAAGAGACCCTTATAACAATGATGTCAAGATCTAGTGGGGCAGGAAGAATAAGTTGGAAAAGAATATCCATACCCTGATTCACCCCCCCTCTCAAGGTATCTAGGCCCCTTTTGTTCCTAAAAATTGGTATCAGAGCGAAGGTTGATTTTGTTAGATTTTTTTATCTAACTTGGTTTAGTTAATTTGCGTGGTTAAAGATTCTTCCTTCTCTTTTCTTGGTGTGCCATGGAAAAGGAAAAAACATCAAAAAAGAATCATAAGTCAGATGGTATTCCTTAGTGTGGAAGTGTTTATGGAAAAAGTTTGATTCAAATAAAGGAATAAAACATCTTGATGAAGTAAGGCTTGTATGAATCAGATAGGGAAAAGATAAATTAACTCAATAATAATGTAGGAAAGAGCGAAGTAATTGAAATTAAAAGTGATTTTGAAACTACTGATGATGATGAAATTTCAAGAAGTCCACTAGTAGATAATGTTGACATGATAAAGGAATTGGATCGAAAATTGGATGAAGTTAAATCTAAATATATATGGATATAAGTACTAGAAATTGAGTTCAATAAGATAATAGGCATAAATCAAAGGCTTATTTATGTGGATAATGACTTGAGGGATAAGAATGATTCCCAATCTAAATAACTAAAAGATATGTCTTCAAAGAGAGATAAATAAAAATATGACAATAAGGGAAAGAATCTAAACTCAGATAACATTCAAAATTTGAAATTTAGAAATGATGATCTTGCTGCACAGCTAATCTAACTAGTTCAAGAGAAACAAAGACTACAACAGGAGAGTGCATGCTATGATGATTCTACTTGTCAATATAATTGAAAGTAAAGGAGCAATGTGACATGGTGGAAAATCTCACACATGAGTTAGAAGATGTGATGAGTAGAAGGAAGAATCTTGAGAGAGAACTCAATTCTCAACTTTAAGCAAGGGATATGAAGATTCAAAAGTTTGAAGAAGAGATAGAGTTAGCGAAGAAAGAAGTGGAGAAATACAATACCAAAGGAAATTATAAAATGAAGGATGCCTTGCACTTACTATTTGACTATCCTTCCACAAGTAATGATAAAATGAACAAAAAATATGCAATTTAGGGAGGGAAAAAACAATATATTTTACCAGGTCAAAGACCATATAGTTTGGGAAAAACTAGTATTGGATTTGATGAATCCCCTCCCATGCATGATATAAAGAGATCCGTGAACAATTATAGAAATAGAGAAAATCCTATAGGTGCTAGAGACAAACCTAATAGGACATTTAAATGAAGTAGTGACAACATGTTCTATTTCTATGGGATTTATGGCCACACATTAAGATTTTTTTCAGAGGCTTTGTAATATATTTCATGCTGTAAAGATGTAAACATTTATAAATATAAGAATAAGAAGAATCATCTTGAGAAGTCTGAAAGAAGAGTCTCTTAGAAGAAATAATACATAAATTGATTCTACTGTGGAAGAATGGGACACACCATGAGTATGTGTCAGGAATCCCATGAGCTCAATGTCACAAGAGGAACGTAAGCAGAATCAAAATATGAGATACGAAATGATGAAATGAGGTATTCCTTTAATAGAATATGTTTTATATGTTCTGATCATGGAAATTTGGAAAGACATTGCAGCAAGAATAATATAGAAAAATGAAATGGAATCCAGAAGGAGATCCCCAACACATGCAGTTTACAATGAAGAAGCTTATTCTAGAAGACAACATGTTAAGATGAAAAATAGGTTTACAATCTCAGTGGAATCACAAGGATCTCAAAGAAAGGTTCATAAATCACCTCCTCTATTACACTCACAAAAACTTCCCTGGAATGGATGTGGATAGTCCTAGAAGAGAAAGAGAGGATATTCCCCCAATGTAATTAAGAAGAATGTAATGTCAGTGGAAGACTCAACTGCAACATTAAAAGGTGGCATGACTCGGAAAATTGATAAAATAAATATGACTAAATAATTTCCTCGAAAAATCACATGTCATTCCACATACCGAGAAGTGAAGGAAAGAGAAAGAACAATCCAATGGAGTAAGAAGAAGGAGTAGGTGACCCATGGAAATATTCCTTCTCAAAGAAAGAGTCATAAAAAATGGAATATTGGTGGAGTATCAAATAAGGAAACCTCTACTAATGGAATTAGTTCTCCAATTATGAAAAAGTCCAAGCATCCAGAATCTAAATATTAGAAGAGGAATCGGAATGTGGGTAAATAATTCATAGTCATATGGCCAAAACAATTGATGTTGGCTAGGAAGTTGGAGAAGGAAAAGAAAGAGTGTGATGCTTTACAAGAAATAATCAAAGGGTTTACCCATTTGGATAAACCACAATACTTTTCTTTAGGTTTCTATAAATTCCCCTCTCCCTATGAGTTTAAATGCTATTAACTGATTTTTTAGTGTTTCAGGTTCAAGGGGAGATACGATCCAATGGAAAGTGTCATAAAGAGATGCAAAGTGGTGAGGTGATGTTCTCCAAAATGTTAACTAATTAAAATCAGTTATCATAATTGAAGATGAAAGGAAGTAATTATGTACATTGGATAGTGATGATGTTATTAACTCTATCTCTTGTTTCCTACACAGATTTACAACTAAGTAGGCTTAAATTTTTCGTTGATGGCTCATTGTTAATAGGAGAATTCACCTAATGGAGATCTCATTGATGTAATTGAGCTAGAGAAGTTTCTCAAACCTGTAGCCACATGTGAAGAAATGAAGTAGGAGAAGAAGAATGTTTGTGGGTTTAAACAGTGGGCCTGATAGCAAAAAGTGTTTCATAACATAGGGGGAGAATTCAATATCATAATAAGATGAAAGAGCTATCAAAGCAATAACTAAATGACCTAGTTCAGGTTTTAGTTTTCCATCAAGAGAAGACATATTGTGGGAGAAACAAAAAAAATCCGTGTATTTCTTGCTCATATATTTTTTTTCTAACATTATGGTATCAGATGAATATTTTCATGAAACCAAGGATAGAATATCAATAGTGTTTCAACAAGTATCTGATAAAAGTAGTTGAGATAAATGATGTCACTATCATTGAAAATTAACAGATTTATCAACAACATAGTGGACAACTTCCTGATGAAATTGATGAGGAGGTAAGAGACTCTATGGGATTAGAAGTGGTATATGCTGATTTAGAAGAAGATACTGATGATGATAAGGAAGTAAAATCTGTATCTATACAAAATTCAAAGAGTCGAGCTAAAATTGATAGGAAAAATATCATTGGTGATCAGGCAACACATGTCCAAATAAGGAGAATGAAGTCACTTCATCATACATCCTTCTTATCTCAGGTAGAGCTGAAATGTTTTGCTGATGTAGATGAAGATGCAAACTAGGTTTAGGCTATGATGAAGATCTAGATTATTTTGAAAAGAATCATATGTGGGAGATTGTTTTGAGGCCATCATATAAGAATGTCATCAGAACTAAATGGGTCTTTCGCAACAAGATAAATGAATATGGCATAGTGATTCGAAATAAAGCACGACTAGTGTGCAAAGGATACTCCTAGATAGAGGGTATAAATGTTGATGAGACATTTTCAATGGTTTAAAGGTTGGAGAAAATCATATTATTTCTTTCCATTGTAGTACAAAAAATGTTCAAAGTATTATAGATAGACATCAAATCTACTTTTTTGAATGGGGTTCTAAAAGAAGATGTTTATATTGAGAATCCAGATGGTTTTATCATTCATGAAGATGATAACAAAGTTTTTCAGTTGAATAAAGTGATATATGGTCTGAAACAAACAACAAGAGCATGGTACTCAAGTCTTGATCAATATTTTAAGAATCTTGGATTTCAATTTGGTGAAGTTGATTATAATCTCTATTTTAATAATGACAGTAATCAAAGGATTATGGTGCTAGTTTATGTCCATGACATAATTTTTAGAGGATCAGATGAAGTATAGTGAAGACATTTTTTTGAATTCATGAAACTTGAGTTTGAAATGTCTATGATTGGTGAGGTAACGTTTTACCTAGTTTACAGGTAACACAAGGAAGGAATGACACATTTATCTCTCAAGGAAAATATTCCAAAGAGGTTCTTAGGAGATTTAGGATGGAAAATTCCAAGGAAATAAATAATTCAGTTGTTACCCGGATGAAAATGTCAAAATATGATGAAGGAAAGGTGGTTAATATCACAGAATATAGGAACATTAATAGAAGTTTATTGTACTTAACAGTGACAAGGCTTGATATTGTATTCACTACATGCCAACCAATGAGATATCAAAGTAATCCCAAGGAAATCCACATGATTGTAGTGAAAAGAATACATCGGTATATCAAGGGTACAATGTATTTCAGATTGATATATACGTACAAATATCTGTTAGAGTTATTGGGATATACTGATGAATATTGGTTCGGTTCATCGGATGACAAGAAATCAACATCAGGAGGTGCCTTCTATCTTAGTGGATTTTTTATTTCTTGGATAAACAAGAAGCAAGCTTTAATTATATTAAGCACCATGAATGATGAGTATATTGCAGCCAATAAATCATGCACATAGTTATTATAGATAAAGCATCATCTTGATGATATGGGAGTTGGAGTGAAGTCTCCAATCAGAATCCAGTGTGATAACTCAAGTGCTATCAATCTTAGAAAAAATCAAGTCCATCACTCAAGGAAAAAGCACATTAAGATTAAATATTATTTTATCAAGGAGAAGGTGGATAAAGGGATAGTAATGTTGGAGTATGTTCCCAAATAGCTATATTTTGTGGACACTCTCACAAAGGCCTTACCTAAGGATGCATTTAGAGGCATTAGCTAGCTCTAGGAGTCTAGTCGACTCCCTGCACTTGAAAAAGTGTGGATGTGGGAAACCCTTTCCCCGAGTTATGGTGTGTTTTCCATACTATACTAATATTTACTATCTAATCTATTGCCGACCACAAAGGAGTGACCTTTGGGTTCATTGACAAAGGGGGATAATGAGTGACTCCTAAAGGGGAATAAACTCTGGCTAAATAAGGGAGATAATGTATTTTTCAATGACATGGAGAGAAGATAATAGGTGGAGCAGTGAGGTAGGGGGAGTTTATCAAGATAGGTGAAAGAGATGATAGGGGGACCATCATGATGAGAGTATGTGGTGTTCAAAGTGATCATCCATATCTTAGCTTGGAAAACACAAGAAAAAACGAAGGAGGAGTTTTAAATCTGACGATGCATGAAGTGATTGATCAAAGATTTGATATCACGACAGCTTAGGTTCGTGATGCAATAAGTTTATTTGTATCAGTATGGTATCGAAAATTGGTGTCATAAATTAAGTGATCCATTGATGAAATTTTCATAATACTCTTGTTTCTCACACCTAGCATTTCTCATGTGGTCTTAGAGTATGTGGTGAGTGAATATTTGGTCACTATCTGAATCGCAAGAGGCGAATGATGGTGGATGATGGAAGGATCTTCAGTGATGTATCAAAGTGAAGAGAATAATTATGAGAAGAGTTGTCAATAAACCCAAAAGGAGATATTGTTGGGTAGAAATCCCTCAAGGTATCATTGAAGAATTTATGAGGAGATTTTGTTTGTTGACAAAGTGGGCCTCCATGTTATGTTTGTTGACAAAGAAAGACCACAATGTTCAATTTGTTTAAAAAAGGGGGTTTACATGGTGGGTTGTCGAGTTCAAAAGATGTTTTCAATAATCCATGATTGAAAAAGAACCTCAAAAAAGTAATAGATGATCTGTAGGCGGTACAAAAAGAACAGATAGAAGGTGACACCATTTTACAGTGTTTGCCAAATTTTTGTGCCTCAATATTGACAAAGGGAGAAAAGTGTTATAGGAAAAGGGACTTGCACGCTAGTGTCTTGGAGACCTGGAATGTTGTGCGCCATATTTTTTTCAAGATCAGAACATCAAAATATGGAAAATCAAAGAGAGGATCCCAAGTTTTGGTTTGGGCATGCAAGGTGACTAGGGTGACAGAGGCTCAAAGCGGTTGGACTTGTGCGCCCAGAGGATACTTGCGCGCGGCGCTTAGGTTTCCAAAAATGCCTATAAATAGAGGGATACCCCTTCTCAATTTTATGGAAACTAAAAAATTAGATATAATTTGAGCTCTAGTCATGCATGTGGTTTGGGCGCACAAGTATAGAGTTATTCAGCCACTTGATTGTTGCACGCTAATATTGGTTTGGGCGTAAAAGGGTGTGAGTCACCCATGTTCTGAGTTGGCAAAGGAAGTTTCACACTAGTTAGGTAAAACTTATGAACCAAGAATAGAGAAGCACTCCAGGCATAGAGAAGCGCACCAGGCTTAGAGAAGCATTATAGTCATTCTAAGGCTGTGTGAAAGTTGGAAGATTTCCCAATACATCCGGTGAAAAGAGAGATTCATCTACGATTGAAAGTTGGACGTTAACAGAGCATCTACATATAGAGTAATATGCATTCATTTGTGATAATTAAGGGACTTACAAGTCCATAAATTATTAGTGGATCCTTTCCAGAGTAGTGAAAAAAGGAAGAGGAAGATGATGATCCTCTCCACTAGCAGTGAGCCGGAGAGAGACACATAGGGAGTGACCCTTGGGAAAGCATTGAGATGACCCTAAATTATGGAATCCCACATTTTTATTACATAAATTTTCATTATATTTTAAAAACATAGTATTTTTAAAGTCTAGTGTCTTGGAAATCAGGAACAATATGCATGAAAACATAAAACATTCTTCTAATACACTTGTAGGGATTCATCATAAGTTCATCCTAACTACAATTACTACATCTCAACCTGGAGACATACATCAATGGAATGGGTGAGAAGAAGGCCCAGTAATGAAATAAAGGGAATCCGTTTACTTGTGATATCAATAAGATCTTGATGAAAAATATAAATACATGAGCAATGTAAGAAGAGGAATAGAAAAATAAAAATAACATGAATCATAACTTGAATATGTGTCTACAAAATTTAATTTGAACATTCATGAACATATCACCAAGGTTCATCCCCAAGGTGTCATAAACATTACCAAGGTTATTCACCAAGGTATCGTGAAACTTGTCATCTCTAGAGATTAAATTCTTTACCCAATGCATTCGAGTGCTATTAGGGCGCACCATTAATATGCATTTATTTTCATGTGATCTACATAGATCATAATAAAATAATTTCATAAATAACCCAATGAGAATAAAATAAAGGGGTTTCATTTCAAAATCGTGATGTTTAAAAAGTGATTAAAACTAATATCATTATGTCATTTATAACCCATGGAACGGAAGTGAGGGTTATATGTATGTAAATTATTGAATAAAATATATAAATTTTTTGTATTGATGAATAAACCTAGAAATGAAATTGTTTTGGGTATTTACATAAATAAAATAATAGAATTTTTTGAGAAAAAGAGAGAGATTTTGAGATGAAAATTCTGCTACATAACGACTATGTAACATGGTTTTAGAAAACATTAAAAGTAGAGGATAAAGAGGTCAACCATTAATAAGAGAGTCATAATACAATATAATGATAGAATAAAATGGAGATAATAACTTGGTATGTCTATTTTAATGACATACCACATAAAAATGAAACTCAAAAGAAAAGAGAAGATGTGATTTCTTTTACAAAAATGCAGAAGCCTAACGATATCACATATAAATTCAGAAAATCAGTTGATGAGAGTGGAAAGGTTATCTCATAATTTGGACATTAAATTGATAGTAATAATGATTTATAAGATCATACCATAATATAATAAGATGGAAACTAGAAGACATAACATAAAGGAAATCATGACTGAAAGAGGAGGGTGAAAGGTTCCCTTACCTTGAAGAGTAACTTCAAAAATTCAATGTTTGGGACTTTGGGGTACTTGAAAGAACCTTGGGAGGTCTCCTTTGGAGGTAAAAATACTATAGCTTCTTTTAGTATTAATTTTTAATGAAAGGAATGAAGGAATGGGTTTGTATTTATAGAAAAAGTGAGGGAATGTTTTATTAATTTCCAAGGGACACCTCATTAGTGGTATTTGCAAAACCATGGGCTTTCCCATGTTATTTGACCATGGTATTGGCCACTTGGGACACCTCATAACATATATTACTGTACACAAGTTAACCATAATTATTATATCATGATTAATCATTAATGATGTCATTAAATACACCGAAACTCAAAACTGTATTCTTACTATTCATTGAAAAACAAAACATTTTATAAAAATCTCATAAATTCACCCTAACCTAATATCGATGCTCTGAATTAAAAATGAATTCCATTTTATGAAAATACTTTTCTAGTTATTAGATATTTAATTTTCAAGTAAAAACACTATTTACTCGAAAAAATACTAATACTTAACTAACAATTTCAGAAATAGTTATTTACTTGTTCTATTATATCACTTCACCATTCAAGATGCTTAAATTATATTTATACTTTCTTAAGTAGGGTTACTATTCCATTGGTAACATTACTATTCATAAGGGTAATATTACTATTCATACTTTACTATTTACTAAAAATTAATTTGATTTTATTAGACTCTAAATTTCTTACTGATCACAACAGTACAAGACCATTTTTTTGAAAATAATTTCACATTATTAATTATTTAAAGTATAAAAAAATATTTTAAAATACCCTTTTTCCAAAATTCACCAATAATATAGAACTTCTATAAAATCATCCTATATTTATTTTGACATTTTAAATCCACAAATTTTACCATAATAAGGAAATTTTATTTATACAAAAGGATTACATAAAGTAACTAAGGCCTCGTTATATAGCCCCTTATAACACATGCATAGGACCTAAGTGTAAGGTGTGCTATGGTGATAGAATCTTGGGGTGGCTTGGAAAAAATTTCCCAATTGGTTATTTCTATCAGCTTGAACTTCTCCCGTAGGAGATTCTGTTCAAGCTTCACATGTTGAAGTTCGACTTGGGATTAGTCTAGAGCAAAGCCTAGTGACACAAACTCCTTCCCAAGCCCCAACAGATGGGCTTCGTATTGCCTGAGTCTACTGGATGAGGCCATAAACTTCTCTTTCTGTATTAATTAACCATGATCACTTTTATTTATAAACAATAATCATAAAATTAAGAGTATAGTTTCCAATGGTTATATTGACCAAAGATCATATAACAGTTGAAACACAATAGTCTCATTTTAATTATACTCACTTCATTAGTTATAGGATATAGTTTTATTGAGTATAAAATAAAATAACCCACAAATTCAGGAAACAATTATTATTCAAAAGTTTGGGTCATTACATTAATATTATAAAGGTAGTGAGCTTGGGGATAGATGTGATCTAGCCCAAACATTGTAAATTGGTAGTGAGATTTCGTGGATTTGGTACATGGACACATCCCCATGTATGCTCCTTAGACATAGCCCAGTGAGGGTGAACTAAGTAAAAATATCTGCGTCTGTCTGCTTGCTTCTCTATATTGAATTCAAAGAATCATCACATGATAAAGATGAAGTGAACATGGTCTACATAATCACTAATGTGAAAACAAAGTGACCCTTATAACAAAGAGGTCAATATCTAGTGGGGTAGGAAAAATAAGTTGGAAAATAATATCCATACCCTGATTCACCCCACTCTTAGGGTATCTAGTCCCTTTTTGGTTATAATAGTATACCAAAGAGTAGGGTTAACTAGATGGTAGTCGACCAAGTCATGATTCTTCAAAATGGAAGGCAAACCATTCCAGTGAAGATCACATAGAATAGGATCCACAACCTCTGTTAGCACAGTCCTTTTGTAACCAAAATGACAAGAATCCTATTTTGAAAATTTCACCCCTGCATAGGAAGATGATGCTGCATATCAATAACCTATTTCTAAATATCCATCCTTTATATCTAGTCCTCACACTTTTTATGAGGAGGAATTTGAAAAATACCATCCTACCTTTGAAGAAGGATTTTCAAGAAGCATCAATGAGCTGATATAGGTGAACCTTGGTACTCATTAATATCCTAGGATGACATTAACCAGTGATATCATGCCTCTTATTGAACAAGAGAAGTATATTGAATTCATAAACAAGAACTATGAAATATTTTCTTGGAACTACAAGGAGATACCAGAGTATAATCCCCAAGACACCATCTACTGACTAGTACTTCCTATTGGACACCATGGATTCAAGAAGGTTCCTAGATGGATATATCCCTCCCCTGGAACCATGGTCAAGGTCGAAGTTGATAATTTTTGTCAAATCAATATTTATTATATAAGTTCAATACCATAAATGTATAGATAAAGTTATCCCAGTTAGTAAGAAGAATATACAAATCCAAGTCTATATCAACTTCTGGGTCGTCAACCACTATTTCCCAAAGGATAGATTCCCCACCCCCTCATATAGTTTCTGATTGACACACTATCATCTTATAATCCATATTCGTCCTGGATGAGTGCTATAGGTATAATAAAATTTGGATGGCCCATAAATATGAAGAAGCCATTATATCTAGGGAACCAGAGGTAAACTACTACTATCAGGAAATTCCCTTCAAATTAAATAGTTTTGGAGAAACCTACTAATAATTCATGCATCATATCTTCATTCCCCTCATTGTAATAATGGTGGAGTTCTACCTAGATAATTTTTTGGTCAAATATACCCAACTATAGGACCATCTCAATGATCTTGAGAAAGTGTTTAGTCTTATCTAAACCTATAATATGAAGATGAACCTCTTGAAGCATGAATTCTGGCCCACCTCTAGGAAATTCCTTGACTTTTTTCTAGTATAATGGCATCAAGACTGGTCAGGATAAAATCAAGGACATCATTGAAATCCCCCTCTACATAACATGTAAGAGTTGTATGGATTTAAAGGGTGTTAAGATTACATATAGTGTTTTCTCTCTAAACTGGTGAGAAAATGTAAGTATTTTTCCAAGCTGATGAAGAAAGTCATTGCCTACCAATAGGAAAAATAATGTCAGAGCACGTTTGATAGATTCAAGAAATATTTGATTCTCCCTTTGATTTAAATGACCATAGTATAAGGGAAATAACTATTATTCTACATGAAATCCCTAGATAGATCCCCTAGAACCCTCAATGATCAGAAGAAAAACAAAGTAAAAGAAAAAAGTTTTTATTAACTTAGTCACATGATGATCTAAATTAAGGACATATATTCTCACATAAAGAAGAAATGACTTGCCTTGGTATTTACAATCCAAAACCTATATCACTATTTTTAATATCACGAGGTCTAACTAATCTCTCAAATTGACCCACTAAAGTAAATCCTCAAGTGTTCCATGCTGAATAGATGATTGGTGTGATGGGAAATGATCTTTTAGTAGTTCAACATCATGTTCATCCATTATAATTTTTTCAAGGGGAAATAACTAGTATATTTTATTTCTATTGAACCAAACTCATAGGAGTTTCCATATATTTATACTTTATTGATAAATGTATTCTCTCTATAGATAAATTAGCTCCTTGATATAAAATACACTTTAATTATGCAACTTAAAGTTTAATCAGGAGGAGAATAAACAACCTTAAGCTCAATAGGGTTAGCCTTGGTGTTGTATTTATCACTTTCTCAAAGGACCTTATCCCATAATAATTTCTACTTTTAGAAGGATGCACCATTAATGAGGATGAATATCATGCCATCATTATTGGACTCGAATTAGCCCTTGAGATTGAAGTCCCATGGTTTCATGTTAAGGGTAACTCTAAGATAATCATCAAATAGATCAATGATGACTACACTATCAACAAATATGAGTTTTCCCCTAATTAAGCATGTGTGAAAAAATTATGGAAATATTTAATTATGTTCCAATGGTGTCTCATGTACTATGGTTCCAAAATGATCAGGTTGACGCTATAGAAAATTTGATTATGTCACTTTCCAGTATAGACTAAGATAACATGGTCATTCATGTGTCACGTCATAAAGTGATATACCTCATCACTATTGATGAGGAAAACCATGTGGTTAATAAACCCACCACCATATCTTCCTAAGAGGGACCTTTTAACTCCCCTAGAATAGAAGACAAATCTTATTAGAAGACTACTTTGATTGAGTACTGCCAACACAAAACTCTACTTATAAGTTGGGATGATAAAGATAAAATCCATATAAGGGTAGTGAATTTCATCCTCTGTGATGAACCCAACTCAGAGAGATTACTCTATGATAATATATTGTATATAATCCATCTCTGATTCATTCAAGGAAATAAAATTTCTCCGGTCTTTCAAGTGGTCCATGCCAAAGCATGTAGGGATCATCATAAAGAATTGAAGATATCCCACCATATATAATGATTGTATTATTTTCAGCACACCATTATCCATGAATACACAAAATTCAATAAGAAGTATCATTCATGTCAGATCTATGAAAAATTTGTGCATTAATTCATAGATCTTATCTAAACCACTAAGTATTCTTGAAATTTTTCCATATAGGGAATCATTATCATGGATCTGTATCTACTAGTAATATCCTAACAGTTCAAGTAAATCCTTAATACCACTGATTTATTTTTTAAACGATATGAATATATCCCTATCAAAGAAGTTAAAGGTGAGTTATATAATCTGGTTCATGAAATCCTACATCTTTATTTGTTTGGGATCCTTCACACTATTCTCATAGATAATATAATTAACTTTCGATTCAAAAATTTAAATAAGTTCTATGCCAATTACAGTTTCTATTCCAACCATATTTTCTATTATAATGCACTAATGAATGTATAGATAAAATAATTCAATAAATTCCTCTCAAATATTCTACAAAATGTAGTGAATTAGAATAGGAAGATATGTCCTAAAATACTCTAAAATCCCCTATGGTCATGTCAAATGATGACTCAGACATCTACCTAGGTGACCCATTATTCCTTGGTGTATAGAAAAAGTTATAGGTTCCCATTAAGGTTCATCTACCATCACTCTGGATGAATGTATACGATCATTTGATAGAAGATAAAAGGTCTTAGGTAAAACTAACCAAATTGGAATCCCTTGATAAGAACATGATATAGGAACTGCATAACCTAGAGGTTTATTAAAAAAAAGTTTTCTGAGCATTAAATTAAACTGTTCTCTTCCACTCATTCCTCCAAGGTGATTTGGTTTTAACATTGAGAGAACCAATGATACTTGGGAGGAAACTTCTGATGTTGGAAAAAATGTGCGTGTGTGTGTGTGTGTGTGGGGGGGGGGGGTCCCTTTACTATTCAAAAGGTTTACTCTAATGGTGCATACTCATTTATCACCATCTATAGGGGGTAAAAAATTCTTCCCACCAACACAATATTCCTAAATAATAATTTCACATTACTTCATGTTGGATAATTGGCCCTTGTCTCATGAACTAAAACTATACAACATTGGGTCTAGGCTATATGACCTTAAACTGTATGGAAGTCTATCCTTACTATATGATTTTAAAATATATATAATCCATAGTCTATTTTACACAACTTTAAACTAATTGTAATGGGTACTCATCACATGAACCTAAATTGAATGACATATAAGTCCTAGTTTCATGACCTTAAACTATGTATCAAATTATCCTCACTGCAATATGTTAAACTAAATGATCAACTTCCTTTCTGCATGGTGTTAAAATTCAATTTCCTTGATCCTAGTTGTATGAACCAAAATTTCATATTCAACATCTTTAAATATATAATTTTAAACTATATAATCATGTTTGAGTCCTTAAATGTGAGAATAACCTCCCCCTCCATTGTTGGTCACCTAATTTTCTACTTTGCAGAACTACATGTGTTTTGATTCTTATCACACGAGATACATAGTGATGACCATGTATCCTAACTTTATACAATCCATGAACTCTACATCCATTACCCATACACTAATGATGATGCAAATTTTACCAATTCTCATAAAGTTTTTGGTCTCCCTTATATCATTAGAGAACCCATCCTTTTCTTTCCCCATATTCTATACATGATTTAGATCTATGTAGAAGCTTCAATAAATATACATGGATTGATTTCCATGTATGGGATATATAGTGATTAATGGATCTACTATCATATTCATAGATGAAATTCCTCTTTAACATATACCTTGTGTTAGTTTCTAGGTCCCCTTTATTGGGTTTGTTCTTCCCACCTAACACTATGATGAAACTTCTCTCAGAATATTTGGTCAAAGATAGATGATCTTAAATTTAAGAAAATTGGGTATAAGCATCATGATCATAACTTTTTTTGATCTTCCTCTCATATAACCCTTAATTATCCTAGGTCTGTAAGAGAAAATATCGTTTAACTTGGATCCCACTATTATAAAGACCATCTCGGCCTCTGATACTACTTGTATGACCTTAAAAGTAAAACTCCATGGTTTTAGTTCAATGACCTTAAACTAAGAATCTTTTTCTAAACATCATGACCTTAAATTGTTTATACTCACCCCTGAGGTTTGTTTAGTTTAGATTGTTGTATTTTTGATTCATGTTGAATTTACCCTACCTAGTGCTATAAGGACTACCTCAACTAACCCCTCTAGTTCAATATCTATGACCTTAAACTAAAAACATCCCTTGGTCTAATAATCAGGACCATAAACCTTATATACACACGCTTGGGTTTGTCTATAATGGATTTAGGTCTCCAATTAAGGCCAATAATACCCTCATCTACCATGTAAACTACACCACATCATGGTTTAAGATATATGAACTCAAAATATGTAGTATTGGGGACCAATTATAGGTCCCAAAGGAATTATAATAGGGGATTAATCTTGGTGGGACTATTCTAACTAAAATTTTCTCCCTTATATTATTTATCTTTTTGAACTTGTTCCCAAGTGGATAAGAATTCTGTTCAACCAATTACTTTACTATCAACCTTAATGAAACCTAATATTAATTCCAAAAATTAGTTCATGTAGGGATACACTGATTTTTTACTTGGTTCACCCACACTAGGATACTCCAAGGATCATGAAATCAATAGTGTGTTGACACACCAATTAACCACTAAGTTCATTATTGTTAAGCAGATACACTATAGTTGTAGTCAATCCATATATGGGCTCACTACCCTATAAGTATTTTGGGTTGGATCAATTACACACACATATCACTATATTTTATCCTTCTTTGTTCACTACTCTAGGGAAGAACACCCGCATTTTATAGACATGTAGGTCTGACGTCAAATAGTATCACTTGGATGAGTGCATCTTCAGTCTTGTATATATGCATTATTTATATCATTATGGGTTTCTCTTTCATGGGCCTATTTTGAAATCCTATTTATAACACAACCTTTTTCCTTTAAGTATAGTGATTTTAACCCACTTCACTCCATAGTAATGATATCTTCCTTCTTCCTCACTTTTTTGTGAGAAAAAATACTCATTCTTTGTCTATGAAAAAGATCTCCAGGATAACACTATTTCCTTATATATTTATTTGACTTATGTGTATTCAAGAATAATTATTCAAGATCCACCCCTTCTACTTATAGTTGTGTTGATAATGTCTATGAGAGTTCTTATATTTCTCTCTATAATTTCATAGATGAGTGGTAAAAGTTACTGAGAGTCTCTCTCACCTCTTAAGAGATGATTCTTATCTTCTTTCTTCTTATATTCTTGTAAAATGCTAAAAATTCTCCATGAGAGATAACTTTATATATTTAATATTTAGATAAACCTTTTTATTCTCATGAAATACTAGAATAATCCCATTTTTATGATAAATATTCAATGTTCTCCTTAGGGTAGTGAAATAATGTATTAGAAATATACACCGGTCTTTTTGTCTTGAGATTTAAATCATATTGTGTATTTAAAAATACATTCCATTCTATGCTAATACATGGTGCATCAAATTTAATGTCTCCAAATACATATTTTTCTTGGAATTTATTATAGACAAACCAAATCCCCAAACTCTATAATTTCCAAAAAAACATGAAACTTTAAAATACAATCCTGACTGATTTAAATTATACTCAGATGGATTGATATTTATATGTGAGTTTCTGCACTGTGGTGTATCTTTTATACCTTTACAGTGTGATATTTAAATCATATAAATATCACTACAACTAATACATTTATCCTTGTATTTAATCATGTATCCTATTCAAATATCCATGATATTTGAATCATTTAAAAATAGTACAAGAATCATTTTAATCAAGGTAGGAAACCATTAAGAATAAAATAAAGAAATATCATCTTTAAACTCAGAATGACTTCCTTAGATGATTAGATTAATTTTATCATTTTAAAGATGTATTTAATTCTACTAAATATCATATAAAAAATTTATTAAATATTAGGAAAAATCCTCTATTTAATCAACTGATATGACCCAATATAATCTCCCTTTTAATTTCCTATACTTAAATATTTTTTAAGGCATGATGCTTATACAAATTAGACTTCATGGATATAAATATGATAGTTATGAAGACCATGTGTACATAGATGATGGTTATACAAAATTCTATAATTTTTTCATAAATCATAGATCATTCTTACACAAACAAAAGATTGATTATTATAGTGCCTTGAGATGATGGTTATGTGGTGGCGACTGATGCTTATGTAGGGTATATTCTTGGTTACATAGCCTGAGATGATTTTTAGACAACTCAGTCTCATGGTTAAGTAGATGATGGTTACACATATAATGATTATATAGAACCATGACCATAGATAATCATGCTTATTCAAGGACTACAATGATGGATATAAAAATTACTTATCCATTTCTCTAAGTCTAATCTTCAACCAAGATTTAAAAGATTAATTCCATATTTAATCCAATTTATTTCCAGCCTTTATGGATCATACTAGGAACTTCTCTAAGTGTTTTCACATGGATTTATCAAAACATATGAGATTAATTCCTTCATGTGACACTTCATGAACAAATACTTGGATTTTTCAACACATATAAAGGGGGAGATTATTGGAAACCCTATGGATTTGTGTTTGATTTATTGATAATACATAAGGATGATGAAAAAGTGTATTTGTTGAAAATACACAGTGAGATATGTCTGAAGTGATTCTTATAGTATTGTTATGGATTCATCATTATAAGACTCACAAGGGTGATATATTTTTAGGATTATTTTGAGTTTTTGTAAAATGGATCTCACTATTTGACTTGTTATATGTGTTTACAATGCCAACTGTGTGTAGGAATTGTATAATAAAGGAATAAAGTTCATATGCATGGATAAATACATGTGATAAAACTTGGATAAGTTCATGGGAGGATCCGTGAAGTATGGAAGTTAATTATATTAAATCTAGATTAAATATATTAAATCTTGGTTGAAGAAAAGACTTGGAGAAATGGATAAACCATTTATGTAACCATCATTGGAGGGTTTTCATAAGTATAATTCTTTGTAGACATAGTTATTTGTAACCATCATCTGTGTAACCATCATCTGCATAACCATGATACTAAGTTTTGAAAACATCATCTTAGGATGCATAACCATGAGTATATCCTGCAGAAGAACCAGTCACCTTTTTATAACCATCATCTTAGGGCATCATAAGCATCATTATTTAGGTCAGATAATCATGATCCACAATCATCATAAACATCATATAATGTTTTTAATCATCATCTACATACATATGGTTACATGAATCATGTGTATGTAGATGATGGTTTTTAGCCCTTTATGATGTTTATATAGATCAAGAATCATTCTTACACAACCCAAAGAATAATTCTCATGGTACACTGAGATAATGGTTATAAATAGGTGACTGGTTATTATAAAGGGAAGAATCATTGTTACAAAACATGAGATGATTTTTATGTAACTTAGTCTCATGGATATAAAGATAATGGTAATGAATATGATGGTTATGCATAAACATGCCCATGAAGATTCACGCTTAAGTAGACCCTGTAATGATGGTTATGAAAATTTCACATCCATTTTTCTAAGTCTTCTCTTCAACCGATCTTTAATAGATAAATTCCAAATTTAATAAAATTTACATATAGCCTTTATGGATCATTCTATGAACTTCTCTAAGTATCATCACGTGTATTTTTCATACATATAAACTCCATTACATCACATGACACTTAATGCACATATCCTTGGCTTTGTCAACACATCCAATGAGCTCCATTTGAAAATAAGTCCAAATCAGCCTAGAAATATGTCACCCTCATCAATCCTATAAGAATAAATCAATAAAAATCCTCCCAAAATCACTTTTAACACCTCTCATTATGTATTGTCAACAAATACACCTTTTCTATTTTCTCTATGCATTGTTAAAAAATCTAACACAAATCTATAGGGTGGGAAAAAATATCAACATTTATTTTTTTGAATACATGGAACTTTTTCTTATCACCCTTTGAAAATTAAATACAAAGTATCCACACCATCCCTATTTACCTTCCAAAACCCCTTTAATTGTGAGTTTTATGGGTAGAAATTTCAACTTTTTAACTCCCCATTTGAATGAGGACAACTTATTCTCCTCCTTTATGGATAGAGAATAGCTCCTCATTTTCCTATCTTATCCCCCTTTTTCATGGGAGAAATATTCCATATCATTCTTTGGATAAATCCATTTGGTGAATTGACTTTGAATCTTTTTACCAATTGTTTGAAGTTTCTTATTAGAATTCACAATTTTAAAACAACTTCTCCTAGCCAATTCTAAACCACTTTCTTCACTTTATTAATATAAACTCAAAAATATCCAGTGGGTGAAATTACTAATTAGAATTTGGATCATGAAAAAATCCTCTAAGATAACCGAGTCTATAAATGGTGTGGGAAACAAGAGTTTAAGTTAAATCTCACAAATATATCCATGTCACTGAATAGTTTCCAAATTAAAACACTTTTACCCAAAAACCAATCACTTACTCCAAAATCAACCAACCAACGATATGACCACAGTTTTACACAAAACCATTTGTTGATAATAAATAAAAAAACTAAGTGTGAGAATATACCATTTTAGACCAATTTATGTCACTTATTACTATCGAACTAATGATAACAATTTAAATTTTAATCTCCTCCACACTTCATATGTTTCTTTAATCTTTGATATGGCTAAATAACCTTGAAAAATTAGAACCAACTCTCTTTGAAATTCAACATCATTTATATTGATAAGTTATTCACTTTAGTGTCACTAATTATCAAAGAAACCACCTCATATTTAGTATCTTTTAGTATCCTATAAACAGATGACACCAATTTTAAAACCATGTAAAAATAAATATTAAGATCCCTTTTTATTGTTTTTCTTCTCATAATATGTTTTTTCAATTTTTTTGGTATTATTACACCAATTTCATGGATTAATATCCCTTATTTTATCCAAATTAATCATAAAATCACTATATACTTAGATATGGATTTGACACATTTTATCCTCATCATTTAGGCCCTTTTTATGTAGGTTTTAGCATAAAAAATTTACTTTGAAACATTGATTATAGATTGAGTTTTTAGTTATCATCATCATTGACACACTTGTTCAATCCTGATACCAATATAATCTTGTATTTCATCTAAATCTATTTGTTTCAATTAATAAAATTAGTTTTATAGCTTCAATAAATCATCTTTGAGATCAGTTGCATGTTATTTTCCAACAAAACCAACCCATGAATCATATTTCTCCCTAATTTATATGCCACTTCCAAATAGTTAGTAAACATTTAATTATATGGGGATAGGGGTGGCTTCCATTTTTCCTGAAGTTGAGGAATGAGGATGGTTATGATGAACCAAAACTTCATATTCAAACTTTTCTTTTCCCTTTTTAAGATTTTGGGAAAGGAATCCCAATAACTCATTAACTTCATCATTTTTTTCTTTATCATATTCTATATGAAACTTATTTTCCCCTTTATAATTAATATTCTAAGTGTGAGGCCACTTACACACATTTCATCTTGAACGTTAAAACTTTTTTACTTCCTTGTCTTAGGACTTCCCACAACCTTGGAAGAAATTACACTTGTGCACACCTCCTCTATGATGAAAATCTAGTGAATGTTTATTACCGATTCCTTCTTTATTATAGGAAAATTCCATCAGTCTTCATATATTTTTTTAGATTTATTTTTGTGTGACCACTAGGTCATGCCTTTTCCTTGATGGTCATGAGATCCATCTTGGAATTATTCTTATTTGGTGGATCCTTATTCTTAGTTTTCCATAATCCTCAAATATAGAGTAGATATCCCTTTCTCTTAATCATCTATATATTCTTCCTTTATTTACAAGATAATATTTTTAGTGTAAAAAATCAGGTGATTATATAATCCTACTTTGAACTCTATGTTTTCCCCCAAAACAATGAACCAATTTTCCAGTATAACAAGATAAATTCTTGGATAAAATCCATCTTTGTTTGTCATGAGAGTGGGGGATATCCTAGTGAATTTACTTTATTTCATTATTATATAATGTATTTCCAAATGACTAGGTGTAGCACATATAAAAAATCTCTCTTAAAATCTATACCTCATGTGAACACTACTTGGTTGAGATGTTGTTATAGAAGATTTTATTTTACCATTTAGACTTTGGGATTCTAGACACATTCCCATAATGTGCTAAAATCACCCATAAAAGTACCACTTTATTGATACCTTCTTATTGTCCACATTATTCCTATATTCTACACGAAACATCTATTCTTTATAGATTTTATATTTTTATTTCTCCTAGATCAACTTGTTGGGGCTTCTGTAAGATGAGACTTCTTTTTTTCATTGGAGGTTTATATACTATCCTCAAGTCCCACTACTACAAACACGACATTTATCAACGCTAAAAATGGCCTTTATCAGTGCTAGAAAAGCGCTGATAAAGCCAGCGTAGATAAAGGGGGGGGGGGGGGGGGTCCCCTTTATCAGCACTCCGAAAAGCGCTGATATAGAACCCCTTTATCAGCGCTAAAAAAAGCGCTGATAAAAGGGGTCATTTATCAGCGCTAAAAAAAGCGCTGATAAAAGTACCCCTTTATCAGCACTTTTTTTAGCGCTCATAAAGGGGTCCTATATCAGCGCTTCCTTTATCAGTGCTCTCGTTTTAGCACTGATAAAGGACCCTTTTATCAGTGCTTTTAAAAAAGCACTGATAAAAGTTAAAAAAAATTAAAAAAATTAAAAAAAATTTAAAAAAATTTAAAAAATACTGCCAATCGGGGGGGGGGCTTTTATAGCGCTTGAACCCCCCCCCCCTTTTACAGTGCTTTTCGGCCCCTATACAACACCCCACGCACCCCCTCCACCCTTTAACAACGCTTGCTCCAATATTCCCCATGCGCGCGCACCCCTACCTCCACCATGATTTGAACTCGAGACCCCCCCCCCCTGCGCGCCTAAGCCCTTACCACTACTCTATTTTGATTTTCTTTCCAATTCATGATATCTCTCTATATATATTTATATATTTAGTTATATTTATTCGTATAGTTATATATATTTATATTAATATATATATATAGTTATATTATAATATATATATATATATAGTAATATTAATATATATATATATATAGTGGTATTAATATATATCTATATCTATATCTATAAATTTATTTAGTTATATTTATTCGTATAGTAATATATATTTATATTAATATATATATATAGTTATATTAACATATATATAGTTATATTAACATATATATAGTTATATTAACATATATATAGTTATATGAATATATATTTATATAGTTATATTAATATATATATAGTGATATTAATATATATATTTATGTTTATATTAATATATATATATTTATAGTAATACTAATATATATATATGTAGTTATATTAATATATATATAGTTATTAGATTAATATATATAGTTAGATTAATATATATATATAGTTAAATTAATATATAGGTATATAAATATTCATATATTTGTATTTTAAATAAAATGGATGTTAGTTATTATTTAGATAAATCTAATATATTTTATATGTAAATATATTTTATTATTTATATTTATAATTAAATTTTTAGGTGTGAATATATAAAAAATATGAATATATTGTTATATATTTGATTATAAATAACAGTGAATTATAAAAAATGATGAAATTTCAAAGACATAATATCAATATTAATGTAATACCTTGTAATAAATTCAGTCCCCACCAAAAAAATCCAACAATACCCCCTTAAACGAGGCTGAAAATCCACAAAATGTTAAAAAATCGGGGTACCCCGACTAAAAAATCAGTTTTGGAGGCCTTATGGGCCTCTTTTGGCCTCTAAAAACGCTTGACTGGGGTTCTCCTGAGTCACAGCGACGTAGAGCTCATCGCAGGCTTCGATTTGATATGGGGTAGAGCTCAAACGGACACCCGGATCAAAAGTTATGGCCGTTTAAAGTTTGAGTTGTGTTTTCAACATATTTTGGATCTTTTTTTAATTTTTTTAATTTTTTTAGTCCTCAAATTGTTATTAAATGACTATTACTCCATAATGATTATCAAAATATTATTTAAAAATATTTGTTTAAATTTTTTAAGAAGTCATTTTCACTAAATATCTTAAATATTAAGTATAATAAGTGTAAATGTACATTTATACTTATCTAAAATATATTTAAAAATTATATATTATATTTATATAACAATATAACTATATTTATATATTAATATATTAATATATATTTTTAATTTTTTTTGAAGCCGACCCTTTATCAGCGCTAAAAAAAGCGCTGATAAAGGCCCCCCTTTATCAGCGCTACTATAGCGACCCAGCCTTTTTCTTGCATTACTATTACATCATTTCAAAGATAAACAACATAATATTATTACACATGGAGGATCGAGAGATTTAGTGTCTTGGGAAAACTAGGACAATATATAACAAATACAACATCAAGCATAAAAATTCATTTAATCTATTCTTCTATAGCTTCTTAGTAGCACTTGTCCTCTCCTTAGTACATGTAGCCACCTGAGGATATACATCAAAAGGGGTGAGATAAATGCCCAGTAAGAGGATAGATAAGAACAATACAGCATGGGGTGAGCATAATCATGACATAGGAAAAAGATCTTGAACATGAGAGGAGCATAAACAATAAACTTGAAATGTGGCAAAGCATAAAAATGAAACATCATGTCTTAGTGGTTAACTACCACACATACTTGTGAACAAAGCTAGCATCATGTTCACGCATAATTTCACATTTACTCATGAGATTCATCACTTTACCCAATGCATTAGAGTGCTATATAATTCCGGGCGCACCCGTCACATCATAACATTATCATTATCATGCTTTCCACATAGAACACATATCAAACATGTACATAAATAACCCATGGAAATTAATGGGTTTCATCTCATAATAACATATTCATAAGCTTTGGGTTCCCAAAAGAAAGAGGGAACAACATACTTGATATAAGAACCATCAACCATGAATGAGAGGTAAAAGGTGAGATCTTGAAAGAAGAGTTCTTTTGGAAAACATTTTGATGGACATAAAAACCAGTGACAAACATTTATATCCCAGAAAAGTAAAGGAAAAGATGAACAAAAGACCTTTGAGGAGTAACCATATCAAAAATGGAGTGAAAGAGGGAGAACCCGAAGGAAGAAAATTGGGTTCGAGATTTCCCCTTACCTTGTACTCGAATGCCTCCTTCTCTTTAATGTCCTGTATAATGACATTATATTCATTAATTAGAAATTCCATAACCTTTTATACATTAATAGGGTTCATTCTGGTTTCATTATTTCATATTATGTTCCTTTGGATGACTTATAGAGTTTAAAAACATTGTTCGGGGATGTTCTTTTTCATGGTTTTCTTGAGCGGTCCACTTGTATTCTTAATTTGATGTTTGGGTAGATCATGGGTAAACATCCAGAACTGATATTACATGTAATTAATGATATTATAGAAGCTTGAATGATTCTATAATGAGTTATATTAGATCCATGTGGCCGAATCATTAGATAAGAATTAAATGAAGATTATTTGGGCTAATTTGAGCGGTTTTTGGATCACAACCAACTCATTTTAACTTTTCACTTAGTTGTATGGCCATAGGTTATTTACAGAACTTAAAATAGAACATAATACATATAAAACATTCTGGTTCAACCGTAATAATGGTTTAATGACCAGATTGAAGGTATAAATGGAAGAAGAGAGCATGTTGTTTTTGAAGGTGATAAATTATCACCACATGAACAACGTTCTCTTTAATAAAATAAAAGGAAGGGGAAAGGGTGTGGGGTGATATAATATAACATTAGAATCATAATATTACAGTATACATATAATACTGGATTTAAAGAACAATTTGGATGAAGATAGATAGAGAGAGATCAAAAAAGGAACTTGAACTTGAAAGGAAATTAAAGGAGAAAAGAGAGAGAAATTACCTTTAGAATCCTTCTCTTGAGATCCTCTTTAAGGAAGCTAGGCCGGGTCTTTTGATGAGACCAAAAGCTTTTGGACGTGGGGGATGATCTAGGGAAGGCGTTTGGGCAGAATTTAGAGAAGGCTTGGAGCTTGAGAGGTGTGAGGAAAAGAGGGAGTGAAGGGTGGCTTTTATAGTGGAGGGGAGAGGGGTTTCCTTAATATAAAATTGATTAGTTTATTAATTTCACCCAAGACAAGGAATAGTGAGTCTTGGATGAATAAGAATAGTAAATTTGACTTGTGAATTCGGTATTTGGGTGCTTACATCACTTGTGATGTCAGGAATAGTGGGTTTTAATTAAAATGTATTTATATGATAAATTAATGTATTCTACTATTCATAAAAAATTCAAGTATCTTAGAAAAATCCCAAAATTTTACCCCAACCATTTTTTGACGTGTAGAATCCAAAAATGAATTCCATTTTTCAAAAATAATTTTCTAAATATTGTTAATTTAATATTTAATTAAAATCATAATTTACTTAAAAAAACAGTTTTTAAAGTTAAAACTGATTTTGCAATTCTTTCAAAAATTACTTAGGGTCTTATAAAATTATCTAAAAACTATTAGACATTGATTCAATAATTTATTAATATATTTCCAGAAAATAAATATTCTTTTAAATTAATTAATTAATTATAATTAATTATTTATGAATTATAAAATACCAAAAACATTTACTAAGGTCAAATTATCACTTTCTATGATGTCTAAATTTTATTTTATTATTCATAGGTAATGTTACTCTTATTTACTATTCATAAGGGTAGGTTACTATTCATAAGGGTATGTTACTATTCACCAAAAATTATTTTTGTTTCATTAGACTCCAAAAACTATTTTGAACACAACTGTGTATGTTGGATTTTAAAATTCCAAACATAGGGGCGAAAAAATTATGTTTAAAGGCCACTTATCACTTAGTAGTTCATTATTTTGTGTTTTTATGACATAGATATAAGAAGGGAATTTTCTATTGAAAAAATTTGGGTCGTTACATTCTTCCCCCCTTAAGAAATTTCGCCCCCGAAATTTCACTTTACACAAACAGGTGAGGGTACTTCTCCCTCATTGCCTCTTCCGGTTCCCAAGTTGCTTCCTGAAACTTTTGGTTCCTCCACAACACTTTGACATGGCGGGTTGTCTTGTTGCGTAGAACCTTATCAATTCGGTCCAGAATTTTTACCGGCTGCTCCTCGTATGAGAGATCATCTTCCAACTGTACCACCTCTGAGTTTAGTACATGTGAGGGGTCTGGAATGTACGTCTTCAGTAGTGATATGTGAAACACATCATGAACTTGAGCCATATTCGGTGGAAGTGCCAGTCGATAGGCCACGACTCCTATACGATCAAGGATATCAAAGGGGCCAATGTACCTTGGACTTAGCTTCCCTTTCTTCCCAAATCGCATGACTCTCTTCCATGGAGATATTCGAAGGAAGACTTTATCTCCAATGTCAAACTCCAATTACCTTCGACGATTGTCAGCATAGCTCTTTTTCCAACTTTGAGCAGCTTTGATGTGTTTCTAGATGACTTGAACCTTCTCTGTCATCTCTTGAACAAGATCGGGACCATGTAGCTTTTGTTCTCCAACTTCATCCCAACAGGTTGGAGTTCTACATCGCTTCCCATAAAGAGCTTCATACGGAGCCATCTGAATACTCGAGTGGAAGCTATTGTTGTATGAGAACTCAACCAATGGAAGGTGCTGATCCCATCCACCTTTGAATTCAAGAGAGTAGGGTCTTAGCATATCTTCAAGTGTCTGAATAGTCCTTTCAAACTGGCCATCAGTTTGGGGGTGATAGGCCGTGCTGAAATTTAATTCAGTACTCAAAGCATGTTGAAGGCTCCTCCAGAATTTAGAAGTGAACCTTGGATCACGGTCAGAGACAATCGAGAGCGGAACACCGTGCAATCTCACTACTTCCCTCACATATATCCTTGAAAGTTGTTCAAGTGAGAGGTCTTCCTGAATAGCGATAAAATGGGCAGCCTTGGTGAGTCGGTCAACCACAACCCATATCGCATTATTTCCTCTTGACGTTTTCGGAAGACCCATGACAAAGTCCATAGTAAAAATTTCCCATTTCCACATGGGTATAGGCAATGTCTGCATCATACCTTTGGACTTTTTCCGCTCAGCTTTAACTTTCTTACATACCAAGCACCTTGATATATATTCCGCAATATCCTTCTTCATGTTATCCCACCAGAAGTGTTCTCGGAGATCACGATACATCTTGGTACTTCCAGGATGAATAGAGAAAGTTGAGCTATGTGCATTATCCAATAGCTCCTTCTTTATTCTGGGTGATGAAGGCACACAAATCCGCGTTCCAAGCCGAATCACACCATCATCGTCGATATGGAACTCTAGCAGCTTCCCTTCCTTTACTGCATTCACCCTCTTTTGTATCTCCACATCATCCCTTTGTGCTTCCTTAATCTTCTGTTGTATGGATGGTTGCGCAATCATTTGGGCAAGATAGGATGTATCCCCTACCCTTACAATTCCCAAATCCATCCTTTGCATATCCAAGAAGATAGGGTCTTTCTCAATCCTCAACATGGATAGAGTAGCAGGTTCTTTCCTGCTTAGAGCATCAGCTACCTTGTTCGCCTTTCCAGGATGATAGTGAATAGAGAAATCATAATCCTTGATTAGCTCTAACCATCTCATTTGACGCATGTTGAGCTCCTTTTGTGTGAATATATACTTTAGGCTCTTGTGGTCGGTGTATATGTCACACTTCTCACCATAAAGGTAGTGACGCCAGATTTTCAAGGCAAAAATCACGGCTGCCAGCTCTAGATCATGCGTCAGGTAGTTCTGCTCATGGATCTTAAATTGTCGTGAGGCGTAGGCTATCACATTATCATTTTTCATGAGTACACAACCCAAGCCTTTCTTTGAAGCATCACTATATATCACAAAACTTTCTCCACTTTTCGGTAGTGTGAGCACATGTGCAGTGATTAGCCTTCTCTTTAGCTCCTTGAAGCTTCCCTCACATTCATTCGTCCAGACATACTTTACCCCTTTCCTTGTTAACTTAGTTAGCGGGCATGACAATCGTGAGAAGTTTCTCACAAAACGTTGATAGTACCCAGCTAATCCAAGAAAACTACGGATTTCTGTGACACTAGAGGGCCTGGGCCATTCCTCAATTGCCTTTGTCTTTGAAGGGTCCACAGAAATTCCCTCGCTTGTGATCATGTGTCCCCAGAACGTGACTCGATTCATCCAAAAGTCACACTTGCTGAACTTGGCGTACAACTACTCCTTTATCAATGTCGCCAACACAAGTCTTAGATGTTCTTCATATTCCTCCTTGCTCTTGGAGTAGATGAGAATATCATCGATAAAAACTACCACAAATTTGTCGAGGTAATGTCTAAAGACTCTATTCATAAAATCCATGAAGATTGCAGGGGAATTAGTAAGTCCAAAGGGCATCACCAAAAACTCATAGTGCCCATACCTTGTACGGAAGGTAGTCTTCTGAATATCTTCCTTCTTCACCTTTACTTGATGATATCCAGAACGAAGATCCACCTTTGAGAAGTATTGAGCTCCTCTTAACTGGTCGAACAAGTCATCAATCCTTGGGAGAGGATACTTGTTCTTTATGGTGATCTTGTTGAGTTCCCGATAATCGATACACAGCCGCATGGTACCATCCTTCTTCTTCACAAAGAGAACTGGCGCACCCCAAGGTGATGCACTAGGGCGTATTAACCCTTTGTCCAGATGCTCTTGCAGCTGCTTCTTTAACTCCTCCAGTTCGATAGGAGCCATCATATAGGGGCACTTCGAGATAGGAGTAGCTCCGGGTATGAGTTCAATTGGGAACTCTACCTCACGATTCGGGGGAATTCCGGGTAACTCTTCAGGAAATACATCACCGTATTCCCTTACTATGGGCATTTCCTCAAGGTTGGAACTTTCCTTTGACTCAAACATTTGGGCGAGGTATGCTTCTTCATAGGGAATCATCACCCACACCATTGAAGGATTTTTCAAAGGAGATTCATGATCTTCCTTGCATTTGTAGAGGAGCATGGGATGGTTTGGAATATGAAAATATATTTCCTTTTCCCGACAGTTGATATGTGCTCTATATAACGAGAGCCAATCCATTCCCATTATAGCATCGAATTCCACCAAGGGAAGTATTATGAGATTTTCCGGAAGAATCTTCCCACATACGTCAACAGGAGAAGAATCAAACACTTGGGTTGCAATGATTGCACCACTTGGTGTTTTTACAGATATCTCTACTTCAAGGTTTCGGGGCTTTGATTCTATAGTTCTAGCAAACTTGCAAGATATAAAGGAATGCGTAGAACCAGAATCAAATAAGACTTTTTCCATTCTTGAGTGAATAGGAAGTGTACCTTGTACGACTTCATTATCATGTTCCACCTCCGCAGTAGCAATGGCATAAGCCTTCCCTTGTTCCTTTGGCTTTGGTGGTTGTTGGCGCTGATTACCCTCGAAAGCTCGAGGTTTAGTGCACTAGTTTGAATAGTTCCCTAGCTCCTTACAGTTGTAGCATTGAACCACGAGTGGTTC
The DNA here is from genome assembly GCA_963277665.1 of Viscum album. Classification (NCBI taxonomy): domain Eukaryota; kingdom Viridiplantae; phylum Streptophyta; class Magnoliopsida; order Santalales; family Viscaceae; genus Viscum; species Viscum album. The sequence continues at coordinate 1,074,147,591 of OY728134.1, forward strand.
TCTCCTTTCCTCGGCTACATTATCCTTCCTTTTCATGTCTCTTCGACACTCGTGATCTAGGTGTCCTTCTTTCCCACACTTGAATCATTTCCCCGTCCCTTTGAGGCAGTTCCCTTTGTGCAACTTCCCACATTTTTGGCAAGTGGGTCATTGTGTTTTCTTCCCATCTTTATCACTAGATCCACCAGCTTGAAACTCCATCTTTCTTTTCTTATCACTATAGCCATGGGACCATTCTCCAAACTCCACCTCCACTTTGAGAGCACATCGAACAACTTCTTCATAACTCCCAAAGTCTCGAATTTCAAGAGCTTTTCGAATATGTGGTTTTAATCCACTAAAGAATATATCAATTTTTCTATCATTGTTGATAACAAAACCTGAATCATACCTTGCGAGCCTTGTGAAATTTGCTTCATAGGTTGTGACGGATTCTCCTTCTTTTTGCTTGAGCTCTATGAATTCTCTCTCCATCTTCGTGAGAAGAGTTCGTGGGAAGTACTTATTAAGAAACACTATCTTAAAGTCTTACCATTCCATCTCTTCAATTTCATCCCTTGGTTTGGTGTTCTTAATCAAAGCCCACCATTTATCAACTTCTCCATCTAGAAGATAAACAGCTAGAGTCACCTTCTCCGTCTCGGAATAGTGAAGAACAGAAAATATCTTCTCCATGGAGTTGACCCACTGTTCCGCAACTAGTGGATCGGAAGATCCACAAAACGTCGGTGGTCGTTGCCACATAAAACATTCGATAGCTAGTTGCTCCCTCTTTGGTGAAGGAGGACGTTCCCCATTATTATGGTTATTATTCATAACCCGAGATAATTGGGTAAGAATTGCCATGAAGTTTTGAACTCCACCTCCAAAATCATTGGGGATGTCGTTCGGGCAATCGTTGCATTGGCCTTCGCAAGAGTTGTTGGCCTGATTTCTCCTGGTTCCCACCATTTTCTAAAATAGAAAATTTTAGAACAAAACATAAGTAAACAAGTCATGAATAACTTATCCTTTTAAACAATTATACCAAAAACATAACATATGGGATCCCTAGGTAAATATCCTTGTGTGCATATTTGTACTTAGTCTCATGCTAGAGGTTTTATTTAGGGTTCACTAATCCTAATTCCCAAATTAACTAAACCTTTCCTCTGATACCAACTATAGCGACCCAGCCTTTTTCTTGCATTACTATTACATCATTTCAAAGATAAACAACATAATATTATTACACATGGAGGATCCAGAGGTTTAGTGTCTTGGGAAAACTAGGACAATACATAACAAATACAACATCAAGCATAAAAATTCATTTAATCTCTTCTTCTATAGATTCTTAGCAGCACTTGTGCTCTCCTTAGTACATGTAGCCACCTGAGGATATACATCAAAAGGGGTGAGCTAAATTCCCAGTAAGAGGATAGATAAGAACAATATAGCATGGGGTGAGCATAATCATGACATAGGAAAAAGATCTTGAACATGAGAGGAGTATAAACAATAAACTTGAAATGTGGCAAAGCATAAAAATGAAACATCATGTCTTAGTGGTTAACTACCACAAATACTTGTGAACAAAGCTAGCATCATGTTCACGCATAATTTCACATTTACTCATGAGATTCATCACTTTACCCAATGCATTGGAGCGCTATATAATTCCAGGCGCACCCGTCACATTTAAACATTCATATTGCGCTATATAATTCCGAGCACACCCGTCACATCATAACATTATCATTATCATGCTTTCCACATAGAACGCATATCAAACATGTACATAAATAACCCATGTAAATGAATGGGTTTCATCTCATAATAACATATTCATAATCTTTGGGTTCCCAAAAGAAAGAGGGAACAACATACTTGATATAAGAACCATCAACCATGAATGAGAGGTAAAAGGTGAGATCTTGAAAGAAGAGTTCTTTTGGAAAACATTTTGATGGACATAAAAACCAGTGACAAACATTTATATCCCAGAACAGTAAAGGAAAAGATGAACAAAAGACCTTTCAGGAGTAACCATATCAAAAATGGAGTGAAAGAGGGAGAACCCGAAGGAAGAAAATTGGGTTCGAGATTTCCCCTTACCTTGTACTCGAATGCCTCCTTCTCTTTAATGTCCTATATAATGAAATTATATTCATTAATTAGAAATTCCAGAACATTTTATACATTAATAGGGTTCATTCTGGTTTCATTATTTCATATTATGTTCCTTTGGATGACTTATAGAGTTTAAAAACATTGTTCGGGGATGTTCTTTTTCATGGTTTTCTTGAGCGGTCCACTTGTATTCTTAATTTGATGTTTGGGTAGATCATGGGTAAACATCCAGAACTGATATTACATGTAATTAATTATATTACATAAGCTTGAATTATTTTATAATGAGTTATATTAGATCCATGTGGCCGAATCATTAGATAAGAATTAAATGAAGATTATTTGGGCTAATTTGAGCGGTTTTTGGATCACAACCAACTCATTTTAACTTTTCACTTAGTTGTATGGCCATAGGTTATTTACAGAACTTAAAATAGAACATAATACATATAAAACATTCTGGTTCAACCGTAAAAATGGTTTCATGAATAGATTGAAGGTATAAATGGAAGAAGAGAGCATGTTGTTTTTGAAGGTGATAAATTATCACCACATGAACAACGTTCTCTTTAATAAAATAAAAGGAAGGGGAAAGGGTGTGGGGTGATATAATATAACATTAGAATCATAATATTATAGTATACATATAATACTGGATTTACAGAACAATTTGGATGAAGATAGATAGATAGAGATCAAAAAAGGAACTTGAACTTGAAAGGAAATTAAAGGAGAAAAGAGAGAGAAATTACCTTTAGAATCCTTCTCTTGAGATCCTCTTTAAGGAATCTAGGCCTGGTCTTTTGATGAGACCAGAAGCTTTTGGACGTGGGGGATGATCTAGGGAAGGTTTTTGGGCAGAATTTAGAGAAGTCTTGGAGCTTGAGAGGTGTGAGGAAGAGGGAGTGAAGGGTGGCTTTTATAGTGGAGGGGAGAGGGGTTTCCTTAATATAAAATTGATTAGTTTATTAATTTCAGCCAAGACAAGGAATAGTGAGTCTTGGATGACTAAGAATAGTAAATTTGACTTGTGAATTCGGGATTTGGGTGCTTACATCACTTGTGATGTCATGAATAGTGGGTTTTAATTAAAATGTATTTATATGATAAATTAATGTATTCTACTATTCATCAAAAATTCAAGTATCTTAGAAAAATCCCAAAATTTTACCCCAACCATTTTTTGACGTGTAGAATCCAAAAATGAATTCCATTTTTCAAAAATAATTTTCTAAATATTATTAATTTAATATTTAATTAAAATCATAATTTACTTAAAAAAACAGTTTTTAAAGTTAAAACTGATTTTGCAATTCTTTCAAAAATTACTTAGGGTCTTATAAAATTATCTAAAAACTATTAGAAATTGATTCAATAATTTATGAATATATTTCAGGAAAATAAATATTCTTTTAAATTAATTAATTAATTATAATTAATTATTTATGAATTATAAAATACCAAAAACGTTTACTAAGGTCAAATTATCACTTTCTATGATGTCTAAATTTAATTTTATTATTCATAGGTAATGTTACTCTTATTTACTATTCATAAGGGTAGGTTACTATTCATAAGGGTAGGTTACTATTCACCAAAAATTATTTTTGTTTCATTAGACTCCAAAAACTATTTTTAACACAACTGTGTATGTTGGATTTTAAAATTCCAAACATAGGGGTGACAAAATTATGTTTAAAGGTCACTTATCACTTAGTAGTTCATTATTTTGTGTTTTTATGACATAGATATAAGAAGGGAATTTTCTATTGAAAAACTTTGGGTCGTTACAGCTACTAAGCAAGCATTGATAAAGGGGGGACCTTTATCAGTGCTAGTAAGCAAGTGCTGATAAAGGGGGGCGCTGCGAAAAACTGTTTTTGTGGTAGTGTCCCTTGATCCTATTATATTTTTTTTTTCAAATTGGGCAGACATATCCTTCAACCTTTAGCTGGTTTCTTTTCCTAATTGTCTCCAATATTCAATTTGAGTTTTGATATGGAGAATTCTTACCGTTAATTCTTTTTTTTTCATTTTATTTTTGATTTCTTGGGAGATATCTTCAAGTATGTCACTTTTATCTTTCATTTTTATTCCCATCTTCTAAATGTATACTTTATAGGACACCTCCTCTTTTTTTGGAATTTTATTTTTAAGGTTCAAATTGTCTATAAAATAATAGTGAACTTTATTCATAACTTACCACTATTCCACCTTCTCTTATAAGGCTAAGATATATTCATGGTTATTGAATTACCAATTCTTGAATCGGAAACTAGATATTGTCTCCACTTCTTCACTAAAGACACACCTACTTTTCATATGAATGAGAGAGTTTTAAATTTATAATGAATATACTTTCTCCAAACCAGTGTTATTATATGATATAATGATAGATTTACAATTTATTACCTTGTATGAAGTGATCACCCTCTTTTTATAATTTTTATTCTTCTTATTTCGTTTTGACATGATGATTTTTTAACCAAATTCTCTAATTGGTTTTGTGGAGTCCATGTCATTAAAGTATCCCAATATTATCCACATATATTTGAAAAACTTATATTGAACAATATTCTTATAGATATAATCATTTATATCCTTATTTAATTCCTTATTGACCAAGTTATAAATATGAATATTTATTTGATCTGTTTTAAAAAAAATTCCATGTTTACTCAACTAAACAATCCCTTAATGAGAAAATTATTAGGGAAATTCTATAAAATCTTTTATATATACCATGAAGTCATTTTTACACTTCTAGAATTTTGTACCATTGAAAAATGATAGATCCATTATTTCCTTTATTTACAAAATACGTCCATAAACTACCCCTACAGTAAAGCACATAGTTAGAACCTTAAGATCCAATACCACTTTTTGGCCCCTAAGGAACCCTGAGAGGGGGGATGAATCAAGGTGTGAAAATTTTAACGAAAATTTTCTCCCTAATATTATTTCTATTTTGTATATTTATCCCATGTGGGTAAGAAGTGTGTTTAACTAATTTCTTAATTCTAATCCCCATAGAAAATAAAAATTAATGTATGGAAGTAATGCCTATAGGGATAAACAAATGTTCAATTAGTTAACTCACACTAGGATACTCCAAGGTGTATGAAATCGACAATGTGTTGATACACCAATTAACTAATAAGTTCATTATTGTTCGGTGGATAGGTTTTTGTTGTGTTCACCCCATTCTTGGGATCACATCCCTATAAGGTCTTTGTGTTGGCTCACTACCACCCATGAATCACTACCATTTCTACTCCTTTGTGCACAAATCTCGGAAAAAATACCCATAATTTATATAAATATAGGTCTAAATTAAATTAGCATCACTTACTTGGATGGGTGTATCCTTGGTTTTTTATAAATGTATTATTGATCTATCCACCGTATGCTACATCATAGTCCTACTATGAAATCCTCCTTCAAAAAACACATACTTCTTTCTAATATAGTGACTTTAATCCTCTTTACTATGTGGTAGAGATATATTCCTTCTTCCTCACTTTGTTATGAAGTAGAAAACTCATTTTTCTACTCTAAAAAATTATATCTTCAAGATGGTACTAGTTCTTTATCTTTTACTTTGATGTAAAAGTATTCAATAATAACTAGTCGAGGTTCTTTCATTATGCCGATATGTGTGTTGATAATTTTCAATAGAGTTATTCTCTTTCTCATTTTTATTTTATAGATATGCAGTCAAATCTCTTGAGAGACTCTCTCACCTCTTGAGAGATGCTTATCTTATTCTTCCTTATTCCCTTCTTATAGAAGATTGGGAAATCTCCATGTGAGATCACTTTACATATTTAATATAGAAATAACCATTTTCTATTTCTTATGATTGATTGTAATGCTCCAATTTTTATGATACATATTTTTAGTTCTCCATGTGGAAGTGAAATAATGTATTAAAAATCATGTATGTTCTGTTATCCGGATATTTAAACCATATTATGTATTTAAAAATACACACTATTCCATTTTTCTATATGGTGAATCACATTCCACATCGTTAAATACATCTTATCATTTTTATATATCATGGACATAACATATCCTCCAAATCCTTGATTTCCAAAAAATCATATATCTTTAAAATAAAATCTTGACTGATTTAAACAATACTCATGTTGCTTGATATTTACATTAGAAATACTACTTCATAGTTCAACTTTATCCCTTTATAGTGTGATATTTAAGTAATAGAAATATCACTACAACTCCTCCTTTGATATCTTCCCTAAATCATGGATCCCATTCGAAGCTCTATGATATCTGAATCATTTTAAAACAATACAAGCATCATCTGAATTATGGTAGAAAAAATTCATTAATATCAAAAAACAATAACATATTTAAAATCAAAATGATATTCTTGGAATATTATATTAATATAATTATTTTTAAGATTTATTCAATTCATTTAAATATAGTAATAATTATCTCTTAAATAATAATGAAGATCCTCTATTTAAACCACTAATATGCCCCCAAAATAATATCCCTTTGAGCTTCTTGGCCTCAATTTTTTAAGGCATGATAATTATATATCTCAGCCTTTATGGATACATAGATAATGGTTACATAGACCATGTGAACGTAGATGATGGTTACACAACCTTATATGATATTTACACAGATCACAGTTCATGCTTATGAAACCTAAATAATAATGCTTACAATTTCTAGAGATGATGATTATGTAGAGGTGAATGATGATTATAAAGGGAGGACTCATGGTTATGAAAACTAATATGATGTTTACAAAACTCTGACTCTTGGTTACATAGATTATGGTTATGTGGATGGTGGTTATTAAGAACTATGCCTATGTAGAATCATGCTTATGAAAACCCTCTAATAAGGGTCATGCAAACTCCTTATCCATTTCTCCAAGTATTATCATCAACCAAACTTCAACATATTAATTCAAAATTTAATATAATTAATTTTAATCCTTCTTGGATCATACCATGAACTTATCCAAGTGTTTTCACATAGATTTATCCATATATATTAGTTTCATTCCTTTATACCACCCTTGGCTTTGTCAGCACAACCAACTAGTCTAATAGTGATCTCCATTTGATGAAAAATATAAATTGATATGGATATATTTGACCCTTGTGAGTCTTATAATAATGAATTTATAACAATAATATAAGAATCACTTCATACATTTGTCACAATGTATTTTAAAAAAAACAAACCTTTCCATTTTACTTATGTATTATCAAAAAATATAAAACAAATTCATAGTGTAGCCAGCAACCAACTTGGTTCTCCCTGAGGTGCATTCAAACCATTTTCTATTTTCCCTATAGGTCCATTACTCCATAAATCCTAGTGAATTCCATTGATCTACTCAATGAATAATGGAGTATCCCTAGTGTGTTTTTATATTCCCTTGAACACCCTCTATTCTCTCACCTACATACTTTTTTTTCCTATGGGGTTTGAATTTCTTTATCAATATTTTATCTCTAAATTCACTTCCCTATGATGATATAAAAATTATCCATATCCCACCTCCCACATAGGCTACACATTATAGAGGAAAGGTCCTCTATTGAAACATAGAATATCCCATGTTTGAAATATGTTCAGTGTATGATCCTAATTTTTATACACTTATTATTGATGATATGGTAGCAGAATACATGTTTTGGACTTGTTCAATGGTCATCCTCTGCCTATTTCTCATATACTTTGTGAATAAAATTCTAGAATTCATAATTTACCTTTTCATATACTCCCCCTACTTGAAGTGGAGTCTTAACACCCTTTTCATTACCTTATAAAATGTTTTAATATGATGGAAATGTGAACCGGTCCTATGGAATGACCAAACTAGATTCCCCATTTTTCCTATGTTCTCTTAGTGATCAATATAGTATTTGGACCAAAACCTTTAAGTTCCTTTCTAGTAATCTCATGTGGCATGATTAATATTTCATTTTCCCTTTTTTTTAACACTAATCGTGGCTCACATGGGTTTATAGTATTTTTATGATCATTTCATTATCGTAATTTAGATGTTCCAAAATTGAAGGTAGGAAAAAACCTATAATTTTAGTTGCACGAATTCAAAAATAAACAAACCATCTTAGTACTCACCTCACAATATTAAAATACATGGTATTAATCCTTATTTTATGACTTTAAACTGTAAGATAAATTTATTTTCTATCTGATGTTAAAATTCATGGTATAGAGTCTATCATATGACTTAAAACTACATGATATTTTGGTTATCACTTGAGAGGACACCCCATTACAATACTAGTCACTTACCACACTAACTTACCAAAACTATGTGTGTATTGATTCCTAATCCATAGAATATGTATTGAAATTTATACACCTTTTCCTATACATATCCATAAACTCCACCACATTTCATCAAAGCACTCAGGCTACACTTTTTACACACATCATCCCCTTTCCATACCAGCTCTGGTACGACACCCCTTTCCTTGTATATGATCTATATCTACAAAAAGGTCTCTAAAGGACTACATATGGACTAATTTTCACTATAAATTCATACATATTGATTCTTTGTTCTCATATATTAGGATTATCCAAAAATTCAATATCCATAATCAGTTTTACTATGGTAATAAATCCATGTCGAATTCATGTTAGATATTTAACTCTCTCCTGCCAGTGCATCCAAATATTTCACCCCTTCTTTGATGCATGTTCTAGATCTCTACAGATATATTCCACCCTTGATAACTATGTAATTCTTGATTTACATCTCATAGGATACATAGTTATTTCCAAATCTCTTATCTAGGGACCAACTATAAATTCCCTACAACACCTATTTAGTCTTAGCATCCCATTCCATCATAAAATTTCTATTTTACAATAGTATGTCAAGATAATGTTACCCTCCTAGAGGATTTTATAAATTCCATGAACCTAAATTTGAAACATTAGTCCAAGAATCACAACCTTAAACTATGTGAATTTTCCTCTAATTTCATCTACAATAACATTAGGTTTTCTTCTACCTAGCTAGATGGGATTTCTCCCCCTTAGTCTAAGCTACATAAACTTAAACCAATTATCTTTATGAATCACAATGGTACCACAATTGTAGGATAAAATTTCATTCTCATTCTATTTCATGGGTTTGATACTTTCATATAGTCAGAAATCACATGGAACTGCATGCCACTCCATCTACAATGGTACATCTCGTCAATATACATGGTGCATGGTGGTGTAGCCCCCAGAGTGCCCGAACTCTGCTTGAACACCACCCTTCCTTTAACCATCCCGCTTTGGGATACCTGATTTTGATTCCCTATATACTTTCATTTCTGAATGGACCCCCCTATAGTTATTTAATAACACCACATATCCCACCTCTCATCTATGGTACACATCCTGAAGGATTCTTGGAAACAACATGAGATGGAACCTATGTTTTTTATGTGGTTAGAAACCACCCCTAAAATATTTCCCCCATTTCTAGAAGTATGATAGTGGAACTTGTGTTTTGAACACATGGTTAATAGTCACCCAAAACCTATCTTCATATCCCCTTGTTAATTGAATCTTGAAGATCAAAATTTACCTCTCCTCCACCTTTATTGGTTTAAGTAAAGTTTTAACACCCTTGGTGTTACCTCATCATAGATCCTTTCTTATTGGAAGATAAAATAAGTCTCATTCTTTCACAACCAACTGGTTTGCCCTATTTTTGTTGGTTACCTTGGAGGATGGTGTAATGTTTTTACCCTAACCCATTTCCCCCTACTACGTGCACTTATACAACATGACCGATCTCATACTACCCATTTTTTTCCCACACTAAACATGACTCAAGTGGGTTTATAGGTTTCAACCAGTCATCACTTAGTATATTTGATGCACATAATAATAAATAAATCCACTATCCCATCCTAGTAGAATGATGTTAATTCATAATCCCCCCTTTGGTCCTAGCCACATGACCTTAAAAGGCACACCCCTGGTCAAAGTTGTAAAACATTAAATTTAAAAACACTTAGTCAAAGTTATATGAACATAATATCTAGAACCATTATTATCTAAGATATGTGACCTTAAACCATTATTACTTCATTGGTCAAAACTATGTATCCCTAATCCCAAGCAGCTTCAAAGACAACATTAGTTTCCTCTTTAGATCATAATCAAATCCAGTTCTCATGTCTGACTACCAATTTTCATTTTCATTAGGCCCACTGGCCTACATTATTTATATATACCCCCATTAATATGATCAATGAAAAATGGTATGGCCATAAGAGTTCTCAAACTCTTCCTAATAATTCATTTCTTATATAATCACACTTTTTTTCCCTGATTGGGATCACCACCCCCTTTATTTTTAAATGGAATTCCCTATGGTGATGGCACTATGCCTCATGGTCCATCTCCTATCTAAAGTACACATCCCAGAGGAACCATTTTCATATCTTCTAAATAGACTTCTATATGGTGATAGCACAATAACCCATGGATTTCCTCCATTCTAGGGTACACATCACAAATTAAGAATCCCCAATTGTCTGGTAGTGGAACTTTTGTTCCAAACATGGTCAACAACCACCCTCATCCTATTCCACCCATTTCATCTATTAGTTTAGGATCTCAAAGCCACGACATACCTTTACCATATTTCCATGATCAAGTGGAATTTAAAAACCCTTGGTGTTGCACCATGTGTGTTCATATATGATATCAGGGTGACTCAGTTCCTGGAATCACACCGACCTGATTCCCCTCATCCTCATGGGTTTCCCAACAGTGGTTGATGTAGCATTTTGCCCCCAATCCATATTATATGATGCGAACTATCATGTTATATGAATAGTATTATGTTTTTCTTTTATTCCTTGAATTGAGGATGAATCATGTGGGCTTATAGGTTCTTAATTTATAGTTTAATTAACATGATCAATGTGTTATTAATTCAAAGGTAGGAGTTCAAAAAAGTAGTTATTTTATTACTTGGAAAAATTAAGTGGGCCATCCATATATTATAGCCTATCTTTCATACAAAATTTCCACTAAGACTATGGATAAGAAATCTAATATTCAATCTTACCCGGTATTTACACAAAGGAGTAAACAAATTTCCATATCTGGGATAGCTCTACCATCTCCTCCCCATCATGCAGATGCACCTAAGCCACCTGTATTTTGAATGAAACCTACTAAGCATAAAAATCCACTGACTAAGATAAAGCATGATAAAATGTAGCCTCATTAGTGACCATATTATCCATCAAGTTCTCAATATCCTCTTATCAAATTTAGATGAATACCTATAATTGATATCCCTTTACCTCCTACTCAACAAACTCTTGTTGAGTTTCTTGGAGAATCACAGCACTAGATTCCCCAGATGCAACTTTGGTGGGTTCGGACCATTGTGTATCCAAATAAACATGTTTTAATAAGAATGTGTGAACTTCCATATGGATATCATGTTAGTTTACCCCATCAACTCTTAATCTCACCATGTATTAATAGATATTTCCCATATGATCATCCATTTGACCCAGCAGAATGAGAGTGATGAAGTTTTAGACATTATTCCATGCTTTTGACTATATCACCCAGTTCTCCTCTTTAATATCTAATCCTAATACATTTTTATCATTAGGTGAAGTCTCATACTCAATAAATCACATTATAAGTGAATATAGACATCAAAATTTAGTCTGTCTCTTACTGGCTAGGCTTCATTGTGTGATGGCCTTGGTCATAAATTTCTTTCTCTATGGGTGGTAGATCCACCATTGTCTCCTCTGTAGATAGTGGAGCCACCTCTAGATTCATAGAGGTTACCTATTGGGTATTTAGAGCTATAAGATCCTGTTCCACCACTAATGTGTTGTCAGGCTCACCATCTTGGGAAGTTGTCACTTTTGGTGTTTTATCTAGGAACTTGATCATAAGAGTGGTGAATATTTTTACCTAGAACACTAGTTCACTAATAACATGATCTTTTAGGGGATAAACCTCATAAAGATACACTACCATGATAAAGTTGGTTATTATATCAATATATTAAATTAGAAAAGTTAAGAAGGATCCACAGGTAGGGGACTTATGTGTCTCATAGAGAGCGGTGATATCAGTCTCTGTCAAAGTAATGGGAGTCTCAGGGTATTCACCTTTCTTGATCACCACACCTATCTACATGACATGGGTTAATGTGTTATAGGTGATCTTTACCACAAGAGACTCCTTTGTTCAATTAGTAACCTTATAATTCACCACAGGATATTCCTCTGTTTTAAATACTGGATCTATAGTGGGAAATAGAATGAGTCAGTATCGAGTATAAAAATGATCAAAGTAAAAGAGAGAGTTAGAGATTACTTGAATGAACCTGTAAGAGGTGGATCATTAGTTTCAATAGATATTGCACCTCTTCACTAGTTTATAGATCCCCCATAGTTTTAAGAATATATACTCTCTAGACCACCAAAATGGTTGAGGAGTCAGACAATACTAATCCTATTTCTTGGCCGCTTAGTAGTTACTCCTCACTTATACTAAGTTCTCTCTCCAAAGGTACTTTGAGAGATTATTCAATTTCTAATTCCTATACAGATTAAATAAATTAATTTAGTTCTAATAAAATTATAATAGTGACATCATGAATTTATAGATCCATAAAATTTATGTGTTCAGTGTGATTTCTCTTGAATCATCCTTAATAAGAGTATACTCACCCTCAGATAAGTCTTTTAACGACACAAAACTTCACCAGGAGTCTTTATCACCAAATTACCTTAGCTCCACTTCTTGAGAAATATATTATATGGCCAATGCCTCAACTTCTGGACCCCCATTGGGTTTCCCCCCAGATATTGAATACATCTGAATGGTGAGGGTATCTCCATCACCATACCAGTATGCCAGTGCTACTAGGTCAAGGATGTTTTCCATCTATTATGAACAAAGATTCTTGGTCCAAATTTTCTCAAGCCTGAACTCTATAAGTACTATCTCAGGTGTTGGAAGTTGTACTCGTGGTTTATTTCATGTGAAGTGAAACCACACATTCCATACTTCTTCTAGTTTTGAGGGACCACTATGTCATCAGGAACTTCTCTAAGGCCCTACATATGTTACTTAAATATATTTTAGGTAAAAATACAAAGGCTCCAGAATCCTGTTTATTGTATCAAAACCAATTTCCAAGAATCTAAATTAAAAAACATGAACCTACCCTTAAAGCATCACCTTAATGATGCTGAGGTCATGAAGCTCCCTCAGCAACTATCATTAACTTCATAGGATCTCTATTCCTTGACTGTCATGATCCCATCATAGTGGCATATCTTTCTCCTTTAATCATTTGGGAATGATATAATTAATCCACCCAAATAACTATCCACAACAACAATACCCCAGAATATGAGAATATCTAACTTTATATGTGCTCCAAGAGTGGTCTAATTAGAGAGTCAAGTACTAACAAGTTGATTTTATCATTGGTTCCTTCATGATTCAGCATAAACCATATCTATAGAACCACCATGGAAATATGTTCATGGTGAAATTTAGTGTAAAATTTTGGTTCCATTCACTAGAGATAGTGAAATTGACATGTAAAATATTATAGGGCATATGTATCTCTTATAATGTTACTATAAATGCATATGAAAAATACCCCAAATTAAAATTTTACTAGGAATGATCTCTTATCCACTGTATCTTGGCCTTCATCAACAATTTCCCAGGTTAACAGACTAAATAGATGAAATTTGAATTGCTTGTGTGGCCTGATCTTGTAAATCACCTCATCTTGGTCAAGTTACAAAGTCCAAATTTTGATGATATTGAGTATTTATTTTATGAAGTCAGTGTTCAGGTCATTTAGTTGGATTTTTATTCTCATATTCTACAATGTTCATGATGCCCCACCTATATAAGAATTTAAATGGGTCGAAAATGTGTAAGGGTGAGTGTTTTCTCCAAATATGAATCAACATATCTTATATCTTGGTGTGCAATGGGAATGAAAGGTCGATATGATGTCCTTGTGTTAATAATTTCACCATGATGAACTTATCAAATTCACACCCATGTGGTAATACCAAGATTATAGTAACTAGACGCTGAGAAAGTTTGCTAAGAATGCTGCCACTATGATCTCCTGGAAGACTCAGGGATTTGCCTCAAAGCCCCACTCTTCATATTTTCCTTACTTTATAATGGAACAATAAAATATTGGATTCCATCACACGTGTATCCCTTGTAACTATTTCATCATCTCAAGTATCCGACATCTGCACCTATCTATGAAAAATTCAAACCAGGTTTTGAATGAAGCATCTAGTTGGTGGAAAGTTTCCTTTTTAACTTTACCACTATAAAACCCCTATAAATACCTTTTAAAAATACATAATTATTATATTAACTCACACATATTCATCTATAGTAGGAAATAATCATACATTTCCTTGAGATTGGGGATCCCACCAATCTTGTGGAGATCCTAATGGCTAATTCCCTCATTTCCAGGATAGTGGTAGAAAGTGTTTTTTGTTGAAGGACCACCTCATCAGATGTAACACCCCGAGATTTTATGAAAAATATTATTTTTAATTTCATTAATGTCTTGTGTTGTACACTACACCAAAAGGAGCTTGCAGAACACACATCCTTGACTTGACTTGCATTACACGCAATCACGACCTTCCTCGATAGTGCGTGTAGTACGCAATACCGAGTTTCACTAAACAACGATATGCTATTAAAATATTATTAAAACTAGTCGTTATGAATAGTAATAACCACTTTTTAAAATTTTGTAAATTTTATTTTTCAAAATGGACTTCATTTTTGGATTCGGAATATCAAAATTAGCTTAGGGTGAAATTTTGGTACTTTTCGGATAACTTTCATTTTCTGATGAATAGTGAAAATTACTAAATTTTAATTAAAAACAACCTTTTTAATAGGAATAATTAATAGTGATAAATTATTAATTTGAGTGGTTTTAAAGTATATTTAGAATATATTTTTACAATTTAATACAATGTTGGTCATTGGATGTAATTTCACATTTAAACCAGACATAAACAAGTGTCAATCTTTTGATAGTTATTATCTCTTAAGAACACGCTATTTGTTTTGACGACGGGAATTAATTTTTAAATTAATTAATGCAACTGATATGTTTTGAATTTGGTAAAATATACATCATTTTTGAGTTCATAATATCAAATATAGCTTAGGCCTAATTTTTGGTATTTTTCTGGAAACTTTCATTTTTTGATGAATAGTGAAACCACTAAGTGATAGTTAAAAAAAATGAATTTTTCATAACACATAATTTTACCGCTTCTGTGAGTGGAATTTCAAAAATCCGAGAGACACGGTTGATGTCAGTAAGTAAAATGTGGTTAAATGAGATGAAAATACTTTTTGGTGAATAGTAACTTTTTACTTTTTTTTACCACGGTTAAAAGTAAAAAGTGTAATTAAGGGTAAAAATGATATTATTATTATCCTAAAACATGTCATAATTCTATTGGATAAGTTTAATTTGACCAAAAACAACCTTAGGAATAAAATATGACCATTTAGGCCCACTTGGATTAGATTAGGACATTTATTATTAATTTATTTAAAGAAGGGTTAAAATAGTTAAAATCAAAGTTTAATAAGTATATCATTTTTAATATAAGGTTATACATAAGATAAATTCGACTATAAATATTAATTAGAAAGCTAAAAAGAGTTCCTACATAATGGTACTTTATTTTTAATTTTTAGACTTTAAATAAGGTAATTTATTTATGACACAAAGATGATGCAGTAATTATCTTATTAATGAAATATTGACATAATTGATGATATAAATACCCAAATAAATGTAATTTGAGACTTTTTATGAATTACAATAATTTTCTAGGTTAATATGACATGTTAGTACTTATTTAATTAACTTTTTTCGAACTAATAATTCTGTTATGATTTTAAAAAAAATCAATTACTAAATAGTGTCAAAATTGACATAAAATAGTTTTTTAAAAAAATATTATATTATTAATTGTTATTTTATTCCTAAAAATCTAAGGTTCTGCCAAATTACTTATATAAGATTATATATATTAATAATAAACAACTTGGGGTTCGTTTGGCTTGTTATAGTAAGTTTATTAACCTTATAATGTAAGAACACAAAAAGACACGGTAAAAGTAAAATTATCTAACTTAAAGTTAAAACTAAATGATAAGGTTAAAAGAGTAAACTAAACTTGTCCAAATTCTATTGGATGAGAGGATTTAGACCCATAACCACCTTATCTTTGAAATAAATCAATTTGGAGCTATTTAAAACCGAATTTGGCTTTATAATAAAATAATATGTTTAGTTATTCCGAAGGTGCCCCTCTCCTCCCTTATAAAAGGGCATCTCCTCCCTCTCTTCCTCACACCACATTGAGCCTTCAATCTCGTCCAACCCCTGCAAAATTCTCTTCTCCACTTTCCTAAAAACATACTATAGGTCCTCGTATTCTTCAAAGACCAATTTTAGTACCCTAAGAGGAGGAATCAAAGAGGCGCTTCAAAGAAGAGGTAATGTCCGTTACCGATTCTTTCAACTTTATTTCTTCTTCCACTTCTTCTTCTTAGGTTGTTTCATTATGAAGTAATAACATCAGTATCAATCATATACTGATATGTTATTATAAGCATGAAACAACCCAATTTATCCATCTATCCATCCTACGGAAAACGAAATCACCGCGCATGCGTACGTACGGAATACCGTCTCCACGCCGTGGTGTAATCTATTTTCCACCACCACCTTACTTGGATGGGTATAATGGTGTACATAATAACAATATATGGTTATTGTAAAGTAATATTGATTATTAAATAGTATACATACACTCCAATACAATTCCACGATCATGAGAATGATATCATCGCTCGTGCGTACATACGGACTACCGTCTCCATGACGCGATGAGATTCATTCTCCACGTTAACCATTCATGAATGATTATAAAGTATATATAATAAGTAATCATGAAATATATGACATAATAATGATACTGAATTTATGTGTATATATATGTATATCATCTACTTAATTCCATTCAACTCAATAAGGAAACGAAAACAACGTTCATGCGTACGTACGACCTACCATCTCCATGAACGGTGTATTTCTTTCCATTTACTGATCTATTATATATATGTATATTCTGAATATATATTATATATAAATCATGTTTTATATTCTGTAATTAAGTAATCATGATCTAAGTAATCATATGAATAATTACAAGTCAAAACACGGATGACAAATGAAACGATTTTACCCAAAACGCACTTTAACATGGAATTTACAAAAGAACGGGTAAAATAAAGTCATAAGTGAACCATATATGATATCATGATTCTGGAATAAGTCAATAATTTTTTTTTAAATCATTATACAGGAGGTTCGGACACTTACGAAGCAAATCGGACCTAAGGTAAGGGATAATTTTGCAAATCTCATTTTTATCCGAGATTGCTTATTCGTACGTATTTACTGGGGTTATTCCTATCATCCATGTCCATGTTTTATAAAAGTGTTTTCATGTATGTTTAAAGTAATTTTTACCCATTTTTGACTTTTACTACATGGTATTTAAGGAATCTTTCTTTTGTTTTCATTACGAGGTACTTTTTTGACTTTTCCCGACAAAAGTACGAGAAGAATGTTTTCTTAACTTATACGGCACGAACCAATTTTTAAAGATTGATTTTAATGAAGCTTACTCAAAAATAATTCATGACTATTTTCAAGAATATCCTTTTCTTTTAAAAATGCATGAAATTTTGTGAAAAGAAAATTATTTTAAATAAGAAAGGATATTTTCCTCAAGAATTCATTTCAAATGTTTTATCAAAACCATTTTCCATCTAAAATGAAATTATTTTATATGTGTATGTTTTAAGTATAATGTCTCTATAATTTACATGGTTTAACTTTTTTTATTATGAAATGATATCCATTTCTTTTATATGGATTATGTTATGATGGGATGATGTTTGTGAAACCCATTTTATTCGTCGGGTTATTATGAATGATGTATGTTTATATTGTGGCACACGAAAGAATGATTTCAATATGAGATGGGTGGGACCTATATCTACCTCCAATGCATTGGGTAAATATTTATATCTCATGAGATAGACATGGCTGGAACGCCAAGTTAAACCGGTTCAATAATACAGGACTGGAACGAGGAGTGAACTCGATTCAGAAAGGGACTTTGTCCACTAAGACGGTCTTGGCAGCAATGCCTTGGATAATATAGAAATCATATCATGTGCTTAATGGTTTCCACAATTACATGTTTTATTCCCATGCTATTTTATCATTCTTAATGTTTCTTTATGATCTATTCCTTACGTACTTCCATGTTTTATGTCATTGCTCAAGATTTTGATGTTTAAACATTATGTTCATGTTTTTAAGTTCCAATGTATATAGTATGTTTTATTTTATCCATGCTTACCCTTATTGAGCATTTGAGCTCACCCTTTTTATGTTTTCTTTTCCCCAGGATATAAAGAAATGTATTAGGTAAGAAAAAAAAGGTGAATATCTTTATGGGAGATGTTGAAGATCTTTCACCACGATTAGAAGATTTTATTCAAAGTTTCCAAAGACACTAAACTATTATGGTCCTTGTGTGTGTATTTTTGTTATGTACTAAGTATTCTGCAAAAGTAATGTAATGTTCATGTATATCAAGCTTCGGGTCTCTACAGTTGGTATCAGAGGAAAGGTTTAGTCAACCTTTGGAAAATAGGATGCGAGAACATTAGTGATATCCCTAGAGATATTTCTAAGGTATGTCTAGGAATGTCCCTAAGGTTAAGTATAAGTAAAGGTTATAGTCCTAGAATTATGGTAACGATATTAGATTAAACCTAAGATGTTAGATATTGAAGTTACTCTCCCTTTATTATGATTTTTCCCCTCACATTATTCTTTTTGGGTTTTAGAATATGGCTAGAAACAAGATGATTCACGATAATGGAGGATATGATGGACAATGGAATGATATTATTCATGAGAAACCAAATGAAATGGGATTTGGAAGTCCAAACATCATTATTATGCCAAATCAGCAATCTCATAATATGATCATTAAACTCAAATTTGGTAAGTTTCCTGACTCGGCTAATAAGAGAAAGATGGAGTTTCATGATGATCATAGAGGAAAGAAAGTTCAATTTCCCCTATGTAAATCATGTGGGAAGAGGCATCAAGGAGAATGTTTCAAAGGAACTGGAAGATGCTTTGGGTGTGGAAAACAAGGACACAAAGCCAGTAAGTGAAAAGTAAAAGGTTCAGTTAACACCATGGATGAGGATAATGGTATTGCTACGACATCAAAAATGGTTAAATGTTTTAAATGTGGAATGTACGGGCATTATGGAAACCAATTCCCAAAGGGAAAGTCACATGAAGAGAATCAGTACGACCGTATGGGTAGTATTTATATTGATGATGATGAAGAGACTACAAATGATATGTGAGATGAAAGAATTGTTGAAGCTCAGTCAATGGTTTAAGAAGGTAGTGGAATTATTACATGTTTATCAAGTGCAATGTTGTATAAGTAATATCATGGTACTATGGAATAAAGATACATCTAAGGATTGTTACACTGTTGTCTTTACTTGAGTTTTGAAAGTGTATGATTAATGGTACCAGTATCCATTAAAGGTTATTCAGATATTTTTAGAATATAGATGATATGCACATAATGAAGGGATGTGGAGAAAATTAAATGTTTGATAGTATTCATGAGCTCATGACTGATATAAGGAGAGGGTTATATCATGGTTTGAGTATATAGAATTTTTGGATTTTGGTATGTGGAAAGAGTTAACTTTTGACAGTATTCATGTTTTCACTAAGGTTTAATGGGTATTCATTTTTCAAGAGAATACATGATTAAGGTATTCAAATTATTGGAATGTGACCAACAAGATATATGGGGGATAAATGATGGTATTCACATGCTTGGTTGATGACATTTCAAGTAATCGTTTTCTTTATACTATGATCTTGGACCGAAGTATTTTAGATAAGACTAAAGATTGGAATGAATTATGTTGGACATAAGTTAGTATTATTTAAGGATAGAACTTTTTTTTTGATGTTATAGTAATGTAGTTTTAGAAAAAGGACAACCTGTAGGATGGGCGGCAACCCATCGCGTCGGACAAGGATGTGGGAATCGAACCCACACCGAAGTGCGACTAGCCTTTATCGCCTACCACTGGCCTACATGAAGTCCTTGTTTAGTAGAAACTAGTTTTATTATATTAAGCAGTATGATATATAAAGTATAAGTCCATTTTAGGAACCATATATGATTAATCTCACTATAGATGGACTTATGTAAGTTTTGATAACTTTTCTAAACTTTTGTTTGAGATAGATGGAATGACCCATCATTCTATCACATGATCTGCTAACACATCATGAATGAAAAATTCAACTTCATTTCTTTAAGAGATGAAGTGTAAATTGTCCAAAGAACGACCAACGGTGAGACTATACCAAAATCACGAAAGTATTTCTTCTAATTCCAATTTCATCAACTTTAGGGAAATGATCTTGAAAACCAAAAATGTTGTCCTAGTGCTCTTATATCTGATGAATCAGATGGTACCTTAGATCATCACAAATTTATGGCTTTGTGATTGCTGTCTTTTCCAAATCCATGTTCTCTACCACTCTCCATCAGAACATGATGGTTATATTTATCTTCCATATCCATATTTTCACCTATGTGGAAACCCAGTGATTAGTTTATTTGGGTAACCGTTACATTTCATACTTTTGTTTTTAAAGACTGGTTTTGGTATTCCTTTTTACGTTGTGGGTTTCTATTAAACTTTCGAGTAGTAAACCATTTATAACCCCGACGAATTTCGAGGGTGAAATTCATTTTAAGGGGGGTAGAATGCAACTCCCCGAGATTTTATGAAAAATATTATTTTTAATTTCATTAATGTCTTGTGTTGTACGCTAGACCAAAAGTAGCTTTCACAAAACGCATCCTTGACTTTCCTTGCATTACACGCAATCACGACCTTCCTCGATAGCGCGTGTAGTACGCAATACCAAGTTTCACTAAACAACGATACGCTATTAAAATATTATTAAAACTCGTCGTTATGAATAGTAATAACCAATTTTTGAAATTTTTTAAATCTTATTTTTCAAAATGGACTTCATTTTTGGATTCGTAATATCGAAATTAGCTTAGGGTGAAATTTTGGTACTTTTCAGATAACTTTCATTTTCTGATGAATAGTGAAAATTACTAAATTTTAATTAAAAACAACCTTTTTAATCGAAATAATTAATAGTAATAAATTATTAATTTGAGTGGTTTTAAAGTATATTTAGAATATATTTTTACAATTTAATACAATGTTGGTCATTGGATGTAATTTCACATTTAAACCAGATATAAACAAGTGTCAATCTTTTGATAGTTATTATCTCTTAAGAACACGCTATTTGTTTTGACGACGGGAATTAATTTTTAAATTAATTAATGCAACTGATATGTTTTGAATTTGGTAAAATACAAATCATTTTTGAGTTCATAATATCAAATATATCTTAGGCCTAATTTTTGGTATTTTTTTGGAAACTTTCATTTTTTGATGAATAGTGAAACCACTAAGTGGTAGTTAAAAAAAATGAATTTTTCATAAAACATAATTTTACCGCTTCTGTGAGTGGAATTTCAAAAATCCGAGAGATACAGTTGATTTCAGTAAGTAAAATTTGGTTCAATGAGATGAAAATAATTTTTGGTGAATAGTAACTTTTTACTTTTTTTTACCACGATTAAAAGTAAATAGGGTAATTAAGGGTAAAAATGATATTATTATTACCCTAACACATGTCCTAATTCTATTGGATAAGTGTAATTCGACCCAAAACAACCTTAGGAATAAAATATGACCATTTAGGCCCACTTGGATAAGATTAGGACATTTATTATTAATTTATTTAAAGAAGGGTTAAAATAGTTAAAATCAAAGTTTAATAAGTATATCATTTTTAATATAGGGTTATACATAAGATAAATTCGACTATAAATATTAATTAGAAATATAAAAATATTTACTACATAATGATATTTTATTTGTAATTTTTAGACTTTAAATAAGTTAATTTATATATGACACAAAGATGATGCAGTAATTATCTTATTAATGAAATATTGACATAATTGATGTTATAAATACCCAAATAAATGTAATTTGAGACTTTTTATGAATTACACTAATTTTTTAGGTTAATATGACATGTTAGTACTGATTTAATTAACTTTTTTCGAACTAACAATTATATTATGATTTTCACAAAAATCAATTACTAAATAGTGTCAAAATTGACATAAAATAGTTTTTAAAACAAATATTATATTATTAATTGTTATTTTATTCCTAAAAATATAAGGTTCGGCCAAATGACTTAGATAAGGTTATATATATTAATTATAAACATCTTGGGGTTAGTTTGGCTTGTTATAGTATGTTTATTAACCTTATAGTGTAAGAACACAAAAAGACACGGTAAAAGTAAAATTATCTAACTTAAAGTTAAAACTAAATGATAAGGTTAAAATAGTAAACTAAACTTGTCCAAATTCTATTGTATGAGATTATTTCGACCCATCCCCACCTTATCTTCGAAATAAATCAATTTGGAGCTATTTAAAACTAAATTTGTCTTTATAATAAAATAATATTTTTAGTTATTCCAAAGGTGCCCCTCTCCTCCCTTATAAAAGGGCATCTCCTCCCTCTCTTCCTCACACCACATTGAGGCTTCAAGCTCGTCCAAACCCTGAAAAATTATATTCTACACTTACCTAACAACATACTAGAGGTCCTGGTCTTCTTCAAAGACCAATTTTAGTACCCTAAGAGGAGGACTCAAAGAGGCGCTTCAAAGAAGAGGTAATGTCCATTACCGATTCTTTCAACTTTATTTCTTCTTCCACTTATTATTCTTAGGTTGTTTCATTATGAAGTAATAACATAAGTATCACTCATATACTGATATTTTATTATAAGTATGAAACAACCCTATTTCACCATCTATCCATCCTACGGAAAACGAAATCACCGCGCGTGCGTACGTACGGAATACCGTCTCCACACCGTGGTGTAATCTATTTTCCACCACCACCTTACTTTGATGGGTATAATGGTGTACATAATAACTATATATGGTTATTGTAAAGTTATATTGATTCTGAAATAGTATACATACACTCCAATACAATTCCACGATCATGAGAACAATATCATTGCTCGTGCGTACGTATGGACTACCGTCTCCACGACGCGATGAGATTCATTCTCCACGTTAACCATTCATGAATGATTATAAAGTATATATAATAAGTAATCATGAAATATATGACATAATAATGATACTGTATTTATGTGTATATATATGTATTTCATCTACTTAATTCCATTCAACTCAATAAGGAAACAAAAACAGCGTTCATGCGTACGTAAGACCTACCGTGTCCATGAACGATGTATTTCTTTCCATTTACTGATCTATTATATATATGTATATTCTGAATATATATTATATATAAATCATGTTTTATATTCTGGAATTAATTAATCATGATCTAAGTAATCATATGAATAATTACAAGTCAAAACACGGACGACAAATGAAACGATTTTACCCAAAACGCACTTTAACATGGAATTTACAAAAGAACGAGTAAAATAAAGTCATAAGTGAACCATATATGATATAATGATTCTGGAATAAGTCAATAACATTATTTAAATCATTATACAGGAGGTTCGGACACTTACGAAGCAAATCGGACCTAAGGTAAGGGATAATTTTGCAAATCTCATTTTTATCCGAGATCGCTTATTCGTACGTATTTACTGGGGTTATTCCTGTCATCCATGTCCATGTTTTATAAAAGTGTTTTCATATATGTTTAAAGTCATTTTTACCCATTTTTTACTTTTACTACATGGTATTTAAGGAATCTTTCTTTTGTTTACGTTACAAGGTACTTTTTTTTGACTTTTCCCGACAAAAGTACGAGAAGAATGTTTTCTTAACTTATACGGCACAAACCGATTTTTAAAGCTTGATTTTCATGAACTTCTTTAAAAAGAATTCATGACTATTTTCAAGAAAATCCTTATCTTTTAAAAATGCATGACATTTTGTGAAAAGAAAATTTGTTTAAAGAAGAAAGGATATTTTCCTCAAGAATTCATTTCAAATGTTTTATCAAAACCATTTTCCATCTAAAATGAAATTATTTTATATGTGTATGTTTTAAGTATAATGTCTCTATGATTTACATGGTTTTACTTTTCTTATTATGAAATGATATCCATTTCTTTTATATGGATTATGTTATGATGGGATGATGTTTGTGAAACCCATTTTATTCGTTGGGTTATTATGAATGATGTATGTTTATATTGTGGCACACGAAAGAATGATTTCAATATGAGATGGGTGGGACCTATATCTCCCTCCAATGCATTGGGTAAAGATTTATATCTCATGAGATAGACATGGATGGAATGGAAAGTTAAACTGGTTTAGTAATACAGGACTGGAACGAGGAGTGAACTTGATTCAGAAAGGGACTTTGTCCACTAAGATGGTCTTGGAAGCAATGCCTTGGATAATATGAAAATCATATCATGTGCTTAATGGTTGCCACAATTAAATGTTTTATTCCCATGCTATTTTATCATTCTTAATGTTTCTTTATGATCTATGCCTTACGTACTTCCATGTTTTATGTCATTGCTCAACCTTTTGATGTTTAAACATTATGTTCATGTTTTTAAGTTCGAATGTATATAGTATGTTTTATTTTATCCATGCTTACCCTTACTGAGCATTTGAGCTCACCCTTTTTATGTTTTCTTTTCCCCAGGATATAAAGAAATGTTTTAGGTAAGAAAAAAAATGGGAAGATCTTTATGGGAGATGTTGAAGATCTTTCACCATGATTAGAATATTTTATTCCAAGTTTCCAAAGACACTAAACTATTATGGTCCTTGTGTGTGTGTTTTTGTTATGTACTAAGTATTCCGCAAAAGTAATGTAATGTTCATGTACGTCAAGCTTCGGGTCTCAACATCAGAAGCTTAGGCATTAGATATAGGTGGTGGTAGATGTGGAATTTCAAGACTCACAATGAATGATATAGTCTAACATGACATTGAATATATCCCAACTTGATGAACATTACGAAGACATAGAAATCCCATGCCCATTTTTCATTAAAGTCCCCCCTGGGTGGAGATCTCACTTTTCCATCCAACTTTTGTTCCTGCCTGAGATTCCAGCCTGGAAGATGCTTGAGTGCTATGGTGGGGATGTTTCAGGATCCAATTATTCACCATTGATAATTTTTGTTAGATTACACAATGTATATTTTAATGTAGGATTGAGATCCCTCATGGAATTACTGGATGTGGTGACGTTTCATCATACATATCCTGGTGAAATTCTGAACCAATTTCTTAAATAATTGAGGGTTTCATTTCATATAGAGACATAATATAGAATAATGAATTCATAAAATGGATATGGTTATATATAAAGTACCCCCTCTTCCCCCTTCAAAAAATTAACAAGGTATTAGTGAAAATATTAGGATTGTTTGGATAATCCAAGATCTAGGTTTTCCATCATATTATTAATTTGATCCATGATAGATTCAAAGTCTTCATTGACCATTTTTTTTGATTTTTGGGAAGTTTTTTGATTTGGATAAGTGGTTTTCCTAAAAATATAATTCAAATAAATCCCTCTCACAAGTTCAGTTTTTGGAAGGTGTTTTGTAGAAGTTTAATTCATGTAAAATAGAAGTACTATGAAATCCATTTATTTTAGACATAAAGATATGATGTAAAGTTGAGTTCTATAAAAAAAATAAAATTTTAAATTTATATGAAGAGTTCATGGACTCCTAAAGGAGAGGGGTCACCCTTATTTATAGTCAAAGGTTTGAACTGCGTTGCACAAACTTGAAGGATACAATTGTATAATTTTGACATTTTACTTAGAATATGGTCCTCCAATTCCCTATTCGAACCAATTATAAAGGATGCATTTAATAATGTAAAAAAAATAAATTTAAAAATAATTTGGGAGGAAAGAAAGTTGGTAGAAAAAATTTGGGAGCAAGGGATAGAAATTTATGAAACTCAAAATTTCAAGAGTCCATAACCAACGGCACTGTGTGAGGCTATAGTTATGCACACGTGAAAGGATTTCGTGAGATAACCACTTCTATGAACCAAATACATACAAATACCCTTGATCTCACCATTTTATGGATCCATCACTAAATATTATAGAAATTCAATCTATTCAATCTCTCAAATCACAAAAAAATTGATTTCTACGCTTTGTGTATCCTAAGAACACCTCCATAGACTCTTGAATATGAAAACATTACATGAATTACCTTAAAATCCTTTACAAGTATTGAATTTTACTTAATATGTTCACATGAAACTCTATTCCACGAAGAAAAAAAATTCTTATAAAAGGAAAAAGGCTCACACAAGTCATGGTTTTGTGAAACACCAAACATCTAATAGGATACATATGATGTATCTTTAAAGTTCAATAATGACACCCAATCAACCTTACTACCCCATCAAACTTTTAAGGGATGATAGAACCCAAAAATTCTTAGAAACCCCAAGCCTTATCGATCATCCCCATTAGAATTTAAACCTTGAGTATCCACACATGATCTTAAACTATGAGGGTATCTATTGGAATTTAAACTACGAGCTTCCCCACCAAGATTTAAACAGTGAGTGTCCTCCATCAATATTTAAACCATGAGTGTTCCCACCGTAATTTAGACTCTGAATACCCTTATTTTATAAGAATAAGATTATTCTTGTGATTATTATAGGAATTACCCACTTGATATATTAGAACATATCATTTACAATGTAATCATCCTAGGATGCTTATGTAATGAGTATAAGATCCCTCATCTGATGAGCATGGGATTCCCAAGGTGATGATCCCAGGATGCCTTATGTAATGAGAATAAGTTTCCTAGTATAATGATCACAAGATAACTCATGTGGAGAGAACAATATTCCTTTTATGGAGATAAAATAAACCAACCATAATATTCCCTATGTGAAAAACATAGGATTACATCATGGATTTTTCCAAGGAAGATAAAACATATGACCAAGATCCCCAAAATACCTAACAGAACTATCCTCTCCAATTGAAGGATTTTATCCTACTAAGGTTGAAAGTTAAGTAATTAATTGATGTTTACATGAAGATATAATTAGGAAAATGATTCATAAGAATGACTCAAATATATGAAGGAGACCCAAAATAATAAATAAACTTCTTAGAGTGAACTATTAACATCCCATCATCTTGTTCCAATCAAGGTGTTGAAACCATCACCCAAGTAGTGATAGGACACCCACATTTGTAAAGTGATAAATTGGGAACTAGATAGTGGGTATACATGAAAGAACCTAATGTGAAATTTATGATTGAAATAATCAAAAAACAATATGATAATTACTTGGTAAGATTATAGGTTTTCTCAAGGATTATTCTGGTTAAGAAATTAATTTAGTTGTAATATATGAAAATGTTCTGAAAAGATGAATAAATTTAAGAAAATTTTATCTATTATTGTCAAGTGTTGAGAATATATGAATTTAGAATATTATGTATAGGTTTTAGTGTTTCTATGATAGTACATGTGGGTAAAATTTCAAATCCGAAGAATCAAATTTAGTTAAAAAGAACAATAATATTTCAACAAGTATCTAAATGAGGCCATTGAAACCTAAAGGTTTTTAAGAAGAAGTAATGATTCTATAAGATGAAATTATTTAAAATACTTAAATGAGTTTAAGAAAATCTATGCAATTTCCATTTGAAGTATCAATATTATTGAAATTTATTCTTCTTTGTTAAGGGTATGTTCCACCAAATATATATTTTACATGTATTTTAAATATATAAAAGTTAATAATCTAGATAAGAATTTATAGAGCTTTATGTTTACATTCAAGTGATAAATAAAATAGTTTTTATATAAAATATTTTAATGTAAAGGATTTTATCAAGATAAAATGAATATTAAAAGGATATGAATCTTTAAATTATATATATTATATGATAAGAGAATATTTTCATTAAAAAAGAGTTGTTATCAACAAAATGAAATGATTAATTATATACAAATGATTTATGGTTCATTAAATTCTATAACAAAATTTTAAAATAGATACTAATGAATTTTTATTTATTTATGATAAAGTTTGTTTATAGATATTTTTTAAAATATTACAGAAGATGTTACCACCACCCATCAGTGGAATATTTTGATAAATAATATTATTTTCATAGGAAAATTCTCTAAATACATAAAAAACCCTATATGATGTAGAAAAAATATTTTACTTATTAAATATTCCTACTAAAAGGAAATAAATTTTATTTCCTAAACACAAAAGACTTTTTGTATCTTAACATAATATTATGAAGAGAATATAGTGTCTAATAGATTAGTGGGAGTATATTTGAACTTATAGAAGTTCAAATTTGAAAAATAAAATTTTATATCAGCCTAAATTTAAAGTGATTTCCACTTAATACACTAAATATATTTGGATACGTGGTGGTGAAAATAATTTAAAGGTTTTATTTAGTTACTTTGGAAAGTGAATGTAACTATTTATTCCAGTAAAAATAAAAGTGAATGTAACTTTATTCTAAACTCATTTATGATGTGCTAGTGAATAATAATGTAAATAGTTATAGTATTTCAATGAAAATTTTTATTTAAAGGGTTTTAATGATGATGGTGTTAAACTTAGAAAATTTATAATTAGACAATATAAGTTTTCATCTTAAAATTTTTTGTTTTGAAGTTAAAGAGTTTGAACATATTCAAGGAGTTGAAAATTAGGAATATGATTCCTAAATATCACCATTATTAAAACTTACTTTATCTATATATTTTTCTCGCTAAAGATTCCAATGGGAGATTTTTTTTATGGTCACGTAGATATGTCACAGGAATTTCATATAGATATAATAAGTTAACAAAACCCCAGAAATTATAGAAAATATAAGGATGATCTGAAAGTATATCATATATATTATGTTAGAAAAGTTATTATATTTGGTTTTGTTAAATACTCTTAAAAGAGTTATAAGAATATAAAATGTATCATATAGAAGGAAATATCCACATTATCATTATTTTACTTTGGCAACATAAATGTGTATATTGATATATATTTTGTGAATTGTATTGATAACTGTATTCTCAAAGTATGACTTTGAGTTATCCCTAAAAAATGATCATCATGTAGTATTATAGGTTCTTATGAGATGTTAAGTTTATCATGAGTAAAATTATTATATAAGATATGGAATATTCTCATGTGGCTTGAAAAGTGTTTTTTAGTGCCAGATAACCCACTAAGTATGCCGCATGGAGTGTCATACACCATGTATTTGGTATACTATGGGTCCATGGATCATATAGGAGCCATAATTACCTAAGGTTAGTGAGATAACTAGCATGATAACCTTCAAAATATGATACCTTTCTTAATAAATCCATTGAAACATAGATAATAAAGGGGTTTTTGAGTATGTTTCTAATCATGTCATTGGTTAGAGCTCAAGCAAGGAGAAATTTGTCCTCTCGTATGATGAGTATAAAATCCAGACCATCAATTGAGAAAGACTAGGGAGTGTGAAGCCACATATAGATAGTATATATGATATAATTATCTATTTGGATGAGGTTCATATGATGTGATCATCTATAAAGGTGAATGACATGTGATATATTCGTTGACCGAGTTATTCAGTACTCAAAGAATCAAGAATACATCAGTTGGCTCTATGGGATTAAAATACATTGTTTCCCATGGTCACTTGATATATTGTAAAAATTTAACATATGAGAGTGAATGATAGCATGAGATATTGATGGTATATAGTAGTATATAGATAAAATTGTTTGATAGAGATCACCCCAAATCCCTTTATAACATGAGTTATATTGGTGATTTTCTATAGGTTTCTCTTTTCTTATATATATGGATATGGTGATTCATATTTGTTTCTAGTGCTATAAATAACCATGTGGTAACACTTATGGTTTAATAAATGAATATCGATCTTGACTCAGAGAAAAAAAATCTAAAAGGCTTTTATATTTAATCCAAATGAGTTTTTGATGGGTGTTTCCAAGGTATTGCATATGATGTGATACACAGTGAAGATTAATGATGGATTTCCAAAATATTTTTAGAATATATACAAACTAGTTTTGGATATGATTTTAGAACTTATCAAATATAATTTTATATAAGGTTAAATGACATAAAGTTTTTATGTTTTAGTGAAATTAGGAGATTACGAGTAATGATATGGCCTAAATCACAAATTTTAATATGATATAAATTGACCAATAATATTTTATTATTTGAAAAGGAATCATAAGGAATATAAAGTTTTTTTATTCCACTACCTTATATATCATAGGATATGATTAATAATTTTATAAGGAATGAAATATATTACATTCATTTACCTTATCTATATCACACTACAAGACTAAAGAGATTATAATGAATGGTTGTGTATGGATTTTGGTTACTACCCATGAAATTTCATCATATTACTATGATATCATATAGAACATTTCATGATTTTTCTTAATATCACTAGGGAATTCAAATTAAAACCATTGTTATTAGAATGAATTTTCCACACAATGTTATCATCAAGGCACTGTTACATTAGATGTAACCTGATAGATATAGTTAAATACATGTATGTGATGCATGTGTTGGATCACAAACTAACTCATGTGTTATAAAACATGAGTTAAAGTGTGAAATTCAATGTGATAAAAGTATATGATGGATATGATTTTTTTTTGGTTAGGACTCCCTATAACATGATACTCTATTCATTCTTTTTTTTTCACCTAAGGGACTAGCATGTCTTGAAGTATGGATAAATCCCATAAAAATACTAGATGATTCAATGTGACCCATGCTTATTTCATGGAGAGGGTATTCCATTTGGGTTCCCTTAGTTATCTCCCTCAAACTCATCAGATAAATATGGCTATGGTAATATTAGTGTAAGTTACACATTAATTTTATATATGTTCTTAAATTATAGTTTTGTGCATATTTCATATTGTCTTTTAATGGTGATCTTGGGATAGTATTTTTTTCTTATATTAAGTATTAATAGACCATTGGTAGTAACAGGAGCTACTTCTTCCATTTTTTCAATTGAAACAACATCCCTTAATTATAGCCTATTGTATTCACTAAAATCCTCCACTTTTTTATCAAAAAATTTCATATCCTGATAAATATTTAACTTGAATTCCTCACCAAAAACTCTCAAAAATAACTTCCCACTATGAACATCATTCATGGACCTCCCCATTTCTAAAAATGTCCTTCCCTAAATAAGGGGGTTTCTCTCTTTATCCATCTCACACACAAGTACACCAAGAAATTGAATTTATCAAAATTAATTAATACATATTCAATAAAAAATTGTAGATAAATAACCATTGTGTTTTCTAACTAAATAGTAACTCTTATATACATCATCTACTTCAATAATATCCTCTTGAATGTTGAGTATGAAATGATGTTCAAACTTTCACCTAGATCACCCAAATCTTTTACAGACTCATCAGATCCAATATTTAAAGAATTTAAAAACTACCCAAATTATATTTATTATTTTGTATACTCTTCAAAAATATAGTTGGAATTCTCTCATGAGTTATATTGTGCCCATTTCCTCAAGTTCTCTCTGATTTGAAAATAAATATATCATAAACTTAACATATGTGGCCATATTCACTAAGTCTTTAGAAAAAAAGATATTAATTTTAAGTTTATTGGATTTTTTTAGAAACTTATCTCTTTTTTTATTTTATATAACCTTAATTTATTATTTCCTATAATGATAATATTAGTTTTTAAGGAGGCGGTGTTTCCTCTATAACCATCTTCTCATCTTACTTTTCATTATCCTTCATATTTTCCTCAATTTTTCTTTCTTTTACTACTTTTTTTTCTAGTATTTTCTCCATTATTTAGAACTATCTTCCATATTTTTACACTCCTCAAGGTGATACCCTTAAGTTACCCATAAGGTTTTACCTCACTATCACCTAGTATCATTTCTCTAGGCCTCTCATTGAGTTGGTTTACAATTTTACCAACTTGAATTTCCAGATTCCTAATGTAAACCTTTTGGTCTTCTGAATCAGATTTCAACTCATTATTGGTAGCACTGATAGATGTATATAATGGTGACAAGGTATCCTTCAATTAAGTTATTTGTATTTAAAGAGGCAGTCCTTATTATTTTGGGAACCCCAGTGTTATTTGTTGGTACCCTTGATTCTGTTGTTGTGTCCTTCAACCAAAAAAATTATTTTAAAGGTTATAGTAAATATAATTAGCATACTAAGTCTATATAATTTGGGTTTGATGTATGTATATAATTGTTTTATATTATTTTTCATTTCCTATAATTTTGAATCCATCCATTTATTATTTTATACCATGTGAAATCTTATACATTTCAATCCTTCCATGTTCTATTGGAATCTATTACTGGGAATTTCATATTAATAATTATAGCTTTCTCTAGGTAACTTCTTCTTTAAAAACCAACCAGTAGTGGTATCCATAATAGAACTTTTTACCTATGATGGACCCTTATAAAATTTTTAGATTAATATATAGGTTTTTATACCATGATGCAGTCACTTCTTTATAAGTCCTTAAATATCTCCCATGAAGTTTACAACGATTCATCATCAAATTCATTGAAAATTTCAATATTGGTGTGAATTTTCATAGATTTAGAGGGAGTAAATATCCTTATTAAGAACTTACATTATATCTCATACCATATAGTGATAAAATGTTGTGTCAAGCTTTGGATCCATTCCCTTATTTTTCTTTTAGAAAGAATCTAAACAACCTTAACCTTACTATATAATTAGAAATATTATCGAATTAAAAAGTATCATATAACTCAAGGGAACTTCCCAAATGTGCGTTCACGTCTTCATGAGATATCCCTGTGAACTGAATTTAGTTTTAGATCATTTTAATAATCATAATATTTATCTAAAAGTAGTTCATAGTTTCTAGATGCATTATATACTCGGTTGTACCCTCATACTCTATGGTAGACCATAATCCAAAATAGTTCTTTTCATTAGATATCTCCCCTGTGCTACTTATCCTGCTCCTAGTTCTCTTTATACTCCATCCATAACTCCCTCTTTCTCATTCATCTACAATATCCTTTATAACTCAGGATTTTATTTGAAGAGGTATTTTCCTTTTCCCTGAGCTGAATAACCATGGATAAAATTTTTTACCTGATATTCACAGACTGAGAACACCAATCATAATATATAAAATAAAAATTTAAATAAAGATATAACAAAGTCCTAATTATCCTATGTCCAAGATAAAATTCCCCAAAAATGGTACCAAATTCTTTGAAATCCCATATGGAATCATTCATTCCTTTAGTTAATAATGTTTATACATTTATAACTAATATTCTTATCAACTAACAATAATTTTTTAGTAAGTGGTAGTCTAAGTTTAAAACTATCATGAAAAATTTTAGGAATAACTTAGAAAAACTATGATGAATGGAAAAAATGAAAATTTATTTATAATATTCAATCAAGAGAAACACATCATGATTTATCAAATAAAGGTTCATAACTAGTGAATTTAAAAGATAAATAATTAGTCAATATATTATTAGAATTGGGTCTAAGAAATTCCTTACCCTTAACCATCACTCTCTAACTCAAAAACATCATTTTTAGGGTTATGTTTTTTAAGTTATTTAGTGATATATGTGTCCAAAAGCTAAATTTAAACATAGAACCAAACCCATCCAATAATCCTAGACATATCTAAGCCCTATTAATTGAATTAAAAAATCTTCATAACTATATAGACAATGTTCATGATCAAAGAATTAATATGATATAAAAAATATTGAATGAAAAAAAAACTTGAATTAATCATAAAATAAATATTACATTAAGTAAAATACCCCTTCATCACATTTCTTGGCACTAAAAAACTCACCCCCTCATTATTTCCATGAGAGAGTGAATAAAAGAAAATAAAGTCTTGTAGCTACTGGTGAATCCATTTGAAGTTACTCCAAATGACAAACTTGATCCCACATTGATTGAATGAATAAAAGTGTACAGCACTAGTCTTTTTTTATAGGAAAAAACCCCTTAATATTCCATCTACCTACATTATAACTTCATATATATTTATCATTTCATATAAATCTCCAAATACATCAGTATAGAAATTAAAATATGAGTGTGACATAATATAAATCTTATGCTGATAGATCCTAAAAAATATCACAAATATTGAGTGATTTGAATGTGTATCTTGCTATAAATACTAAAGTCACCGTGTGATAATGGGATTTATAAAATGAATATATACTCATTTTAAAATTCATTAATTTATTTTTCATGACCATGAAACATAATCATGAATACCATACATGAAATATTCTATATTATCTATCATAAAACCTCTAAATATTTCATATAATATGACTTCTGAAAAACACAACACACCCACATTCTTCCACAGTGTGAACAACTCATTTTTGAATTTTTTTATCTTATGGCATGGAATATACTTGTGAATATAGATTGCCTCACGACTTTAACACCATATTAATCAACTTGGACATGGGTACTATCCCACAGAACATGATAGTTTCATGGAAAATTCATAGGTTCACATAACATAAATATCATGGTATTGAATAAAAAATCATGGAATGAGCCATTTCTTCTCAAAATATCACAAAGAATAATATATTTTTCATCAAAATCCTTCATTTTTGGATAAGTGAAAAAACATATTCAAGAAAAACTATATACAATCATAGTTCCCCTCTATAAAAAATATTACATTTCATCTCCTTGAGGGGTCACAATGTGAATTCTCTAGGTTGTGGTGTGTAACCAATTCTTCACTAACCTTGCATGATAATTTCAAGTGTTTCACCTTGTAATAAATGATATGAATTTTTTATGAAATTAAAATAGGGATGATGGATTAATGAAAAGATATCATCATTATTCCTTGGTGTTCTATCTGAAATAATTTCAATGTTATCATCACATTTGTGGTGTGAGAAACCCTACATCCATGGGGAAGAAGAGCTCAATAATGGAGTTCCATTCATTTTCATTCCCATATAATTTTTTAAACCACTACCCAAAACTTTTAACCCCACATTAGAATCTATATCTATCTATGGACACTAGATAATATAATACATGATATACTACTTCCATTTTCTTCCTATGGTGATGATCCATACTACGACCCTTTATTATCCAAGCACCACCTTCTTCTTATCCATACTCCTCTCACCTATCAACAACCCACATTGAGATATAGTTCTCTATTATCACATTTTACCGTGATATTGTTGAGATTTTTATTTCCAATATATGGACATGCTCTAGTGATGATAGTTGGGACTGACAATCTTTTTTCACTTCTCTTAAAATAAATATTTTTTCTTTTCCATATTCTATTTTTCCCATAAAATAAAAACCTTATTTATAGGTTCCATTTTGAGGAATCTTCCAATTTATACGTTCAAATATATTCTTATTTTTTTCTTTTAAAAATCATCCATAGTCATTTCCTACCATAAAAGAATAAAACTAATAAATACTAGGTAAGAATAATTAATTAAATAATCAAAATCAATGAATTTAACAAAACAATTCATGAAATTCTAGTTATCATTCAGTTTCTATCATTCTATATAGAATGTATTTAAATATGAAACATGTTTGAATATTATGTCCCAACATCCCATGGTATGGGAAGTAATTAGTGTGATCATTCAACCCAACTTAAATAGGAATTTTGTTTTCTGGAAAATGTCAGAAAGTTCTTCTCTAGGGTAGCAATGAAAAATATTGGGACCCATTCCTTTCAGAAGGAATAGACCTTGTTCTTATAGTTTTTAAAATTTCAATGGTTTTTCTCCTTTTTCATATCGTATATATTTATATTGGGGGTATTTTTATTATTTTTTATTTCTTAGGAGGAGGTACCATATGATAATTAGTAGGCTCGAGGGATATAGCTTGAATCAGTATTAGATTGAGTGTAATATTAAAAATATCATATTTTCCATATTTCTTCACACATATTGATGGTATTGATCTAGATTTGAATTTAGAAAATCAAATGACATTTTATAACTATTGTTCCACCATTAAAAATTTTTAGAACCCACCAAGTTACTTCAAAACAATGAGGGGTATTTGGGGTTTGTCACAAATATTTTCTATACATATCTCTAGTTGATATTCTTGTGTAAGTTTCATATTTAGGAAATATTTTGAGCTCTTATACATAATAATGAAATATAAAACCCTAAAAGTTTCACATTATTTTTCATTTGAGTGGTTAAGAACAATGGTTCTATTAAAATTCAAGATTAATTGGTAAATAAATTTTCATCAGAGATCTTTTCAATTGGAAATGGATTCAAATTGTAGGTTTTTTGTACTAGATTAATGCAATTACCTACATTTCATGAAGCAACTTAGTTGTACCACTTCCTATTGCTCTGGTGTTCCCATAATAGAGATATATCGAGATGTGAAATGCATGAGATGTTGTTATGGACCCCCATTCCATTGAATATAAGAAATATGGGATTTACAGTGTTGGGTGGAGGAGGAGTTAAATCCTCCTACTCAGGACATGGTTTACTTTCCATCTATACTAGTAAACATAATGATTCGATGGATTACATTCAAGAGGTATAGGATTCAATATATTTAAATAGTTGTAGCAGTATTGTCTCATGAGTTGGAACTTGAGTGGAGGTGGTTGGTGGATCTTGATAAGGTTATCCTATTTATAACTATTTTTGATACCCAACTTGAGCCAGTCTAGGGTAAAATATTTGAAATAGATGTGTTCATTACCCCAATGAAGATAATTATTGATAATCCATATTCATTATATTTATATATACTAGTTTTCTCAGCTCCGGGTTACTCATGTGGCTTGATCCGACTTTTACTAGTTGACCAATCTCTTAATGTTGAATAGTATTCATTAAAGGAGGGATAAAAAACTCATCATGAGAGTTTAAATCAATGGGTATATTACCTTTTAGTAATTCTATATTGAGTTTATGATACTTTTCCAACTCTTCTTTACACCAATAAATCTTCCTCTTAGAGAAAGTGTCTCAAATTCTTCTAGAGGTGAGTGGGATATGAATATATTCACACTTTTACCTTTTTCATTGGAGGAATATCATTAACTATGTGGAAATTGGATGTTCAAAGGTTCTCTCAAGTCATGAGTTTGTTTTAGATTTTAGGTATGCACACCCTCTTCATATACTTTGGAGTGAACCATGTTTTGAACATACATATTCACAATATGTTCTTCCACACTAGTTTCAAGTTCTATATCATCTATGTGGTTTTAATTAATAACATTCACCAAAACATAACTAGAAATGGAAATCAAATCCTTGTCTTAATAAGATTAATATGGAGTCTTATCAGTGATTGAGTATCCTTCGAGGGATAGATCATAATCTTCTTTTGAGATTTCCATGTTGGTATATTTTTTGGGCTTATCACCCCTTCAAGGTTTCAAATCCATTCATGAGCACTCATGTTGATAGGTAGTGTCAAGTCATTTTTGAAGGGTTATCCTAGTCAAACCTCCCATAAATTTCACCAAACATCAACCTGATGGAGGGGATAAATCAAGAAAATTTATTATGGTTTATTTCTCCTTTTCATGTATATATTTCCATTGGTATTTATATATGTTTTTAATGGATTTTAATTATAAAATATGATATTCATTGATAATTTATTTGTTTTAAAAGTTTTTATATTTTTATAATTATAGTGGAGTTTGTAATTAATTTAATAAAATTAAGGGAAATAAATAAACAATTGGTCATCCATGGTCGGTTTCACTAGAGTAGCCTTCCACTATAAGTGGCGGATGTTCTCAAATGTAGTGCATGGCCAAGGTGGAATAGTGAGAATAGATCTAGGTGAGATGAGCATAGAGAGATACTTGGATGATGCGATAACATAAGAAGGGTGCCTATTATGGGGTGGCACTTGGCATGCGGATTGGTGAGGGTCGACACTAGTGTTTCTCAAATGTAGGCTACCTTTCATGTCCTGGTATATAAAGGAGCACATGGATGTGAATTTTTTTATGTGGGACTCATTTTAAGCATAGTAACTATTCAATTACTTATATGAAATCGTATTGATACACTAGTTATCTTCTCCATGCTTCCTCGATTTCACATCTTGTTTATCCTTTTCACGCTGTACCAGACTACCTTAGAAGATGGAAAGTAATATTGAGCTTGGTACTAATTCTAAATATGGTCCTAATAAATATCATTTAATATCGAAATATATACTTTCAATTCAATGAAGGATAGTATCATTTTTCATGAAGGTTGGTATTATGACGACGTCAAGTGTGGGGAGTGGCGTGTGCATGGAAGTTAAAATCATTATATATCCATAGATTCACCACATAGCTGACTTATATAATGATTATATGAAGGATTATGTGTCATGGTGGTTTTGTTTCATTCCATGAAATATACTAATTCATGGTGAATTTTTAGTTTTCATGGATAATTCTTTTGTTGTGGATAAAGCTTGTGGTCGAGAGGTTAAGATGAGAAGATCCTTTATGCCACATATGGAGTTATCGCATCACATATGTGATGAGGAGTTCATAATATTTTTAAGTATACTTTATAAGTATGAATTGAGATTCCACTATGGGTAAGCCACACCATGGGAATATCATAAGGGTTATATTCAACTTTGTAAGTATAAATGTATTTCTGAATTTTCAAAGGAGATGGTCACACCACTACATTCTAGTTGTTCTAAAAATATGTTTCTATGATGGAGTTATTCTATATGGAATGTTTATTCACACCACATGGGATAGATATCATAGTTCTGGTGATTGAGATAATGTTGATCTCAAGTAAAGGAGTTGTTTCATGACCCCGTCTAAATCTTCATTTTGCAATGGTCACAATATAAAATGTGTTGAATTTTCTATGATAATATTCATGACATGTTGGTTTTCATTTCATTGTGACCATGTAGAATTACTGTAACATTTCGTGAAAAGGATATGGTTTCATTGTTCTTAGGTTCCTTCATTCCGTGAAGGTTTTGAGTTAGAGATTTACCTCACCAAAATTGTATTTTAGTCACCACTCAATAACATATGATTAAATTTATTCTCAAAATCAATTATTATTCACTTTATCCATAATCTTGAAAGTAGTATACATATCCACTTATAAATCAAATATAAAAAATCATGAGGACATTTCATCTAAGTTAAAATGCATATGAGGCTAAAGGTTGGTGGGTAATTATGTGGAAATTAAAATCAGAGGCTTTAAAATGATGATAGACTCTTTAATAAAAAAGTATGATATTTAAGAGAAATCAATGAAACAAATTATTCCTTCAGATACCCTTCAAATTACAACATCTCCCACTTCCTTCTCCTCTTTCTAAATCGGGTAAAAAATCTAAGCACACAAAAAATGATGAAATATTCTTTTTTTATTAGAAAATTTTCTCTCATATGCTTTTATTAGAATGTGTGAAATAAAAATTCCCAGACCATTAGAAGTAAAAACAACTAGCACCTCAATCCCGACCATCAATCTATTAATGACATTAATTGGAATAGTTAATACAAGAAGGGTGAAGGTGTTTCTAGCCGATTATAAATTCAAGGTATCAAATGTTATCACCAATTAATTCTTCTTCTTATTATTATTTTCCTTTATTTTCAATTTTTTTCTTAAAAAATATACAGTGTTAAATATAGGAATATCACAAAAAACTATTAAGCTTTCCAAAATCGTCAAGATATTTCTTCCCAACCACCATTCATGGAATCCTCACCCAATAGTACAATGGAATGCTCAACTCCCTATTTTTTTATTAATAGTATAATCATGAAATGACACTGAAATAATAAGTATATGAAGGAAAAATGGGTTTATAATGTATATTCATATATGGTATTCCTAGTTCCTATCAGTTTCACAAAAGATCAACAATTAGGAAGGTCTCATGATCAAAGGGGATAAAATAGAATAAATTAATATCCTTAATAATTTGGGTAGATTAAACTTATCATGTTTCAATAATATTATCAATAAAGTTCTAGTAATTATGTATAAAAAAATTTATCTACAAAAAAATGGTATGAGTAAGAATATAAAAAATCAGTATAAAACCCTCTCCTGAATGGGAAACAATATAATGGGTCAATAAATTCATAGAATTAACATCAATAATCATTTTAATAAATGAAATATTCTAGAATTAATATAAATAATCAAAATCATATAAGAATGTTTTTTAAACAAATCAAAATTGGAATAATAATGTGACATTAAAAAAGTTTCACTTATATCTCTAGCATTTATTGGAAAGATGAATCAAATTTTCTAACTAGTCAAAATAATTTTCCTAAGTGTTGATGTCTCCTAGATCAGTGTTTAGTAAAAAAAATCAATCATCTCATGGGTTAATTAAATTAATTTAATTTCACCTGAAAATTTAAATATTTTTCTATCAAAATAAAATGATAGTATTGGGAAATTAATGAAATGTTTTAAACAAGTAAGAATAATAATCCCCTTCCCATGAAGCTGAATCCTTTGTTCTCCTTTCACTTGTCAATATCCGTCTTCTTATTTTGAAGTAATAGAATAAAAAAGTCCATGAAAAGTAATGAACAATTTAATTTTAACTCTAAAAATATAATGGAATTGATACTAGAAGACTTTCTAAACTAAACTGGTTTCCTAAAAATAAATCCTATAAAATAGTAAAAATCGAGTTGCCTCACAAAAGTGATTTCCTTAAGGAATTTAAGATAGACTGTTACCTTGGTGTCATATAACTGTATAATTTCACAAATTTACTCCCTTTATATTTAAAACTAATTCTAAAATATTTTTCCTAGGGTAGTTGTTTTTATTTTCATTGGAATCCTTTTGACACCTTCTTGCAACATAAACCAAGTTCTAGACAAATTCAAAGAGAGTGCAAGGAAATTGAATACTGAACATATTTTTTAGTACTTTTCCTCCACCGTATCTTTTCATTTATCTTATTTTAATTATGTATTGAAACTGTGAAACCCAACATCTTTATTCTCTATTACTAGTATTGGTGGTGATTTTTATTTAATTAATTTAGTAGGTTTAGTAGGCTTTCTTCCCTCCATCACTTTTTCTTACTTTTCTTATTTAAGTTATATTATGTATATTTTAATTTAATTTCAATTATCATCATCTAAATGTGTTCTAGGTATATCTACTTAAAAATACCTATAATTTTACATTAATCATCATATTATTGAGGTGTTATAGGTTTTGTTTTATTGAAAATTTCAGCCCGCTCCTTAAACTCTTCCTCCATTAATTAAAATTTATTTTCATATTCTTTGAATTATTTGATGGATCCTCAACATTCAATAATAGTGAACCCATTTTTATGTTTTATAGGTTATTTTTCTTCAAACAATTCAACAATTTCATTGAATTCAATATCATTCTCCACTTCTCCATTTTGAGCTTATTCTAATCTATTTTTGTCTTAGTCCCTAGACTTATCCCCTTTCTCTTCTATAATTACATAAAATATATACATCATGTTCTTTAATTACTCTTCTTATAAGTAAAAAATGGATAAATATTCTTCTTTATATTATTCATGGGTCAGAAATATATCTTCATCAAAAGGATTAACAACTTTGTATCCCCCTCTTCCGGGTTCTCTTCCTTTTTTTCTGCAATATGTTTTACTTATTCAAAAATATCTACTTATTTCACTTCTTCATACTATGCATCAAAATTTAAGAAACAATTAGTCATAGGGAATAATAAAATTTACCAACCTTAGTCACGTTTTTTTACCATATATTTATCTTAATTGATTTTTTCCTCTTGTTTCTTAATCACTCTATCAATGTTTTAGTGAATTATAAGAGTGCTTCTATCAAACTTCCTTGTAAATTATGATAACATGATTCTTGAAATTTGGACTATCCTTGGTAGTACTTATTATCCTATGGTTCATCTTGGTAGTTTAGGTAATTAGGTGGTCCTTTGTAGTAGTAACTAATGTCACTCAATTTTTGAGGTTTGAATTTACCGTATCCATATGAATATGAATTATCCCAGCCTGATCCTTATTATAACCACCATTCATAATTCCATTACGTTCATGAGGAAGAATCCTATTGATATTCAATATACTCTAGTGGTGATGTTTGATGAAATTTGTTTATCATGTACTCCATACTACACACCACCTTAGATAACCAAGAATGTAAAAAGGGTAACAAAAAAAAGATATATAAACCTAAACTAAAATTAGAAACAAAATGGGAAAGGATAAGTATTAATCTAATAAGTTGGTATTGATTCATTTTCTAGTTTTTTTGTGCCCCAAAAATGATTCCAAAAATTTGGTAGGTACCTCTAGTTTCGTCACTTTTTATGAGCCACCAAATTCTAGAAATTAATATTTCTCAACTCTCACTAACTACTAATATGAAGAATAATGGTATTATGAGGTCAATAACATGAGTAATAGGTAATCCCAACAATGAAGCTTGACTAAATTTAAATTCAAAATAATCATTTTAGGACCATGACATGAAATTAAACTACATTAATTAGTTTAACAAAATAAATACTCAAATGAAAATCAAATAAAAGGTAAACATAAAATATGAAGAGATAGGATCACGTTTCAAAGAGTGGTTTCACCTAGAGGGATAAATTGAATTCACACAAAAATAAACTAGCCTAATAGTTTCATAACCATAAATGGATTCATTATCAATTTTTTTTAATTCCTATTAAAAAAAATTTAGCATCTTGACCCTCATGATATGAAAAGACAGAATAACTAAAGTTCATTAAGTTGATCATAAAGGTGTGAGGATAATCTAATCCACTATTTAGAAATTAATTATATATATTGTGATAGGTTCCATTATTTATTAAATTAATTTATTTAATGATTAAAAAGTAAATAAAAATAGAAGTCTAGTTATTGATTAATACTAAAGAATAATATTACTCTATGAGTGAGGGATGAAAAGACTCATGGTAAATTTAATAATTTAAAATATCATTCACAATTACAAAATATCAGTTACACCCAAAATATGGAATAAAAGAAGAAAAATATAGAAAATTAGAAAACCTAGCTACTTTAATGGTCTCAATTCAACACCTTATAGCTCTTACAATGGATGGTTTCACCCCTAAAGTGTTATAAATTATCATTTAAAATATCTTCTGAATTAAAATAAAGTACTTGAGTAAAAATTTCTTTATATTACTAGAAAATATATAAAAATCAAATATTTTAATAAATTTGAATCCCAAAACCTTCATGAAATGAAGGAACCCAGATGTGGTGTGAGTATTTCCTTTGCAAG
This sequence comes from Viscum album, assembly GCA_963277665.1. Lineage (NCBI taxonomy): Eukaryota > Viridiplantae > Streptophyta > Magnoliopsida > Santalales > Viscaceae > Viscum > Viscum album. Next base: position 1,074,191,491 of record OY728134.1, read on the forward strand.
AACACCTATAGTACTTATTCATGGTCATAGTGTAATGGAATACACCCCAGTGTGAAGAATCTCCAATGAAATTAAACATATTTAATACAACAAGTATCACAACACAGATCTTCAGATTTGGTTACAAACCAACTCCTATATTTGAGTTCTAGAACTATCTCATCCACTAGTTTGTGAAATCTATCCCATGTTTCATGAATAATTATCCCATATAGACCACCTCTATTGTAGTAGAATTATCATGGTATAATCATAAGGTAGAGGTGCAACCATATCCTTTGAAGCATCGTAAAGGCATTTACATTTATAAACTCACACATAACTCTTACGATATTTATATAGAATGGCTAATCCATGATGCAGTTATGGGTAATCTATAAAAATTCATATTTTAAATATTATGAAATCCCCTACATGGACATGGTGTGATAACTTTAGATTCACTAAAGAGTCTATTCACTTATTTAACCTCGTGATTATGAGCTTCATCCATAACACAAAAAATAACCCTACAAAATCCAACTTTACTATGAATTAGAAGATATCATAGAATGAAATAGAACCACCATAGGATGTAATCCTTCATATCATCTTTATATAGGTTAGACACAGTATGAAGACTTAGATATGGAATGATCTTCACTTCCAAGCACACACCACTCCCTACAATCAATATCATCACAATTAAAACCTTTATGAAAACTTCAATTTTCCTTCATAGTTACATAATGATATCCTGATGATCTTCTATGGCAGTGTCTAGGATCATATTTAAAATTTGTTCAATGATCAAGCTTTCTTTTCATATGTCACGACCCGTCCCAGTGGGGCCCACGCTGTGACTCCCCAAGCCTGCCTCCAATAGGCCAGGGGCTGGTGACTAGCACTGAGTAGGCATATTACTTACATGGGAGGCATTTCCTAAGCACCTGTACACACGAACACATCTCCAAGCCCACAAATGCTGAAATGTAAAAAACACTAAGGAACAAAATGCATGAATACAACTAATCCAAACCAATAGAGTACAATGGGAAGTAAAGTACTGAAAGTAAACTGGGCCAGAATACAATCCCACCAAACAAAGAGTCTGAAAATTTCAAAGTCCAACCTATAAAAACAAAGAGGTATTGGGACTACTGCTCATAGCCGAAGGAATGCCTTAACCTGTAGGGAACTCAGAAATCTCGGTCCTGTCCTGGTCTACCCTGGACTCTGTCAAAATGCTGCTCGTCTGTATAAGACAATACACATGCGGGCAAAGCCCATGTAGGGGTGAGTATAAAAATACTCAGTAGAGGACCCCGAAAACCACAAAGAAGTACACGAAGTAAAGGTACATTCATCTGCAAACAATATATGTCTATAGAACATATATCAAGAGAAACACAAACCAGATATACCCAGAACTCAGACCCATGGTCTAGAAACAAGTCACACAACCACATACCCCCGTCTAGGGATTCAGTTCGAAGATTTCTGCGAAGCAATCATTCCGAGAGAACACACTCCATGAGTCTTATAGCTCTAATGACGTCCGTATGAGAAGTACAGTTCATCCGGAAATGTCATGAGAGGTAGTTACACTCATTAAGAGAGACACACTAGTGAGTGGTAAGATTACAATAGATAGATGCACTCATTACGGGAGACACACTCCTGAGTGGGAAAGATCACGATACACAGATGAGGATCACTTCCAAGGCCATGGAGGATATTGTGACTCATCTGGCTTCACCATCTAGGTAGAGGATCAATGCCTAGTGGAGTTGGCCACGTCGATGCCTGACACTACCTAGGGTCAATAATGGATAGAGGATCTCGATACGGGCCTCTCAGATGGATGACTTACTCTATCACAGAAAGTACTACGAAAGGGATCATATTCATGTAGAAGGAAACTATGCCTGACCTTTAGGGGAATGAGAAGAAGGGAAAATAAACCAAAATAAACATGTATAAGATACGGTGGACAAGAGGAAAAAGCCATTTTCCAAAAATTACACAGCATGTAGAAAAGTTACACGCCGTGTCATCTGACCCAGGGTATTGCCCGTGCACAATGGCCTATGTTGTGAGGCTGGTAGTGTAGAAAAGTTAGTACACGGTGTGTAGTACTGTGTAAACACGGTGTCCGAGTGACTGGGGTCGGCTCTGTGTACATTATCCATGTGCCCGTACATGGTCCTCAACCCATGTACTCTAACCCATGTAATCGGTACACGGGGTGACCCGTGTTGCTGGCCTCACCTGGCCGTGTGATGGAGTACACGATCATGTACTCCACCCCATGTTCGTGTATCCCCTGGATAAACGCCAAGTCCCACGTAGCCACCTCTGCCATGCTGCGTAGAGAGTACACGCCATGTTCTGAATCCGTGTAGTCCATCCCGTGTCCGTGTACTTACCAAAATACACGACAAGATTTGGGGAAATTCCAACACGCCGTGTGACCAGGGTCATATTCCATGTGATTCCTATCTAACTCTCAAAACCCTAGCCACTGCCTCCAGTACTACATGGTGTGTTCTTTGGAAGTACACGCAGTTTACTCTGGAAAGTTCCAGAATCGCGGACTTCCACCGCCGCGCCTCCGTGCTGCCCCAATTGTCAATCTGGCGGTCTGATTGCCACGAAAATCCAGAATCCACGTCTCCCCGACATACCGAGGTCGTTTCTGTTGTTTTTTGGCCTCTAATCATCTCCGAAATTGCGTTTTTATCCCCCCACAAGAAGAACAACCGAAGAACATGAATTCCTAAACCGTGTCGATTCTTCTGCCGCCATCACCTTCGCACCTCCACTAGGTCATCTCGATGTCGGATCTCCAATTTGGGATCGTTGCATTAAAATATGGGTGCACAAATATCCATTGTTAATCTCCCCATGAAGAATGTGAAGAACGCATGAAGAGAAATGGGGAGGAAATCCAAAAAGAAAAATTAAGGAACGAACCTCCACTATCATTCTTCACAGCGTTAATCCGCTCCTGTTAATAGGCTTAGATAGAGCAGAAACCAACAAAAATAATCAACGTGGATTAATTCCCCATAATCATCCCAAATAAATCTCTCCTTCAAGAATGTATGAATCTGTGGATCAACATGTTCGTGGTTAATCTGTGTTCATCGTTTAAATTCATAAACGAGGAAAGAGAAATGAAATAACAACCCCTACATTTAATAAAGGATCGATCATTGACAAAAGGGTCACACTTCCATTGTCATAGAGATCCTTCAACTTCGTTGGCACAGTGATTCTTAGATTCGATCCGTCGTCGTTCGTCGTTGAATGTTTTCTCCAATGATCCACGGATCCTCTAGAGTTTCCTCTCAATCCTTTCCAATGAGTAACATTCGATTAACCCAATAAAAAGGGAAACATGTTTAGGATTCTATCATGCTATGGCATTAATGAGTCAAGCTTTCCATTTCCGAGTCATTAAGATGTAGCATTTATTAAAGAAACAACTGCCCATCATCGTGCTACAGTGGATGTTTCCATATAAAATAAAATAAACATTGTGAATTTATTTTATTTTATTTTACTAAAAACGTCGAAAAATTAACTTTTTCCATCAACCCGCGCCAGTTTAGGTTAGAATCTTTATTAGGTAAAGTCATCGTCCCGGATGCAACGGTGCCCTCATATTTTTAATCTGGGCATCCATTTGGAAACTTCCACAACCGTGTACTCATGCTGGCTCTCTGCGCCTGGTCTCGTAATAATTCCATATAATATTTAAAAATAGTACACGGAAAAATCTAAGACACTAAATTCTCCCCACCTTAGGGATTTGCGTCCCTGAAAAGCCAAAACAAGACTACTAAAAAAGATGTGGGTACTGGGCACGGATTCGAGACTCCCGCTCCCACATGATCTCCTGAAGATTCCCGTGCTGCCACTGAATGCACACAAAGGGAATCAATCGCCCACAAAGGATCCTCTACTACCGATCCTCAATCTCCACCAGGTACTCAAAAAAGGTCACTCCATCCTCAATGTCCATCTCACCCCATTCGATGACATGTGATGGGTCGTGCACGTACCTCCTCAGCTGCGACATGTGGAATAAATCATGTACCCGATGCAACTGTGGTGGTAGAGCTAGGCAGTATTCCACCTCGCCAACTCTACATAGTATTTGGAAAGGTCCGATGAACTTTGGAGATAACTTTCCACCTCAGCCAAACCTCTGTAACCATCGTCGAGGTGAGACCTGAAGAAAGAGGTGGTCTCCCTCTTTGAACTCTAGAGGTCTTCGCCATCTGTCAGCATAAGACTTCTACAGACTCTCTGCAGTCTTCATCTGCTCCCAGATGATCTGCATCTTATCGGTGGTAACTTGCACCAACTCTGGACCCATGAGTGCTGACTCTCAGGGGTCAGTCCAGCAAAGCGGTGACCGGAAGGGTCTCCCATACAAGTCCTCGAATGGTTCCATGCCAATGGTGGAGTGGTAGCTATTGTTGTACGCAAAATCCACTAGTTGTAGGTGGTCCTCCCAACTATGATCAAAGTCCAAGATACAAGCTCACAACATATCCTCCAGAACCTGAATAGTCTTCTCTGACTGACCATCTGTCTGGGGATGAAACGCTGTGCTCAAACGTAGCTGAGTTCCAAAAGTCTCCTGCAATACCTTCCACAACTGGGATGTGAAATAGGCATCTTGGTCCAATACTATTGTCTATGGGATGCGATGAAGCCGAACTATCTCTTGCACATAGAGGTGTCCCAATCTCTCTATGGAACTCTACTCCATGATTGCTAGGAAGTGGGCCGACTTGGTAAGTCGGTCAAGGATCACCCAGATGGAATCATGCCCCTTAGACGTCTGTGGTAATACTATCATGAAGTCCATCGATATTCCATCCCACTTCCACTATGGAACTTCTAGGGGGTGAGATAATCCTGTTGGAACCCAGTGCTCGGCCTTCACTTTCTAGCACGTGAGGCATCTGGAAACGAACTCTACTATTTAATTCTTCATGCCTGACCACCAAAACTGTCTTCGGAGATCCTGGTACAACTTTTCCACTCCAGGATGTACCTCCAAAGGGGATATATGAAACTCTCTTAGGACCTCCTCCTGCAACGCCACTAGTACAATAGTGCATCCTTTAAAAATAAGTACGTGCTCCCCACCTTGAAAATATCCACCAAGAGCATGTCCTGTGGATAACTGAGCACGTAAGGCCACACAATCGACATCTCCTAGCTGTGCCTCCCTAACCCGCTGTAAGAGTAGAGGGGTGACAACCATCGATTGTAGGTAAGTTGTATCCTCTATGTCCATGAAGGATAACTTTAACATGACTAACTGCTCTATCGCCTCACTCAACAGCTGTGAGCTCGAACTTCTACTAAGAGCATCCACCACCTTGTTCCCCTTCCCAGAAGTATAGATGATCTCAAAATCATAGTCTTGGAGGAACTCTAACCAATGCCTCTGCCTCAGATTCAGATCCTTCTATGAAAATATGTACTTGAGGCTCTTGTGGTCAGAGTAGACGATAAACCGCTCGCCCATAAGGTAGCGTCGCCACATCTTCATTGCGAAGAATACCGTTTCCAACTCGAGATCATGGGTCGAATAGTTCTGCTCATGTGGCCTAAGCTGACGCGAACCATAAGCAATCAATGTCTGCCTCTACATCAAGACACATACAAGCCCAGTCCCTAATACGTCGTAGAAAACTATGTACTCGACACCCTCCTCCGGCAATCTCAAGACTAGGGTGCTTGTCAAACTCTACCTCAACTGCTCAAAAGCCTACTGGAACTTCTCTGTCCACACGAAGGGTTGCCCCTTCCTGGTAAAGGCTATCATTGGTGCTAATATCTAGGATAAATCAGGAATGAATCTCTAGTAATATCCCTCAAACCCAAGAAAGCTCCGCACCTCCGTCATGCTCTAAGGTGGCTCCCATGCTAACACAGCCTCCACCTTGGTTGGGTCTACAGCTACTCCATCTGCTGAGATGACATATCCCAGAAAGTGGACCTCCTAAATCTAGAATTGGCACTTTGAGAGCTTCCCATAAATCTAGTGCTCTCAAATTACGTCTAGAACCATCTGTAGGTGTCTCGCGTGCTCCTCATCTGACGCCAAGTTACACAAGGATGTCGTCGATGAAGACCACTACAAACCATTCCACGTACGGATGGAAGATCCAGTTCATCAGTACCATGAACACTGCAGGGGCGTTCTTCATACTGGAAGGCATCACCAAGTACTCATAGTGACTGTAGCAGAATTTGAAAGCCATCTTTGGTATATCCTCGTCCCGTACTCATAACTGGTGATAGCCTGATCGAAGGTCAACCTTCGAGAACCACTGTTACCCTCTTAGTTGATCGAAGAGGTCATAGATTCTTGAAAGTGGATACTTATTCTTTACCATCACCTGGTTCAGGTGCCGGTAATCCAAACACAACCTCAGACTCCCGTCTGCCTTCTTGGAAAAGACTGGGGCCGCCTAGGGTGAAACGATGGGTCTCACGAAAACCTTGTTATGCAAATCCTCAAAATGAACCCTCATCTCATGAAGATCTACAGGATCCATCCGATATGCTAGTGATGAAATCAGTGTCATCCCGGGGTGTAAGTCAATGTAGAAGTCAATTTACCAGCGGGGAGGTAATCCTAGAATGTCATCAAGAAAGGCGTCCTCATACTCCGCCACTACTACTGGGAATTGAGAGCTCATGAAATCTACTACTCTGAGGGTAAGGCTAGCCATCTCATGGGTGATCGGCTGCACCCCCTATGCATAAGCCCATTCTGCACTGCCTGGGTTTCCCTTTCCCCAACACAGGAAGACCTCATCCCATCACGGTGGACACACCACACTCTTCGCCTAAAATAGTCAATCTGGGCATGGACCGAAGATATCCAATCCATACTGAGAATGACGTTTTAAGTCTAGATGCTACCAACAAGTGGTTCCAATCTAAACTCTCACCTCCAAGGGTAAGATCACACTATATGCAAAGGTGTGTGATCGTCGAGTCTCCTCCCATATATTTCTCCAAGCGTAAAGATCGAGTCAACGGTTATACCGGAATCTCAAGGTTTCACACAAGACATGTGGCTATGAAGGAATGAATGGAACCTATGTCTATAAGTGTGACAACTAATGTAGAAAAGACACAGATAGTACCTCGAATCATCCCTGGAATCCCTGGTTCGTATGCCTCGACCGCATGCAGTTGTCCCCATCACTGTCCCCCAGCTCCCTAAGCTTAGTGCGGACCTCCTAGGGGTGGTGGTGGAAGTAAATCAAAGCGTCTGCCACCACCTGCAGCTCACCCTGCTCCTCTACCATGTCTACCGCCTGGAAGGTCCATCTTCTACACTCTCAGCCTCTGCCTTGGTGGTCCATTCACTGCTTCCCTGTCATCAGCTTGACGGGTCGGACAATCTCTAGCGATATGTCCCCTACCGTCGCACGCGTAGAATCGCTTCTCCCTAGGCTGACTGGATCCTGCCTGAGAGCCCTAGACTATTGATCCTCTATCCTGGGTCCTCCTATTATGTTTCCCAAGTCCAGAGCCCTGTTCTTGAGGTTGGCTCCCTGCTGCTGAGGTCTCTGCACCTGTCTGCCTGCTACTACCTGGCGTTAGCTGTCTCTACTCCGCCAATAAGCTCTCGATCACCGAGGCCCGCTCGAGCAATCCAGCATAAGTCAAAATTCATAGAGGCATGACACTAGCTCGGATGTCTCTTTGTAGACCTCACTTGAAGGTCTGAGCTCTGAAGTAATGATCCTTGACCATATCCATTGAGTATCGTGCAAGGTTGGTGAACCTTGGTGAATAGTATACAACTGTCATACTGCCCTGCTGGAGCTGAAGAAGCTCTTGGATCCGTACCGTTCTAAGTGAAACTGGAGAGAACTCCTCCCTAAAGAGTCACTCAAACTCCGTCCACCAAAGTGTCTCCTCATCTTGAGTTTGTGTGGTCAGACTCCACCATCATCCTGCTGAACCCTAAAGAAGGCTCTCTCTTGGGATCACCATCTGGCCTGCTGGTGTCCTCACTAGACGGAAAACACTGGTCACCGCCTCAATCCAGTCCTCAAACATCTAAGGGTCGATCTCACCTCGAAACCTGTGGGGTCTCTATCTTTGGAACTCATGGAGCGCATTATTCCTTCACCCCTCTTCGGTCGGTACTACAGGTACCACGAGCTACTCCACTGGTGGTGGCATAACTGGTGCACCACTTGGTGGAAACTCCTAGATAACTGATCCCTGTATTGAATCCTCACCACTGAGAGGGTCATCCTTGTGATCGTGCTACTAAATCCTAGCTGGTATGCATTGCGGAGGCATCCTGCAAAGAAACAATATGCAGGATGAGTATATTTGGATAGCTGACTCAAAGTACATGGAAAACAAAAACCATTCCTATATGATGCATGTAACTTTCTTTTATTTCCCCACAACCAGTGTTTTCATGTACCGAGCCAAAAATAAGGTTATCAGAGTTCTAGTGTATGGATACGTCAGCCTCTGCACCAATACTGGAGTCTCTAGCCTGAAATCCGAGCTCGAAACACTTAACACTCTTTCCACAAACACATCTCATAGACTCTTGGTCCTAAGGTAGAACTGACCACCTCTAATACCACTCTATCACAACCCTTCCTAGTGGGGCCTATGCCGTGACTCCCCAAGACCACCTCCAATAGGACAGGGGCTGGTGACTAGCACCGAGTAGGCATATTACTGACATGGGAGGCATTGACTAAGCACCTGTACACACACACACATCTCCAAGACCACAAAAAATGAAATGTAAAAAAACAGTAAGGAACAAAATGCATGCATACAACTAAACCCAACCAACAGAGTACGACGGGAAGTAAAGTACTGAAAGTAAACTGGGATAGAATACAAGCCCACCAAACAAAGAGTCTGAAAACTACAAATTCCAACCTGTAAACACAAATAGGTACTTGGAATACTGCTCATAGATGAAGGAATGCCTCGACCTATAGGGAACTTAGAAAGCTCGGTCCTATCCTGGTCTACCTTGGACTCTTTCAAAAGGATGCTCTCGTCTGCACAAGACACAACACGTGTGGGAAAATCCCATGCAGGGGTAAGTATAACAATACTAAGTAGAGGAACCAGAAAACCACAAAGTAGTACAAAAAGTAAAGGTACAATCATCTATGCACAGTATATGTCTATAGAATATATAACAAGAGAAACAGAAAACAGATATACCCAGAACTCTGACCCATGGTCTAGAAACAAGTCACACAACCGCATACCCCCGTCTAGGGATTCAGTTCGAAGATTTCCAAGAAGCACTCGTTCTGGGAGAACACACTCCACGAGTATTATAGCTCTGATGACGTCTTTCCGAGAAGTAATTTTCATTGGGAAACATCACGAGATGTAGTTACACTCATTACAGGAGACACACTCCTGAGTGGGAAGATTACGATAGATAGATGCACTCATTATCAGAGACACACTCATGAGTGGGAAAGATCACGATACATAGATGAGGATCACTTCTAGGGCCATGGTAGATACTGCGACTCATCCAGATTCACCATATAGATAGAAGATCAATGCCTGGTAGAGTTTGTTATGTTAATGTCTGACTCTACCTAGGGTCAAGAATGGATAGAGGATCTCAATCCGGGCGTCCCGGATGGATGTCTAACTCTATCAAAGAAAGTCCTACTAAAGGGATCATATTCTTGTAGAAGGAAATGATGCCTGACCTTCAGGGGAATGGGAAGAAGGGGCACTAACCCAAATGAAACATGTCCAAGATATGGTGGACAAGAGGACCATTCCATTTTCCAAAAAGTACACGGCGTGTAGAAAAGTTACATGTCGTGTCATCTGATCCCATGTATTTACCGTGCACAATGGCTCGTGTCGTAAGGATGGTAATGTAAAAAAGTTAGTAAATAGTGTGTAGTACTGTGTACATGCCGTATTTGAGTGACTGGGGTCGGCTCCTTGTACGCTGGACATGTGCCTGTACACGGTCCTCAACCCGTGTACTCTAACCTGTGTAATCGATACACGGGGTGACCCACGTTGCTGGCCTCACCTGGCCGTGTGATGGAGTACATGGTCATGTACTCCACACCATGTCTTTGTATCCCCCGGATACACGCCGAGTCCTGCGTAGCCACCTCTTCCATGCTGTGTAGAGAGTAGACGCCGTGTTCTGAAGCCGTGTAGTCTATCACGTGTCAGTGTACTTCCCAAAATACACACCGAGCTTCGGGGAAAGTCCAACACACCGTGTGACTAGGGTCACACACCGTGTGATTCCTATCCAACCCTCGAAACCCTATCCGCCACTGCCATTACTACACGGCGTGTTCTTGGGAAGTACACACCGTGTATTCTGGAAATTTCCAGAATTGCAAACTTCCACCACCACACCTCCGTGCTTCCCCGATTGTCGATCCGGCCATCCGATTGCCAAGAAAATCCGGAATCCAGGTCTACCGACACCCTGAGGTCGTTCCATTGTTTTTGGGCCTCTGATCGGCTCTGAAAATGCATTTAGATCCTCCCGTATGAAGATCGATCGAAGAACAGGAATTCCCAAACCGTGTCGATTCATCTGCTGCTGTCGCCGTTGCACCTCTTCTAGGTCATCACAACGTCGGATCTCCAATTTGGGATCGTTGAATTTCAATATGGGTGCGCAATGATACATTGTTCGTCACCCCATGAAGAACGTGAAGAACACATGAAGAGAAAGGGGGGGGGGGAATCCAAAAAGAAAAATTGAGGAACGAACCTCCACCGTCTTTCGTCACGGAGTTGATCTGCTCCTGTTAATAGGCTTAAATGGAGCATAAACCCACAACAATAATCAATGTGGATTAATTCCCCATAATCATTCCAAATAAATCTATCCCGCAAGAGTTTACGAATCCGTGGATCAATATGTTCATGGTTGATCCATGTTTGTCATTTAAATTCAAAAACGGGGAGAGAGTAATGAAATAACAACACCTACCTTTAAGAAAGGATCGATCATTGACAAAAGGGTCGTACTGCCATTGTCTTCTAGATCCTTCAACTTTGTTGGTGCAACGATTTTCAAATTCGATCCGTCATTGTTCTTCGCTGAGAGTTTTCTCCAAAGATCCATGAATCCTCCAGAGTTTCCTCTCAATCCTTGCCAACGAGAAACATTCTATTAACCCAATAAAAAGGGAAACTTGTTTGGGATTCCATCACGCTGTGACATTAATGAGTCCAGCTTTCTATTTCTGAGTCATTAAGATGTGGAATTTATTAAAGAAATAGCCGCCCCGTCACTGTGCTGCAGCGGATGTTTCCATATAAAATAAAATAAACATTGTGAATTTATTTTATTTTATTTTACAAAAAATGTCCAAAAATTAACATTTTCCCTCGACCCACGTCGGTCGATTTTAGACTCGTTCTTAGGTAAAGTCATCGTCCCGGATGCAACGGTGCCCTCAGATTTTTAATCTGGGCATCCGTTTGGAAACTTCCACAACTGCGCACTCATGCCGGGTCACTTAACTTAAAAAAGTTCAAACCACCATTCCGAGCTCACCGGGCCTCGGAATGATGTTCCATCTCTACACCTTGTCTCGTAATTATTCCATATAACATTTAAAAATAATACATGAAAAAATCTGAGAAACTACATCATATTCCATGGAGATCTAGCACAATGTAGAAATAACATGCATGTCACAAAACCTAGGAAGTGTGGAGAAGAAGAAAAGTGGCATGATACAACACTATTGACACCATGAAATGTGCACGATGCACTTTTACATAGAATTAGAGATGTAAACCTCACTTAAATACCAAATGTTGAGTTTGAGTATACATACAACTTTATATCATAATAAGGAGTGAAATGGATTTCCATGTGCCAAAACCTAGAACTTTCTTGACTCAAATAAAAAAATTCATGATGCGCCTATCCATTTTTCATAGGGGTGAGTGATGGTAGTGAAGGGATGAGCTTGAAAGAATGGGACCGCAGCCCAAAAGTGATCCCATGCAGGGGTGTGGGGGCACAACCCCTATGGTATGTGTTTCCGACGCTTTCGCCGGGGCGCGCACGCATCCGTCCGTCAGGGGGGGGACGTGCGGCTTTGTTTCCCCGCATTCCCTCTTTCCAAAGGCGGGTGGAATTCGTTCCTTGTTCAGGTACGTCTGCTCCTTGATCGAAACGGGATGATGGGATGTCGGTTCTTCCTTCCGTGGATTCCTCCTCAGAACTCGTCACCTAGTCCGGGTCTCCCTCATATATTTAATACGTAGTTCGTGAAACTCTTCCCAGTGCCATGGTTCCATGGACGCCGGTTAATTACACTGCTTCTGTCGGGACATTCCAAAGGGTCTAGTCAGGGCAGCAACCTTTGGTCAGGGGAGTAGTCACGTTTGAGGCATCAGTAGCGTGTCTGGATGCTGGGGTACCTGGCATGTCTGTCTGTCATCCTTGATAACAAGGCTTCTCGAGGGCGTGGAAGCCCGAGGCATCCCACATCGAGCGCGGGGAATTACATGTCATAGACACGTATCTGAGGTTTTCCTCAGATTCCCGTGTTCAACACAGGGTATGCCGTGAGTTTAACGTCTAGCGGAGACGGATGAGAGTGAAACGGGACCATCGCAGGGGGGGGAGACAATGAAGTTGGGCTTGAGCCTTGAAGAGGCTTCCTACGTATCCCCGTGGCAGGGAATCAAAGGCCGCGTAGTTCGGGATGGTGCTGGTAAACCGACGTGAAGCTGGACCTTGGTCCGAGGGGAGTTGGGCTTGAACCTCTGGGAGGATTCCTACGTACCATGCCTTGATATGGATCAAAGTCCTCGTAGTTCAAATGGTTGGGTCGCAATGGCTTACCACTGGACCAGATTGTAGTTTAACGTCATGCTGGACGTAGGTAGAACACGACGTGAATTGGGTGATGGGTGGGCTTGAACCTCGTGGAGGCTTCCTACGTACCATGCCTTGACATGGATCAAAGAACTCGTAGTTCAAAAGGGGTTTTGTCGGTGAACCGACGTGAAAGTGGACCTTGGTCCAATGGGTGGTGGGCTTGAACCTCCGGGAGGCTTCCTACGTACCATGCCTTGACATGGATCAAAGACCTCGTAGTTCGGAGAATACAGTTTAACGTCATTGTGGGACGATAGTGAACCCTGATGTGAATAAACGACGGCTGGGCTTGAACCTTATGGAGGCTTCCTACGTACCATGCCTTGACATGGATCAAAGACCTCGTAGTTCATAAGGGAATGTAGTTTAACGTCATACCGGACGAAGATGGGACCCGACGTGAATGAAACTACGGGTGGGTGTGTCGGTGAACCGACGTGAAATTAGACCTTGGTCCACTATTGGTGGGCTTGAACCTCGTGGAGGCTTCCTACGTACCATGCCTTGACCCGGATCAAGGACCTCGTAGTTCAAAAGGGAATTCTCCGGTGAACCGACGTGAAAGTAGACCTTGGTCCACTATTGGTGGGCTTGAACCTCGTGGAGGCTTCCTACGTACCATGCCTTGACATGGATCAAAGACCTCGTAGTTCAGATGGGGTTTGTGGATCGCAATGGCTTACCACTGGACCGGGGTGCAGTTTAACGTCGTGCTGGACGGGGGTGAAACCCGACGTGAAAGACGGGTGGGCTTGAACCTCATAGAGGCTTCCTACGTACCATGCCTTGACATGGATCAAAGACCTCATAGTTCAGGTGGTCACAACGGCTTACCGCTGGACTGGAATGGGACCCGACGTGAAAGAGCGACGGGTGGGCTTGAACCTCGTGGAGCCTTCCTACGTACCATGCCTTGACATGGATCAAAGACCTCATAGTTCAGGTGGGTTTTTCCGGTAAACCGACGTGAATGTAGACCTTGGTCCACTATTGGTGGGCTTGAACCTCGTGGAGGCTTCCTACGTACCATGCCTTGACACGGATCAAAGACCTCGTAGTTCAGGTGGGTTTCTCCGGTAAACCGACGTGAAAGTGGACCTTAGTCCAATGTTGGTGGGCTTGAACCTCGTGGAGGCTTCCTACGTACCATGCCTTGACACGGATTAAAGACCTCGTAGTTCAAAAGGGGTGTGTCGGTGAACCGACGTGAAAGTAGACCTTGGTCCACTGTTGGTGGGCTTGAACCTTGTGGAGGCTTCCTACGTACCATGCCTTGACACGGATCAAAGACCTCGTAGTTCAAAAGGGGTCAGGTTCGGTTCTCACTCTAAGCCCACGTGAGTCATGCTCGGTGTGAGAAACAAGAGGTTGCAAGGACCTGACGATCACGTCACGAAGGGTGCGTCCGTGAGAAGCGAAGAGGGGCTTACGCATTGAGCGGCCCATGGTGTTGGGACTTACTCCAGGATGGAGGCCCATAGGGGGGTGCCTAATTCCCTATCACGTCCTCCACTGACCTTGGTAGTGGGGAAGTACAGAGATGCACGGGTGCAATCATCCGTACCAAAGGTTAGGGGCTTACGCTCTGAGGCAGCCCTTCCCCTGTGAACATACACCACTCCGACAAGGAGGATCTCATTCCATGTGCAGAAGAGTTCCATTCCCGTGGAGACGAGTGGTGTAATGAATGCTCGAGCTGGGGGGACCCTTCGTGAGGGAGACGAGGTTAGGTCACAGTTTAACGTCATGTGTTGAGGACGTGGTGCTTGGCAGTTTAACGTCCTGCAGCTCGGACGAGGTGGGTTCACTCCACACCCCTAGGGCTTACATAACTGGTACCCTTTGGTCCTTAGGGAAGGGAAGGTGCCGGTAAGGCCATAAAAAATGGGTGTCGAGGGATGAACCATCGAGGGGTCCATGTTAGCGTGGCTATGCGAAGAAGCAATAGCCGTTAGCGTGCCTATGCGAAGAAGCATTAGGCGAAGCAACGCTACGGGAGGTGTTGTCCATGGGACTTTGAAATCACATCGTGCAAACCTGGAGGGTCGCACGGAAAGAGGAATCGCTAAGAAGAGGAGTGTGCTTTGCGAAGTGGGGTGCCTTGGCCTTAGCATGGGGCATAGGTGGGAGTGGGAGGTGCTTCGCGAAGTGGAACAGTGTTCGCGGAGCACTGCCTCGCGAAGAAGGAATGGTTCGCAAAGCAGGGTCCTGCCAAGCAATGTGCTTCGCGAAGTGGAGCGATCCTGCCTTAGCATAGGGATGACTCGTATGGGTTGGGTGTTTCGCAAATCACAAGTGCTCCGCGGCTGCCCGGGTTCCCTTGGGAATCCCCTTCCTTTGCGAAATCCCTTGAGCTTCGCGAAGGGCATCCCTCTCGGAAGAGGGGATCAAAACGAAACAAATCAGAGTCGTCTCGCGAAGTAGAAATACCTCGCGGAGCTCATGATTCCCGGGGCAAAGCGTGCTTCGCGATTCGGGAGAGGAGAAGCCGAAAGGTCGGATTGTCCGTCCTCGGGACTCAGGGGGAGTCGAGTATTTATAGGGAAGGGGCGCCGCGAAGCAGGGCTCGCGTGCCGCCTTCGGGGCTTCGCGGCGGCTCGCGAACGTCAAACGGGCTCGCGGAGGATCACCGCATCCAGGGCTTCGCGGAGGCTCGCGAACGTCAAACGGGTTCGCGGAGGATCACCGCCTCCGGAGCTTCGCAGCGTCGCCATGGTCGGGGCGCTTCGCGCCGAGGCTTCGCGACGGAGCCTCGCGGCGGAGCTTCGCGAGGCAGCGCGCCGACCCTTTTTCATTCCTTTGTTTTGGGCCACATTTTTGGCGCCAAAAAATGCCCCCCCTCAGACTTGGAGCCGCGGAGGGCGAAGGGTCGAAGTCTGAGGGACAATCGCCAAAACTGTCGGTGGTTCGCGATGCAGCATCGCGAAGGGGGGGCCCGCGCTGCTCGCCGGGGCTGCGGATCCGGACGCGCCGCGATGCTTCGCGCGGGTGAGGCACGCCGCGATGCTCCGGGGTCGTCGCCTATAAATAGGGGGTCCGCCCTCTTTTGTCTTTACGTGCCTTGTCTTTTTGTGCTCTTGATTTCGCGAAGCTCCGCGTACTCCGCGACAGCCCTCCGCGAATCGAGCTTCGCGGCGAACCACGGGTATCCGACTCCGCGTCCGCGCCAAGCGAACCTTTTCTTGTCTGCCTTGGCCGGACTTTGCGGTTTGATCTTGCGACCGACCTTCGCGATCCGGCTTCGCGATCGAGCTTCGCGATCGAGCTTCGCGATCCATCCGGAAGAATCCTTTTCTGAGGGCCAGAGTTAAAATGGCCCATCAAGAAGCTGTCTTGGGGGTCCTCGCAGATGCTGCTCGTCGAGATGAGATGGCCAACCGTCCAGGCTTGGGGGAAATGGTTCGGAGCCACTCGGACCACACTTCCTTGACCGACCTGATGTCGGAAGGTCAGATGGATTATCCGCAGTGCAAGAAAATTCCGTTGTACGGCTTCGGGATGAGGGATGACGTCTTCATCCCTGAGGCAAGAAGGGATGAACCAGGTTGTTGGTTCAGGAGCACACCATGCCAGCACCAATGGTTCAGGGCGGCCGATGGTCATGCACAGGAGGATTTCACACCCGTTACCGCTGATTGCCTCTACAATCATGTGAACGACATTGACGGGAGGCCACTGCAACCGGAGACATCCCCTCCTCTTTACCGCACCATGCTGAAAGCGGCTCTGCAGGATCCCAAGAAGGGATGGTCCGATGAGTGGGACCTACGCCAGGGCGACAACTTTACCGATGACTGGGCCTGGGCCTACTGGGTAGGCGCCTCCTGCGAGGAGTTCGAGGCCGATCTGAGGAGAGTGGGATTGTATGAGGCGGCATGGGCCTCCCAGTTCCACATTTACCAACCAAAGCAGCTGATGCCGGAACTGTTGAGTAGATGGTCGTCCAGAACCAACACTTTTCACCTGCATCACGGGGAGGTGGGAATCAGCCTGTGGGATGTCCACCAGATTTCCGGGGTCCCGATCTTGGGGGCCATGTATGACGAGTTCCTCCCTGTTGCTAGCGTATGGGGAGATGCTGAGCAAATGCCGCGACTGGCGTCAGCGCTGATGGCGCTTGTCCCCGGAGAGGACAAGGAAGCAGTGAGGGATGTCCACTTCAGAAGATGGTTCAAACGATTCCTGAACTTCCCAGAAGATCGAGAGTTCCCTCCAAGGCCTTGAACTTGTCCGAGAGCAGCCCGGCGGGGCAAGGGACACTCGTATTGGCGGGTTTTGGGGGACAACCAATGGAAGACTTGGGGTTTCAGTGTTAGCACTGAACAACAGCCAATAGTCAGGCTGGCGGTGTTCATCGCGGCTCTCATTTGTGGGTGGATCCTACCGGTGAGAGATACAAGCATGGGGGTACGACCCAGCTCGTTCATCATGGCATCGATGTTGGCCATGGGGCAGCAGATCAAACTGGGGATCCCGATGCTCGCCAAACTATACAGAATGTTGCGGCGTATTAGCGAGGGCAAGAAGCCGCCAAGAATATGCGGGCCCTTCCACCTCCTGTATGGGTGGATCGCGGCGCATATCAGGGGGATTTACGAGTATCCAAACCCCATTTCGCCGCCGGGATCAGACTTTTGCCCCTCCATTCTGAATGCAGTTGGGAGCTTCCCATTCAAACTGGCCGTTCCGATGGTGCTGAATAGGGTGTGGAGGGCGGACGAGTTCAACTTTCATCCCTTCCCACTGCCGACGGGGAGGCTTAATGATGATGGACGGGGAACGGAAGAACATCGGGCTTACCTCCTGGCCTTCCGAGGTGGAGTTTTGGTGGCTCGGATAGATCGTGATCCAATCTCTGAACCGTACACCCCGCATCGTTTTGCGAGGCAGTTCCGGTGCCTCCAGCGGCTGACCCCGCAGGTATACTGGGAGGTGCATCACGAGGAGCACCCGTGTGTGATGAGGCAGCTGTGGCTCATGTTCACACGTGAGGATGGAAAGATGCAGATCGCATTGCCTCCGTCCACCGCCGCCTTTGGCTTAGTGAAGGAGTACGCCATCAGCTGGGAGGCCGCTTACCCGGGGGAGATGCTGAAGCAGCCAACGATCCGGGTTGGTGACGGTGGGCCTCCTTTATCTCGAGGTTGGGGTCGGAGGGCAGCTAGGGCCGCTCGCGGCAGCGGGGCTGCCATGGCGGCGAGACCAGCACCGGCCGAGGGTTCGGCAACAGCGGCGGATCCGGTTGTTCCGGGAGAGCAGGGTCATCCGGAGGGGCGGCCACCGAGGGGATTCCGTCGGATATCCGCTCAGGCTCCGGGGAAGCGGCTGCGTCACATCGACATGGAAGAAGATGCCGTCTTTCCGGAAGCTTGGGACATTTGGGATGTCAACCGACAATTCCTCATCCCACCCGAGATGTGGGCCCACCTGAATCTCCTCGGGATGAAACTGCCGGGCATAGGCCCAGTTCGGGCTGGATTCATGGTGTCTCCGGCGGAGGCGGAGCAATACTTGAACGAGCTGGAGGATTACGTCCACTCCAGTGGTGTTCCTCGCCTAATGACAGATCAGGTAAGGGTACTATTGAATCAGACGGTGCCCCCACAGTTATCGGCTGCTGATCTGAGGGAGCGCTTCCCCTTGCCGGAGGAATCAGGGGACTCTTCTCAGGGGGACGAGGCTGGAGGAGGGAGCCCGTTGGAGGAGGGCGAGGTCGGAGACCAAAGCTCAGAATCCGACGACTTCGCGGAGGCTCTCGAGGTAGCATTCCGAACTTCTCTTCTTACGATCTGTTCTTGAATCCCTATGGACTTCTCACCAATGTTCGAGCCATGCAGGAGGAACTTGTTCGTAGGCCTCGTTCTCGCTCCTTGACGGGTGATGACGCGGGACCTTCAGAACCCGCACCTATGGCTGCGTCCAGTTCTGCGTCTGGTGGGACCAGGGGGTCTGAGGCGGCTTCTCTGGAATCTCCAGGCCTTCCAACAGTATACGGGGGGCCTCGTCTCGGAGTCCCATCAGTACCGGCCCAGGAGCAGCGCTCGGAAGTCGATCTTCGTAAGTCTCCTCCACCGGTCTCCTCGTTGCCACACGTGGGCCATGCCAACTAATGTTTATGTCTCTTTCTGTCATACAGTTCTCCGACTGGCGTGGGCTGCTGCAGCTAGGCTGGTTGGGATGTCTGGCGGCGTCCCTCCCAGGGGCATGCCGGTGATGGTGACGATAGTCCCTTCACCTCCTCAAGCTGCGGCGCACACCATCACTGGCAGGACCACCAGCAGGGCCATGCCTGAAGTCATCGAGGTGGACTCTGAGGAAGAGGATCAACCGGTCGGTCCCAGTCCTGTCCTGCCTGCGTCGGCGTCAGGTGTCGTACCAGACTCAACACCAGATGCAGATCCTGCTGAGGAATTCCTGCAGGCATATCCTGCGTACGAGCCTACCGACCGCGCGGATTGGGACGAAAAGGCCTCTGATGAGGAAGACAGCAACATAGTCCGTCGCCGGTCGTGGAAGCTGATCACGCGCTTTATTAGGGACACTCCCCAAGCGCAATGGCTGGCCGAAATGGATAGGCTCCGATCGCGGTTGCGCGAAATGTGTGCCGGGGGAGTGGATGCCCAACGCCCTCACGCGCTCATCCGAGACATTATGGCTAAGAAGATCCGGGAGCATGATCGTGGGCTGAGCATGGGATGGCAGCGAAGGAAGGCGACCAGCATCAGGAAACTCCAGGAGGCTGAAGGCGAGGTCCAACAGATGCATATCCGGGCCAACGAGCTTTCATCCGCTCTTGATGCGTAGTCTGAGATGGTCTCACAATTGAAGGCCCAGCTGGCAGAGGCTGAGGAGCATATGGGGCAGACCTCTGGAAGGATGGCTGCCATTCGGGCTGAGGTAGAAAGGGCCAGGGCCAGGGTTGACGAATTACGCCCCGCCGCTGCTGAAGAGGAGCGGGAGTTGAATCAGCGGCAACAGGCTTTGGACGCCGTAAGCCAGTGGGTGGCGGAGCTGCAATGCTCTTTTGACGGAGTCAACCCATCCATGGGGGAAGTCAACCCCCGAGTATTGTAGCGAACCCGAAAGAAACTTTTATTAACACTTTTGTGCTTCAACTCTTTCTTTCTCCTTTGTTTTGAGTTCCGTAGCACGCACGATTTCCACTGTTGAATTGCCTTGTTACATCCCTACAATATTTGCGGGACGTTTGACGACAATTCCCTCAAACCAGTCCAGATTCCCAAAATATGGGGAAGGCTTGATCGGAGGAGGAACTTCCAGGATAGCCGAATTACCGTTTCTTCAACGTGCTCTTATGCACGAACGGGGCAACGCCAGGGGCGCTGAAATCGGTTCAAACAGATGAAAATGGGAAGTGTGAATCATTATTCCCAAATTCGGAACACTGTGGGGATGGCGTGACAATAAAGGACAACCGCTAACCGTGGCGGAAAAACAGTATCCTTACTGCGTTAGCCTGAAATGGGGACAACAAATGAGCATCGACTGCTGACCATATTCGCAACGCGGGATTTTATCAATTTGTTGTCGATCAATCTTTCAGGACGTTGGCCCAGGACAGTTGGTGGACCATAGGTCAGACATCCATACTGTTAGGGGGTCCTTCCAGACATGACCAGTCTTCCGGAACGTTGGCCCAGGACGGTAGGTGAGCCGATGCGGCATAAGACCAGGCCGTTAGGGGGTTCCTTCAGACATGAAAGAGGACGAGGGTCCGAATAAGGGACACGCAAAGCGTGGAACATGGAGTGGTGGTTTGCTCAAACAGAATCCAACACTTCGGTAGTTACACCACCGTGGTGGGAGTACGCCAGATGGGCGCATCGGCCTGATCACGGATCATTCTTTCTTTCAGACAGGGCCTCTGGCGAGGGCTGGAAATGGGGAGGAACAAGATTTCGTGATTCCAGGGGCTGAACCCTAGGTGAAATGCCTGGGTGTCTCTAAGTATCCCACATGATGATGGGAATCAAGCCGCACGTAGTTCTTGAAGCGCAGTTTAACGTCATACTGGACGAGGAGCAGCCTGACCGTGTCGGTACACATCCAGCCAAAACTACTAAGCCCACATGAGTCGTGCTCGGTGTGGGAAACAAGCAGTAGTGGTGGGAATTTCCCGACACAGAGAGGGGCAGGTTAGGGTAAAGGGATGCTCGGTGACTACCGGCCCGATGAAACTAACACGATCATTCAGCGCACCTAGATGCGCGAAGAGAAAGAGCCGAGTATGATGGATTTCCACTTGAACATGAGGGAGTGGAAATGTGTGAATCATGGTGCTCGAGATTCAGATCACAATGATGGTGGCGTGACGATGGAGGATTACTGCTGACCATGTTCGCAACACAGCATCCTGTCGTGTTAGCCTGATGTGGGAACAAACAAATGAGGGTCGACCGTTGACCATGTTCGAAACATGGGACCATGTCACAAATGTTGTCAGAGATCCGTGGGGACGTTGGCCTGCAACGATTGAAGGGCCCTTAGGTCCAGCATTCATAGAGAGCCCTTAAGCTTAGTATCCATGTCGTCCGAGGGTCCTTTTGGATGTGGAAGAGGATGAGGATCCAAATAGCGAGCTCACGAAGCTTGGTCATGAGATGAGGGGAATGTCCCTGTGAAAATCCCATGCTTCGGGACTTCTGTCAAAACACATCCGAATACGTCAATGAAACGTATTAGAGAGAGGGAGCAGATTCCTTTCCCTTGGGGAGATCTTAGTTTAGGGTCATAGAACTCGGACCATGGATTGGAAAAAGGGATCAGGGGACACATGACATCAAAACCTGACGTGAATGAGGACATAGTCCTGCTTACTATGCGTTCTCCGAGGAAATGCTCGAGTCGAGGGACCGAACACCAGGGTTTGGCTGGGCCCGTGGGGAAATACCCGGGCGCTCCTACGTATCTCATAAGGATGAGAATCAAGCCATACGTAGTTCTGGAAGTGACATGGTAGGATACCAGTGCCAGGGGAAAAGGGGAGTGCGGACGTGGCCCTTGCACTAAAGAAGCGGAATTTGATGTATCTTGTTTGTTCTTTAAGGTGAATGGTTTTTTTTTGTGAAGCGACAGGCCTAGAACAGCAGGTCGTGATGTTGCCACAAGAATCAATCCGTGATGGGCGTTGAAAAATGGCATGGCACATGACCAATAACCAACGTGATGTCCTCTACAGCGAGGTCACCACAATGCGGTGCCGTTTTTCTTCGTGCAGACAGGACGATAATGTCACAGTTTAGGGTCGTATGATAGGACCAAGCATGCATTTTATCGTCATGCAGCGCAGACGTAGCAGAGACAATGCTAGGCGGGAAATGTGCGCAGTGTTATAAAACACAATTGACGGAGAAATGATCCCACATCAGATTGTACGCCATCCGGAGGTGAAACAGGGAGAGAGACTGGCTTCCTGAATGGGTTGTACCCAGAGACAGGGTGTCTGGGGGGTCCTACGTATCCCATGAGGATGGGAATTTGAACGTAGTCCCGAATGGGTCTTAGTTTATGGTCTTAGATCTCGGACCATGGGAGTCCCAAAGGATGCCAGATTGCAGCTTTGTCCCCCTAGCATGCAAAGGTGCACTGAGGGATAGCGCCAAAAGTGTCGAGATTCCACCTGGACATGATGGGGTGGAAAATGATGTGAATCATGCAACCAACATTCAAGGACTGAAGGGGCTGGTGTGACGACAGAGGATTACTGCTGACCATGTTCGCAACACAGCATCCTGTCACGTTAGCCTGAAATGAGGACTAAAAAAACGAGCATCGACCGCTGACCATATTCGCAACGCGGGATTTTATCGATTTGTTGTCCGAAACCCTGGAGGGCATTGGCCCGTATCGGTAGGAGAGCCCTTGGGCGTAGTATCCAGGCCGTTATTGGGGGTCCCTCCGTGTGTGAAAGATGATGGAAGTCTGAATAGAGGGGAACACGAAGCTTGACAAGTGGAAGGAACTTGACCAAGTAGAATCTGACACTCTTGGTCCTAGACTAGAGTGCTCTTAATACATGGGTGAACCACTGCGGGGAGCCAAGGGACTCAACCTTGAGGGTGATCAAGAGATGGAATATCCCTAGGAGAAGGGGGGCATGATGCCCAAAACCTTGTATCATACCTACACACCCCCCGCTGGAGAGGGATGGACCAAGTGGCCTAGGTGACCGGGAAATCAGGAGATCTCCCAGAGGTGGGGCTGGACCCGAATCTTAGACATTCAGGTGGTCCTACGTATCCCATTAGGATGGGAATCAAGCCACATGTAGTTCTGAAGGATGCCTTTTAACGTCATGCAGGACAGGGAATAGGAGGACTGAACCTCAGAATGGGGGCGTGCGTGGTGCAGCTATTGCATACCCGACGTGAATGAGGACGTAGTCCTACACTGCGCCACGCAGTCCTGTGATCAGGGTCCTGAAGAGAGGATTAGAGAGGTAAATTTGCTGAACTCAAGCTGGGTCCGAAGACAAGGGGTATTGAACGTAGTTCCAAACGAGGGTCTTAGTTTATGGTCTTAGAGCTCGGACCATGGATGGTGACAACTCCCGAGTAAGCACAGATGTCAACCCAATCCCTAAGCCCACGTGAGATAAACTCGGTGTGGGAAACAAGGGGGGGTATCCTCATTGAAATACTTGGGGCGTCCATCAAAGGGGAGCCAGCAGAGATTTTCGAAGGACACCTTTGATGTAGCTTGTTCTCCCAATGCGCGGACGTGCACGGGGGAAAAGTACTAGGAGTCCCGAGACTCTACTTGGACATGATGAAGTGATGAAGGGTGTGAATTGTGTACCCGACATTTGGGCTTAATGGGTTGGCATGACGACAGAGGACAACTGTTATCCATAACGGAAACACAACGTCTGTATCACGTTAGCCTGAGGTGGGAACAACAAACGAGCATCGACCGCTGACCATATTCGCAACGCGGGATTTTATCGATTTGTTGTCCGAAACCCTCGGGGGCGTTGGCCCGTATCGGCAGGAGAGCCCTTGGGCATTGTATCTAGGCCGTTCTTGGGGGTCCCTCCGAGTGTGAAAGATGGTGAAAGCCCTGATGCAGGGATACGCAAAGCCTGGAAAGCGAGTGCGGACGTGTCCGAGTAAAGCTTGGCATTCCAGGTAATAAACCAGAGTACTCTTAAGCACATTGGTGAACCGCCGAAGAAAAAGGATCGACGAAACAGCTCAGAGGACATGATCCCACACCACACCATATGGTCCCCTCATGAGGGAAGGATGGGACAAGGGGCCAAGATGGGATGAGGTTTCTCGAGAGATGGGGCTGGACCCGGATCTTGGACATCCAGGTGGTCCTACGTATCCCATTAGGTTGGGAATCAAGCCACACGTAGTTCTTGAAATGCAGTTTAACGTCATACTAGACGAGGAGGGGAGTAATATACCCCTGAACAAGGGAGGTGTATGGCATGGTAAAGAAGCCGTCGTGAATGAGGATGTAGTCCTACGTCACACCATACGATCCTATAAAATAGGTCCTGGGCCGCGATCCGGAAAGGCCAAGGGGCCTGGGGATGAGCCTTGGTCAGGAAGGCCTGACTGGTTTGTAGTTTAACGTCTTACATGAGGACGGGGGTTGGGGACCCGAGGAGGCCAAGGGTCCTGAGGCTGGGCCTCGTAAGGGGAGTCGTACGGCATGGTACATGATCCCGACGTGAATGAGGACGTAGTCCTACATCACACCGTACAATCCGGGTAAGAAGGGACCTAAGTTGTGACCTGGAAAGGCCAAGGGGCCTAATGTCAAGAATCAGTCAGGGAGGTCTGACTGGTTTGTAGTTTAACGTCTTACATGAGGACGGGGGGCCAAGGGCCCAAGGAGGCCAAAGGGCCTGAGGCTGGGCCTCGTAAGGGGAGTCGTACGGCATGGTACATGATCCCGACGTGAATGAGGACATAGTCCTACACCACACCGTACACTCCAGGTGAGGAATCCTGGGCCGTGGCCCGGAGAAAAGGGGAAGTTATCAGTCAGGAAAGCCTGACTGGTTCGTAGTTTAACGTCTTACATGAGGACGAGGGTCGGGGACCCGAAAATGCCAAGGGGCCTGAGGCTGAGCCTCGTAAAGGGAGGGCGTACGACATGGTACATGATCCCGACGTGAATGAGGACGTAGTCCTACATCACCGTACACCCTTATGAGGAATCCTGGGCCATGGCCCGGATCGCTAGCACCACCTGGGGGAAGTTTGTCACCTTGGGATGGGGCAGAGGGGATCACTGTTCTTGATGCCTGGGGCATCTCGGGGTGGACCCGAAGATCCAGGACACTGTTGACCATGTTCGAAACACAGCGTTCCCACGGTGACCCGCATGGGGGCAACAAATGAGCGTAATCCCAGCCAAGGAGTGGGTGAAGCCCAGTTGTGTTCATCCACGAAAGGGGAAAACACCTCCAGGGGGAATGTGCAGCCGGGTCGAGGCTTGCTCGACGTGGGTCGGGGCAAAAGTGTGCACCCTGCCATGTCTTGACCCGAGGGGAAGATTTTGGCTTTTGGGCTGGGCCAACGGACAAAATGTCTGGGCGTTCCTACGTATCTCATAAGGATGAGAATCAAGCCATACGTAGTTCTTGAAGGCCATGCAGTTTAGCGTCATGCGGTGAGGACGTGGGAGGGTAGAAGAACGGGAGTGGGCGCATGGTGCGACCTTTACAGTCTTTGCGCGAGTGGGGTTGCATGAGCAGGGCCAAGAAAGCCCGCTCCCTGGTACACAAAGATCCTCCAAGGAGACTATCCCCAGGGGGAATAGCAGAAGAGAAAAGCTTGGGGCTGGGCTCAAGACGAGGCGTCCGAGCGTTCCTACGTATCCCATGAAGATGGGAATCAAGCCACACGTAGTTCTTGACATGCAGTTTAACGTCATGCGGGACGAGGGGCATCTCATTCGGGGATGTGTACGGTATGGTACATGATCCCAACGTGAGGACGTAGTCCTACACCGTACCGTACGATCCCGTAAGAGGGTAAGTTGGAGAGAAACGAGGGGGCCTGGGGCCAGACCGCGGTGGAGACGGGGCCAGGGGCCCAAAGAGGCCGAGGGGCCTGAGGCTGAGCCTCAGTCAGGAATACCTGACTAACTTGCAGTTTAACATCTTGTAGTGAGGACGGAGAAGCAGTTTAAGGTCATGCGGGACCAAGTCGCAGTTTAGGGTCGTGCAGGACCCTCTCGCAGTTTAGGGTCGTGCAGGACCACCTCGCAGTTTAGGGTCGTGCAGGACCACTTTTTTTCCCTAGGCAAAGTATCGCTTGAGGAATTTGGCATTGGTGGGAGGAGTTACACGCTCTCCATCTGTGGTCACCAAGGAGTATGCTCCGTTGGGGTAAACCTTATGGATGATATAAGGCCCTTCCCATTTGGGTTCTAACTTGGGTGGTTTCCTACCGGGAATCATTGGCGCACGAAGGGCCAGTACCAGGTCACCCTGTAGAAAAGAGTGGAGACGAACCTTCTTGTCAAAAGCTCTCGCTATCTTGTCCTGATGCCTTTCCAGATTGTGCAGGGCACGAAGCCAGTTCTCGTCCAGTGCCTCTAACTCAGCTAGACGGATCTCGGCTACCTCATCTGATGTCTAGTGATCATAAACTGCAGTGCGTAGCGACGGCAGATGGATCTCAATGGGTAGGACGGCCTCAGCTCCATACACCAGGGAATATGGGGTCACCTGGGTAGAGTTGCGAGTCATCGTCCGGTAAGACCAGAGGGTGTTGGGGAGCTTGTCCGGCCAACTCTTCTTGTTCTGACCAACCATCTTCTGCAGAATGTTAGAGAGGGTCTTGTTGAACGCCTCAATCTGTCCATTCTCCTGTGCGTGGTAGCGGGAGGTATGGTTTGACCGGATGTCGTACTTAGCGTACAATTTCTTCAATTCAGCTGCTCGGAAGTTGGTGCCGTTGTCAGTGAGGACGATGTGAGGGACTCCAAACTGGTGGATAATGTTGGAGCTCACAAAGTCAACGACGGAATGGGCCTTGACCTCTTTGAGCGGAACTGCTTCTGCCCACTTGGAGAAGAAATCTGTAGCAGTCAGGATGAACCTACACTGGCGGGCTGTTGCCGGCGGATACGGTCCCACTACATCAAGTCCCCATACCGCAAATGGCCAAGAGTACTTGGTGGGGTGGAGGGGTTCTGGCGGCCGATGCAAGAAGTTGGCGTGTACTTGGCACGCGTGGAATCTCTTGACATATCCAATGCAATCGTGGATCATGGAGGGCCAGAAGTACCCTAACCTCCGGATTTGCTGGGACAGCTTCGGCCCAGCTTGATGGGCGCCACAGGAACCGGCGTGAACCTCTTGCATAACTTGAGGTATCTCTACTCCTTGGATGCAACGGAGGAGGACACCATCGAAACTCCATTTATAGAGGATCTGCTCAAGACTGGGGCCGCTCTGGAGGGTAAATTGCAGTGCGCGGTGTCGGATTCGCTCGCGCTCGGCCCGGTCGTCCGGGAGCTGACCATTTTGGAGATACTCGACAAAAGGTGCTCTCCAGTCGGGGGTGGTTTCAACCACTGCGTCTGACGAACCCGGGACTCCCGATATGGAGGGTCCGGCAGTGAGATGACTCACCCGCAGGCTATCACGGTCCTCTTGGGTGACAGGAGCAATGACTCTCCGGTGGGCCACGTGTATGACCAAATCATCTTGCTCGGGTTCTGCGAGCGATCCGGCTAAGCCAGCTAGGGCGTCTGCTTGGCCGTTCTACGACCGCGGGACATGGGTAACCTCTGGCCGAGAAGAGAACTGGGCCATTAGGAGGAGGGTGTACTCCAGCAACGGTGCAAGCTCTGGCTTCCTGACGACGTAGTCGCCATTAACCTGTTTGATTACCAGCTCGGAATCTCCCTTCACATGTAGATGGGGAACATGGATCTCAAGGGCCAACTCGAGGCCGGTGATGAGAGCTTGGTACTCTGCCTCGTTGTTCGTACAACCTTCTGACAACAGGAACGAGTACGGTAGGACGGCTTGCGCCGGGGTAATGAAAACAATACCCAGACCCACTCTGTTGAGCTTGGGGTCGTTGAGCCTTCTACCGGCGGGGCTCCGGGAGGCGCCGTCGAAATGAATTTGCCAACACGGGACAACATGATCGACCGAGAGGATCGTCTCGTCGGGGAAATCCAGGTCCAGGGATTGATCTGTGGAGGTTGGATGGGCAGCTAAAAAGTCTGCCAACGCCTGTCCCTTAACGGCCTTCTGAGGCACAAACCTGATGTCAAACTGCTGGAGAATCACCGCCCACCGTGCTAGTCGGCCAGTCAGCATGGGGCAGTTCAGGATGTACTTCAGCGGATCCACCCGAGAGATCAATTGCACCTCGTGGTGTTGTAGGTAGTGTCGCAACTTCTGCACGGCGAAGACGAGCGCAAGGCATCTCTTTTCGATATGGGAATATCTGACCTCCATATCGAGAAGCATGCGACTGAGATAGTAGAGACTGTTCTCAGTGCCCTCGTTATTCTTCTGGGCGAGCAGCGCGCCGAGGGACCTCTCCAGGGCGGTCACGTAAAGGACCAGTGGCTTTCCAGAGACGGGTGGCATCAAGACCGGAGGTTGGAGCAGATACTGCTTGATTTCCTCGAAAGCGGTCCGACACTCCTCATCCCATTCGTAGGCAGCGCCTTTCTTCATGAGCCAGAAAAAGGGCTTACACTTGCCGGCCAGATTCGCAATGAATCGGCGTATATAGGCTAAGTGGCCTTGCAGGCCTCGAAGCTCCCGAATGTTGCTCGGGGGAGGCATTTGGCTGATGGCCTTGATCTTCTCCGGGTCGATCTCGATACCTCAGTATCTGACAACGAAGCCCAGAAACTTCCCGGAGGTGACTCCGAAGGCACACTTCAGCGGGTTCATCTTCAGGTGACAGGAACGGAGGAAACCGAACACTTTCTCAAGGTCTTTGAGATGGTCCTGGCGCTGGCATGATTTGACTACAAGGTCATCCACGTAGCATTCCACCAATGTCCCGAGGATCAGTTTGAATATGCGATGCATGGCCCTCTGATAAGTGGCACCTGCATTTTTCAAACCGAATGGCATTACCCGGTAGAAAAAGGTACCCTGGGGAGCCCTGAAGGCAGTGGAATTCTCGTCTTCGGGGGCCATCCTGATCTGGTTATACCCGGAATACCCATCCATGAAAGAGAGGACTTGGAACCCGGTCGTGGCGTCAATCAACAGCTCCGTCACTGGGAGTGGGATGTCATCCTTTGGGCAGTGGCGATTGAGATCGCGGAATTCGATGCAGACTCTGATCTGCCCATTCTTCTTCCTGACCGGCACAATGTTGGCGAGCCATTTGGGGCACTGGACCTCCTTGACGAAGTTGGCTTTGATTAGCTTATCAACTTCGGCCTCAACCATAGCGCCATGGGAAGGGTGCATCTTCCTGGGGGGCTGCTTGAACCCACGATGTTTTACTGGGAGGCCCAGACGGTGGACGGCCACTTGGGGATCCAGCCCTGGCATCCCATCGTAACTCCAGGCAAACACATCACGGTGTTGTTTGAGGAAGTCTACATACTGCTGCCGCTCCTCGAGGGACATGGCCGCACTGATCAATGTGGGTCTTGGATCCGCCTCGCTACCAAGGTTCACCTGTACCAGTTCATCAACCGTGGTAGAGACGCCTTCTTCAAAGGCTGGGGGAGCATCCTCCAAGTCTTCCTCCCCAGCCGTGGGGGGACTTCCCGCGACGGAAGATACTTCTGGGCCATCAAGATTCGCGGGGCAGCTGGTGCTGGCTCAGGCAGCAGCAGTCATCACATCAGGAGACTCACTTGTCGTCGAGACCATAGCAATGAATGCATTTGATCCTATCCCATCTGGCCTTCGGCCTAAGGGGACACGCTTGATGATATCAAAGCAGTGGTGACGTGTCGGCCTGATTCGGTTAATTCCATCCCGGCGAAATAGACACGTATGGCGCACCGCCGTTGTCATGAGCTTGACGTCCCGGTACCGTACAGGGGTAGGAGGTTCCGGGATGACCCGAGCCTGGTTGGTGTAGGAGTACGAGGTGATTTTCCGCCGTCGCTTGGACACGGTAACATGCCTTCCTTGCATACCCGAAACAACGAAACATTGTCCCATGTCGGGGGTCGTGGCCTCCAACCGGTGGATTGGGAGGATGTAGGCATCGTCCTTGCTTGCCCAGGGATCACTTGTGATCGGGGCGGGCTCATCCTCGCTTACCAGGATTTGTTTGTCCTTACTTTTGTAATAACCCGCATCCAGATAGCGGGCCTCACACGAAGCGAAGGGGGACGCGTCTCCTTGGAGCACGCCTACTCGACCGTTGAGCGAGTACTTAAGGCACTGGTGATACGACGAGGGGACCGCTGCATGAAGATGGAGCCATGGCCTACCCATCAGTGCGTTGTAGGCGGTGTCCTGAGAAACAACCATGAACTCGGTGCTGGCAATTAAGCCACCGAACTGAGTCTTCAGGCGGATCTTGCCGACCGGGGTTTGCTCTGTCCTGTCGTACCCCTGGATCCTGAGGTAAGAGGGAGTCAAATCACCCTCGGACAGACCCAAATTTCGCAGCGTCCGGGTCGGAATTAGATTGATTCCAGAACCCGTGTCAATAAGGCAGCGACAGACTTCCACACCGTTAAAGTGGCCAGTGATATACAGTGGGCGAATGTGCCCCTGTATAGGAGGGTCTTCATCTTCACCGGAGAACGAGATAACCGCCTGACATTCGGCGTTTTCAAACGTCTTAGTATGGAAGGCTTCCGCAGCTGCTACCTCCGTCTCGAACTGGAGGGGACTCCTCAGGGCCTCGGCAAGTGCCTCGCGCATCTCGGATGACAGGCTCAAGGCCTCAAGGATGGAAAGCCTCAACGGAATTCCGGCCAGGTGCTTCAGGACATCGTACTTTCGTGCCAAACGCGAACCTCTGCTTACAGGGGGTTTTTCGGCATTTGGAGGCATAGCGGGTCCTTCCGGTTGAACTGGCGGTCGGCTAGCACTGGGTACATTCTGCTGCCTGCTAGTGGAAGCCTGGAGAGTAGTCACTGGACTAAGATCGGACAACGGAGGCTGGCCTGTCGCCGGGAAAGATTGGCTGTGATACGAACGAGGCGGCTCTCCCCGATTCAGCAACACGAACGACGGTGGAGGTAGAGCCGAGGGTGCTGGATGGGTCTGCGCGTGCTGAGATCTGCGCTGAGCCTGCTGCCTGGTCTCGGTAGCGTGCACGGCTTGGTCACAAGTGCCTGCTGACATACCTCGGTGACCGGCGCGATTGCGATTCCGCCGACGTTGACGTCGGCTGGAAACGTTGGGGAGGTCTGCCTGGGGTTCCCCCTCGTCGGGGGTCATATAGGGCTTTACCAGCTCCACGGTGTTAACCGAAGCGTACCCTTGACTGTCACTCGAAGATTCATCCACCGCTGGGTGGATTCTGGGAGGAATTCCCATTTCGGGAGGCATAAAGTCGCCGAGAGTGCGGGATGACGACGGAACTGGCGGTGCACGTTGCTTCTTCTTGCGTCGCCGCTGCTCACCCTTTTGGGAAGAGGTCGACTGTGAAGACGATGCTGAGGCACTGACTACTTCTTCTGAAGGTTCCGGCTACTTTAGGCATCCTCGGATGATACCCTGGGCACGGATGACGGTTTTTCGAGCCATCCAGTTGTCGTATTTCTGGGACCCGCGGCTAGGGACCTGTTACCACTCACCTTCGCTGTCGCTGCCGATTTCTGATCCCGCAAAGATGCCTGCCACTTGCGCTGGCGCTGGGCCCAACTTGACTATGTTTTTGTTGACCTGGTCCTGAAGCCAGTCTTTAAACACATAGCATCGCTTGAGGGTGTGCCCCAGGATCTGATGATAAGGGCAGTAGTTGGGGTGATCGGTGAGATGCGCCTCTGCCGGCCTTCTGCATTCAGGCAGACGCACAATCCCTTGCTCTAGAGCACTTTGGAAGTAGCCAGGGACCTGATTTTTGTTGAACGAATAGGTCTAGTACCTTCTTTCCGGATAGGGGACCCTGAGGACCTGGTCCTGTCGAGGGACCGGAGGGGCCTGCCGAGGAGGCGGCGCCTGGTTGTCTCGCCTAGGTGGCGGTGGCGCATTGCGCGGGGGAACCTGTCGGTTCTGAGGCGGTCGCTGCTGGGCAGGAGCCTGTGCTTGAGGTGGAGGACCTCTGCGGGGTTGCGGGGGTGGTGCCGCCGGTAGCAATTCCAGCTGCCTCGGGGCTTCCACTTGAGCCACTGCGGCGGGTTCAGCCCTGGCGGCCCTCCTGGCTGGGATCATAGGGGGCAGCAAACGTGCCTGACTAGCCTATTGCAGGGCCTCCTCGAGGCACTGGGCCTTATCCTAGAAATCTCTGAACCCTCCAGGGTAGTTCTGGGTAATCAAGGAGGGTACCAGCTCTGTCTTTACGTTCCCCACACACATCGTCAGTAATTGCTCCTGAGTCAGTGGCATATCGAGGGAATACGTAAGTCCTTTCCACCGGGCGATGAAGTCCGCAACCCGCTCATCAGGCCTCTGTTTGCACTTGAAGAGGTCCGCAATGATGGTCTTTCGCGTGGTGGAGCTGAACTGGTATAAGAACTGCCGGCGAAGGTCCTCCCAACCGGTCACTGATCCGATAGGGAGCTGGCTGTACCAGACGAATGTCGGACCTTCCAATGTCTGTACAAAACATCGGAGCTTAGCGGCTTCTTGCTGAGCCGGGGTCCCCAGCATGGGGCCACACCTGGAAGAGAAATGATCCAAGTGCTGGGGTGGGTCCCCTGTCCCGTTAAAAGGCGAGAAAGTGGGGTTCCCAAAACCCGGAGGCGCGGGCATATCATCCACCCACGCGGGATAGGGCTTGCCATCCGGTGGGACCGCCACCTGCCGTGTTTCCAATGCCTCGAGGCGGGCTGTGAGTGCCGCAATAAGGTCCTCCGGGTGGGGGTCCCTGTCTTGACGGGAATCCCTAACCACAAGCGCATTGCCAGGTTCTTCAACACGGTAGACAGCTTCGGCTGCTCGCGGGTCGACTGGCTGGACGACCTGTTGGGCGATTGGGGGAACCCGGGTTGGATTCTTCAGATTGCCCCGTCGCTCAGGGGGGTTTGGCGAGACATATCGCGCCCTCTTGCCGTATGTTCCGGCTTCCGCCCTATCCGCGGCAGTAGCATGATCAGGGTTGCCCGGAGGCATCTCACCAGGGGAAGTTTGTTCATGCCCCTACTGCCCCGACCTGGGATTACCATAGTCGGGTTGCCGCTCTGCAGTGCGCTCAGCCAAGAGTTCGTCAACCAGCCTCTTCTGCTCAGCAAGCTGCTGGCGCAACGTGGCCTTCTCAGTATCTTCATCCATTTTCTGCTCAGAGGCGGACGGGTCGGAGTGCTTGACTATTCCGACGTGCTCCTTACCCTTTCCAGTGCTTCGACCGAGTGCCAGTGACTCGGTGGGTACGGGGAGGCCTAGCAGGTTCCGCTGATAACGGGTAACTCTCCTGACGGGTCAAGAAGCGGCGGTATGCCCTCGGATGGTAAGTCCCCATCAAGGAACTCAAGCTCATATTCCTTATCCACAACGTCGGCCATGTGGACTGTGACCCCTCTTGAGGGCATATCCTCAATGTCGCATAGCGAATCGGGCTGTCGTCGGATAGGGTCGAAGAGGAGAGCAGAATAGCATCCCCAACCACAGACTTGCACATGGGGGTGGCTTCCCTGACGATCTTGCGGAGTGCCTTGAAACTCTGACGCATTTTCGTTGGAGGGCACTCTGGTGACCGGGCGACTCGGGGCGCTGGGCCACAAGGAGCGTCGCTGCATCAATCAGGCGGCACTGTTTTCCAATCTCCTCGAAGTGCTCTCGACTCCTGGGGTACACTACCCATTCCCAGCGGAGGCGGAAGTGCGTCGCCCACAGGGTTCGACAAAAGCATCCCACTTCTTCAGGGGTAAGCGACTCGGGTAGGCGGAAATTCAGTGCCGCCGTGGGCCAGAACTTCTCTGGGAAGTAGTCCGCTGCAAGAATACACCAGAATCTCCTGGGTTCGTCCTCGGGGTTTGGCCCTACATTTCCCCACTCATCAACCGGGGCGGCTGAGGGACCGGTAGCGGTACCGAGGTGGACCTCTGGGATAGAAAACTCGGCGGTGGAGAATACGGTGAGCGAGCAGACTGGCCACCGAATTCTGGGCCTTCCTCTGAAGAGCGAGGTGACCTGACCACAATGTCACGATAGGAAGGGCTAACAGCCACTGCTTCGGGTACGGGAATTGCCGTTACCGGTGTCCGGTCATGTCGTGGCTCTACCACCGTTGACCCCCAAAACAGCTCCTCGTGACCCCGAGTAGAGGTAGGGGGCGCTTCGGGTGACGATGGCGGTGACCGCGCGGTCGAAACCTGCGGAATTCCCAGGATTTCCTCCTCCTGGATGTACCTGCGGAGAGAGACGGGAATCCGGTGGACCTCAAATTCTGGGAGAACGAGGCTGACGCGCCCTGGTTCATGCCCCAGTCCTTGATACGGAGGAGATGGGAGAAGGTTCCATCGCTGAATCGCATTCCGCTTCCAAATCGGAGAAGCGGGCATGTTTGATCTCCCCCTGGGCCTTCCCAAGATTCTTCTTGTGGCAGCGACGACCCGCTCTTCTGCACCTGGGTGGCTCTTCGGGACAGGGTTGACCCCTATCAGGCAGCCTTGGGGCGGCGCTGGCGCCGTGGCGGAGAGGGCCCCCACTCGAGACAGCCGGGGTGCGAGGGGAACCAGGGAAAATGTCAAAGGGTACATGGGGAGTACCTCCATGAACAGTACCCACGTGGGCGGGGCCTCTGTTGGAACTGGCAGGAGCATGGGGAAGGCCTCCATGGTCGATGCGAGTGGAGCGAGGCTGACCTTCACTCCTTGAGTTGCTGGGGCGAGGAGGACCTTCTCCAGTCGCAGAGAGGACGTAGGGGGGACCCCCACGTTGAAGAAGGACCGGATGGACGGTGCCTTCAGAAGGATGGACTCCATACCCTGAACAGCGGGTGCGGGAGATGTTTCCGAGCTGAGCATCACTGCCACGGGGCAGGTCTTCCTGCAGGATGGGGGCAGCATGAGGCATGCCTCCATGACGAACCTCGGAGCGGGGAAGGCCCACGCTCTGTGGAGTAGTGGTACGGGGAGGACCTCCGTACGGGGTGGCATCACCGCGGGTTAGCTCGCGGCGATCACTACTTGGGCCTGCAACCCGGAGAGTCAACCCAGCCTGCCCGTGGGGCGGTTGGGGTCTCGATCCTGGTTGGGCGAAGGGGTGCCCCTGCTCAATGTACGCGGGGGCTTCATAACGTACGTCGGCGGTGGCTCGGGCCACTGTAGCTGTCGACGTGGACGCGCCTAGGCGAGCGTCCTCAGCCCGGGCCCGACGCTGACATCGGGTCAGGCGGGCCGGTGCAGGTGGTGCAGGGGCGTAGTCTTCCTACTCTTCTTGCGGGGCCGGACGGCGGCGCTGACGTGGCCGGACGGGAGCTCTCGCCTGGGGGCCCCGGGTCGGGGCCCTGAGCGGACTGAGCCGGACATCGCCTGCCTCTTCAGCGTAAGGCGAAGAGTCGTCAAGGCGTTACGGGGATAGGCTCCCAAAACGGTTGAATGTCTAGGTGGGGAGCAGGGGCTCCCTGCGCGGCCTGTTAGGGCGGCGTTGACGGCGGGGCCTAGAGGCCTCCAGGTCCAAGCGGGCCATATCCCTGGTCGGGATGACCCCTTCTTTCTCATACCTGCGCACGAGGCTGTTGATCACCCTTCGTTGGATGACCTATGATGGGGAAAGGGGACGTGGACGTCCCGCATCCCGTGGCGTGGCAACCGTCGTGGCGGTGGTGACGCCATGTGGAGTGGCCGTAGTGGTGTTGCCCCTGCCCCTACGCGGGCGAGGAGCGGATGGTGACCGCATCTCTGAAATAGAAACCTGGTTCCTGGAAAACGAAGGGATCAACTCATCAGTGCTGAGAGGAAAAGAATTGACAGCCAGTGCCCCAGCGTTCTTCCATCCTCCATGTCTGTGAGAAGGATCCACGCCAACACGCTGCAGAGCGGAGTGCCCCACGTTCTACTACCCCGACTGCCGGTGAGTTTTACGACAGGCCCGCTATTTGCTTGGCGGGACCAGGCAACGGATATCTGGATCCGGTGACACGTCAATCTACTGGTGTCTCGAACGCAACTAATCTCCATGCTGAGGAGAAGAATTTCATGTCGGGTTCACCATTTCTGTTTCCGACGCTTTCGCCGGGGTGCGCGCGCATCCGTCCGTCAGGGGGGGACGCGCGACTTTGTTGCCCCGCATTCCCGCTTTCCAAAGGCGGGCGGCATTCGTTCCTTGTTCAGGTACGTCTTCTCCTTGATCGAAACGGGATGATGGGATGTCGGTTCTTCCTTCCGTGGATTCCTCCTCAGAACTCATCACCTAGTCCGGGTCTCCCTCATAGATTTAATACGTAGTTCGTGAAACTCTTCCCAGTGCCATGTTTCCATGGACGCCGATTAATTACACTGCTTCTGTCGGGACATTCCAAAGGGTCCAGTCAGGGCAGCAACCTTCGGTCAGGGGAGTAGTCACGTTTGAGGCATCAGTAGCGTGTCTGGATGCTGGGGTACCTGGCATGTCTGTCTGTCATCCTTGATCACAAGGCTTCTCGAGGGCGTGGAAGCCCGAGGCATCCCACATCGAGCGCGGGGAATTACATGTCATAGACACGTATCTGAGGTTTTCCTCAGCTTCCCGTGTTCAACACAGGGTATGCCGCAAGTTGAACGTCTAGCGGAGACGGATGAGAGTGAAATGGGACCATCGCAGGGGGGGCGACAGTGAAGTTGGGCTTGAGCCTTGAAGAGGCTTCCTACGTATCCCCGTGGCAGGGAATCAAAGTCCGCGTAGTTCGGGATGGTGCCGGTAAACCGACGTGAAGCTGGACCTTGGTCCGAGGGGAGTTGGGCTTGAACCTCTGGGAGGATTCCTACGTACCATGCCTTGACATGGATCAAATTCCTCGTAGTTCAAATGGCTGGGTCGCAATGGCTTACCACTGGACCAGATTGTAGTTTAACGTCATGCTGGACGTAGGTAGAACACGACGTGAATTGGGTGATGGGTGGGCTTGAACCTCGTGGAGGCTTCCTACGTACCATGCCTTGACATGGATCAAAGACCTCGTAGTTCAAAAGGGGTTTTTTCGGTGAACCGACGTGAAAGTGGACCTTGGTCCAATGGGTGGTGGGCTTGAACCTTTGGGAGGCTTCCTACGTACCATGCCTTGACATGGATCAAAGACCTCGTAGTTCGGAGAATACAGTTTAACGTCATTGTGGGACGATAGTGAACCCTGACGTGAATAAACGACGGGTGGGCTTGAACCTTATGGAGGCTTCCTATGTACCATGCCTTGAAATGGATCAAAGACCTCGTAGTTCAGAAGGGAATGTAGTTTAACGTCATACCGGACGAAGATGGGACCCGACGTGAATGAAACGACGGGTGGGTGTGTCGGTGAACCGACGTGAAAGTAGACCTTGGTCCACTATTGGTGGGCTTGAACCTCGTGGAGGCTTCCTACGTACCATGCCTTGACACGGATCAAAGACCTCGTAGTTCAAAAGGTAATTCGCCGGTGAACCGACGTGAAAGTAGACCTTGGTCCACTATTGGTGGGCTTGAACCTCGTGGAGGCTTCCTACGTACCATGCCTTGACACGGATCAAAGACCTCGTAGTTCAGATGGGGTTTGTGGATCGCAATGGCTTACCACTGGACCGGGGTGCGGTTTAACGTCGTGCTGGATGGGGGTGAAACCCGACGTGAAAGACGGGTGGGCTTGAACCTCATAGAGGCTTCCTACGTACCATGCCTTGACATGGATCAAAGACCTCGTAGTTCAGGTGGTCACAACGGCTTACCGCTGGACTGGAATGGGACCCGACGTGAAAGAGCGACGGGTGGGCTTGAACCTCGTGGAGGCTTCCTACATACCATGCCTTGACATGGATCAAAGACCTCGTAGTTCAGGTGGGTTTTGCCGGTAAACCGACGTGAAAGTAGACCTTGGTCCACTATTGGTGGGCTTGAACCTCGTGGAGGCTTCCTACGTACCATGCCTTGACACGGATCAAAGACCTCGTAGTTCAGGTGGGTTTCGCTGGTAAACTGACGTGAAAGTGGACCTTAGTCCAATGTTGGTGGGCTTGAACCTCGTGGAGGCTTCCTACGTACCATGCCTTGACACGGATCAAAGACCTCGTAGTTCAAAAGGGGTGTGTCGGTGAACCGACGTGAAAGTAGACCTTGGTCCACTGTTGGTGGGCTTGAACCTCGTGGAGGCTTCCTACGTACCATGCCTTGACACGGATCAAAGACCTCGTAGTTCAAAAGGGGTCAGGGTCGGTGCTCACTCTATGCCCACATGAGTCATGCTCGGTGTGAGAAACAAGAGGTTGCAAGGACCTGACGATCACGTCGCGAAGGGTGCGTCCGTGAGAAGCGAAGAGGGGCTTACGCGTTGAGCGTCCCATGGTGTTGGGACTTACTCCAGGATGGAGGCCCATAGAGGGGTGCCTCGTTCCCTATCACGTCCTCCACTGACCTTGGTAGTGGGGAAGTACAGAGATGCACGGGTGCAATCATCCGTACCAAAGGTTAGGGGCTTACGCTCTGAGGCAGCCCTTCCCCTGCGAACATACACCACTCCAACAAGGAGGATCTCATTCCATGTGCGGAAGAGTTCCATTCCCGTGGAGACGAGTGGTGTAATGAATGCTCGAGCTGGGGGGGACCCTTCGTGAGGGAGACGAGGTTAGGTCACAGTTTAACGTCATGTGTTGAGGACGTGGTGCTTGGCAGTTTAACGTCCTGCAGCTCGGACGAGGTGGGTTCACTCCACACCCCTAGGGCTTACATAACCGGTACCCTCTGGTCCTTAGGGAAGGGAAGGTGTCGGTAAGGCCATAAAAAATGGGTGTCGAGGGATGAACCATCGAGGGTTCCACATTAGCGTGGCTATGCGAAGAAGCAATAGTCGTTAGCATGCCTATGCGAAGAAGCATTAGGCGAAGCAACGCTACGGGAGGTGTTGTCCATGAGACTTTGAAATCACATCGTGCAAACCTGGAGGGTCGCACAGAAAGAGGAATCGCTAAGCAGAGGAGTGTGCTTTGCGAAGTGGGGTGCCTTGGCCTTAGCATGGGGCATAGGTGGGAGTGGGAGGTGCTTCGCGAAGTGGAACAGTGTTCGCGGAGCACTGCCTCTCGAAGAAGGAATGGTTCGCGAAGCAGGGTCCTGCCAAGCAATGTGCTTCGTGAAGTGGAGTGATCCTGCCTTAGCATAGGGATGACTCGTATGGGTTGGGTGTTTCGCGAAGCACAAGTGCTCCGCGGCTGCCCGGGTTCCCTTGGGAATCCCCTTCCTTTGCGAAATCCCTTGAGCTTCGCGAAGGGCGTCCCTCTCGGAAGAGGGGCTCAAAACGAAACAAATCAGAGTCGTCTCGCGAAGTAGAAATACCTCGCGTAGCTCATGATTCCCGGGGCAAAGCGTGCTTCGCGATTTGGGAGAGGAGAAGCCGAAAGGTCGGATTGTCCGTCCTCGGGACTCAGGGGGAGTCGAGTATTTATAGGGAAGGGGCGTCACGAAGCAGGGCTCGCGCGCCGCCTTCGGGGCTTCGCGGCGGCTCGCGAACGTCAAACGGGCTCGCGGAGGATCACCGCCTCCGGGGCTTCGCGGCGGCTCGCGAATGTCAAATGGGTTCGCGGAGGATCACCGCCTCCGGAGCTTCGCGGCGTCGCCATGGTCGGGGCGCTTCGCGCCGAGGCTTCGCGACGGAGCCTCGCGGCGGAGCTTCGCGAGGCAGCGCGCCGACCCTTTTTCATTCCTTTGTTTCGGGCCACATTTTTGGCGCCAACAGTATGGAACCATGGGTTCACCCAAGTGAGCTGCACATGAAACCCCCAAACACTATAGGTGTGAAAGTTACTTGTGTGGAACCCTACATGACCAACCTACTCACAACACCTCTGAGGGACACCTGTGCGAGATGAAACCTTCACTCAGGGTCCTATATTTTCATATAAATAGGACCCTATGGTCTTCATTTGTACAAATTATATTTCTATAAGGCCTCTTGATAATTTGATCACCCTATTACTTCACTCAAACCCTTGTAAACCATCAAGGTATCTTTCTAAAACCTTAAGGATAAGGAATTAAAGTGGTATAGTGAAATAAAAATTCCTCCCAAGGTTTAAAATAAACAAAACCTACGTAAGGAACTGGCTCAAACCCTGATAAATAAATACTAGAATGAGGTACCCATTTTCAATCAGGGACCTACACGAGTCTCTTCTAGGAACACTTGTGGAGACCCTTGAAGGATTGAGCAGAGTTTCACCCGAGTGTATTCACCCAGGTTGTACATCACCAAAGGTTACATCACTTCTCCTAGGCCTACCTACGTGAGCTTCCTTGGTTCTACCTACCCTCCAACCTACTTGAACCATTCATTAGGCCTTCTTAAAAGCCATAAATGGAATAAAATATCCTCCTTTAGCTCCCTTATCAGAGAGGGATCAACTCAAAACCTCCACCGAGTCCACCTGACTTACAAAGCCATGTGAAAAGGCATGCCAGAGTGTATCCTATTTG
This sequence comes from Viscum album, assembly GCA_963277665.1. NCBI lineage: Eukaryota > Viridiplantae > Streptophyta > Magnoliopsida > Santalales > Viscaceae > Viscum > Viscum album. Next base: position 1,074,232,095 of record OY728134.1, read on the forward strand.
GATTTGTATTTATACATTTAGAGGTTTCTTGTACTAGTCCTACAAGATGGTTAGGATCCTCAGGTCACATGTGGATTTTTATATCTATGGTCACGAGGAACCCTATCCTGGGGATAATTTCTGGGAGTTCCCAGTCTCGGATACAAGGGTTATGACCATGTCTCTCCCTTCTCATCTTTGAGACTCAGAGCCTCCAGTTCCCAATAGGGGCGAGGATTATGATTTATTTTCCATTCCATATGGAATTATATACTCATCCCATTTATAACCAATATTAGGGAATCCCTCCTATAGTAATCCCCTATCCTTTCATGTAGGAGGTTTTAGTATTACTCCTCATTACCTCTACATTCTTCACCTTCATTCCCTCCTCAGGGTAAAGTGAAGAGAGGGATGTTTCGTAACCCTGAACTCTTCCACCATTGTCCCCCTCCTCTTCCATTGGTAGAGAAAGGTTAGAGGAAATGGTCACACTCAATGCTTCACCCCCCTCTATTTGGTATTTGTCACCATTTCCACCTATGGACAAAATAATATTGTGTGGTTTGACAGATATTCTGCTTCATTTTTTTTCTCACACCGAGCATGACTCATGTGGGCTTAGAGGTTAATGGTGATCATGAAATCCATACAATCCATGCGACAATAAATTGAACTACAAGAACTCTGATTCTTTCTAACCAAGATACATAGGAAACCTACCAAAGTCTTGATCTCAATGGGAATACTCCTTTGAATTAATCCCCAATCATAATCCCCTTAATCTGGGCATCCACCTTAGAAGTAACCCCAAAGTAAACCCCTAAAACCAAAATGAGTTGAGACAAATCTCATGGTCCTTTATTATGTAATACTCTTCAAGATTAATCCCCAACTTAATCCTATCAAAGGGATATACTCACCTATGAGACTAACCAAACTACATGGGATTGGATTCCAATCCAAATGGGATATGTAGGAAGCCTCCTTGAGGTCCTAACCCAGCACCCCAAATTAACCCTGTTCTCCTGGGGCCATATTCCTAGAAGGGTTTAATTAAACTTTGAAATTCATATACCATCCACATTACTTGGAATGATTTGGCATAGGTCTTGCACAAAACCTTGACTAGGCACCTTCCGCCTAGACGTCCTCACTGCATACCATTAAATTGTACGAGTCCTTATCACATGAACTTAGAAGGTATAATGCACCCTATTAATTGGAACCAAAATACATGGATTTTTATTCCTTTAAATAGGATACATTGTAATCCTATCATATGGGTTTGATCCCAAACATAAAAACAATACTCGTCTCCCAAGATGATGATAAAACTCCAAAGTAACCTCAGTCTTTCTGGATGCTGATAAAACTCTAGAGTAACCTCAGTCTACCTAGATGACGATACAATTAAAACTACTCCACTACGTGGCTAAAAAACCAAAATCATCATAATAATGTATAAAAAATATATAATATGTACATAAGAGGATACCATTAATGGAAAACCTTAGATACATACATATATCTCCATTTATGAAGAACCTCAGATACATACATATGATTCTATATTATGTACATGATAATATTTGGTTGTTAATTCTAGGGTGAACAATATCATACTTAGGATTTAATAAAGTATTTTCAAATATGTCTTAAAAATATAGGAGAGTCCCAAAGTAGAAAAAAAATCCCCCCTAAAGGGTGTGATGAGCCCGACCTCCCATCCTCTCGACCAATGCATGTTCTTAAGAATCGTTGGCCAAAACCACCGATGACCACATAACTTTGGAATGTAGGTCCCCATGTATTCATAACCATTGGGTGTTTTCAATTCTATGAACAAACCCATTGGAAATGTTTAGAAATTTTTATTCCTAACTAGAACACACATTTTGAGGGAAAAAACCACAATATAATAAAACTCATAGTTCCCATGTTTAAACTAAATCCTTTACAATTTTTTTAACTATTCAGGTGCTCCTTTATATATAAGGATGTTATAGGTACCTGTAATATGAGTAACATCAATGTTTACATGCACCGATCCTCTTTCCCATCATCTCCCCACATCTGTTTCCCTACCTTCATTACTACATTAGCTGAGTTTTTACTTGTTGTATACTCACCTATATAATTGGAATCCATTTCTACTTGTCCCTAATTTTTTTTGATATTGACCTCCACCTATGGTGGCCACCTAATTGAAAAATATTGGATATGTTTGTCCAATTTTTTTATTTATTTCTCTTTTTTTCTCAGATTACTTCCTAATTTCTCTGCAATTATAAAATCACATAAAAAAATTAATTATCCAAGAAAATCATGTTTTACAATTAAACCCTATTTAAAAAATATATAAAAAACCATGAATATATATATATATATATTTCAAATTTAGATAGAAGGAGAAAAACTTTAAAGTGCATCTTCTAGATATTCTCTTGGTCATAAAAATACTTATTCTCTTAGAGGAAGGGGAAGGGGTAAAAATTCCATCATCTCTATGATATGGGGTATAAATTTATTAGTCATGATCACGACCACACCCCACTATGAATTTTAATAGATATGGGGGTGGTGGTGGAGGTAAAAGTTCCCCCAACTTTATAGGATATGGATACTCTAATGATACCAATTGATCCTTTCTCATTTATATCCTCACTATTTAATATCAATATTTATCATGAGTTGGGTGCATCATGAATTCTTGTCACACTGGGATGGATGTATCAACCATTAATATTGGTTTATCTTTAAAGGGGACAACTTTTAAAAAATTATAAGCCTACTTCACCCTTATAATAGTCTAATGTAGGATCCTATCAATAGATCATTTCCATTGGGTCGTTATCTTTCAAGATTTAGGGATTACAATATTTCATTGAATGGGTCAACTGAAATATATAGAATAAGGGATTGAGACTTTTCCTGAAGTAATGACATTTCAAGTCACTTTTTCTGAATAATCTTTATTTCATGTAAGTGGAGTGAAGTTAAGAGATTTATATTCACTCCAACCACTGATGTTTATATTGTATGGGGTATCACCAATCATTTTGTGAAGTATCTCTAGACCATTGAGATAGGATTTATAGAGGCACTGGCAATGTTTCCCTAGCTACCAAATCAATTTTGTTTTCAAAAAAATACCTCTTTTGGGGTTTAGTGGTGAACCTCACAAAATCCTGAAAATAAGCAGCAAATAGACAACCAAATAAACAAAATATAATTATCCATCACTATATAGACTACCCAACTGAGGTCATCTCAATACTTCCAAAGTCAGACTTTGATATTAGTTTCTTGATGTAAGATGATGTATTCCTATAACTTGATAACAATAAAATTAGTTAACTCCAGATATGAATCCATGTCAAATAGAGAAGAACCAAAATCCAGTTATATAAGATCGAGTGTTGAGGTTTACCATGCTATTTGTTCTCTACTGAGATTATATGGATGTATCCCTTAATCAAGACTGTCCCACTCCACCACAATAATGTCTTTATCTCCAAATATTACCCTGTTGATTTCTTCTTTTATATCCTTTATGATCATACTAAAAGATTCTATCATCTTGGAATTCAAAATTGGGGTAATCACTATTGATTCATACCAAATAGTCATAGAAAAATCTACAAGGGAAGAAATACCCAAAGAATGTGTACTATTTTATCCATAAAGAAAATGAAGATAAAGTGGATAAAACTCACAAATCACCAGATCTTCCAAAAAAAGATGACCGCATGACCTTCAAAAGGTCTTATGAACAGGTCATGCACAACACATGATCTTCTTGAGATCACATCAAGTCCCTTAGACAATCCTATTGTTCTTGCAAAGGTGTCCAAAAAATTTGATGATCATACGATGAATACTATATGAGTTCCTATGATTCATGTGACTTGTCAGCTGGTAGGCGCTTGAAAACCATCCAATAGTCATTGTAAAATAAAGGATAAAATATGAAAAAGGAGGAATCCTTTTCCGGTCATTGATATTCTTCTGACGTGATTATACGTTCCACATGACACCACAGGGAACTGAAAACTTGACCACCTTTCCATAAAATATCTTGATATCATTCCAACTTCATCATATGATGGGTTTTAAAAATTTCCATTCGATTATTGTCTACCCCTTTTCCTTCATAGAAAAATAAAAGCATTGTCTATGGAAGTTCTCACACGTCACTAAAAGATCCATCATTGGTCACATGACACATCACAATAAAGAAGAGTGATTCTTTTCAACAACACTCATACAAATTCACGATAACCACAACACTTGTAAAATAAAGAAGGGAATAAAAAGGGAAAATATGGAGGCTTCTTGAGGAGTGAGGTTACACTAGACTTCATAAAAAAGTGGCCATATGACCCATAAGATCACCATTGATCATGAAAGGCCCTCTCGACAATCCATCATAGTCACAAAAATTCCCTTAGACATGACAAACTAATATCATAGATGATCCCTTGATAGGATGACATGATCTATTGAGACCCATTGACATGTCAACATGATCCCACATAACCCCTCTTTACAAGCTACCTTAGTCTAATGAATGACCCTAGATAAGTCATATTAGATTATGTATAAACCTTTTTCATAGGAACCCTGATACAAAAGTGACCCCTATACATGTCATCCTAACCTTGTGGAAGCTCCTTGACATGTCCACATGGTCAAGAAAAATCCCTTTAATTATCCTGGGTCTAATAAAAATGGAAAAGGAAGAACATTCTCACTCTCTCTAAATATCATGTGGTTCCATGAATGACCCATAGTAGGATCACGTGAAACATGTGACATAAAAACCCTCCACTGAATCCAATCCAAATATGCGAGATACACACTGTGAAAGGTGAGATATAACTGGGGTGGATAAACCTATAAATCCCACCTTACCAAAAAAAATGTATCCATCAATCGAGAAAAAATGGGAACACAAGATCATACTTCTCAGAGTGGAAAATTATGTGATCACAAAGGACTTATATTAGGTAGAAAATAGGGAACAACCTAATGGATCATGATGCATGCATAAGAACCTTGCATGATCACTAAAGATCATACAAAGGTCTTATGGAGTATCAGTCAGATTATGTGAAGGAGGTCCCACATGTCGACCAGGAATATGAAACCTAAAAAATAAGATAACACTAGAAAAACCTTAGGAACATATTCAGTAAATGATGGAGTAAAGACTAAAAGATGAGAGACTTATGTGAAGTACATATACACTGATCCTTATGTGCTTCACATGACTCACTCAGATCATGACACAACACTAGTACATGTCAATCAAATCATGTGATTCTCCCTCAACATACTATTGGGATCATGTAATGTCCCTTGAACATATCAAAGAATGTCGTATGACATCCTCCGAGAATACCACAAAAGTCTTTGGAGGTCCTTTGGAATTACCATCCAAATCTTGTGATGTCCTCCAAACATGTAGACCAAGTTATACAGTGACATCAAGACATGTCAGATAGGTATTTCAATGATACTAAGACATGTCATCTTGGATTATGTGACATCCTCTGGGAAATCCATCCAATCCATGCAGAATCCTCTAGACATGTTAGCCTGGATCATGCGATGTCCTCCAAAAATGTTATCTAGGTTATGCAATGTCCTCTGGAAAATTCATTCGAATCATGTGGTACCCTCTAGACATGTCATCCTTAATCATGAGATGTCCTTCCGACAAGTCTACCTTGATCATGTAATGGTATCCAGAAATTTCATTCAAGTTATGTGACATCCTTTGAACAAGTCAACTAGATCATACGATTGTCTTTAGACATATTCACTGGGCATCTAGGGAATGTACAGACATACTCAAACATTTCAAAAAGATAATCAGAACATGTCAAGAAGATGATCCAGTCATGTCAAGAAGATGTCCCGAGACATGATAACCTTATCAATTGGATATATTAGTGAAAACTCAGTGTGTAAAACTTGATCAATTAAAAAAATAGAACCATGGTTGTCGCTATAACGAAGGTACTTAGGATTCCTTTCTAAGTCTCAAGATCAAATAGGTATCCACCTTGATGTAAGTCCCCCCATGTCTCCAACATTCCAACCATCGGTACCCAATTTATCCCATGGGATGATCATACTTCCTCATCCACCAATGGGTTGATAAGGCAACTGAACTATGATGACTCTAATTCCTTCCATAACCAGGATACATAGGATGCCTTCCTAAGGCCTGAGATTCATATTTAACATCCAAAGTGATGTCCTAACACAAAAATCCTATATTTATATATGGTGAGATTGGTTACTTGATATGCCTTGTTTCTTACACCGAGCATGGATTACATGGGCTTAGGGATTTTAAATAGTCATATAATTAACATCATGAATCACCACATCTAGGGAAACCTCAGTGTGTAATCCCTAATCAGTGGAATTATATTACTGCCCCCATATAATGGAATCCATCTTAGGGTATGTCCCAAGGTGTGACTGAACTATAATGACTCTGATTCCTACCATAACAAGGATACATAGGACGCCTCCCTAAGGCTTGAGCTCAATACTCGATGCCCAAGTTCCATCATATATGTCCTTTACACATGATGTTAAACTGCATGGGTTCGATAAACTATGTGGTTTTTGGTTCCAATTATAAACATGATACCCAGAATGCCTCATAACAACTCAATCCCATCCTTGAGATATTAATCACTTACCTGGATGAAAAAAATTCCATAATACCTAGTTATATGACTTAAAAACCTAAGAAACTACCCAATAATGGGAATTATTTGAAAAAAATTAGATTCATACAAATTGAATCATTAGAAGGCCTCCCTTTTCACATGGAAGGATTCAACACTTTATCATTATGTTAGGTTAACTAGTCCCATATCACGATTAGGAATAGATTCTAAAAAATATCATAAATATACAAGAGAGTCCCGAAGTAGGAAACAATTTCCAACCAAAAGGGTGTGACGAGACTAAAATCCCATACTCACAACCAATGTGATCTCCTAAGTTCTATTAGGTCTAAAATCCCAATTGACCGCCTGCCTTTAGAAAGCAGGTATGTACCCATTTATGGATGTGGAAACCATTATGAGTTTTTATGGAAGATAAACATGAATGGTGAAACCAACATGAATGGTTGTATAAACATAAAATCTTCCAAAATCAAACCTTGGATTATTTTTCCCCAACTATGCATTTCATCTTTCCCATGAAATAAAAATGGAAAACCATAAATAAAATTATTTAACTAAAATATATCCTTCATAAGATAAAAAGGAAAGACTGCCCAGTTCTCGTCAGACAATTTTGTTCTTTCCATATGAGTGATCAAAACACCTTTTCTGGATGAAACAGAAATGGTGAGACTGATGTGAATCTTTCGAATAACAAAAGTATTGGTTTACCATGAGTCAAATCATTTTTTTCATATTCTTTGAAAACAAAAATGATGGACCCATCATTAATATTTTAAACAAAAAATGATCAACTGATCCTATATAGTTGATGTTTCACATGAAATAAGTCTATCCTCATTGTGACAAGTCCATGCAAGTAGAATGTATAGACTAGGAACAAGAAAGGACAATTATATTACATGTTCATATTTGATTGAGAACATATCATTCTTGAAATAATGGACTGATTAGTGAACCTATTTATTAATTTCTTCATGACTGTAGGTACTATTCTCACTAACAAAACCCTAACCCAAGATAATGTATTCATCCAATGATCGTTCTAGAAAATCAGCTACAAATGAAACCCCTACGGGTCTTAGAATGACCTCACCCATCCAATACATTCAAAATTCAGTGGTTAATGAAATGGTGTAGGAATAAAATCGACATGGTAGCATATAAACCCTTGAGGATGCCTGTAAGTGTCTCCAAATGCTAAACCAATGAGTCCACATCATCTAAAGAATGCTATAGTAAATCCAATGGTGCTCATTGTTACCACCAACCACATCATAAGATTATACCTAGACTATGATAATTTTTACCTTCAGTATTATATAAATGTGGATAAAGGAGTCAAATACAGATCCCTTTTAGTTCAGGAGTTGTGGAGGAGGGATCCATTCAACCACCATCACTAGCTCCATCCCTCCATTTCCCCTCAATTGCCTATGGGGGGAACTAACTAACACATTAACACCTTTGAAACCCATACATGAGAAGAAATGAAGAAACATTGAGTGTATAAATATTTGGATAACTATGAGTGGCCTCATATCCCTAATCTTGATGGAGAAGTCTGTCAAAATATTATGGTGGTAGACAATGAGTAGACTCATATCCCTGCTCACCCAGAACAAGTCTGCAGGAGTATTCTAGAAGAAAACATGTGGTGGGTTCATATCCCTATGCCCAATCATGAATACCATCATCATATTCCATTGCAACAAATAGGACATAAGTGGGATCATATCCCCCCTTAAATAATCAAACATATCATCCAATATATAGTGTAGATAGAAATTGTGCAGGCTTAAATTCTTATACACACTTCGCTAAAATACAATTACCTTCCAGTAACAACCAAAGAAATCTGCTGACATATTTTGACACTGATATAGATACAGAGACAGATTCATACACCTATCCCTATAGCCAGGGTAACACAATACTCTGATTAGTATGAACAAGTTGTTTCTTTGGAGAAAGTGCACAATCTTTCTCCCTTCTAGGAGGATTATCAGAATATTCCAATATAGGAAGAGATATCATACCAGGCTCATATTCCCATTCTAGTTAGGGGTTACCAAGTGAGAGAATCACATACCTCTGGGAAGAGTCACATTCCTATTGAAAAATACTGGCAGAATATTCCAAAGTCCTAAGATTAGGCTCATATTCCCATTCTAGCTAAGGCTCACCAAGTGAGAGTGGGACAAACCTGAGGACATGCTCTTATTAATATCTAAAAATAATGGTGGAATAATCAAAAGACTCTATATCAACCTCAAATCTCTATTATGATTGGGGATCACCAAATGAGAGGTTCACATTCCTCGAGACAGGCTCATATACTTATTGGGAAAGACTGGTGGCATACTCCAAAGGTTCAGGATTGAGCTCATATCCCCATTCTGACAGAGGCCCACTAAGTGAGAGCAGTACATGCCTTGGGATAGACTCATATTCCTATCAATGAAGCTACGTGGAATATTTTGATATCTCATAGAATCCAAGTTCATAAACATACTTATTCTAATGAAATATTGCACCAACATCCTTCCAAGGCTATACAGAAGGATTCTCATATCCCTTATCCCATTTTGGAGGTCCTTCAGCATATTCCAATGGGGAATTTATATTTAAACTGGGATTATATCCCTACTTAATCCATGGTTGACTATCATATTATAGAAACCACACTTATGTAGTCTTATATTACTAATGATAATGAATAATCTCATTGGAATAATCCATCAACTTATAAGTAGTGGGATTATATCCCCACAACACTAGATAGTTATAAACATATTCTAGAAGCCATCAAAGAAAAGGCTCATATCCCTACCCAATCCCAAAAGCCAGATTGGAACATTCTATCAACGATGTGGAATGGGGATGATATCCCTAATATACTCAATTCCAATGTACTCGAGGTTTTTCTAGACACATTATAAACACCCCAAGGGTTTGAAAAATCTGAAAATTAAGTATAAGGAAATCATTATCATGATTGTTTTCCTCATGGTAGTGTGGTTATGGATCGTAGGGAATCTACTCCTGAAATATTTTGTGGTCAACCTCCCCTAGTCATATCTCCCATGGACAAGGAAATCCTCCCCTTTCCCAGAAATATATATATATAGAGATTATAAAAAATAAGATACCATTGTATAGAGAGGAAATTGAAACAGTAGGGTCAACTATATATAGTCCCCCATTAACTTTCAGCAACACTTCACCACAGTCAACAGGAGAACCCAAGAAGAAACTTTCTGGGTCTGAATAGATGGAGGTGTGTATGTTTGATGAAGAGGAATATGAAACTGACATATTGAAAGATTTATCTGAAAAAACCTCCCCACCATTTTATGGACCCATTCCAATTATATTTATGAGATCCCAGACAATCTAGAAAAGGATTACATTCCTTATCTACACAAAAATATGTGGGTAAATCATCAGTGATTAAAGGATAGACACCTACCTTATCTGGGATATGAGGTCACCTTCAGACCATCAAGATACTATATTGTCAGCTAGACTTGGTTGCTATCTCTATGGCCTAAGACTAAAAACCAGAAAAGTACAACATAAATTTACAACAGTCTTACCACCTTTGCGTCACAACTCTTTGAAAACTGATCATCAAAGCCTCATCGTGTATCCATATTCAAGTATAGGGAAAGTATAGAGTATTTCACTTCAAGTCACCCCTTAAAAAACAACTCTCTAGACATGGAATCTTATAATTTCATATCCTCTAGATAAATTAGGATACTGGGTAACGCTGGAGTGAGTTGGTCACTACAGTGGAGTGCCATTGTTTCTATGGTGACAAGACATCATGAACCGAGGGAGAGGAAAACCAATAGGTCATTGAACTTAACCCCTAGATACAATGAGAACACATTTAATACATGGAAGCCAAAGTTTTTTTCAACCCAATAACATACTGTAGAAATTAACTCCCTTCATGGGATTACATTTAACCCAACTCATACACAAGGAAAATTGTGCTGAATTGATAAGATCACAGTAGCAACTACCATATGATCCATCTAGAATAGAACCTATCTCACAATACTGGGGGAATATATACCTTCACCTCCACTTCTTAGATCTTCAATCCCTGATAGGATTTAGGACATATCGGTAGTAGATACAAATCACTATTATCCCACTAGGGTGAGGGAATTTTTATCTCAATCGCCATAAACAGGTTCATAATCCCCCAATAGGGTCTTGGGGAAATCAAGGATGGTACCACATCAACCCTAGACCATTGTATTGAGGGAATTTACATCTGAATTCCCACCCTAGGACTCATAAAATTCTTTACTAGAATTATTGAATCCTCAATAATAGGATCAAAAAATGACAATTGTGGCCCTGAATAGTCCCTAGTCCACAAGGCTGGGGGAATTTTCATCACCAACATCACTACCATAGATGGAATAAGTATTGGGAGGTAAATATTGATGATCGGAATCCCACCCATTCCTCATGCCACAAGAAGAACCTATTCTATTTAGGGACTATTCAACAAACATGACCCGAAAATCCCTCAAGGTCACCATTCAGAGAAAAGGATATGAGGAAAATATGTAAAAGGAAATCAATCCCTCTCGACATCATAATCCAAAATGGTCCAAAATGGTCAAGGTTTTGAAGAAAAATCTAGATATAAGAAGTAAAGAATCATCCTATTGCATTGAGAGTAATGAGACAACAATCATTACTCAATACACCTTTGTATATTTAATCACCATCAACACAATAGATAATATGGATCAAGACATAGATACATAGGGACATAATATAGAAAATATATACTGAGAGGAGGATCGAGATGCACCCACTAAGGCTAAACGTACCCAAAACCAGAGGATAATCCAACACATGACACATTTTAATATTGAGTTTCCACCTATATGGTGGAACAATACCAAGGATAAAGGGAAAGGTGTGGCTTTATCCAAATCACCACCCATATGAGCCTATATTCCTTCCAAGGAGGAAAAGATGACATAATATGAGAATGATATTCAAAATCTTATAAATTCAATGAGGATATACTCAGGGAAAACACTACCACTAGGTATCATCTCTAAATAGAGGTGAATATTACTACTCCCACACATCTGGAAAGAGAAAATCCACCTAAAAGAGAGGTATCTAAGTGTTGGTATGGATCTAGATCCTGGTATCCTATCTACATAAACAAGGAAGTCAAAAATGAAGATGAATTCCCTCTATTATGGTGAAAACTACTCCCTCAAAAGAGCAATCATTCAATCTTAGTACAAATTGAGAATCAACAAGAGATGAAAATGGGGTCACCTCATTAAGACCCATCCACTCTATATAGATGGTTGGTAGCTCAAAAAATAGTACCTCTAGAACTTCTCAATACCATTGAGTCCCTGGCAACTTGTATTGAATCCTTGGAAGGGTGATGCTCACATATATAGCCTAGAAAAAATCCATATCCCGAAGGGGTGGATGACAATTTTCCCCCACCCAATTTCGTAAATCCTACCTTCTACACATTTTATGGAATGGGAGACCTAGAAAAACATATCACGCACTTCATTTCCTAATGTAGTCTGATGATGGTCCCTCAAGATCAACACGAGGTGACCAAGATGAGGTGTTTTATACAAAATATGATAGGGGAAGCCTTTGTTTAGTATGATAGTCATCTAGAAGGATCCATTGCAGGCAGGGAAGAACTTATTCATCGATTCCTTTACTAGCTCATCTCAATACTAAGGAAAATGAAAATTATCTAATCGACCAACAAAAATAAATAAGAAAGTGAGAGGGTGTTTGAATTAATATCCATTTGGAAAGGTCTAACCTATTCAATCAACATCCCTCTCCTGTAGGATAAATTGCTTAAACTCTATGATGAAAATATCCAAGATGAGTTGCAAACACATCTGATCACGATGAAATATCTAGGTGGATTCCATAAGTGTTCATAAATGGTAAAACATCAAGAAGATTCCATTCAGTGGACCCAATCTAAGTCTTTAATCATTCCTCAACACATGGGAAAGAATAGGCAAGGCATAGACTACTTCTGTCATCCTCAAACAAAAAATAGTGCCCATTCAAGCACCTTGGCAGGTTCCAAACCACCCAACGCCTCCTATCAAGAAAAAACACCAACAACAATCTCACTAATTCAGAATCCATACGAGACTGGGGTTGCCTACTATTTGAGGAATGGATGGATAAAACATACTCCTTCTGAAACGATAAATTACCTAATTATTTCCTTGCAGCCATGGATAATAACCTACTCAATACTCCATAGCCCATGAAGCCCAATTAGTTCAAGCTCAATGATCATATTTAATACTTCCCTTTATATATAAGGATAGTTCACAACATACAAGATTACTTCATCTTAAAATACATTCTCTAATTCATGGTCTATTCTAGATAGGTGATGCTTGATAACTTCTCCATGCAGGTGGCTTGCATAATCATTTCCTAGTCAGAAGAAAAAGGTGATTGGAAAAAAGTTCTATCTAGGTGTGGGAAAAAGATCAATAACTAGATGAATTAAAATATAGTCGACCAAGCTCATGTCACCTTGAGAGCAGAACTTTGTAGACCCATAATAGTCCCGTACCCTGGGGAGGTGAAATAAAACATACCTTCTAGCGGAGAATGAAATAATTGGTCATAGAAATAGATAAAAGATGAAGAGTTATATTCATCTTCAATGTAGGCTCTAACTCTTGAGGATTTATTCCTTGAAATATATAAAACATGGGCTCCGTACCACCAAACAGAACCCTCATTGGATGAATAGATCATCTTTGATTTTGTTACCATGATATACTTGGAAGAAAAATTCTCTAATAATGAATATGCCTATGAGTATGAGTTCCTCATACCTGACTGGGGATATTGAGGATTCATGTGTAGGAAATGTGGGTATATGGGAAAACACAAGCATGTTCGGACGTAGTTTCTCAGTCGCATCCCCTATATGCATTCAATACCCATGGGAAAGTACTCCAATGAGATCAACAGAATTGAAAAGGTGCCTCAAGTACCTCCAGTGGTCACCCCAGCCTAGTTATCTTACACGACCATTTGGGGGAATTTGATTGTATGATCATACAAGACAATGGGGAAGGCCAACACAACCTACTCCTTAAAAAGAAAATTATCCCTCAACCTCTGCACAAGAACCAGGCCTATCTTCCTTAGATTTTCCATATCCCAAAACACAAAATAAAAATAGACCCCACCTTAGGAAGTGACAAACTCTAGCATAAAAGTATGACATTATGAAATAGATGGAAGTTTTCCCAGCCAAGATCTCAATCCTATATTCACTCTATCATTAAAAATAACTTAGAGTGTGACTCATTGAATCCCTATTGTGACCACAATAGTTTGATAAATAAGTCGTTGCAGCTGAGTTTTATAGAGTGGAGACCATGCTATCAGAATTCCATGTCTTCTTCTCATTCATAGATAAGGATCATAAAAAGGTTATCTAGGGACACATCGGGCCCTTATATGTTTCATAGCAGCTCAATAATGTCAACATACATATGGATTTGATTAAAAATGGTTATGTGACTGACCTCATACCGATTCAAAACCTTCAAGGTTTGGGATATAGAGAGGGAGATTTATCTCCCAAAAAGATAACCATTCAAGGTTATAATAAGAGTGAACAAATATTTATATGGAAGATCAAGATCAAATATTAGTTTGGGAATCTCACATCTAAAACTAAGTTCATGGTTATCCATTAAGACACTACATACAATGTCATTTTCAGAAGGCCTTTACTTAACAACCACATGGAAGTACCTTCAATCATTCCACCAATGATTGAAATAAACAATTGATAGAAAGGTCTACATAATATATACAGATAACACGCCCTTGATTCTTGTGAATACACATATGATGAGGTAGGTTTCTATAAAAGGGAATGAAAACAACCAATGTTAGATGAGAATATACATGTTGTATCCCCCAATAGCTTAGGGACCATCCCTTTGAATCCCTAGAGTATGATCGATAGCAATTATGTGCTACCCATAAATCTACTTGAGGCAATAGACTTGATCTAATATTTCTAAGTCCCTTCTATCCCCAGTGATAGTGTAAAATGAAATTAGCTCCAGAATATCTCTACAACAACTCTGGTAGTAAGGGATGAAAATGTCTCTCCCCATGGCCTATCTTACCTCAATGATGATAGATATTCCCTCATATTTCCTAAATAATACAAAAATGCCTCTATAGACTCATAGGTGTAAGAAGAAGGGTATGAACTTTGAAATTCCCCTCCTCAGTTGAGGAAGGCATCTCGACCACCATCGATGAGCTCAGGTAGGAAAATCTGAGAACAAAAAAAATTCATGGCCTACATTGATTAATGTCGTCATGTATCTCGAGGATCAAGGTATGTATTTTCATTTCTAAAGAAACATTGATATTTGTTCACTTGTAATTATACAAATATTATCAAACTGAATCTGGATGTGGATATGCACTATCTTGTCTTAACTGATGACCATCGATGTTTCAAGCAGGTAGCCAAGAGGATGTAACCCTCTCATGGAACTAATGTATAGGTGGAAGTTTACAAATTGATGAAAGACAATTTTTTATATGAAGTGAAATACCCTTTATGGCTAAACAATATCATCCTTTTCAAGAAAAAGAATGGGAATATTAGGGTATGCATCGATTTTAGAGACCTTAATTGACACTTACCAAAGAATTAATTCCCATTTCTAATCACATAACTCTTAATCGATGAAATTTCTAGTCCTAAGAACTTTCTTTCATGGATGGGTACTCATGGTATAATCAGATAAAGATGGTCCTAGAATATGAGGAAGCCACTTCCTTCAGAGCACCCCAAGGGATATTTTTCTATCAGATCATGACATTTTAATTAAGGAATGATGTCAGAATATATATAAAAATGAGGAATAATATATTTAAACCCTTCTTGGGATGAATAGAAAAATGTTACAATGATGACTTGTTGGTCAAATCTTGACTGTGATGTGATCACTTTAGGGATCTTTAAATTGTCTTAGACAAGTTGCAGTAGTACAGTATGAAGATGAATCCTATGAAATGAACTTTTAGGGTAACATCAAGGAAAATCCTTGGATTTTTGTTATATCACTATGGCATTGAGGTTCACCCTAAAAAGGCCAACATAATACTAATAATCCCCCCTTAAAATTTCAATTAATTGAGGGGGATTCAAGGGAACCTCATCTACTTTTGGAATTTCATAGATAACCTAGCAGGAAAATATCCCCTTTCACTAAGTTAATGAAGAATGTAATATCCAATCAATGGGATGGGGATTGCCAAGAAGTCTTCGAGAGTCTCAATCAGTACCTTTTACACCCACCGGTTCTAATGCCACTGGTGGAAGGAAAGTAACTCATTTTATATGTGGCCACCATGGAATGATCACTTGCTGATCTCCTCACAAAAAATAATGATGTGACAAATGAGAATGATCTGTACTACCTCATGCAAATGATTCTAGGAATCAAGAACCAATATTTTGATGTTGAGAAGAACTTCCTTACACTCATATTTTTAGTAAAAAAGATTAGGCATTACTTATAGCACCAGTAATTACACTTGGTATATCATATTGATCTTCTCAATTATATACTTGGTCATCCCATTACAACTGAGAGTTTGACCTGATGTGGGGTCATTCTACAATATTATGAAAATCAGTTTATGTCATAGAAGTTAGTGAAAGGAAATGACATGTCCATTTCCTCATAGCACATCCCGCCCCATAAAGTATATCAGTGGACAATGAACATCCATATGAGGATGTTTTATATGCCCATGACACTCTCTAGACATGGGATATGTATTTTGATGGTGCCTCACAAATTCTTATCAGAAATGGACTAAAAAAATGAAGCTTATTCGAGTTGGATTAGGGATTGTAATTTTTTCTCAATAAAAAGAAAAATTTCCCTACTATTTATCACTATCCAAAGGTTTCACTAAAATTGATGAAGAATACCAAGCCCTCATTACTAAATTGGCACTACCCATATAGCTATAGATATCCTACATGAATATCAAAGGGCATTCAAAACTAGTTATAAAGAAGATCAATGATGAATATTCCATACAAAAAAGGAAGAAATGGACCCTCTTATTTGATATTTCATTGGATTGATTGAATATTTCCCTTTTGTGCCCATGATATATCATGTTCCCCGATCACATAATTCTTATGCTGATGCAATGACTAATTCATCCATAGTCCTGGCCGACCCTGATCAGGAGTAAGTGATCCTACGCATCACGCACTAGAGGATGGTCTCATCAATCATTGTTTATGACATAAAAGAAATAAATCAAGTAAAAACTACCCTAGATCATGATGAAATTATATCCACCACTGGATGGATGGATCCCAAAAATTATTATCTCCATAATGGGACTCTCCTAACAGACTGATCTGGAGGGGAACAAATTCGACGTTAAGAAGAGAATTTCACCCTTTAGGATGGGATAAATGGGTAGAAAGATATCTACAAACAAGGATTTAATGGAATCATACTTAGATTCATAGAATAAATAGAGATTATTTCCATAATGGAAGAATTATATGTAGTCTCCTATGATGCTCATAAGTATTGGACTAGGCTCTCACACCAAATCAGGAGGATGGGTTACTGCTAGAAATCTAGGATACCTGACTACATGTAATTCACTAGGAAATTTCATGTATTATAGATTCATGAAATCTTCATCCATCAACCCACAAAGTTTCTACATAAAACTAAATATTACTGAAAATGTTTCATCTGGGGAATGGATGTTGTGGGGCCTACCCCCCAACCACAACTAAGTAGTTTATGTACATCATTACCATACTGCTATCGACTTATTTTCTAAGTAAGCTGAGGCAATACCTCTAAAGGAAGCTGAGATGAATAATATCATCAAATTAATGAAGTCTCATATCATCACCAGGTTTGAATTCCCTCACATGATATTGTTAGATAGTGGAACAAAATTATATTCTACAGAGTTAAAGAAATTATACAAGGGTAAAACATCGAGTCCAATCACTCATCCCACAAACATGTAGTATAAAATGGATATATAGAGGCCTTAAATAAGACTCTATCAAATATACTCCAGAAGATGGTGAATAAGGAAAATAATTCATGGATAGACAAGATCCTTCATGATTTATGGGCATACCATACCACCATGTGTTCTACTACACAAGAAAATCCATATTCATCAGTGTACAAAAAATGAGGAAGTATTATCCATAAGAGTCCAATTTACTTCACTTTAAATAGGCATATGATAACTACTCTCAAAAAAATGAACAATCAAAAAAGTGGTTGGATGAGTTGGATAAAATCTATGGGAAAAGGTTTCATATATTGCACAACCTTAAATTCCATCATATTCAAAATACACAATCCTTCAATAAAAAGTTTTTCCTATGTGATTTACCTAAAGGAGAAACAATATTGGGTATTATAACTAGAATGATATCAGGAAAGAATCCTTAAAAGATGGAACCAAAATGGGAAGGACCATATATCATGCATAAGGTCTATCATAATAGATATTACTCACTGACCATAATGGATCGGGAATGATTCACGCCTCCCAATAATGTAAGGTTTATTAATAAGTACGTCACATAACTTCCATCAAGAATTACTCTCATCCTAGTCGCATGATGTGAAAATGGGGAAATGAATCCTGACCACATGAAGTTAAACTATACTGAACATATCCCTATAATAATACTTTAAAATTTACAACATACACTTGTCCTGACCTCATGACGTTAAACTGCATGATAGATTTCCTTACTGCATGAAATTAAACTGCATAAAAGATATCCTCACCACATGATGTTAAATTGAACATGAATCATAATATCACCAAAGATTAGCCATATTTTATCTAGATCTATGAAAAATATGAATGAAGTGATCACATCCCTGTGTTTGAGTTCGATCTACCTAGAGAATCTCCACATTAAAGAATTTTATGCGTCTTAAATTGTACCCCTATAGGATACATAGTGATACCCAAGCCTCCGATCTTAGATTCATCCACAATATTTATTTTTCATGTCAGCTAACCTTAATACTCACCACCCACTACTTAAATATATGCCTTTAACAACAATAAAAATGGCCTTTATTAGTACTAGAGATGCACTGACTACTAGAGAGAGATTAAAATCCTGAGTCTTTTATGAGCGCTTGTAAAAGCGCTGATAAAAGGGAATAATGTAGTGTTCTGTTACATGATACTGAAATATCCATTTAAATGTGCTATAAAAACAAACCATAGAACCAAAAAAACCCTGAAATAATAAAAATCAAGTATGTATACTTTAAATGATTAGAAAACAATTTAGTCCTGTTTTCTCAGTTTTGGCGATGTGATTCACATTTTAAACTAAAATGATACTAATATATTGAAAAAATACCTTGGAGTCATACAAGTCACACCATGAATCATAATGAAGTGAATATAATTTTTTTACATCTCAAATGACTTATGGGTCATTTTCCTAAAGTATCAAAACAGTCCAAATGTGTTTTCTCGGTTTTGAGTACATCACTTGTATTTTTTACTAAAATGTCATTTTAAACTAGAAACACACACTTTGAATCATACTAGTCACATAATGTGTTAGTTCAATGTGATATAGATTTCTACATGTCAAAAATGAATTATGAATTATTTTCTTAAACTGTAAAGACAATACAAGCATGTTTGTTCGGTTTTCAGTGAGTGACACTTTTTTAACTAAAATGTTTATTTTAAACTGATAACGAACACATTGAATCATACCAAAAACATAGTGTATCATATTGAGGTGAGTATGATTCCTACACATCAAAAATGACTGAAGGATTTTTTTCATAAAGTATAAAAACAATCCTAATGTGTTTTCTCAGTTTTGAGTAGGTGAGTTGTCCTTTCTAGTAAAATTGATGTCAATTTTAAATAAAAAGACACACTTTGAGTCATATCGGTCACACCATGAATCATATTATGGTAAAGATAATGATTAAATATCCAAAATTTCTTATGTATCTTTTTCATAGAATTTCAAAACAATCAAAATGCGTTTACTCAGTTTTGAGTATTTCACATGTCTTTTTTTTACTAAAATGTCATTTTAATCTGGAAACATTCACTTTGACTCATACTGATCACATAGTATATCGGTTTTATGTGAGAAAAATTCCTAAATGTCAAAAATGACTTATTAATCAATGTACTAAATTATCAATAAAACCCAAGTGCATTTTCTTGGTTTTCAGTGAATGACATTTTTTTTAACTAAGCTGTCAATTTTAAACTGATAACGATCACAATGAGTCATACCAGGAATATTGTCAATCATATTTAGATTTGGGTGATTCTAAAAATTAAAAAATTACTTATAGATTATTTACATAAAGTATCAAAACAATCTAAATGTGTTTTATCAGTTTTGAGCAGGTCAGTTGTCCTTTTTATTAAAATTATTGCCTTTTTTATATAAAAAGATGCACTTAGGGTCATAACAGTCACAACATGAATTAGATTGAGGTATTATTAATTAATACACATCTAAAATGACTTATGGATAATTTTAATAAATTATCAAAACATTATGAATCCATTTTCTCAGTTTTGAATAGGTCAGTTGTCCTTTTAATTAAAATTGATGCCATTTTTAAATAAAAAAGATGCACTTGGAGTCATACCGGTCACATTGTGTGTCATATTGAGGTATGTATGATTAATACACATCTAAAATGACTTATGGATAATTTTAATAAAGTATAAAAATAATCTTAATGAATTTGATCAATTTTGATTACATTACGTTTTTTTATTAAAATACTGTTTTAAGCTGGAAACATGCACTTTGATCTATATTGATCACATCATGTATCAGTTTGATGTGATATCAATTCATACAAATAAAAAATTACTTATGAATAAATTTCCTAAATTATAAATAAAATCCAAGAACATTTTAATTGTTTTTATTGAGTAACATTTTTTGATCTAAATAATCAATTTCAAACTGATAATGGACACATTAAGTCATAAAAATCACAAAATTCATTGAATTGAGGTAAGACCAATTCCTACACATCTAAAATGACTTATGAATCATTTCCGTAAAGTAAAAAAAAATCAAAATATGTTTTCTCGGTTTTGATTATGTCAGTTGTCCTTTTTTCTAAAATTAATGTCAGTTTTAAATAAATAAAAGCAATTGGATTCATACCAGTCACACCATGTGTCATATTGAGGTGTGGATGATTATTACATATCCCAAAGTCTTAAAAAAATCCCAACTTCTAATGTCACCATGTTTCCATTGCCTTTATATTTCAAACTACTAACACATCATATTGACTTGATGTTCTTAGATGAAAAAACCTTTATCATTGTTGAAAGTCAGAAGAGTAGAGGATTTCAATAGTGAGGAAGGTTTTTTAGATAGTAACATCAAATCAATATAAATTGTTTTTAGTTTAACAAAAAACGTCAATGAAAATAAAATATGTGGTAACATTGGTAGAAAGAATCATTTTATCTTTTTTTTGTGGCTTTTCATAGATAGTTGAAAGAAAAATATAACTTCCCAAAAGATCTGCATAAAAAACTAAATAAGTATTAGATAAAAATGATAAGGAAATTAACTTAAAAATATTAGTTAAAATGATGATAAATAAATGAAAATAGATCTCACCAAAAAATAAATCAACAAGTGGGGAGGATGAGAATAAAATAAGATACATTGGATTGAAGCTTTGAATCATCCGAGATAAAGTAAAGATATCCTATTGGGTTGATAAAATATTCATTTTTTACAATAAATATATAAATACACATAATATATTCATTATCAGTGGTTAATGTCTACCATTTGTGATAATTAAATGGATGGCAATCATATATTCCTAAGGATGGAACCAAAAGGCAATGTTAAAGAATGATATATTTTTAGATTAATTAAAATAAAACATATAGTGTTTATTAGATGTGTGATGAAAGAAATGTAGTAATTTTTAAGAATTATTAATGATAGGGTTATCATTTCAAAGATGACTACATTTTTATCAATGACAAGAAATACCAGTAAGGTTGAAATCAATGAATAATATGTCATTGGTGATTGGAAAGTTTCGGTTAAACCTCAAAGTAGTAAGACTCTACAAAAAACCTCATTTTTCCCAAGTAAAGCCTAAATCATTTGGAGAGGATGAAAAGGATGATAATTGCATAAAATATATGCATGATAATATTGATCCAAATAATAAAAATGTGGCATGAGGATCTTAATCCGAATAATAATAATGAAGGCTTTTTACATATCAAGCTGTTTCATATATTGTTCCCTAAAATGTCCAATAGTTTAAAAATACATGATATTTTTATTTAATTTTTTGTAATAATTCTATAAAAATATTCACAGAAAAGGTCATGGAAATGTATTGTAATGAAATTTTTTATGACATGTAATTGAGATGGTCACATCTATGGGGCATCATATTACCACTAGAAGGAAATAAAAATGGATTTAAGTTTACTTCAGTAAACCATAAAATTTAACAGAATTAAGAATCAAACGTTAACATAGCATGAAATTAAATTATTAAATCCAAAATAATAAATTTTAACTTATTTGGTATTCTAAAGGTTTAATTATTTTATCCATGAAAAATATTTTTCATTTCAAAAAAGTAGATTCTATTAAAACTTATTTATTAATTTACATCAATCAATGTTAAAATTTTATTTTATCAAAATTAGATAAATATAGTGGTATAAGATTTATTCTTGAATGATTTAAAATATTCTTTAAAATTTAAATAATAGAAAAATTTTCTCATTAAAAAAGTTACTTTTCAAAGAAAATATCAAATTTAGAAATTTTTTGATCAATCTTAATGGATTGAGAATAATAAATTTTATCAACTATGTACTATTATTCTACACCACATAATGAAATTTTTTTTTATTAAAACACCATGTTGCTGAGGTTTTTCATAGAAAATTACTCATTCGAATTTTTTATTTTCTGACTGTATTTTAACAATCTAAATAAAAATATCAATTATATTTTATCTCAAAAGCTATTTTTTCTGTATAATATAGTCCAAGTATTATAGAACCTTAAACCTTTTTGATTTTTCTTTTTATACCATTTAAGTCATATTATTTAAATTCAAATTGAAATATTTCAAAAATAAAAACTAAAAACATTATATTTTTTCAAGAAGTAGTTAAATAAACATGATAAAAAATCAAACATAAATAATGTTTTTTCTCATCTAAATTTACAGATTCATTAGAATCATTTGATTTTTAAATTTCATAATTGACCCATAAATCTATCCCAATCCCCATGAAATATATCACAATAATTTTAAATAAATACATTAATTTTACACCATATTTTATTGCTCATTATCCTAGGAAAAAATTTCATGAAAAAATCATTATATAGTTGTTCCCATGTGTCAGATATTTCATCATCCAATTTTTGGAAACAACTTCTAGAATTACCTTTCAAATAGAAAGGGATAACCCTATATTTTAGTTCCTCTTCAGTAAAACCTCTTAGTGTGAATTGTTGCATGACATAATATAAGACCCCAATGATGTCATATATTTAATCATCCAAGTGATTGTAATGTAATATTCCAAACCAATGACAACACTAACAGCTATATAGATGAATTTTTCAAAATTTAATGATTTAAAAGAGGTATATGTCATGGTATATAGGTAATGGGAGCCTATTATACCACACAAAAACATGAACCAACATTAGGTTTGATATATTTCAAGTCACATAGTACCAATGTTGTCCCAAGGAAACCCACATGATATCAGGGAAGACGATACTTCAATATATCTAAAAAAATGAAGTTTGGGTTGTTTTATTATAGGATACTGAAACTAGGCTTATTGGGATACATGGATGTGGGATGATGAGGTTCAGTGGATAGCCGAGGGAAATTAGAGATATCAAAAAACCTAGACTTCATTCGATTCGTGGTTGCGTTCAACCCTTGAATCGCACGAGACTTGGATTCAAGCCTTTAAATAGTTGGATCCTTGATTCTAGCATAGATTAGATCATTGATTCGACAATGAGGAGCATCGACAGAAGGTTGCTTCCACAAAGAGCTTCATACATCATAACTAGTTTGTGATGGTTAGGTTTCTTAAAACAGACTGTGATAATTTTATTAATATTTAAAAAAAGGCGCTGATAAAGATATCTTTTATCAGTGCTAAGTTAATAACCACTGATAAAATGAATCTTTATCAGTGTTTTCCTAGTAGTGATAAGGATAGAGATTTATCATCACCAAAAAAACACTAATAAATACATATGATACTTTTTTTTAAAAATAATAATTTTTTAAAAAAGTATAATTATTATATATAATCATAATAAATTTTATAAAATAATAATTTTATAATTCTTTGAATATATAATTATCTATTTATAATTATATAAATACTTTTTAAAAAATAATATTTATATCATTATATTTATTTATATAATTATATATATAAAAACATAGTAAATATATTCATCATGTAAATAAATTTATTATAATTTTATAATTACTTATTTATAATTATATAAATACTTTTTAAACAAATATTATTTATTTATTTATACTTATAAATGTATAAAAATAGAAAATATACATTTATAAATATATTTGTTTTTAAATATTTTTTTACAACTGTATTTTTAACATTATTAATGAATATTTAATTTTAAGTTCATGCATGTTAAAAATGAGTAAAATTGATTAATTAAAAATGAGTACAATATTGAAAATTTTCTTAAGTTTGATTAATATAAATCATTAGAAAATTAATATATATTTAAATAAATTTGAATATATATTAAAAATATTAAAACATACTAAATAAAAATATATATAAAATAAATAATATAAATTGATTAAATTCCAAAACAATATTTGTGTGTGTGCGTATGTATATAAAAATGAATTAATTACATATATGTGAAATCATTATAATACATTTTATCTATGTTATAAATTGAAAAATAAAACGACATTGAATTATGTCTGTTAATCGATGAAATTAGTTAGTATTTTTAATTCATATTAATTTTTAATTACAACTATTATTTACTAAATTCATTACTATTTAATGTAAAAAATAAATAATATTTTTTATTATATAAGTCATATTTATATAAATTAATATATACTATTTATTAACATTATCAATAATCATATAATCAATAAAATGTTTAATATTTTTCTCAATTTGTTTATTTTTATTTTTAATTTGTTTAATTTTCATTTTTCATATACTTATATATTTAATACATACTATTTATTAGTATTTATAATTTATATATAGTATAATAAATTTATTCATTTTATCAATAATTATTTAATTAATAAAATTTGTAGTCTTTTTTTAATAAAATAATTTTTATTTATTATTTATTTATTTATTTCATTTTATTTATTCGGGCCTTTATCAGCGCTAAAAAAACACTGATAAAGGATTCCTTTATGTGCGCTAAAAATATAGAGCTAATAAAGGGTACCCTTTACGAGTCCTAAAAATAAAGCGCTGAAAAAGGGTACCCATTATTAGTGCTAAAAATAAAGCGCTGATAAAGAGACCCTTTATCAGCACTAAAAAAAGAACTGATAAAGGGTTAAATTTATCAGCACTTTGTTTAGAGCTGATAAAGATTCCATTTATCAGTGTTTTTTTCTAGTACTAATAAATACCAGCATTGTTAAATGCCTATTTTGTAGTAGTGTCATGATGTAAGATTACACAGATCCCCAATATTCCTATTCTTTCACATTAGGTGACCCTCATCCTTACTGTAAGGCGTTAAACTCCACGACTAATTTCCTTACTGCATGAAACTAAGCTGCATGGTTTCCAAGAAACACCTATGGCCTGATTCCAACCATTACAGTATACATAGTGATTCCCAGTGGGCCTAGTTGAAATATTTTTATTCTTTCATGTCAGGACACCTTCATCCTTACCACATGGTGTTAAACTACACGCTAGATTTCCTTGCTGCATGACACTAAACTGCACGAGTTTTCAAAAAATACATATGGATTTATTCTCATTATAATGAGATATATAGGGACACCTATATCCTATATCTTTCCATAGAAACCACATGATAAAAAATTCCTATTTCCTTTCTTTTATTGCCTCCATGTTGTGAGAAAAACCTTTTAAAGATCTTTTTTTGTCACACTGAGAATAGCTGATGCAGGATTATGAATTTCGATATAGGATACCATAATGACTGAGACATATCATCTCATGATAGATTTATCATTTTCCTAGATTCATGAACTTAAAAGGGAGAAAATAATTATTTACCACACGATGTTAAACTACACGGTTGATGTCTTTTGCTTGACATAAAACTATTCATTACTATGGACCTCATCTAAAAGGACCACTAACATCGGTGTTGGTTTCCCACAAACTCTCCATTTAAGAACTATGTATATATTTATTCATATCATCACATGATATGTAGTGACATCTGGATATCGAATTTTGGGTTTGGCTACAATAATGAATGGGAACAATTCCCCCCTTTGTGTATATATCATACCTGTGTGAAGCATTCCCATTCAAGAACTATATGCAGCTTAATTCCTATCATCTAAGGATATGTAGTTATGAATGGATCTTAATTATTAGGCACAGTATCAATATTAATATTTCACATCGGGGAACCTAATTCCTTTTCACATGATATTAAAGTGCATGGTTTCTCAAGAACTATGTGTGGCTTGATTTCTGTCATTATAGGATACATAGTGACGTCCAAATCTCTAATCCTAAGTCCAACTACAATAATCAATAAGAAAAATTCCACCTCTATGTATGGATCAGACCTGTGTGGAGTTTTTCCCATTCAAAAACTACACATGGATTTATTCTTATCATCACATGAAACGTAGTGATGCCCAGATCTCCAATCCCAGGTCCAGCTAAAACAATCAACAGGAACAATGCCCCCTCTATGTATAGGTCAGACATGCATGGAGAGTTTCCCATTCAATAACTATGTGTGGCTTTATTTCTGTCATTATAGGATATATAGTGATTCCAATATCTAAAATTCTTGGGACCATCCATTATAAAACAAAAATACCTCCATCTCCACATATTATTCAGACCTACGTAGGTAAATTTCAAGAAAAAACTATGTATGGATTGATTCTTATCATCACAGAATACATAGAGACACCAATACCCCTAATAATGGGTCCATCCGCAACATATAAATGATAAAACACACCCCTAACTACATATGAGCTTGACTTATGTTGTGAACATCCTTACAGAATGATGTTAAAACTATATAAAAACTGATCTGGTCGGATGAAATTAAAACTGAATGACAAATACTCCCCAACACATGATGTTAAAATGTGAAGGCCATCACCCATAACTATTCCTTATTAGAGGACCACAATATCTTGACCCCAATCAACCCAAATATAGGGTTCTTCTCCCATCCTTTAATCCCCTCATCTCAAAAATCATACTTCATATCATGAGTTCCTCAGGTTGTCGGAAACCTTTCATGTCCCTTGGAAAGGAAAATATATCTCTATGTTTGATCATGCTATCAATTTCTAAGGGCTTTGACCTACCAACCAGATACATCTTGGACCTATAGGAAGGGAATTCAAATCCTTGTGAGCCTGACATCACCACAATATATCTCGTCATCTGAGGGTGTTCTGGGCCATCCCCTACATGATTGTCCAATATAATTACACATGAAATGAGAATCTTGAGGCACAATTTACAAAATTTCATCCCCCACTTATAAGGATGTTGTAGTACTCTTTAACATGGGTATTCTAATTGGGATCTTGTGTACCATTTCCCTCATATCAGGTTCATTCCCTTCACGACCTTAAACCGCCTACACTTTGGTTAAATATGTACAACCATAAACTTTTTTCCTATGATGGTACAAATTACAAGACCCTAAACTACCAGTGAAAGAGATGCTAAACATTTCCAGTTGAAAGCCTTCAAAGGGAGTCTTGATCAATAGTCAAGTATTTGTTCTCTAAACTCTTCATCTTTACAGTTTAGGAAAAAATTAGGGTGTAAATAAATGAGGCATAAAGCTCATAGGGCCTACTTTATGGACCTAGTAAAAGACGATCCATACTATATGGCCCCCCTAGTCATAGAAAAAGTTAGAGGAATGTTTTTTCACATCTCCTCGTTATGATAACACATTAACTAGGCAGTGAAACAAATTTTCGTATGCTCAAACCCTTCTTGAATGTTACGTTTTACCTAAATCACACTTCACGATTTGAGCACCTTAGGTCACCAAAAACCTTTCATGGACCATTTAAAGGAAAATATATCTTTATGTTTGACCTTAATATTGATTCTTAAGGGATCATAACTACCAGTCAGAGACATCATGGACCTATATGAAGGAATTTATGATTCTTGTGAGCCTGAATTCATCATGGAAGAAGTCAACACCTGAGGATGTTCTAGGCCATCCCCAACATTATTTTCCCATACTAGAATCATGAACCAATCACTTTAAACCATACTTACAATCCATGTAACTAGAATATTTAAGTGGGTTTGACACCCTTATTGTCAGATCATCATGTATTGTACTCCTTCTCAAAGAAGGGATGCAATGATCCATTCCCAAACCTCTTGATGGCCTACACCATGTGACTCAAAACCACATTTCATGGGGACCAAGACTTCCAATAAAAAGCTAAACTACCTTAGGGTGATAAAACACTTCATGGATAGTCTTTTACTCTATACCCCACTTCATTGACCAAATTTTTGATTCTTTACAAATATTTCATGGAACTCAGAAAAGAGTGTGGATTAACTCTACTTGACCATGAATGTAATCCCTATGGCTCATGCATTGGGGCTTTGATGAACCAATTATAGGAATATTTTCCTTATAGTAAAGGAACTCCAATCCTCATGAGGCTCGGTGACATAACAACATAACTTAGAAATATAGGGTTTTTTGGGTAACTCCCAATATGTATGTCCCATTCCATGATTAAAATTCCTCCAAAATTTAGTTTTTAGTTGATATATTATAATTTTTTAATATTCAATGGGATATCATTTTCATTTAAAAAGGTTTTCCTATCCTTTTTCAGTGGATACTTAATTTATTCTCAGGTATTACATTCATATAGATATTATTATTTTGAATTTTTTTCATTTTTAATATTGTAGTTTTATTTATAATTAAATATATACATATTTTATTATAGTTAAATATAATTAATCAATTGTACATATAAATGGTTAAACCTATTTACCTAAAAATGTATTTTTAAATATATAAATCATATGAAAATAAATGTTTATTATTCATTTTATTTAAAATAAAAAATTATCCATTTTATTTACCTTCTAGAAATTAATTAACACACACAAACACACGCTCACACTACCATGAATCCCTCCCCACAAAGATACTACACTAAGGGGAAAGAGATGGTGAGTGCGTGAGTCCCACCTCCAGTAGGCCTCAGATTGACAACTAGCACTGATGGTATAGTGAACATGCAAATGGGAGGCATTGTCCACTAAAAGAAAAACACATAAGAGAGAGATAAGAAGAATTAAATAACCAACACCTTTTCCAAAAAATATATATAAAGAAAATCCAAGTGCAACATGAAATGTCATACAATACTAAACAACTGAAAGGGAAAGTAAGAAAACAATGACCACAAAGCCCAACAAACTCATACTAAACCCAAATCTAGTAATATCCATCCCGATCTCCACCAGAACCAACTAACCTAAAAATAGTTTATATATACATAGGGTGAGTATAACACTATACACAGTAGGATCCTAACTATTTCCAATCATGTAAAATATAAAGAAAGAATGCTAAATAATAGTGAACAATAGTGAAACTAAATAACCACCTAAATGGGTATACTAAGATCCCTGCCTCACCATTCCTATCTCTCACCATGTAATTCATACAAGAGAGCATATAATATAATAGTAAAAATTTAAGTGAACCCCAGTCCTGCTTCCCCAATAGTTTTTTTCTCTACCCCAATGTGTCACGTATAATCCATCTCTCTCCAAAAGAAAGTCATCCCAAAGACACCTATGAAAGGCATCACAACGTGTCATGCATCACATAACCAAACCATCCCATCCACGTAACCAAATATAGTAAAAAGGTAGTTTTTGGAAGCCACCACATCCTGTATAATGTATATAAAACATTGGGTATTATACTTTAATCCATTGTGGCCCATACATTGAGTAAGTACCTTAAGCCATCACAACCTGTACAAATCATACCTATAATAATCATTTGGATACTATAACTGGTAATATGTGTCTGAAAAATAAAAATAAGACATTATAATCCTCTACACACATATATGAGAAAACTAACCATCATGCATATCAGTACAAGTAACTACCAAGAGAAGAGGCTGGGGATAAGGAGGGTAGTCATCCATCCATCCTCCCACTAGGATATTGGAAAAAAAACCCTCCTAGATTCCACTGGGTTTAAGTTTCCCAAACCAACATGGGTGGGATAGTGTATGAAATTATAGAATATGTATGATATAATATAGCTCAAAACCACACTAAGGGCATAAAATAGTATTAGACTCAGCTGTAACTAACATTTATCAGACTCCCAACTTCTTCTACTGAGACTAGGTATCCTATAGTCACACAAGCATATAAAATATCTAAATTTCTTTACTTTTAAGAATTTTATTTCATTAATCAATTCATTATACATTAATTAAACATTAACATTACATTTAATTACATTACATTAATCACCAGAGTAAAAAACCATGCCATACAGGCATAACCAAACCAAGTCCATGGTTAATTATGATTAAAATATTTTTAGAATTTTCATTCCATTATCAACCAACTACATGAGACAAACATTTATTTATTCATTTAAAACATCATTCCACATCCATGTACTCTAGGAAATACATCCTAATCTACCACCAAGAGGAAATATGAAATCAAGCACATCCAGTTTCCTAAAGCACTAGTGAACATAATGTAGATAAACAAGAAACCCAATCATCAGACAATTAAATAGATTCAAGAGAGTATAAAAGATCTTAGCATCTCATCAACGGGTAATCCAATCTTTAACCCATTCCATCACCTCCAGTTACATCCTCTACACCCACATTCATATACCGATTCATCTCTCCATCACATGTGTCAAATATTTCTACATCATCTAGGCCTCCCTACCCACATACAATAACAGCCATCCAGGTCTCAGCCATCCCATGCTCACATCACATCCAAGACTCCATGCCACATATCACATCAGCCCTCCAGGATCATCCATACTAATCTAAAATCATAAGTCTCATATCTAGACCACATCACAAGTATTAGGGAAAAAAAGCAAGAAATAAGGAAATTGGGCCCTCAAAATAAGGGATTCAACCTTCTCATGCAAATGAGCTCTCGCAGCTCCAAAACAAGTCACTCATTCATCTCAAGAAAACAAGAAAAATTAGTCCCTAGAAAATTATCTTTATAACACAACTAATTCTTATTAAATCTTTAATTAACCAATTTATTTATTAATAAGTTCCAACTATAGGAATCCTAAGTCAGAAAGCTATAACAGATATCAAAATAAAAACATGCTCTTAGAATTTATTCTCATTTCAACAACCTAGAGAAGTAGAATTTATCAATTAACCTGACTTTTCAATTATCATAAAAAAATATCATGATTAAGGTTCATTAAACAATTTAATTATATCATGGAATAACCAATTAAATTAAGCATGCATACTTTCATCAATTTGATAATCATCAAATTACAACAACAACCAGTTTCATTAAACATGGATCTTTAATCTTTATCTAATTAATTATAAATTATCTGAGGATTTAATTTTTTTTTTCAATTTCCATCATGAAAAACAAGATAAAAAATCATATATCATAGATATCACACTATCTAGAAAATCAAGAGGCAAATCACTATCACGGTATAAAGAAAAAAAATATAATATGTGATCACTATCCAATTTCTTTAATATGGTTAAATAATTATTATGTCAATTTTCTTGATATCCAAGGGGATAAATCATGCTATATTTACAATTACATGTAAATAAATCAAGAAGCAATGAATCCACTACATCATGATACATCAATATTCTAAACATGAGAACGGACCACATTGTGGATTTCTGATCACCTCTCCCGTAAGAACTTGGATTAGCATAGATTAAAGACTGAAGCCCAAGGATTGATCCCATTAGAAGGGATTCCAAAATACCGAAGGAGGGGGTCATTTTATTCCTAGAATGATAGAGGGAGTCATTGTATCCATAGGGTTATGAATAAACCAATTGACTAAAAATTCTTATAATAGAAATGAAATGGGGAATTACATGACGTGTAATTCTCTTTCACGTCATGTAATACTCGTGGTTAAGTTGACACTAAAAAACATGTCACCTTTTTATTATTTAATCCCAAAAACTTACACATAGTGAACCTTCCTTGCATAAGTCATAAACTGAGATTACACGGCATATAAGGCTTACACGGTGTGTAATATCCCTACTTCCAGCATTTCAATTCCACACTCCTCTAGACCACCTCCAAGCCTTGGAATCATGCGAAGGTTAATTCTTCTAGGATCCAATACCTTACATTAGATACCTCTTAAAAAAATTTCATCCCCAAAAATCAAAACCAAAATAGAGATAAAATAAAAAGGGGTTATCCAAATAGTCACCCTGTAATATACCTCTCAAAGGTCTTGCCACTAAAGGAGCTCAACCACCTCATTATAGGAACAAGCACAAAACCAAGAAACAATTGTAACCATCCTAAAATCTCTTTTAGGGGAGATACCTCTCAAAATAGAGTAATCCAAAATAATCAATAAGAGGAACCTATCTCATAAAGTACA
The DNA here is from genome assembly GCA_963277665.1 of Viscum album. Lineage (NCBI taxonomy): Eukaryota > Viridiplantae > Streptophyta > Magnoliopsida > Santalales > Viscaceae > Viscum > Viscum album. Next base: position 1,074,264,873 of record OY728134.1, read on the forward strand.
AAGGTCCACAACCTTAAAAGAATAGAATTACAAGATAAGAACTAAACAAAAAATTGCTCAAGTTACTGATCTCGCATATGCGACTCACGTTACTAGGTACTCTCCTCCATGCCACCATGTCACCATTAGATACAAACCAAAAGAATAGAACACTCAAAAAACCCATTATCTTGGAAGTCTTGGATCTCCACAAGCCACTCCTCAAAGGTCACATCATTATAAACATCGATCTCACCCTGATTGATGACATGAGACTCGCCATGAAGATAATGATAGAGCCGTGACATGTGAAAAACATCATGTATCCAGGTCATCTATGGGGGAAGTGATATCTGATATTCCATGGATCGAACATGAGACAACACTTGAAAGGCCCAAAAAACTAGGGAGAAAGTTTATCCCCATGACCAAACCTTCACTGCCCTTGATGGGGAGTCATCTTCAGGAACACATGATCTCCCAAATTGAACTCCTGAGGTATCCTCCTATGACCAACATAGGATTTATAGTGATCTTGTGCTGCTTTTATCCTCCTGTGAACTACATGAACCATCTTTTTTTTATTTTGTACCATTTTTGATCTAACAATTGCTGCCTCTCAGACCTTGGTCAATCACAACGGTGGATAGAAAATTTGGTCAAACAAATCTTCAAACAACACCATACCAATGGTAGAGTGGAAAATATTATTTTAAGTAAAATCATCCAATTGAAGGTTCCTCATCCATAAACCCCCAAAATCTAGGACATAAGAGAAAACATGACTTCAAGAGTCTAGATGGTTTTCTCTATCTGATCATCCGTATGTGGATGAAAAGCAGTGATAAGAAATATATTAGAACCAAAATCATACAAGAGACCTATCCACACCCTAGAGGTAAAACAAGGGTCTCAATCAGAAATGATCATTTTCAAGACTCCGTTTATTCTCACCACCTCCTACAGATACTAACTTGACAAAACTACCACAAAGATTGACTCCCTAATTGCTATAAAGTGTGATGGTTTCATCAAATGATCTAGTATCACCCATATAACATTATAACATCCCTAATATTGAGGTAAAATGATAAGGAAGTCCATTTATATGTCCTCCTAGTTCCACTGGGGAACATCTAATGGTTGTAGCAACCCATCATGAACATGGTTCTTGAACTTCACCTTATGGAAGACCAAACATCGAGAAACAAACTCTATAATTGCACGCTTCAACCCAAGCCACCAAAACTAACCTCTAAAATATCAATACATCTTTGTCAATCCAGGTTGTACCACCAAAGGATAACTATGGAACTCACATATAAACATCTCATGCATCGTTGAAGGAATGAAAATACTTCCCTAAAACAACACCCTATGTTTTCAATCCTCAAACCAACCATCATGGGCATCACAAAAAACAACTCAGTCTCTCCAGACATCCACCTCAAATTCCACTAAATGGGAATCCCCCACCTATTTCACCAAATATGATTGGAATGTCATCTAGAGAATAAAACATCTTCCCCCAACCACTCCCATATGAATATGCATCACTGATAGTTCCCCCATCAATATCTAGGAATCCCCAGATTCAAGCATGACATCACTATGTGACTTCTTGATCAATGCATTGGATAAAAAATTTCCCTTTCCTAGAATATGCAAGATTTAAGTCAAAATAATAGAATAATTGCATCCAACGATGCTAATTTAAGTTCAATTCATGATGGGAGAAGACATAACTTAGACCCTTATAGTTAATAAAAACCAAAAATTGCTCACTGATGAGGTAATGTGACCACAACATCAAAGAAAACCCAACTTCCACCAACTTGAGATCATGGGTGGCATAGTTACGCTCATGAGGACATAACTTATGAGATATATAAGAAAAAACTAATCTCTACTACATCAAAAACACAACCCAATACAAGAAATAGAGCATCATAGTAAACCTCAAACTTATCACCCTCATCTAGAAAAAATAACTAGAGTTCTGACCAACATCTCCTTCATGTACTAAAAATATGTCTGAAACTGTCCAATCCACAAGAATTCCTAATCCTTCTTGGTCAAAGATATCAAAGGATTCACAACCTGAGAGAAATCAGCTATGAACCTCCTATAATAGCCTATAAGACCAACGAAATTCTAAAACTCTAGCACTATCTTGGGGGATTCCCAAGAAACAACTACCTTTATCTTTGAAGGATCCTTAGATACTCCCTATTGAGACACCACATGCCCCAATAAACGAACTTCAAAATCCCATAAGTCACACTTTGATGACTTCAAAAATAGTTTCTCACTACTAAGAACTCCCAAAATAGAATGCAGATGCTCTACATACTCCTCCCCAGACATAGATTATACAAGGATATGATCAATAAAAACCACCATGAAATTATCCAAGAACTCTCTAAATATTGTGTTCATCAACCCCATAATAACAGATGGAGAATTTGTCACACCGATCGATATCACAACAAATATGTAATTCCCATTATGACAATAGAAATTAATCTTCAGAATATACTCAACCTTCACCTACATCTAATGATATCCAGACCACAAATAAATCTTCCAGAACCAAATTTCTCCTTTAAAATGATCAAATAAATCATCAATCCATGAAAGAGGATAGTGGTTCTTCACTATCACTTCATTCAAGTAACAAAAATTGATAAAAATACGCAAACTTCCATTAGCCTTCTTCACAAAACAATTGTTGTACCCCAAGGGGACACACTTTCTTGAACAAAACCACACTACAAAATATCATCGATCTAAACATGCAAATATCAAAACAAAGAAGGTGTCATCCTATATAGTTACGTTGATATTAGATAAATTCCTTGTTGTAGCTCGATCCCAAACTTTATCTCCCATCGATGGGGTAATGATACAACCTCCTCTAAAAAGAAATAAATGTACTCTTCCATAACCCTGAGAAACACCAATAGTTGAACCTCTGATGAAATCATCCTCAATTAATTCATTAAATATTATAAGGATAGAACATGTCACTAGCCCATCTATGGGTGTCACTCATCAAAAAACACTATTGGCATACCATCAACATCATAGAATACAACCTACCTCCTAAAGAAATCCACAATATCCTGCACCAAATTAAAACAATTCATGGCAAGGATGATGACATATGGATATATCTGCAAACATAGGAAATATTTACAAGAGATGTGATTCCCTAGCATTAGATCACAGTCTCTACATACTTCAAAAAATACATCTCAGCCTCCAACTAGCATAGTCAATTCCATGGGAATTGGAATCCTCTCTACCTAATGTCCCAAAGGATGGATAATAGTAGGTGGTATAAAAAACAATGTCACTCCTAAATCAACAAAATCATGCACCCAAGTAGAAAACAAGAAAAGGGTACCTCAGACAATTTTTGGCTCACCTGCCATTGGAAACACTAAAGCATGAAGCTGACCATGACCTTCCCCATGAGATCTATGAACCTTATACTGACCACCTTTATATAATATCTCTACTCTATAATGATGATGAGAATCTTGTTTTTGTACTCTACCTTCCCCATCTCCCCTATGCTAATCCCAACCCCGACCACCCAAGTAATTCTACCTCGATTGAAACTTACTCAATGGAGTAACCTCAACCAAAAATCCAGGAACACACTGACATGCCAGAAAGGTCAGGCACTCTTACTACTGATGACCTCATCCTCCATAAGAAAAACATGTGTTCGATCCCTTGGCATAGGTTTGAGAGTCTCCACCCACAAAGAAACAAGATGATGAGAGATGGGAACTACCCCCGAATGACTGAAAAATATTCTTTCCTGACAATTGGAAACCCCAAACCATAACCCTTCTTAGTTATGAATCATAAAAACTCTCATCTCATGATGACCTAGTTCTGGTCAATATCCTCTCTATAAGATCTACTCTCGCCATCACCTCAAGATGAATCTTTAATATAAATGGTGAGACCATACAATCGATCTTTGGATGCAAAGACCCATCAAAATGTCTTACTCTAGAATCATAATATGAAAATAGGTCTGAAACATATCATATAAGGGTCTTGAAATGGATCCCAAACACTCACACACTGGAGCACCCCTGTTGAAGGGTAAATAACTCATAGTGACTAGTCTCCTTCACAGTTGATGAAAGAAAATATTCTCTGAACTAGTCATGGAACTTCTACCATGATACTATAGAATCCCTGTGATCCTCAAGGAATAAAGAAACACCACTACCTGGTTACTCCATATAGCACCATCACGGCCAATGAAACCCAATACTCATGTCGAGCACAGATAGAAATAAAGGCTATCTCATCCTCCTCCAAACTTGTATTTAGTGATAGTATCTAAAATAGATCCCACATACTTATACACACTCTGGAATTGAAACTCTTTTAGTTTCCTCTTCCATGTTTTATTGACGTTGACCTCTACTCTACATCAATCTATTGGCACATCCTATTAAACATCTTCAGTGCGAACCTAAAGAGGACATGGACTTGGATCCATGCTTGTAAAAGAACAAACTGTTAGATATCCTAAACCTGGAATATGGAATAGTTAACATTAATTAATTATTTATTTTAATTATCTTGTTTAAGGTTTTAACCTATCCCAAGGTCTACCCATTTAAAAAATAGGTGCAAAGAAGAATGACACATGATCCTTTTTTAGGTCTCTACCATGCAACTAGTATCACTTAATTTAGTGGAATCCATAAAATTAATGGATTGTGCATCAAATTATAGGGGAACCTAAATAACTATGTCTCAACCAATCTACCATGTTTACGTCACTTACTAAACTTAGCTGACATCGTTGTCCTACGAACCCATGCAACCTCATCTATGCCCAACACCAAAATCCATCATATCCATTGAATCTGAACCCTTGATACCACTATGTCATGACCCCTCCCCATAAATATATTGAAATGAGGGGAGATAGATGGTGAATACCTGAGTCCCACATCCTATAGGCACTGGGTTAGTGAATAACACCGATGGTATAGTAAACTTGAAAATTAAGGCATTACCCTTTCATAGTAACATACAGAATAGAGAGAAAAGAATGATACAAAAAAAACCTCCTCAAACACACACACACACACACACACATAAAGAAAACCCAAGTTCAACATGTAATGTCATAAAATACTAAACAACTGGAAGGGAAACTACAAGTATCAAAAAAGTAAAGATGGAAGAGACCACAAATCCCAAATAGCTCATGTAAAACCCCAAGCTAGTAATATCCAACCTAATCTCTAACCTGCTTCAAATAACATTAAATAAAGTTTATATATATGTAGCGTGATTATAATAGTATACTCAGTAGGATCATCCCTGGAGCCTCTCGTTCAAAAGATAAAGAAACCATGCTAAAGAACAATGAACAATAGTGAATCTAACTCATCACCTAACTCAGTATACTAAGCTCCCAGCCTCACCATGGATATATCTTACCAAGTAACACATACAAGATATAATATAATATAATAATAAAATGTCAATGGTACCCCGCTCCCACTTTTCCACTAGTTTCCTACTCTGCCCCATCACCGCATGTCCTAATCCATCTCTCTCCAGAAGTAAGCTAGTTTGAAGACACCTGGGCAAGGCGTCACAACATACTCCTCATGTATCAAATAATTACAACATTCCATCCACATAACCAAATATAGTAACAAAATAGTTTCCTAAATCCACTACAAACTGTATGATTTATATCAAACATGAGGTATTATGCCTCAAGCCATTATAGCTCATACACAGAGTAAGTAAATCAATCCATCACAACCTATACACATCATACTTATAATAATACTTTGGATACTATAACCTTTAATACATGTGAGTGAAGTAACCAAAATCCATTATAGACTTATGCACACATATATGGGAAAAATAACCATTGTTCATCCCTGCACAAGTAACTACCAAGATAAAAGAGCAGGGCCAAAGGGTGTATCCATCCATCCATCCTCCCATCAGGATGTTGGGGAAAACACCCTCCCAGATTCAAATGGGTGTCAGTTTCCCTAACCAATATGGGAGGGGTAGTGTATGAAATCACATAATATACATGATATAATATATCTTAAAACCACACTTAGGTAATAATTGAGTCTTAGAATAAACTATAACTAACATCGTTCGGACTCCCGACTTCCACTTCTAAGATCAGATATCCTATAATCACAAAAGAATATAAAAGCGCTATATTAAATTCATTCTTTACTTTTAATAATTCCCTTTCATTAATTAATTAATTAGACATTAATTAACCATTAACATTAAATTTCATTACATTAATTACTAGAGTAAAAAAACCATTCCCTCCAGACATAACCCAACCAAGTCCATGGTTTATCATGATTAACATATTTTTAGCATTTTCATTCCATCATATACCAACCCCATGGGATAAACATTTGTTTATTAATTTTCAACATCATTATATATCCAGGTACTCTAGTAAAACCATACTAAGATACCCCCAATAGGAAACATGCAACCAAACACATCCAGCTTTCTCAGGTAGCGGGGAAAGGAATACAGATAAACAAGTAAACCAACCACTGACCATTTAAATAGATCCAAGTGAGCATACCGGCTCTCAGTATATCATCAATGAGTAATCACATATTTAACCCATTCCATCACCTATGGTGATATCCACAACACCCACATTCATATACTAATTTATCTCTCTATCACAAGCATAAACTGCTTCCACATCATCCAGGAATACCTTCTTACATACCACAATAGCCTTCCCAGTCTCACACCACATTTGGGACTCCCTACCCCATATCACATCAGCCATCTAGGATTATCCATACCATCCTCACCTTATAAGGTTCCTATAAAAATCACATCACAATAAGCAAGAAACAAACAAGTAATCAACATGGCAATTGGGCCCTCAAAATAAGGCATTCATCTTTCTCATGAAAACAATCTCTCAAAACTCCCAAACAAGGCACTCAGCCTTCTCAAGAAAATGGAAAAGTTAGGCCCTAGAAAAGTATGTTTATCATAAAACCAATTCTTATTATATATTTAATTAACTGATTCATTCATTAATATGTTCCAACTAAAGGAAACCAAAGGCATAAATCTATAACAGGCTATCAACGGAAACACATGCTCTTAGAATTCATTACGGTTTCAAAAACCAAGATAAGTACCTCTCTATATTAACATGAATTTTAAATTATCATCAAGAATTATCATTATTAAGGTTCACCAATTTCATTATCTAATGGAATAACCAATTCAATTAAAAATATATACTTGCTTCAATTTGATTATCATCATATTACAAACACAACTAGATTTATTAAACATGCCTCTTTAATCATTATACTATTAATTATAAATTAACTTTGGATTTAATTTCCTTATCAATTTTCATCACTAAAGATATGTTAACAAATCATACAACATAGATATCACACTATCTAGAAAATCGGGAGGCAAACTGCTATCATGGTAAAAAAAACACTAAAATGTGATCAATATACAATTTCTTTAATATGATTAAATAATCATTATCCAAATTTAGTTGTTATAAAATGGGTTAAATTATGGCAGTTTTATGATTTCCTATAAATATATGGATAAGAAATGAATCTACTACCCTAAAAGTCATCATAATTCTTCTCATGAAAACATACCTCATTGCAGATCTCTAATAACCTATCCCACGAGAACTTGGATCCCCACAGATTAAATAAGGAACCCCAAAGATCAATCCCCTTCGAAGGGAATCCAAAACACTAAAATAGAGGATTACCAGCCCCTGGAATGAGAGATATAGATGCTACAGTCATAGGGTTTTGAATAACCCGAGTGATTAAAAATTCTTATAACAACACTGCAGTGGGGAATTACACGACATGTAATCCCCTTTTACATCCTATAATCCTTGGGGTTATGTTGATTCCAAATAACATGTCTCCTTTTTATTATTTAATCTCAAAAAACATATATGTCTTGAACCTACCCTAAACAAGTCATTTACTAAGATTACATGGCGTATAAGGCTTACATGACATGTAATACCCCTGTTTAAATGTGTATGTGTTTATAAACATGTGTGTACGTGTCTTTGTGTGTAAATATTATGTAAATACATTATATGTGTGTATTTTTATAATATATACCATAATAATTAAATATAGTATATAAAAATATTTATAAATAATATTTAAAAATACATTATAACAAATTTACATCTAAATATACAATTATATGGAAATAATTTTTATCCATTTTATATTTTATGTATATATAATGTTTATATATACACTTGTGTTTGTATTAATAAACATATATATATATATATATTTATATTTCAATATATGTAAATGAAAATTAATATATATATATTTTAGATAAATATAATTATATATATATATGTATCTCACATACCTATAGACAAATATTTTATAAATGTATTTAAAAATAATTATATAAATATAGGAATAAAAATATGGATTTAAATACATTTATATATGAGTTTGTGCATAAATATGAATATCATAAAATATAAAAAAAAACTTTATACAGTGATAAAGGGGTTCAAATTGCGCAAGGGATGTCACAAGGTCAAGTCTAGGCTAGCGCGTGGGTGAATAGGTAGTTGGACATTTGAAAAGCATTAGAAAATGGGCCTATGAGTCTAAACAAAGGGAGGGGGTGTTGTGTCAGAGGTTTATTTTTTTTTTAAATTTTATCAGTTCTATAAAAAAAATGGTGATAAAGGGTTCCTTTATTAGTGATAATGAAAATCACTGATAAAATGGACTTTTAATAGTAGGACCAAGAACTTCCACCTTCCAAACCTCCATCTAACACAATAGGGAATGACACAGTCTCCCATACAAGGCCTCAAATAGATCCATACCAATGGATGAGTGATAACTATTGTTGTAAAAAAACTCAAAAAGGTTTTTTTCATACCCAATATCCAATAAAGCCTAAGACACATTCCCACAACTTATCCTCCAATGTATGGATAGTCTACTCCATCTACCCATCCCTCTGAGGGTCGAAAGTAGTGATAATGCATAGCTGGGTTCCAAAAGAATACTATAATCCCCTCCAGACTCATGAGGTAAAATTTTTGTCCCAATATGATACAATGGACCTTATAATTCCATGAAACTGCACCACCTCATCCACATACCTCTTAGCCAAAGCATCCATGGTGCCCAACTCCTTAATTTCCAAGAAGTGGGTATATTTTTTCAACTGATCAATGATTACCTAGATATAATCACAACCTCCCTAATAATGGGATAACCCTATGATGAAATACATCTATATGACATCCCATTTCCACTCAAGATCATCAAAAGGCTATAACAAACCACCAGGAACACGATGCTCAACCTTTACCTATTGGAAAACCAAACCCTCACCACAAACTCTACCACTGATCATTTTATACCAGACCACAAAAAATAAATCCTTAAACTATGGTACATCTAAAAAAATATTGAGTGTACTACAAAATGTGATATATGAATCTCATAAAGGAATCCCTCATGCATCACTACCAGAAAAAACAACCACCTGTGAAACAATATTTTATTCTGACCATCCTCTCACCATACCTCCGGATAATCACTATGGCCAACACAATCATGCATCACCTCTACCTATGAGTCTCACTACTAAAAATACTCAACCTATTACATCATATAAAATTGCACCATTATCGGAAATAAACATCCTCTATCATCGTCTACCCTTGCATCTAAGTGTAAGGCAGTAAACTATTCCTATGACTTCGAGTATATTAATATGAATTTGATGAAAATGACTAAAAAATGGTCAAGGAATTCATAGAATACAGATTTCATGAATCCCATAAACATATCTGGTGCATTTGTGACACTGGATGGTATGAATACAAACTCTAAGTGCTCATACCTATATTTGAAGGCAGTATTTGGGGTATCTTCCTAGTTTACCCTTAAATGGTGATATCCAGTCCGTAGAAAAATAATAAAAATCCAAATCACCCCTCTCAAATGATTGAAAAGATAATCTATCCTTGGAAGAGGGTAATGGTATTTAACCATCACCTAATTCAACCTCTGGTAGTCTATGCACAACCTTAGACTACCATCCGACTTCATGGAGAAAAACACTCGAGAACCCATGGAGATACATTGGGATGGATAAAACCTTTATTCAAGAGATCATATATCTAAATATTCAACTCTCAAAAATCAAAAGGTTCCATCTGATAAGGATCTATCAAAATCAGAGAAGCTCCATGTTGAAATTCTATCCCAAACTGAACATCACATCAAGGGGGTAGCATCATGACCTCCTGTAGGAAAACATACAGAAAATATCTAATGACCCTGGGTACCTCTACTATCCTAGACTCTACTAATTCCATAGACATATTATCTATAAAAGGAATGAGGGTCTCTACACACCAACTGATCACTTGATAACCTCACTCACAAAAAAAATCCACACGTTGTCCATCTACATCTAAGAAAAAAAATCTTCTATAGAAGTAGTCGATAAAAGAATGTATGAAATAAAACCAATAAATTCCTAGGATGAAATCATATAGATACATATGTAGTAAGAAACATGAATGCACTAGAGAATGTTTGATAAAGGAGTGTGATTCTCCTAAATCAAAAAAGGCACAAATAAAGGTACTAAAAAATTGATCATACCTCTAATGATCTATTTCCCCTATGGTACCACCACCTCCACTATATGAAACAGACCATACCTATTTTCTCTACCCATTTTTTGACTACCAATTCCATTAAAACGCTCTATTCTAGGTACCTGAACATGAGGAACATCCTAAGGTTAGAATATTATTACTCCATCTTCTTTAGTGGAGCATAAACTTGCTGGTCTTGCTATTAAAATGGTCTCACTAGCAGTTTCTGCTAAGGATAGAACTCAACCTATCCACCTCCACCAAACTGATCTTAGGGAACTACTAAGAACTAGTTCTGGATATGACCACAACCACTAAAACCAAAACATATTATCCTAACATCTCTAGGAAAAGTATATAGACCACTAGCCTCATAAGGTCCAAAATGAATCTTCTAAGTTCAACTCTCCACTAGTTGAAACCTAGAAGTTCATGGTGTCTAAGACCTACCATGGAAAACCCTGATACTTAAGGAATACTTATTATTCCCCTCTGGTTGTAAACCTACCCATGAATGAATCCTCTTGATCACCTCCACATTCTTATGAACCTCTAGAAATGTTGGAAACATAAAAACAGTGACTACGTACTATATAGAAGGAAAGAGTGCCTCCTCAAGACACCTTTCATGAGACTCATCATCTAGAAAAAGTTTTGGGGAAAAATTAATAAGGTACTTAAACTTGATCCCCAAATAATACACTAAAATACTCTTCTTCTTAATAGAAATAATCTCCTGCCTCTTCACTGCCTTCATGGTCTATGACATGAACTCTGCCCAAAACTCTTTCTAAAGTTGACCCATGAAACATATGCCTCCATTTTCTCTCCCAAATACAGTCATAACTACTAAAATGCATCTCTTCACATTTGACTGACTTCCAAAGGGACCCAGTATCCCACTGGGTCCTAGATCAAACTGAAATCTCTCTCGAGATCCCCTAGACAGCTCTCTATCTCTATATTTGAAACACTATCCTCATACTTCCCCAAATCATGATGCTTGAAAGCGTGCACCATCCTCTACCAAGACTCATCCTCCTCTTCCAAATAAATCCTATAGCGATCAAATAGATCATCCTACTAAACATCAAATTCCTGAGCCACATGCAGAAGATGAATGGGATTCATAGCTGAAAAGAAAACAAGAATTTCCTAATCCCAATAGTATGAAATTTTATTTAGATTCATTTTAATTAAATTTGTTCATTTCAACCATCCCAAAAAACCTAATTTAAATAAGAACACAAGTTACCATGATTCATGTACCTATCCTATGCCACTAACCTAAAAATAGGACCACCTCACTTGGTCATTCAATAAGCTCAATGTCCATGCACAAGATCATGGGCCCCTTAAAATCTCATTTCCAAGATGGTCTCCCTATCCTATGTCACACACAAAGGTCAACTAGAACTATTTCTATACCAACACATGCAATTTTCATTGTTCCTAACTCTAAAATCTAACTTATCTCTCAAATATAACCTTTAACACCAGAATGTAATGTCCCACTTCTATCAAAGATACCATAATGAGGGGAGAGAGATAATGAACCTCGAGTCCTGCATCTAGTAGGCCCCGAGTTGGAGACTAACACCTATGGCATAAAAATCTCATGAAATGGGAGTCATTACCCTCTATAATAAATAGGATCGAGAGATAAAATGAATCATTCACAAAAAACTAGATGATATAATATATAAAGAAACCAAAACCATCCCACATGCATGAATAAATAAGACCGATACAAATAAATGTCTCCAAAAGTAGATACCCAAAAGAAAATCTAAAGTGGCTACTTAGAAACTATCCAATGTTCTAAGCTATTAATGTCCAAAATGGTCCATGTAATCCTCTTAGAAACTTTAAAATTAATTTTTATATATAGGGTGAGCATAAAATTATAATCAGTAGGAAAGCCAAAGTCTCTCATGAACATTTGAAGGAAGAATATTAATGAACCTGTGAGAAAAATGTTAAACCAAAAACACCTAAATAGCTCAACTATATATCCCAACCTCACCAAGTCATGCTCACCAAATAATTCAATCTAAGTATAGTAACATAATAAGAATAATGTCGATAAAAGTGTACTCTATACTACTTTCGCAATGATTTATTTCTCTCACACCCCAACATACTAGGTCCTAGAACTCACATATCTTTTGAATAATATATACCACCACCCCACAAGCATAGTAACATCACATCACACCTGCAGACACCTTTTCCACCACCCCAAAAGCATGGTCACATCATATCCCTCCTAAAAACACATGGGTCATTACCCCACAACATAATCATATCACATGTTGCCCTAAAACACCTACGTCATCACCTAGTGCACTAACAGACTTCCAGCCATCACAGACCGTGCATATATACTCACCATGTAGAGAGATCATGGAAGAGAGGGTAGACATCCATCTATCATCATCATCGAAATATTGGGAAAACAACCCCTTGTGTGAATATATGGGTGTCAACATAAAGTGCTCGATGCAGGTGGGGTTCATATTGAAATCACAATGAATATAAAAGTATATTCATATAACCACATACAAGACCAACCTATGGGTACACATCCAAACAATAACCAACTCACAACATCCCCACTTTCACTGCCACCTCTAAATGCAAAAAACTACATAATAAGTTGCAAGCCCCATTTAACTTTTCCAACCAAACCCATTATCCATCACATTTTTTTAATTAATAAGAATCAAATACATTTAACCTTACAACCCATGATTTATTTTTTCATCAACCATTTCCATCTCATTAACCAAACTAGCCTAAGAAATTTCAATCATTATTAAATAATTATTTATTCCATAACTACCCTATCATCTAGCACAACACAACCACTCATCATAAGAAGCTCATAATTTACATTGAACCATCACCTTAACTCCCCAAAATCATGTCCAAACAGCCATCTCCTAACCACCCAAAAATCATGGACACACAACTACCACATCACCACCAAAAAGCATAGCCACACAACCACCCCATCACCGCCCCAAAATCACGAGCACACTACCACCAACTTTCCACCCCAAAAACACATCCACACAACCACCACCTCACCACCCCAAAAGCATGGACACACAACCACCACCTAGCCACCCTAAAATCATGACAACACAACCACCACCTCACCAACCCAAAAATATGGAAACATCTCACCCATTCTCCCCACATCACAATACAAACACATATCATTACCCATTAAGAATGACCACACATTACAACACATCAAACACCATTTTACATATTTAACAAGGGGATTTTATCACATTTTACTTTTTTTAGGGGTTTTATCACACAATCCATAATCCTGGGGAAACCATTTCATTATCCAAATATAAGTGGTTATCCAATTTCCATTTTAGGGAGATATCACAATAATGAAAAAAGACATAGAAATCACAACACATATCATCCATTGAAAATAATCCCACTACGACCACAATTTTTAGTGGGGAATAAATCATGTACAATCCACCATATCACAATAGCATCAATGCTATAAAAACATGTGAATCATTTACCTTTCCACCTTAAATTTAAAATAACCAATTAATTATCTTTATTAGATAAGAAAAAACTATCCTCCATAGATAAACAAGAGTAAAACCATCCCTCATAATATATAATAAAGATAAATGAGTTATTTCCAACCTCAAAAGAACTTTATGATCTCACTACACACTACAAGGTGAAGAAGAGACACCTGTAAACCAAAACCATACACAATAAACCAAATTTAAACTTACATAAAACCAAAATATCATCCAAATGAATCCCAACCCACACCCCAAATCTAGACAAAATCGCCGTAGTGAATCCCTAAGAGAAGAATAAGAGGATACTAACTAAGAGAAAGGAAGGGAATACCACTGATTTCCAACAAACATCCATAGGAACCAACAGATCGAATAAAGTGAGAATAGGTCTAGAAGGTATCCTCAAGGTGACTAGGATTTTCAAAAAAATGAGAGAGAGGTGGGTATGACCAAATTAATAGAATCATCTAAGAAAAAATTGTAAAACTTGGAATCCTACTGTTTCATGGCATGTAAACCTTACACGGCATGTATTTAATGGGTTTTCCAAAAATTCCAAATTTCACCAAAAAAGAATCACCTCAACCTTTATTTAAAAAACATTGTGTATTCCAATTAAATTATGTGAATACATCTCAAGGTTTCCTCCTATATCGATTTAAAAGTTGTGAACTCACCAGATGTACAAGCTATGAAACACCAGTTCACATCGTGTAAAAATTATAGGAAGTTAATTCCCTATAATAGTTCTACTGAAACACCATACTCCACAAAAAACTATTGAAAACTCCCTCAAACACCTCCAACCACTAAAACTAGAAAATTAATGCCAAGAAGACATTCTATTTTACAGTTTGTTAATGAGGTTCCCCTCCAATGCCAATTACTATATCCCCAATGTATGGTGGTTATTATCCCACTCGCATAGAGGTTTCTTTTTATTATCAAGAAAAGAACAACCAAGGGTACAACCTAGAACCAGTTCTCCTAGAACCAACCAGGTTAAAAACAATATCTGGATTGTTGTTACTTTATATAGTAGATTGGTATTTTACCACATTAAATAAGGATCATATATGTTTGATTATGTCCCTACTTGAATATAAAAATAATAATAATAATTATCTTGTAGAAATCATATAGAATTCCTCTATATTATTCATAATTATACAATATAGGATTATATTGTATGAAGGATACTCAAATATTTTTCCTATTCATGAACATTCGATGTATGTCAGTTTATCAACCTTATTCTCTTCTTCTTTAGTAAAATATTCTTGGTGTGCAGCACTGGTTATTTAATTTCTCTAAATTTGATACATCAAGAATTTGAAACATATATTGTATCAGATATAAATATTGACATAATTAGTTTTATATTTTCAATCATAGTGTTAAACTATAATTTACTATTCTTATTCTAATCCAATATGTATACACTTCATGTGAATATATTTCTATACGTTTGAATGCACCTTAAATATGCATATTGAAGCAGTAGATTGTTTATTATATTTTTCCACAATTGTGCACTAAAAATTTCTCATTATTTTGATAAATAGATCCACATGCTATGCTGGGTAAAGAATCATTCAATAAATCAAAAATATTTTCTATAACTTAGTATTTCCAATGAAGGTTTCTTCCTAATGTTTCAATATTACAAGATACAATGATTCATGGTAATTTTATGGATTTTTTCATTATCATTAATAGACTCACATAAATGTGATAACATCATCTAATTCATGAACATGATCTCTAAAGTGCAGTGAATTTATCTACAACAAGAGTAAATCTCTCACAGAATCTCCTTCAAAATGGCTACATTATGGATTACTCTTCTGCTCACTTATACATAATAACCATTTTTATTTTCCTTTATATATGTATACTATAGAATCTCAATTATCTCCATGATATAGAACCCCTAAAATTTCCAAAACCATAAAAAAGAACATCTTCTTAAGGAGAAAATTCTAGTATTACGACGTATCCCACTGTTAGTTAATATTTTCTCAAAATATTCACATATGTTAAATCTTGGTTTTCCACAATTTATCGAGAAGATGGGCATGGGAAAATCAACCACCATGTAATTATGGTGATTTAATTCTTCATACGACATAAAAAAATAGTTTTTATATATATTTAGCTACATATCATCCTTGTTAGTATAAATTTTCATTGAATAATCGCATGCATGCAAGATATATGTTTCATGCATGATTTTGAGATGAAATTTCAAGTCTCATACATTAGGTGTGGAATCAAAATAGTGAAATTGGGGAGCTCATATATGGATTGAATAATTATAGGTTTATGATGATTATATGGATGCCGATATATTCATCAGATCAATGTCATTCAGACATAGATGTTATGTCTATAAAAGTTTTAAATTCATGAACAATAACCCATGTGTCACTATCCCTCATTGATCTCAACTCCATTCAGGACATTCTTTATAACTAGATACCATCTTCTTGATTTATCATTTTGGAAATGGGGTTTGGAACATATAACACTAAACACACACCCCTCATGGGATTTTCCACACTTGCGTGGTCCACTGAGATTTCTCTTCACATCCAATGTGCACTATGCCTATGATCCTCATACAGAATCTCATGTTCTATCTATGAGATTAATACTCTCTCTTGCTATTATGGCTTGGCCAAGTCGAATTCCTCCCACATGGTTAAACCTTAGGGTCCCACATGAGTGGTTGAGGTATTCCTTTAGTTGTCCTTTTTTTGGTTAGTCCCATCACAACATACTTAAATCAATTATAAGTATAGAATATCATTTCAACACAAGCCTCACCATAATTCCCAACCACTTAAATTTCATCACTTCCAATTCTTATTCACATATTTTTCATCCAATTACTTACTTATTGTTTTTCATGGAATTTATATATTATTCCATCAATAATATGTCAATCATAATGAAAATACAATTTTTATTGATCTATATAAAACTCCTCATGAAATGATGAAATATTTCATGCCCTTATTTAATTATTCTCCCTCATATTATTTAAACTTTATTTGATAAAGAAATAGAATTGGATGGAACATCTTTATTATTCATTGTATTAAATAATTTTCTTATACCACACACCATTAGAACTTATCCTAGAACTTTAATAACACTTCATCAATTTTTATACTTAAAAAGTACTTCATCCAAAATATAATTGTGACCTTCAAACTTCTCATGGATGGATTTTCAATTTTCCAAAAAAATTATTGGGAACACCAATGAAATTCCATGATGTTATTATTCTTCAAGACATATTGACATTAAGTACTTCCTCAATTACTAACTCATTGAAAATATACAATACAAACACAATGTAGGATCATCAATCTCCTCCTTTTATTTGTTTTCAATATCAATATAAAATTCTAGGTCAATATTTTTATCCAATTTTCACATATGATATATTTATTTTCTCCCATGTGCTCCTTAATAGTTTAATTTTATTATCTCCCTCTTATTGATAACAAATTAAAAGTACCTAAGAGATGATAGTATCACTTATTTGTTAATAAATGTGCCATAAATTATTATACTTTAAGCCTAATTAGGATAACCTGGTGTAAAAAATAAGAGGGTCACATTTAGACATCAATGTCATCCATTCTAAATTTAGAATATGATCTGAACTATCACGAGAAATCAATCATATTATTCAAGGACTATACAAATTAATTCTATGATGATACAAATGATAAATGATAATTTAAATAAAAATATCAACATAAAACTCCTTCACTCACTTCAAACAATAGTTTAAAAACATTCATGTACAAATAAAAGGATTTTACATTAACCTTGGAACTATTTCATCATTCTGTTTTAATGTAACTAATAAAAAAATATCCCCCATTGATTTAAAATATGATTTTTGTTTATCAAGGATGATAGATATAGAATATATACATCTTCAATGACAATTTCCGGAAAACACCTTCTAGAATATTCATATTTTCATGAGAAAAATAATTCTGGAAGATTCATCTTCAGTTGTCTCACCCTTAATGAAAACACCCATAAACATCTTAATAATGGTGAATCAATTAAAATATAAATTTCAAGTTATTATAATATGATATTACACCAAAATAGAATTATGTATGTGGCTATCCAATGTTGACTACTTCTACATCATCGTTAATGATGATCTTCTTTAATGGAGTCTCTTTAGAATACCAACTTGTGAGATCATTCCAAGATTGTATCATCATCCATTTTTTACTATCACGTGTTGAATACATCTTCTTCAACTTCATCAAAGTAGATTCTCCATCATATTTATATTTGACTACCAATTGTGAAATCATACAAGGATGGTTAATTTTATATATTTGTTTCCATAATTGACAGTTTATTCATTTTCCCAATTTTTCCTCTTAAGATCATAATTTTCCTTCAATTCCCTATATTCTATAAAAAAATACAATAAAAAATGTTACGGTAATAAGGGGTATTTCCTTGATCCTCAATGTGAATAGTACTATTGAGGGGATTTTCTCAACCAAGTTGTTCCATTATTCATGCTTCCATATATGCTTCTCAAATTTGAGTTTGCCTATGGTATTATGGATCTCACCACTTCTTCAATTTCTTTATGTGTGAATTTTCTATTCACAAGATATTTGAGTGTATTTGTATCACCTAGTGAAAATTTTATCTTTGTTAAGAACTCTTTTTCTGTTGTAATTATTGTAGAATAATATTTGGGATTGTGTCCAACCATGTTACACCTCACAAACATAACTTATCTTAGAAAAGAGTTGTAATTTGTTGAAAAACTCTCATGAAATTATTTTTATTCATGTGGAATCTTATTTTCCATTCTTTCAAAATACATTTCCTATGCTTCCTTTAAATTTTTTATTTTCTAAAAATATGCTACCCAAAAAACTCACATGAATTTAGGAATATTGATATATTTTTTAGAGTTTCCACCTATATTCACATGAGATCCTTTCTTCACATATTTATTCTAAGATGTGGCACTCTTCTTGGTAATTATCTTGTAATTACTGTATCTCTCATCCTTCTTGTTCATTATGTCTAATGATGATTTATTCTGAGACTTCTTGGGTGTAATATATTTTGAAAATTTCTCTACATTTATACTCAAGGTTACTTATTAAATATAATATGGTATTAATTTATCAATTTTTTTGATACATGTTATGATGTACATGAATCACTTTTGTGAGCACCACATTTTCTAACATCATATAAATATTTGACTACTTCAAACCTATTTTATATTGATATATTATTGTTGTTATGTGATTATTTCATATTTAGAAACATACCTCCATGGAATAGGATTCCTTTGGGATTTATAATTTAAGGGATGCACCGAAAGTTCAATTCATAACTCCTAAACTTGTTGCAACACCAATAAATAACCACAACAATTGTTCTTATTTTATTAGTTTCATCATCATCAATGTTAAATTTTTATGAAAAAAGGTAAAGGAACAAGGGGAAACCAGACTAGGGGGGGTCAAAAGTAGTGGAGACCAAGGTAATCTCCCCGAATCATATTCACTCCCTCCAGTTTGAGGGAAGAAACATTATACAAGAGTGTGAAATTGGATCCTTGATCAGCCAGAGAGGCCATGTGGTCAGCTACTTTGTTCCCTTCACGCCAAGTGTGAGTGACCCCAAAATTTCCATTAAGAAGCAACTTGCATTTCCTGGTGATGTATGAAATGGACCAAGGCGAGGAACCTGTATCATGCAAGGATTCATAAATGATCTTGGAGTCAGTTTCAACCTGGGATAGATGGATGCTTTCCTGATTACAAAGGATGAGACCAGTAAGAATAACTTTGGACTCTGCCAGAATGGAGGTGCCATTACCATAATACACTGTGAAGTCCAACCACACACTACCCATGCAATCCCGCACAACTCCTCCACCTCGCATGATACCGGAGCTGTAAGAATAATCAGTGTTCATCTTGAGGCCAGAATTTTGGGGATACCACCGCACCCAATGCCTCTGAAGCCTGGGGGTAGGAGGATAAGCTAAGTTTAAAGAGATCCGCAACACATGAAAGGAGGGAGCTTCCTGCCAGTTGGGAATCAGTGACACCATGTCCACCAGGAGATACACCACCCTCGCAATGATTGACCTCCCTCAAGCAGGACATCCCACATACCTAGCCCTGATGCGGGCCTTCCATAAGCACCAGCACCCAACATTGAGTATTGCGGTTCTCGCTGTATTATCTAGGCCCGCATCCCCTGAACCTCTGTACCAGCATTCCAGGAAGGGAGCATTGCGCAACTCACTTGAAGAGTAAGCAGTAAGCTTACTGAAGTCTCTCCAAACATCCTACGCCCAATCCCCTTCAAAAAAAGTGGTTCGCCGTCTCCTCCTTCCTGTTCTTACAATAGTGACAGCAAGAAACAAGGCTGATCCCCATCCTCTTAACGTTGTCGTCTGAAGGTAAAGCTTGGTTCCTGATCCTCCAAATGAGAAAATTATTCTTCATTGGGATTTTGTTGAACCAAACCCGAGAGTTCCATTGGTCTCACTGAAGTAGAGTATTGTAAGACCTTCATAAGTCCTTTGAGTTGAACCTCCTGGAGTTGGAAGGGGTGAATACACATCTATCAAGATCTGAGTTGATATAAATGAGATCGAACACCTCCTTTTGCTTTGAGTACATCACAGACCTGAAAAAGTATGGATGAAGGAACACCTCCTTGAATGAGATGGTGGGATCATGGCATCCTAGGTAACCAACAATATTGCCTGCCCAGTTATGCTGCCAGAAGAGGATCTTGCCCTTCCCTATAATCTAATGAGTGTTATGCCTGAGAGGCGGAAAGAGAGAACAAAGATCGAACAAGAGGTGAGACATGGGACCAGAGGAGTCCGCATTTCCACCCCAGACACCGGACATGGTTTCCCCCCACAACGTTCGAACCTCGATGATTTCCCACACGAGTTTCGCGTGCATGCAGTGAATGGTCTCAGCAAGGCTCTTGACGTTGATCCCTCCTACAACAATGGGTCTTTCCATTTTCCCCCAAGAGACCCAATGTCACTTCCATTCTGAGATTTCATCCAATATGATGCCTTCAATCACTCTTTCAATGGATTTGATGACATATTTTGGGACTAAGTTTGAGGCCAGTGCATGAACCGACATGGCTGTGAGGATGCTGTTCACCAAAGCAATTCGACCCCCTAAAGATAAAAATGATTATTCCAGTTGAGGACGCGTCCCGTGATCTTGCTCAACAGATGGTAGAAGTCGCGAATGAGGAGTCTGATTGAGGATATAGGGGCGCCGAGATTATATCATCCTGCCTTTTTGTCACATAAACTTTCATTTGATTTTACAAAACCAAGGATAATTAAGGTTTAGTGTCTTGGAAACTAGGAACTTAAAACATGAAAACATAAAACATTATTCTTAAACACTTGAAAGGATTCTCCTTATGTTCATCATAGGTTCATTACTGCATCTCATAACCTGGGGACATACATCAAAAGAAAGGGTGAGCAGAAGGCCCAGTAAGGGAAACAAGGGGAAACATTTAACATGTGAACTTGAGATACATCAACAATGTCATGAAAAAGAACTTTAAGGCATGAGAAAGAAATCACGAGGAATATCATAATAAAAATAACATTTTTAATAACTTGAAGATGTGGCTACAACATTTAACAAAGACAATCATTTCCGTTTCACCAAGGTCCATCCCAAAGGTGTCAATAAAAATTACCATGGTTATTCATCAAGGTATCAGTCAAAATGGTCATCTCTAGAGATTAAGTCTTTACCCAATGCATTGAAGCGCACCCTTAATAAACAACCCATATATCATCATAAATCATTTAATAAACAACCCATATAGCATAAAAGAAATGGGTTTCATTTCATAATGATAACGTTTTAAAAACTACTTTAAAGACATGATCTTTGTGTCACTTTAAAACCCACAGAAAATGAAGGTGGGTCTCATGTATGTAAATGAAAAAATTTAAAATAGAACATTTTGGTATATATGTGAATAAAAATATAAAAGATAGAGATTTGATTATGCACTTAATAAAATAAAATAACTTTAGAAAAATAGAGTGACATTTTGAGACGGAAATTCTACAGCATAACGACTATGTTTCAGGGTTTCAGAAAACATTGAAAAGAGAGGGGACATGGGTAAAACATTCATAAATGACCCATAAAACAGTAGAGGGATATAATATGAAGGATATATAATCATGGTAATGAAATTTGAAAGATATACCATATGAAATGAAGAACATGAAAGGAAGACAAAAATAAGATTTCTCTTATGAAAATTCGGCAGCCTAACGACGTCACTTAAACTTCAAAAAATGAATTGATGAGATAAAATTAGGGTCTCTCATAATATGAAAATAAAATATCAGTATGATAGATATAGAGATAATACCCCAACATAATAAAAAGTAACTTGAAAGACTTGACATGAAAGTAGAACTTTGAAAAATGAGAAAGGTGAATGAATCCCTTAAACATTCGGCAGCCTAACAGCGCCACTTAAAACCTCAAAATACTAAAGTGAAGAGATAAAATAGGGTCTCTAATTATATGAAAATAATGGATCAGTATGATAGATATAGAGATTATACCCCAACATAATAAAAAGGAACTTGAAAGACTTGACATGAAAGTAGAACTTTGAAAAATGAGAAAGGTGAACGAATCCCTTAAAAATTCGGCATCCTAACGGCGCCACTTTAACATCCTTAAAATGAAATGATGAGAGAAGGGGGGGGGGTATCTAATCATATGAAAATGAAAAATACATTAGGATTAATATAAAATAACATCTTCCAACATAAGAGCATGGATCATAAAAGAAATGACATAAAAGAGAGTACTTGAAAAGAAAGAGGGAGGTGAGATCCCTTACCTTAAAACGTAACTCTTAAAACTCAAAGGTTGGGACCTTGAGGGCTTGGGAGCACCTTGGGAGGAATACTTGGGAGGTAATGATACCAGAGCTTCATTTAGGGAGAGTTGGGAGTTGAATGGATAAGAGGATGGCTTGGTATTTATAGGGAAAGTGAGGGGACAAGGCATTAATGGCCAAGAGACACCTCATTAGTGGTTTTGGAAAAACCATGGGCTTGCCCACGGTATTTGCCCATGGTATTGGCCACTTGGGACACCTAATACCTTATCTTACTATTCATAAGTCGACCATATTTATTACATACTTAATACATCATTTAATGATGTCATTAAACACCCGCAACTTAAAAATTGTATTTTCACTATTCATCGAAAATTCAACTTTCTTAGAAAAATTCCAAAATTTCACCTTAACCAAATATCGATGGTTTGATTTCAAAAATGAACTCCATTTTATAAAACTAATTTTCTAAATATTTTTAATTAAATTTTTAATTAAAAAACACTATTCACCCAAAAAAACTAATACTTGACTAATAATTTATGAAACCATTATTTAACCATTTTATTGAATCACATTACTTAATCAAGGTGACTAGATTATATTAATGCTTTACTTAAGTGAGATTAATAATCCATTTGGTCACATTACTAATCCTAAGCATAAAATCACTATTCATAATTTACTATTCATCAAAAATTAAGTTGATCTTATTAGACTCTAAATTTTGTACTGAACATAATTGTAGAAGACCATTTTTTGAAAATCATTACATATTTTTAATTATTTATGGTTTACATAAACATTTTTTAAAATATCCTTTCTCTAAAATTCACCAAAAATATGCATACTATATTTATCCGGACATTTGAAAATTCATAAACTTCATCATAAGAAGAAATTTTTTTTATATTTAAAACAAAGGATTACACAAGGCAGTTATGGTATCCTTACATAGACCCTTATCACACCATCATAGGACCTAAGTGTAAGGTGTGCTAAGGTGAGAGAATCCAAGGGAGGCTCGACCAACATCGTACGAGTAGTAATTTCTATCAGTTTGAACTTCTCGCAAAGGCGATTCCGTTCTAGCTTCACATGATGAAGTTAAGCTTGGGTTTGGTCCAGAGCAAAGCCCAGTGGTGCTACCTCCTTCCCAAGTTCTGTTAGATGGTCTTCGATCGGTCCAAGACTACTGAGTGAGGCCATCAAATCTTCTTTCTATATTAATTAACCAAGATCACTTGTATTTAGAGAAAAATATCGAAATGTTTAGTTTCTAGCGGTCATATTGACCAATGGTCATATAACAGTCAAAAACCCAACAGTCCCATTTTAATTATACTCATGTTATCAAATGAGACAGTTTTGTTGGGTATAAAAAAAATAACACACAAAATTAGGAAACAAGATTTATTCAAAATTTCGGGTCGTTACAATCTTCCCCCCTTAAGAAATTACGTCCTTGCAATTTTTTTAAAATCAGGTTTTGAAATTTCATTGAAAGTCCCACATTGGAAAAGGAGTCAGTAAAACTATTACTTTAAAAGAAAGAAAGGGAAGTACAAAGGTCACCCGAGTTAACCCACACTAGGATTCCATGTAGGAAAACATGGACATGGAGGAGAAAACAAAGGGTCACGTTCTGAGGGAGAGTGATAGAAAACATGATTAGGAAAAAGTTAAAAATAAGAAAATCACAAACTTATGATGCGTTAAATGGTATTTGATTTCCTAGTAGGAAACATTAACAGACAACATTTTTGTTTTACGTTCCTTTAAATAGTTTTGAGGAATTCATTTACTACATAGAACAAAAACATAAGGAAATATACCAAACTTCAAGTAGATTTTCATCCTTTAATAAGTTTCTACCAAAACTAATCTTTTCTCCAAATGATGAGCATTAAAAAACACTTGGCCTCATCAAAACACAAGAATCATCTTCTTGAGAGTCACGTAATTTACAAAATATTAACTATCAATTTCTTCTATCTTTAAACATTGTCCCAAAAATATAAAGGGTAAGATAAAACAACTCTTCAAAAATATATAATCCCAAAGGAAGGGAAACTACTTTTAAATCTTCAAAGTTCCACGGTACTACCCAGAGTTCATTATAGACCATTCCGTAAATAACTGTCCTTAAAAATCCTCAAAATAAACCAAACTAAGATTGAAACCCAAATAAAAGAAGGATTTGATAACATAGTCTTCCAAGGTAAACTTTATCATTAATCTCCAAACAACATCAACCACTCCTAACATCTTATAACAAAAGTAACCAACCTAAACATATTTACCCCAAGATAGGTTAATCATTTCTATAAGTAACCTAAATTACTATAAGTCCACCTTAAATTCATCGATTATTCAAAATATAATTCAAAATTTACTCCTCAAAGAAAATACTGTAGTAATCTATTTACCTCGATCAAATAGGGTTCCCAAAATAGTGAACGTCTTCCAAAAAAATAATCATCTTTTAATCCCCTAATCACCCCCTTTTTTTAAGAAGAAAAACTTCAATACATCAACATGTGGTACATAACGGTATATGTTTTATAAAATCATCTTAGGTAGTGACTTTATGATCTTAGAAAACATAAAAGATATGCTCATAGAGCACTAACTAAAATACAACATGACATAGACAATTATTGCGAAGAAGTTACATGTACTTCAGTCACCATGATCCATCTCATCATAGGACTTGCATTGTTCCCTTGTACTCTAAGATTGTTGATGCTCATCATGCTTCTCATCCATTCCAAGAGAGAATTGCCTTGGATAATGCCTAACTTTTCCACATTTACAACATCAAAAAGTATAAGGTACATTAGATCGAACCTTATCTCCATTCATCACATTATCCATTTTTTAAAGCAATTGGCTACTTTATGCCCTATCTTCCCACACTTAAAACATATCCTGGTTCCTTTGTGACATTCTCCTTGGTGCCTCTTCCCACACTTTTTGCAAAAAAAAATTGGGTCTTATTTCCCTTATCAACTTTATCAGATGAACATCCTTGAGACTTTTTCTCCTTCTTCCTTGATGAATTTGGGCATTAAACTAGGTACCAATTATTAATTGTGATTTTTGATAGCTGGTTTGGCATAATCACAATATGTTCAACTTGATCTTTTTTCATCTCTGTCAAATTAATAAGGAAATCATCACATTTACTATCACATTGGTCGTTGGGACATGCTCTTCCATTTTCCCGCCATTAACTAAGAAAAGAACGTATAATTAGGGGGCTTAAATACTTAGCCAATAATCATGAAAAGGAAAATTAAAGCATAGAAGGATAAACTTGTAGAAGAAAAGTATACCCTAACTTGTGATCCCCTAGGTCCCAATCTAGGTTATCCATGATAATATATTCTTATGTGAATCTTTATTTTATTTTATCTTTGTTCCTTTAATAATGGTTCATACTAATCTTATGAATTTACCAAAGCATATCCCCTAGGAGTGTCGTAACCAAGAGTGCTGCAAGGCCCATTGGCCTGTACCAGTTCCCATTCGAGTCTATCTCAAAGCGGTGTTTTCGGGGTTTACCACTATGTACAACTGTTCCAGAGCCACATCTACCTGATCATATCCAGACAAGGATGTATTTGATTGGAAACCCCTTACTCAATACTCAACAAAATACCAGGAAGATTTCCTATATTTAAACTTTTATATAGGGGTTTTCCTAACATTTTCATATCCTAATTTCCACAAATAACTAAACCATCCTTTGATACCAACTATAGCATCCTACCTTTTTATCACATAAACTTTCATTTCATTTTACAAAACTGAGGATCATTAAGGTTTAGTGTCATGGAAACGATGAACTTAAAACATGAAAACATAAAACATTCTTTATAAACACTTGAAAGGATTATCCTTATGTTCATAATAGGTTCATTACTGCATCTCATAACCTGGGGACATACATGAAAAGAAAGGTTGAGCAGAAGGCCCAGTAAAAGAAACAAGGGGAAACATTTAACATGTGAACTTGAGATACAACAACAATGTCATAAAAAAGAACTTTAAGGAATGAGAAAGAAATCATGAGGCATATCATAATAAAAATAACGTTTTTCATAACCTGAAAATGTGGCTACAACATTTAAAAAATACAATCATTAACGTTTCACCATGGTCCATCCCCAAGGTGTCAATAAAAATTACCATGGTTATTCACCAAGGTATCAGTCAAAATGGTCATCTCTAGAGATTAAGTCTTTACCCAATGAATTGGAGCGCTATCAGGGAGCACCCTTAAATTAGACTTTATTATCATGTGATCCACATATATCATCATCAATAATTTCATAAACAACCCATATAGAATCAAAGAAATGGGTTTCATTTCATAATCATAACGTTTTAAAAATATCTTTAAAGACATGATCTTTGTGTCACTTTAAAACCCACAAAAAAGGAAGGTGGGTATCATGTATGTAAATACCAGAATTTAAAATAGAAAATTTTGGTATATATGTGAATACCCCTATAGAAGAGAGATCTTTGAGTATTCACTTAATAAAATAAAATAACTTTATAAAAAGAGAGAGACATTTTGAGACGGAAATTCTGCAGCATAACGACTATGTTTCGGGGTTTTAGAAAACATTGAAAAGAGAGGGGACATGGGTCAAACATTAATAAATGACCCATAAAATAGTACAAGGATAGAATATGAAGGATATATGAACATGGTAATGAAATTTGAAATATATACCATATGAAATGAAGAACATTAAAGGAAGACAAAAATAAGATTTCTCTTATGAAAATTCGGCAGCCTAACGACGTCACTTAAACTTCAAAAAATGAATTGACTAGATAAAATAGGGTCTCTCATCATATGAAAATAAAATATAAGTATGATAGATATATATATAATACCCCAACATAATAAAAAAAACTTTAAAGACTTGACATGAAAGTATAACATTGAAAAATGAGAAAGGTGAACGAATCCTTTCAAAATTCGGCAGCCTAACGGCGCCACTTAAAACTTCAAAATACTGAATTAAAGAGATAAAATAGGGTCTCTCATCATATGAACATAATGTATCATTATGATATATATAAAGATCATACCCCAAAATAATAAAAAGTAACTTGAAAGACTTGACATGAAAGTAGAACTTTGAAAAATGAGAAAGGTGAACGAATCCCTTAAAAATTCAGCATCCTAACGGCACCACTTTAACATTCTTAAAATGAAATGATGAGAGAAATAGGGGGTCTATCGTAATATGAACATTAAAAAGAAAGTAGGATTAATATAAAAGAACATACTCCAACATAAGATCATGGAGGATAAAAGAAATGACATAAAAGAGATTACTTGAAAAGAAAGAGGGAGGTAGGATCCCTTACCTTAAAACGTAACTCTTAAAACTCAAAGGTTGGGACATTGAGGGCTTGGGGGCACCTTGTTAGGACTCCTTGGGAGGTAATGATACCAGATCTTCATTGGGGGAGAGTTGGGAGTCGAATGGATAAGAGGATGTCTTGGTATTTATAGGGAATGTGAGGGGACAAGGCATTAATGGCCAAGGGACACCTCATTAGTGGTTTTGGAAAAACCATGGGCTTGCCCCTGGTATTTTCCCATGGTATTGGCCACTTGGGACACATCATACCTTATCTTACTATTCATAAGTCTACCATATTGATTACATACTTAATACATCATTTAATGTTGTCATTAAACACCCGTAACTTAAAAACTGTATTTTCACTATTCATCGAAAATTCAACTTTCTCAGAAAAATCCCAAATTTTCACCTTAACCAAATATCGACACTCTGATTTCAAAAATGAACTCCATTTTATAAAAAAAATTCTAAATATTTTTAATTAAATTTTTAATTAAAAAACACTATTTACCCGAAAAAACTAATACTTGGCTAATTATTTATGAAACCATTATTTAACCATTTTATTGAATCACATTACTTAATCAAGGTGCCTAGATTATATTAATGCTTTATTTAAGTGAGATTAATAATCTATTTGGTCACATTACTAATCCTAAGCATAAAATCACTATTCATAATTTACTATTCATCAAAAATTAAGTTGATCTTATTAGACTCTAAATTTCGTACTTAACATAATTGTAGAAGACCATTTTTTGAAAATAATTACACATTTTTAATTATTTAAGGTTTAATTAAACATTTTTTAAAATATCCTTTCTCTAAAATTCACCAAAAATATGCATACTATATTTATCCGGACATTTGAAAATTCATAAACTTCATCATAAGAATAAATCAAAATTTTTATTTAAAACAAAGGATTACATAAGGAAGTTATGGTCTCCTTACATAGCCCCTTATCACACCAGCATAGGACCTATGTGGAAGTGTGCTAAGGTGAGAGAATCTGAGGGAGGCTCGGCCAACATCGCATGAGTAGTAATTTCTATCAGTTTGAACTTATCGTGAAGGCAATTCCGTTCTAGCTTCACACGATGAAGTTCGGCTTGGGTTTGGTCCAGAGGAAAGCCCAGTGGTGCTACCTCTTTCCCAAATTCTTTTAGATAGGCTTCGATCGGTCCAAGACTACTGGGTGAGGCCATCAAATCTTCTTTCTATATTAATTAACCAAGATCACTTGTATTTAGAGACAAATATCGAAATGTTTAGTTTCTAGCGGTAATATTGACTAATGGTCATATAACAGTCAAAAACCCAACAATCTCATTTTAATTATAATCATGTTTTCAAATGAAATAGTTTTATTGAGTATAAAAAAAATAACACGCAAAATTAAGAAACAAGATTTATTCAAAATTTCGGGTCATTACAGAGATACTCTAAGGGGAAGGAACCACGTTGCATGCCCAGACTAAGGCTAATATTCGCGACTATGTTTGTAGCACATCGTTCCAAAATGAAGAAGTTGCTCTTATCCTTGTTAATCGATTGGCCGCTCCAGCGACAATAGGCATCAAGAATCTTGGTGAGTCCGCATAGAGACTTTCTGCCAGCATTCATGAAGATTAATGTGTCATCCACAAACATTAAATGAGATATTGAGGTTCAATTCCATTTCTGTCAGTATGAGATAATATCACCATTCGATATGCCCCTGTTAATCATGCGGCTGAGAGTGTCTTGAATAAGAATGAAGATACTAGGGGATAGAGGATCACCTTGACGCAGCCCCCTTGCTGCTTTAAAAAATCCATGAGAGAAGCCCATGAAGCTGACTGCCAGCCAAGATGAGCTAAAACACCTGAAGATGAGATCACATGCCCATGGAGAGAAGCCCATTCTGTTCACCACTCTATTGATGAAACCCCATTCGACCCTATCAAAATCCTTGTTCATATCCAGTTTTATGGCCACATTATACCCACGGGACTTGTTGTTTAAGTCTCTCAGCATTTCCATAGACAATGCAATCGCTCCTTGTATTGAGCGGCCCTTGACGAAACCATTCTGCTCAAGGGATAGCCAGTGGGGGAGATATTGGGAGATAAAAGTTTTAAGGATGCTTGCGAGGATCTTGTAGGGGAAGTTGCACATACTCACCGGTCGGTAGTGGAGGAGGGAGGAGGGGACTTTGATCTTTGGGATGAGGACAAGAGTTGTTGCACATGCAGTCCACGGTAGGGTTCCCCCTCGGAAGAAGTCATGGATAGCTGCGATAACATCTCCTTTAACCACCTACCAAGATCCCCTGTAAAATGAACTATGGAAACCATATGGGACCGACACAATTTCAGGGTTTAAGCTCATCATGGATGCATAAATCTCACTCTCCTATGGGATCGCTTTGAAGTATGAATTAACATGGGTGGAAACAGAGTAAGGGATCACATCCCATAGCACATTGCCCCCCTCCAGGTAGCCATTTGGAGAGTCCAAACTCAGCCCAGTGATCAGGTCCTTGAAGAAGGTATGAGCCATGCCCCTGAAAACCTCTCTATCATCTGTAAACGAACCATCCTTCAATACAATATTTGGTTTAATAGGGCAACACTTCTCCTTAATGCAGGCCTGAAAGAACGTGGTGTTTCTGTCCCCTTCGCGAATCCATTCGATCCTTGAGGCCTCCCTTTCCTTTCGTTCCTGAGAAAGAAGCTTCTCTAATAGTGAATTATTTTTGGTGTACAGGTCATTGAAAACCCATTTATCCCACATGGACTCCAGGCTGGGTTCCATCCTCTCAATGTCACATTGTAGTTCGGTTAGGTCTTGATCATCTAGAGGGATATCCTTGGCCCAAGAATGAAGGCGATGCTTGAGGCAACGAAGCTTGTTGTGGAGGTTCACCCATGAGTGGCTTGGGATGGTTCAACCTAACACTCCCTAATCAATTGATGATAGCCCTGGTCACTTTTCCACCGACCAAAAAAATTAAATTTAGCAGGCATTGCTTGTCGTGGCGTCTAGGAGAGTAGAAGAGGAGAATGATCAGAGATTCCACAGACCAAATGAGTCATCTTGGCACTGGGATACATTGAAAGAGCATGAAAGTTAGCAAGGCATCGATCAATACGGATCCAGCAGTGCCTGCTCCCCGTCTGGTTGTTGCACCATGTGAAGGGGTCCCCTGTATAACCCATGTCAAGGAGGCCCTTCCCCGCCATGAATTCAACAAACTCCATGCTAGCTTTACGCAGGAACTCTACTCTTCCTTTCTTCTCCATGGGCTCTATTATGGCATTGAAGTCACCCCCTACAATCCATGGAATATCTCTTGGGTCGAATCCACTGAGGTCCTTCCACACAACTTCCCTTCTCTGTGAGTCACAGCTACTGTACACGAAGGTCATGAGAAGAGAACACGTACCCAAGGAGATCTTAGTCGTAATGTACTGATCACCCACCTGTAACAAGTAAAGCAAGATGGTCTTTGTCCAGAATATCCATATATGTCTGTTGATTGGGTCTGCATGCATAGATTCATGCATTTTAAGTTTGCGCATGAACTCTCTGATCTTCGTGAGAGCCTATTTGTGTTCAATAACTACCACAATATGAGCTTTGTGTTTTCCGGATTCCAAGACAATGAAATCTGTTTTTAACTACGCACCTAACCCGCGGGAGTTCCAAATGAGGATGGGAATCATCGGGGAGTGGAAGGCCCGACTTTGGCCCTAGGCATCCTGGTCTCGTTCAGATGGGGGAAAGAGAACTCCCAGGATTGCAATAGTATCAGACGATACCTTGTACGCATGCTCGGGCTGTTTTCAAGAGCCTATGATGCTTGAGAGTGAGGAATAGAGGATTAAATGGGTAGTTTCCCTCTTGCGGGGCGAAGTGGTGACTTGGCCAAGGGCTTGAGCTTCCCCGGGTTCTGCCAACCTTTTAGAGCCAAGGGGGGGCAAGCCTCTTGAATGATCAGAGGGGGAGCACCGTAGCACATGAGGTAGGAGAAAAGGCCAAGCTAGAGGGAGGAGGAAAGGCAGCGCATGAGGTTGGATGAAGGGCAACGCATGAGGTTGGAGGCAAGGTGAGCAAAGGCGGGGAGGAGAGGCCCAAGGGCCTGATCTGGGACATTGAGGAAGAGCTCCAGATTGCCATCTTTAAAAAAAGGTTGGCGAGGGCATAACAGCCAAGGGAAACACGTCTAGGGTAATTAGAGAGGGAGGAAAACTACATAAGGGATGAGCTCCAAGCTTGGAGACTCAGGCGGAAGTGCGGGAGAGGCCAACAAAGAGGAGCAAGCTTGAGGAGGGCTAACTGGAACAACAACTTCAGAAGTCTTAGGACCAGCCCGAGGCACCACCAAGCCAGGGCTTTCCGGCACATGGGGGGAGACGGGTATATACAGGGCTCCTTTGGGAACATGACGGTGGCCCTCCGGGCGATGTTTCCTACACTCCTGTAAGGAGTTCCCCTGGAGTAGACAGGAGCCACAAAACCTGGAAAAAACAGGGTAGATGATATATTGTGACCACTCGAGCGAATCCTTCAACTTCACCGTGATCTTCTCCGAGACTGGCAGAGACAGTTCTAGCTCAACACAGAGTCGATCCACCAGGATTTCCTCACCGCTTCGAGTACGACCATCAGCACAGATAAAACCGCCAAGCGAGTCACCGATGGCCTTCATGAGGGCGCCATTCCCGAAGGGAAGCGGTAAACCGGGAAAGCTGATCCACACAACCACACAGGGGCTCTCCTTACCTATATGGATGTCTAATGACCACCGAGCCAGATTGAAGCACCAGCGGACCCAGTGCCTAGGAGTATAACACCAAGCCTTAACGAAATCGGATTCCAAATCCATGACCAGACAGAATGAGTTTCTGTGAATGGTCGAGATTCGAGCCTGAGCAAGCAATCCCCGGGTTTACACGAAGCGCTGATAGGTCTGAAGAGACAACTTCTCTTAGGCAAAGTGGGCCACCAGGGTCCATTGCAAGGCAGCTACTGCGTAACCATAAGCAGTGATGGGGACCTCCAACAACAGTCGCAGACCATCCCGTGAAATAAGAGGAGAAAACGGCTGGACATCGGAAAGCAGGGAATCTGAATGCCATTGGAGGAGTTACAAAGGGCCTCCTTGAAGGATCTATCCAGGTGTCGAAGCATAGGATGAGACCTAGGAGAGGATCCCGAAGCCCAGGGACCTGCAACCGAAAGAGATAATACAAGAAAAATCACATTGAGGGAATTTTTTTTATCTTTGAAATTATATCTTCATATTCCCTCCTCATCTTCTCCACACCCACTTTATTTAATGAAACCTTTTATATTAATAGTTAATAAATCACTTTTATCCTCTTGTATTTGATATCTAATTGAAAATTATTGAAATCAATTAAATTTTTAGATTTTCTTCCAATGCATGGGTATTCATCTAAAATAACTTAGTTAACACATCCTTCTCTTAGAGTTTTTTTATCCACACTTCATCAATTATAAATTATCATCCTTTAATATCCTCATACTCTACATTAATGACTCCAACTTATGTGTATAGATTTTTAAAAATATTGAACTTGTTCTTTAGGATTTTATACATTTCTTCATACTAAAACTCATGAAAAGTGATATCATTATACATTATTTCAACCATACCATAGATATTTGAAATAAGATCATTTGGAAAACCGTGAATCATATCTATTAATGTCTCAATTGAAAAAATAACTAGCATGATATCACTTCCACTAGTCCTTAGAACATCTTTTGGACAATTTAAACAATAATTAACACATACCTTATGATTACATAAATCAATTTATCCCAACGAGGTAGAAACATTGTCTACATACTTGGTTGTTGGAACAACCATTTGTTTATCTCCAAAAATTTCAGATCTGAAATCATCATTTCTAAGAGGAACTAAAACTTCTTCTTCCTCTTTTGAATGAGGGCTATCTTCTTCATCATCCTCAATTATTTCTCTCTTTTATTCTTCAAAGTCTTTGTTGAGATTGAATTCTGATATGCTGTAGATAAAACTAATCCATGTTTTAAATATACTCTAAATTAATAAGAGAGAATATATGTTTAATAGACTTTCAAAGAGAGAATCTAATCAGAGGCATGACCTGTCACTTTGATACCAATAGTTAGGATCAAATTCAGATTACCACAATGATAGGGGGTTGAATCAATGTGGGATATTTATTTAGAAAATTAAATATTTTATCCCTTTATTTACCTCTATCACTTATTTAGTCAATAATTCCCTTGAATTCTTGTCCTGTGTTTAAAA
Organism: Viscum album; assembly: GCA_963277665.1. Taxonomy (NCBI): domain Eukaryota; kingdom Viridiplantae; phylum Streptophyta; class Magnoliopsida; order Santalales; family Viscaceae; genus Viscum; species Viscum album. Next base: position 1,074,299,820 of record OY728134.1, read on the forward strand.
AACATACACATATAACAATAAATAACAAGGGATACTAGGGGTTTTTAATGATGTTTTCCTCCAATGTAGATGACTATATCTCTGGTTTATGATGGTCACTATCCAACTCCTAGACATCTTTCCCTTTATTTTCAAGAAAATAATAGGCAATAGTATTACCTTAAACATGCTCCCCTAGAACTAACTAAGTAAAAAATAAAAAATGGGCATGTTGTACCTTTTCACAACCGATTTGGCTTGTAACACCTTGAAGAAAGATCACATGTGTTGGATTAAGTCCTTACTGGAGTATAATAATTTATTCATTTCTTCTCCTATAGTTTTAAAATGGTCTCCCTAAATATTCATCAAAATTCTACAATATAGGATTATATTTTAGGATAGATACTTATATCTTTGGCATGTTCTTGATCAATTTATGTATGTCACTTTCTATATCTTCATCTCTTCATCTTCATTGGTGCACATGAAATATTATTAGTGTAAAGCACTGATTCTTCAATTTCTATAACTTTGATTCATTAATAATTTTAATCAAATTATATATTATATCTCTCTATTTACATAAGAAGTTTTATATTTTTAATGACAATATTGAACAATAATTTATTATTCTCATTCAACTAAAATATATATACACTTCTTGTTTATATATTTTTATATGTTTAAAATCACATCAAATCTTTATATTGAAGATAAATATTGTTCCTTAAATTTAAATACTAATTGTCCACTAAACAATACAAAATATTTTTTAGTGGGTGTTTTTAGCAGCAGTTTACTAAAAAGTCACTAAAAAATATTTAACAGATTTCACAGCGTTTTTTATGAACTATTGCTAAATATTAATCTTTTATTAAAAAAAACCTATTTTCCCCCATGACCCTCCCTTATTCCCTGAACCTTCTCCCCCAAGCTCCCCTCCCCCAACCCTAAACCCTAGCACCATCACTTCCCCCCTCATCGGCACCCTACCTGTTCCCTCCGATATCATGCTCTTAGACCTTATTGAAATTACGGTCACAGGCCCCCGACCAATCTACCCAACCCTTTCCCTTATCTGAGTCATCATCCTTGCCCGAGACCTCTCCCTATTGTTTCCTTCATTTGAGCCATTGCCCTCTTCCTTCCGTTGTCTTCTCTCAATCCCACGCCAGAGGTGAGGTCATATAGGTTTGATTTCTCCCATGCTCGAGCCCTCTCCCTACCCTTTCCTTCGCTTGAGCCCTCTCCCTATTGTGCATAATTTTTCTTCACCACCAGGTTTTTTATTTAACCTCATTTCACTCTCAAATTGATTTAAATGATGTGGTTGATCATTTTAGGTGTAATTGAGGGAGTTTATCTTGGTGTGTTCATGATTTTGCGATGTATTATGGTTGATTTTTTTATTCCCCTTATTTATGCATGTGTATTATGAAGGTTTTCTTTGGAAAACATAAAATTATGTTAAAAGTTTTGATTCAAATGGTGTTTTGGTGAAAGGGTCCTTGGTTTAATTTTTTTTTGGTTTTAAAATTAAATATATATACATTTTTAAATTTAATAAGGCAATTAATTTTCATTTAAAACTTCATGTGAGTTATTTATTTTTAGAGAAAGAAAAATGGGTAAAATTTAATCAAATATCTAAATTAAATGAAATGATAACTTATTTTCAAGTGGGTGTATTTTTATAAAATCATTTTTATGTTTTTTATTAAGTCTTTATGATTTGAAACAAGTAAATGTTTTATAATAATTTGTAAATACATTTTTTAGATGATTGAATTTTCATTTTGTTGTGATCCTTGGTTTGTAGGGATTATTTGATTTGATCTACGAAGTGTGAACTTGTTTCATTCATAATTAATGTTATATGGTATATGTATCCCTAAAAGGTCTTGATATAGGTATAAAGGTAGAATCTAAGAGTAATTCCTCTCATTGTTTTGGTTTAACCTTTATACTATTTTACTCTACCCATACATTGAATATGGTAGTGTAGTCCGAGATCTTCTCAATATTTTAGATTCAATGCTTAGTGGTATTATTTCCCACCCTTATCCTGAGGAATTGTCCTCATTATAGTCTTTAGTTCGTTTCTAGGGGTTTTATATGGGTAATTATTCAATATGGGTGTCATTTTAGATTTATGAATGATTTCGATTTTGAGGTAACTTAGGCGTGGTTCCTATCTTTTTGTTCTCTTGGGTAATTCCTTATGGATAGTGATATTTTAGGGTGCTTCTCATGCATCAATGTTAGACTATTTGTGTTCCTTGAAGAGTATGTTTTCATGATGATGGATGAAATGAGGATTTATCTGGATGGGTTAAACATGGGAAGCACTACATCCATACATGGGAAACTACTCACTAGCCAATAACCCTTTATATTCCCATAGATTATTTAATCATTCAAATAATTTAAATTTTAATTAAAGATCGAATCTATTTAATTCCTACTTATACCACTTTACCATATTTTACCATTATCTCTTTTCCTACTTAGTAATACTTATGTATTTTAATTTTTTAATAAAGTGTAGGAATATTGTGATATATATGGATAAAAGCTAGATCAAATTATCTCGGAACACACCTCATTATACTAAGGGTTTGGAAGTGTTTATTGATTTTGAAATTCCAATTGATCCGTTGATGGGATAATAAGATGTCCATGTCCGAAATGTAATTTTAGAAGATGGTTTAAGAGAGATAAAGTTTACGACCACTCTATATTGAATCAATTCCATACTAAATATTTGTTTTGGATTGGGAATGGAGAATAAAAAATTATAGAAACTATGAACATTGATGTTAATCAACAAAATGATCTCCCATATTCATCAATAATGGTAAATGAAATGAAAAACCTTATAAATGATGCATTAAACATTGCATGATAACAACATCAACATCAATACATATCAAAATAACTAGCTGAGGGTTCTACAAATAACAAATTTACAAGTGATGTTTTTGTTACTATAGGAAAACTATATCAAAATTGCAATATATCATTGGATCCTCCACTTGATTTTATGGAGACTAATGTAAGACAGATATTCAATTAGAAGACAAGTGAGTTTCATGGATTGGTTGAAGATGGAAATCAAGAGTTGTATAGTTGATGTTTGAAATATTTAAAACTTTATTTTATGCTGATGTTATACAATATCAAATTACTATGTTGAATTAAAAACAAGGTGATATCTATGATATTGAAATTATTACATGATGAATTTCTTATATTAAAGATTCATGATTCTCTCTATGATATGAAAAAAGATGTTGACAACCTTGGTCTGAATTATACAAAAATACTAGCTTGTCCTAATGATTATATACTTTATTGGGGAGAGGATTCAAGAATACATGATTGAAAACATGTTCTTCTTCTAGATGGAAGTCAATGGGTGATTTTGGAAGTCTGAATCAAAATATTACTATGAATAAGAATAAAAGGAACACATCTATAAAGTTTTTGTGTTACTTTCCTTTAAATCCTTGACTGCAAAGATTATTCTTGTCATCAAAAACTTCCGATCACATGAAGTTGAATTATATAGATAATAATAATGATGGGTTAATATGACATCCAAGAGATTCACAATCAGGGAATAAATTTGATTCATTATATCCAGACTTCTCATCTGATGTTAAGAATGTGCGATTGGGATACACTACTAATGGGATCAACCCATTTGGGACTTTGAGCACTAGTTATAGCATTTGAATTGTTTTTTATCCGTTACAGTATACCTCCATGGATGTGTATGAATAAAACTTATTTTATCATTTCAACGATTATTCTTAGAAAAAAATTCCTAGAAATGATAATGATGTATACTTGCTGCCTCTAATTGAATAATTACAGGAGTTGTGGAGAAAAAATGTTGATACATGTGATTCATCTTCTAGAACAATGTTCAAAATGAAATATTATCTAATTTGGAACATTAGTGACTTCCTTGGAATTTAGAATTTATCTAGTTGGAGCACTTAAACGGGTTTGGCTTGTCCAGTTTGTAACTTTGATTTTGATCTTGAACGACTACCTCATAGTAAGAAATGGTTCTTCTTATGCCATCAAAGATTTATCAATTAATATCATTGATTTTGGATGAACAAGTCAAAATTTAATATTATTATTGATCTTTGACCACATCCAAACTTATTTATAGGTAAAAAAATATTGGCACAATGTGGAAATGTTGAAGAAGGATTTGGTAAGGTGAATCATTTGAATGATAGTGGGAAACAATTTTGAAGTGCATCATCAAGTGAAATCAGAACGCCACAATGGAAGAAAAAAAGTATATTCTTTAAACTTTCATATTGGGAATTTAATTTTTGGTGGCATAGTCTTGATGTTATGCATATCAAGAATAATTTTTGTGACAATTTGATATTAACATTACATTATGATCATGGAAAATCAAAGGACCATCTGAATGCTTGAAAAAACTTACAAACAATGAACATAAAGCGTGATCTCTACCCAAATGAGAATAGAAAGTATGCTCTGGTGATTTTTACAATGAAAAATATGGATTAATATACATTGATTTGAATATTAAAACATTTGAAGGTATATTATGGGTATTCAAGTAACATATAAATGTGTGTTGACTTAAATAATCATAGGTTACATGGATTGAAAAGTCATGATTCACATATTTTTTTTATAGAAGTTACTACCATTAGCATTGCATACATTATTACCCGAAAAGGTTACTACTGTTGTACTCCAATTTTGTAGATTATTCAGAAAACTATGTTAGAAAACTCTACAACCATTTGAGCTTGAAAAACTTCGGGAGATATTTTTATTTACACTTTGTGCAATGGAGATGATCTTTCCTCTATCATTTTTTTGGCATGATGCATTTAACTATTAATTTGGAAGAGGAAGCCAAATTAGGAGGCCCCATACATTATCAATGGATGTATCCAATTTAGAGGTACATTATTTATATATTTTTCATATCAAGTAAACAATTATGGTCATTTTATTAAATACACAATTATATTATATTTATTTTATTTCATAGATATATTGGGAATTTGAAATCATACGAGAAAAAAAAATCTCAAACTGATGGCTCTATTTCTGAAGGATATTTTGAATAGGAGCGTCTTACCTCTTCTTCTAGATACTTGGATGATATTGAGACAAGATTAAATCAATTTTTATGTGTTGATGACACATATACTCAATCTTAACTACATGTGAAATCAAAAAACTTTGCTATTATTAGCTGATCATTTTGGAGGAGCTCAAATGTTACACTAAAATAAATGGAATTATTACAGGAACATAGATATGTGATGTATAATAGTAAAATTTTATATCCATTTATTGAAGAGATTATGATACAAAAAAAGAGATTAATTTGAGTCAAAACATGAAATGAGAAAGATATAAAAAAATCTGTTAATAAAAATCTTGTAGAATGGGTTTTATAATGTGTAAGTTCATAAATATTACAATCAATACGAATATTAGGTTAACACAAAGGTTTTGTAAATATAATAATGAATATTACTTTTTGTATATATTAATACTAATACTAGAGCTAAGTTGTTATAAGATTTGAAGTTTCTTACTTGCGGTATTCTAAAACAGGCTATAATGTTTGACGCTTACAATGTGAATGGATTTAAATTTCATACAGTTGATCAAGAAGAGGTTTTGAAAACATAGAATAGTGGTATATTTATGTGTTTTGAAGTGGGATACTATGGAAAGTTTACTGAAGTTATCAAATTAAACTACCATGGGAATTTTTTAGTTTTTTTATTCAAATATAATTGGGTTGTTATTATTAGGGGTGTTAAAAGAGATTCCTTACAATTTACTTATGTAAACTTCTATCACTTGATGGATGTTTGTGAATGTGAATTACAAGATCCTTATATCTTATCATAATAATAGAAAATGATATATTATGTGTAAGAAGACATGGATAAATGGTGGAGTGTAGTTTCTCACATAAACCAAAGGGACTTGTATGATATGGGTGATGAAGTGGAATATTTGACCTCAGACATTTAATCCCATATACAACAAGAAGAAAACTCTTTTTCCATCATGATATTGAAAATATTATTCGTGGAAGGGTGGATCAAGTAGATTAAGTAATTATGGATTAGGAAAATTACAATATTTAATGAAATAATTATTGTATGTGTAGTCATCCATTCATTTATAAAACACTTATATTATTTGTGAAATCAGTCATTATAATAACTATATTTTTTTTCAGTACTATACATCTTTTATCATTTTTAATTTTTTTTATGCAGTATTGTTTTTGAAATATATTTTCTAAAGTTAATTTTATTTGATTAAATGATTATAATTACCATGAGGGATAATTTTAGTGATCCTAGTCGACTCTCAATTGACATTCCCTCAACCATACCAGCAAATAATGATACATAGGTCTCCATCCCTACAACATCCAAGAGACCCTCTAATTTCCCCAAAACAAACTCTCACACCCCACATTCTACCATCTTTTGGAACACCCTTCATCAACATCCCCTTACAAGATAAGCCAACATCTCCCCATTTAGAAGGCTCAGTGGTGAGGGAGAAGGTAGTCACTCTTGTTTCTTCACAGATATATTGGATGGTGATAGTTATAGTTAAAAATTTTAATATCAATAATGTTATTGCAATGTTTTTATACTACTAACTGAGTTTTCAAAAAAGATGGAAAAAATGATACAATAGAGAGAAATATGAAAATTTCATATGTCCGGAATCAGAATGGAATGAATATAGTTGTGCTATTAGAATGATATGGGGTCCCTAAAGATGATTCCATAGGATTATTTAGCCAGATTCTTGGCCAGCTGGCGGCGGATCCAGTAACCATTTCGTTTACATATGTTGATTGGAGTAATATGACTCAATCATGGAAAAATAAAGTTTTTGATTCATAGAAAAATATAATTTTAATACATTATCGTGCAATTAAATTTCATTATGTTATTAAATTATAATATTTTAAAAATGAATCTCTTTGTAAAGTTGTTTTTCCACTTTAATGTTGCTGATCTGATTGCATGAAAGTGGACATTGAAAATTTTGTGTAAAAATGGTAGGATTTTAAATAGAGATTATGGAATGAATTCAACAATACTTTTTTGAGCACCCAAAAACTATATGATAAGGTACCCTAAGGGGTACATAGAGAGAATTTGAAGGTTTTTGTTGACAACCATCATCATGAGAAGCACATGGTATTTAAATATATTAATCTCATTTTACATTTATACATGCATATGAAAATTATATGAAATTACATACATTACTATTAAATTACATCTTATTTATTTCTGAATTTTTCAAGGAAGAATGCATCGAGTTGAGCTAAGAAAATCATCCCTCACACTACCAGGTCAAATATTTTTTTTTCTAGAAATTGATTGTCTTTAGAAATCTTTTCATTAGTTTAAGTATTTATAAGATAATATTATATATTTCATATATTAAAATATTGATTTATCTATGTTTAATGTAGTCAAAGAATTTAGGGCACCAAGTCTCCCAAACAGAACTGTGGTTGAATGTTCATACAAAATTTGATGGGAGTTATGTTAATAAGCCTGCCAAATAAGTTGGGGTATGAATTAATTTTTCATTATAATAACTTATTATCATTTTTCACTATGTTAATATATATTAATTAAAATATTAATTATATTTTACTGATATGTAAAAATTAAATAACTACATGATGCTAATCCCACACAGTCCTTCTCAGTCTTCTAGGATGCCTAGTTGGTTGAGTCCTTGGGAAAGAGTATCTCGGTCTAGTGCACATGATGGGTTTGGGACCATTACCATATGAGGTCTTTAGTAGGACATCAAGGATTTCAGTTTCATATACTCCTAGTTGTAGTCATTCCCTACCTTGAGATGCTCATAGAGAGTTTGTTTCTATGCAAAACAGAATTTAGTAATAGGGGGGGTCATATATCCGCTTTATAGAAAGAGTTGATTCATTTATATGAGAAGACGATTGAATCTATCCTTAGTGATATTGAATTGATGTATGGTGGTGAGAAGGTAAATAAAAAAACTTAAAAATCATTTAGTTCACAAAATTTTATTGGTTTTAAGTTTAAATATAAATATATATCAATGTTTAATTATTAATATAATTTTCATGTAGGTGACCATAGTAGGAAGTGGAGATGGAGATGGAGAGGGTGTTGTGAAAAGTTCATTGGGTAGTGATTAGTGTTCTCATTACAGGTGGAGATTTTTAGAATTAAGGAATGTTTTAGATGTGATTTTAATAAATAATATTTGTGATCTTTTTTATTTGAGTTTCCCTTTCAGGTGTTTATTCTTCTGTCAATCTCTTCCTCATTTTATCCTATGACTCATTTGTAATACTATGGTTGAGGTAGGTTATTTAAGGACTCCATTCCTTGTGTAATTGTTTGATAAACATGTTTTTCTTCATTGGGTGGATATCATGGATTATCATAATAATTAAAACGAATTAGATGTAATGAAATTGAAGGAATGGGTTGAGTATTATGTGTTAAATTGTTTTCATTAATATTTCTTATGTGATTGATACATGATAATTCTATTAGTGAAAATAATTGATGTTTCTCAAACTTGTGTATCATTTCTTTGATTGTGTTTTGGTTTCACCTCTCATAAAACTTTAATAACAAAAATATTGTAATGAACCAATTTTTTGGGAAAAGGGGATCGATATGAATGAATTATTTATAATATAAAAAATGGGAACTGTTGGATACTGATATTTTTTTGTGTTATTTAATTTCTTATTGTTGTTTTTGTGATCATGAGGTTAATCTTTAAGTTGTTAACAAATGATTTCTATAGACAGTTTTGAATGCATTGGTTGGAATGTGTTGGGTAGTAGGCCTAAGTTGGATATAATAATGTAACGTCCCAGTTCTGAAAGCCACCCAGAGGCACCCCATACCCGGTTGGTCACATGGCCTCAAGCGCATTTCCCCAAATGCCAGAGGCTGCCGACTAGCAGTGAGGGCCTCAGGTGTGATAGTGGGGAAACTATGCCCTCATTGGCAGAGTACAGATTAGAAGTAAATAAAACATGAAATAGTGGAAGTAGTAAATATCCAACAACAACAAACAGCAGAATACTAAAATAATAAACAACTGGAGCACATATGTATATATGAAATGATGCATGATACATATCTAGGAAAGCATCAAAACAGGTCATAATGCTGGAAATACAATAGTACCAAAACAAGTACAAAATAAAAGATACACAGCTCTGCAGCATTGCAAGCCTAAGCTTGGTCCCATGCTCTCCTACTCTAAAGTAGTCAAGTACCCGAAGTCAAAGGGCGCTTTCCCTTGTCTATAAATGCAACAAAATAGTCTGTTTGAGCCCAAAAGCATGGCCCAAATAGGGTGTGAGACTAAATACCAGTAGGCAACCAATCGAAGATCTGTTCCTAACAGTCAGTGAGTATATGGAAGTTAATAGTACAGTAAGCAGTAAACAATAATTTTAAATAGAAGGCAGTAATCATTAAGTAGTGACAGGATGATATGCAACAGTAATCAATCCACAAAACCACAAGCAGTAGTGAAGCAAACCAGCTAACCACAATAAGAAACCCTATGGGAAGTACTCACAGCCAACCCCTCTGGTTCTATCCAAGAAGTACCAACAACCCTCTGGGAAGTGCACTCAGCTTAACCCCTCTGGTTTGGTCATACGCAATTATAAGACTCTCTGGAGAAGCTCACTCGGTCAATTCCTCTTATAGTCTAGGGTAGTCTGGGACTCTCTGAGGAAGATCGAGTGGTCTAACCCTCTTATAGCTCCAAGGTCTAGAAAATATCTGAGGAATCTCACTCTGTCAATTCCTCCTATAGTCTCAGGTCTATCACAGACTCTCTGAGGAAGCTCGCTCAGTCAATTCCTCCTCTAGCCTGGAATGGTTTAAGGAAATTAAAACAAGTGAAGACTCTCTAAGGAACCTCACTCGGTCTACCCTCCTGTAGTCTATAATATCCAAGACTCTCTGGGAAGCTCACTCAGTCTATCCCCTATAGTCTATAATGTCCAAGACTCTCTAGGAAGCTCACTCGGTCTATCCCCTGTAGTCTATAATGTCCAAGGATCTCTCAGAAGCTCACTCAGTCTATCCCTTATAGTCTATAGCACCATGTTCTCACAGTCCCATTCCGGTCAGTGTATAATAATTCTATAAGGCCAAAGTACACCTATAGAGATACTTGGCTATCCAGTCTTCAGAACAACAAGCATGTCTAGAAATATCATTCCTTCCTATTGTCATAAGGCATGGAAAACAGGTATAACGACCAAAGGCTAACAAGACCCAAAGGTTGTAAATAGAACAAGGCATGGGAAAAACATCCAAGCACAACAATTATCCTCATATATGATCAAATTACTTCTACACAAGAAGACTAGAAAGGCAGGAAAACAACAGGGGAAAAATGGTAAACACGCAATACCCCGTTCACGGGTATTGGTGGAATTTGCACATAAAAATAAAAGACTACAAAAGGTAAGGCATAAAACACCTACCTTGATGCTATGAGATAAAAATACTTAAACCAAAAGGCTTGATTCTCCTTAAAACGGCGTAGATATACGAAAATGCACACAATGTTCAACCCACGATATCTTGAGAAAGAGGGGAAATCATGGAATGAAACTCAAGAAGAAGGAAGAGCTCACCACTGCGTTTCCAACGCAATTGACAGTGGTCGATTCAGAAAATAGACGGAGTATCAGGTGCTCAGAGTATGTTCACAACCATACAGATGCTCTCAGTTGAAGAATATTGAGAAGAGGAAATTTTTTTCGATTAGGTGCGACCCCAGTTCGTTTAATTAAAAAAAAGTACACGACGTGTACTTCTAGAGTACACGGCCTATACTAGGCCTTTCCGTACTCCTCTTTAAGCGGCCTCTACATTGCCCCTACACACCGTGTGTGTGGCCCGGACATGGCCAACACACGACCTTTTGTGGAAACAAAGTACATGATGTGTACTTGAAAAGTACATGGAGTGTACTTTGAAAATTTCCATATTTTCATGTTTTTCTAGAAAACAACTAGAAAAGGAAAAACATACATGAAATGAAGATATGGGTTCTTACAAACTTCCCCCCTTAAAGAAATTCATCCCAAAATTTCCCTAACAAGGCATGGAAGAAGAACCCCTGAACAACTCCGGCCACTGTGATCGTACATCGGCCTCCCTCTCCCAGGTCTCGTCCTTTACTCACCCGTGCTACCATAGCACCCGTACAAGAGGAACAGACTGGGCATGGAGAACCTTCATACTATGATCGACAATCTGGATAGGATGCTCCTTAAACAATGTATCAACTTAGAGCTCAACCTCCTTGGGTTGAAAGACATGAGACAGGTCTGAAAAGTAACGTCGGAGCTGAGAGACATGGAAAACGTCGTGCATGGCCCGATACCTCTGAGGTAACTGCAACTGATAGGCAACTAGACCAACTCTCTCCAACACCTCAAACAAACCGATGTATCGTGGTTAAAGCTTAACCTGTCTCTGAATCCTCTTGTGTCCCAACCTCGGTGCGACATGTCAGAAAACCAGATCCCCGACCTCGAACTCTAGAGGTCATCTCCACTGATCATCATAAGACTTCTATCGAGACTGTACTGTAGCCACCCTCTTCCAAATCAACTCTATCTGGTCTGAGGTCTCTTGAATAAGACGAGGTCCTAGAAAAGCTGCGTTTCCTACCTCCTGCCAGCACAAAGGTGATCAGAATGACCTACCATACAAAGCCTCATAAGGTGTCATCTGAATAGTCGCCTGAAAGCTGTTTTTATAGGCAAACTCCACAAGGGGAATATGCTTCTCCCAAGAACAACCAAAGTATATAATTCAAGCTCGAAGCATATCCTCAATCACCTGGATCGTATGATCGGATTGTCCATCTATCTGGGGATGTTATGCTGTACTCAAAAGTACATGTGTACCCAAAGCCTTCTAAAGCCCCTGCCAGAACCGAGAAGTAAAATGTGCATCCCTTTCTCAAACAATGGAGTGTGGAACTCCATGAAGACGTACAATCTCTCGGATGTACAACCACCCCATATCATCAACCCTGAAGGTCTCCTTGATCGAAAAGAATTGTGCAACCTTCATAAGCCTGTCGATGAAAACCCAAACAACACCACTCCTTCTAGGTGACCTCGGTAACCCGGTCACGAAGTCTATTGCGACATCATTCCACTTCCACTCGGGAATGGGTAACTGTTGTAAAATACCTTCTAGTCGCTGATGCTCCTCTTTCACTTGCTGAAAATAAGAACATATCATGACGAACCTAGAAACATCTCTCTTCATACCTGGCCACCATTACTGGCGGTGTAGATTACGATACATCTTGGTGATGCCAGGATGAACTTCCCAAACTGAAGATTGAAAATCCCGCATCAGTTCCTCTCGTATGTCTACTGGCACCCATAAACATCCCTGGAAATGAAATATCTCATCCTTTCCCACTGTACATCCCGGAAGAGGGTCCTCTCCTGACACACTCTCCCGTAGGACTAGGCCTTCTGAGTCTGATAGCTGTCTTATCTATCCCTGATCAAGAAGGGTAGAGGTAACAGCAACAGAAGACAGAAAAGTCTTCCCTTGTTTATTGTGCACCTCCAAATGCATCTCAGATAATAGATCCATAAGGATCCACTCACTACTAGCCACTTGAACTACCTGAATCTGAGTTCTCCTGCTCAATGCATCAGCCACTTCGTTACCCTTTCCTGGCGTATAAGCAAGCTCAAAGTCGAAGGAATGAAGATACTCTACCAACCTGCGCTATCTCAGATTCAGATCACGCTGAGTGAATATGTACTTTAGACTATTGTGGTTTGTGAAAACCAAAAAGTGATCTCCCAGAAGGTAATGTATCCAATAGCGTAAGGAATGAACAACAGCTGCCAACTCCAGATCATGCGTCGGGTAGTTTCTCTCATGTGGCCTCAACTGCCAAGACCCGTACGCAACGACTCCATCTCCCTGCATAAGAACAACTCCCAGTCTGACACCTGAAGCATCATAGTAGACTGTATAGATCTTTCCTGGTTCTGGCAAGACTAGTATCGATGTTGAAGTCAACCTCCCCTTCAGCTCCTGAAAGGCTGACTCACAAGAATCTGACCATAAGAACTTCTCACCTTTCTTGGTCAGACCTGTTAGCGGTGCTGCAAGGAGTGAAAAGTCTTGTACGAAATGCTTGTAGTATCCAGCCAGCCCTAGAAAACTCCACACTTCAAAGAAATTCTTTGGATGCTCCTAGTAAACTACAACTCTCACTTTCTCTGGGTCTACTAATACTCCTGTCTCTGAGATAACGTGACCCGAGAAGTGAATCTGATCCATCCAAATGTGGAATTTTGAGAGATTAGCATATAAATGATGCTCTCTCAGTGTACTCAAAACGATCTCAAGATGGGTAGCATGGTCGTGTCGGGTGTGAGAGTAAACCAAGATGTCGTCCATGAAAACCACAATGAAGGAATCCAAGTATGGATGGAACACTCGGTTCATCAGTGCCATAGAAGCTGCTGGCACATTCGTGAGACCGAATGGCATGACCGTATACTCGTATATACCATACCTGCTCCTGAAGGCTGTAAGAGGTATATCTGATGGTCTAACATGCAACTGATGATAACCGGACCTCAAATCAATCTTTGAGAACACTCAGGCTCCTCGAAGCTGATCAAAGAGGTCATCGATCCTTAGAAAGGGATATCGGTTCTTGACCGTCAACTGGTTCAGCTTCCGATAATCCACGCAAAGCCTAAGGGTGTTGTCTTCCTTCTTCGCAAACAAGATAGGTGAAACCCAAGGAGAATTACGGCGTTGGATGAAACCCTTTTCCTCCAACTCCTCCAACTGCTTCTTAAGCTCCCGAAACTCATGTGTATCCATCCTATAAGGATAAATAGACACCAGTGCCGCTCCTGGCATGAGCTCAATCAAGAAGTCTACCTCACACTGCGGAGGAAAACTTGGAAATCCCTCTGGAAAGTCATCCCTAAAACCATCCACCACTGGAGGAAAGTCTAACTGTGAAGTCCCCTCGTCATCCAGATAAAGACTGGAAATCTGGGATATAACTCCCCTAGCCCATGATGCTCTGGTCCAACTCTACCCGCCTGGACATACCACTCACCTCTATGAAGAAAAGATTTGCCCTCTGGGGATACGAAACTGACCCTGCAGCGATAGCAATTGACGACTCCCTGGAAGGGAACTAACTAGTCCATACTGAGAATGACATCATAGCATGTCATCTCTAGGAAATAGAGGTCCCATAACAAGTGACACCCTACAACCTCAAGAGGACACTCTCTGAACTGACGTACGCTAGACGTCCTCATTCCCAATGGTGTATCAAGAGTCAATATGTTGGCATACAAAAAGATATAGAGCCCAAGGCTCTCCAAAACAGAAATAGAGATAAAGATATACGAAGCACCATCATGGAAAAGTGATGATGATAAAACTGAGGCTACTAAGATCGTACCTCAAACTGTGGAAGGGTCGTGATCCTGCTCCTGATAGGTCTGTTCCACAGTGAAAGTCTGGTTTGTACCACGACCCTGCGCACCTGGCTGACCACTCTGAGCTGATCCACTCGGCTGTTGCTGGTAACCTGGTGACTGAACACCATGTCCGCGACCTCCACCTCGGCCCGAATGGCCGGAAGAACTTCAGTTCTTAGACTGGTGAGAAACCAGCAATGCATCTCCTATACACGGGGTCATAGAAGAACCCCTACCACTAGCTGTAGGTGAGAATATCTGACAAAAATGATGAAGATGTCCCATCTTTCCATAAGATTATCCGTCTATTGGATCTCTCTAGCACTGAGGCCTAGTATGCCCGCTCCTCCCGCATTGGTAGCATACTACCTCGGTACCCAAAGATACATTCCGCCTACCCTGATCTCCTCGAGTAGACTCCCTGCAATGCTTCCTGATATCAGTAGGAGGAACACTGACTCTGGATGTCGAACCACCCCAGCCCATTGCTCCATAATCCCTCAGATTGCACTCAATGATCAGCGCTTGGTTGACGATAGAGGATATCGAATTAAACCTGAAGATATTCACCTGGGAACGGATCTCCTGTCTGAGACTGTCCTCAAACTTCTTAGCAAGAACAACTCATCACTTACTAGAATCGGCATGAAGCACAGAAGCTCAGTAAAATGAGGTGATTACTCCATAACAGAAAGAGTACCCTGCTCGAGACTCATAAACTCCAAGGCTTAGTCATCCATCAAGGTCTCCAGATAAAAGTAATCATAGAAGATGTGCCAAAACTCATCCCAAGTCATACTCTGTTGGTTCCCTGACTGTGAGATCACCTCCCACCACCTCTTGGTGGTGTCTCGAAGAATATAAGTAGCCATATTTAACATTTTCTTTAGAGGTATCTCTAGATTCTTGAAGATCATCAGTGTGGCCTGTAGCCACAACTCTGCAGCCTGGGGTCCTCCATCCCCTAAGAAAGTAGGAGGATTCTGCTGCTGGAAAATCCGCGTCAACTCAACCATCGATGGGGCAGGAGGCAGTGCTCCCTGAAATTTCTTCATCATCCTCAGGAAGTCCTCCCTGAACTGTGCATCGGCACCTCCAATGGGTATAACTGCTGGTTCCATGGCTGGCACAATAGGAGGATCTGCAGGAGGTCCCCGATTGTCCATATCCGGTGTCTCATCACCATCTGGCAGCTGACGTACAACCGGAGGACGTCCCGATGGAATACCTCTGAAAGATTAAAAGCCCAACTTAGATTAGAATTATCAAGGACAGAGAACACACGAGTACAAAATGGGAACAAGAGAAAGAAATATTCACATTTTACAAAACACAACTCCACAACGTGTATATAAACTACATGGCATGTTCTCTTGAGCCATTCACATGGGCTGATACTTCTTCCACCTCTGGTCCTGTAACACCCCAGACTACACGGCGTGTTGTCCCCACACATGGTGTGTACTTGAAATCCATTCCCCTGCCCCAGTCTCTTTACAAGGATAACCCACACTGTCCTCTTAACCATAGACTACACAATGCGTTCACTAAGTACACAACATGTACTAGACAAGGTTTCAGCAACCCGTGTTATTAGTTACACATCAGGCTACACGGCTTACCCTTAAACGGTGTGTTATGAACAAACACAGCATGTATAGGAGAAGATAACACTGACCCGTGTTGTTCGTGACACGGCTGGGTACCTAGAACAAGGCTACACAATGTGTTCGTACCAAACACGACGTGTACTACACGAGCTTCCCCGACCCCTGTTGTTAGGGACACAGCCGGGTACATGGCTCACTACTACATGGAGTGTACCTACCATACACGGCGTGTTCCTGAAGACTTTGCACAACCCTGTATTTCTGACCACATATTCAGCAACACAGTTTAAAAACTACATGGCGTGTAGTCATAAAGTACATACCGTGTGTTCTGGGTTTTTACAGGCAGTAGCCCAGAAACTGCACCGAAGCCCAAAAAACACTGAAAAACAAACATGGAGGTTCCAAATTCCGATCCATGAGGGTCCATACTCCCCGCGATTCAAAGCTTGGCATCTCCTACATATCATATACAATTTAAACAAGTCAATTATCCACCAAACTCTGATTCATGGGGGCCCATAACACCTCAAGAATCAAAATTTTGCATTCATTTAAGAAAGTTACAGTAAAAAAAATTTATCTATCAAACTATAAAGATTATATCAAAGAATATATCAAAAAAACATTCATAATCTACACAACATCTATCACAACAACATGAAATCGCTAATGCACCCTAGATGGCATGGAAAGAATGCATGGTATGTGATTTCTAACAAGTGCCTATATGATGAATGAGATGGAATGCCCTCATCTCATTGGGTTGCAACTGAAATAGAACCTCAATAGCAACAAAAATAATAACACAAATCATGTGAGTCACTCAAGGTGAAATCATATCAACCATAAAATCTCAAAAAAAGAAAACTGCAATAAACGAGGTAGATTGGCTTTTCCCTATACACGGGTTAGCTACTCCAGGGAATAACTTATTAAAAAGTACTGAATCCTTCCTATCCCTTGATAAAGGCTCCAAACAATAAATCAACAAAAAATAATTTCTCTGATACCACTTTGTAATGTCCCAGTTACGGAAGCCACCCAGAGGCACCCCATACCCGGTTGGTCACATGGCCTCAAGCGCATTTCCAAAAATGCCAGAGGCTGCCGAATAACAGCGAGGGCCTTGGGTGTGATAGTGGGGAAATTATGCCCTCATTGGCAGAGTACACAACAGAAGTAAATAAAACATGAAATAGTGGAAGCAGTTAATATCCAACAACAATAAAAAGTGTAATACTAAAAAAACAAACAACTCAAGCATGTATGTATATATGAAATGATGCATGATACATATCTGGGAAATCATCCAAATAGGTCACAATTTTGGAAATACAAAAGTACCAAAACAAGTACAAAAGAAAAGATAAAAAGCTTCGCAGCATCGCAAGCATAAACTTGGTCCCATGCTCTCCTGATCCAATGCAATCAAGTACCTGAAGTCGAAGGGCGCTTTCCCTTGTCTATACCTGCAAAAACATAGTCTGTTTGGGCCCAAAAGCATGGCCCAAACAGGGTGTGAGAGTAAATCCCAGTAGACAACCACCAGAAGATTTGTTCCTAACAGTCAGTGAGTATATAGCAGGTAATAGTACATTAAGAAGTAAACGGTAATAGTAAACAGTATGCACTAATCAATAAGCACTAACATGATGATATGAAATAGTAATCAATCCAAAGAAGCACAAGAAGCAGTGAATCAAAACAACTAACCACAACAGGAACCCCTCTGGGAAGTACTCGCATCCAACCCCTCTGGTCCTATCCAAGAAGTACCAACAACCCTCTGGGCAGTGCACTCAGCCTAACCCCTCTAGTTTGGTCATACGAAATTATAAGACTCTCTGGGGAAGCTAGCTCGGTTAATTCCCCTTATAGTCTAGGTTAGTTAGGGACTCTCTGAGGAAGATCACGCGGTGTAACCATCTTATAGCCCCAAGTTCTAGAAACTCTCTGAGGAAGCTCACTCGGTCAATTCCTCATATAGTCTCAGGTCTATCACAGACTCTCTGATGAAGCTCGCTCGGTCAATTCCTCCTCTAGCCAGGAATGGTTTAATGAAAATCAAACAAGTAAAGACTCTTTAAGGAAGCTCACTCGGTCTACCCTCATGTTGTATATAGTTTCCAATACTCTCTGGGAAGCTCACTCAGTCTATCCCCTATAGTCTATAATGTCTAAGACTCTCTGGGAAGCTCACTCGGTCTATCCCTTGTAGTCTATAATGTCCAATGATCTCTGGGAAGCTCACTCAATCTATGCCTTATACTATATAGCACTAGGTTCCCACGATCTTGTGCTAGTCAGGGCATAATAATTCTATAAGGCCAAAGTACACCTTTACAGCTACTTGGTTATCCAGTCTTCAAAATAACAAGCATGTTAAGAAATATCATTCCATCCTATGGTCATAAGGCATGGAAAACAGGTATAACGGCCAAAGGATAATAAGACCCAAAGGTCGTAAATAGAACAAGGCATGAGAAAAACATCCAAGCATATCAATTATCCTCATACATGATCAAATTACTTCTACACAAGCATACTAGCATGGCAGAAAAAAAGGGGAAAAACGGTAAACACACAATACCCCGTTCATGGGTATTGGTGGAATTTGCACATAAAACTCAAAGACTTCGAAAGGTAAGTCACAAACTACCTAACTTGATGCTATGAGATCAATATACGTGAACCACGAGGCTTGATTCTCCTTAATAAGACTTAGATTTATGAAAAATCACACAACGTTCAACCCACAATATATTGGGAAAGAGGGAAAATCATGGAATGAAACTAAAGAAGAAGGAAGAGCTCACCACTACGGTTCCAACACAATCGATGATGGTCGATTCAACAAACAAACGAAGGCTCGGGGGCTCGGAGTATGTTCACGGTCATTCGAACACTCTCGGTCGAAGAACCTTGAGAAGAAGACAATTCTGTCGACTAGGTGCGACCCTGGTCCGTTTAATGAAAAAAAGTACATGGCGTGTACTAGGCCTTTCCGTAATCCACATTAAGTGGCCTCCACATCGCCCCTACACACTGTGTGTGTGGCCTAGACACGGCCAACACATGACCTTGTGCGACATCTAAGTACACAGCATGTACTTGAAAAGTACACGACATTTTCTATATTTTCATCTTTTTCTCACAAATGACCAGAAAAGGAAAAACATACCGGAAACAAAGATTTGGGTTCTTACAAATAAGATGCATTGTTGGATGGTTTTCAGTTTATCATTAATTTTTGTGATGTTAGTGACATTTGGGGCAATGGGTGATATAAAAAATGACATGGTTGACATTGTATGATATAATCGATGGATGAATATTTATACATTGGGGATAAAGAGACCTAACCCAAGATATAAAGATGAAATATATTGATTGTTGTTGGATAATGTTGTGGCTGTGATTACTCATGGTTAGTACGATCATATTATTTTTTATTTTGTTTTACTGGTCAAACCTATAGGGTATTAGTATGATGATTGGTATATGATATTCTAGAACTCCCTATAGTGTAATAGTGCATTGTTTGTTTTTTTTCTTTTAGGGTTGACTTCTGTTCTGGGGCTGTAGATTCTACAAATGCATTTTTTTTGGAAATTATAATATAGCGGTAGTTTAAAATCCTGTTAAATATGACATATTATTGTTTAGAGACATTTAAACTGCCACTATATAATGTTTTTTTAGCTGCAGTTAGTTTCGTTACTATATAAAGTCATTGTTATTTAGAGACAATTTTTTTGTTTTTACATTGGTTTTCTTGTCAAAAAATATTCTGAATATGGTGATAGTTTAAACAACCAATAAATATACGTTCTTCAACGGTTACCAGAAACCACCACTAAATAGAAGAAACCAACGTGTGTTGGATGTCGACACCAACTTTAGAGATAGTTTTTTGAAACTATTGCAGAAAAATTTGATAGTGGTTTAAACTGCTACAAACATGTGATTTTTTTGTAGTGAAACCTTCCTTTTTTAGAAATAGATCCAAATTTTATGTTGTTCCAAGACTCATTCAAAGAGCTAAAAATATCATCTACAAAATATGATTTCAAATGTGGTTTATTTGTTATATTTTGATAACATAGGATTCCAAGATTCATAGAGACTTCCCAAAATCTCCATTCACATGCTTGGACTTGCGTTCATGTGAGAAAATCAACTCATTCATGAATAAGATCTCCACAATGTAGTTTATTTATCTATGGTATGAATTAAGATTATAGATAATGTCCTTCAAATTAGATACATTGTGGATTACTCTTCTATTCCACAATAGTTAACATTGGCCTTCACATATGAATAATATGGTGTATCTATTAATCTATGGAACAACACCCTCAATATTCCTAAAACCACCAAAAAACTAGAATACATTCTTCTGGTGAAAACTACTTTATTATGGCCTAACCCACTGATAGTTAATATTTTCTCAAAATATTTACTTCTATTAAATTTAGGCCTTCCATGACATAAATCAAAGTGGTGGTGTGGGAAACTCGTCATCCATGTCATTATATATATTTTATTCTTCTGATGGTGTGGAAAATAATTTTGAAATGGTTATGGATTCATATCATCCTTGGTAGTATAATTTTTCTTTGAATAATCACATGAATGAAAGATATCTATTGCATGAATGATGTCAAGATGAACTTGTGAGTCTCATAATTTTAGAATGATCAATGTAGATGTCAGAAATTGGGTGTGGCATCAAAATAGTGTCTTTGGGGAGCTCATAAATGGATTGAAGGAGAATATGTTCAAGATGATTATGTGGAGTCCTGTTAGTTATCATATTAGTGATGATCAGATAAACATGTTATGTCATTAACATTTTTAAACAAGGGAATGGAAACCCACATGACACTATCCCAAATCAATTTCCACTTCATTTAGTCCATGATTTAAAACAAAAACCCTTAACTTTAATTCCTTAAGACAAAAATAGGGTTTGACACCCATAAAACTACTCGCATGCCCTACATGGGTGGTACCACTCCTGCACTATCCACCGGACTTCCTCTCTACTCCTTGTGCATACTTTGTGGGTGCTATGCTACTGATTATCTGTATAAAAAATATTGTACACTCTATGTGGGTGTTATACTTCCTCCCACCACCATGGGCTTGCTGATTTTACTTACTCCCTTGTGGTTGGAACCTAAGGTCCCACATATATAGTTGAGGGGGTCCTTGGTTGGCCCATTTTTTTTTTCAAACTCATCATAAAATACTTAGATCAATTCTAAATATAGATTATCATTTCTACGTAAGTATCACTATAATTTTCATCCACTAAAATGTATTCATTTATTGATTATTATTTACATATTTATCATCCAATTACTTACTTTTTTATCTTGCAAGGTGTTCATATATTCTTCCAACAATAATGTGTAAATATTTATGAAAATACCTGTTTTCATGGTCTTCATAAAAATATTCATTCAATAATGAAATATTTAATGTCATTCTTTAATTAAAGTTTCTCATCTTATTTAAACATCATCCAATCAAGAAACTTCATTGGATGGATCATCATCATTCTGCATTGTAGTAGATAATGTTATTATACCACACATCATCAAAACTTGTCCTTGAACTTTAAGAACAGTTTATCAATCATCATAATTTAAAAGTAATTCATCTAAAATATAATATGTTACCTTGGAACATATCATGCATGAATATTAAATCTTCAATAAAGATGATTGGAAACACCAATGAACTTTCAAGATGTTCTTATTTTTGAGATATTAAAATTACATTTTCCCTAACATACTAACTCATTAAAAAAAATATACGACACAAAAGTAATTAGGATCATTAATATCCCCTTTGTATTTTTTGTCAATAACAATAAAAAAATTACCTGTCAATATTTTCATCCATTTTTCACATGTGATTTATTTCATTTCTCCCCCTTTCCGATTAACATTTTTATTTTCTTATCTCACACTTATTGATAAAAAATGAAAATTACTAAATAGTAGATGGTCTCATTTATTTCTTAAGAAATGTGACATCAATTATTCTAATATAAGTCTATATAGGATAACCCAGTATAAAAATAATGAGGTTCTAATTTTGAAATCAAATATGTCCATTCCCAATTTGGAATATGATACCATCTATCATGACACCACTCTTATCTTCTTGAAGGACAATACAACTGAATTACAAATTGAGACAAATGATATATACCAAATGAAAAAAATATAAAGTGAAAACTACTTCTCTCACATAAAATAAATATATTTAAATCATTCAAGTATAAATAGTAGGATTTGAAATCAACCTTGGAACTAGTTCATCATTCCAATTTCATATCATTGAAAAAAAATTCTACCCCTTTGATTTAGAATCAAAATTTTGGTTATCATGGAGGATTGATATAGAATGCATACCTCATTAACGATAATTTTAGGTAATCACCATCCATAATATTCATATTTTCATGAGAAAAATAATGTTGTTAGCTTTTCAGTCACTTGTCTCCCCCTTAAGGAAAACACCCTTCAACATCTTCATAATGGGTAATCTCTTAAATTATGAATTTCATGTTGTTTCAATATGATAATATGAAACAAAAATGTAATTCTACATGTGGTTTTCCAATGTTGGATAATTCCAAATCATCATCAAGTATGCTCATATTTAATGGGTAATATTTAGAATACCAACTTGTGAGATCAATCCAAGATGGGATCATCAACCCTTTTGTTGTTGTCTAGCATTAAAAACATCTTCTTAAACATCATCAAATATGATTCACCAAAATATTTGTACTTGAATACCAAGTATGAAATTGTACAATGATGGTTAGTTTTTTATCTTTCATATCCAGAATTAATAGCATATTCATTTTCTTAGTTTTCCCCCTAAGAACATGTTTCACCTTCAATTCCCTACATTTCATGTACAAATAAAATATATATTTTTTATGGTAATAAGGTTGATTCTGATGGTCCTCAATGTGAACTATAAGTTTAAGAGTATTATCTAAACCAATTTGTTATATTATTCATGCTTCCACATATGTAGATCAATTTTTATTTTCCCTTTGGTATAATATATCTCTCCACATTTTCAATTTATTTATGTGTGAATTTTCACTTCACAATAGATTTTGGGTTACTTGTATCTCCTAGTGGAACATTAATTATCTTTAAGAACTCTTCTTGTCCTAGAATTATTGCAGAAAAATTATTGGGAATGCATCCATCTATGTTTCAAATCACACATATAACTTCTCTAACACAAGATTTTTCATTTTTTGACAACCTCTCATGAAATTAGTCTTTATCATGTGAAATATTCTTTTTTACTTTTTTCAAAATCCTTTCTTATGCTTCATTCAATTTTCTTGATTTATTAAAATCCATTTTCCAAAGAACTAATATATATTTAAGAATATTGAGAAATTTTTTAGAGTTTCACATTAATTAACCTGAGTTTCTTTCTTTATATATTTCTACTAAGATATGGAACTCCTTTTGATAATCATATTCTACCGATTCTATCTCTAATCATTCTTGTGTATTGTTTATAAGGATGACTTCCAATGATACTTATTGGGTGTCATATGTTTTGAATATTTCTTTAGATTTATACCCAAGGATGATTATTCAATATTCTATTGTCTTACCTTCTCATTTTTCTTTGATACATGTTGATATTTACATGCATCACTTATATTACCACCACCATATCCAACATCAAAAAAAATATTTGAGTTCGTCAAATTTGTTTGATGTAGATAGATTCTTATTGTTCTTTAATTTTTTCATCATTTACAACTTGACTTCCCCCTTGATATAGGCTTACTTTTTGATTTATAATTAAAGGTATTGTACCAACAATTCAATATACAATCCCACAACTTGTTGATGCACCAAGAAAGACCCAAAAAACATGATTATACTTTATCAGCTGCATGTTGTCCATAATTTCCAACATAATGAGCATTTTGTTTTTAGTCCTTCTTCACCACATGGTGGGATATTCTTGGCGAACCAAGATACTCTCATATTATTATATCCACCATGTACATGGATGTTGGTACCTCACCACATTTCTTAATCCATATTTTTTTATAATTTTTATTCAAACATGAACTTTTTGAAGAAACATATTTAGAAAAATCATTACATTGAGATATTGAGGATACTAATTTCTTCATTGTTTCTTGAGAGAAACCGTTAGGTGATTTAATGATATTATTTCCATATAATGGAGGTCTTATATCATTATAATCCTCCAAAAAACATTATGTGGTATTATCTTCATACATCTTTGATTGTGATGTCTCGATAAGATTTTGTTTTTAAAAATTGTCCAATTTGACTTCCAATAAAAGACATATCATAATGAGTTAATTCTTTTTTTCCATAGTAAATTTCATTCTATCATCATAGTTATTACTCAAATTCTCAACATCCAATACGTGAAATGATTTTTTATAATAGTAAGTATTTTTTATCCTATTGGACCTGATATCTAATTGTGCATTATTGACATTAAATAATTTTTTTTGATTTTTTCAAATGAATGGATATTATAATGGAATTATTTAGTGGAATTATATTTCTATTAGATTATTTTGATCCAATTTTCTTCACGTTTGGTGTATCTTCTTTTAAGATGCTCATATTTTAATTTAATGACTCCAACTTATGTGGAAATATTTTTACAAGTTTTGAATATGTTCCTCAAGATCTTATACATTTATTCATACTCAACCACAAATAAAGATAGTTCATTCTATATGATTTCAAAAATCCCACATATAGTAGAAACAAGATCTGTAATAAAACCATGAATCATATGCATTAATTCATCAATTGAAAAATAAACTGATATGATATCAATTCGACTACTTTTTGGATCATCTTTTGGATAGTTTAAAAATGAATACACATACCTCATGATTACTTGAATCCCTTGATCCCACCAATTTAGAAACAATTTCAACATATTTGGTTTTTGGGAAAACAATTTGTTCATATTCAGCAATTTTATATATGAAATTGTCATTTCTTGGAGGAACTAAAACTTATTCTCCCTCTTTTGATAAGAGGGATATCTTCTTCATCTTCCTAAATTTTTTTTTATTTTATTATTTAAATTATTTTTTGAGATATAATTATGATATGTGATAGAACCAACTCCTCTAAGTTTATACACCCTTTTGAATTGATAATAGAGAACATATCTTTAACCAACTTCAAAATGGACAATCCAATCCGAGGTGTGACCTATCACTATGATACTAATTTTTAGGATAACTTTGGGATGACCACACTAAGAGGGGGTGAATCAGTGTGGGATGAATTTTTACGACATCAAATATTTTATCTCTTTATTTACCTATATCACATATTCAATGAATAATTCTACTTACTTCTTCTCCTACTATTAGAAATCATGAACATAAAACAATAAAACATAAGGAACAACAGGGTTTATTAGTGAGGTTTTCCTCTAATGTGTATGACAACATCCCTAGTGTGTGGTGGTTATTAACCCACTAAAACACATATTTTCTTTTAATATAAATAAAATAACACACAATGGTATGACCTTGAATATGTTAAAATGGAACAAACTAGGTACAAAGTAATAATGAGCTTTCTATCCCTTTGCACAATAGATTGAAATTGTACCAACATGAATCAGGACCACATGTGTTTGTTAAAACCCCTTCTAAACTATAATAATTGATATTATTTTTATCATGTAGAAATTAGATTATCTTCCTCGATATTATTCCTACCTTTATAATATATGATTATATTTTAGGTTGAATACTTAAATCTTTGGCCTATGATAAATAAATTGACGTATGTCACTATCTATACCTTATTAACTTATTCTAATTTAGAGAAAATTAATTCTTATTTGTGTGAAACACTAGTTATTATATTTCTCTAACTTTAATACATAAAAAATTTACAATAGATTATCTATCAGATCTCTCTCTTGAAATAATAAGTTTTATCCTTTTGATCATATTGTCAAACCATAATTTATTATTCTGATTCTTCTCCAATATATATAAAATTAATGTGCATATATCCCTCCATGTTTTAATGCACCTTAAATATAAATATTTAAGTAGCATGTAGTTTCTTATATTTTAAAAAAATTGTGAACTAAACCTTTCTTGTTATTTTCAACGACAAATCCACATTTTATAATTCATCATGACTTATTCAAAAATCTGAAAATATTGACTGTAACTCATGATTTTAAGTGTGAGTTTCATCCTTATTTTTCGATATCAAAAGATGCTGAGAGTCATGGTGATTCCCCATCTTCTTTAATCACATGATCAACATCATGTGAATATGAGAACATCAAATGATGCATGAATATAATATCCATAGTGCAGTGCATTTATCTAAAGTGTGAGTGAAGTTTCTAGAGAATCATCTTCCAACTGGTTGCATAATAGATTACTCTTCTACACTATTTTTTTATCTTTTCCTTAATATATGGATATAACAATGTATCCATTATCTCTATGGAACATCACCCACAATATTTATAGAACCACCAAAAAAATTGAATATCTTATTACGGTGAAAACTTTTGTATTAATGAATATCCCACTATTGGTTATTATTTTCTCAAAATATTCACTTTTTGTTAGATTTTGGAATTCCACGATGTTGAGTGAAGATCTATCATGGGGAACTTGACCTCTAGGGATTTGTGGTGATTTTATTCTTCCAATGGCATAAAAATAGTTTTTAGATGGTTGTATATTTGTATCACTATGAACAGTATAATTTTTCTCTGAATAATCACATACATGCAATACATTCATTTCATGCATGAGGTTGAGATGAACATAGGAGTCTCATCCTTATATCATGATCAACGAAGATGAATGGACATCAGTTGTGGCATCAAAACAGTGGAATTATGGAGTACATATATAGAGTTAATGAGAGAAGGTTGAAGATAATTACTTGGAGGCATATGGATCATCAGATCAGTGACGATCAATGAAACATGTTATTTCCATAACATTTTTAAATGTGGGAACAATAACCCAAGTGCCACTATCCCACATCGATCTCCACTTCCTTCAGGCCCCACCTTATATTTACATGTATTCCTATTGATTTATAAAGCATGAAATTGGGTTTGACACCCATAACACTACAAACACACACTTCACAGTCTGTACCACAACTTTGTGGTCCACTAGGATTAGTTTTTGTACCTTGTGTCCACCCAACTAGTGCTATGCACCTTATGATTATCATGCAGAATCATATGCCCTATTTTTGTGTGTTATGGTCCCCTTCCTCAATGGGATGGATAGGTTTAATTCATCACATGTGGTTGAACCCTAGGGTTCTACATGTCTGGTTTAGGTGTTCTATTATTGGCCACTAGTTGAACCATTATTTTTAGGCCCATCATAAAATACATGGATCATTTCTTAGTATAAAAAATAATTTCAACCCAAGTCTTTCCATAATTCCAAACCACTGAAATATATTCACTTCTCAATTATTCTTCACATATTATTCATTAAATTACTTACCTTTTCTTTTTCATGGTCTTTATATATTCCTCCAATAATAATGTTTCAATCTTCATGAAAATACATGCATGGTGTTCATAAAACTCCCCATGTAATAATGAAATATTTCATGACTTATTTAATTTATCTCTATAATCTTCCATAAACTTCATATAATCACGAAATATCATTGAATTTATTATATTAATTTTTCATTTTAGTAGATAATGTGATTATACCACACACCATTAACAATTTTACTTGAAATTTATGAATAGTTTATCAATCATCGTAGTTAAAAAGTACATCATCCAAAATATAATATTTCACCTTAGAAATTTTAATGGATAGATCTTTAATCTTTAATAAACATTCATGAGAACACTAATGAACTTAAAAGTTATTCTTATTCTTAAATACATATTAATGTAAAATGTTTATTCACTTAATAACTCATTCAAAACAAATACAACACAATCACAAAATTAGATCATCATTGGTTGGTGGTATTTATGTTATCTAAAAAGTATTACATCATTTATTAGTGACAAAGTTATCTGGTTTCATAAAATTACTAGTTATTAAACCTAGAAACTAGTAGGATAATATGATTTAGTGTTGTGGTTTTAAATTTAGGTTTTTAGAAACCAACATTAAAAGTGATGCATGGATATTTTTACATTGTTTTTTTAAAAGAAACCTTAAAAAATCTTCAGAATTACCTTTAAGATCAGTTTTCTATAAACCAAAGTTAAAGTTAAAAAAATATTTTTAACATCAGTTTAATATAAAATTCAAATTAAAGGTTATAAAAAAACCTTTTTAAATTTTGTTTTATTGAAAACCGATGTTAAATTTTTGTAAAAAAGACATGCTTTTCTAGAAACCCTTATTTGTTTGAATGATTTTTTTGAAACCCTCCTTCTCTCAACCATTGATGGTACTCAATGACACTCGATATTCACTTAAAATAGGGATTCATAATATTTTCACATGTTTTATCCTTAATTATCCATCCTTCATATTTTTTAATGATCCTCAACATTATTTAGTCAACAGAAACCCTATTCTAGTCAACACGCAACCATGCTTCAAGTTTCTTATTGGTTCTTTTTTCTATTTATTTTTTTTCAAATGTTTTTATTTAATCATGTAGTGTATGATTTTTTTCCAATGAATTCATCTGAGTTCATAGGAATTAAGGATATATTTTTTATTATAGACCTCAAATTTTTTTATGTTATTGTTTTATTTTTTAAAATTAATTAACACTCTGTTAGTTATATGTTTAATTAATCCATTCATTTGTTTGTATAAATTTTGTTATCACCTATATATTTATTGTTATTTTTTTAATTTTATAAATATTTATTGATTATATATTGTTGTAACACACCAAGTTTTTCTAAAAATAAATATAAATGCATGGAACTTTGTTTTAAGTAGATATTTTTAATTATCCTTTAAAATATAAATTTTCTACTTCTATGTTCTTAATTTCAAGAAACTTTCATCTAAAATTGTGTTCAGTTTTTTATTTAGAGTCTGATGAAACCAACTTGTTTTTTTTTTGTGAATAGTAACATACCCTTATGAATAATAATATGAATAGTAATATGACTCTAATGAATAGTAAATCTTATTATTATTTTATTTTATTAAGGCTAGAAGATAATAGCATCTTGGTTAATTTTTCATTGTTAATTATCCTTTTGTCATATTACTATTCATCCTTTCATTGTTATCTTCTAGCCTCTTTGGGATTTTTTTGAAATTCAAGAATTTTTGATGAATAGTAAAATAAGATAAAATACGATAAATGCTAAATACTTGATTTACTGAATCATAGTTGATGTAAGGATGATGTAAGCCCACTTGGTTCGAAATGAAATGACATTTTTACTGTTTGGGGCCACATTAATTGAGATTATTCATAGTCTTGAGTAAAATATTATAATAATTATTGAAATAATCTAAAATACCTCCCCTCCTCCACTATAAATACCACCTTCACTCCCCTCTTCCTCACACACCTATCAAGCCTTTAGCATTGTCTAATTTCTGCCAAATTCCCTCCCCAACCTTCTTCACCACGTCCTAGATCTTATGGTATCACCAAAAGACCAGAATCGAAGCCCTTAAGAAGGATTTTGAGGAGAAGGGATCAAGAGGTAAACAACCTCTTTTATTTTCTTTCTTTTCATTCATTTTATGTTATTCTCTTCCATTCCCTTTGGCTTGTGTTGGGATATTTCATTAAATATTTCCCCTTACTGTCCATATTATTTATTAATGATAAGATATTCTTTTACTCTCATCAATATTGTTTTTATGAAATTTTAAGAGATGTCGTTAGGCTGTAGAAGTTTCGTAAGAAATTTCTCAAGTTTTTCTTTTATTTCATGATTCCCTTTTCTTATTTCCTCACACACACTTATACAAGAGGAATGAAATCTACAAAATCATTTATATTCTATATTTTCTCATGTTTATGGAAAATTCAATGTCATTATTCTTCTCCTCTCTCACTTATTTAAGGAATAAAAACATTTTCCGTGATGTGTCGAATTACCGACATCATGGACAATGTAATTTCAATTTCCCTTAATTATTATAAGTCTGGTCATGAAACCATTTATGTGGTTGAATCATGTTATAATATATGTTTTATGACTCATCCATGGTTCTGGAATTATTTTGTACTCATGGTTCTAATTTATAAGACTAAATGTCGTTGTTATTATCAGAGAACCACTTAAATGATCTAAACAAATATCATTAATGTTTTAACTTATGAATCATCCTCATATAAAGCATAAAATTGATAAATGGTGTAATTTAGGGTACATTAAATATGTGAATACTACTCTATTCAAATTCTGGAGTTTCACTTCCAATCGACAAGAACAACCATCATAAACCAATCATGGAAATCATGTGAAGAACTCACCCAAAAGCGGTGCAAGGAACAAAATACTAACAATTAATGGGTGAAATAATGTAATTAAATATCCATATAAGATGTTATAAACATGAACATGTTTCATTAAAATACTAATAACACTCTTTTAACCATTATACAGGAGTTTTAGACATGTTTGAAGTAAGACAATCCTAAGGTAAGGGAATTCTTAACCTGATTTACATTCTTTGGGTTAACATTCTACTTCATTATTTATGTGGTATTTTAATTGTTTGTGTGATGTATTATGATTATAATATGTTTAATAATGTTTATTTATAGAGTATATACATATTCCATCCACTATATTATGTCTCACTTCATGTATATGATCTTTATAAGGGACTTTTCTTCAAAAATCCACGTTTAAAATTCTGTTTTACAAGATTCAAAAGAAATGTTTTTATGATATTATTTATGTTGTATGATTATGTTTTGGTTATTGGGAATTGTTTATGATGAAGGCTGGGACCTATATTTCCCTCCAATTCATTAGGTATGTGTATGTTGGAGGTCGTCCGTATGGTTACTCCAAGTGTAACTGTGACGGTTACACAAAATATGAGGTAGTCGTGAGGGTTCCCAATTATAAGGTAGCTGTGATAGTTAGAATGTAACGCCTCGAACCCAGCTACCCAGAGTCGGTGCATTATTACATAACATTGGCATGATCACAAGAAAGATCAAATCTCGAAAGACCTATTGGTTTAGTAGCCTTGGAAACACTAGATATATTCATAAGTTTTACATTACATCATAAAATGAAAAACTACTACAACAACATAATGTTTCCACAGTCCACACTATAATCCCCTCATAATATCCCTGCAGGTCATTCATAACTTACATCTTCACTTCCTGGGAAAAATAAAACATAGAAAAGGGGTGAGCTCAAATGCCCAGTAAGGATAACAATATAGCGGAAACTTTCATAAATAAGAATAAACATTTAAGGCAATGTATAACTAAAACAAAAGCCTTTTAAATATGAACTTTCAACATGTTATGGCATAAATAAAATGAAATAATTCCATTTACTTATTCACATGGATATTCTACTAATCGAATAATCACATGCAAAAATCAATAACCACTTTCATAATGTTGGAATGCATAATGCCAGACTATCATAACCACATAGCCAAGGCCTCGTGCCAAGACTACAAATAAGATTTTGTCAAGGCCTTGTGCCAAGATACTAGTTTGTCTCATGAGACCTACCGATGCATCTAGGAGCTATAGCGGGCTCCACCCGTCACTTATTAAGTCCAATGCATTCCAATATGAAAAGGTTTAAACATAACATAAACATTCGTATTAAATCTAGCATACGAAATGTCAATAATTTCACCATAAACTATGAATGGTATAAAAATAGCACATCCACAGTCAAACATATCACAAAACCTTCAATACAATATAGAAGTTTTGTATCATAATAAATCAACTTCAAATAATCTTAAAATCCATCAAAGGATGTTGACATAGATGAAATCAAAATTCTTTTTAAAGAAATATCTCCTTTTATTTTGAAATAATTTAAGATCCATATAAAATAAAACATTTTCTTTGAAAATATTATTATAAGCTTGTAAGGGAAGTTTTGAAGATTTTATAACGGCGGAAAATAGCCGCACCCGCCGTATAAGTTGAAAAAACATTCTTACCTTAATTCTGTCGAAAAGGTTAAAAAGGACCTTGTTTTGAAAACGACCGAAAGATTCCTTTATAAACCACTTATAAAAGTCAAAAAGGGTATAAATGAATTTAACTCATATTCTAGTAAATAGTAAAAATGTTTTGAAATGCATTTTTAAGAAACATGGATGTGGATGATAAAGAGATCCTAGTAGATTATTACGTATAAACAACCTTGGATAATGAAGAGGTTGTAAAGTAAACCCTTACCTTGTACTTTTCCTTGGTTGGGGTAGGTTAACCTCCTGTATAATGGTGAAATAGTTGTTATTAAATTATACAAGAATCATATATATTAATATGATATCATATATGATCTTTTAACGTTGATTTGTTAATAATATCTTAGAATTATCGTCGTTTCAGGAGTTAACTTACTCATTTTCTTTTATATGTTTTGTTACATAAGCCATGGTTTTTGTATCTTATTCATATCCAGAATGATATACAGTCCTTAAACATCATTTTTAAATCATCAAATGATAATTATACTTGAATGGATACGATGGAGAATGAATCTCATCGCGTTCGTGGAGACGGTAGTCCGTACGTACGCACGAGCGACAATATCATTCTTTTGATATTAAAATAATATATAAATGGATGGTATATCATATATACAGAATCATTAACATGTTATATTTATTATTTACATGAGTTACACATCATTATTATACCCATCCAAATAATATTATATTTAATAACAATTACACCACGACGTGGAGACGGTAAGCCGTACGTACGCACGTATGGTGACATGTTATTCAAAGGGTGGATAGAATACTGAATATGATTGTACCATATTTATAATAACATCACAGTATATGTGAGATACTGGAGTTATTATTTTAGAATGGTAAGAACAAAGGAAGAAGAAGTGGAAGAAGAAATGAACTTGGAGAAGGGTGGTGAAATCACTACCTCTTCTTCGGGTTCTTCCTTTTGATTTGATCAAAAGGGATCCTTAGGTTGGCTTTCTGATCAAACTAAGGCCTCTAGGTTGTATTGAGGGATGTTGGGAGAGTATTTGGTCAGAGGTTGGCCGAGCCAAAATGCTTTTAAGGTGTGAAGAAATGAGAAGGAGGAGTGCCCTTTTATAAGAGGGGTGAGGGGCACCTTTGGAAAAGTTAGAAATATTAATTTATAATAAATTCATATTCGGTTTCTAAAGGCTCCAAAGTTGATTATCCAAAGGTTAAGGTGGGGATAGGTCGCAAACCACTCAACCAATAGAATTTAGACAGGTTTGGGTACTTATATTAACCTTATCTTTAAGTATTAACTCTAAGTTAATTAGTTTCACTTTTACAATGTCTCTTTGTATTTTTATATAATATGGTTAATAAACTTACTATATACATCCAAGCGACCCCCAAGTGGTCCATTAATGATGCACCTATACTTATATAAGTCTCTTTTCCGAACCTTAGATTTTTAGGAATTTAATATCAATTAATAATATAATATTTGTTTTAAAAACTCTTTTATGTCAATTTTGACACTATTCAATAGTTGATTTTTGTGAAACTCATAACAGATTGATTACTTCGAACAAAGTCAATTAAATGAATCCTAATATATCATATTATCCTAGAAAATTAGTTTGATTCATTAAAAGTTTCATATTATATTTTTTTGGGTATTTATAATATCAATTATTTTAATTTTTCACTATTATAGTAATTACGGCATCATCTTTGTGTCATAAATAAAATAAATTATTTAATGTCTAAAAATTATAAATAAAATATCATTATGTAGGAAATCTTTTTATCTTTCTAATGAATATTTATAATCTAAAATCCAACTTATATAACCATATGTAACAATTGTTTTGCTAAAAGATATATGCTTGTGTCATTTTTGTATTCATTTTGACTTAATTAAAATAAAGTGTCATTATCACTTACAAGTGGATCCATGGGGTCCCAAAATTGACACAAAGATGCCCATGGTCGACCATGTATCAACCAATAGGGTTAAGACACGTTTTAGGGTAATCTAGTATTATTATAATATTATTTTTTAACCCTTATTTACCGGATTTACCCTTAACCATGGTAAATAAAATATTTACCGCAGTAATTATTCAAAATGTCTAAAAATAAAAGTTACCTATTTACACAATTTGAACATCCTGATTCCAAATATGGAATCCATTTTCCTAAATTCAAAACACATAAGTGGCAGAAATTAATTTAAAATTAATTCCCGCTGTCAAAACAAAAAGCGTGTTTTTAAGAGATAATAACTATCAAAAGATTGACACTTGTTTATGTTCGGTTTAATTGTAAAATTATGTCCAATGACCAACATTATATTAAATAGTAAAAATATATTCTAAATATACTTTAAAACCACTCAAATTCATAATTTATTACTATTAATTATTTTGATTAAAAAAGTTGTTTTTAATTAAAATTTAGTAATTTTCACTATTCATCAAAATATGAAATTTATCCGAAAAGTACCAAAATTTCACCTTAGGCTAAATTTGATATTCCGAATCCAAAAATGAAGTCCATTTTAAAATATAAAATATATATAACTTCAAAAATTAGGTATTACTATTCATAACAGCTAGTTTGATTGGTTACGGTGTGTTAGAACTCGAAGTTGCGTACAACACACGCTACTGTTTTATTCAAAGGAAAGCGTACCGTGGAAGCTTGAGATGTTTCATTTTAAATTTTTTTGATGTCTCCATTTAGTCAAAAAGTTTAAAATATTGTATTTAAAAAGGTTTCACTATCAAAAGTTGATAAAAGTGCAATACTGAAAATGAATCTATTCTTGCATTATGACTAAGAAACTCATAATATGGATTCTAAAATTATAAGGATTATATAAAGTTTAAAATTTAGTTAATACTATTCATGACCTCTTTTAATGGATTTTTTTTGGTCAGTCATGGTGCAATTGAACTCAGTGTTGCGTGTAGTGCAAGTTATTGAATTATTTTGAAGAAATAACACACTATGAAATCTTGGGGTGTTACATTCTCCCCTCCTTCAATAAATTGCGTCCTCGCAATTTGAAATTGTTCTTCAAAAATAAAAGGTTGAAAGTAGAAAATATATTTGTGGGAAAAACCACATCGGAAATTGGGTTACTAAAATTTAGTCTTAATATGAGGAAAAGAGAAATCAAAGGGTCACCACCAAATTATGATCTCGATTAGGAGAACATTGGTGGAAATTAGAGACATATAATCGGAGGAAAAACGTAAATATTTATAGGTAGTGATTGAGGTCATCAATCACAAACAAGTGTATAATTGAGGTCCTTAAATTCATCAATCTATGATGATTTGAAATACCATCGGTTCAACAAAACATAGGGTATTAGGATAACACATTTTTGACGTTTCAAAATATCTTAGTTGAAATCCCACATCGAAAAATGAATTAATGAGGCCTCTATTTAAAATAAAGAGTGGAAAGTATGAAGATTACCGAAAATAACACATACTAGGGTTCCATGTACGAAAATATGGATATGGAAGAAAAATCTAGCCATCAATTATCTGATGGAGAGTGGTAGAGAACATGGCTATGAAAAGGCCAACAATCCCAAAGCCATAAATTAGTGATGATTTAAGGTACCATCTAGGACAACATTTTTGTTCTAAGTTCCTTTTATTAATGATGAGGAATTTATTTATGAGATTGGCTAAGATCATAAGGAGATATACTTAGTTTATAATTAGAGTTTTATCCATTAATAAATTTCTACCAAAACTCATCATTCACTCGTAAAAAAAATTCTATTTATACTATTCATAGAGGGTTCCAAAATAAACGAATTTATAATTCATCTACCAGATCTTTTAAAAAACTACTTTATTTAATCCAGGACATCTCGTGGGATAGTGGTAGGTGATACACCCTTGTCGCCCTTTGGTTGCGGGTTCAAGTCTCGCAGCCTTGCCGGACGCGACGGGTTGCCGCCCGACCTCCGGGTTGTCCTTTTATGGCAATCCAAAATAATCCAAACTAGAACTATCCAAAATACTTCTGTCCAAACTCACAGTCCAACATTCATAAGGAAGGTAAACATAATATAGATCATTTTTACCCCGTAATAGCATATGAATACCTTCATCATGTATTACCATATTCCTTATTGATTACATTCATGCTCCCTTATTCCATATAGAATGCTGGATATACTTCATTAATCCAAAAATGTTTTAAACCCCAACAATGATGGAATATACAAATCATTAATCAGTTCCAAGGTAGTCAAGAATATCCAATATAATTTATCCAAAACAATCACATATTATTCCAAAATCACTACCTCAGTATCAGAACTATATTATGGTTTATCATTCTCTCAACCATATATTTTCCAAAAATATATCCTGCTAATGAGTCACTTTTCTTTGTTCCACACAATCTCAAGTCCTTAATGAAATAGTACTGCAGTACAATCCTTATATACTCCATAATTATTATAACAAGTACATTGTTGATACAACACTCAATTGACATAATCAACATAAGAACTCTAATCATTCCTCTTCATCTGTGGTAGTATCATAACTTGATTATTATCCAATAGTATCATTTGCGGCATAGTCTGATGACTGGGACATAGGTTCGCGTAGTGTCCAAACTCCTTGCAAATGAAGCATTGTACATTTAAAACCATTTTCTTACCTTTGCAGTCACGTACTTTGTGCCCTTTTTCTCCACACTTATAACAAACTCCCATTCCTTTCAGGCAAGTTCCAGGGTGTTTCTTTCCACAGTTACCACATATGGGAAAATTCTTCTTTTCCCTCTTACTTTTATCCATCTTTCTCTCTTCCATCCTTTTCTTCTATTGCTTCCCTTCAAAGCCATAGGACTCAGTAAACTCTTTACTTATCTTATCAACACATGATATTATTTCTTCATATGATGATAATACATGGGAGACTATTTCTCTTATAAATTATAGCTTAAGACCATGAAAGATATGATCCTTCCTTCTCTTTGGATCATGTGCATTTCTGGAGTTCTCATTCCTTCTACTGGGCGCCATTTCTAAACAATGGCATACACTAGATCAGTTTATGAATCAAAATACATAATCCCATACTTATAAAACACTTAACATAAATTGAACTATTTATGGATATAATCCATAATCATAAGAATGTTTTCTTTGAGGAAGTATATACTCATAATCCCTTCAAAATGATTTGTAAAGAAAATGAGAGTTATCCTAAGCATATCCCCCGGGAGTGTCGTAACCAAGAGTGCAGCAAGGCCCGTTGTCGTGCACCAGTTCCCGTTCGAGTCTAGCTCAAAGCGGTGTTTTCGGGTTTTACCCCTAGGTACATCTGTGCCAGAGCCGCCTCTACCTGCTCGTATCCAGACAGGGATGTATTGCTCGGAAAACTCACAAAATCTCTACAATACCAAAATTCTAGGAAGTTCTTCTATACTAATCCTCAAAGTTAATCTTAGGTCTACGTGCTCTAATCAGAGTTTATCTAAATCTAGCTTCCAAGGTTTGTACTAAACTTCCTCTGATACCAACTGTAACGCCCCGACCCCAGCTACCCAGAGTCGGTGCATTATTACATAACATTGGCATGATCACAAGAAAGATCAAATCTCGAAAGACCGATTGGTTTAGTAGCCTTGGAAACACTAGATATATTCATAAGTTTTACATTACATCATAAAATGAAAAACTACTACAACAACATAATGTTTCCACAGTCCACACTATAATCCCCTCATAATATCCCTGCAGGTCATTCATAACTTACATCTTCACTTCCTGGGAAAAATAAAACATAGAAAAGGGGTGAGCTCAAATGCCCAGTAAGGATAACAATATAGCGGAAACTTTCATAAATAAGAATAAACATTTAAGGCAATGTATAACTAAAACAAAAGCCTTTTAAATATGAACTTTCAACATGTTATGGCATAAATAAAATGAAATAATTCCATTTACTTATTCACATGGATATTCTACTAATCGAATAATCACATGCAAAAATCAATAACCACTTTCATAATGTTGGAATGCATAATGCCAGACTATCATAACCACATAGCCAAGGCCTCGTGCCAAGACTACAAATAAGATTTTGTCAAGGCCTTGTGCCAAGACACTAGTTTGTCTCATGAGACCTACCGATGCATCGAGGAGCTATAGCGGGCTCCACCCGTCACTTATTAAGTCCAATGCATTCCCATATGAAAAGGTTTAAACATAACATAAACATTCGTATTAAATCTAGCATACAAAATGTCAATAATTTCACCATAAACTATGAATGGTATAAAAATAGCACATCCACAGTCAAACATATCACAAAACCTTCAATAAAATATATAAGTTTTGTATCATAATAAATCAACTTCAAATAATCTTAAAATCCATCAAAGGATGTTGACATAGATGAAATCAAAATTCTTTTTAAAGAAATATCTCCTTTTATTTTGAAATAATTTAAGATCCGTATAAAATAAAACATTTTCTTTGAAAATATTCTTATAAGCTTGTAAGGGAAGCTTTGAAGATTTTATAACGGCGGAAAATAGCCGCACCCGCCGTATAAGTTAAAAAAACATTCTTACCTTAATTCTGTCGAAAAGGTTAAAAAGGACCTTGTTTTGAAAACGACCAAAAGATTCCTTTATAAACCACTTATAAAAGTCAAAAAGGGTATAAATGAATTTAACTCATATTCTAGTAAATAGTAAAAATGTTTTGAAATGCATTTTTAAGAAACATGGATGTGGATGATAAAGAGATCCCAGTAGATTATTACGTATAAACAACCTTGGATAATGAAAAGGTTGTAAAGTAAACCCTTACCTTGTACTTTTCCTTGGTTGGGGTAGGTTAACCTCCTGTATAATGGTGAAATAGTTGTTATTAAATTATACAAGAATCATATATATTAATATGATATCATATATGATCTTTTAACATTGATTTGTTAATAATATCTTAGAATTATCGTCGTTTCGGGAGTTAACTTACTCATTTTCTTTTATATGTTTTGTTACATAAGCCATGGTTTTTGTATCTTATTCATATCCATAATGATATCCAGTCCTTAAACATCATTTTTAAATCATCAAATGATAATTATACTTGAATGGATACGATGGAGAATGAATCTCATCGCGTTCGTGGAGACGGTAGTCCGTACGTACGCACGAGCGACAATATCATTCTTTTGATATTAAAATAATATATAAATGGATGGTATATCATATATACAGAATCATTAACATGTTATATTTATTATTTACATGAGTTACACATCATTATTATACCCATCCAAATAATATTATATTGAATAACAATTACACCACGACGTGGAGACGGTAAGCCGTACGTACGCACGTATGGTGACATGTTATTCAAAGGATGGATAGAATAATGAATATGATTGTACCATATTTATAATAACATCACAGTATATGTGAGATACTGGAGTTATTATTTTAGAATGGTAAGAACAAAGGAAGAAGAAGTGGAAGAAGAAATGAACTTGGAGAAGGGTGGTGAAATCATTACCTCTTCTTCGGGTTCTTCCTTTTGATTTGATCAAAAGGGCTCCTTAGGTTGGCTTTCTGATCAAACTAAGGCCTCTAGGTTGTAGTGAGGGATGTTGGTAGAGTATTTGGGCAGAGTTTGGCCGAGCCAAAAGGCTTTGAAGGTGTGAAGAAATGAGAAGGGGGAGTGCCCTTTTATAAGAGGGGTGAGGGGCACCTTTGGAAAAGTTAGAAATATTAATTTATAATAAATTCATATTCGGTTTCTAAAGGCTCAAAAGTTTATTATTCAAAGGTTAAGGTGGGGATAGGTCGAAAACCACTCAACCAATAGAATTTAGACAGGTTTGGGTACTTATATTAACCTTATCTTTAAGTATTAACTCTAAGTTAATTAGTTTCACTTTTACAATGTCTCTTTGTATTTTTATATAATATGGTTAATAAACTTACTATATACATCCAAGAGACCCCCAAGTGGTCCATTAATGATTAACCTATCCTTATATAAGTCTCTTGGCCGAACCCTAGATTTTTAGGAATTTAATATCAATTAATAATATAATATTTGTTTTAAAAACTCTTTTATGTCAATTTTGACACTATTCAATAGTTGATTTTTGTGAAACTCATAACAGATTGATTACTTCGAACAAAGTCAATTAAATCAATACTAATATATCATAATATCCTAGAAAATTAGTTTAATTCATTAAAAGTTTCATATTATATTTTTTTGGGTATTTATAATATCAATTATTTTAATTTTTCACTATTATAGTAATTACTGCATCATCTTTGTGTCATAAATAAAATAACTTATTTAATGTCTAAAAATTATAAATAAAATATCATTATGTAGGAAATCTTTTTATCTTTCTAATTAATATTTATAATCTAAAATCCAACTTATATAACCCTATGTAACAATTGTTTTTCTAAAAGATATATGCTTGTGTCATTTTTGTATTCATTTTGACTTAATTAAAATAAAGTGTCATTATCACTTACAAGTGGATCCATGGGGTCCCAAAATTGACACAAAGATGCCCATGGTCGACCATGTATCAACCAATAGGGTTAAGACACGTTTAGGGTAATTTAGTATTATTATAATATTATTTTTTAACCCTTATTTACCGGATTTACCCTTAACCATGGTAAATAAAATATTTACCGCAGTAATTATTCAAAATGTCTAAAAATTAAAGTTACATATTTACACAATTTGAACATCCTGATTCCAAATATGGAATCCATTTTCCTAAATTCAAAACACAGAAGTGGCAGAAATTAATTTAAAATTAATTCCCGCTGTCAAAACAAAAAGCGTGTTTTTAAGAGATAATAATTATCAAAAGATTGACACTTGTTTATGTTCGGTTTAATTGTAAAATTATGTCCAATGACCAACATTATATTAAATAGTAAAAATATATTCTAAATATACTTTAAAACCACTCAAATTCATAATTTATTACTATTAATTATTTTGATTAAAAAAGTTGTTTTTAATTAAAATTTAGTAATTTTCACTATTCATCAAAATATGAAAGTTATCCGAAAAGTACCAAAATTTCACCTTAGGATAAATTTGATATTACGAATCCAAAAATGAAGTCCATTTTAAAATATAAAATATATATAACTTCAAAAAGTAGGTATTACTATTCATAACAGCTAGTTTGATTGGTTACGGTGTGTTAGAACTCGAAGTTGCGTACAACACACGCTACTGTTTTATTCGAAGGAAAGCGTACCGTGGAAGCTTGGGATGTTTCATTTTAAATTTTTTTTATGTCTCCATTTAGTCAAAAAGTTTAAAATATTGTATTTAAAAAGGTTTCACTATCAAAAGTTGATAAAAGTGCAATACTGAAAATGAATCTGTTCTTGCATTATGACTAAGAAACTCATAATATGGATTCTAAAATTATAAGGATTATATAAAGTTTAAAATTTAGTTAATACTATTCATGAACTCTTTTAATGACTTTTTTTTGGTAAGTCATGGTGCAATTGAACTCAGTGTTGCGTGTAGTGCAAGTTATTGAATTATTTTGAAGAAATAACACACTATGAAATCTTGGGGTGTTACATAGAAGATTATGTAAGTAATGCCCCAAGATACCTTTATTGTTCTATTTATGTTTTTTTTGAAACCTCATGTTTCACAAGGTATGTTTTTTATACATACATACATATATATATACTGGTGATAAGTAAGTCTTTTGAAAATGATTTCGTACAATACATGTTTTCATGGACTAATGTGTTCTTTCCTGCTTTTTCATACCTTACTAAGCTTATGTTCTCATCAAAAGTTTTTAAATTATTTTCATAGGTTAATGGATGATTAATACAAAGAAGGAAGCCATTTTAAATGTTTAATAATTTTCAAGGAGTCTTGTTTTAGTTTTAATGTTTTATATTTTGGAAAAAATGGAAACTGTTTTTATGGTATCCACCCTGTAAAAATGTGTAATGTTATGAATGTATTGTCCTAATTCTCTAAATCTATAAACATTAAAAGATCCTCAATGTAAAATGAAGTGTTTTATTGACTAAATTCTAGATTATGTATGCATTAAGGCCACGTCTTTATAGTTGGTATTAGAGGAAGGCTTAGATAACTTTACATGTTAGGGTGATGTTAATAGAATACCATAAATGATTTTCACTCTATGTTTAATTTGAAATGTTATAGAATTTAAATATTACCATGTTGCTTCATCTAAG
The DNA here is from genome assembly GCA_963277665.1 of Viscum album. Taxonomy (NCBI): domain Eukaryota; kingdom Viridiplantae; phylum Streptophyta; class Magnoliopsida; order Santalales; family Viscaceae; genus Viscum; species Viscum album. The sequence goes on from OY728134.1 coordinate 1,074,342,505, forward strand.
AAATGTTTTTTTCAGAATGGTTGTCTGTAGAAGGAACATGGATGCTGAAGAGGAGAGGCACCGACAGAATGACATCCTTCCTGATCTACAGCCCAGAATGGTAGGGATTGGAACTGAGCAGTTTGTGATAGTAATGGCCCAGCTAACACAGGAAATAAATGGTGGTGTCATCCATGAAAGAGAACCAATAGAGGTACCACAATGAGACATGACAGTAGTGGAACATTTTATGAGACAACATCCTCCTGCATTCAATGGATCTTCTGACCTAGTATCAGCTGAAGGATGGATCAAAGCCCTTGAAAAGATATTCGATGTTATGAGATGTTCAGACAATCAAAAGGTAAGTCTTTCCATTTATCATTTTAAAGGGGAAGCTGATCAGTTGTGGTCAGTGGTAAGGAATATTATGGGTAGGGAGGATTTTGATGCCTTAGAGTGGGATGGATTTAAAAGTCTTTTCCTTGAAAAATATTTTCCTAAGGTGGTGCGACTTATAATGGAGAAGAAATTCATTGAATTGAAACAGAAGGAGGAAGATTCAGTGGCTGTGTATGAATAAAACTTCACCCGACAGGTGAGGTATACTCCGAATATTATTCTGGATCTCAATAGAAAAATCAACCATTTTTACTCAGGATTGAAGCCAAGATATCGAAGGGCGTTGGCCTCCTGTGAATTAAAAAGCTATGAGAAACTTGTCTGATGTGCTAAGAGGGTAGAGATGGATTTTGCTGATGATCACGTGCATTTTTGAAACAAAGAGAAGAAGAGGTCCATTTGGCAAGAAATGGGCAATAATCAACCAAAGAAATCTGATGGTAAGAAAATCCAGTTTCCAGTTTGTGAAAAGTGTGGCAATAAGCACCCTGGGGAATGTCTTAGCAAAACAAGAAAGTGTTTTAAATGTGGTAAGTTTGGACATATGGACCGAGATTGAAATTAAAATGATCCAAAGACTAATCCTGATAATAAAACTGTAAAGTGTTTTAAATGTGATGATATGGGTTATTATGCAAACGCCTGGCCAAAGAGAGATATGAATGATGCAAAGAAGCCAGACTACAAGAAAAAAGGTGTAGTGAGCTCCTTTGCGACTACGTCAGTAGATTTCGGGCCATCTAATGAAGTTGTATCGGGTACTTTTTTTGTTCACTCATATTTTTCTAAAGTTTTGTTTGATACGAGGTCTACACATTCCTTCATCTCTTAGAAATTTTCTAGTAATTTGGAATTATCACCTCAAAAAATGAGACCTGAACTTATTGTTAAAATACCAAGGGGAAATGTTATAGAAAAGGGTAATTATAAGAATCTTTCTATTGTGGTCTGTGGAAAGACTTTACCTGCAAAACTTATTGTTTTACCCTTACTCAAGTTTGATGTTATTCTGGGGATGGACTGGCTATCTTATTATCATGATAAGATTGACTGTAGAGCTAAAGAAGTTGTTTTTCAAAAAGATTTTCAGTTTTTATACAAGAATGAACCCATACAATTGATAACATATCAGGAAGCTGAGAAACTATTGAAAGATGGAAATGAAAGTTATCTTGCTCATATTTTTGAGAACAATGGAACTATTCAAATTAATGATGTTCCAGTGGTAAATGAATACCTTGATGTTTTTCCTGATGAGTTACCCAGTGTCATACCTGATCAAGAATTCGAATACACAATTGACTTAGTTCCTAATGCTAATCCAATTTCAAAACCTCCTTATCGTATGGATCCAATTGAACTTCTTGAATTGAAAAATCAGTTTCAGGATTTGCTTGACAAAGGATTCATTTGTCCTAGCACTTCACCATGGGGAGCCCCTGTTTTTTTTGTTCAAAAGAAAGATGGTTCCATGAGACTTTGCATTGATTATAGAGCTTTGAATAACATCACTATTAAAAACAAGTATCCTTTACCGCATATCGATGACTTTTTTGATCAGCTCCAGGGAGCTCAGTACTTTTCCAAGACTGACATGAGATCCAGATACCATCAACTAAAGGTGAAAGAGGATGACATCCTGAAAACAGCCTTTCGTACTAGATATGGGCATTATGAATTTGTTGTTATGCCATTTGGATTAACTAATACACCTGCTGTATTTATGAATCTTATGAATAGAGTATTTCATGAGTTATTTGATAAGTTTGTGCTTGTATTTATTGATGACATTATGGGTTTTTCTAAGAATAAATAGGATCATGAAAAACATATAAGGGTTGTTTTAAAAACTTTAAAATAAAATAAACTATATGGAAAACTCAGCAAGTATGATTTTTGGTTAAAACAGATTTCTTTTCTTGGGCACATTGTAAATAAGGATGGAATAATAGTTGATCCTACCAAGACCAAATTAGTTGATGAATGGAAAAGACCCACAAATGTTACAGAGATTCATAGTTTTCTAGGCTTAGGAAGTTATTACCGACGGTTTGTTAAGAACTTTGCACAGTTATCAAGCCCGATTACTAAGTTAACACAGAAAGGGGTTAAATTTGTTTGGACAGAATAATGTGATGTTTTTTTCAGGAACTGAAGAAGAGATTGGTGAATTCTCCAATTTTGGACTTACCTTCCTGAAATGGTGAGTTTGTCATCTACAGTTATGCTTCTTTGAAGGGACTTGGTTGTGTTTTGATGCAGAATGATCAGTTAATTGCCTATGATTTGAGGAAACTTAAACCCCATTAGATAAATTATCCAACACTTGATTTGGAATTGGCAGCTGTGGTTTTGGATTTTAAAATTTGGAGGCATCATTTATATGGATCCAAATTCCAAATATATACTGACCATAAAAGTCTGAAGTATATATTCACTTAGAAGGAATTAAAGATGAGGCAGAGAAGATGGATTGAATTGATAAAGGATTATGACTGCACGATCAATTACCATACTGGAAAAGAAAACAAAGTGGCAGATTCCTTAAGTCGAAAACATCATGCATCATTAACTATGTTACATTTAGAACATGATACCTTGATTAATGATTTAATGAATTTGGGCTTAGAAGTTGTTGGTGCAGGGAATATATCTGTTTTGTTTCAGGTTTCAGTGAAGTCTTCGTTGTCAGACATAATTAAGCGAGCACAAAAGGAAGACCGTGAGCTACAGAAAAAGGTTCAATTGGTTAAAGTGGGAAAGTTTCTAGAATTTAACCTTGATAAAGATTGTGTTTTAAGATTTGGTAAAAGGTTGTGTGTGCCTTGTGATTCCCAGTTGAAGAAAGAATTATTGTGTGAAGCCCATAGTTCTCCATTTTCTATTCATCCTAGCAGTACTAAGATGTACATAGACCTTCAGGAGTATTATTGGTGGGATAGAATGAAAAGAGATATTCCCGATTTTACCATGAAATGTTTGACATGTCAGCAGGTTAAAGCGGATTGGTAGTTACCGAAGGGGATGCTTCATCCTTTTCCAGTTCTAGAGTGGAAATGTGAGAATGTATCCATGGACTTTGTGGTGGGAATACCAAATAATTCTCGAGGTAATAATGCGATTTGGGTTATTGTTGATTGGCTAACAAAGTCTGCACATTTTATTTCTATTCGAGATACAATGACTTTAGATCAGATTTCTCGATTGTACCTTAAAGAGATTGTAGGTTACATGGAGTTCCTCTTTCCATTGTATCTGACCGAGATCCAAGGTTCACTTATAACTTTTGGAAGGTACTTCAAAAGTCGTTGGGCACATTGTTAAATTTCAGTACATCTTTTCATCCTCAATCAGATGGGCAGTCAGAACGAATGATTCAGACTTTGGAGGATATGCTTCGAGCTTGATCAATGGAATACCAGGGAATTTGGGATCAACATCTTTATTTAGTTGAGTTTTCTTATAATAACAGTTTTCATTCCAGTATTCAGATGGCACCTTTTGAGGCCTTGTATGAGAAGCGGTGTCAGACTCCAGCATTTTGGGAGAAAGATGGTGAAAGAAAGTTTATGGGGCCAGAATTAGTTGAAGAAGTGGCTGAGAAAGTGAGGATGATCCAGTAGCATATGAGGATAGATCAGAGAAGGTAGAAAAGTTATGTAGATAAAATAAGGAAAGACACCTCTTTAGAGGTAAGTGACCGTGTTTTTCTTAAAGTCTCTCCTTGGAAAAGTGTGACGCGTTTCGGTAAAAAGGGAAAGTTAAGTCCACGGTTCATCGGTCCTTTTGAAATCTTGGAGAAAGTCGGAATAGTTTCATACCGCGTAGCATTTCCTCTGAGCTTGTTTCAGGTACACAATGTTTTTCATGTTTCGATGTTGAGGAAGTATGTGCCAGATTCATCACATGTCTTGAGCCCAGAAGTAGTTCAGCTGGAAGAGAACCTTTCCTATGAAGAGAAACTAGTTTAGATTCTTGATCGAAGGGAACATGTATTGCGGAATAAGGTAATCCACCAGGTAAAGGTTTTGTGGAGGAACCACATGGTTGAAGAAGCAACATGGGAGTCTGAAAATTCTATGAGGGAAAAATACCCTCAGTTGTTTAATAAGTAAATAAAATTGCGAGGACACAATTTCAAGAAGGTGGGGATAATGTAACACCCCATGTTTTTCTAAAAATAAATAGAAATGCATGGAACTTTGTTTTAATTAGATATTTTTAATTATCCTTTAAAACATAACTTTTCTACTTCTATGTTCTGAATTTCAAGAAACTATCATCTACAATTGTGTTCAGTATGTTATTTAGAGTCTGATGAAACCAACTTGTTTTTTTTCTGAATAGTAAAATACCCTTATGAATAGTAATATGAACCTAATGAGTAGTAAATTTTATTATTATTTTATTTTCTTAAGGCTAGAATAAAATAACATCTTGGTTAATTTTTCACTGTGATAAAGTTGTAGTTATAGAATTAGAACTGTTAATTTTTGAATTAAGTATGATTTTATTTAAAATTTAAATTAACAATATTTAGAATTTTTTTTTTAAAAATGGACTTCATTTTTGAATTCCACACATCGAAAAATGTTTATGGTAATTTTTTGGAATTTTTCTGAAATTCAAGAATTTTTTATGAATAGAAAAATACGATAAAATATAATAAATGCTAAATACTTGATTTACTGAATCATAGGTGATTCAAGGATGATGTAAGCCCACTTGGTTCAAAATCACATGACATTTTTACTATTTGGGGTCTCATGAAGTGAGATTATTCATATTCTTGAGTAAAATATTATAATAATGATTAAAATAATCTAAAATACCTCCCCTCCTCCACTATAAATACCACCTTCACTCCCCTCTTCCTCCCACACCTCTCAAGCCTTGAGAATTGTCTAATTTCTGCCCAATTTCCTCCCCAACCTTCTTCCCCACGCCCTAGAGCTACTGGTCTCACCAAAAGACCAAAATCAAAGCCCTTAAGAAGGATTTCAAGGAAAAGGGATCAAGAGGTAAACAACCTCTTCTATTTTCTTTCTTTTCTTTCATTTTATGTTATTCTCTTCCATTACCTTTGGATTGTGTTGGGATATTTCATTAAATATTTCCCCTTACTGTCCATATTATTTATTAATGATTATATATTCCATTCCTCTCATCAATCTTATTTTTATGAAATTTTAAGAGACGTTGTTAGGCTGCCGAATTTTCATAAGCAATTTCTTAAGTTTTTCTTTTATTTCATGATTCCTTTTTCTTATTTACTCGCCCCCTATTATCCAAAAGTAATGAAATCTCTAGAATAATGTAGATTCTTTATTTTATCATGTTTATGGAAAATTCATCATCATTATTCTTCTTCTCTCCCACTTATTTACGGAATAAAAACATTGTCCGTGATATGTCGAATTACCGACATCGTGGATGATGTAATTTAAATTTCCATTAATTCTTATAATTCTGGTCATGAAACCATTTATATGGTAGAAACATGATATAATATATGTTTTATGACTCATCCATGGTTCTGTAATTATTTTTTACTCATGGTTCTAATTTATAAGACTAAATGTGGTTGTTATTATCAAAGAACCACTTAAATGATCTAAACGAACATCATTAATGTTTTAACTTATGAATCATCCTCATATAAAACATCAAAGTGATAAATAGTATAATTTAGGGTACTATAAATATTTAAATACTACTCCATTCAAATTTTGGATTTTCACTCCCAATCGACAAGAACAACCATCATAAACCAATCATGGAAATCATGTGAAGAACTCACCCAAAAGCGGTGCAAGGAAACAAATACTAACAATTAATGGGTGAAATGATGTATTGAAATGACCATCTAAGATGTTATAAACATGAAAATGTTTCTTTAAAATACTAATAACACTCTTTTTACCATTATACAGGAGGTTTAAAAAGGTATTAAGTAAGACAAGCCTAAGGTAAGAGAATTCTTAACCCGATTTCCATTCTTTGGGTTAACATTATACTTCGTTATTTATGTGGTATTTTAATTATTTGTGTGATGAATTATGATTATAATATGTTTAATAATGTGTATTTACAGATTATATACATATTGAATCCACTCTATTAAGTCTCACTCCAAGTATATGATGTTTATAAGGGACTTTTCTTCTAAAATCCTCTTTTAAAATTCTATTTTACAAGATTCAAAATCAATGTTTTTATGATATTATTTATGTTGTATGATTATGTTTTGGTTATTGGGAATTGTTTATGATGAATTTTGGGACATATATTTCCCTCAAATTCATTTGGTATGTGTATGTTGTAGGTCATCCGTATGGTTACTCCAAGTGTAACTGCGATGGTTACACAAAATATAAGGTAGCCGTGAGGGTTACGAATTATAAGGTAGCTGTGATGGTTACAAGATTATGTAAGTAATTACCCAAGATAAATTTATTGTTCTACTTATTTTATTATGTATTTGTGGAAATATCATGTTTCATAAGATAAGTTTTTAATACATATATATATATATATACAGGTGATAAGTAAGTCTTTTGAAAATAATTTTATACGTTACAAGTTTTCATGGACTAATGTGTTCTTTCCTTATTTTTCATACCTTAATGAGCTTTTGTGCTCACCACAAGTTTTTAAATTATTTTCATAGGTTAATGGATGATTAAGACAAAGAAGGAATCCATGTTAGATGTTGAAGAATTGTCAAGGAGTCTTGTTTAAGTTTTAATGTTTTATATTTTGGAAAAAATGGAAACTGTTTTCATGGTATCCACTCTGTAACAATGTGTAATGTTATGAATTTATTGTCCTAATTCTCTAAATCTCTAAACTTGAAAAGATCCTCAATGTAAAAGTAAGGGTTTTCTTAACGAAATCTGAGATTATGCATGAAATAAGGTTGGGTCCTTATAATTGTTTTTAATTATCATTGTGTTGGGTTATAATTGTTTTTATTTATATTTTTTTATCATTATAATTTTTTATGGTTGAAATCATATTTTTTATTCACTTTTTTTATTTATAAATTTATTTTTTCTAAATAATGACTTTTGATTAAATATTTTTTTTATTGTAACTTTTTTATAATTTGTAAATTTTTTTAAAGGCATAATTTATTTGTTAAAAATTAATGTAGGTTTAAAATATCTGTTTTTATATATTCTTAATCAGTTTTATTTAAAATTATCATTGATATGTCTTGATTATTTTTTTTTATGTTTAATATTTATCTATTTATATAAATTTTTAATTTTTCATATGTTTTAATATATTCACTTTTTATATTGTGATATTAGGTATTTAATGGATCACAATTAAAATAAATTTTGGAAGAACCACTGATTAATATAAAAAAGGAGTTGATAATTTCATGGAGTTTTCTAAAGGAAATCTTCAAAATAAAGATATGATTTTTTGTCCATACGTAAAGTGTTTTATTATGATAAAGTGAAATTCCATTGAAATAAAACATCATAGAATTTGATATGGTTATAACTTTTTTATATTTTATGGTCAAATAATAGTAAATTCAACATATATTGTGGATGAAAATATTTAGCATGAGACAGAGGTCAAAATTCAGGAATAGATTCATGATGTAAGTGTTGAAACCATGGAAAGAAACAAAAATTGTTGAATGATTATATAGAGATTCTATGAAATAATTATTCTCATGTTACACTAAAGTCATAGTGTTATCATAAATTATAAGATTAGATAAATTGATATTAGGAAATTGGTGGAGTGACAAAATTTTGGCAAAATTTACTGAAATTTTAAAAGAGATACTTCCAAAAGGCAATAGGCTCTCAGATTCCAATTATAACACAAATAAAATATTATGCCCCTTAGGATTTGGGTATAAAAAGATATATGTTTTCACTAATGATTATGTGTTTTATAGGAAGGAATATGAATGTTTATAAAATTTTTCTAAATATGGGAAATGACAATATAATATGGATGTAAAATTAAACTTTGGGTAATTCTTAAGTGATAAAACCAATCCTCCCACTAAATTAATTTAGTATATTATCGATACCAGTAAAAAATACTATCACCATGTTATGTTATTTTTTCAAATCCATTTGTAGAAAATTTGTTGATCCAACTCTGTTAGATTTGTTGGAGAATGAACATAACCACATACATTGTCAACTATATTATTTTTGATATAATGGTTAATCTAGTGATTCATTTTGTGTGTGAGAAAAGAATATGTGGGCCTATTTATTTACGTTGGATATATCCGTTTTAAAGATATATGAAAATTTTGACAGGTTATGTTAAATATTGATAAAACACTATTTTATTGAATATTTTATTGATAATAAATGATATAATTTCCTCACATTGTGTTAAATGTGTTTATTTATAAAATATTTGGGATTAGATCATTCATTTGAATATTTGATGAAAATTCCAGTTTTACCCTTTATAGTTCACTGTAGTATTTCGAATATAAATATTTTAATATTTATTATTTGAAATTGAAATATTGTAACTGTGTTTCTAACTTAAGTATATACAACTTTTATTCAGTACACTAGAGCTAAATAGTTCATTTGGTTGTTGAATTTGGGCAATGAAGTCAACGTTGGGCTGGGCTCGCCAGAATGGAGAAGCTTCTGTATTTATGCCATAACTCCTTCATATGGGCCTGTATTGATCCCAAATTTGGAGAGGGTATAGAATACACATATACTCACATTTTCTCCTTCTGGAAGGCCGGCAAATTCACGCGTTTTGGTGGTCAAATGGGCGGTGAAAGTTGGCATAAAATATTTCGCCGAATTTCCACATTCACACTTGAAACCACTTGTAACCTCTCCTCCCCTCCCCTCTATAAATTAGAGTTTTTTTTCTCATTTTGAGGGTTTGGGACGTGCATTGGGAAGTTGAGGGCAGAGGATAAGTGGATCCACTCCAATTCTCCAACCATTTCAATAAGGGTAACTCTTGAAGCAAGGATCCCTTCGACGAAGCCTTCTTCTTCTCCTTCATGTTGTAATGATTTTGTTTATGTAATAAACTTCTTTGTTATTCTTTTATTTCTTCTCTTTTCTTATGTTTTGTTTAAATTTCTTCTTCTATTAATCTTCCTAATTGGGCTGTAATTCTTGAGTAGAAGCGTTATTGGGTTATACCCATTTTAAACCTTTGCACATGCAAAACGCTTCTACGATGATTACGCCACCCATGGAAGAGTAGTCTTTTAGTAATCAATCTATCTTCTACCCTCTTAATTTAATTATTTTGAATCAATGAGCTACTGTAATTCACTTAATATGATCCATGAATTGTGTTTTTAAATTGTAAGAAACTAAGCAAGCAATTGAATAATTTACACAAAAACACGCAAGGTCGGGATTTTGTGTAAATTGTGAGAGCGCGATCTTAATCGGTAATACAAGACCACACGGGATAAATTTGTAGAGTTCAAATATAATCCCTAAACAAAATTCATCCTCATTTCCAGAATGGATATGTGCCTTAATTTACCACTGACCATAAGCTCATCTTAGAACATCAATCAAATATCATTATCGATTAGAGGCCTTAATTATTCAAATATATATATATAAGAAGAGGTGATTGAGTTATATATAGAATATTTGTATGAAGTGGAACATATTGGTCTTCCTATATCATAACATTTGAATATTTATATTTAAGGTTGAAGGATTAATAGTTTAAAGGTAATTTTCATTCCATGTGATGAAGATATGTATGAAAATTTGTACATTTTTTAACAAAAAAGATGAGGTGAAACTATATATATCATCACATATTAATGTATTGAAGGTATGATATCTGAAAAGAAATGAAAAATGGTTGATGACTGGGTATAAAAAAGAAAATTGCTTCATGGTTTAAAGGGAGAGTCAAAATATTATCTACATCAGAAACATTGAAATGATTGGTAGGGGTTACATCTTTTAATATGATATCATGGTATGGTTTTTATATTAATGGTATCACATTTAAAACATAAAATCAGGATGAGATGAGTACCATTCAAAATAGTGGGTTAATGGTCATCGTTGAAGCATTGAATATTTTGATTAAAAAAGATAGAAACCTGATTTTTTCATCATTGAAATATCTTAGAGTTTTTGAAGATATATAGGAAACTTTTTATACTAAATTTTGATTAAAGATACTTAAGTGTAACTAGGTTTACAGTAATAGTGGTGTAAAACAAGATGATTATAGATTTAAACTCATTGATTTGAAATGAATTAGTTACAAATAGGAATCATTTATCAAGGTGAAACATGAAAAGAAAATATTTTATGATAATAACCCATCAAATGGTCAATGTTTCATTGTTTGTAAAGGGAAAAATCCATTTGGGTAATGTGGATGATGATGATGTAATTGGTTTACATGAGGTTTATTAATCTATTACATGATTTGCATATGATAATAATGACTATAATGTATACATATTTTGTACTGTATGAAATGATCATGTTCAAGGTATATAGATAAATACTATGTTACTCTACTAATAATTTAGGTAAATATTTATATTTTACTTCTTATTTTTTTGAAATTTACACATGTAAAAACTATATTTCTTTTTAAATTGAATCTCTAAATGTAAGGACCTGACCCCAATTGCCCGGGGCCAGTGCCCTGTTTGATTACATTGGCATACATACAAGGAATACGAATCCCAAAGGACTGAGTAGTTTAGTATTATTAGAAACAAGATACATACATAAGTTCAATATTACAACTTGAAGAGAAATACAACATGGAAACTCCTTAGAAAACACCCCTAAATCCTAGGTTATTTCATCATGTCATTCATAATTAACTTCTTCATGTCCTGAAAAAATGATACATAAGAAAGGGGTGAGATCAAATGCTCAGTAAGAGTAAAGAATACAACGGAAGATAGTATAAACATAAGACATGGTGCATAATTGAAAACACATGCCTTTAATAATAAACTTGAACACATTATGGCAGGAAAATGAGCGGAGTAAATAATGCCATAATAAAACATAATAATTGATATTCTAATAATCGAATAACCACATGAAATATCAATAGATGAACTCATAATGATGGAATGCATAATTCCGGACATTCTGAAACATTTTTTAAAGGCCTTTTCCAAGACGTCCAATGATTAATGCCTCGACCAAAATCCATATCACATTGGGAAAGGCCTCGACCAATTCCTCATCTAGTTGTCTCATGAGACCTACCGATGCATCGAGGGGATATAGTGGGCCCCACCCATCACATAATAAGTCCAATGAATTCCTCATATGAGTTTGGATAAACATAAACAACATATATATTTATATTTAAACTATCATATGAAATGTAACTAACTTTCCCCAATTATTGAACACAAACACTAACCGTTCAGAATAATATGGTGAATGGTTTTAGGATAGATCATACATAATAAATTTTGTCATAAACCATTAAATAAAATATGGTATATGACATCATAAATGATTAACCCCAACAATACATAATAATCAACAAGAGTGTTGAATCAAACGAGAATAATCTTCTAAAATCATTTAAGCAATTCTTGTGATAAATACTCTTTTATTTTGAAAAGAAGAGTTCTTTTGTAAAAATCTTTGTATAAAACCAGAAGTAAAGTAAGATAATATTTTATGATAAAATGGGTGTTTTTAGATGGATTATGGAATCCAAAGATAGATTATAGCTTGCCCTTGAAAATAGATATGAATTTGAGAAATTCCCTTGTATCGGGCTCGTATTTTTGCAAAAAGTTTTGAGAGCTCCTTTTAAAACATGTAACTATCCAGAAAATAGGGAAGGATTATGGTTTGTGTACATATATAGAGTACTAACACATAATTTATGAGGAGTACATAACAATACATAATAATTTCATCAAGGAAATTGGAAAATAAAAGTAACCCGAGTGAAAATGGATGTTCGGGTGGAAAACTCTTACCTTAACTCCCAACGTGTTCCTATCTCGAACTTAAGCTCATGGAATATGAAATTATACTTATTAATAACTTATTTAAGAACTTATTATACATTTATTTAGTTTATCATAATTCTGGTTAGTTCATTTATGTTCTTATTGATAATCTATTGTACAAATTCTGTCGCTTCAGAGTGTTCATTTTCTTTATTTTCATCTTCGGTTCACTTGTTTTTAAGTATGTGGAATGAATGTAAATATCTAGAATTGAAATTATATATTATTTATGAACATAAATAGGTTTTATTGGTCATTTATATAACTTGTTTAAATAGAAATAGGATGAATTATCATATAGAACTTTAATGATAATTATTTCGGTTAATTTGTGGGTTTTTGATTACACCGAACTCATTTTTCTTTATAACTTAATACCATTTGTACAAAGGGATTATAGAATCTTAACTAGGTTATATTATATATAAAAATATGTTTCAAACATAACAATAATGGTTTCATGAACATAATTGAGAATGATAATAGAAATCGAAAGTCCATCATCCTTGAATGTGTAAAATTGACACTTCTCGGATGGTGTTCTTGCTACTAGTATAAAAGAAGGTAAAAGGGGGAGGTGATGATAACTTATTACACTATCATGAAAAAATTCCAGTACATATAAGGTACTGGAGTAATCAAAAAATTTGTATAAGGAGAGGTAATAGGAAAATAAAACAAATGAACTTGAAAGGAAAGACAAAGAATTGAAAAGAGGAATTTACCTCTTGAATCAAACTTCCTTGAGAGCCTCCTTAAGAGAGAGGTTTTGGTATTTTTATGAGACCAAAGATTTCTGGACATGAGAGGGGAGGTTGGGAGAGTATTTGGACAGAATTTGGAGAAGGCACAAGGCTTGAGAGGAGTGAATGGAAGGGGGGGGGGGCTGAGAGCGGGGTTTTATAGTGGAGGAGAGAGGGTATTTCTTAATAAAAAACTCATTAATTTATTATTTATCCTCAAGACAAGGAATAGTGAGTATTACATGAACAATAATAGTAATTTTATCATGTGAACCCGAACCAAGTGGGCTTACATCAGCAGAACATCACACACGACTCTATAATTAGTGTATTTATCTTAATTTTGCAATTTATGGTATGTCACTATTCATAAAAAATTCAAGTATTTCAGAAAAATCCCAAAAATTTACCCCAACTATTTTTGGACGTTTAGAATACAAAAATGGAGTCCATTTTGAAAAATAATTTTCTAAATATTATTTATTTAATATTTAATTAAATCATAATTTATTCTAAAAACAAGAGTTTAAAAACATTTCTTTACTTATTTTAAAGCATAGATATATCATACTTACACTTGAATATTATTTATATACTATCATAAGTAAGGTTATTATTCATTAGGGTATATCACTATTCATAAGGGTATGTTACTATTCATAAGGGTAGATTACTATTCACCAAAAATTAAGTTTTTCTTATCGGGCTCTAAATAACTTACTGATCGCAACTGTGTATGTCGGATTTTTGAAATTCAGATCACAAAAGTGAAAAAATTATGTTCTAAGGGTCACATAGCACTTAGTAGTTAATTATGTTGTGATTTCATGTGATTATGACATATTTATAAGAAAGGAATTTCCTTTTAAAAATATTGGGTCATTACATTCTCCCCTCCTTACAAAAATTTCGTCCTCAAAATTCACAAAATTTTACCTAAAAAGATTTGGGTATGTCTTTAACATAAGATCCTCAGGCTCCCATGTTGCTTCCTCCATCTTATGGTTCCTCCATAGAACCTTTACCAGATGAGTCGTCCAATTTCTCAATACTTGTTCTCTAGTGTCAAGAATCTTGATAGTATCTTCACAATAAGATAGATTGGGCTCAAGTTCTACTTCTTCATAAGTGAGTACATGTGTTGGGTCTGGGATGTACTTTCTTAACATTGACACATGGAACACATTGTGAACCATGGAGAGACTTGGAGGCATTTCCAAACGATAAGCTACGACTCCAATTCGGTCGAGAATTTCAAAAGGTCCGATGTACCTGGACTTAATTTTCCCTTCTTACCGAATCGTATAATACCCTTCCATGGAGATACATTTAAGAAAACATGATCACCTTCTCGAAATTCCAAATTCTTTCTTCAGTTATCAGCACATATCTTTTTCCTACTTTGAGCTGTTTTGATATGGTTCTGGATAATATTCACCTTTTCCATTGTTTCTTCATCAAGTTCTGGACCCACGAGCTTTCCTTCACCAATATCATCCCAGTAAGTTGGTGTACAACATCTCCTCCCATATAATGCTTTATAGGGTGCCATCTGAATACTTTAATGGAAGATATTGTTGTAGTAAAATTCTACGAGAGGTAAATACGGATCCCACATGCCTTGAAAATCAAGTGAACAAGACCTCAACATGTCTTCCAATGTTTGAATAGTCCATTCTGATTGTCCATCAGTTTGTGGGTGGTAGGCAGTGCTCAAACAATGATCAGTATCTAGGGAATTCTGAAGACTCTTCCAGAATCGTGATGTAAAACGAGGATCACGATCAGAAAAAATTTATGAGGGTACACCATGAAGTCTTACAACTTCATGAATATATATTCTTAATATACGTTCATGTGGTAAATATTCCCTTATCGAAAGAAAATGTGCAGATTTTGTAAGACGGTCAACAATGACCCATATCGTATCATCATTTCTTGGAGTCTTTGGTAGCCCCATGAAAAAGTCCATAGTAATATCATCCCATTTCCACATAGCTATAGGAAGGGGTTGCATGACTCCACCTGGATGTTTTCTTCTTGCCTTCACCTGTTGACAAACTAAGAATCTTGACACGTAATCAACAATATCCCTCTTCATGTTTTCCAACCAAAAATGTTCCTTTAGATCTCTATACATCTTGGTGCTACCCAGGTGTATAGAGAAATTTGTGTTATGAGAATATTCTAATAGTTCCCTTTTTATCTCATGTACTGATGGAACTCATAACCTCTTCTCAAACTTCAGAACTCCTTCTTCATACACGAAGTCAGCCAGTATCCCATCCTTAACTGCATTAATTTTCTTATACAAATTCTCATCATCATATTGAGAAATTTTTATCTTCTCTAGTAAAGTTGGTTTAGCAATCATTTGAAAGAGGAGTGATGTTTCCCCTTCCTTAACAATTCCCATATTCATCTTCATTAGATCCATGAACATATGATCTCTTTAAATCCTCATTTGAGTTAGAATTCCATGATCTTTCCCGCTTAATGCATCTTCCACCTTATTGACCTTTCCGGGGTTGTAGTGTATTGAGCAATAATAATCTTTGAGTAACTCGAGCCATCTTATTTACCTCATGTTGAGTTATTTTTGAGTGAAAATATATTTCAAACTGTTGTGGTCTATATAAATCTCACATCTCTTACCGTAGAGATAATACCTCCATATTTTCAGAGCAAAGATTACAGCTACTAACTCAAGATCATGAGTTGGATAATTTTTCTCATGAGTCTTCAATTGTCTTAATGCATAAGTAATAAATTTATCATTTTTCATAAGGAAGAAACATAGTCCATTCTTTGATGCATCACTATATATTAAAAATTCACCACTTCTAGATGGAAGAGTCAAAATTGGAGCATTAACCAAACTTCTTTTTAATTCACTGAAGCACTCTGTACACTCCGTTTTCCATACAAACTTAACTCTTTTACGTGTGAGATTGGTTAGCGGGTTAGTCAGTCAGGAAAAATTCTGAACGAAACACCGATAATAACCTGCTAAGCCAATAAAACTGCGTACCTCAATTATGTTTATTGGAATGGGCCAATCTTGTATTGCCTTTGTCTTCGCAGGATCAACTAGGATTCCATCCCTAGAGACAATGTGGCCCAGAAAGGAAACTGATTGGAGCCAGAATTCACACTTGCTGAACTTCCCACATAATTCATTTCTTCTCAGAGTCTTCAGAATAGTGCACATATGATTTTCATGTTCTTCATAGATTCTAGAGTACACCAAGATATCATTAATAAACACCACCTCAAATTCATCAATATATTCCTTCAAGACTCTATTCATTAGATCAATAAAAATAGATGGTGCATTAGTTAGTCCAAAAGGAATTACTATAAACTCATAATGCCCATACCTAGTTCAGAATGCTGTTTTTGGAATGTATTCCTTCCTCACAAGTAACTGTTGATATCCAGATCGAAGATCAATCTTTGAAAAATATTGGTATCCATGAAGTTGATCGAATAAATCATCAATTATTGGCAGAGGATACTTATTATTTATTGTAATAGCATTGATTTCCCTCTAATCAATGTACATCCTCATGGATCCATCTTTCTTCTTAACAAAGAGGACAGGGGATCCCCATGGAGAAACATTAGGTCGAATAAATCCTTTATCACTCAATTATTCTAATTTCTTCTTTAGTTCCACTAACTCTACAATGGCCATTCTATTAGGGGTCTTTGATATGGGTATTGAACTAGGAATTAAGTCAATGGAAAACTCAATTTCCCACTTTGGAGGATGTCCAAGTGAATCCTCTTGAAAGGAATCAATATAATCTTGCACAATAGGTACATCTTCTATTTGAACATTATTTTCCTCACCCATAGTTATTTCATTCTGTTCCTCCCCGATAAATGAATTTAGTTGAGCTAATTTGGTTGGATCTAGATAAGAATCAGGTGGTGACATTTCTGCTCTAAAGATAAGGTACTCCTTATCATCATCGAAGATTGTAACCTCCTTCTTCTTACAATAAATTGTCACATCATGGTCCGAAAGCCAATCCATACCGAGGATTATATCAAACTCAATCATGGGTATAACAATGATATTTGAAGATAAAGAACATTTATATTCCCTAATGGGAACTGATTCAGAAAACATTGTTGCAATGATACTATGTTTAGGAGTTTTGACTGACAACTCCCTTGTTAAATAAAATTGGAAATATCTAATTTTATTAGAAAACTGGGAGGATATGAAACAATGCGCTGATCTAGAATCAAATAAATATTTGGCTAAGTATGATGAAATGATCAAAGTACCTGCCACCACGTCACGAGGAACTTCAACCTCTATAGTTGTGATCACATATGCTTGTCCTTGCTCCCTTGGCCTCTTCTGTTGCATATTTACTTGACATTTTAGACAATAATTAGCATAGTGCCCCATATCCTAAAAATTATAGCATCGAACATCATTGGATTCCTTATTTCCTTTAAAATCACCAGCAATATGGCCTTTCTAACCATATTTGTAGCATACTCCTTTTCTTTTTAAGCACGAATCACGGTGTTTCCTTCCACAATTGTCATATGGTGGAAATTCAACTCTTCCCTTCTTCCTTGTTTCCTTATTTCCTTTCCCAGGGTTTTTAGCAGCCCTCTTCTTTTCCTGCTTTCCCTTAAAGTCATAAGACTTAGAGAATTCTTTTTCAGTTTTTATAGAACATGAAACTATGTCCTCATATGATGAAAACGTTTAGGAGACTAGTCCCCGCTGGAGGAATGGCTTTAAGCCATCAAAGAATCAATTGATTTTACTCCTTGGATTTCGTATATGGTCCACAACATGTCTTTATAGCCTTGTAAAGTTGGATTCATACTTGGAAACATTTTCATCCTCCTTCTTCCTTAGATTCAAAAATTTACTCTTCATACCTGCTCTTTGTTCACGAGGGAAATATTTTTCTAAGAAGATTTCCTTAAAATCCCTCCATTCCATCTCTTCTATTTATTCCTCCCCCTTTGTGTTTTGTATTAATGACCACCACCGATCCACATCTTCCGATAGACGATATACTTCCATGACAACCTTCTATCTTTAATTACATCCCAAAGCGAGAAATATCTTCTCAAGGGAACATATCCACTGCTCTGCTACAAAAGGGTTTGTAGTCCCATTGAATGATGGACTTTGTTGTTTCATAAAGAGATCTAGCATAGCTCTTCCACGTGGTGGATCCGGATGCTCCATACAGGTAAGGTTATTATTCATAACCTGAGTAAGTTGTCCTAGTATAGTTATGAGTTGATCAACACCAGTCACAGCACCAGAGCCAACATCATTATCTTGCATCGGAGGAAAATCCCTACAGGGGAAACGTGTGTTAATGCGGTTTCCATTCCTTCCACTTAGAACTATCTCTAGATAATTGAATACACTAGATTAGGTTATGAATCATAATGTATAATCTTAACTTCACAAAATATTTATAGAAAGTTGATATCCTACGAATGGCTAATCCTATATTCACAAATATGGTTTCTTTGAGGAATATTTTACATTTCAATCCTTCATAATGGATTGTAAAGAAAATGTGAAATATCCAAAGCATATCCCCCGGGAGTGTCGTAAACAAGAGTGCAGCAAGGCCCGTTGTTGTGCACCAGTTCCCATTCGAGTCTAGCTCAAAGCGGTGTTTTCGGGTTTTACCCCCAGATACATCTGTGCCAGAGCCACCTCTACCTACTCGTATCCAGACATATATGTATTTCTTGAAAGATCCACATAATCTACTCCTTACCAAAATACCAGGACGTTATTGTATGTATATCCTCAAAGAATAACTTAGGGACTCTTTCATATTTATATTTTTTATAAATCTAGTTTCCAAGTATTCTACTAAACTTCCTCTGATACCAACAATAATGACCCAACCCCAATTGCCTGGGGCCGGTGCCTTGTTTGATTATGTTGGCATACATACAAGGAATATGAATCCCAAAGGACTGAGTAGTTTAGTATTATTGGAAACAAGATACATATATCAGTTCAATATTACAACTTGAAGAGAAATACAACATGGAAACTCCTTAGACAACACCCATAACTCCTAGGTTATTTCATCATGTCATCCAAAATTAACATCTTCATGTCCTGAAAAAGTGATACATAAGAAAGTGGTGATCTCAAACACTCATTAAGAGTAATAAATACATGAGAAGATAGTATAAACATAAGACATGGTGCATAATTGAAAACACATGCCTTTAATAATAAACTTGAACACATTATGGTAGGAAATGAGCTGAGTAAATAATGCCATAATAAAACATAATCATGGGTATTATAATAATTGAATAACCACATGAAATATCAATAGTTGGACTCATAATGATGGAATGAATAATGTCAGACATTCTGAAACATTTTTTAAAGGCCTCGGCCAAGACGTCTAATGATTAAGGCCTCAACAAAAATCCATATGACATTGGGAAAGGCCTCAACCAATTCCTCGTCTAGTTGTCTCATGAGATCTACCGATGAATCGTGGGGATATAGCAGGCCCCATCCATCACATAATAAGTCCAATGCATTCCTCATATGAGAGGGGATAAACATAAACAACATATATATTCATATTTAAACTATCATATGAAATGTAACTAACTTTCCCCAATTATTGAACACAAACACTAACCATTCGGAATAATATGGTGAATGGTTTTACGATAGATCATCCACAATAAACTTAGTCATAAACCATTAAATTAAATATGGTATATGACATCATAAATTATTAACCCCAAAAATACATAATAATCAACAAGAGTGTTGAATCAAACGAGAATAATCTTCTAAAATCATTTAATCGATTCTTGTGATAAATACTCTTTTATTTTGAAAAGAAGTGTTCTTTTGGAAAAGTATTTGTATAAAAACAGAAGTAAAGTAAGATAGTATTTTATGATAAAATGAGTGTTTTATGATGGATAATGTTTTCTAAAAATATATTATATCTTTCCCTTGAAAATAGATATGAATTTGAGAAATTCCCTTATATCGGGCTTGTATTTTTGGAAACAGTTTTGAGAACTCCTTTTAAAACATGTAACTATCCAGAAAATAGGGAAGGATTCTGGTTGGTGTACATATATAGAGTACTCAAACAGAATTTATGAGTAGTACATAACAATACATAATAATTTCATTGAGGAAATTAGATAATAAAAGTAACCCGAATGAAAATGGAAGTTCGGGTGGAAAACCTTTACCTTAACTCCAAACGTGTTCCTATCTCGAACATAAGCTCCTGGAATATGAAATTATACTTATTAATAACTTATTTAAGAAATTATTAGAGATGTATTTATTTTATCATAATTCTGGTTAGTTCATTTATGTTCTTTTTGATAAGTTATTGTATCGAATTCCATCGCTTCAGAGTGTTCATTTTCTTTATTTTCATCTTTGGTTTACTTGTTTTTAATTATGTGGGATGAATGTAAATATCCAGAATTAAAATTATATATTATTTATGAACATAAATATGTCTTATTGGTCATTTATATAACTTTTTTACATGTAAATAGGATGAATTATCATATAGAACTTTAATGATAATTATTTTGGTTAATTTGTGGGTTTTTTATTACACTGAACTCATTTTTCTTTATAACTTAATAACATTTGTACAAAGGGATTACAGAATCTTAAATAGGTTATATTATATATAAAAATCTGGTTCAACCATAACCAGAATGGTTTCATGACCATAATTAAGAATGATAATAGAAATCAAAAGTCAATCGTCCTTGAATGTGTAAAATTGACACATCTGAGATGGTGTTCTTACTACTAGTATAAAAGAAGGTAAAAAGGGGGAGGTGATGATAACTTATTCCACTATCATGAAAAAATTCCAGTACATATAAGGTACTATAGTCATCACAAAATTTGGATAAGGAGAGGTAATAGAAAAATAAAACAAATGAACTTGAAAGGAAAGACAAAGAGTTGAAAAGAGGAATTTACCTCTTGAACCAAACTTCCTTGAGAGCCTCCTTAAGGGATAGGTTTTGGTATTTTTATGAGACAAAAGATTTATGGACGTGGGAGAGGAGGTTTGTAGAGTATTTGGACCTAATTTTGAGAAAGAACAAGGCTTTAGAGGAGTGAATGGAAGGGGGGTGAGAGGGGGTTTTTATAGTGGAGGAGAGAGAAGATTTCTTAATATAAAACTCATTAATTTATTATTTATCCTCAAGACAAGGAATAGTGACTACTCCATGACCAGGAATAGTAATTTTATCATGTTATACCAAACCAAGTGGGCTTACATCAGTAGAACATCACATATGACTCTATAATTAGTGTATTTATCTTAATTTTTCAATTTATGGTATGTCACTATTCATAAAAAATTCAAGTATTTCAGAAAAATCCAAAAAAGTTACCCCAACGATTTTTCGATGTGTAGAATCCAAAAATGAATTCAATTTTCCAAAAATAATTTTGTAAATATTATCCATTTAATATTTAATTAAATCATAATTTATTCTAAAAACAAGAGTTTTAAAACATTTGTTTACTTATTTTAAAGCATGGATATATCATACTTACAATTGAATATTATTTATATACTATCATAAGTAAGGTTAATATTCATTAGGGTATATCACTATTCATAAGGGTATTTTACTATTCATAAGGGTAGATTATTATTCACCAAAAATTAAGTTTTTCTTATCGAACTCTAAATAACATACTGATCGCAATTATGTATGTCAGATTTTTGAAATTCACATAACAGAAGTGACAAACTTATGTTTTAAGGGTCACATATCCTTTGGTAGTTAATTATGTTGTGATTTAATGTGATTATGAAATATTTATAAGAAAGGAATTTCCTTTTAAAAATATTGGTCTGTAACATTAAATCTATATATATATATATATATTGATTTTTTATTATTTTTGTTTTAAATTTTATTTTGAACAGTTCTGGTTAAATGTTTTTTGATTGAAATACTCAAAATAAATCATTATGTTTTGGTTAAATTAACACTTATAATATTAATTTTTTGTAACTATGATATTTAATTTTAAAAATATTGATCATTTATAGCATATTGAAATTAATTTTTATATTTATTAGTTTAATTTATATTTTTTTACAAATCATGAAATCATTTTCATTTTTTAAAACTTAAACATGTGTGACACTATTTTTTTAATGATATAATTTTTATTCATAATTTTTTGATATTAACTTTTTAAATAATATACAGGTACACTAAATATTAATAAATTTGATTATATAAATGAAAGACACATAGGTAGAGGATCATTTATCGATGTATATATATGTTTTCATATTACAAAATATTCAACAATTAAATTATTTCATGAAAGTAAACTTTTAATCTCTCAAAAACTATTTGCAGGACTCTTGGTGAGCCTCCTATAGTGTATTTTTCTTCTTTTCTCCAGATACTATGATTTCTAGAGTTTATAGATGTGTGTTTCACACGGAATTCGGGGATGACCTCTTGGATGGGAGATTCAAACGTTCCGATCAGTTTCTAGCGGGTTTGTTCGTAGAACCGGAAACATCCAATGATTCCACATCTGTTTGGACCTACTTTCCAAAGGTAGGCGCTCATTAGCTTGTGGACTGATGAGGCTTAGGAATTTGCATTGGTCGAGAGGATGGGAGGTCGGACTCATCACACCTTTTTGAGGGGAATTATTGTCTACTCCGGGACTCTCTTTATAGATTTAAGTTATGTTCGTGAATCCTTATTACATTACCAAGTATAAAATGAGCTTTCATTTAGTCTTAAAAATCAATGATTAAATATGTAAGAAATTTAGAGAATCTTTTATATGTATTCGAGGTTCTTCATCAATAGAGAATCATCTGTATCTATTTAGAGATTCTTCGACAATGGTATCCTTCAAAACATTTCTATAAAAGTCTCTTGGTCATTATGATGATCGGGCTGGTTTTAAAGCCACTCAGTGGGGCACTTGAAGTTTATCGTCATTCAGAAGGACATAGATTATTTCAGAGTTGGGATCGAACCCATAAATGGGCTACCTACATATCCTTTGTTTTGGAAAAGGAATCAGAACCCACATAGTTCGAGTAATAGAGTATAACGTTTATGATTGATGGCTCAAAGAAGGATGTCATAATTACTTTTACACTCTAAGCTCACGTGAGTCATGCTCGGTGTGAGAAACAAGAGGTATTGGTAAAAATTAGACAATTGTTCCATGAAAGATGCAATCATAAGAAATGGTTTGGGGCTTATGTATATATATGACTACCCAGATAGATGAAGGTTTAGGATTTACTTTTAGGGAGAAAATCCAGGAACAGGGCCCATAAAGGTATATGTGCTTTATAGAGATTTTAATACTATAACTTGGGACTTATTCCTGAAAAGGAAACCCAAATTAGGAGAGGATTGATAACTAGGTTTTACTCCTGAGAAGGAATCCCATATCAAATGAAAACTGGGACTGTTTAAAGAGAAATTAAGGGACTTGGGGCTTACTCCTGAAAAGGATGCCCATAATTATGACTGGGACTTATTCCTGAAAAGGAGACCCAGGTTAGGGATTAGGGTTTGGGGCTTACTCCTGAGGAGGATGCCCATATTTGAGATCGGGGCTTACTCCTAAGACGGATGCCCAAATTAAGGGACTCAGGGCTTACTCCTAAGAAGGATGCCCATATTTTAGATTGGGGCTTACTCCTAATAAGGATGCCCAAATTAAGGGACTTGGGGCTTACTCCTAAGAAGGATGCCCATTTTTAAGATTGGGGCTTATTTCTAAGAAGGATGCCCATATTTGAGATTGGGGATTACTCCTAAGGAAGATGCCCAAAATTAGAGGACTTGGGGCTTACTCCTAAGAAGGATGCCCATATTAAAGGATTATGATTGGGGCTTACTCTTGAGGAGGATGCCCAAGTTAAGGTATTAAGGTTTGGGGCTTACTCCTGAGGAGGATTCCCAAATTTGGGAACTTTAAGAATTTGGGACTTACTCCGGAGGAAGATACCCAGATTAAAGGACTTATAACTGGGGATTATTCCTGAAAAGGAGACCCAGGTTAAGGATTCTCTCATCTTAAAGGATGAGGTTGAATGAATGAACTCTCAATCTTTGGTGACATAAAGATGTGTAAATCACTAGGTTTTGAGAGATATTCCACCGAATTCCTTTCAGATAAGGAAGTCAAATCAAGAAATCATGCCATAAATGGATTTGAAGAGTATCTTGAAGACTGAATCTTGAATAGGAAAGGTGAAATGGCTTAAGAGGGGTGAAATGGGCAGAAAAGGCACCCAAAAAGGAAGGGGCGTGCAAGTCTTGGAAGGCGCACAAGTACTGCGGCAGCGCGCAAGTATTGGCCGCGCAGGTATACCTGCGCGGCATGTGGGGTACTTGCGCGATTTTCAATCAGCATTAAAATATTTGAGCGACTCTTTATTAAACCCTTTAGAATCCTCTTGAGGTTCTTCCAGAAAAGGGACGCGCAAATTCTATTGAAGGAATGAGGCGGCGTGCAAGTGTGACCACTTCCCTTAAGGGCTGGCCACTCAGGCGCGCAAGTGTTGATGAGTTTAAACACTTAAGACTTCCTCCCTCTCTTTAGTTCTTCCGTTCTAGGTAAGAAATTACCTTAGAAGTGTTCCGGAACCTTTGAGAAGAGACTTGGGCGTCAGGAGCTTCAATCCGAGTTTCTGGAAAAAGATCCTCTCGAATGGGGGGCCCACATGGTCTATTTATAGGCAAAAGAAGGCCTTGGGCGGTTACCGGGCGGTTATCACTTAGGTCGCGCAAGTCGCTTACGCGACCATAAGGGCGTCGCGCAAGTGGAATTGCACGACAGTGATATAACTTGCGCGGTGAAGTTTCTTTTGATCCTTTGTTCATGCCTTTGTCGATTTTTGATATTTTCTTCAAAGGTTGAATCACTTTTGATCTCAGATATTCCCCTTTTCCGATTTTTAGATTCTGTGACGAAAGGAGCATAAAAAAAAGTCCCCCCTCAGAGTTGGATCCAGAGAGAAATGAGGATTTGACTCTGAGGAAATCGAATCCATCCAAAGGAAAAGGGGGCACACAAGTCCTCATGGCGTAGAGGCGGCGCGCAAGTTTGCGTCGCGCAGGCCTTAAGCGCACTGGGTACGGCGCGCAGATAGGCTTTCTGGCCTATAAATACATATTTCTGGACGTGTATAGCATCTGATCCCGAATTTCTCGAGCGCTCTCCGCGCAAGTCTTCCTCGACATGCAAGTCTCTTTTTCCACTGTTTCCTCGCTGCCACTTTACTCTCAAGGTAATAGGGCTTGCGCAGTGATACATGCGCGACATAAACTTGCGCGGCACATGTAACACTTGCGCGACATCTCCATACTTGCGCGCCTTAATTCCTTGGCCATTTTTTTGAATTATTTAACAAAGTTTGTGAAACAATAATTCATTTATAATTTAATTTATTCAACTCTGTGTGCAGAATTAATGGCTCTTAGACCCGGATTAATTGATGAACTGGCTAGCAAGCAGATAGATGATATGATGGACATCATTGGCCCTGATTATTATACTATCAAAGATAGTACTCTTCCAAATTTGGCTAAGTATCTAAAGAAATATCATCTCAACTTTACTCATTGCACTTATCTACCTTTGTATGGCTATGGTCATCTATAAGAAGTCATTATTCCAGAAGTAAAGAATTATCTTCCATTTTCGTGGTTTCAGAGTTATACCAACTTTTCTTCAGCAAATATCTCAGGTGGAGGAGT
Organism: Viscum album; assembly: GCA_963277665.1. NCBI lineage: Eukaryota > Viridiplantae > Streptophyta > Magnoliopsida > Santalales > Viscaceae > Viscum > Viscum album. Next base: position 1,074,368,446 of record OY728134.1, read on the forward strand.
ATTTCTAACTACTGGAACAGTGGAGAAGGCCTATGTGATGCATCATAGCCCTTGCACACCAGATCTGAATAAACATACACCTGAGCTTCAACCACATTGTCATCCTTCGATCTTCCGAAATGCTCAGATGGATCAATCCAAAGGTTGGAAGAAAAGTTGGGACTTCCATCCTGGGGGAGGTGTGAAGCCAACTTGGATGTGGGCATACTGGGTGCAACAGACCTGCGCAGATTTTATCGAGGATCTGAAGAGAGCTGCAATATATGAGGCTGTCTGGGTTGGGAAAACATATGTTTACAGACATGATAACTTCGTGCCAGAGATACTCAGCCACTGGAGCCCAGCAACTAATTCTTTCCATTTGACTCATGGAGAAGTAGGTATCAGTTTGTGGGATGTCCACAAGATCTCAGGGGCTCCAATTTTGGGAGATATGTATGATGAATTCATTCCTCCCAAGGTGACTTGGAATGATATAGAGAAGACTCCTGCTTTAGCTCGAGAATTATTTAAGATCTTCCACGGGCTCAAGAGTTCAGAGACCTCATTAACTCATTTTAGAAAATATATTCATCTGGAAGAATGGATGAATGTGCTTATTATTGAGAAGAAAGGGATGGAGCCAAAAGAAAAAGGATCCAAGAAGAATAAATCCAAGGATACCAGGCCCAAACGTCCTACCACCTGTCCAAAACCTGAGAAGAGAGGAGCTCCTGGCACATTCTGGCCAACTCTAGAAGCAGGAGAGTTTGAAAAGTGGGGATATGAAGTGAATCAATGAATTCCAAAGAAAACTCGTCTGGCGGGTTTCTTGGCAATGTGGCTCAGTGTTTATCTCTTTCCGGTTAGGGATTCGAAGGGAGGCGTTAGGCCAGTGACCTTATTCATTGCGGTAAAGTTGGCTGAGGGAAAAATGGTTGGGTTAGCTACCCCCATTTTAGCAAAGATTCACAGGAGTTTAGTTCATGTCTTCCTGGGTAAATCTCCTTTAAGAATAGTGGGACCATTCCAGGTTTTGTGGGGATGGATCGCCACTCACTTCAGGACTTACAATGTACAGAATGGATTACAGATTCCTGGAAGCTCTTTCAGACCGTCAGTGCAAGCATTCTCTGGAATTGCTCCATTAGATGTTAATGGTTATGACATGAAAGTGAGGCTGAGCATGTTTAAGGAATTCAACTTCTTTCCCTATGGAATTCCTCCATCCGGGCGGTTTATTGATGATGGGACAACCCATTTGGATTTGAGGGAATACATGCTAGCTTGCAGGGATGGCGTATTAGTAGCCAGGATTGATGGAGAAATCATATGTGAGGCCTATGCTCCATATAGATTTGCACGCCAATTCAAATGTTTGCAACAGATTGTTGTATCCCCTCCGGTACATGTCAGGTCAGAGCAACATCCAATGGTTCCTCGACAACTATGGTTGCTGACATCAAGAGAGAAGACTGGGGCAGTATTTGATCTACCAATTGAAAAAGCGGTGCATAATTTGACTACATTTTATGCCGAACACTGGATAGCATCATACCCCAAAGGGATATTGAATCACCCAGTATATCAAGTGGGAAAGAGGAAGAGTACTATAGAGAAAGAAACCCTTCCTCATGAAGGTGATGCTTCCCCACCTGAAATAGATTCAACAGACTCCTCTTCTAGAACTGATTCATCAGATTATCATGATGGGGATGATGAGGCACAACCGGAAGTAAAGTGGTTTCGTGCCCGATATAATCCTCCGGCCAGAATTAAAAGACCCACTCCATCAACTCCTGGTGAGTTATTTCATTGTAGTAATTTCAATCACTGCTACTTTATAAAGTAATAAGTCTTATTTTATTATTCTCTATCTGTAGCTGCAGGAGCTGGGAAGAAATTACAATCAAAAATTGTAGGACCTTCCTCACAACCTTTATATCTATGAACAGAGGCTGTTCAGCTATGGCAGAGCTTATACTATGGTACTGAGACCGCCTGGCTGGATTTTTGTGAGGGCCTACAACTTCCTGAAATAGGAAATCTTGTAGCTTCTAAAAATCTTAAATACGAAGATAACCCCAATGAAGTGCGAGCTTACATCAGAGAGTTGGAAATGCTCATATATGCCACTGATGACTCAGTTCCTATCACCAGGCGGGTGAAGGAAATGATTGATCATGGCGCCACTGAGGGGGCTGGTGGTTCTGGAGATGAGGAGTGGAAAGAGTACGTGGCTCCTGAAGATGTAAGTTTTCTTTCCTTATTTTCTTTGCAACTTGATTTCAGTTGAAGCTTCGACACTTAAGGAAATTATTTTCTTCATCTCGCAGCTTGCAAAGAAAGGAACCGGGGTTCCTTCGCCACAGTATAGCCCTGGTGGTACTGCTATAGGGGCTGCTGCTGATTCTCCTCGCGAACCAGGCGAGATATCTCCAGGCCAGCAGGACATGAATGAGGCGTTGGACATAGCCTTCCATTCGCCAATTCAAGTGCCAATAAGGGAGAACACTGATACTAGAAAAAAAACAAAATAAGCAAAGGCAACGAAGGAGGAAATCCATAACTAAACGTTTCATTAGCAGTGGTAAGTCCTTCGAACAATCATGAGCTTACACCCATAATCATATGGTTACTCATATTTCTGAGGATTTCAAGGGCTTCTTCAATTTCCCCCTTGAGGGAAGGGACTGATCCTCCTTCAAAGGCCTTGGAGGGTGCTGTAGAACCATCACAGACCCAAGCTTACTTGGCTGCTCCTGAAGAAGAGCTAGCATCCATTCCCAGTATCCCTCCTACTACTAAATATGTTGTCCAGGGTTAGGGGTTGCATAACATAAGTCGGCAAGAAGATGTATCAAATGATCCCACTAGTGAGACTAACCAGGATTCTGAAATATCATTGGATGAAATGGTGAATCAAGGAATGAATTTTGAAGAATATTATGATCATGATAAGTTGTCATGTTATTTAGAAGACCTTGGGCATGAGTGCTACCCTTTGCCCATTTTTTTTTAAAAATTTACACTTCTAACCATGACTGAAAACAATATGCAGTTTCTTCCGTAGAAGCTGTTGAACTGCCAATGCCTGAAGAGGGTGTGGACACTGATGTCAACCCTACCATTGCAAAAACATTAGCTCAAGTAGAGCTAAACCTAATAAACCCTCCTGAGACCCATCTTGAAAATCCTGTTGAGACCGGGAAAGATGGGGAGAAGTCTTCTCAGGTTGTTGAACCATCCTTGGGTAAGGGATAACAATATTTGTGATTGTACTTTATTGGCAAGACAATCTATTCTTTTGTTATCCTTTGAAGCTGACTAAATATTTCAATTAATCATGCAGGACCATCAACTGCAATGACTAGATCCGGAGGTGAGGCCTCAGCCTCTGCCCCAACAGGAATTGAAAGTGAAGAAGAACAAATCAGGGGGGAAAAAGCAGGACAGGGGACTTCTTTAAGTGCACTAATTCCATATTACATACCCCCCTCTGACGATGATATTGAATCAGATCCAGATATGCTTAAAGCATTCAGCTTTTCACGACGTAAGGCATGGAACAACATATGGAACATCATATCTGGGGTGCCTTTAGAAGAGCTACCATCGAAAATTCCTCGATTGCCATCCCAATTTGTTATACTAGGACTTGGTGGTTTTGTATATGAAAAGATCCACGCCACAGTGAAACAGATCATTTTCAGGAGGGAACAGGCTCAAAAAAGTCGCGAAGATTTGATCAGAGTGAAACTGTCAGTCAACATAGGCAAATTTGAGGCTGCAGTATCCCAAGATGAAGTTGATTATACTGCCAAGATGAAGGAGCTGAAGCATAAAATTAAAGAAAAAGTTGTCCAGCAGGTGCAACTCCAACAACAGTTAGATGCGGTTATTAGGGAACTTGATCAGCTTAATAAATCATTGGATGAAACTCATATGAATGGCATGAAAGCCATCGCAGATGCTAAGAAGGCACTTCATCGAGCTGAAAAGAGTGAAGTTGTTCAAGTGCACGAGCTTCAAGTAACTGCTGATAAATCTCAGGATGCCGTAAATTAAATGAAGAGTTATGTTGAAAGCCTCCTGTAATTCTTGAAAAAGAGAAGAGACTTCAGTCTGTGGATGTCCTTCTAACTTTTGTGTATCAATGAAAAACACTTTCATCTTCAATCATTTGTACTTGCATTCTTTCACTACCTACTTCAAATTTACTTAAGCCAATGAGCTTAGTAAGCATAGTTTGATTTTTACTAGGATTATTACAAATAACCCTACAAACTTTGAACCTTTTAATTGCTCAATATTACCTAAATCATACAAAATGTATGTTTAGTGACCTGGAACTTGACTTTTATTCAGAGTTCCTTTGTCTTTTGTGGGCAGTTTAAAGTCATGCATGCCGGACATAAAGGGGCTAATGTTTAAGGTCGAAATAGCTTTGACAAAAATGGATTAAAAATTGATTCAATTCCTTGAAAATTTATCTAAAAACATATTACCATAATCAAGTATAAGGGAAAATATGTAAGATATGACTTAAATTTTTTTTGAATCTGAGGAATGATATAAAAAAGAGCTAAAAGGCATTATAATAAGTAGTTTCCAAGAATGAAGTTACTATTATTTGACAAAAACCCGTTAGGGTGTTGAAATATGTAGGGCCACCTAAGGGCATTGGCTGCATGGTCAAATAAATAGCATCTTTCGGCTGACAAGTCTTGTATGTGGACTATTTATGCAAGGCCACCTATGGGCACATGCTGTATAGTCAGACAAAAGAACTCTCAGAAATTTACTTTCCTAGTGCTAAATGCCAGTGAAAGTTTATGGAGATTCAATTTTTCTAAAGTATAGAGTTTGTTGTATGGAAAGAGGTACTTGAATATGGAGAAGATATTTCCAGACAAGATTATCGAAGAACTGGATGAATATCACTCCTACGAAGGTCTGACCCAAACGTAGGGAAGAAGAATAAACTTTAGACTTGAATACTTTCAGATCTTGAAAAAGGATATGGGACAAATATGTTAAGGATGGCTATTTTTTTTTGTGGATCCCTACATACTGTCGTTTAAGACAAATAAGGACAAAAGAGGCATTCTTCCCAAGAATGAAGTTACCATTATTTAATAAACCCGTTAGGGGGTTGAAATATGCAGGGCCACCTAAGGGCATTGGCTGCATGGTAAAATAAATAGCATCTTTTAGCTGACAAGTTTGTTATGTGGACTGTTTATGCAAGGCCACCTATGGGCACGTGCTTCATAGTCAGGCAAAATAATTCTTAGAAGTTTGACATTTTTGTGACTAGAAGTCATGAAAAGGGTTATGAAGATCTGAAAATATTTAAGGTTAGGATTATAACACATAAATATGGGTATTGTCCAATGTATATAGAGATACATAGGTCAATGATAACCATAATCATGTTGTGGCTGGGTCTTGAATTGAAATTTTGGACTTCACTACGTATCTCATAAGAATGAGAATAAAGCCATACGTAGTTCTTGAAATGCAGTTTAACGTCGTGCAGGACGAAAATATGAGAGATCTTAGTTTAGGTTCATAGAGTTCGGACCATAATAATGAATACACAATGTGTGTTTCCATGAGGACTTTTTCAGCTAAGGGACTGAAAGTAAAATTTGGGGTTAGGCCCAAAAGACTTGGGATTGGATTTGAGGGACACTCGAATGTTCCTATGTATCCCATAAGGATGGGAATCAATTCCACGTAGTTCTAGAACTACCCTTTGTACAAATTTGGTTCGTACATGTGAAGGGTGAAAGGGGACTTTAGTACAATGATGGTTTAACCTGAGATAAAAATTTTAGGCATTACCATGTATTCACGTAGTCTTTTAAAATGAAACATGATTGAAAAAATCAATGTCAATAATAGTTCTCTCTCAAATGAGGAAATCAAAGAATATTGTAGTTTATTGTCGTACCAGACAAAAGTGTTGTATAGTTTAACGTCATATAACAAGGACGAAAGTGAATCAATGTAAAGATATTGATTCCAGGGGAGGTTTCACGAATCAACATCATATGAGATGGTGGTGAACCGATGTGAAGAGATTGTTTTTTGGGCTTGAACCCTGGGAGGTTGCCTACATACCCAGCCTGGAGGGCAAGGATCAAAGTCCGTGTAGTTCAATTAAAGAATGAATTAATGATCAAGTTGTTCTTGGGGACAACGATCTAATAAAAATGTTGTTGGGACTTACACATGGTTAGCGGCCCAAAGAGAGTGTTATGGTTGATGTTTGCTCTAAGCTCACGTGAGTCATACTCGGTGTGAGAAACAAGAGGTAACAACAACCTTAACGATGCATAGTTTAATGTCATGTAGGACATCAAAAAGGGACTATGCAGTTTAAAGTCTTGCAGTTAGGACTATTGGTGCTGCACAATTTAGTGTCATGTAGCAAGTACAAAATAACAGTTTAATGTCATGTAGGACATATCAAGGAATTTCTGTACAGTTTAGCGTCATGTAGTTAGGACGATGGGGACAATACAGTTTAACGTCATGTTGGACGAAAGTGCGAATAGTTTAAGGTCATATGCATGGACCGTGGATGGTGCAGTTTAATGTCATGCTGGACCTTTGATGATTATATAGTTTAACGTCTTTCCGGATGTAAGGGACTTTTATACAGTTTAGCGTCATGTAGTTAGGACGTCACAGTTTAACATCTTGCTGGACCTAAGGGACTTGCAAATAGTTTATGGTCATATGCATGGACCAGGGATGATGCAGTTTAAGGTCGTGCTGGACGTTTTAGGGAACTTTTTCATAGTTTAACGTCGTGTGGGACGAAGTTGCAGTTTAAGGTCATACTAGACCATTGCGCTTATGTAGTTTAACGTCTTTCTGGACATAAGGGACTTTCCTACAGTTTAACGTCATGTTGGACGAAGTTGCAGTTTAAGGTCATACTGGACCATTGATGTATGAACCAATTGTAAGAGTCTTGGTTCTGGGAACCATATTTTTTGTTTATACAAAATATTTCTTCAGAAATCTGGCATTGGTTGGAGTCGTGATGAGTTCTCCATCCATTGTGATTAATGAATAAGCTCCATTGGAGTAGACCTTATGTATTGAATAAGGTCCTTCCCATTTTGGTTCAAGCTTGGGAGGCTTCTTTCCTGGTATCATTGGTGTTCTAAGAACCAATACCAATTCTCCCTGAATGAATGAATGAATACGAACTTGTTTGTTAAAAGCTCGTGCTATTCGATTCTGATAGATTTCCAAGTGGTTCAAAGTGCACAATCTTTTCTCATCTAACTGTTCCAATTCATTCAATCGCTTTTGGGATTGCTCATCTGTAGATAACTGATCACAAATGGCTACTCTGAGTGAGGGAAATTGAACTTCAATTGGCAAGACTGCTTCTGTTCCATATACCAACGAATATAGAGTTGACCGCGTTGCATTGCGGGTGGTAGTCCGATAATCCCATAAAGCATGAAAGAGTTTATCAGGCCATGACCTCTTATCTTTATCCACCATCTTTTGCAGTATATTCGAAAGAGTCTTTTTAAAGGCTTCTATTTGGCCATTGGTCGCCGCATGATACCGAGATGAATGGTTGGATTTAATGTTGTATTCTTGATACAATTTCTTCACCACAGAAGAACATAAGTTGGTGTTGTTGTCCGTCAATATGGTATGAGGGACACCAAATATAGTAATGATGTTAAACTTTATGAAGCTAACAATGCATTTAAAACTAACTTCTTTGAGAGGTAATGCCTCTGCCCATTTGGAAAAAAATCAGTAGCAGTAAGAATGTACTTAAACTGCTTGGCCGTAGCTGAAGGGTAAGGTCCCACCACATCCATTCCCCATGTGGCAAATGGCTATGAGTATTTAGCCGTATGAAGCAACTCTGGAGGTTGATGAATGAAGTTGGCATGTACTTGACATGAATGACAATTCTTTGTGAAATCAACACAATCTTGTATCATTGAAGGCCAAAAGTATCCAAGCCTTCGAATTTGATCAGACAGTCTATGTCCAGACTGGTGGGCACCACAGACTCCTGCATGCACTTATTTTATGACAGCCATTGTCTCTTCACCATCAATACATATAAAGAGAACTCCATCAAAACCATGTTTGTAGAAAATTTTCTTTAGGTGGTTTGGGCCATCATAAAGAGTAAAATTGACCACAGGTCGCCGGATTTGTTCTTTCTCGGCTCTCTCAGGTGGAAGTGTTCCATTTTGAAGGTATTCCCTGATAGGTGACATCCATCCTGTAGTATGACAATACGGTTCAGGAATGGGACTAATTTCATTAATTTCCTCTATTCTGGCTTGAACATAAGGTGAAATTGCATGACGGTGGGCAATACTGATGGTTGTCTCGTCCCGATTTGGATCTGCTAGAGCTGTAGCTATATTAGCCAGTGCATCAGCTTGAGCATTTTGTGATCTTGGGACATAAGAAAATGTCGGTTCTGAAGGGAATTCCGCCATTAACTCTCTGACGTAATCATACAAAGGGATTAATTCTTCTTTTCTGATGGCATAATCCCCATTGACTTGTTTGATTACCAGGTCTGAATCATCTTTCACCTTTAAGTGATTCACTTGTGCTTGAAGCGCTAACTCCAAGCCTGTGATAAGAGCTTGGTATTCAGCTTCATTATTGGTACCACCTTCCCACAATAAAAAGGAATAAGGTAATAATTCCTTATCTGGAGAAATGAGTACAATTCTAAAACCAACTTTATTGAATTTAGGATTTTCCATTTTCTTCCCTGTTGGACTTCGGGAAGCACCATCAAAATACATTTCCCATGTTTGAGGACTCTCTTGAATAGAGAAAAATTCCTCATTAGGGAGTTCAATATCTGAAGACGTGTCTTCCACTAAAGGATGTTCAGCCAGGAAATCAGCCAGAGCTTGGCCCTTAATTACCTTTTGAGATACATACTGAATGTCAAACTGCTGCAAAATAACTGCCCACCTTGCTAGACGTCCTGTAAGCATTGGACGACTAAGGATGAATTTGAGCGGATTATTGCGAGATACCAATTGGACCTCGTGATGTTGCAGGTAGTGTCTACGTTTCTGAACTGCAAAGATTAATGCCAGGCAGCACTTCTCAATACTTGAATACCGGATTTCTTCTTCAAGCATAGTTCTACTAAGATAGTAGAGGCTATTTTCATTCCCAGCATCATTCTTTTGAGCGAGAAAGGCACCCAATGATCGCTCTAGAGCTGTCAAATAGAGGATAAGTGGTCTACCTTCAACAGGTGGCATGAGTACTGGTGGAATCAAGAGGTATTTCTTGAGAACATCAAATGCTTCTTGACATTCTTCAGTCCACTGGTAAGTGACTCTTTTCTTCAATAATTTGGTAAAGGGTAAACTTTTGCCTGCCAAATTGGTGATGAAACGCCGAATATAGGCTAAGTGTCCTTGAAGTCCTCTTAATTCTTTCAAATTATGAGGAGGTGACATACCAAGGATTTATTTGGTCTTCTCAGGATCGACTTCAATACCACGATGGCGTACAAAAAAGCCGAGAAATTTTTCTGAGGTTACCCCAAAAGCACATTTTAAGGGGTTCATCTTCAAATTATATTGTCGAAGATTGTGGAATATGACTTCCAAATCAGCCAAGTGATTAGAACATTGTTTGGATTTAACCACCAAATCGTCTACATAGCATTCAACAAACTTCCCTAAGAAAGGTTTGAAGATACGATGCATGGCGCGTTGATATATTGCACCTGCATTCTTTAAACCAAAGGGCATCACCCGGTAACAAAACATACCTTGAGGGGCTCTGAAGGCTGTAGATTCCTCATATTCTGGGGCCATTCAGATCTGATTATATCTGGAATATCCATCCATGAAGGAAAGTACTTCATAGCCAGCGATTGCATCAATTAAGAGTTCTGTAATTGGAACTGAGAAATCATCTTTAGGACAATACCGATTAAGATCTCTGTAATCAATGCAAACCCTAATTTGTCCATTCTTCTTCTTTACAGGGACAATATTAGCCAACCACTTGGGATACTAAACTTATCTGACGAAGTTAGCTTTGATCAGCTTATCCACTTCATCTTCAATTTTGGAAGCATAGGTTGGGTGTGTTCTTCTCGCGGCTTGCTTAAATCCTCGATGTTCTTTTGGTAAACCCAAATGATGAGTAGCAACATCAGGATCAATCCCAGGCATTTCTGTATAATTTCAAGCAAAAATATCTTTATTTTGCTTTAGAAAAGAAATATACATCTCTTTCTCTTCAAGGGTCATGTCCGCACTAATTAAAGTGGGGCGGGGATCTTTCTCTGTACCCAGATTTATTTCTCTGAGTTCATCCACAGTGGTAGATATACCTTCCTCAAATGCTGGAGGAGCATCTCTAAGATCTTCCTCTTCCTCTTCATTACGTTCTATTTCTTCTGTTTCTACTTGCAAAGTAGATGACAAAACAAAACTCTCATGATCATAAGAGATATCAAAATTTTCATATTTTGAAGAAGAAGCTTCCATTTCCGACCCTATTGATGATAAAGGGACTTCTTTGGGAAATAAAGAGGAGATGATGGATTGAGAATCGACATCATTATTCACCTCTGGTGTTTCTATAACTTCTTCTGGCCTGATTGGCGAAGTATATACTTGTTGGACTTCAGTAGATGAAATGAAAACGTCACCACTTAGGATTTCATCACTGTTTGGTAGGTTGCCAATTTCTCCCATGTTGTCTGGCTCGATTGTCGTAATTAACATTATGGATCTTTCCATAAGAGTATTTTGATTTGGGCCTATTTTGTCAATTTGACTGATAGGTAACACATAATCTGTACTCACATGTGTAAATGGATTTATTGGAATCTTCTCCAAACCATATGGAGCATTAACTTTTGTAATTTCCTTCATTGTAGATTTTTCTCTTCCCTTCATGTGATAAAATTCCGCCTCAATGTATTGAGACTCACATGTCTTGAACGGGGACTTATCACCATACAATGTTCCAACATGACCATTAAAACAGTATTTGAGACATTAATGGTATGATAAAGGAATAGCTGCATTCTGATGTAGCCAGGGTCTTCCAAGCAAGACGTTGAAAGCTGAGTCTTGATCAACAATCATGAAATCCGAATTGGATACCAGATCTCCAAACTGAGTTCTGAGTGTAACTTCGCCCAGTGTTTCTTGTTCATTTTTATCATATCCTTGTAACATCATGGTAGAAGGAGATAAATCAGATTCCGTGAGGCCTAATCGACGAAGTGTACGAATGGGCATGAGGTTGACTCCTGAACCATTGTCAATGAAAGCTCTTCAGATATCTACACCATTGACTTTTCCAGATAAGTAGAGAGGTTTTATGTGCCCATGCACAATATAATCTTCATCTTTATCAGTAAAAGATATCACTGCATGGCATTCTGCAGGATTATTCTCTATGTGATAGACTTCAACTGCAGCAATTTCAGCTTCAAACTCCCGAGGACTTGACAAAGCTTCGATGAGTGCTTCCCGAAGATATTTTGACAGATTCAAAGCATCCAAAATTGATAACTTGGCTGGTACTTGGGCCAAGTGTTTCAATATATCATACTTTTGATCTAAAGGTCTGCGTTTCCCAACAGGAATATGCGGTTTAGCAGGTAACTTGGAAACAGATGCTTTGGAAGCTGATGCATCTTGTATTGGGATAGAAGTTGGAAATATCCTTGGTTTTGGAAGATTAGACCGATTAGATCCATTTACTTGCTGAGATAAAGAAGATGGAATCTTTAATCGGTCTTCCAAAATAACTCTACCAAAACTGAGTTGGCTATTGGCAGAAGAACTTGCTTGTTCTTTTTGAGCTCGCTGAAGGGCTCTACCACGAGTTTCTGCTGCATACACAGTGCTAGCAGGGGTAGAATTGGAGTAGTGGCTTCGGAAAGATCCACGTCTTCCCCTGTATCCTGAACCTCTGGAACTTCCTCAGATTCCCTTATTTGATACAGGGAATTCAGGCTCATCAAAATTACGACTGGAATACAGATCTGTTAATTGAATCATATTAACAGAACCGAAGATTAACTCTTCGTCTGATAAAGACTCTGCCTGGTTAGCCTGTTTAGGCTGTTCCATTTGGTGGGGCGGTGCCCGTGGCTTTGAAGTAGATGGCATAAAGTCTGCCAGAGTCAAAGACAATTTAGGCTTTGACACATACTCATCTTCTTCTGATTATTTTTTCTTCTTTGAATCAAGACGTTTCTTTGAGGATTTTCCCTCTGATGAAGAGGGTTTTACCGCAATATTCATGGTAGAAGACACAATTGGTTTCTTTAATTGTGTTCGCAAAATGGCATGAGTCTGACTGATTGTCTTTCTGACCATCCAATCATCATATTTCTGTGCATTTCTGCTTTTGACTTCTTGCCATTCACCTTCCTCCTCTGGAATTGTAGCAGTAACACATGCTATCTGATTCGAAGAACCTTTCAACTTGACTTGTCCTAAGTCGACCATCTTTTGCAGGAGGTCTTTAAAGACAAAACACTCCTGGATGGGATGCCCCAACATTTGATGAAAGGGACAATAATTGGGACGGTCTTCATCTCCTTCCTTGTTTGGCCTCTTGGGCACTGGTAATTGAACCAAATTATTTTCCAGAGCTGAAATGAAGTAACCAGGAACTTTCTCACTTCGGAAAGAGTATGTTTTACTCTTCAAATCATCAAATTGTTTTCGTCGTTGATCTCTTTGATCATTTGGATGAAACGGCCTTTGTTGTTGGCGTTCAGGAGGTGGAGCCCTTCGAGAAGATGAAGGTTTTCGTCGTTGATCTCTTTGATAATTTGGATCTTCATTCCTCTTGGGGCTTCTTCCCCAATTGAGAAAAGACCTATATTCTTTGAGAAGGGAATTGATGATTTGAAAGAGTCCCCAGTCTCGTGAACTGGGGATGTTCCTGCTGATTCCGCTCAACTCCTCGAATCCCATTTGTTGACTCTGAGGGTTGGGTTAAAGGAGTCCCCAGTCTAACAAGCTGGGGTGGCTCTTGACATGCTATGTCTGAGACTTTCTTAAAATCTCTCTTGATCTTGCGAATCTTAGTTCGGAAATTAGCTGGATGCATTAACCTGTATCCACTTTTATCACCTGGTTCAACATACCGTTGGATGATTTCCAAGACTTCTGTCATTTGATTATTTGTTTTCTCCAGATGAGAGGCTTGTGCAATATTCTCGCCTACTTGATATATGAGTAATTCAACAACTTGTTCTCTATATGCTTGATTTTGAGAGGAACTAGTTGAAGCCTGTTCTTGAGCAAGCTTTTGATTATGAACAAAGGCCATTGACTGTGGCCGGCCATGGTAAATAACATTGCATGAGACCATTTTCGGCGGGCTTTGCTGACTGGAAAGCACTGTGAAATGTAGTGCTCCGTGAACACCCCATCCTCTGATATGAACACCATATGGAGCATTGGCAATTAACTGACGCAATTTTCTTAGTGCGCCAAGGCATGAATGTTGAAGGGTTCTCTGCTGCTTTTCAGCCTTCAGATACCGAGAGACTGATAGAGATTCCAAATCAATCTGACGTTGTATCCCTTCTATTATCTTAAGATGATTTTCATATTCATCATAAGATAATACCTTCTTCTTCAATTGACAAAGAGTTTTCCATATGTTGAGACGAATATCATGGATTCCATCATCCGTCAACATCTTTGGAATGTCGTACTGGGAGTCAGCCAAAGGCCAAAACATGAATGGTACCTCACCTTTTGCCAGTTTTTTCCTCATGTTCATCATTTCCTCTTTATCATTAAATGAAGATTCTTCTACCTGTTTTGACCAGAGTTGGTGTTTCCTTGTTGCTTCATCGGATTCAACACGATTGGTAGAGATATCATTGATCAAACTAGAAGATGAATGACTTAGGGGTGGTTCGGAGAATGACCTACACCCTGGGATATCTTCTGATTGAGAAAGTATTTCACTTGCTAGCGAAAAAGCATCAGAAATGACTGGTTTCGCATTTGCAAGTGCCTCAAGATAAGAGGGCTTTCTCGGCACTACATTGTCCACTAGAGTATTTTCCAGGCAATGTGAATCACTACTGCGGAGAGGACTTTCGCAGCGAAATTCATCATCATAGGGAGGTCCACCATAATGGGTTACAACAAAAGATGAGATCTCTTGCTCCTTGGTCTTCTGACCACACAGAGGGTTCTTGTGACTCTCATCTGAAGAAGAAACTTCAAGATTGACCGAATTTTCATGAATCAATCCTTCATGAGGGAGTGTCTGTTGAAGACTTCTGGAATTAATGTTCCCGTTATTGGGAACTGAGGGAGTAGAACCTTGAATTCCAATAGATAAATGTCTGAGGGCTTCAAGAACTCCAGCATCGAGCAAGGCCTTGTTACAGATTGGCCTTTGATCTCCTGACTGTGTTGGGTGGATCCTTTTCTTAGATGCCTTCTTACTCACTTTGGAAACCACTTGTTGACGAAAGTGGTTACTCTGAGCAGGTGTATGTGCCTAATCAGGAAAGATGGTCAGGTTAGGCTGACGATCTCCACTCAAATCAGGTGTATGTGCCTGACTTGGTTGTCCGTATGATATGGGGGATTATTCCCCATAACCCTCTTGGACTGGAACAGATGTGTGTGTCTGTTCCGGAGTGAATCGTAGATGTGTCACTCCACTGCTAGGGATAGATTTATTTGTCTTTCCCTGAGATGATGCTGAAGTTGTTATGATATCCTGGAAAGCATTCAGAATATGAGCAAGAATTTTCTTCTGCTGTTTCACTATTGACAAAATATGTTTGGTGACTTCAGCCACTGGAACGGGAATATACGTCCATTCCGGGTTTGGAGTAGGTGTATGTGCCTGCTCCTGTCCTCCTTTTCCTGTCAGTGAATCCTGACAGTACTCATGTGTGGAGGGAGAGAGTTGAGTCTACCTCCTGTTTGTTGTCGGGGCTTTCCGACTGACTTTTCTGTGCGCTACCAAGCGAGACTATTGGTAGGTTTGATTAGTATTAGCAGGTGTATGTGCCTGCTGATTACACTTCGCCAAACGTGGTTGACGAGATCCATCATATGTCGTCAGACGAGCATGCTGACTAACTGATGATGTATAAGCAGGTGTATGTTCCTGCCTATAGTACTTCGCTGGAATTGCCTGGAGGGATTGGCGTGATGCTGCCAGACGAGTCTGCTGGACAGCGGAATTAAAACGGGCAGGTGTGTGTGCCTGCTCGTTGTTCGCCACCAAATTAGGTTGGTGGACTTCTCCGGAGATGGCAGGGATGATAACCTACGCATTGTTAACCGGATTCCATCTCTGGTGGTTCATCTTGCCTGCTCGGGTTCGAGGAACCTGAGCTGAATTCCTGGAGTCGGTACCCTCATCATGTTGAGGGTGCACTACCGCACGAGTCTGGCGGCGATTGTTGATGGGAGCCCTCGGGAAGGACTCCTGTCTTTTTTAATTAAGGCCCTGAGGGACCTACTCATTCACTTCCTCAGAGTAAGGGAGTGAATGGAAATTGCGTTCCGGGGATAACGACCCGAAACGGTTGGAGACGGTAGTCAGCACCACCTGCCTCTTGATCACTGGTCGTCATTTTCCAGACGACCTGTGTGAGTTGTTCACTTGGAGGGCCTGTCGGGCAGCCTCCAGAGTTGGGATGGTACCATGTTGACGGTACTCCTTAACCATCGCATTTGATACCCAGCGTTGAAGATGCTGAGTAGGTGATGTCATCCTCAGAGCGGATGATGATCCAGTAGGAATAGAAGCAGTGGTATTTGCAGCAGCAGTATTCACAGATGTGAATTTGAGAGCAGCCATTATGGAAATACAGAAGATCTTGGAAAAGAGTACTTGTTTAATATAACAGATGTAATCAAGATGAAATTCAGCCACTTCATCCTTTGGATGAGCACACATGTCAATAATTGTTTTTGTCAGCCCTCTTATTGAGTTTTAAATAGGGGCTTTAAAAAATAGGTAAAAGACCACTTTAACTTGGTTAAGGATTCACGTCGGGTTCACCATTTTGGTTTCGCACGAAATTCGGGGATGACCTCCTAGATGAGAGATTCAAACGTTCTGATCGGTTTCTAGTGGGTTTGTTCGTAGAATCGGAAACATCCAATGATTCCACATCCGTTTGGACCTACTTAATAAAGGTAGGCGCTCATTAGCTTGTGGACTGATGAGGCTTAGGAATTTGCATTGGTCGAGAGGATGGGAGGTCGGACTCATCACACCTTTTTTAGGGGAATTATTGTCTACTCCGGGACTCTATTTATAGATTTAAGTTATGTTCGTGAATCCTTATTACATTACCAAGTATAAATGAGCTTTCCTTTAGTCTTAACAATCAATGATTAAATATGTAAGAAATTTAGAGAATCTTTTATATGTATTCGAGGTTCTTCATCAATAGAGAATCATCTATATCTATTTAGAGATTTTTGGTCAATGGTATCCTTCAAAACATTTATATAAAAGTCTCTTGGTCATTATAATGACCGGGCTGGTTTTAAAGCCACTCAGTGGGGCACTTGAAGTTTATCGTCATTCAGAAGGACATAGATTATTTCAGAGTTGGGATCGAACCCATAAATGGGCTACCTATGTATCCTTTGTTTTGGAAAAGGAATCATAACCCACGTAGTTCGAGTAATAGAGTATAACGTTTATGATTGATGGCTCAAATAAGAATGTCATAATTACTTTTACACTCTAAGCTCACGTGAGTCATGCTCGGTGTGAGAAACAAGAGGTATTGGTAAAAATTAGACAATTGTGCCATGAAAGATGAAATCATAAGAAATGGTTTGGGGCTTATGTATATATATGACTGCCCAGATAGATGAAGGTTTAGGATTTACTTTTAGGGAGAAAATCCAGGAACAGGGTCCATAAAGGTATATGTGCTTTATAGAGATTTGAATACTCTAACTTGGGACTTATTCCTGAAAAGGAAACCCAAATTAGGAGAGGATTGATAACTGGGTTTTACTCCTGAGAAGGAATCCCAGATCAAATGAAAATTAGGACTGGTTAAAGAGAAATTAAGGGACTTGGGGCTTACTCCTGAAAAGGATGCCCATAATTATGAATGGGACTTATTCCTGAAAAGGAGACCCAGGTTAGGGATTAAGGTTTGGGGCTTACTCCTGAGGAGGATGCCCGTATTTGAGATCGGGGCTTACTCCTAAGAAGGATGCCCAAATTAAGGGACTCGAGGCTTACTCCTAAGAAGGATGCCTATATTTGAGATTGGGGCTTACTCCTAAGAAGGATTCCCAAATTAAGGGACTCGGGGCTTACTCCTAAGAAGGATGCCCATTTTTGAGATTGGGGCTTATTCCTAAGAAGGATGCCCATATTTGAGATTGGGGCTTACTCTTGAGGAAGATGCCCAAAATTAGAGGACTTGGGGCTTACTCCTAAGAAGGATGCCCATATTAAAGGATTATGATTGGGGCTTATTCTGAGGAGGATGCCCAAGTTAAGGTATTAGGGTTTGGGGCTTACTCCTGAGGAGGATGCCCAAATTTGGGAACTTTAAGAATTTGGGACTTACTCCTGAGGAAGATGCCCAGATTAAAGGACTTATAACTGGGGATTATTCCTGAAATGGAGACCTAGGTTAAGGATTCTCTCATCTTAAAGGATGAGGTTGAATGAATGAACTCTCAATATTTGGTGACATAAAGATGTGTAAATCACTAGGTTTTGAGAGATATTCCACCGAATTCCTTTCAGATAAGGAAGTCAAATCAAGAAATCATGCCATAAATGGCTTTGAAGAGTATCTTGAAGACTGAATCTTGAATAGGAAAGGTGAAATGGCTTAAGAGGGGTGAAATGGGCAGAAAAGGCACCCAAAAAGGAAGGGGCGCACAAGTCTTGGAAGGCGCGCAAGTACTGCGGCGGCGCGCAAGTATTGGTCGCGCAAGTATACTTGCGCGGCATTTGGGGTACTTGCGCGATTTTCAACCAGCATTAAAATACTTGAGTGACTCTTTATTAAACCCTTTAGAATCCTCTTGAGGTTCTTCCTGAAAAGGGACGCGAAAATTCTATTGAAGGAATGAGGCGGCGCGCAAGTGTGACCACTTCCCTTAAGGGATGGCCACTCAGGCGCGCAAGTGTTGATGAGTTTCAACACTTAGGCCTTCCTCCCTCTCTTTAGATCTTCCATTCTAGGTAAGAAATTACCTTACAAGTGTTCCGGAAGCTTTGAGAAGAGACTTGGGCACCGGGAGCTTCAATCCGAGTTTCTGGAAAAAGATCCTCTCGAATGGGGGGCCCATAGGGTCTATTTATAGGCGAAAGAAGGCCTTGGGCGATTACCGGGCGGTTATCACTTAGGTCGCGCAAGTCACTTGCACGACCATAAGGGCGTCACGCAAGTGGACTTGCGCGACAGTGATATAACTTGCGCGGTGAAGTTGCTTTTGATCCTTTGTTCATGCCTTTGTCGATTTTTGATATTTTCTTCAAAGGTTGAATCACTTTTGAGCTCAAATATTCCCCTTTTCAGATTTTTAGATTCTGTGAAGAAAGGAGCATCAACAATGTGGTATTATATTTTTATAAAAACATTCACTTACTCATGGAAAACAGAGGATACATATAAATTTTGTTTATAATAATAACCCAAATGGACTAAATTCAATGCAATTTAGGAGTTATATCTACATCTAGAGCCACTGCAGGATTACCATTTTATATCCTAATTGGAAGTTCACCAACAAGATGGTGAAAGAGTAGTTATGGGAGTCCATAATGGTAAAATATCTAAACTGATTTATTTTTATCTCATTATTCAAATATAATATATATATTATGAACAATTTAAAATAATTTCATTTAAAAATGAAAATTTACTTTTAAAGAAACAAAATAAAGTAAGAAAATGATTCAATCTCTAGTGGTGGTTTGATGTAGAGATTTTAAAAATAAATTGACAAATAAATGTGTTTTTGGGAAGTTACAGAATAAAAAATTATGCCTCAAGTATGAGTATTTAAATTAAAGTACATGGATTAAATGTTTCACCAACTGACATGGTGAAGAATTTATGGTATGATAATTGTTGTATATTGTAAAATTTATTATATATTACCTTATTACTTGTTCATTTATTTTTAGTTAATAGGTGTACATGAGATCTCATCAAGAGATCCAATTATAGAATGTATACCTCCATACTTTATCACATGAAGGGTATCGTTTACTGGAGGATAGAAATATTTTAGAATAGTTTAATGCATTGAGATCTAAATATAGTAGTTGTTCAGAAGATGTTTAATTAATTCATCTATATCCACTCACTCTCCATTAAAAATGAAAAAGATAAAGAATGAAAAAATATAAAGTTTCTAAGAGATCAATCTAAAGAAGTAACTGATATAATTATAATAAAATAATATTTTTTATTAAATTATTTTATTTTTAAAATTAATATCACTAATATAACATTTTAATATATTATTTCATGATGAAATTAAAGAGAAATATATTCAAGGGAATTTTATTCCTAGGGGTAGGATAGACATTAAAGAAAGTGTTTTAGGAAAGAAAGAACACCCAGACCATGTAAGAGTATACGAGGGGGTGTCAGTATTAGGACAGTTTTTGTTTTTCAAAATAAGAAATCGAGGGACATGGAAATATATTCCATAAAATCTCAGGCAGAAGACCTAAAATATTCCATAGGTGATCAAATAAAATAATCTATGTAGGCTATGTTTAATGAAACGATGAGACAATCATAGCATATGAACCCTTCCTACTTAGATCCTCAACCTCCTCATTTGGGACTGACTTTATACTGTGAGTTGTATACTAGATATCCCTATGTGTATCTTATATAATATATAGTTATACATATTTTCTAAGATTATGTATATTAGCATACTATGTTGTTGGGTTAGGTAAGAGAATTTATACATGATATTATTGATCCTAATTCTATCATTCCATTACTATATAAGAGGTTACTAGAGTTAGATATTGTGTGGGTTCTTCTTTACTCTGGACAACTGGCCTTCTTTTTGACATGATATATGAGGTATTTGATGTTTTTAGATATAATTTACATTTTATTGAAAATTATATTTAATTTTATATTATACTTAATTTACATATTATTATATAAAAACAAAACAATTAGTATAAAATACAAAGCTATTTGGGTTTCAAAGGAAAAGCAGGATGAGGTTAAAGTTAGACAAATGGTTTCTGGACAACCTATGCTATCAGCTAATGAGAAAACTCCTGTACACAAGCTGGTAAATTTTGAACAGCCTTCTGAAGCGAAGGGATTGATTCATTACTCGCTGCATGTGACACCACTGTTCCAACCCCTTTGATGGAGGAGCAGGGTAATCAATTGGAATCACAAGATGAACGAGCCAATGAGAAAGGTGAACTATCAGATCCTAGTGAGCACTCACATGGAAATGATGATCAACCTAATCAGATTGAGGAAAATTATCTAAAATCAATGGCCAAGAAAGGGAAAAAATCTATTGTGGATGCCGATGGATTCATTACTCCAAATCCTAAGAATACTAAAAAGCGTAGAGATTACTCTCAGATTGAAAGAACAATTGTCACACGTTCTTTAGACGCCTCTAAGAAAGAAATAAATGGGCCCTCCAAATCCAAAGCTGTGATGATTCACTCAACTGATGAGGATACATCCCGGTCAAATGAAGAGGTGAATGAAGATATGGAATCGCAAATGGAAGAACGAGATGAAATAACCTACCAAAGACTCAAAAATGGAGAAATTTCTATAGAGACATAACTAGATATTAGACACAGAATGTTTAATAAGTAGTTGGTGCAGGAGCCTAATCAAACACCCTGATTTTATATGTTTTTGGTCACGACTTCATGTGCATATCTCGTTATTTCAATTTTCTGCATTCAACTTGCTTTTATGGTTTCTTACTCTATTATACTTTTAATCTTCTGTTAGTTACTGCTCTTTGACGGTTAGATTCATGGATTGTCTGTTATGTTCTGCAGTAAATAGTGAACTCTCTTTACTGAATGTTTGCACTGCTTCATGAGATTTTATTGGAAGATTCCTTAGGGCTACTGGTTGACATCCTCTAATTCTTTTTTATCCAAATTTTCTTGTTTTTCTCCTTTTAATTCTAGTTCAGTGTCTTAAGGACTTGTTCAGGTTTCATTTTTCCATTACTCGCAACAGTATAGCAGTGGGAGAGAAGTTTCTCATGTGGATAAAGAAGCAATGTCGAGCACCACTTCAGATGACCAGTTATAAATAGACTCGTTTTGAGCTTCCAGTTTCATCCCTTCTAGATGGAATGGCAGAGTCCCCTATGGATAGTGAATCTCATAACTTTAATGGATATTCCTTGGTGTTTCTTTGTTTGTAATTCTCAAAATTCCGACTGGTGTAAATTCATTGCACCTCATGTTTTTTATGATACTTTTTTTAATAAATTTCCTTATGGAATGAATTGGGTGACTGATTCATGTCACCACTTTTTTCAAAAAAAAGTATAAAAGAAACAAAAGTTTAATTAAGTAACAACTACAGATACATCTGATATTTTTTATAAGATAAAAAGATTATCCCAATTGTTTTCATTCTTGGATGATATGTATGAGTATTTTATGATGTATTATATATGTGGAAAAGACCATAAATTGAGAATATTCATAAAGTAAATCATGGATATTTTTATTTTCAATCAACTCACCGTACCTATGTTGTAGTTGTTTTCTATGTAAGTAAATTTGTATTTTAGTTTTTCTATCATTAAATAAATATGACTTGAAGTGGATTAATTTACAAACTTATTTAATTAGATATATATACCTTCTTTTCATTCAAAAAGAGACCAATTTTTTTATATTTTTATAGATCTAGATTACATTTAAACGAAAATGAATTATCTGAATAATTATGATAGAGTTACATATATTTATAATATATTAGTGAATAATGAGATTATGTGTTATATTTTTTCATTCCTTGAGGTGTAAGAAGAATAATTTAATTAATAACTGATAATCATTATAATTTCATTAATTTTGTATTTTTTATATTGTATTGGTTATTGGATGTTAGGATTATTTTGGCCACATTAATGCACATTACATTGGTTTTTCTATTTATTAGGTGGAGTTCAAAAAAAATTTAGAAAATTATTCAATTTTTTTAATTCTTTTATATAAGATCTTTATTATTTGTCTAAAATTTCTTCTAGTTTATTATAGTTTTTTTGTTGTAATATAAAAACATTTCTAATGTTCTTGGTTTGTGTATTTTATTACGTTTTTTTAAATTAAAACTTACAAGTTGGTTTTTTATAAAACAACATAGAATCTTAAATAAACGTATTTTTATATTAGTTTTTACCTAAAATCGATTTCAAAAGACCATATCTAATTAGAATTTATTGTAAAACTGATGTGGAAGGTTTTATAATTTTTTCAAAAATTTTCCACTTTAGTTTTATAAAAAACCAATGTGGAAAGGATTCGATGCCAGTTTTCATGAAAAACTTATGTTGAAATTACATTTTGATATGAGTTTTTACCAAAAATCATAATCAAATTTTTTAGGATTTCCAATTTTAATTTTATAAAAAATGACGTGGAAAGGTATTTTTTAAAAAATATTTCCACATCAGTTAAATTATAAAACAAAAGTGAAAATTTATTTTCAACTTCATGTTTTTTGAAAAAAAAACAAACATTGAAATATCAATTAATTTTTTTGAAGTTTCATTATTGTTTTCTTCAAACCAACATCGAATATATTATTCTTAACATTTCCTTTATCAACATATTTTGAAAAATAATTTTGAAAATTAAAAAAAAACATTAAAATATGATTTTTCACTAGTGTGAGTTGAATTATCTAACTTAAATTATACATATTATTATAAGATACTACTCTTTTATTCATATATGAACCCTAATCAAAAGGAATAATATGGGGATGCATTGAAATGGATTTAATATCATGGAATATTATAGAAAAACTAAGGAAATATATTTTTTTCCCCAAATTTTAAAAGAAAAACATTGATTTATAAAATTGTGAGTGGTGATAACTTAAATGGTAAAATATGAAGTAGTAAATGTGATAAGAAATATTTTTTTAAATGGAAAATTGTGTTTTTATTACCCTTAGGTATATATTTTATGAAAAAATAGTTTTTAATGAAACATTTTTGTTATAGATAGATGATGAATGATTTATTGTGTTTGGACTTAGTTAATGGTTCTAGTATGCACTTACTCAGACTGGATATATTTATAGATGTCATTAGTAGTGGCCTACAGAGTTTTACTCACACCCTTATTAGGATATTTCTTATTCCTTGGGTATATTTCCCAGTTTTATCACTAGAGAAGGTAAATTCTATTTGACTAATGAATTATTTGGATTATTATGGTGGAAACTATAGAAAGGGACCAAGCTTTTAATTGGGGCCATTTTATCGTAAATTTAAGTTTTTTTTAATTTTTTATTCTTGGGATATTATTTGATATAGTATATAATTGATTAATTATTTAAATTTTATATGTATCATTTTAATATATCATGGGTCGTGATTTTTTTATCTGGAAATGGTCAGTATTTTTATTACTAATTATTTATGTATTCTCACATGATTACATATATTTATATTATTCGTTTACTTTTATATAAAGGTATAGTTTCCACATTATACCATCATAGACCTATGCCACTCGTAATAAGCCTCTAGTATACAGGGAGGCGCACCTAAGATCACGTAATGCTCTCTAGTCGAGAACTGATTTGTGGTCACAGACCGTGGGATACTATAAAGTGGTATCAACACCCTTTTTATTTTGTATGATAATTTGGGTAAGGTATATATAATATATTTCATTGTAGAGATATGGTATGGAACTTGTGTATGGTAATATCCAACCCATGTGTGGGGGGGAGTCTAGGTTATCAGAGATGAGATTGATGTTTTTTCTTCTTTCTTTTACTGTTAACCCATTTTCACCTTGAGTGGAATACATGATTTTTGATTTGTGATTTATGGTATTTTATATCTTGGATAAAATGAAAAGAGGGAATGTGTTCATTAATCATACCAAGCATGTATTATTCACATGTTACTTGTGCGATTTCCTATAGTAGATTTCTATAAATATGACATGGGATGATTATTTTAAGGGGTTTCAGCCATTTATATGGTGTCTACACATATATATGTGTCATGGAATGTTACTTAATTAATTTTTAAATTGGATAAAATAATGTTATTTTACCACCCTATTTGGTTATTATGTTTCATAAACTAAATAAAATTCCAATTACAACTTACAATATATTTTTCTCTAAAACTCATAATTGAAAGTTCATTTAAGTATGCCTCAAATATAAAACTTTATGGCTAAAATAAATGGTTAAAATTATATTTCATGATCAATTGTTTAATTATTATATATAATATTATGAATTAAAAGTCTATTTCAAATTATAAAGTGTTTTGTTCTATAATGTGTAATCAACATTGTGGTTTCTTAGCCTTGGTTATAAAATTCAGATTAACTTTTATAGGAAAAGCATGAGGATATGGATAATACTATATATGTATCATGTATACCAAATTTTTATATGATGATTGAACATGAATATGGGTAGTTAGGGCCACTTATATCTCTTGGGTTATGATATCCATGAGATACGAGATTTAGGAAATAACAGGGTGTTATTTTTTTATTTATTTCCTTTAAACTCTGATATTTTGAATGGTGGTATTCCATGATTATTTACGAACCCTGAGGTATATTCCTGACCTAATATTGGATAGATTAAAATAGAATAAAATTTATATGTGATAAACTTTTGGTGTAGGGCATGATTAGAGTGATGAGAAGTGTTTTCTACAACTTTAATTCCCCTAATGTGTAAGAATGTTAGTTATGGATAACCCTGGACTAGATAATTAGCTTACATATGGGATTCTTAAGATATATTTATGTGAGAAACCTAGGGAGGTTGTGTTGTATTTTGAGTTTCCTTGGAAGGATGAGATGTGGCTCCGGATTTTAGTGATCCAAGCGCAATGATAGAGTAACGAGACGTTTTCATACTATCATTATAGATGGATATGTTAAATAAAGGTAACCCAATATAGGGTTTAGTCATTCTTATGGATTCTTTAGATAATATAAACATGGTAGGTTATTTATGTTGATATTGATTTACTAAAGTGTTAACCAATACAAATATAGGCATAAGGGTGTAGTATGCATTATAGATGAAGATACCCATCCTTGATGTTGTGGGTTGGGTCTGGTTTTTGAAATGCATGATTAGTTGGATGCTTGACCCTATTTGTGTGTGATCTTAGGTCATTAGATCTATAAAGGTTAGAGCTTGAGTAGACACTCTTAGATTTGTAGTGATTCTCTAGGTGGCTGTTGATCACGTAGTTGGCCTCGACATGAGTGTGATGCATCAGGATCCTTAGGAAGAAATCATTGAGTGGGATGCTTTCAGCTAGATGAGGTGACATGTAGTGAGAAAGGTTCACTAGATTTTTAGGAATGTGAGTCTAGGATTGATGGGATGTGACTGAATATGGTTGATTTAGATCATGAAATTGAGTGACGATAGTATGTGTGCTTGTAGGGTTTTCCCCATTGGTAACTTCAGCTATTGAGTACCATTATGAAAGGTTAAATGATATACCCATTAATTATATACAATGTGAGTTATATTTTGTTAAAATGCATGGTTTTTGAGTCGGTGAATCGCAATATTATCCTTGTGGATTTATACTTGGTGTTTGAAATTATGTTTCCAGATTTGGATAGCTTGTGTTTGACACATTTATGCGAGGTTTTTCAGGAATATCTGGGATATAGAGTTTTATTTGGGAAAGATACATGACACCTGAGGTAAGGTCATGATAATGGATATAATATACATGATGGCTACATGCGATACTTCTAGTGCACCAATAGACCATTCTATGATATAGGTGTTTGGTACTTAGAGACCCATTTGGGTTAGGAACTTATGAGTTTCTATATGTTATGGTTGGTTCTATGACTCCTTAATTTCTATTGGTTTCATGGAGTGTGCTCATAATTTTTCAATGGTATCAATGGATGATTCAATATTAGATAATGGTGGAAAGATATGAGAGATCTTATTTTATCAAGAATATGAATATAGTGTAGTCCCATGAGGGTATGATGTATGTTGGCTAGAGAAATATTGGATCATGGGTATGATTACGTGTAGTTAGTTCAAGAGAGAGGATGCATCAGGGTGTGATAGATACATGAGAAGAGGTAATAGTAAACAATGATAGACTTACATTGGATTCATATATACTTTATTGATGTTTTGATGACCAACTCATGTGAGATATGAGTTGTGACCTTTTATGGAGAAGTGTAGAATGTAATTTGTTCAATATTGGGTATTGTGAAATACTAAGTGGATCGGTGTGTTAGTGAAAAATTATAGAGTTCCTCAGATATAGTGAGTTGATTTCCTACATGAATGTGAGTTGATAATAGTTCTAGGTAGGGTCCCATATTGTGTAGTAATGGTATTGTCATGTAGCGGTGATAAAGGTTATAAACCATGGGTTAGAATCATCCGGACAAGGTATAGTGGTGGTTTCTTTATAAAGTTGGAACGAAAGCGTGTGGGGCACCATGGTGTTAATAGAGTCTCAAGTAGGGCTTGACATGAGAGCTTATGAAAGTGATTCAAGTGGGGCTTGAAAGTGATAATTTTCTTCTAATGATGGCTATGGGGCAAGATCACATTCATCAATATCTAATAAGAAAATCCTATAGGGGAAGCCCAACATTGACGGTTTGAGTGGGTGGTTCTTGTTTTTAGTAGTTTTCAGTGAACAACAAGATTAATATGTTGATAATCCCATCCCTAGGGTAGTTTCAGTTTTGTGACATCACTTGGGTATAATTAGATGAGTTAGGAACATAAAGTGGAAGGTAACCAAGTATGGTTAATGGTTAATTGGAGTTGATGATATTGATATGATTGTTATTTAATAGCTGTTAAATAAAAGTTTATGTTTAGGTGGTGTGACCATTCATCTTATCAAAAGTAGGTTGGTGAGTGAGTCGGTATGAGAGGCTTTGATTCTGTAGAGTAACATGTTGACATGAATAATGAAAAAAGGGGGGCTTGTAAAAAAAATTAGGTTAACATCCAGACCTGGGTGCCAATTTATGGTGCCTCGAGCCGATGGGTCACATGGCCTCAAGAATATCTCCCTGAACACAAGAGGTTTTTGAATAGCAACGAGGGACTAGGGTGTGTATGTGGGGATACTTTTACCTCATTAACAGATTGAACACAACAGATGTATAGTAATAAATAAGTAGTAGAATTAGTAAAACAATCTGGTAGTAGATAAATAATCAAGAAAGTAATATATAAACAATTATAAAAAGGAATCTCATATAAAAATGATGATGATGAATTTCATGAATATATAAATCATCCAAAATAGGTATACAGTGGTTAGTATAATACTTTTAACAAAATACCAAAAATACCAAAAGTGTTATCTCTAAACATCATCAAGAGCCTCATCTTGGTCCCATGATCCCCTGATCCTAAACATGGTAGAATATCAAGCATCAAACTATGGGCACTTTCCCCAGTCCCTACATGAATCCGTATACTTTTTCTAGGTACCCAATGGTGGTCCAAATAGGGCATGTGATAAAATCCCAGCAGGTATCCACCCAATTGTTTTACAAAAAATCATAGTAGTGAAATATAACAAGCTAAAACAGAGTGAAATACATATCATAGGTAATTAGTGATAAAATTTGAAGTTCCAATGACATATATATTATAAGATAAGTGATACTATATATCCCAACAAGGCTACCTAAAAAACAAGGGTCAAGATCCTATAATAAGGTAGCTACAAAAAACATAGAAATAACTACCATGACCTCACCATACATCTAAGAATAACATAACAACCACTAACATGTTGTATAACTTCTATATCAAAACAATCACGGTCTGGACCTATAACCAGAAATTTTACATCAATCGTGGTCACACTTTACAAACAATCATATCACATTTACCATGGTAATGCCATATAATTAGAAGTTTCAAACCATGAAGGTTTGGATCCAAGGTATAGAAGACCAAGTCATCCTCAACGAATCCCAGAAGCATCTCAATGGAAACTCAGTAATAAAACTAATGGATTACAAGGATCATGTCAACAAAGTATGTCCAATACTAGTCCTGAAAGCTGAATCCAAGGGGTAGAAATTCCCTTGCCATCCTATAAAATCATGATCCTAAGAGAATATGGTTCTAAGGAACCTTTTACATTAAATTAATACCCATGAGTGAAACGACCATGGAATCTAAATGTAATCAAGATCCATGGTTTAACAACCAAGGAATCCACTAACATTTCAATTCACATATCATTACATTCATAAATTCACAATAATTCAAGTTCCATGAGTATACCGAATCAAATAAAAATCCATATAAATCATTAAATCAAAAGCATCAATATGAAAAGGAGGTAATATCCATATCCTAATAACAAATTCAATTATAATCAGTTCATTACAAGCTTTCTATAACCAAGAAAGTGAAAAAATCACCCCAGGGGTATTATAACAAATGGATTCTCAATGTAAATTAACATGGGACACCCCTTGTGTGACCTTGGTTTGGGGAAAAAACTCCAACACATCTCAAAGGAACTAAATTTCATCCCTAACATGTTCCATCACATTCATTTCAATCATCCAATTAATTTTAGGGGCACCACTGAAAAGTATGGTGTGTGGTGGTATAGAAAGTAGCTCTATAAATCATCAAAACACTTGGGAAAATTGTAGACCACCTACCACAAGAGCATAGAATAGTACTCATCTAGTATCATCTTCTAATTAAACTCATATTATAAGAAAAATAAAGAATGGATGAAGAACCGGTAAGAATATAATGAGATGATCAACACTCAAATCTAAGTTTAGATGGAGGAGGGGGGTAAAAAACTATGGATTTACCTTCAAAGGAAGCTCCTAATGTGATACACTTCCAACATACAAAGAAATAAATAAGGTTTTAGCTTTAATAGTTTTTAATGGAAATTATGTAATTTCCCCAAAAATTCCTGGGCTGCACGGTTTGGCTGCACTTTTGGCCAAACCCTGTGCCAACTATGCACCCTCTACTACTAAGGGGGCACCCATATGGTCACTATTCATGGTTTGACTAACCATGCAAAAACTGTGTAAAACACCTCTTCTAAAAATGGCAGGATCTCCCGTACGGGCATGCACCTCAATTCACATGGTTTAATAAACTATTTGGGAATCTATTTCCCTATGTCTTAGACTTGTATGGTTAATCATACCATGAATCCTACCTATCCCCCCCCCCCCACAAGAAACAATGTTTTGGGATTCTAAAAAACCCAAAACACCCTTGATACCCCTGTAACCTCAAATGGTATTCACATTATGCAATAACAAAGCATTTAAACCGAAATTAAAAAGATCTGTACCTCATATAAAAACTCAAGATCTTAAAATCACCCCCTTAAAGTAATTTTTCCCCAAATTTCCTCTCAAGGTTGTTCAAGAATCGTTATAAAATAACTATGGCTAAATAGCATGTATGTTAACCTCCCACTCCCATGTATCATCCTATAAATGGTCATGCAGCCATAACATCTGTAATAGAGGAACTAACCGGCCTTAAAGAACCTTTATGCTCCTATCAATGATATGAATTGAATTCTCCTCAAAGGAATCATCTATATATAACTCAATATCCTCATGATAAAAAATCATGTGACAAGTTTGAATGATAATGGAACAGTTGACATACATGGATGATGTCATCCAGGGATCAGCACCTCTTAGGTAAATACAACTGATAGGCTACCATCCTAAATCTCTCTAGAATCTCAAAGGGTCTGACATATCATAGTGAAATATTACCCTATTCCATAATCCATATATGTCCCAGCCTCAGTGAGAAATTTAAAAAGGCATGATACCCAACCTCAAACTCTAGAGTTCATTTGCGGTGATTGAAATAATATTTCTGTCAAGACTATGTAGTATTCATCCACTTTCTAATCAAATGGACCATCGAAGAAGTCTCCTACATAAGATGCGGTCCCAATGAATCTTCCTCACTTTCCTCTAACTAGCATAGGGGCGATTGGCATGACCTAATATAAAAAGACTCATAAGGTTCCATCTGTATAGTCACTCGATAACAATTATTGTTGGTTAAATCAACTAGGATAATATGCCTCTCCCAAGATCCCCCAAAATCTAAGACACATGCTCATAGCATGTCGTCAAGAACCTGTATTATATGCTCTGACTATCCATCAATCCGAGGGTGGTATATTATGCTCAATAGAACCTATGTACCCAATTCCCTCTACAAAATATACCAAAAAAGAGATGTAAACTTGGTATCCTAATCTGAAATGATAGAATGTGGGGCCACATGAAGTCATACTATCCCACAGATATACACCTTCCCAATATCATCTACAATGAAGGTATCCCTAATTAGTAGTAAATGAGAAATTTTCATGAGTCTATCAATAACAACACACACAACATCACTAACACAAAGTGACCTTGAAAAACCATTCATGAAATACATCAAGGCATCATCCCATTTCCAAACAAAAATAGGTAACTATCGTAAAATTATGATTGGTCACTGATGTTCCACCTTAACCTACTGATCGGTGGAACACCTCATAAAAAAATAGCTACCTCTTACTTCATACCCGACCACCAGTACTAATGGTGTAAGTCACAGTACATCTTGTTGATGTCGGGATGCACTGGCCAAACTGAGGCATGAAACTCTTGCATCATATCCTCACATATGTCCACTGGAACCCAAATTCATCATTGGATACACAATATCTCATCATTGCCTATGGTCCAACTAGGAGGTGGTTCCTCACCTTCCACACCATCCCATTGGACTAGGCCCTTAGAATATGATAGTTGTCTCATCCTCACTCTATCTAGAAGGGTATTGGTCATAGCTAAGGATGAAAGAAAAGTATAAACATAACTTTCCTTCACTTACAAGTGAATATCAAAGAAAAAAAACAATATATTTTACTTGATACTATCCTACTAAACTTCCTGTATCTGAGTCCTCCTACTCAGTGCATCGGTGACAAAATTTCCCTTTCTTGGAATATAGGTATGCTCAAAGAATAAATAATATAGGTAATCAACCCACATTCACTCTCTCAGACTCATATCATGATTTGTAAATATATAATTGAGGATATTTTGGTCATTGTACACCAAAAACTCTCTCCAAGTAACTAATGTCTCAAATAGTGCAAAGCTTGAAGAACTACAAATAACTCTAGATCATGTATCAAGTAGTTCTTCTTGTGTGGCCTTAGCTAATGAGACCCATACTCCATGAATTTATCCACTTATATAAAAACTTCTCCAAGAATGATACCTAATGCATTACAATTAATAGTGTAACTTCTACCTGACTCTAGGAGAATAAGGATTGGCACTGAAGTCAATATCCCTTTCAGCTTCTGAAAGGTTATATTATAGGAATCTAACCATAAAAACTTCACATACTTATTATTAAATCCCTTAAATGGTGATAAAAATCATGATAATACCTATATGAAACCAATATAATATCTATTTATTCCCAAGAAACTCTATATTCCAAAGAAGTTTTTAGGATGCTCCCAAGAAACTACAACTCTCACCTTCTCTAGGTCAACTAATACTCCTGTCCGTGAGATAATATGACCCAATAAGTGAATCTGATCCATCTAAAAGTGGAACCTTGTGATCTTAGAATTTAAATGATTCTCTATCAATGTATCTAAAATGATAAAAATATATTTTTCATGGTCGTGTAAATTGTGAGAATACACCAAGATATCATCTATTAATATAACCACAAAAGATTAGAGATAAGGATGGAAAACTCAGTTCATCAGCGTTATGAGAACTGTTGGAATGCTTTTGAGATTAAAAGACATAAATAGATACTCATATAGACCATACCTACTAAAAAATATATATAAGGTATGTCTCTAGGTTGAACACGCATTTGATGATATTTAGTTCTCAAATCAATTTTCTAGAATACCTGAGCTCCTTGAAGTTGGTAAAAAAGATCATTTATCTATGGAAATGGATACTAGTTCTTAACCATCAACTAGTTCAATTTATAAAATACATATATATCCAAAAGGTACCATCTAACTCTTTTCAAAAATAGGATAGGTTAACCCCATGAAGATGTACTAGTTCAAATAAACCCCTTTTCCTCATATTCCTCTAGTTGCCTCTTGAGCTCATACAACTCCATTGTAGCCATCCTGTAAGGAGGGATGGATACTAGTGCAGCTCCTAGAAATAGATTGATAAAGAACTCAACCTATATATTAGGAGGTAAATTCAAAAATTCATCTAAGAAAACGTCCCTAAAATGATCATCCATTAGAGGAAAGTCCATGTGACGTACTACCTGATCATCTAGATACAAACTAGAAATTTGGCCTATCATGATGAACAGTCCATGATGTTGTGGTCCATCATGGATCTCTTAGACATCCCATCTAACCTTGTGAAAAAACTCTCCATGCTTTGGTTATGTTGAGGTCAACCTTTGTTGATAACAATCAACATAGGCTCAATAATCAACTTGTCTATCCATTCGGAGTATGATGTAAAACAGAGTCATCTCAAAGAAAACAATACTCCCTATGAAGGGACACCCACCAATATCAATGGGGAAATCCTTGTATTGGCATACACTCTCTGTTCTAATCCCCAATAATGTGTAAAGCATCATAATTCCGTTTGAAAACTGTATAACGAGACTAAGGATTTCCACCATGGGTGAAGATATAAAACTATGTGATTCAATTATACCAAAAAGAAAATATACTAGAGTAGATGCAATTAAGATAGTGCGTCTCATCATAGATGGTATAACGATCTGCTCCTTAGGTGTAGGCTATATAGAAAATATATAGCCTAAACTGTGGCCCTGTGACCCAACCTCACTACCTGGAGTAGGTCCACTCTACTGTCTGGTACAACTTTCATCAACAACAACCACCACCTCATCTTTAATGACCGGTACAACCCTATCTCCTTGCCTAATGTGGAGATGTGAAACCTTCTCCTGAATATTATGTTGGAGCTAACTCCCTTCCACTAATTTTTAGAGGGAAGGTCCTACAAAAACATTGCACGTGGCCCATCTTACTGCAAGCTTGGAAGTTGACTTGGTCAGGATAGCACTAATTTCTCATATAGCCCTGTCTGCCACACTAATGATAGAAAACTGAGCTACCAGTACTCACAGACTAGTGGGTACTCATCTCATTGAAAGCCTCAAAGAAACACCTCCTTATTGAAGATTCTAAACTAGTGGGTCGAGAGGCTACACTACCCTTCTCCACACCCCCAACTTCCCTCAGGTTCCACTCTATAATTAGTGCCTGACTTACCATCTCATTGATCATCATCAACCTGAACACATTGACCTAAGATCTAAAAACTTTTCAAAGACCTTCCTCGAAGTTTATCACCCTTGATATCTCATCAATAAGGTATGTCAACATAAAATGGAGAAGCTCTATAAATCATGATTAATACTCCATAATTTTCATAGTTCTCTACTCCAAATGCATGAACTCACAATCCCATTACTCTTCTCTTAGAGTCTCAGAGAAAAATTATTCATAAAATCTAGTTTGTAAATCCTACAAAACCATATCATGTAGTGTATCATCCTGGTACAAAACAACCCACCAATTCTTTTCTACTCCATGTTGAATATACAACATGTGCTTCACTCTCCTCTCGAGAGGTGTATCAAGATGCTTTAATATCAACAATGTAGTCTCAAGACACATCCCAGTAGCTTGTGGACTTCCATCGCATAAAAACATGAGAGGATGTTGCAGCTGGAACACACACATCAACTCATCCATAGATGAGGCAGGCTATAGTGATCCTTGAAATTTTTTTATAAAGTAGAAAAACCCCTTGTGGAATTGTGCCTCATCACCTATGTCCATTATAACTATTGGTACCTTACCTGGCACTAAAGGAGGACACAATGGTATCCCATAGCCCACTACATCTAGAGTGTGGCTGTGCCACCCTCCTAGAATATGACTATAGGACTTCATGGTGTAAAGTATCTATAATTCCAAACACATGCGTTAAAAAATATTGATACCAAATTTCATAGCTAAAAGCATAGGAATGGTAAACAATTTCCATTAGACAGGTCATACAACATAGCCTACTCCTAAATCCAGAACTAGTAAAAGTAAATGTTCATAAAATCAACTAGAGACTCTACCTCTTTCCCACTCAAAATCCAGGTTTAGGTTGAGTTATCTATTTCACAATTCAATTTTTAATTTTTATTCACATTCATTTCACATTTATCATTTAAATTTTTGAACCAAATGTAACATCACTCATGATCCATAATAGCCCATACACCTTATGAACCAAAATATTTCATTTAATCAATTCATACCATAACACATTCCAGTCTGTGTGACTCATGTTCTATGACTCAACATGCCTTAATTGGATGCTTAGGGTGTCTGTTGTAGCCTAATCAGGGAAAACAATTCTTAGGTTACAACAGTCACTCTGAGTACCAACCATGTTTCTCAATTACCTTCATAAAATTACTATCACAACAACATGTATATCTATCATGACACCTATAATGACATCATGAAAATGAGAAATTCATCCTATATGGCATGAAATAATATATGGAGTTTGAATTATAATATGTTCTTAAATGATTAAAAATATTCATACCCTCATCTCATTGATTAATAGTAAAATAAAACCCTCAAATATATCAATAATAATAGTATAACTAAAGTGCATCACACAATTGTGGAATAAAATCAAATGTAATAGTCAAAATCCAAAAAACAAAAATTTCATTTGAGGTAATTTTTCTTTTTTCTACACATGGGTTAGCTACTCTCTTGCAAAACTCATTAAAAAATTCCAATACCTTTCTATCCATGTCTATTGTCTCCAAATAATAAACTAGAAAATAAAAATATCTAATACCACTTTGTAATATCCTAAACTAAGTACCGCTTTTTGGTTCCCCAAGACAGTAGTCTACATGGTATCAAGTGTATATCCTTGAACGTCAGAGGTTTCAGAATACTAGTGAGGGCCTAGGGTGTGTCTTTGGGGAGACTATTCCCTCATTACCAAAGTGAAAAAAATGGATACACAATTATAGATAAGTAGTGGAAGCAGTAAAACAATCAAATAGAAGATAAATAACCAAGATAGTAATATATAAATTATTCCAAAAAGTAATCTCATATAAAAATTATGATTATAAATGTCATGTATCTATAAAGAATCCAAAATAGGTATACAACAGTCAGTACAATACATGTAAAAAAATACCAAAAAGAAAAAAATAGTTATCTCCAGATAACATCATGAGCCTCAGCTCGGTCCCCTGCACCCCTTCTTCTATGCATGGTACAAATTCATGCATCGAATTATGGGTTCTTGCCTCGGTCCCTACCTATATCTATATAATATGTTTGGGTACTCAATAGTGACCCGAATAGGGTGTGAGATATAACCCTAGTAGGTATCTACCCAAAATGTCTATCAAATTCTTTTTATTCAATATTAAAATCTAAATCATAGTGAAATACATATCATATGTAATAATTAATAAAATTTAATGTGCCAATGGAATATATATTACAATAGAAGTGATATTGTATATCACAACAAGGCTCCTAGTAAAACAAGGGTCAAGATCCAATAACAAGGAATATACAAACAACTTGAAAATAACTACCATGTACTTGACATACATCCAAGCATAAAATACCAACCACCAGAATGCCATAAAACCTATATATCAAAACAATCACTACCTTTCCGTATAACCAAAAATCTCAAATCAACCATGGTCACGTCGTACAACCAAGCATATCACATTTACCACATTCATGCCATATAATCAAAAGTGTCAGATCACGAAGGTCCAGATCCAAGGTATTTAAGACCAAGGAATCCATGTCAAGTCCTAGCATCATCTCAATGTAAACTAGGTAACAGAACTGGTGGATTCCAAGGATCATGTCAATAGTGTATGTCTAATGTGAATCCAACAAGCTGGGTCTAAGGGGTAGGAATTCCCTTTTCATCCTATAGAATCAAGATCCAAGGAACATACGGTTCCAAACCATCTTCTACCATAAATCAAGACCTATTAGTGAAACTTCCATGTAATCTAAATGGAATCAAAATCCATGGTTTACCAAGTAAGGCATTCACTACCATTTCAATTTTCATCTCATTCCACTCATTAATTCATAAGAATTCAAGTTCCATGAGTATACCCACTCAAATAAAAATCCATATAAACCATTCAATAAAAATAATAGACATTAAAAGGAGGCCTTATCCATATTTTAACAACTAATTTAATTCAAATTAGTTCATTACAGGCTTCCTCTAACTAGGAAAGCACAAAAATCACCCCATGGGTGGTATAAAAAAGGGATTCTCAAAGGAAATTCACATGGAACACCCCATGGGTGACCTTGGTTTGGGGAAAAAAACTCCAAAAAATCTCAATGGAACTAAAGGTAATCCCTAACATGTTCCAATATGTTCAATTTAGTCATCCAATTAATTTTATGGGCACTGTTGAAAAGTGAGGCATGCAACACTATGGAAACTAGCTCTATAAATCATAAAACCACTTGGAGAAAGTATATAAGACCAAACTAAATCATGTATAAGTGTACTCATCCATTATCAAAATATGATTCAACTCAGATTAGATTAAATATTAAGAATATATGAAGAAATGGTAGGAAACCAATGAGATTATTGTTGCTTCAATATCAGTTCAGACGGAGGATAGGGATAAAAAACTATAGATTTTCCTTCAAAGGGAGATCTCAACGTGAGCCACTACTAAAGGATGAAGAAAGAAATAAGGGTTTAGGTTAAATATTTTTTAAAAGGAAATTGGTAATTTCCCCAATAATTCTTGGGCCTCATGGTTTGGCTGCATGGTTAGCCAAACCGGGAACTCTCTGCTGTACTAAGGAGGCCCATGCATGGTCATTGCACACTGATTAACTAACAGTCTACAAACCGTGAAAACAACCTCTACTAAAAATTGAATGTTTTCTTAAATGGGAATACACCTCCATCTTCATGGTTTGAAAAATCATGTGGGCTCCTCTTTTCCCTATGTCCAGGCCTCAAAAAGTTAGTCAAACCATGCGGCCTATCCCATACAGTTTCTAATAACTGTGTGGTCTGCTTGTTTTCCCCAAAAATATAGGTTTTTGTGCTCCGAAAAATCCATGAACACCATCGATACCCCCATAACCTCAAAGTGTATTCAAATTAGTCTGTAAAAAATATTTTAAAGTAAAATTAAAAAAATTATACCTATCATAAAAACCTGAGATCTTATAAGTAGTCTCATGAGAGAGTATTGGTTATAATAAGAATAATTGGGTGAAAATGGATAGGTATATACTATTGAAAACAACCAATGTGGCACGATGTTTGTATTTTGGGAGTTTAGGAGTACCACTAGAAGTGGTTCATCATGGACTAGTTGACTAAAATAATTAGTGTCACGGTGAGTGGATCAGTAAGGTTTTGAGTAGTGGAGCTGGTGTGGGTGCAATATTGGTATTATCATGACTAGTGGGAGGTATAAATCTCAATTCATACATCAGTGAATGTTTACCATGATGGTTTATGAAATATAAATGAAGTTTTTTCAATGACATTTTCCAAATATTCTTGGTACACATGTTATTTATAGTACTTCTTATTATCTATTGACCAATGGATAGTTTGGAAGGACTAGACATGATTTTAGAGGATAATATGGGATTTTTTGTTCCAGTTTTAAGTGTTTTTTGAGAGAACTGATTTGTTTAGTTCCATCCACTTTAGTATTAAGTGTTGGTTGGTGGGTTAGTGGTGATTGGGTTGAGTATCATGCAATATACTTCATATTATATTCAGTTGATCCTGAAATGAGTGGTGTCTATACATAATAAGTATAGTTTGTATGAAGAATTTTGTTTCATCATATGTTTCTTGGTCTAAACATGTTTCATAACCTATTTAAAGAGGGAAAACCCTAGTTAATCACAAGATTTTGGGGGTGACATATATAATGAAATGTAGTGAAAGTTTTTATTAGGAGATTAGTTATTATGGAAGTGAGGTAATTTGGTGTAAAAACTCATCGATACAAGGGGGACCGTATGTGTGGGGTAATTAGAAAGAGATTGAGATTGAGGCTAACGAATCCATTTAGGAGTGTCTAGTTTTTTTAATGATTATAGTGAAAAGGAAATTCTTGGTTTTAAATTTAATTTTTCATTAGTGTAGTGGAATAATGTCTATATTTAGGTGGAGACTTGGGAATAAGAATCATACATGCAGACTTGGTAGCCAGAGTTATACATCGATGATTCATGGTGATGTTCTAGAATGAATATCAGGGAATATCTACTCTATGGTAGAGAGGTTGTAAAATCCCAAGTCATTATTATAGATTTGATCTTAGGGATGATATGCTCTATGGTGCTGTGGTTGTAAAAACCACGTTTCTTGGGGTATGTTCCTATTTAAATTCTAAATTTCTTATTTAATCACTACTCATAACTTGTTTTTTTTCTATTTAATATGTGATTGATGTGCTTACACATTTCAAGAAGGATT
Organism: Viscum album; assembly: GCA_963277665.1. NCBI lineage: Eukaryota > Viridiplantae > Streptophyta > Magnoliopsida > Santalales > Viscaceae > Viscum > Viscum album. The sequence continues at coordinate 1,074,407,317 of OY728134.1, forward strand.
TGAGTGCATTTTTGGGGTTGGAGGACTAGAAAAGGGGATATTTATAGTTATATCCATGGGCACATGGTCCGCTCCCTGTTAGTTATAATTGTACGTATCACGATACAGAGAGAAAGAGGTAGGTACATGGTTTATCAAACCATGAAAAAGGATCCAAGTATCCATGAAAAACCAATTAATGCATTACAGATTCATTTTTTATGGTTGAAACAATGTTTGTTAAATTTTGAGATGTGGTATATCTTGGATAGTGGGGTTCCCATGATTTTCATAAAATTTACCAAACCGTTCAATATATCCATGAAATGGGAATATAGAAATCCAAAAAATTATATTTTTAAACTAAAACTCACATGAAAAGACGCATTTTCCTCCCTTATATTAAGATCTTGAACATTATATCTCCTCAAGGTGATTTTGGTGATTTATCACCTTATAGAGGTTGATCTCAGTAAATTTGAGTGTGTTGGGCCCTAGAAATCAAAGATAATAATCCTATTTCAATTAGATATACTTTTTTCTCATTTTCTATTGAGATGAACCCCATATTAGGGATATCACGATCAGATCTATGTTTTGAGTCATGTTTTGATAATTTTTAATTCAGAGCCTTAAAAGAAATGAAAAGGAGATATTGGATCTATGAGATCATGTTGTGATTTCCATTATAGAATTTAATCTTCAATATGTTGGTCTATAAGTTATCCCACAAGTATTTTTTTGTTTATTATTTCTTTGATTTTTCAGTTTCACCAGTTAACCATGAATTTCACCTAGAATTGAATTATATAAATTAATTCATAGCAGTTATGTTAAGAGATCAAACATTGAGTCATCTATAAACCCTAACTGAAAGTTAGACTAATGGGATTACTTGAAATAGATTTCATTACATGGAATATGATAAATAATGTGATGAATCAAAATTTTTTGGAATAATATATAAATGAAAAATATTGATTTATAAAATGTTGAATAGTGTTAGTTGAAAGGGTAATGGGTGAAGTTAGAACAATAATAAATGGTGTTTTGTTTTGAATAAAAAATTGGGCTTGTCTTACCCTTGGGCATCTCTTTTATAGAAAAGGGGATTTTTAATGAAACTCTAAGAGTATGGAGAGATGATGAATGATTTAATGTGTTTTACCTTATTGAATTATTCTAGGGATGGTGTTCCCACTTGGGGATTTATTTTATGATTATAGAGATAGTTTCACTCATGGTGAGGATTTATTTTCAAGAATGGTATATTTTCCTGGGTGTGACTATTGTTCTAGGATAGGTATATTTCCTAGGGTGTGAATTTGTTTTCTATGAAGGGTGTATTTATCAAAGTTTCTATTTTGTTATGAGATTGGTATATTTCATCGGGTGTGATTCTTTTGTTTCCAAGATGGGTATATTTCCTAGAGTGTTATTTTGATAATGGGTATGGTTATATTTCCCCGAGATGGATTCCTATTATTCGAATACATATGACATTGATTGAGGAAAGTATTATTGGCCCTAGGATCTATCACAGAACTCAAGGATCAATGATGATTAATTAATTAATTTTTGATAAATTTATACCAATCTATATATATCTATCTCTCCAATATGAACTTACTCTAAATGGATATATTTATTAACGTCATTAGTGGTTCCTACATAGGCCATTGGTTATTAACAAGGTATATTTAGTGGTTACAATACTAGGTAAGGGAAAGGCCTGATGACTAATGTGTGATTTGGACAGTTTGAGTGAAGAATGAATGATTAAGAATAGGCTAGAACTCAGGACCATTTTAAGGAATATTTTATTGTTCTTATTGTGATGTTAGTGGATATAGTTTGTTTTTGTGTTCCTTTTAACATGTATATAGTTCACTTTAATATAACATGGGTTATGATTTTTTATCTATCAATTATCGGGACGTCTGTTTACTACTTATATTTGGATGATCATATGATTTCCTATATTTATATTGATGTTTCAATCTAATATACAAGTATAATATCCCCACCATACCACCATTGACCTATGGTGCTAGTCAGCATCCTTTGGTTTATGAGGAGGCACATTAGAGGTCACATAGAGATCTACAGTGCAACACCAATTATTGGCCATAGATCAGTAGATGTCTCATAAATGATAATTATGATATACCATAGAAATATAATTTCATAAACAATAAATTAAATTGAAGATTAATTGATAAAATTTTCAGAACTAAGAAGAGAGGATCAAGTCACATATAATTTATAATAAATTTATTTTAATAAAGAACTACCTTTTGTCGAATTCTTTCTTTATTGTCGATGATTGGATGAAGACCTCTTTTCATATCTTCACTATTGCATAGGAATCAAGGATATATTATTTTTAGTGGCAATTCACACATGTTCTATGAACAACCAACCATAAATATATAATCCTCTAGGTTTCTAGCATAAATGGTTCTAACTCTTTTGTTGATTGATGATCATTGTAATAGAATCCTTCAAGTTGAAAAGAATTCACTCTAGTGGAAGAGGATAATTTTTTTATATTCTTGAGAGATTTATAAGAGAGGAGATCTATAGGTCCTGATAGAATCATTTCAAGAACGTTTTGTACACAATGATTATAATGAATTGGGTTTTAGAAAATGTTATAACAAGTTTTAAATAGATTTAGGGTTAGAAAATAATATTTTCACAAGGGAAATTATTATTTTTTTATTCCCCATGGAACCCAATGATTAAATAATGGTAGAATTATTATTATTAATTGGAAATGGTCTAAAGTCACTGATAAAATAAATATTTTTTCCATGAATAAATAATTTAATATTTATTCTAATAATATTTAATATGAAATTTATCATCAGACCATTAAACTAGGACCACCAATCATCCTCAATATTTATCAGATCCTGAATAATGACTATTTATTTAATTCAATAAATATCACTACATTATTCATCATTAAATATATAAATATTATTTTTTATAAAACTAGTGAATAAATATTTATTAAATATTCCCATAAACAAATAAATTTTTTTATCTTTTGAATAAACCGAAATAAATAAATATTTTATATCCATGTAATTATATAAACAATTACATGGTGAATAAATGTTTATTAAATATTTAGATCACATACACATTCTCTTAAATAACTAGTGACTAAATATTTTTGATCAAACTAAAATGAATAATTATTAAATCACACATGGGAATAATATTTACCAAACTTGTGAAATTCATATAGAATTTCATTGAGGTTTTTGATTACACTTAGTGTGTTACCCTCTAAGCCCCTTTCTCTGTGGAATTATACTACACCGCCTAAAGTCCAAAGTTAATGTCTAGTAACAGGAAAATTATTCCATAGAATAAGAAGTTAATTTCACAATGAAATAAAACCTCTTATGAATGTACAATGTGTAATATAATCACTTTAAATTAATGTATCTAACTAATTAGGTTGTTTGCTGGTGTCATAAACCAATATTCTTGATATTTCTCTCTATAACTTCACATAAATAAACTTTAGAATAGAAATCCATATCCATGAACTTAACTAGGAATTTTTATTTCCATTAAAGGAATTTCTATATAATATTTAGTTAAATAATACAAGGTAAAAATATTTCCTCACATTATTAATTAATGCAATTTTACTTATGGCATACCCAATGTATCTTATCTTATCAAGAGAATATGTCATCATAGTTTTTCTTAATTAATTAAAATAAATGAATCACATTATGCATTAATAATAAATTTAAAGTATATTTATCATTATACACATCTATATATAGGAACATTCAATGACATATATAAATGTAGATTTCCTACTAATGGTTCATATCCTCATAATCTACTACTTTGAATATTACCATGGGTGCACACTATGAGAATGTGTAACAATGTAATATGTGTCTCCACCCCTAATCAACTATATCATTTGAATCCAATCAAATGATATCATCTGGTTATATAAAATATATTTAAGAAAACCTCTGAGGAACTTATAGGTTCTCATCATAATAGGGAACGGTTACGACCTTTCAATGTGATAGTTACCATTAGGAAATTATCTCATGATATGTCACATATAATAATAATCATGATGTGAGAAGAACTTTATCAATATTCGTAACAATGAATATAGGAAATCATTAATTACGTGTATGTTGGTTATTAGAATATAACTCTAATATGTATTGGATATTATTATTTTATCACAATATGCATATATTCTAACATTCCTAATGTAGTTGAAGACCTGAACCACAAGGCATACAAATTGAAAAGAAATTAAATCATGAAGAATATGGTAGGAATTTAATTATTAAATAGTATAAAACAATAAAAAAAATGAATATATCCCACATTCATTCTTTACTAAACAATAGGAATTCTAGGAAAGTATAAAATGGAATGAAAAACTTATAATTAATAGTATAACATAGTTAACATATTAAACATAACCAATAGTAACATAAAACAATTTATTAATTTGAGTAAATATTTAAGAATATTTTTATAATTTCTAAATTATTGGTTTTAATTAGGTTCAATTGGCCCAAAATATTATAATGATAACACTTTACAAGTATCTGAGGATAAAGGGTATACATACTGAATTGATTAAAAAAATTCATTGAGGCTCCAAGTAAGAAAAGAGATACCACAATTATCAATAAAATTCCACCTAAAAAATGAGATCTATTGATTTAGGGTACTTTAATTTAAGGATGACTAATCTTGAAAACAAAATGGAAATCACACCTTAATTTTTCCTAGACTAATCTCTTGTAGTATCCTGATGAGAAATAATCCAATTGGTTTGAGGAATTTTATATCTCTAGGATTTTAGGAAAATGGATTTTTCTCACTACTATAAAGAAATAAGAAAATAAAGAATATTTGAAAAAGACATGGACCTTACCTTGTTGATAACTAGACCCAATAAAAAATCAAATCCACTTGGATCAATATTTAATGACGGAAATTATGAGAGGCATGTAAAGGAGAGGGAGAGATTGAGGGTAAGATCAAGAAATAGGAAATGAGGAAAAATCCCAAGTAGAGGGGTTTTACACTACTACAAAACAATTGTTTAATAGTACTGGTATTTATTAGTGCTATAAAGAAGCACAGATACATTGAATCTTATTTAGTGCTAAAGAAATAGATGATAAATTTAACCCTTTATCAGTGATTTTTTAGCGTTGAGAAAGTGTACATTTATTATCACTTTATTTTTAGCATGGATAAATGGTTCCCTTATATCAGCGCTTTATTTGTAGGGCTGATAAAGGGCACTCTTTATCAGTGCTTTATTTTTAGCATTGATAAAGTCTACCCATTATCAGTACTATGTTTTTAGCACTCATAAAGAAAATACTTTACCAGTGATTTTTAGCACTGATAAATGTCCGAATAAATAAATTGAAATAAAAAAATAAATTAAAAAAATGATTTTATTAAAAATATATTATTAATTTTATTAATTAAAAAATTATTGATAAAACTGAATAAATTGATTATACTATATATAACTTATAAATACTAATAAATAGTATGTATTAAATATATAGATATATGCAAGATGAAAATTAAATAAATTAAAATTAAAATTAGGTAAATTGAGAAAAATATTAAACGATTTATTAATTAGATGATTATTGATAATATTAATAATCGTATATATTAAATATACAGATATATATATTAATGTATATAAATATGATTTATATAATAAAAGATATTATTTATTCATTACATTAAATAGTAATATATTTAGTGAATAATGGTTTATAATTAAAAATTAATATGAATTAAAAATTCTGACTAGTTGCATCGAGTAATGGACATAATTGAATTTCATTTGATTTTTGATTTTATAACATAGATCAAATGTATTATATTGATTTCACATATACATAATTAATGTATTTTTATATATATATGCACACACACAAATATTTTTTTTGGAATTTAATCAATTTATATTATTTATTTAATATATATTTATTTACTATGTTTTAATATTTTCAATATTTATTAATCTTTATTATAATATATATCAATTTTTAATGATTTATATTAATAAAACTTATCCAAATTTTCAATATTGTACTCATTTATAATTAATCAATTTTACTCATTTTTACCATGCATGAACTTAAGATTACATATTCATTAATAATGTTAAAAATACATTTGTAAAAAAATATCTATAAAAAATATATTTATAAATGTATATTTACTGTTTTTACACATGTATAATTAAAAATAAATAAATAATATTTGTTTAAAAAGTATTAATATAATTATAAATAAATAATTATAAAATTTTAATAATTTTATTTAAATAATGAATATATTTACCATGTTTATATATATATATAATTATATAAATATATATAATGACATAAATATTAATTTTTAAAAAACTATTTATATAATTATAAATAAATAATTATATATTCAAAGAATTATAAAATTATTATTTTATAAAAAGTATTGTTACAAGTATGATAGTTATATATAATAATTATAATTTTTAAAATAAGTATTTTAAGTATTTATTAGTGTTTTTTAGCACTGATAAAGACAATGATTTATTAGCACTAAAAAGGTACTGATAAAGATTCATTTTCGCAGTGCTTATTAACTTTAGGATGATAAAAGGTATCTTTATCAGCATTTCTTTTGAAGCGCTGATAAAAGTGTCACCTTCTATTTTAAGAACCCTAACCATTAAGAACCAGTTCGTGATATCCAAAGCTCTTAGTGGAAGTGACCAGTTGTCGGTGGTCCTCGTTGTCGAATAAAATATCAAATATAGTCTAGAATCAAGGCTCCTACTATTCCAAGGCTCGGTTCCAAGTCTTGAGAGATTCAAGGGTTTAAGGAAACAACAACTCGAACAAAATCTAGGTTTTTCAATCTCTAATTTCCCTTAGTTATCCACCGAACCTTCGCATCCCACATCTGTGTATCCCAACAAGTCTTGTTTCAATATCTTGTAATAAAACAACCCAAAATTCATTGTGTTTTAGATATATTGATGTATCGTATTCCCAATAGCATATGGCTCTCCTTGGGAAAACATTGGTACTATGTGACTTGAAATATATTGAACCCAATGTTGGGTCATGTTTTTGTGAGGTATAATAGACTCCCAATACCTATATAAATTGACATCTACCTATTTTCAATTATCCACATTTTAAAAATTCATCCATATTGTGGTCGTGTTTCCATTGTTTTGGAATATTACATTACAAATCACTTGGATGATGAAATATCTGACATCATTGGGGCCTTATATTATGTCATGCAGTAACTGGCACTGAGAGGGTTGAGTGAGAAGGAACTGAAATATAGGTTTATCACCTTATATTTGAAAGTTAATTCTATAAGTTGTTTCCAAAAATGGATGATGAAATATCTGACACATGGGAATAACTATATAATGATTTTTTCATGAAATTGTTTCTTGGGATAATGAGAAATGAAATATGGTGTAAAATTAATGGATTTATTTAGGATGGCTGTTAGCTATTTCTTGAGTCTTATGATATATTTAGGGGTCACATATGAAATGTAATAATAAAATGATTCTGATGAATCTATAGAATCAGATGAGAAAATAATCATATCTGTTTGATATTTTTTCTTATTTATTTAACTAATTCTTGAAAAAATATAATGTTTTCAGTTTAATTTTTTGAAATATTTAAATTTTAATTAAAATAAAATGAATTAAATTCTATAAAATAAAAATCAAAGAGTTTTAAGGTTCTATAGTCCTTGGACTATATTATATAGGAAAAACTAATTTTGAGATAAAATGTAATTGATATTTTGATTTTGATTCTTGAAATGTAGTTAGAAAATAAATAATTAGAATGAGTCATTTTCTAGAAAAAACCTCAGCATAATGATGTTTTAATAAAGAAAATACTATTTTATGATGTGGTGTAGAAGAAGAGTACATTTTTGATATAATTTATTGTTCTCAATATTTTAATATTTATCAATTGTTTTCTAAATTTTATATTTTAATTGAAAAATAACTTATTTTTGAGAAAAGTTTTCTATTATTTAGATTTTAAAGAATATTTTACAGCATTCAATAACAAATCTTATACCACTATATTTAACTATTTTTTATAAAATAAAATATTGACATTTATTAAAGAAAATTTCAAACAAAAAATAATAGAATCTATTTTGTTGAAATAAAAAATATTTTTCACAGATAAAATCATCACACCTTTATAATCCCACTTCAAGAAAACTTTATTAGTTTGGATTTAATAATTAATGACATGATATGTTCACTGTGGATTATTAATTCTATTTCATTTTATGGTTTACTAACATAAACTTAAATCTATTTTTTGTGCACTTCTAGTGGTAATATATTTCCCTACAGATGTGACCATCTCAATTACATAACATAAAAAATGTTTTATTACAATCCATTACAATGACCTTTTATGTTAATAGTTTTACAGAATAAGAAAAAAAATTAACTAAAAAACTCATGTATTTTTAAACTAATGGAAATTTTTTGGAGCAATATATTCAAAAACTTGATCCATAAGAAGCTATCATTATTCTTATTTGGATCAAGCTCCTCATGTCACATTACTATTATTCAGATCAATCTCTTCATGCATATATTTTATCCAATTATCATCATTGTCATCCTCTCTAAATTAATTGGGCTCTAATTGGGAAAAAATGAGGTTTTTTGTATAGTCTTACTTCTTCAAGTTTTCATTGAAACTTTCTAATCACAAATGCCATTTTATTCATTGATTTAAACCATAATTTTATTTCTGGGAGTTGATAAAAAAATATCCATCTTGGAAATGATAACGCACTCATTACCAATTCATAAAAATCACTTCATTTTTTTCATCACATATCTAACGAACACTATGTATGTTTTACTTTAATCCATCTAAAAACATATCATTCTTTAATATTGAATTTTGGTTCCACCCTTAGTAATATATGATTAACATCCATGTAATTCTCATAAATGGTATGCATTCACCTTTGGTAATGAATATCTTATGTTTATATATTTATTTATTATATAAAATGAATAATTTACGAACCCAATAGGATATATTTACTTTCTATTGGATGATTCAAAGCTTCAACCCAACATATATTATTTTCTTCTCATCCACCTCACTCATTGATTGATTGTTTGGTGAGATCTATTTGAATTTTTTTTATCATCGTTCTTTCTTTACCATCGACATATCCCTATGGTTTAAAATGATTGCACAATAAAATCATTATCCATAGAATTAATGTATTTTTTCATATTTATATTTAATTTATTTATTTTCAGTATTACTCATATAATAATTTTTTTCTTATAAAAGGGGATTATTTTGTTCTATTCGAGGTAGTTTTTTCAAAACTACCCATGAATGTGACATATTGGACTTCTAGCCTACAAATGAGATAATTACAATAATTAAATTTGTCAAGAAGGAACACAAACATCATGAAAATATTAATTCCTATTAATTATTTAATTAATTTTTTCATCATTTTATCTATTATTTGTAAGTTAATTTCCTTGTCATTTTTATCTAATAATTATTTAGTTTTTTCATAGATCTTTTGGGAAGTTATATTTTTCATTCAACTATCTGCAACAAGACAAAAAGAAGTTAAAATTATTATTTTTTCCAATGTAGCAACATTTTCAATATTCATTTCCTTTCTTTATCCAACTACCAACATTGCCTATTGATTCGTTGTTGTTCGCTGAAAAACATTTCACGTTTTTGAAATATAGGAGAGCAGAGGAAACTAATATTACTATTGTGGTGAATTCTCATGGTATAATGAGAACATGAGCTTCTTCTTCTCTTCTGATTTTCAATAATGAGAAATATTTATCGGCTAAGAACATCGAGTCAATTTTTAGTGTTGGAAGTTTGATATAGAAAAACAATGGAAACATGGTTACATTGGAGTTTAGGATTTTTTTTTGAGAGTTTGGGATGTATAAGAATCAACTGCACCTCAAATCAACACACGGTGTGACCGGTATGGCTCAAAGTGCTTCTTTTTATCTAAAATTGACACGAATTTTAGTAAAAAGAACAACTGAAATACTCAAAACCAATCAAACATATTCTGATTATTTTTATACTTTAAGGAAAACATTTATATTTCATTTGGGACATGTAGGAATCACTCACACCACCATATGATGCATGGTGTGACCTATATGACACAATGTGCCAATTATCAGTTTAAAATCGACACTTTGGTTAAAAAATCCACTCACTAAAAACAAATAAAATGCACTTATATTTTCTTGATAATTTAGGACCTCAATTAATATTTCATTTTTGAAGCATAATAATTGGTATCTCTTGAAACTGACACACTATGTGATTAGTATATTTCAAAGTGCGTGTTTCTAGTTTAAAATTTCATTTTAGTAAAAAAAAAAAATGATGTACTAAGAATAGATAAAATGCATTTATATTGTTTTGGTACTTTAGGAAAATGATCCATAAGTCATTTGAGATGTATATGAATCATCTGTACCTCAATATGATGAATGGTGTGATCGGTATGAATCCAAGTGCATCTTTTTATTTAAAAATAACATCAATTTTAATAAAAAGGAAAACTTACCTACTAAAAACTGATCACAAACATTCATATTATTTTGATACTTTAGTAAAATGATCCAAAAGTCATTTGTGATGTCTATAAATCATCTGTACCTCAATCCTATGCATAGTGTGACCAGTATGACACCAAGTGCATATTTTTATTTAAAAATAACATCAATTTTAATAAATAGGAAAACCAACCTACTCAAAATAAAGAAAAAAAATTTAGATTGTTTTTATAATTTATATAAATGATCCATAAGTCATTTTCGATGTATAAGAATTAGCTACACCTGAATCTAATATACAATGTGCTCAGTATGACTCAATGTGTCCGTTGTCAATTTAAAATAGGCAGTTTAGTTCAAAAAACGTCACTCACTAAAAACCAATCAAATGTGATCATATTTTCTTGATAATTTTGTACAATGATTCATAAGTCATTTATGACATGTAAGAATTAGTCTCACTTCTAACTGATACATGATGTTATCGGTATGAGTCAAATTGCGTGTTTCTAGTTTAAAATTAAATTTTAGTAAAAAAAACAAGTGATATGCTCAAATTTGATTAAATTCATTCCGATTTTTTTGATACTTTATGAAAATGATCCATAACCCATTTGGGATATATAATAATTAGTCTCACCTCAATCTGATGCACTGTGTAACCGATATGATTCAAAGTGTGTCTTTTTTATTTAAAATTGACTTCAGTTTTAGTAAAAAGGACATCTGGCATACTCAAAAACCAAAAAACACAATAATATAATTTTGAAACTTTAGAGAAACTGTCCATAAGTTATTTTTGACATTTAGGAATCATTCTAACATCAATCTGATACACAATGTTCCCAATATGACTCAATGTGTCTGTTATCAGTTTAAAATCGACAATTTAGTTAAAAAAATGTCACTCACTAAAATCTAAGAAAACACACTTGTATTTTATTACTAATTTAGGAAATTTATTCATAAGTAATTTTTGACTTGTAGGAATTAGTCTCATGTCAAAATGATACACGATGTAATCGGTATGAGTCAACATGTGTGTTTCCAGTTTAAAATGATATTTTAGTAAAAAATACAAGTGACGTAATCAAAACCAAGTAAACACATTTGTATTATTTTAAAACATTATTAAAATGATACATAAGAAATTTGAGATATATAAGAATTAGGCTCACCTCAATATGACGCACGGTGTGACCGATATGACTCTACGTGCTTCTTTTTATTTAAAATTGACATCAATTTTAGTAAAAAGGACAACTAACCTACTCAATACCAAGAAAAATCATTCATATTTTTTTGATACTATTTTAGAATTATCTATAAATAATTTTTGACATGTATGAATCAACCTCACCTTAATCTGATACACGATGTTCCCGGTATGACTCAATGTGTCTATTATCAGTATAAAATCAGCAGTTTCGTTCAAAAAAGGTCACTCGCTAAAAATCGATCGAATACGATCATATTTTACTGATAATTTAGGACATTTATTCATAAGTCGTTTTTGACATGTTGGAATTAGTCTCTTGTAAAAGTGATGCACGATGTGATCAGTACAAGTCAAAGTGCACGTTTCTAGTTTAAAATGACATTTTAATAACAAATACAAGTGATGTACTCAAAACCATGTAGACAAATTCATATTGTTTCGATACTTTAGTAAAACTATCCATAAGACATTTGGGATGTGTAATAATTAGCCACAGATCAATTTGACACATTGTGGGACCGGTATGAATCCAAGTGCATATTTTTATTAAAATTGACATCAATTTTAGAAAAAAGGAAAACTCACCTACTCAATACCAATAAAATGCATTTGAATTTTTTTAATACTTTATGAAAATAATCAATAAGTCATTTTTGATGTGTAGGAATTAGTCTCACCTCAATATGATACACGATCTGTCTGATATGACTCAATGTTCTAGTTATCTATTTAAAATCAACATTTTAGTTCAAAAAGTATCACTCACTGAAAAATTAGGAAATGCACTTGGATTTAATTTATAATTTAGGAATTAGTATCATGTAAAATTGATAAATTATGTGACTAGTATGAGTCAAAGTGTGTGTTTCTAGTTTGAAATGACATTTTAGTAAAAAAGATATGTGATGTACTCAAAACTAAGAAAAAAACTTTTTATTGTTTTGATACTTTATAAAAATGATCCGCATGTAATTTGAGGTGTGTAAGAATCATTCTAATCTAAATTTGATGCACGGTGTGATCGGTATGACTATAAGTTCATTTTTTCAATATATAAGTACCATTTTAGTTTAAAATGTACATCACATTTACAAAACTGAGCAAATAAGCCGAGATTGTTTTTATTCCATTAAATTTTGTATTCATACTTAATTTTGCCAATTTTATGATGTTTTTTGTGCTAATGTGTGCTATTACATCACACTTCACTAGTGCTACAGTGTTGTGTTACAACACATTTCAATATGACCATTTATCATCACTTTTACAATCACTGATAAATTATCCTTTATCAACGCTTTTTAAGTTCTGATAAATGGTCCTTTATCAACTCTTATATAAGTTCTAATAAAAGGCTAATGATTTTAATCTTTCTCAAGTATTCAGCACAAATAAAAACCTTTTTAGAACTATTAAAGGACTATTTTTTTTGAGTGTTTGGGGATTATTTTATGACTTGAAATGGCTAAAATACCATTTTTAAAGGTAATTTTTACCATGTGTTTATCATTACCTAGTAAAATTCCACTAGGAACCTAGTGGTTCAAAAAGAACCACCAGAATCACTTTCACCCCACCATGTACCTGATACCAAACCACGAGTTACTTGGTGACTGTTTCACGACACTATTTCCCCTTCTTTCTACTATCCCATCTCAAAACTACCAATTTCCTCTCCAAATAAATGTGCACTATAAATGAAATAAAATAGACATAAATTAATGGGTAATATAAACTCTAAAGGTTAAGGTATTTTCATCATAAATGGGAGATTTTGTAAAATATTTTAAATAAATAAAAATTAATTCCATAAATGTTTATGTCAAGAACCAATCCATGATCTTGTAATAAACAAAATAAATAAAAAAAGTTATACATTATAATATCACCATTACCATTCTTATTTAACTCCATTTTATTTAAAAAATGAAGTATACATTCCATTAATAACTCCCAATATAAATCATTTTAAATAAAACTTAGGATTTAATAATTTATCTACATGGAAACCTTGCATGTTTGTGGAAAACATTACGTGAAACAATTATAAATACCCGATAACATTTTAAAAACTTAATAATTTAATAAACAAACATAATATGAGTCTACATATTTGTAAATCCATAAGGAATAACATAATATTTAACAAATAAATACAATCTGTATAGAAATATATCAATAAATTAAATAGGGAATGGATAGAGTGAAAATGATATATAAGTTTTTGTAATAATTTAATTAAATTTTTTTTTCTACATTTAAATTTTATTCCGTTAATATTTCAAAAATTATAATTTGTGTTTTACTCGAATTTTCGAAATATATATATTGTTACATCACAAGATTAACTCAAATATAGGCATGAAGAGTTGAGACCCCCAACCAAATCCATCCATTGTCAAGATTTTCATACTCAAATAAACACAAAACAACTCTCTAGGATTTATAAACCAAATCATATAACCAATAAAGTAAAAAGAATTAAATTTCATGAATAAGAAAACATATAAACTAGATTAAAAAATTTTAGATAGTTGAAGGAGGAATCACAGAACTAAAATAAAACCTATGTGATAATGTATCTATCCTAAAAAAATCATAAATTATAACTCAAATCCATAAAATATATAGAATAATTAAAAAAGAAGTTTAATTACATCAAAATATGATTAATAGAATCATATAAACATTTAATGTCTTCTATTAACAATAAGATAAGAAAACCCTAAGTCTTAGATAGATTTCACTGTGCTATGTTGACATTACAAACCTAATTCCATAATCATGCTAAGGAAAAATCAAAGACAAATAAATAAAGAGAGTTGAAGAAGGTAAGTATTTACCATGAGTTTTTAGAAGTAATTATTCATATAAACAATAGATTTAGGGTGCCCAAGGGTAAGATAATGAAAGGTGGAAGGTAAATTCTCCCATGTGTGTGGGCAGATTGGAAAAAAAGATGATTAAGAACCCCCTAAGGGTTAATAATATTTAAGGTAAAAAATAAAAATGCCCTTTGTTAAAAATAAAAAACCTCCTTGAAACAACAAAAAGTCTAGTGGCCCTCACCAGAATCCCAACGAGACCATAATGTTTTTGGTACTCACCACAAACCTTTTAGTGTTGGTGTTTTTGGCCCCATGAAGACCAGCGGACCTCTATTGGCTTGTATCAGGGTTTGGTAGGCCTATAGATCCTCTTAGAACCACTAGTACCTCAATTTCATGATGAATTCCCCCCTCAAAAATTATTTAATCACATGATGATCTCCAAAAGGTCAATGAAAAAAAAATTAGATACCAAAAAAATCACTATCATTCAATATAATTCTAAAAATTTAAACAAGAACTAAATTTTACCACTTGATCAAATTACATAATTTTTTATTTCCTAATAAACCAATTTTTTTAACTGTGTTGGGAGGGAACCATTATATGACTAGGAGTACTAGAGGAACCAAAGCCTGGATTTCATGGCCTGAAGGCCTATAAACAAGAAATACACACCTAAATTAATATATCAAGGTCATGGTTCACTATAGTGTTCATTCAAATTTTCAAGTGTGCTTATTTAAATTTTATTATGATTTATGTAACTAACACCTAGTGGATTATTTTATAAATTACTACTCTAAAACCATGTGAGTTCTTATGCATATTCCATATCACTTTAATATTTAAAAAATACTAACAATAATTCAAGTCATAATTATATAAAAAATACACATTCTTATGTGAATAACTATTCTATTAATATTTGTTAATTTGAAAAAACTATGATGTAAAGGTTTTTGAGAAACTAAAACAAATAAGAATGATGATTTGTTGAATTAATTGTTATTTGAAGTATTTTTAGATTTTTTAAAGGTTAAGGTTATTTGGAATAGGCCTAAAAACTCAACTGAATTTGGAGAAGGAATTTATAAAAAAAATAAAGTAATTGTTAGTTACATAAAACATAATAAAATTTCAATAAGTACACCCAAAAATTCTAATGAACACTATAGTGACCCATGTCATGGATATATTAATTTAACAATGAATTTTATGACAATAAGACTCCAGGGCATGTAATTAAGACTTTTGTGCCACTAGAACTCCTAGTCATGTGAGGGTTCTATCCCAATCCATTTATTAAGAAAGGGTTTATTAGAAAATAAAAAATATAGAATTGGAGAAAGTGAAAAAACTCAAGACTTGTTTAAATTTTTAGAATTCGATTAAATGATGGTGATGTTTTTGGTATCTTCATGATGGTTAATGTGATATTTTAGATATATCAAGGTTATTATAGATATTTATAGAAGTAAATTTATCATGATATTGAATTACCAATGGTTCATGGAGGAAGTAAAGGCCCACCAAAACTCAAATGTAAGAAAATAGTGATTTTGTGGACTTTAAGGGGTATTAGACCCCTCCACTAGTAGTAATGTGGTGATAAAAAAACACACTATGGTCTCATCAAGAGTTTAGTGAGGTCCTATTGGCTTATAGTACTCCCAGGGTGTATTTTTTTAATAGAGGGTATTTTTATCTTTCTAACCTCAAATATAATAAACCCTTAATGGGTGTCCATATGCTTCATTTTTTACAATCCACCATCATACATGGGAGGAGTTCCATCACTCCTTAAATTTTACATCCATTAGTCCCTATCAATCCAAGGTGTCTATAAAGGATTTATTCTACCAAATCAAGGAGAATTTCTTCCCCTATTCTTCATTATCTCTCTTTCTTCATTCTTCTATGATTTTTCCTTAGCCATATTAGGGATCTAGGTCTTAAATTTTACCAAAACATTTTGAAATAAATTTTAGGATATGATATTTATTATTTCATTATTAAAGTAATCTATGAAGGTTTTTTTAATTAAAATTAGAATTATTTCAATTTAAATCAATTTATTAGTCAATTTGTCTAGTGAATTTATGGATTTGAGTAATAATTTATGATTGTTTAGGTTATATAAATTAATAATTTGGGATTTTTATGATGCAAGGACTCATTCGGTTATGTAAGGGAGTTTAATCTGTTATATATATTTATTCCTTCATGAACTTTAATTATACATATTTTATTGGTTATATATTTTAGTTTATAAATCCTTGGTAGTTGTTTTGTGGTCATAAAAGTATGAAATTCTCACCAATGGATGATAATGGTAGGGGGTATCAACCCTCCATGTATTTATTTTATCTAAGTTTTTAATTTTCCTAGAAATATATTTCCAAAATTATAATAAAACCTAAATGAATACTTTTGAAATACGAATGGAAGGTTTTATAAATATTTTAACTTTTCTATGTAAATTTGTTTCCATGAAATTGTTACAAAAACATAGAAGTCATTTTTTATTTATCAAATTCTTGTTTAATTTATAGATATATTTTTATATGGATAATGATTATTACTAAAACGTGTGTTATTACTTTTCTATTTACAAATACTTATACTAATAGTATTTTTGGTTATTCGATCATAATGTTTTTTAAATGTTATTGAGTATGTATGATTTTTTACTTAATGTTTTCCATAATAATGTAAGGTTTCCTTGAGGATTACTAGTTTATTGGTAATTTTTCATTAACATGATTCATATCAAAAGTTATTAGTGGAATGTCTATATTTTTTATATGAAAGGTAGTTGAATAAAAATGTTAATGGCGATATTATCAAGTATAAATTTAGTGATTTATGTTGTTCCTTACATGATTATGGATTAGTTCTTTATATAAATATTGATGGTATAATTATTATTTATTAAACATGTTTTCCTTTAACTCCCATTTATTTTGTAAAGAACTCAACATTTTTTGTGAGATTTAAATTTAATTTCTAGCAATTTTATTTCATTTATAGTGTAATTTAAGTTAGATATAAAATTGGGGGGTATTGGGAAGTGATTAGAGGAATAAGGGGAAGCATTGAGGTGAATGGGTCACCTAGAACTCAATGGTCTAGTATTGTGTACCTAGTGGCGTGTAAGTGATGTAGGTTGTTCTATCTGAGCCACTAGATTCTTGGTGACATTGTACCAGGTACCCAATAAAAAACTAGGAAAAGAATAATTAAAAAAGATAATTTTGGCCATTTCAAATCAAATATTATCACCTCAACCACCACTACTTGGGATTTTCCATCATTTTTATCTATTTAGATCAACCTCAATATCTCCCTCTCCTCTTTGTGCCTCCCATACCTTCCATAATAAAAACTGTGTCCAAGTGGTTCTGATTAGTCATTGGGTTGAGTTATCGGCAAGATAAGGGCTATGTCTTTGTCTAATATTCTCTATTTTCTTGTCTATTTATGTTAGTGAGCATAATAAAATTTATTGAAATACTAGGTATTTTAAAATTATTTAAACCAATGTGATTCCTTATCATCATTATATTATAGGATCTTAGTTTAGGAAAACCTATGGCGATTATTCCATTTTTGTTTCACGATTAGTTCTCTTAAAATGGAAGCAATCTAAATCCATGGATCTCATTTATATGGTGTAATTTTGTTACTAATGATTAATCTCTTATATTACTTGGATCCTCAAGTAAATTCATTACTCAATTAGGTAGGTACACGCCTCATCATCTCATACTTGTAAAGGTTTAGAATTATAAGAGTTTAGGGATGAATAAACCAAATCAAAACCAAGAATTTAAAAATAATAATGGTTTTCCAAAATCATTACTCAAATTAAGAATATTATTTATGTAAATATTTTTTATGTTTAATATTCTTATCATGTCATATTGTTAATTTGAAGTCTTAATTTCCATTTTATACTTTATTGGGATTCCTGTTGTTTTTTTATTCCTAATAATGCATTAATGGGGATATATTCATTTTTTCTACTAATTTTCACAATTTCATTGTTACATTCTTGGAATTTTATTAATTGTTTACATTATTTTCAGGTTATATGGCATAATGTTTGGATTTTCCACTCTATTAGGAATATTATAATATAAAAATATCATTGTATATGAATAAAGCAATTACATTTTGGATTTGGTTCCTAATAACCAACTTCTATTTACTTTATGATTACCTATATTCATTGTTTTTAATATTAATAATGTTTTTATCACATAATGATTGTTATTTTGTGCGATATAGTTTGTGATAATGTCTTATAGGTAACTATCACATTTAAAGTTCATAATAGTTACTTCCTATGATGTGACCCTCGAAGTACCTTGACAATATTCTTAAATATATGCAATATAGAAAAATGGAATAATTTTAAGGGATATAAATGATACTAGCTATTAGGGGTGGATACTCAAAGGAAATTGAGACACATTTTCATAGTGTTTTCCCATGGTAATCTTTGAAGTATAAGATTATAATATCACAGACCACCGATAGGAAATCCACATTTATATGTGTCATTGGAAGTTATAATATACAGACATGTGTAATGATCCTTAGACTTTAAAATTATTATTAATTCATATAATGAGTTATCTTCTTTGATTTATTGTTGAAAATGTTAATATCGTATACTCATGATGTGGTATGATACATTTGGTGTTCCATGAGTAACATTACATTAAATAATAATGTAATAAATTAATTTTCACATCTATTCTTTAATAAAAGTTGATAACCAATTCCCTTTTATGGAAATGGTACTGCCTATCTAAGTCCATGGATAGGGTTTTATTTTGGAAAGTTCATTTCTGGAAAGTCAAAAAAAGACATCAATCATATAGGTTGATGACACCTGTATGCAACCTGCTTGATTAGAGACATTGAGATAAAGGGATTATATTAAAAATTATATGTTCACAGGAGACTGTATGTCATTGAAACATTAACTTATTTTTCTTTGGGATCATTAGTGTATTGCAAGATGTTAACCTTAGACTTCAGGTAGTGTAGTATAATGCCACTCAAAAAGGGTCTAAGAGAGTCACACCCTAAGTTTAATCTAAACATAAATTAAATGTTATACTATTTTCACATATTGAATAAATATTATTCCCTTGAAAGGTTTAATAATTATTCATGTGAGTTTGATGAAAAATATTCATTCACAAATTATTTTAGAGATTATATATGCGAGTTGAATATTTAAAAAATATTTATTCACCAGGTAGTTGTTTATGTAATTACATGAATGTATAAAATTTATTTATTCTTATTTATTATCATGATAAAAAATATTTATTTGGTTAAATTAATATTTAATAAATATTTATTCACTAGTTTTTTGAAAATAATATTTATTAATTTAATGATGAATAATTTAGGGATGTTTAATTAATTAAATAAATAATCACTATTAAAGATTTGATTAATATTGACCGCGTTTATTATAACGCCCTGACACCAGTTACCCAGAGTCGGTGCATTATTACATAACATTGGTATGATCAAAAGAAAGATCAAATCTCGAAAGACCGATTGGTTTAGTAGTCTTGGAAACACTAGATATATTCATAAGTCTTACATTACATCATAAAATGAAAAACTACTACAAAAACATATTGTCTCCATAATCCACACTCATATCCCCACATAATATCCCTGCAGGTCATTCATAATTTACTTATTCACTTCCTGGGAAAAATAAAACATAGAAAAGGGGTGAGCTCAAATGCCCAGTAAGGATAACAATATAGCGGAAACTTTCATAAATAAGAATAAACATTTAAGGCAATGTATAACTAAAACAAAAGCCTTTTAAACTTGAACATTTAACATAGTATGGCATAAATAAAATGAAATAATGCCATTTACTTAATCACATGGTTATTCTTCTAATCGAATAATCACATGCAAAATCAATAACCACTTTCATAATGATGGAATGCATAATGCTAAACTTTAATTTCTTTTCAAGGCCTCGTCCCAAGACCTTGGGGATAACTGTAACCGGAACCCAACCCGGAGTGCCTCTAATAACCGGACACCAACCCAGAGTGCCTCTAATAACCGGACACCAACCCAGAGTTCCTCTAATAACCGGAGACCAAACCGAAGTTCCTCTAATAACCGGAGACCAAACCGGAGGGCTTACTTTTACCGGTCTCCAACCTGGAACATACTTGTCTAACACATTCATCTTAATGAAAGGTTGAAATATAACATACACATTCAGATTAAAAATAACTTATGAAATGTCAATACATTAAAAAAACCATGAGTGACATAATAATAGCTTATCCACAGTCAAAAATATCACAAAACCATCAATAAAATATGGATGTTTTGTATCATAATAAATCAACTTCAAATAAGCTTAAAAGCCATCAAAGGATGTTGACATAGATGAAATAAAAACTATTTTAGAGAAATATCTCTATTTTTGAAATCATTTTAAAAGTAACATAATTATAAAATAATACATTCAATTTGAAAATATTCTTATAAGCTTGTAAGGGAAACTTTGACGATTTTATAACGGCGGTAAATAGCCGCACCCACCGTATAAGTTAAAAAAAACATTCTTATCTTAAATTTGTCGAAAAGGTTAAAAGTGCCTTGTTTGGAAAATGACAGAAAGATTCCTTTAGAAACACATAAGGGTATAAATGACTTTTACCCATATTCTTGTAAATAGTAAAAACGTTTTGAAATACATTATTAAGAAACATGGATGTGGATGATAAAAGAGATCCCGGTAGATTATTACGTATAAACAACCTCAGATAATGAAGAGATTGTGAAATAACCCTTACCAATTTGGTAACTTATGAAACATACAACCCATGAAAGAGGTATCATACAATGAATATGTAAATACACATAAATTAGAGTGTATTACACAAATAATATAATTATGGGCCTTACATACACCACACAAAAGGTGATGGTGGCAATATGGCATGAATCTCACGGGAATAAGGAGTGAGATGAAAACCCCTTACCACGTTAATCAACTGAGTCGTATGGAAAAAAGTTAATAACCATCAAATGATTTACATAATAACATGAATATAAAGATAATCATGATAATATATATCAAAGGGTAGTATACAATACACCACTTTAAATAATTTAGTGGCGAACAATGGAAATCTCACGGAATTGAAAGTGAGATAAGAAAACCCCCTACCTTGTACTTTTCCTTGGTTGGGGTAGGTTAACCTCCTGTATAATGGTGAAATAATTGTTATTAAATTATACAAGAATCATATACATTAATATGATATCATATATGATCTTTTAATATCGATTTGATAATAATATCTTAGTATTATCGTTGTTTCAGGTGTTAACTTACTTGTATTCTTTTATATGTTTTGTTACGTAAGACATTTTTTTAAAGGATATGTTGTATATTATTCATATCCAAAATTATGTCAAGTCCTTAAACATCATTTTTAAATCATCAAATGATAATTATACTTGAATGTATACGATGGAGAATGAATCTCATCGCGTTCGTGGAGACGGTAGTCCGTACGTACGCACGAGCGACAATATCATTCTTTTGATATTAAAATAATATATAACTGGATGGTATATCATATATACAGAATCATTAACATGTTATATTTATTATTTACATGAGTTACACATCATTATTATACCCATCCAAATAATAATATATTGAATAACAATTACACCACGACGTGGAGACGGTAAGCCGTACGTACGCACGTATGGTGACATGTTATTCAAAGGGTGGATAGAATACTGAATATGGTTGTAACATATTTATAATAACATCACAGTATATGTGAGATACTGGATTTATTATTTTATAATGGTAAGAACAAAGGAAGAATAAGTGGAAGAAGAAATGAACTTGGAGAAGGGTGGTGAAATCATTACCTCTTCTTCGGGTTCTTCCTTTTGATTTGATCAAAAGGGATCCTTAGGATGGATTTCTGATCAAACTAAGGCCCCTAGGTTGTAGTGAGGGAAGTTGGGAGAGTATTTGGGCAGAGTTTGGCCGAACCAAAAGGCTTTGAAGGTGTGAAGAAATGAGAAGGAGGAGTGCCCTTTTATAAGAGGGGTGAGGGGCACCTTTGGAAAAGCTAGAAATATTAATTTATAATAAATTCATATTCGGTTTATAATGGCTCCAAAGTTGATTATTCAAAGTTTAATGTGGGTATAGGTCGAAAACCACTCAACCAATATAATTTAGACAGGTTTGGGTACTTATATTAACCTTATCTTTAAGTATTAACTCTAAGTTAATTAGTTACACTTTTACAATGTCTCTTTGTATTTTTATATAATATGGTTAATAAACTTACTATATACATCCAAAAGACCCCCAAGTGGTCCATTAATTATGAAACTATCATGATATAAGTCTCTTTGCCGAGCCTTAGATTTTTAGGAATTTAATATCAATTAATAATATAATATTTGTTTTAAGAACTCTTTTATGTCAATTTTGACACTATTCAATTGTTGATTTTTTTGAAACTCATAAAAGATTGATTACTTCCAAAAAAGTAAATTAAATCAATAATAATATATCATATTATCCTAGAAAATTAGTTTAATTCATTAAAAGTTTCATATTATATTTATTTGGGTGTTTATAATATCAATTAATTTAATTTTTCACTATTTTAGTAATTACTCCATCATCATTGTGTCATAAATAAAATAAATTATTTAATGTCTAAAAATTATAAATAAAATATCATTATGTAGGAAATCTTTTTATATTTCTAATGAATATTTATAATCTAAAATCCAACATATATAACCCTATGTAAAAATTATTTTTCTAAAAGATATATGCTTGTGTCATTTGTTTATTCATTTTAACTTAATTAAAATAAAGTGTCATTATCACTTACAAGTGGATCCATGTGGTCCCAAAATCGAACCAAAGATGCCCATGGTCGACCATGTATCAACCAATAGTGTTAAGACATGTTTTAGGGTAATTTAGTATTATTATAATATTATTGTTTAACCCTTATTTACCGGATTTACCCTTAACCATGGTAAATAAAATATTTACCGCAGTAATTATTCAAAATGTCTAAAAATAAAAGTTACTTATTTACACAATTTGAACATACTGATTCCAAATATGGAATCCATTTTCCTAAATTCAAAACACAGAAGTGGCAGAAATTAATTTAAAATTAATTCCCGCTGTCAAAACAAAAAGCGTGTTTTTAGGAGATAATAACTATCAAAAGATCGACACTTGTTTATGTTCGGTTTAATTGTAAAATTATGTCCAATGACCAAAATTATATTAAATGGTAAAAATATATTCTAAATATACTTTAAAACCACTCAAATTCATAATTTATCACTATTAATTATTTTGATTAAAAAAGTTGTTTTTAATTAAAATTTAGTAATTTTCACTATTCATCAAAATATGAAAGTTATCCGAAAAGTACCAAAATTTCACCTTAGGCTAAATTCGACATTCCGAATCCAGAAATGAAGTCCATTTTAAAATATAAAATATATATAATTTCGAAAAGTAGGTATTACTATTCATAACGGCTAGTTTGATTGGTCGTGGTGTGTGTTAAAACTCAAGGTTGCGTACAACACACGCTACTGTATTATTCAAAAAAAGCATACTGTGGAAGCTTGGGATGTATCATTTTAAAGTTTTGATGTCCCCATTTAGTCAAAAAGTTTAAAATATTGTATTTAAAAAGGGTTCACTATTAAAAGTTGATAAAAGTGCAATACTGAAAATGAATTTGTTCTTGCATTATATCTAAGAAACTCATAATATGGATTCTAAAATTATAAGGATTATATAAAGTTTAAAATTTAGATAATACTATTCATAACCTCTTTTGAATGGCTTTTTTCTTGTAAGTCATGGTGTGATTGAACTCGGTGTTGCGTGTAGTGCAAGTTGTTGAATTATTTTGAAGAAATAACACACTATGAAATCTTGGGGTGTTACATTCTCCCCTCCTTCAATAAATTGCGTCCTCGCAATTTGAAATTGTTCTTCGAAAATAAAAGGTTGAAAATAGAAAATATATTTGTGGGATAACCCACATCGGAAATTGGGTTACTAAAATGTATTCTTAATATGAGGAAAAGAGAAATGAAAGGGTCACCACCAAATTATGATCTCGATTAGGAGAACATTGGTGGCAATTAGAGACATATAATTGGAGGAAAACGTAAATATTTATAAGTAGTGATTGAGGTCATCAATCACAAACAAGTATAAAATTGAGGTCCTTAAATTCATCAATCTATGATGATTTGAAATACCATCGGTTCAACAAAACATAGGGTATTAGGATAACACATTTTTGACGTTTCAAAATATCTTAGTTGAAATCCCACATCGAAAAATGAATTAATGAGGCCTCTATTTAAAATAAAGAGTCGAAAGTGTGAAGATTACCGAAAATAACACATACTAGGGTTCCATGTAGGAAAATATGGATATGGAAGAAAAATCTAACCATCAATTATCTGATGGAGAGTGGTAGAGAACATGGCTATGAAAAGGCCAACAATCCCAAAGCCATAAATTAGTGATGATTTAAGGTACCATCTAAGAAAACATTTTTGTTCTAAGTTGTTTTTCTTAATATTGAGGAATTTATTTATGATATTGGCTAAGATCATAAGGAGATATACTTACTTTATAATTAGAGTTTTATCCA
This sequence comes from Viscum album, assembly GCA_963277665.1. Classification (NCBI taxonomy): domain Eukaryota; kingdom Viridiplantae; phylum Streptophyta; class Magnoliopsida; order Santalales; family Viscaceae; genus Viscum; species Viscum album. The sequence continues at coordinate 1,074,432,784 of OY728134.1, forward strand.
TTAATAAATTTCTACCACAAACTCATCTTTCACTCGAAAAGATAATAGAATGTAAAAAAATTCTATTTACACTATTCATATAGGGTTCCAAAATAAACGAATTTATAATTCATCTACAAGATCTTTTAATAAAAACTACATTATTTAATCCAGGACATCTCGTGGGCTAGTGGTAGGTGATACACCCTTGTCGCCCTTCGGTTGCGGGTTCAAGTCTCGCAGCCTTGCCGGACGCGACGGGTTGCCACCCGACCTTCGGGTTGTCCTTTTATGGCAATCCAAAATAATCCAAACTAGAACTATCCAAAATACTTCTGTCCAAACTCACAGTCCAACATTTATAAGGAAGGTAAACATAATATAGATCCTTTTTACCCCGTAATAGCATATGAATACCTTCATCATGTATTACCATATTCCTTATTGATTACATTCATGCTCCCTTATTCCATATAGAATGCTGGATATACTTCATTAATCCAAAAATGTTTTAAACCCCAATAATGATGGAATATACAAATCATTAATCAGTTCCAAGGTAGTCAAGAATATCCAATATAATTTATCCAAAACAATCACATATTATTCCAAAAGCACTACCTCAGTATCAGAACTATATTATGATTTATCATTCTCTCAACCATATATTTTCCAAAAATTTATCTTGTTATTGAGTCACTTTTCTTTGTTCCACACAATCTCAAGTCCTTAATGAAATAGTACTGCAGTACAATCCTTATATACTCCATAATTATTATAACAAGTACATTGTTGATACAACACTCAATTGACATAATCAACATAAGAACTCTAATCATTCCTCTTCATCTGTGGTAGTATCATAACTTGATTATTATCCAATAACATCATTTGCGGCATAGTCTGATGACTGGGACATAGGTTCGCGTAGTGTCCAAACTCCTTACAAATGAAGCATTGTACATTTAAAACCATTTTCTTACCCTTGCAGTCACGTACATTGTGCCCTTTTCCACCACACTTATAACAAACTCCCATTCCTTTCAGGCAAGTTCCAGGGTGTTTCTTTCCACAATTACCACATATGGGAAAATTCGCCTTTTCCCTCTTCCCTTTATCCATCTTTCTCTCATCCATCCTTTTATTCTCTTGCTTCCCTTCAAAGCCATAGGACTCAGTAAACTCTTTACTTATCTTATCAACACATGATATTATTTCTTCATATGATGATAATACATCGGAGACTATTTCTCTTATAAATTCTAGCTTAAGACCATGCAAGATATGATCATTCCTTCTCTTTGGATCATGTTCATTTCTGGAGTTCTCATTCCTTCTACTGGGCGCCAATTCTAAACAATGGCATACACTAGATCAGTTTATGAATCAAAATACATAATCCCATACTTATAAAACACTTAACATAAATTGAACTATTTATGGACATAATCCACAATCATAAGAATGTTTTCTTTGAGGAAGTATATACTCATAATCCCTTCAAAATGATTTGTAAAGAAAATGAGAGTTATCCTAAGCATATCCCCTGGGAGTGTCGTAACCAAGAGTGCAGCAAGGCCCGTTGTCGTGAACCAGTTCCCGTTCGAGTCTAGCTCAAAGCGGTGTTTTCAGGTTTTACCCCTAGGTACATCTGTGCCAGAGCCGCCTCTACCTGCTCGTATCCAGACAGGGATGTATTGCTCGGAAAACTCACAAAATCTCTACAATACAAAAATTCTAGGAAGTTCTTCTATACTAATCCTAAAAGTTCATCTTAGGTCTACGTGCTCTAATAAGAGTTTATCTAAATCTAGCTTCCAAGGTTTGTACTAAACTTCCTCCGATACCAACTATAACGCCCCGACCCCAGTTACCCAGAGTCGGTGCATTATTACATAACATTGGTATGATCACAAGAAAGATCAAATCTCGAAAGACCGATTGGATTAGTAGTCTTGGAAACACTAGATATATTCATAAGTCTTACATTACATCATAAAATGAAAAACTACTACAAAAACATATTGTCTCCATAATCCACACTCATATCCCCACATAATATCCCTTCAGGTCATTCATAATTTACTTCTTCACTTCCTGGGAAAAATAAAACATAGAAAAGGGGTGAGCTCAAATGCCCAGTAAGGATAACAATATAGCGGAAACTTTCATAAATAAGAATAATCATTTAAGGCAATGTATAACTAAAACAAAAGCTTTTTAAACTTGAACATTTAACATAGTATGGCATACATAAAATGAAATAATGCCATTTACTTAATCACATGATTATTCTACTAATCGAATAATCACATGAAAAATCAATAACCACTTTCATAATGATGGAATGCATAATGCTAAACTTTAATTTCTTTTCAAGGCCTCGTACCAAGACCTTGGGGCTAACTGTAACTAGAACCCAACCCGGAGTGCCTCTAATAACCGGACACCAACCTGGAGTGCCTCTAAAAACCGGACACCAACCCGGAGTTCCTCTAATAACCGGAGACCAAACCGGAGTTCCTCTAATAACCGGAGACCAAACCGGAGGGCTTACTTTTACCGGTCCCCAACCCGGAACATACTTGTCTAACACATTCATCTGAATGAAAGGTTGAAATATAACATACACATTCGGATTAAAAATAACTTATGAAATGTCAATACTTTAAAAAAACCATGAGTGACATAATAATAGCTTATCCACAGTCAAAAATATCACAAAACCTTCAATAAAATATGGATGTTTTGTATCATAATAACTCAACTTCAAATAAGCTTAAAAGCCATCAAAGGATGTTGACATAGATGAAATCAAAACTATTTTAGAGAAATATCTCTTTTTTTGAAATCATTTTAAAAGTAACATAATTATAAAATAATACATTCAATTTGAAAATATTCTTATAAGCTTGTAAGGGAAACTTTGACGATTTTATAACAGCGGTAAATAGCCTCACCCGCCGTATAAGTTAAAAAAAACATTCTTATCTTAAATTTGTCGAAAAGGTTAAAAGTGCCTTGTTTGGAAAATGACGGAAAGATTCCTTTCGAAACACATAAGGGTATAAATGACTTTAACCCATATTATTGTAAATAGTAAAAATGTTTTGAAATACATTATTAAGAAACATGGATGTGGATGATAAAGAGGTCCCAGTAGATTATTACGTATAAACAACCTCAGATAATGAAGAGATTGTGAAATAACCCTTACCAATTTGGTAACTTATGAAACATACAACCCATGAAAGAGGTATCATACAATGAATATGTAAATACACATATATTAGAGTGTATTACACAAAGAATATAATTATGGGCAGTACATACACCACACAAAAGGTGATGGTGGCAATATGGCATGAATCTCACGGGAATAAGGAGTGAGATGAAAACCCCTTACCACGTTAATCAACTGAGTCGTATGGAAAAAAGTTAATAACCATCAAATGATTTACATAATAACATGAATATAAAGATAATAATGATAATATATATCAAAGGGCAGTATACAATACACCACTTTAAATAATTTAGTGGCGAACAATGGAAATCTCACGGAATTGAAAGTGAGATAAGAAAACCCCTTACCTTGTACTTTTCCTTGGTTGGGGTAGCTTAACCTCATGTATAATGGTGAAATAATTGTTATTAAATTATACAAGAATCATATACATTAATATGATATCATATATGATCTTTTAATATCGATTTGATAATAATATCTTAGTATTATCGTTGTTTCAGTTGTTAACTTACTTGTATTCTTTTATATGTTTTGTTACGTAAGACATTTTTGTAAAGGATATGTTGTATATTATTCATATCCAGAATGATTTCAAGTCCTTAAACATCATTTTTAAATCATCAAATGATAATTATACTTGAATGGATACGATGGAGAATGAATCTCATTGCGTTCGTGGAGACGGTAGTCCGTACGTACGCACGAGCGACAATATCATTCTTTTGATATTAAAATAATATATAACTGGATGGTATATCATATATACAGAATCATTAACATGTTATATTTATTATTTACATGAGTTACACATCATTATTATACCCATCCAAATAATAATATATTGAATAACAATTACACCACGACGTGGAGACGGTAAGCCGTACGTACACACGTATGGTGACATGTTATTCAAAGGGTGGATAGAATAATGAATATGGTTTTACCATATTTATAATAACATCAAAGTATATTTGAGATACTGGAGTTATTATTTTATAATGGTAAGAACAAAGGAAGAAGAAGTGGAAGAAGAAATGAACTCGGAGAAGGGTGGTGAAATCATTACCTCTTCTTCGGGTTCTTCCTTTTGATTTGATCAAAAGGGCTCCTTAGGTTGGCTTTCTGATCACAATAAGGCCCCTAGGTTGTAGTGAGGGAAGTTGGGATTGGCCGAACCAAAAGGATTTGAAGGTGTGAAGAAATGAGAAGGAGGAGTGCCCTTTTATAAGAGGGGTGAGGGGCACCTTTGGAAAAGCTAGAAATATTAATTTATAATAAATTCATATTCGGTTTCTGATGGCTCGAAAGTTGATTATTCAAAGGTTAATGTGGGGATAGGTCGAAAACCACTCAACCAATAGAATTTAGACAGGTTTGGGTACTTATATTAACCTTATCTTTAAGTATTAACTCTAAGTTAATTAGTTTCACTTTTACAATGTCTCTTTGTATTTTTATATAATATGGTTAATAAACTTACTATATACATCCAAACGACCCCAAAGTGGTCCATTAATGATGAAACTATCATGATATAAGTCTCTTGGCCGAACCTTAGATTTTTAGGAATTTAATATCAATTAATAATATAATATTTGTTTTAAGAACTCTTTTATGTCAATTTTGACACTATTCAATTGTTGATTTTTTTGAAACTCATAACAGATTGATTACTTCGAAAAAAGTCAATTAAATCAATAATAATATATCATATTATCCTATAAAATTAGTTTAATTCATTAAAAGTTTCATATTATATTTATTTTGGTATTTATAATATCAATTAATTTAATTTTTCACTATTTTAGTAATTACTGCATCATCATTGTGTCATAAATAAAATAAATTATTTAATGTCTAAAAATTATAAATAAAATATAATTATGGAGGAAATATTTTTATATTTCTAATTAATATTTATAATCTAAAATCCAACATATATAACCCTATGTAAAAATTGTTTTTCTAAAAGATATATGCTTGTATCATTTTTGTATTCATTTTAACTTAATTAAAATAAAGTGTCATTATCACTTACAAGTGGATCCATGGGGTCCCAAAATCGACCCAAAGATGCCCATGGTCGACCATGTATCAACCAATAGGGTTAAGACATGTTTTAGGGTAATTTAGTATTATTATAATATTATTTTTTAACCCTTATTTACCGGATTTACCCTTAACCATGGTAAATAAAATATTTACCGCAGTAATTATTCAAAATGTCTAAAAATAAAAGTTACTTATTTACACAATTTGAACATCCTAATTCCAAATATGGAATCCATTTTCCTAAATTCAAAACACAGAAGTGTCAGAAATTAATTTAAAATTAATTCCCGCTGTCAAAACAAAAAGCGTGTTTTTAAAAGATAATAACTATCAAAAGATTGACACTTGTTTATGTTCGGTTTAATTGTAAAATTATGTCCAATGACCAAAATTATATTAAATGGTAAAAATATATTCTAAATATACTTCAAAACCACTCAAATTCATAATTTATCACTATTAATTATTTTGATTAAAAAAGTTGTTTTTAATTAAAATTTAGTAATTTTCACTATTCATCAAAATATGAATGTTATCCGAAAAGTACCAAAATTTCACCTTAGGCTAAATTCGATATTCCGAATACAGAAATGAAGTCCATTTTAAAATATAAAATATATATAATTTCGAAAAGTAGGTATTACTATTCATAACGGCTAGTTTGATTGGTTGTGGTGTATGTTAAAACTCAAGGTTGCGTACAACACACGCTACTGTATTATTCAAAAAAAGCATACCGTGGAAGCTTGGGATGTATCATTTTAAAGTTTTGATGTCCCCATTTAGTCAAAAAGTTTAAAATATTGTATTTAAAAAGGGTTCACTATTAAAAGTTGATAAAAGTGCAATACTGAAAATGAATTTGTTCTTGCATTATATCTAAGAAACTCATAATATGGATTCTAAAATTATAAGGATTATATAAAGTTTAAAATTTAGATAATACTATTCATAACCTCTTTTGAATGGCTTTTTTTTTAAGTCATGGTGTGATTGAACTCGGTGTTGCGTGTAGTGCAAGTTATTGAATTATTTTGAAGAAATAACACACTATGAAATCTTGGGGTGTTACATTCTCCCCTCCTTCAATAAATTGCGTCCTCGCAATTTGAAATTGTTCTTCGAAAATAAAAGGTTGAAAATAGAAAATATATTTGTGGGAAAACCCACATCGGAAATTGGGTTACTAAAATGTAGTCTTAATATGAGGAAAAGAGAAATGAAAGGGTCACCACCAAATTATGATCTCGATTAGGAGAACATTGGTGGCAATTAGAGACATATAATTGGAGGAAAATGTAAATATTTATAAGTAGTGATTGAGGTCATCAATCACAAACAAGTATAAAATTGAGGTCCTTAAATTCATCAATCTATGATGATTTGAAATACCATCGGTTCAACAAAACATAGGGTATTAGGATAACACATTTTTGACGTTTCAAAATATCTTAGTTGAAATCCCACATCGAAAAATGAATTAATGAGGCCTCTATTTAAAATAAAGAGTCGAAAGTGTGAAGATTACCGAAAATAACACATACTAGGGTTCCATGTAGGAAAATATGGATATGGAAGAAAAATCTAACCATCAATTATCTGATGGAGAGTGGTAGAGAACATGGCTATGAAAAGGCCAACAATCCCAAAGCCATAAATTAGTGATGATTTAAGGTACCATCTAAGAAAACATTTTTGTTCTAAGTTGCTTTTCTTAATATTGAGGAATTTATTTATGATATTGGCTAAGATCATAAGGAGATATACTTACTTTATAATTAGAGTTTTATACATTAATAAATTTCTACCACAAACTCATCTTTCACTCGAAAAGATAATAGAATGTAAAAAAATTCTATTTACACTATTCGTATAGGGTTCCAAAATAAACGAATTTATAATTCATCTACAAGATCTTTTAATAAAAACTACATTATTTAATCCAGGACATCTCGTGGGCTAGTGGTAGGTGATACACCCTTGTCGCCCTTCGGTTAAGGGTTCAAGTCTCGCAGCCTTGCCGGACGCGACGGGTTGCCGCCCGACCTCCGGGTTGTCCTTTTATGGCAATCCAAAATAATCCAAACTAGAACTATCCAAAATACTTCTGTCCAAACTCATAGTCTAACATTTATAAGGAAGGTAAACATAATATAGATCCTTTTTACCCCGTAATAGCATATGAATACCTTCATCATGTATTACCATATTCCTTATTGATTACATTCATGCTCCCTTATTCCATATAGAATGCTGGATATACTTCATTAATCCAAAAAAAATTTAAACCCCAATAATGATGGAATATACAAATCATTAATCAATTCCAAGGTAGTCAAGAATATCCAATATAATTTATCCAAAACAATCACATATTATTCCAAAATCACTACCTCAGTATCAGAACTATATTATGATTTATCATTATCTCAACCATATATTTTCCAAAAATTTATCCTGTTATTGAGTCACTTTTCTTTGTTCCACACAATCTCAAGTCCTTAATGAAATAGTACTGCAGTACAATCCTTATATACTCCATAATTATTATAACAAGTACATTGTTGATACAACACTCAATTTACATAATCAACATAAGAACTCTAATCATTCCTCTTCATCTGTGGTAGTATCATAACTTGATTATTATCCAATAACATCATTTGCGGCATAGTCTGATGACTGGGACATAGGTTCGCATAGTGTCCAAACTCCTTGCAAATGAAGCATTGTACATTTAAAACCATTTTCTTACCCTTGCAGTCACGTACTTTGTGCCCTTTTCCTCCACACTTATAACAAACTCCCATTCCTTTCAGGCAAGTTCCAGGGTATTTCTTTCCACAGTTACCACATATGGGAAAATTCTTCTTTTCCCTCTTCCCTTTATCCATCTTTCTCTCTTCCATCCTTTTCTTCTATTGCTTCCCTTCAAAGCCATAGGACTCAGTAAACTCTTTACTTATCTTATCAACACATGATATTATTTCTTCATATGATGATAATACATGGGAGACTATTTCTCTTATAAATTCTAGCTTAAGACCATGAAAGATATGATCCTTCCTTCTCTTTGGATCATGTGCATTTCTGGAGTTCTCATTCCTTCTACTGGGCGCCATTTCTAGACAATGGCATACACGAGATCAGTTTATGAATCAAAATACATAATCCCACACTTATAAAACACTTAACATAAATTGAACTATTTATGGACATAATCCATAATCATAAGAATGTTTTCTTTGAGGAAGTATATACTCATAATCCCTTCAAAATGATTTGTAAAGAAAATGAGAGTTATCCTAAGCATATCCCCCGGGAGTGTCGTAACCAAGAGTGCAGCAAGTCCCGTTGTCGTGCACCAGTTCCCGTTCGAGTCTAGCTCAAAGCGGTGTTTTCGGGTTTTACCCCTAGGTACATCTGTGCCAGAGCTGCCTCTACCTGCTCGTATCCAGACAGGGATGTATTGCTCAGAAAACTCACAAAATCTCTACTATACCAAAATTCTAGGAAGTTCTTCTATACTAATCCTCAAAGTTCATCTTAGGTCTACGTGCTCTAATCAGAGTTTATCTAAATCTAGCTTCCAAGGTTTGTACTAAACTTCCTCCGATACCAACTATAACGCCCTGACCCCAGTTACCCAGAGTCGGTGCATTATTACATAACATTGGTATGATCACAAGAAAGATCAAATCTCGAAAGACCGATTGGTTTAGTAGTCTTGGAAACACTAGATATATTCATAAGTCTTACATTACATCATAAAATGAAAAACTACTACAAAAACATATTGTCACCATAATCCACACTCATATCCCCACATAATATCCCTGCAGGTCATTCATAATTTACTTCTTCACTTCCTGAGAAAAATAAAACATAGAAAAGGGGTGAGCTCAAATGCCCAGTAAGGATAACAATATAGCGGAAACTTTCATAAATAAGAATAAACATTTAAGGCAATGTATAACTAAAACAAAATCCTTTTAAACTTGAACATTTAACATAGTATGACATAAATAAAATGAAATAACGCCATTTACTTAATCACATGGTTATTCTACTAATCGAATAATCACATGCAAAATCAATAACCACTTTCATAATGATGGAATGCATAATGATAAACTTTAATTTCTTTTCAAGGCCTCGTCCCAAGACCTTGGGGCTAACTGTAACCGGAACCCAACCCGGAGTGCCTCTAATAACCAGACACCAACCCGGAGTGCCTCTAATAACTGGACACCAACCCGGAGTTCCTCTAATAACCGGAGACCAAATCGGAGTTCCTCTAATAACCGGAGACCAAACCGGAGGGCTTACTTTTACCGGTCCCCAACCCGGAACATACTTGTCTAACACATTCATCTGAATGAAAGGTTGAAATATAACATACACATTCGGATTAAAAATAACTTATGAAATGTAAATACTTTAAAAAAACCATGAGTGACATAATAATAGCTTATCCACAGTCAAAAATATCACAAAACCTTCAATAAAATATGGATGTTTTGTATCATAATAAATCAACTTCAAATAAGCTTAAAAGCCATCAAAGGATGTTGACATAGATGAAATCAAAACTATTTTAGAGAAATATCTCTTTTTTTGAAATCATTTTAAAAGTAACATAATTATAAAATAATACATTCAATTTGAAAATATTATTATAAGCTTGTAAAGGAAACTTTGACGATTTTATAACGGCGGTAAATAGCCGCACCCGCCGTATAAGTTAAAAAAAACATTCTTATCTTAAATTTGTCGAAAAGGTTAAAAGTGCCTTGTTTGGAAAATGACGGAAAGATTCCTTTCGAAACACATAAGGGTATAAATGACTTTAACCCATATTCTTGTAAATAGTAAAAATGTTTTGAAATACATTATTAAGAAACATGGATGTGGATGATAAAGAGATCCCAGTAGATTATTACGTATAAACAACCTCAGATAATGAAGAGATTGTGAAATAACCCTTACCAATTTGGTAGCTTATGAAACATACAACCCATGAAAGAGGTATCATACAATGAATATGTAAATACACATAAATTAGAGTGTATTACACAAAGAATATAATTATGGGCAGTACATACACCACACAAATGGTGATGGTGGCAATATGGCATGAATCTCACGGGAATAAGGAGTGAGATGAAAACCCCTTACCACGTTAATCAACTGAGTCGTATGAAAAAAAGTTAATAACCATCAAATGATTTACAGAATAACATGAATATAAAGATAATCATGATAATATATATCAAAGGGCAGTATACAATACACCACTTTAAATAATTTAGTGGCGAACAATGGAAATCTCACGGAATTGAAAGTGAGATAAGAAAACCCCTTACCTTGTACTTTTCCTTGGTTAGGGTAGGTTAACCTCCTGTATAATGGTGAAATAATTGTTATTAAATTATACAAGAATAATATACATTAATATGATATCATATATGATCTTTTAATATCGATTTGATAATAATATCTTAGTATTATCGTTGTTTCAGGTGTTAACTTACTTGTATTCTTTTATATGTTTTGTTACGTAAGACATTTTTTTAAAGGATATGTTGTATATTATTCATATGCAGAATGATTTCATGTCCTTAAACATCATTTTTAAATCATCAAATGATAATTATACTTGAATGGATACGATGGAGAATGAATCTCATCGCGTTCGTGGAGATGGTAGTCTGTACGTACGCACGAGCGACAATATCATTCTTTTGATATTAAAATAATATATAACTGGATGGTATATCATATATACAGAATCATTAACAAGTTATATTTATTATTTACATGAGTTACACATCATTATTATACCCATCCAAATAATAATATATTGAATAACAATTACACCACGACGTGGAGACGGTAAGCCGTACGTACGCACGTATGGTGACATGTTATTCAAAGGGTGGATAGAATACTGAATATGGTTGTACCATATTTATAATAACATCACAGTATATGTGAGATACTGGAGTTATTATTTTAGAATGGTAAGAACAAAGGAAGAAGAAGTGGAAGAAGAAATGAACTTGGAGAAGGGTGGTGAAATCATTACCTCTTCTTCAGGTTCTTCCTTTTGATTTGATCAAAAGGGCTCCTTATTTTGGATTTATGATCAAACTAAGGCCCCTAGGTTGTAGTTAGGGAAGTTGGGAGAGTATTTGGGCCGAGTTTGGCCGAACAAAAAGGCTTTGAAGGTGTGAATAAATGAGAAGGAGGAGTTCCCTTTTATAAGAGGGGTGAGGGGCACCTTTGGAAAAGCTAGAAATATTAATTTATAATAAATTCATATTCGGTTTCTAATGGCTCCAAAGTTGATTATTCAAAGTTTAATGTGGGGATAGGTCTAAAACCACTCAACCAATAGAATTTAGACAGGTTTGGGTACTTATATTAACCTTATCTTTAAGTATTAACTCTAAGTTAATTAGTTTCACTTTTACAATGTCTCTTTGTATATTTATATAATATGGTTAATAAACTTACTATATACATCCAAAAGACCCCCAAGTTGTCCATTAATGATGAAACTATCATTATATAAGTCTCTTGGCCGAACCTTAGATTTTTAGGAATTTAATATCAATTAATAATATAATATTTGTTTTAAGAACTCTTTTATGTCAATTTTGACACTATTCAATTGTTGATTTTTTTGAAACTCATAACAGATTGATTACTTCAAAAAACGTAAATTAAATCAATACTAATATATCATATTATCCTAGAAAATTAGTTTAATTAATTAAAAGTTTCATATTATATTTATTTGGGTTTTTATAATATCAATTAATTTAATTTTTCACTATTTTAGTAATTACTACATCATCATTGTGTCATAAATAAAATAAATTATTTAATGTCTAAAAATTATAAATAAAATATCATTATGTAGGTAATCTTTTTATCTTTCTAATTAATATTTATAATCTAAAATCCAACATATATAACTCTATGTAAAAATTGTTTTTCTAAATGATATATGCTTGTGTCATTTTTGTATTCATTTTAACTTAATTAAAATAAAGTGTCATTATCACTTACAAGTGGATCCATGGGGTCCCAAAATCGACCCAAAGATGCCCATGGTCGACCATGTATCAACCAATAGGGTTAAGACACGTTTTAGGGTAATTTAGTATTATTATAATATTATTGTTTAACCCTTATTTACCGGATTTACCCTTAACCATGGTAAATAAAATATTTACGGCAGTAATTATTCAAAATGTCTAAAAATAAAAGTTACCCATTTACACAATTTGAACATCCTGATTCCTAATATGGAATCCATTTTCTTAAATTCAAAACACAGAAGTGGCAGAAATTAATTTAAAATTAATTCCCGCTGTCAAAACAAAAAGCGTGTTTTTAAGAGATAATAACTATCAAAAGATTGACACTGGTTTATGTTCGGTTTAATTGTAAAATTATGTCCAATGACCAAAATTATATTAAATGGTAAAAATATATTCTAAATATACTTTAAAACCACTCAAATTCATAATTTATCACTATTAATTATTTTGATTAAAAAAGTTGTTTTTAATTAAAATTTAGTAATTTTCACTATTCATCAAAATATGAAAGTTATCTGAAAAGTACCAAAATTTAACCTTAGGCTAAATTCGATATTCCAAATCCAGAAATGAAGTCCATTTTAAAATATAAAATATATATAATTTCGAAAAGTGGGTATTACTATTCATAACAACTAGTTTGATTGGTTGTGGTGTGTGTTAAAACTCAAGGTTGCGTACAACACACGCTACTGTATTATTCAAAAAAAGCATACTGTGGAAGCTTGGGATGTATCATTTTAAAGTTTTGATGTCCCCATTTAGTCAAAAAGTTTAAAATATTGTATTTAAAAAGGGTTCACTATTAAAATTTGATAAAAGTGCAATACTGAAAATGAATTTGTTCTTGCATTATATCTAAGAAACTCATAATATGGATTCTAAAATTATAAGGATTATATAAAGTTTAAAATTTAGATAATACTATTCATAACCTCTTTTGAATGGCTTTTTTTTTGTAAGTCATGGTGTGATTGAACTCGGTGTTGCGTGTAGTGCAAGTTATTGAATTATTTTGAAGAAATAACACACTATGAAATCTTGGGGTGTTACATTTATGGTATGATGAGAAATATCATATTAAATATAATTTTTGTAAATAATAAATTATTCCTTGAAGGAAATAATATATTTTTTTGTCTACGAGTTTAGAGTATTTCAAGTAAATAATAATAATCCTATCATTATTTAAACATGTGTTTCAATAAGGATTAAGAAAATAATAAGGGGCCTTGTGAAATTATTATTTTATAACGTTGGCTCTATTTAAACTTAGTTCTAAAATTTTCCAAAACTTCCACCTTTCTAATTGTTGTGTACAATGAGTTCTAGAAAGGATTTTCTCAAGAACTATAGTGATCCTCTCCTAGAAAAATCTCAATAATACAGATAAATTTTCCACTTCTACTAGAGTGGTTCATTTTCACATTGAAGGATTCTATTATGTTCAATATCGATCACAACAAGAGTCATAACCATCCACGTTAGAACCTTATAGAATTTACATTGATGATCAAAGATTATTGAAACACATTTGGATCACTACTAGAGAGAATCTACCCATGATTCATGTACCATTGTGATGGTAGAACAAGAGGTATTCATTCGATCATTTACAATTAATAAAGAATATAATGAAATGTTATTATTTATTTAAATAAATTAATTATAAATTATATGTGAAAATGTCATCTCATCTAAGGTATAGAAATTATTTTAATTAATCTTCAATTTAATTTCATTGGTCATTATGTTATTTTTCAAGTAAATCTTAGAATTAACATTTATTTGACAACCCCCATTATATATCCACTAATAAATACCTAACCGGGAATCTCTATGTGGACTCAAATACTCCTCCTCATACACCAAAGGTTAGAAACTATCCATGCAGGTCTATGGTGGTGCAGTGGGGGGATTATACATGCATATCAGAGTAAAAAAATGGTGAAAATTGAGGCAATCATTTGAGCATCTAGAAATAATAAGTAAACATACATCACAACAAGTTCCATATAAAAAATCATAGCCCATGCTATATCAAAATGAACTATATTCATGTCAAACAATCTCACAAAAACAGACCATATCCAATAATATCCCAAGAATAAACAAATAAAAAAAACTAAAATACTCATTAAAATGATCCTAAGTTATAGACTAGTCCCAATATATCATGCTCTACCCTAGTATTCCAAATCACACATTAGTCAAAGGGCTTTTCCCTTATCAATTAATACAAACATGAAAGATTCACAGGTACTAACTGAAGATCTGAGTTGGGTGTGAGTACAAATCAGTTGGACACCACAAATTATATCTATAAATATATCCATCCCGAGTAAGTTCATGATATATATATATATATATATATATATAAATTTATAACTAGAGAAAAAAGTAATAAATTAGACATCATTGATCATCAAGATTTGTGATAACACTCAAGCATAACAATACTTGTCTTAATTAATGCTGAATTCCTCTAAATAGTAGGACCCCATATGGGGAAAATATACATATCCCCATGATCATAATACCTCCCATGTAAATATACCATCTAAGATAGAACAACCAGGGAAATATACCAATCTCGTAACAACAGTCACACCCAAATAAATATACTCATCCCAAAAATAAATTCCACACCCAAGGAAATATACCACTCCCAAAACAATATTCACACCTGGGAAGATAAACTCATCTGGAAATAAAATTCTCACCCAAAGGGAAGACATATCCAGAACTGTGAAAAAATACCAAAGGGAAAAAACCATAACTAGAACAATACCCTAAGTCCAAACACATTAATACATTAATTATTT
Organism: Viscum album; assembly: GCA_963277665.1. NCBI lineage: Eukaryota > Viridiplantae > Streptophyta > Magnoliopsida > Santalales > Viscaceae > Viscum > Viscum album. Next base: position 1,074,448,002 of record OY728134.1, read on the forward strand.
GTTTACACTCTTAGTGTTTTATTAAAAATACATGTTTCCATAAAAGATACCCAAGGTTAACACCAACACATTATTTATATTAAAACCAATACACTATTTATCATTATTCCATCTTCATCCATTACCCTTTCAAATAACACCATTCACCATTTTATAGATTAATATTTTTCATTTATATTATATGATAAAAATTTACAATTCATCACATGTATATAATACTCTATGAAATGAAATATATTTCAAGGAATACCCTTAGGTTCCCTTTCAATAAGTGTTTATAGATGAATCAAGGGGTGATATATTAGTATAATCTCTTTGATTTAAATTATATAAATCAATTCTAGGTTGAACACATGGTTAGATGGTGTGAAAAAACAATGCAATAACTAATAAATTTTATAATACTTTTGGTATAACTTATAGACTGTTGTAATAAAGATTAAACACCAAGATGGAAATCACACCATGATCTCATAGATCCAAGTGTTCCTTTATATTCCATATATAGATCCCGATGATGAATTATCAAAACATGACTCAAACCAAATATCTAAGTATGATATCCCTATTCTAGGCTTCCAATTAGGAATAAATGAGATAAATAATAGGAAACAACATATACAATATTATTACCTTTGATCCCTAGGGTCCAATGATCTATAAATTTTTGATATCAACCTTTTGAAGGTGATGAATCACAAAAATATTCTTTAGGAGAGATAGATCTTTAGCATATGATAAGGGTGGAAAATGGAGGATTTTTATGATGAGTTTCACATTAAAAATCTAATTTTTTATATTTCATTAATCTCGTTGCATGGTTATTCTACATAGTTTGGTAAATCTTGCGCGAACCATGTGAAACCCACTATATGAGGTATACCATTTATCATGGTTTAAAAAACCATGCACCAATCATGAAAAATTTCTCTGTAATAATTTAGTAGGTTTTTCATGGTTACATGGTGCCTTTTCTAGGGTTTGAAAAACCATATACCTACCTATACCCCTTCACACGATGATCCATATAGTTAGGACTGACTATGTACTGACCATGTACCAATATATATAACTCTTAATATTCATATTTCTAGGCCTTTAAACCCTGAATTATCTCATATCCATCCCAAAACTCATACACCCATCAGTTACATATTAATAAATTAAAAAAAACAAGTTATGGGTAGTGTTTAGATGAAATCCAGAGTTTAAATCAGAATATACCCAAACAAAAACTTGGTTTTTACAACCTCCCCACCTTAGATCATATCATCATCAAGATAAAATCAATAAAAACACCAAGGTTTTACAACCTCACCATAATAGATCATGTCATCCCAAAGATTCACTCTAAAACCTCATCATTACTCATCAATGAACAACTCTAACCACTGAGTCTACATGTATGATTCTTTTTCCCAAATATCATCCTAGTTGTATCCATGTTGATATTATACCCATACCAATTGAAATATCTTATGAAGGATTTAAATTTCACTATGATCGATAATAAAAACCAGACACTCATCAAATGATGTTTCATGCCCATGATCAGCCACTTACTAATAGCCCCACACAAAGGGTCCCACTTGTATGGATGAGTCATGACCCAAAATTACCTCTCTTACTTAAGCACCAATGTCATAATACACACTTTAATTACATTTCATTGCATGGTTTACCTACTGAATCATGTGATGAACCGGGTTTTGACCCCTTGAAACATGTTTTGAAATATGTTCACACCCTAAAAACGTAATGAAATAGAAATTTACATGTGACCTCTACCTACTATTGGCATAAACCACTCATTTTTAGATCAAATGGATATATGTTAAAGTATCCTACATGATACTCATCCAAATCACTGATAACCCACCAGTCTCCAGTTGATACTAAAGTTAGTGGAACTAAGAAAAGTAATTATCCCAACAATTGCTGAATAGTAGGAAAAACTCTCTTAACATGACCTCTAAAATTCTATATGTCCCCTAAAAATATCCATCTATTAAAAGATAATAATAATTTCTCAAAAGAACTATTGTACCAAGCATATTTTATAGCCATCACCAAAAAGTACCTCATGCCTCTTTTAGGAACCATCTTGGTAACCATTACCTAATGCATGAATAAAACTAAATGCCTACCACAAGTCGTGATCGGTCTATCACTACATCCAAACTAGCACTACTTCTCAAAACTTCACCGGCCCACTCACCACAGTGCTAATTATTTCATACAACTCCATAAAATTCCCCACATCCTATGGAATTACTCACCTTCCAAAGTAATAACATCATAACTTAATATTAGTTGTCAATAGTCTAAAATAGTTCATTTATCACCCAATTATTTTTATTATAACACACATTCTCACCCCCAAGACTACTTATAATGTAATCCCCATTTCTCATTATTCACATGGAAATGTTACTCTAGAGTATTGAATCCTCTCAAACCCAGTAACTCACCAACCTGATTTCAATAATCAACCTAGTCACACCACTTGGACTTAAAATTGTATTTATAATCTTTTAGATATTGGTCATACCAATCCCACCAACTCAAATTAACTAATACCCATACTCGGATAGCTTCTAGTTTCTATACCTATCTCGACTAATTGAACTGAAGTGAATTCATAAAACTATAACTACCCCCAAGTTGGGTTTATCAATATGTTACTCTTGATTCTCACTAAATACTACTCAAAACTAGTATCCCCCACTCAAAAGGTCCAGGATATTCTCCCTATAATTGGATTCCCTTATTACTGATCAATGAGTATGATCCTTACCAATACCCATTATTATCCAAACATTAGAACTCTCAAGACTCACTCATGTCACCTGAAAAATCTCTCAAATCGAGTCCATCTTGAGACACTATTAACACTAAGGTTTCCCATAAGCATGCCTTCCAACTTTATCAATAAACCAATAACATACCTCACCTTGATGGTTCTAACTCAAGGTCCATGACCTTTATAACCATCAAATATCTATTGTATTCCATCTCACTATAGGCCCTACCAAGACCTTCTAGAAAATAAATTTAATTTCAACACTTAGCTTTCCATAGGTGAGGCACTCTCTAATTATTTCACCAACGCAGTAAGTTGCTTGGTATTTCAGAATACCTAATACCAAGCACACCAAATTCTGCACTTTTCTAAAAAAGTATGCAACTCATCTCTCACATGAGATGATTTTACACATTTCGATAAATTCTTTATGACCCCATGTTCAGTCTATAATCACTTACTGAGACCTCTTTTCATGCATCTATCACACACTGATGTATCCTCTCTCTATAACTAACTACACTTAATCATAACCCTGAGACACTATTTCTATGATCAATATATATCATATCCTCAAGGGATCACATTTTCTTCTTATTATTGATTAAATAATGTGTCTCATACCTTTCCACCATAATCTCATAGCAAATCATCTACCGATCCCATCAGTAACTTAGGACCGCATTCTATGAAGTTGATACAAACTAAGGATTCCTAGAACCAACAAGAAACAACTTGCACCTCATAGGGTCCTAAGACCAAAGGGTATCTAAGATATGAAAAAATACATCCTAAAATAGATCATTGGTACACTAGGAGTATCACATTCAATAACCATGCATTTTTTTCCATTATTGTGACCTTACCTCAGGCGCCACTTAATTTTCCAAACCCAAAATACATATCCTTTAGAGTCCTCAAAATCATCCCATTGACATGTCTCACATAAGAAATCCATATATATCCATATAATTTCAAAAATCTTGATTAATTCTATATAGATAATCTTGGGATGCACCAACTCACATTCAATTCAGGTTCATAAAATATGTCTCACCTTGTATATGATAAAGGGGTATCTCACATTGGAACTCAATAGATCAAGTTTCCAACCAAGAAAAACCCATCAAGAATAAATATATGTATCACATTACTTCATGATATGAATAGACTATATTGATATATATCCCATCATTCTATGTCTTACGCACCTAACAACATAGCTTCCCATGTTCACTGCAATCCAACTAATATGGCCAAAAGTATCTCATAAGATTTTTTACCAAGGTGCCTAATAAATCTCACTCGTGCTAAGGAAAACTATGTGATCCATAGCTACCTCGATTATCACTACAAAACCATAAGCATTTAATAATGATCTACCCATTTTATATCCAATCATCTTGGATCACCTCGCAAATAGGGACAATCATACAATAGATCTTACCTTTGAAAAGTAGACACAGTCCACAACATCAAGGATGTGAAACTTTATCTATAACGCAAAGGGAACCTTCAAACCTATCCAAGTATTGGTTATCACTTCCATACATCAATATCAATATAAAAAATGTAAAATTATTCTCATATCCAAGGTATCTACAAGCTCGTATAACCCCTCTCTTGGGTTACCTTCATTTAAAATATCCATGTCTAACAACAGTAAGAAAACATCAGATTTCTCTATCATTGTGCTTGACTAAATAACATATTGATCCATATATCATCATTACAAATAAAATCACAATACAAAACACCCTATTTAAGAATCTAACAGAAATATATCTAAAGAATCAAATACTTAAGCCAATTATATAGTATAGGGTTGTTCATAAGTCACATTCCTCCATAGTAGAGGAATAACAATAGTTGATAATATGTCTTGTCACAACAATCAAGCCTTGAAACACAAGGTTCTAACATATAGTTTTTATTCCAATCAAATTTACCCACTATTGGGTTATTTATAAACCATGAGGTTCATAAATAGTCATGGAATACCAAAATTCTCAATATCACTAATTCATGGGAAAGTGAAAAATAGAAATAACACCCTCATATGACCTAAATCCCATATATTATGTATATCATAACTCAAGTACTCTAGATAGACCCAACTTCCCATGTGTTAAATTAATAATAATATACACATAAGTACTACATCATTCATATATTGGATTCACCATATCCTCATAGTTTTGTACTAATATTTAACCTGAATTTAATAACAAGGGATAAGAAAATAGGATTCTAATTTAAAGATATAAGGGAAAACACATTATAATTTGAAATTTATATTTCATTTAGAATATTATACATAATAATTTAACAAGTGATCATGAAATACCATTTTAACCATTTACATTATCCATAACTTTTTCACATTTGAGTCCCAATTATATGAAATTTTAATTATGGGTTGTAGAGAAAAACTCTTTGTAAACTATAATTGGAACTTTATTTAGATGATGCCACATAATAATCAAGGAAATTGATAATGAATCATGTTTTTATCAGATTTAAAAATCATTTAAGTAATATTCCACTATACATTTATATGTGAAGAAACCATATAAATTATTGGGGAACCTTTAAATAATCGACCCATGTCATATTTAGAGTAAACTAACACATGAAATTGTTAAAGGGGCATGTGAATCCTACGTGCCTAGTATGAATCATGAACACACTCACTTTCCATTCCATCCAAGAGATAAAATCCCATAAATCAAAAATCCAAAATCATATGCGTCGTTCAAGGTGAAACAATTTAATAGTAAAAGGGAGATTTAAGAACTTCAATCTCATCCTTGACCACCTAGAATTCTCCAATATGTGGTTTTTCCATTCCCTAACACAAGTTCCATAACATTTTTTGACAATGGATTATCCCATGCCTCCATATTAGAGTTAAAGAAAAAATTATAGAGGCAATTATATGAGAATCCAGAAATAAGTAGTAAACATACATCATATTAAGCACCATATAAAAAAACCAAAACCCATTCTATATCAAAATAAACATTATACTTGTCAAGAAATCACTTGATGGAAGACTATATCCACTAATAACCTATAAAAGAAAAATTAAAAAAACATAAATATTCCATAAAATTGTTCTGAGTCTAATTATGGTCCCAATATCTCATGTTCCACCATAGCAGTCAAAATCATTCATTAGTCAAAGGGCCTTTCCTTTATCTATTGGTGAAACCCTAAAATCTACTTAGGTACCAACCAGTGGACTATGAAATGTGTGAGTATAACTTATTTTCCACCACCAATGGAATATATAAATATATCAACTCTACGTAAGTGTATTCTAGAGATATAGATATACATAAACAAATATAATTGGAGTAAAAAGTTTTTGATTAAAAATTATACATCCTTGGGTATCGTGATGACACCAGCATCCAAAAATACCAACCTCAATCAGTGAAAGATGTGTTAAAAAATTAGGCATCAATCTGAGGGAAATATACCCATCCCCATGATCTTAATACATCCTAGGGAAAAATAACCATCCAAAAAATAAAGGAATCACACATAGGGAAATATAACCATCTCAAAATAAAATTCACACCTAGGTAAATATACTCTACAAAAAAACAAAATTCACACCAAGGGAAATATACCCATCCCAAAATAATGGTAACACCTTGGGAAATATACTCATCATAGAAAAAAAACTATCACATAGTGGGAAATCATATCTGAAACCATGGAATAAATACCAAATGGAAAACACCAACCTTGGAACCATTCGCTAAGGATAAAAAAATTAAATCATTCATAATATCTCAATACTCTTAGTGTTTCATTAAAAATACATTTTTCCATAAAAGATATTCCCAAGGGTAACACCAACCTATTTTTTCCATTCAAACCAAAAAATATCATCTTTCATTGTTCCAATTTCCTCCCTTCCCCTATAAATTATTACTACTCTCTATTTTATAAATCAATATTTGTATTTTATTATTTTATCCAAACAATCCCGATTCTTCACTTTTTTTATAATGTTACATGAATATAAATCCATTTTAAGGAATCCCCTTAGGTTTCATTTCAATTAGGGTTCATAAAGGACTTAATGGGTCATATCTTAGAATAATCTCTATGATTTAAATAATATAAATCAATTCTTGGTAAAATGTGTAGTATGTCTAAGAGGTTATAAAACTCAAGCACAAATAAATTAAGTAATACTTGTGTGATTACTTATAGACTAACTACCTTGAGTGTAATTGATCTTAAATTCTTGGATGGAAATCACACCATGATCTTTTAGATCCATCATTTCCTTTTTGTTACTTAGATTATTCCCAAAGAGACATATCCAAAAATGGCTCAAACCATAAATCAAAGTGTAACGTCACCGGTCTAGGGATCCTCCCAAGATAAAATGAGTAAAACAAGAGGAAAAAATATAAACATAATTCATTCCTACGATGAATAGGGTACAACACTCTTTGATTTGGTGATATTGACCTCCATAAGGTGTTGAATCGCCAAAATATCCTAAAGGGGATCTAGAATTAGAGATCCTAAGAAATGGGATACAAAATTAGGGTTTTTAGGTGAGTTTCAGGATAAGAATATAATTTTTATATTTCACTAACCCTGTTGCATGGTTAGGCCACACAGTTTGGTAAATCATGCACCGATAGTTTGATCCCCGCAATCTGAGATACACCAATTTTCATGGTTAGGTTGAATAATTTAAAAAATCATAAACTAAAGCTAATTTAATGGAATCCTAATTGGATGCCAAGAAATCGATTTAATTTCATGGAATATGATATACAATGTGATGAATTATAATTTTCTAGCTTAAATTATAAAATAAAAAGACTGATTTATAAAAGGGTGAATGGTGTTAGTTGAAAGGGTATGGGATGAAGTTAGAACAATGATAAACAATGTTTTGGTTTTAATATAAAAAGGTGTTTATGTTACCCTTGGGTATCACTTTTATAGAAAAATTATTTTTTATGAAACTCTAAGTGTATGGAGAGAGGATGAATAATTTAACTTTCTTGGTCTTAGGGCATGGTTTAGGGGATAACATTTTCCCTAGGGTATTTATTTCATGGTTCTAGAGATATATTCCTTCTAGGTGATATTTGTTTCTAGGATGGGTATATTTTCCTTGGGGTGACTATTTTTTTGGTATGGGTATATTTCCTCAAGTGTGACTTTTGTTTTTGGGATGGTTATATTTATCCAAGTGTTACTTTTTTTAGAGGGTTGGAATATTTTCCCAGGTATGATTTTTTAGGATGGGTATATTTACTCAGGTTGTATTTCAATCATAGGGATTGGTATATTTCCCTTATCTGGATTCCTACTATTCAGATACATCTAACATTGGTTGAGGCAAGTATTTTTGGCCTCAAGTGTCATTATGGAACCCAAAAATCAATGATACTAAATTAATTAATTTTTTCTCCAGTTATACCTATTTATATATATCTGTCTCTCTATTTTGTACTTATATAGAATATATATATGTATATACTTTATTAGTGGTTCCTACTCATGCCTCGAGTTGGTACCCAAACATATTTCAAGGTTACATGACTAGATAAGGTTAAGGCCCTATAACTGATGTGTGATTTGGACTACTCGGGTGGAGCATGATAGATTGGGATTGGGCTAAGACTAAAGACCATTTTAAGGAGTCTTTTAGATTTTTTATTTTATTTTTCATGGGATGTTAGGGGATATGGTATGTTATGGTGTTCCTATTTTACATGTATATAGTTAACTTTGATATAACATAGGTTCTGATTTTTTAATGTATCACTTGTCATGATTTCCGTTTAATGCTTATTTATGGATGCTATTATATTTGCCTATATTTTTTCTATTGTTTCACTCTTATATATGGATATAATTTCCCTACCATACCAAAATATACCTCTTCTTCTATTCAAAAGTATCTAGCGTATTGGGAGTCACATTTGAGGTCATGTAATGATCCTCGGTCAGGAACCGATTAGTGGTCACAGACTAGGGGATGTTACATCAATGATAATTTTGAGATACACTAGTCAAAGAATGTTATAACTAATGAAATTAAATTGAAAATTAATTAACAGTATTATTGAAACTAATAAGAGAGTATCTTTTCACATATAATTTATAATTAATTTATTTGAATAAATAGCTACCCCTTTTTGAGTTATTTTGTCATTATTAATGATCATATGAATACCTCTTATCATATCATCATTTCTCTTAGAGGAATCAATGGTATATTAACTTTATTAGTGATGCACACATGTTTTGATATCCTTTGGTCATCATTGTGTAATCCTCTAGAGCATGGATGATTCTAAAACTTGCAGGGATCGATGTTGATCACATCAGAATCCTTTAAGGTGAAAAGGATTTACTTTGGTGGAATTGGATAACAGATCTACTATCTTGAGAGAGTTCTTGGAGAGGATCTCTATAGGTATTGAGGGAATAATTTCCATAACTTTTTTAAATAATAATTACAATTACTAAGGTTTCATAAAATTTCATAACCAGGTTTAAATTGATATAGGGTTAAAAAATAATAATTACACAAGGGAACATTTTATTTTCTTATTCCCCATCAAACCCCCTATCTAAATAATGATAGAATTATTATTATTTATTTTACATGTTCTAAAATCATGGATAAAATAAATGTTATTTCCTTGAATAAATTATTTAATATTTATTCAAATAATATTTAATATTTAATTTCTCATCTAACCATCAGACTCAGTCCTCCAATCATCCTCAATATTTATCAGATATTGAATAATGACTATTTATTTAACTAACTAAATATCATTTTGTTATCCATCAACAAATAAATTAATATTATTTTCAAAAAATATTTATTAAATATTTATTAAATATTCACATAACCAAAAATATATATTTTATCTTGAAAATAAACAAAATAATAAATATTATATAGTCATGTAATAATATAAAAATGATATAGTGAATAAAAATTTATTAAATATTCATATCACATAAATATTCACTCATGTAGGCAGTGACTGAATATTTGTGATTAAACTAACATGAATAATTATTAATCCACGTTAGGTGATAAAATATATCCAACATGTTAAATTTATAAAATTTAATTTAGGTTCCGAGCACACATAGTGTGTGGTCCTTTAAGACCTTTGCTCAGTGGCACTACGCTAAACCGCCTAATGTAAAAAGTTAACATCTAGAAACACACCAATCTTTACTTATATAAATAAGATAATGTAACAATTACATACAACCTCATACAAACATACAATGTGTAATATAATCACTTTATCTCAATGTCATTAATTAATCAGGTTGTATGCTAGTGTTGTAAACCAATGTGATCAACATCTCTTTCTTTGAATTTCTAGAAATTAAATTTCTAACTAAATACCATACTCATGGACTTAATTAAGCAGTTAAATTTCCATCAAAGGGCTTGGTATATTAACTTTCATTAAAGAAATAAATGGACAAATCTTTTTTCATAATGTTCATTAATGTAATATTACTCACGACACATCCAACAGATCTTATCTCATAGTGATCATATGGAATGATGATATTTATTTAATACATCACAGTATGTGACTCATAATATGTGTTAATAATTATTTTAAATCCTAAGGATCATTACACACATCTAAATATAGTGACATCTAATGAAACAAATAAATTTGGATTTCCTACTAGTGGTTCATTTTCGCATGACCTCCTTCTTCGAAGATTACAATGGTCATACTCCATGAGAATGTGTCTCAATGTCCTATGAGTCTCCACCCCTAATAGAATGTATCATTTTTACCTCATAAAATTATATATTTTTGACAAATAAAATATATTTCAAAATACTATCAAGGCAGAAATAGGTTGTCCATAAAGTAGGGAACTGTTATGACCTTTTAATGTGATAGTTACCCTTAGGACATTATCCCTTACTATGTCACATATAATAGTTATCATGATCTGGTAATATTTTTTTATATTAAAAACAATTAATACAGATAATCATAATATATGTAGAATTTGGTTATAAGAAACCAACTCTAACATGTACTTTCTATTATTCATATATCACAATATGTATATATTCCAACATGACTAATGTAGTGGAAAAGCTAAAAAACATGCCATATAACTTAAAAATCAAGTAAATCATGAATAACATGATAGAAATGTAATTCTAAAATAGTGGAAAATATTGATAATAATGAATATATCCCCTTTCATGCATTACTAGGCCTAAAAACAATAGGAATTACAAACAAGTATAATATAGAAAGAAAGAATTACAATTAATAGTAGACGATGATAAATATATTAAATACAACCAAGAGTAACATAAAATAATAATTTGATTAATGATTTAGGAAACCCTTTGTTTGATTTAAAGTCTTGTTTTGATTATTTTCACTCAACCCAAACCATTACGAATATAACCCTTTACTATTATGAGAGGATGGAGGGTATACATACCGAATTAATTATAAAATGTATGTGAGGATCCAAGTTTTCGAGTCAATAAGATTTTCGTTATGACTTTTCCATTCCTTCATACTTGTGGGAGGTTTTAAAGTCAATAAGGTTTTCTTATGACTTTACCATTACTTCTTGTTTTGAAATTCACAAACACCTTATCCCAAGGAAAATCCCTTTTTATCTTGTGTTTTTCTTCTAGAAGGAAAATTTTCTTTCCCCAAGGAAATTTTTCCTTACCATGTTTTTCATTGTTCGTTATCGTGTCTAATTATAAAACTCAGTTTCATATCTAAAACCTTGGAATCATATAATACTTAGATAAAGAGCATTCTATTTTTAGACTCCAAATTCAGACAACGAATTCTCTGAATTCTGACTCCAAACTCTTCTGAGTTCTGACTCCGAATTCTCTGAATTTAGACTCCGAACTCTTTTTAGTTTTGACTTTAAATTCTCTGAATTCAGACTTCGAACTCTGTTAAATTCCGACTCCAAGTTTTCTGAATTCAGACTTCGAACTCTTCTATGTTCTGAATTCGGGTTTTCTGAATTTAGACTCCGAACTCTTCTGAGTTTTGACTCTGAGTTCTCTGATTTTAGACTCTGAACTCTTCTAAGTTCTGACTCCGAGTTCTATGAATTCAGACTCCGAACTCTTTTGAGTTCTGACTCTTAGTTCTCTGAATTTTGACTCCAAACTCTTCTGAGTTCTGACTTCGAGTTCTCTGAATTCAGACTCTGAACTCTTCTGAGTTCTGACTCCGAGTTCTCTGAATTCTAACTCCAAACTTTGTAAGTTCAGACTTTGAATTCTCATGAACTCCGACTTCGAACATTTTTAGTTCAGGTTCCGAATTCTTGTGAATCCAGATTCCGAATTTCCTTGAAATTCAGACTCCAGAATTCTATAGAGTTCAGGTTCCGAATTCCATAGAAAACATAATCGGAATATCCTTGTATTATAGACCCCGAATTCATTTTTTGGTTATACTATGAACTTTTTTATTTGCTTACATTCTGAATAAATTATTTAGCTTATGTAACTATATTTTTTCTTATACTTGTTTTTGTTATAAAACGATGTCATGCATTTAGTTACTAACAAACCATTGTTTGAGTGACACGTGTACAAGTTCCTCTGAAATTCAAGGAAAAATATGATCGTTGGAAGAGGGAGCCAACCATTGGTGTTGTGCCTATAAATAGGATCTCATTTGAAAAGAGTTCAACACTATTCTATTACTCTAGAGATTACATTTTGTTTAAGTGATTTATAGAGAGGGAATCTCATTGCTTTGTGCCTAATGAACTTTTTGTTCAGATTTTCTTTGTGTGAATCCAATTTTTGTTGTGTACAATTGAGGGCTTCCAGGGATAGGAAGACAGAGGTGCCCACTACCTTGAAGTTGATGTCTTCCTTACTAAGGAAGACAGAGGTGCCAAATACCTTGATGTTTAGGACTTGGGGGGATAGCAAGACAGACTCTGATCTTCGTATATCGAGCTTACTTTGGTGTGGTTAAGAAAACATTTCTTGAAAGTATAAATCAAGGGACCTTTATCCAAGGTTGTTGGATACCCTTCTCTTTGGGTTAAAATATTTACTACCTGTAACTTGTTTTGTTACAGGTTTTCTGCATCATTTTATTTTTTGAGGAAAGTATAACTATCTTGTACTTCATTATACTTGTACTCTGATATTGAAAGATTCTATACGCTTTAAGGTAGAATCATTGTTGTTGTAAACTTTCATTAAGTTTCATTCTCGGGAACCATCTTTCCCGGTTCACTTTTTCAGAATCATATTTCTAGAATCAAGAAAGTTTGTAGAACTAGAGGTTTTTGGAATTACCTTGTTTAACTATGTTAAACATAACCATCTTTAAAAGTTCCAAAGGAATTTCTAAAGTGTACAATTCACCCCCCCCCCCCTTTATTTTGAGCATCATTAGATACTATATATAGTATCTATATTATTTTGATCCTACATTTGGTATTATAGAGTATATCATACTCACATACCATCTTAAAAATTGGTATCAAAGCATCGGTTCATTCTGAATTAATCTCAAGATTAGATTCAGAAGATAAATTATCCTATTCTTATTCTCAGAATCAGTTTTTCGGACTCATAAAGTTCCTATTCATTTTTACTTAGAGATAATCTTGTTCTATTTTTTTTTCCTTGCTGAGGAATATTTTATTTTTTTACAAACTTTTTCAATTAATAAGTTTTTATGGAAAGACTTTTCTTTAAGATGGCAAGAATCAATGTTGGTTCCATAGACAATCTCAATCCAACAAGACCACCAATTTTTGATGGAAATGATTATTAATAATGGAGAGATCGCATGAAGACTTTTATTATCAATACTGGAGTTGATAATTTTGTTATGCTTACTAGAGGATATAAAATCCCTGACAAGGAAGTTAGTACCTTCACTAATCAAGAAATGCATGAGTATCAACTAAATTATAAGGTACATAATACCTTGATTTGTTCTATGACTAGAAATATATATAGCCAAATTTCATCTTGTGAAGCAGAAAATTGTATTTGGAAGAAACTTGAAGTTACTCACTTTGGAACTTCCAAAGTTATTGAAACTAGAAGATCCATGCTCAGAGATGAATATCATGGTTTCTTCTTTCCAATGGAGAACCCATATGTAAGGTGAAACAAAGATTCATGACTATTGTAAATAGTCTACAATCTATGAGTGATATAGGGTTAGATGATGAAGCTCTTATTGACAAGATCATAGGCATCATGCCCAATGAGTAGGAATCCAAGAGAACTGTTATTGATGAGAATAAAAAGGTTATTCATATTTCTCTTGATAAACTTTTTGGAACTCTTCTTTAATATGAGACTAGAATGAAGAGAGATTCTGATAATGTAAAGAAGAAGAATGGTAATGGCAGTGTTGCTTTTACTGCTACTTCAATTCATATGAAAGCCAAGACTCCTGAGAGAGTTACTAGATCCAAATCTAAGAAAATTGTTATCCAATCTGAATCTAGTGGAAGTGAATCTTTAAAAAACGAGTTAGAAAATCTTGGTCGAAGGATGAAAAAGATAGATGGACAGAGGAACCTTCAATCCATATACAAAAAGAAATAAAAGAAAGATAAGAAAGATTCAAAAGTCACTTGTTATGAATTCATGAGAGATGTACATATAAGACCTAATTGTCCTTTGCTTAAGAGAAAAGAAAGAAAGAAAAAGCATTCTGAGAGAAACAGAAATAAGTACTACAATGTTAAAGCAAATAAAGTCTTGAAATATAATGACACCTGGAGTTCCAGTGGTGGTGACTCTTCAAATGAATCATCAGATTACGAATCTTCTGGATTGAAGAATCTTGGTCTAATAGCCAGACTACCTATTGACAATAACTATTTAATGGCTAAGGTACACAATGATGAATCAATGACCAATGTTTCTTTAAATACAAATTATAGTAATGATAAATATTATGAATCTTCGGATAAGGAATCTTATTCTGATGAAGATAATACTTTACCTACCTATGAAAAAGTTTCCAGGTTTTCCAAACTCCTTGAGATTGAGAATTCAAAACTCGTGAAAAAATATTAGTATGGAAAATTCTAGGAATACTATTCTTACTAAGGAAATATTTGATCTTTCTAAATATCTTGATAAGAAAATTGTTGATTTCGAAAGTATTTCAAAAAAATCATGAGGAAGTAAATTTTGAGAACAATAAACTTTATAAGGATCTAGAAAAATTAATTTCTAAGAAATATGTTTTCAAGCCTAACTCTAGTTCAAAATCAAATGTTTTAGAATACAAGAACTTTTGTTATCAAACTGAAATCCGAAATTTTTTCCTTGGGTAAGTGTTTGTCAAACTTTAACTTTGGTATGGAAAATTTTGATAAAATGTATTCTCCAATCTGACCTCTAAGGAATAATTTGGGTTTTGGTTATATAGGTTCTAAACCAATTTTTAGTAACAATTATTTTTTTCCCCAAAATTCTCCATTCTGTACTAACTGTCGGTGTGGTGGGTATTGGGCAAAAAACTGTTCCTTAAACCAAACTCAGTCTTTAGGATTTCATAAATCCAGTTTTTCTAAGAAAATGTGGGTGCCTAATATTTCACATTCTGAAATTTATGATCAAATAAATTTTGGGTTCCAAAAGTCTAACTCTTTTGTTTTCAGGAAAATAGAGAAGGTACCAACAACAATACTTGGTACATAGATAGTGGATGTTTCTGACATATGATTGGTAAAAAAACAAGTTTGAAAATATTATCAAGATGAAAGGAGGAAAAGTAACTTTCGGAGATAATGCTTAGGGAGAAATTATTGGTATAGGTAACATCATTCTTGTTGGAAAACATTTATTTCAAATGTTTTATTTGTTAAGGGTATTAAGCAAAATCTCATAAGAATAAGACAATTATATGATGAAGGTTACCTTGTGAATTTTAGGAATGACAAGTGCTTAGTACACAATTCCAAGGAAGAGTTTATTCTTTCTTCCCATAGGAAAGAGAATGTATAAACACTAATCTTAGAAGTCTTTATGTGCCAAGATATACATTTCATTAGTGCAATGTAAGATCATTCTTGGTTGTGGAATAGAAGGTTAGGTCAATATAACCTCAAGAACCTATGCAAAATTTCTAAGAAAAGATTAGTTAAGGATTTACCAGAGATTAGATTTGATTCTTCAAAAGTTTTTGACCCTTGTCAACATAGAAAGTAACATAAATCAAGTTTTAAATTAGTCGGTGAAGTCTCAACTACTGATGCATTACAGTTAGTGCATATGGATCTCTTTGTTCCTACATAAACTGGAAGCATTGGATGCAAGTATTATGTATTTTTTTTAGTTGATGATTACACTAGATTTATGTGGTTCTATTTTCTAATAAATAAGTATGAAGCCTTTTCATATTTTAAAAGTTTTAGAGCCTAAGTGAAAATTGAGAAAAACCTTCCATTGAAAACTATTCATAGTGATCATGGTGGAGAATTTCAAAATTCTGATTTTGGAACTTTTGGTAGTAGAAAAGGCATTACTCACAATTTCTCAGCACCAAGAACTCCTCAACATAATGGTGTTGTTGAAAGAAGAAATAGAATTCCTCAAGAGATAACAAGAACCATGTTGAGTGAATATTCTATAGCCAAACACATTTGGGCTGAAGCTGTAAGTACTTCTTATTATACTATAAATTGAGTTTTAATTAGGCCTTTTCTTAATAAAACACATTATGAGTTATGGAATGGTAGAAAAACCTAGACTTTCCTACTTCAAGGTTCTTGGTTTCAGGGTATTCATCCTGAATACTAAAGATAAACTACAAAAATTCACACCAAAATCTGATGAAGGAATTTTCTAAGGCTACTCCACAAATTCTAAGTCTTATAGAGTTTTCAATAAAAACACTTGTACTATTGAAGAGATAGTACATATGAAATTTGATGAAACTGAACCCTTTGTTTCTAAACAACACCAACCTACATCCTCGGATGTGTTTTCGAAAATTGATCATCAACCTTTGTTAGAAGATCCTTATGATAAGGAAAATTCCCAAGAAAATGTTTCTGAAGCATTTACCCCAGAAGATTTCCTACCCTATGTTGTTGAACAAGTTTTACAAAACCCAAATTAGTTGTTTCTAATGAATCATCCCAGAGATAGTATCATTGGTGATGTGAATCAACCTGTAAGGACTATAAGTTCCTTAAGAAATGAAGTAGAACATCTATAATTTCTTTCCCAATTAGAACAAAAAAGAACTGATGAAGCTTTAGGTGATGATGACTGGATAAAAGCTATGCAAAATGAACTAAATGAATTTTAAAGGAATAAAGTCTGGACCTTGGTTGAAAGACCTAAGGAAAATTCTATTATTAGAGTAAAATGGGTCTTCAGAAATAAGTGTGATTAAAATGGAATCACAGTTAGAAATAAATCTAGATTAGTTACTAAAGGCTATAATCAACAATAAGGAATAGACTATGAAGAAACTTATGCTCCAGTAGCTATACTAGAATCTAATATCATTTTACTTGCCTTTGCAGCATTTTTCAATTCCAAACTTTTTCAAATGGATGTGAAATGTTCTTTCCTTAATGGTTATGTTCAAGAGAAAGTTTTTGTTGAACAACCTCCTGGTTTTGAAGATACAAAACACCCTGATCACGTTTTTAGACTTACCAAAGCTTTATATGGACTTAAGAAATCCCCTCGAGCCTGTATGATAGATTTAGATTATTTTTTCTTAAAAATAATTATGTTAAGGGAAATTCATATCCAATCCTTTTTATAAAAGAAGACAAGAAAAACATTTTGATTGTTTAAATTTATATTGATGAAATTATATTTGGTTCAACTAAGAAATCTTTAACTAATTCCTTTGCGGATCTAATGAAATCTGAGTTTGAAATGAGTATGATGGGTGAGTTAACATTTTTCCTTGGTTTTCAAATTTCTCAAAAACCTGAAGGAATTTATATATCCCAACATAAGTATATTAAATATATTCTTAAAAAAGTATGGATATGACAACACTAAGAGTATAAGTACTCCTATTGGTACCTCAAATACACTTGATCTTGATGAAGCTGAGAAACCAGTAGATCAAACATCTTTTAGAGGTATGATAGGAAGTTTACTTTACTTGACAGATAATCATATTGACTTAATGTTTTCAGTATACTTATGTACAAGATATAAATCTAATCCTAAGGAATATCATTTAAAGTCAGCGAAAATAATATTCTTCTACTTAAAGGGAACCATGGATTTAGGACTCTTCTGTACTTCTGGAAATGATTTTGTTTTGAAAAGTTTTTCAGATACTGACTTTGGTGGATGTAGAATGGATAGAAAGAGTACATTCAGAGATTGTCATTTCTTAGGAGATTCATTAGTTTCTTGGTCATGCAAGAAGAAACACTCAGAATTACTTTTCACTACTGAAGATGAATATGTAGCAGTTGGAAGTTGTTATGCTCAAGTGTTTTGGATGCAAAACACACTCACAGACTATGGTATGAGTTTTACCAAAAAACCAATTTTGTGTGATAATACAAATGCCATTTCCCTTAGTAAAAACCATTCACATCACTCTCATTCAAAACACATAGATATTTGGCATCAATTTCTTAGGGATCACACACAAAAGGAGATATCATTCTTTAATTTATAGGAACGCAAGATCAACTTGGTGATATTTTCACAAAATATTTACCCTCTGATAGATTTGAATACATTAAACAGAAGTTAGGAATGATAACCGTAAGGTTATCCTCCTTGTTAACTTCATGTTTAACCAATCTCTTTACAGTAATAAACTCTTTTTCAAAGGGGGACTACATTTGCTTGTATGTTTTTCAATTTTTTTTCGTAATAATGTTTTCAAAAAATTTCGTAATGAAGTTTTTTTAAAAAATATTTTTCGTAATGAAGTTTTTCAAGTTTTTTGTAACGAAGTTTTTTAAAAAAATTCCATAATGGAGTTTTTCTAAATTTTCGTAATGGAGTTTTTTCAAAAAATTTATAATGGAGTTTCTCCAATTTTTCGTAAATGAGTTTTTCAAAATTTCCGCTGAAGAGTTTTTCAAATTTTTTGTAATGAGGTTTTTCAAAATTCTTCATAATGAAGATTTTCTAAGTTTTTTTCCGTAATGGAAATTTTTATAGTCAATTTTTTTTCGTAGTCAAGTTTTTTTTCGGAATATAAAGTTCTTCAAGAAGGATTTTTCCTCAATAAGAATAATTTTCCTAAAAATCTAAAAGGTATGTTTCCTTTCTTAAGTTTTTGTAGTCATAATTTACATGATAGTATTTTATTTTATTTTAAGTTTTTTGGATTCTAGTTTCCTTAAATCTGATTCTTTTCCTTTAAAAACCTCAAAAGATTGGATCTTACCAAATTTTCCTTGTGGATATCATTCCAACCGTCAGATCTGATCAGAAAGTTGTTCAACCGTTGGGTGGTCTTTGGATGTTCAACCGTCGCTTCCAAAACCTATATAAAGGAACCCCGAAGGGTTATCCCACATCGAATTTCAAGCCTTTTCATGCCGAAGCTCTGTCCTCATTTCAAAATCCCATTTTGAACTCCTCAAATCTTGCTCAAATCCAAATATATGTTGAAGTTCCTTCTCAAGAGATGTCAACTGTGAAGCCGATTTTGGAGTTCCAGATTTACAGAGAGAGGTTGGTGTATCCAAATTTCTTCAACAAGTATGATTCTATAATCTTGAAGAATATAAAACTCAATGGATGGGAGAGTGTTTGTATATCAAAGCCAGGGGATCAAGATTTACTGTATCCAAATATGCTTATTGAGTTATATGAATCAATTAGTTTCTTTAAGGAAGAAGGCAGAGAGAAGTTTTAATTTAAAAGCTTTGGTAAGACCTATGCTCTATCATATAGAAAGGAATCCAGTTTGGTTAGAGTCCCATTTGAGGGGTAAGATGAGTTCTGCTTCTATAAATTTCTAGATGTACAAGGATGTTTTGTAAAAGTGAAAGCTATGGAGTGTATTGAACTTTCATATGTCAAGACTGCAATGATTTCTCATTTTTCTACATATAAATGGATCCTTGAATTTTGGGTTCAAGGTTTCATCATTACGGGAAACGGTGACAAGGAGACGTTAAAGAAAAGTGATATGTACTTTTTGGACTTCTTGGTAAACCAAAAGAAGATCAACTTGTTGAAGCATATTCTCATTACAATTGAGAATATTAAGAATAGGAACTTAAAAGATCAGTTAATCATGTATCCCTCCATCCTCTCTATGTTAATTTTTCGGTGCCTTGAGTTTTTTAAGATTCATTGCAGTTCAAAGCCATGGAACTGGAAATTCATACTGATTAGTGATGATACCCTGAAAGAATGAATGTTGGTTTTTCTAAGGAGTCAGGAGAATAAAATGACTTACTAGAGGAAGAGGCTGAATCTATTATGAAGGAATAGGATGTTCTTGAACCATCGAAAAAAGGAGGAAAGAAGAGGAAGTTGAAAGAAGTAGTACTTGAAGGTAAAACACTAGGGGCTAAAGAAACCCAATCCGCACCTCCAAAGCCTAAGAAGAAAAAATCCTATCCGGATGAGGTTTTTTCCAAGTGGAGGGAAGAAAAAAATAATAGGAAAGAAGGGGATCCAAGTTTTGGTTTGGATCCTGTAGAAGCTAAGGCTTTGAAAGAGAAGACAACTAATGAGCTTGAGAAGAAATCTAAGGAAAATAAGTTAAATAAAAAGATTTCTAAAACCGAAATTGTGAAATCCCTTATGAGGGATACTAAAATAGCATCCGAGAATATTCTGGTACCATAATAATTACTGGTAGAACCCTTACCTGAGACTCCATGTAAGAATTTCATGACTCTGGAAAAATCCCAAGATAAGGTTGTGGATCAGAAAGAATCTGTGGAAGAAGTGAAAGAAGAAGAAAGCAGTAGTGATAACATAGCTGATTTGATAAAGAAAGTTTAGGATTTTACTGAAAAGGAAAGTGCATCCAAGAAATTTTCAATCCGAACTTCTCAAGATGGATCTTCAAAGATTGATACTCCTGGGTTAGAAGATAAAGCTGAAGATGAAGTGAATAAGCTCTCTAAGGAAGAAAGTTATAATCAACATTTCATTCATCCTGAATATGTTGAGGTAGGAGCTAAGAAGGAGAAGATAGATTAAGATATAATTGTTTAGCTATCTTCCAGTGAAAACGAGTATCTAGATGAGGAAGCTTTTCCGAGAACCGATAAGGGCAAACAGGTGGTTGTGGATACACCTACGAAAGAAATTTTAATGAAAAAGCAAGCTGATGGATCTTTTAATAGGAAGCTTGTCGAGCTATAGAAAGAGCCCTCGCCAAGAAAAGCCTCAGATTCAGAATCATCATCCCGAGGACATGATTTCGTTATTCAATCACTGCAAAATATTTTTGACACCATTACGATCTTTCTAATCATTGACTCGAGATGTCAGATTCTCTAACACAACTTGAATCAAAAATATGATTTAGTATTTATGGTAATGGATAAGTGTGTAAATTTTGAGGCTGATTTCAAAAATTTCTTCATCAACTATGATGCCCACAAATAATTATGTAAGAAAGTGGTTAGATGGTCAAAGAAAATAGTTGAATATTTGAGAGAACTTGATGAGTTTCAACATGATGTTAAGGAATCTTTTGATAATGAAGATAGTAAAATCAAGAATCTCAAGACTATCTTTGAAGAAAAGCTAAACCTTGAGCAGAATACTCAGATTCAAGAGGTAAAGAATCTGAATGGGAATATTTATTCTATTTTTCCAAAGTTGGAAGAGGGAAAAGGATATTCAGATCGAGATCGAAGAAGTGGTAGTCAAACAAGATGAACTGATGGAGTCTCAAGAAGAAGCTCTCAAGACTCAGGAAGAAAAGATCAAAGCTTTAGAGAAGAAATCAGAGGATCCGGATCAACTCCTAAAGCAAGTAGAGGAAGACCATAAGGAACTCAAAAATCTGAAAACCATAGTGAATAAATTGATACCCATAGAGAAGGAAGGAAAATAGATCCATTCTGATATTTTATTGTATTTTTATTCCCTTGTACAAATTATTCATATCTTAATGAATTTTTGGTTGCTCATTTTTGTTTTTTATGCTTTATACTAATATTTCAGGTATTATAATTTGTTTTCCATTCCCTCAAATTCTTTTTAAAAATCAAAAAGGGGGATAAAGGAAAAATATTACTAAGAAAAGAAGAAATATCCCTAAGTAAGGGGGAGTTTATCTAAGGGTTAGTTTTTCATTATAGATATTTCCATACTCAAGATATTAAAAAATATCATTTCAGAAATCTAGAATATGATCCTTAGTGTTCCAAAGCCTAAGGGGGAGTTATTAGTATTCATCTTTGCCGATATGATAAGGGAGATAAGTTTTATTTTTAAAGTCTATAAAAATATTTCTAAGTCCTTATATTCTTTTTTGTAATGATGTTTGTGCTTTCCAAAAAGGGGGAGATTGTTGATTCATTAAGGTCTTCCTTATGAATTTTCCATTACTTCATACTTGGGAGAGATTGTTAAGTCAATAAGGTTTCCTTATGACTTTACCATTCTGTCTTGTTTTGAAAATAACAAACACCATATCCTAAGGAAAATCTTTTTTTATCCTTTGTTTTTCTTATATAAGTAAAATTTTCCTTCCTTAAGAAATTTTTTCCTTACCATGTTTTTAATTTTTCATTATCTTGTCTAATTATAAAATCAGGTTTCATATCTAAAACCTCGGAATCATAAAATACTTAGATAAATAGAATTCTATTTTCAGAGTCTGAATTCAGACTCCGAATTCTTTGAATTCAAACTCCGAACTCTTCTAAGTTCTAACTCTGAGTTTTCTGAATTTAGACTCCAAACTCTTCTGAGTTCTAAATCCGAGTTTTCTGAATTCAGACTCTGAAATTTTCTGAGTTTTGACTCTAAGTTCTTTGAATTCAGATTCCTATCTCTTCTGAGTTCTGACTCTGAGTTCTCTGAATTCAGACTCCGAACTCTTCTGAGTTCTGACTTTGAGTTCTTTGAAATTTGACTCTGAACTCTTATGAGTTCTGACTCCGAGTTATCTAAATTCAGACTCTGAACTTTTCTGAGTTTTGACTCCGAGTTCTGTAAATTCTGACTCCTAAATTTGTAAGTGCAGACTCCGAATTCTCATGAACTCTGACTCCGAACATTATAAGTCCAGGTTCTGAATTTTTGTGAATCCAGATTCCAAATTTCCTTGAAATTCAGACTCTGGAATTCTATAGAGTTCAGGTTTGGAATTCCTTAGAAAATAGAATCCGAATATCCTTGTATCATAGACTCTGAATTAATTTTTTGGTTATACTCTAAACTTTTTTATTTTCTTACATTACAAATATTTGATTTTGGTTATGTAACTATATTTTTTCTTACAATTATTTTTGTTATACAACGATGTCGTACATTTAGTTACTAACCAACCATTGTTTGAGTGACACATGTATAGGTCCCTCCAAAATTCCAGGAAAAATATGACCATTTGAAGAGGGAGACGACTGTTGGTGTCATGCCTATAAATAGAAGCTCATTTGAAAAGAGCTCAACACTGTTCTATGACTATAGAGATTACATGTTGTTGAATTGATTTCTAGAGAGACACTCTCATTGGTTTTGCATACTGAACTTCTTGTTTAGATTTTATTTCTACGAATCTGATTGTTTCTGAGTACAATTGAGGGATTTCGGGGATAGGAAGACAGAGTTTCCAACTACCTTGAAGTTTATGGCTTCCTTGCTGAGGAAGATAGAGGTGCCGACTACCTTGATGTTGAGGTCTTGAGGGGATAACAAGACAGACTCTTATCTTTATATCGAGGTCTTACCCTGGTGTGGGTAAGACAGACATTCCTGATAGTATAAATCAAGGAACCTTTATCCAAGGTTGTTGGATACCCTTCTCGTTGGGTTAAAATATTTACTACTTGTTACTTGTTTTAATACAAGTTTTCCTCTGCATTTTATTTGTTGTGGAAAGTATAACAATCTTATACTTCCTTATACTTGTACTATGATATTGTAAGATTCTATACTCTTTAAGGTAGAATCTTTGTTGTTGTAAATTTTCATTAAGTTTCTTACTTCAGAACCATCTTTCGAGATTCACATTTTCGGAATCATATTTCCAGAATCAATAAAGTGTGTATAACTAGAGGTTTTGTGAATTACCTTGTTTAACCTTGTTAAACATAACCATCTTTAAAATTTCCAAAGGAATTTTTAAAGTGTACAATTCACCCCCCCCCCTCTTTTATTTTGACCATCATTAGATACTACATATAGTATCAATATTATTTCGATCCTACATTTGGTATTATAGAGTATATCATACTCACATACCATCTTAACACAAGTAAGATAAGATATCCCACCATTATAAACAACATTTCATATTAGAAATTAAATCAAAGGATTTAGTTTTATTCCATTTAATTAGAAATAATCATGAAGCCAAAATGGAAAGGTCGTTTTAGGTTTTCTTATACTAAACTCCTACAGTATCCTAACGAGAAGGAATATAATTGGTTTGAAAATTTTTAAATCCCTAGGATTTTAGGAAAATGGATTATGTTCACTACCATCAAGAAATGGGAAAATAAAGAAGATTAGACAAAGACATAGACATTACCTTTCTAAGAACTACACTGAATGACCAATAAAAACCAATTGGCTTAGTATTTTATGGTGGAAGGAATGAGACAAATAGAGTGGGGAGGGAGATCTTGGTGGTGATCTGAACATATAGGAAATGAGACCAAATAACATGTGTAAGTGAATTTAGGGGATTAATTTATGATTTGAAATAAAAAAACCTTTTTAAAAGGAAATTTTTTGCAGGTGGTTATCAGGTACTTAGTATAATATCACATGGTAGTTCAAAAATATACCCCTATATCACTTTCACCACACCATGTACCAAATACCAAACCATCGAAGACATAGTGACTATTTCACCTCATCACTTCCCCTTATTCCTCTAATACCCACCCAACACCCTCTAATTCCCTCTCCAAATCAAATTACACTAGAAATTAAATAAAAAGGCAAAAAATAATTAAGACATATCACCCATAAATGTTCAATTATTTACATCAGAAATGGGATCTAAATGAAAATATTTTTAATAAAGAAAAATTAATACCATAAAAGTTTATCTCATGAACCAATACATGATATTGTAAGGAACAAAATAAATCAACAAATTTATACAGATAATATCACCATTAACATGTTTGTTGAACTACATTATATATATAAAAAATCAAGTAGAAATTACACCAATAACTCCATTTATGAATCGAGTTATAAAAAAATTAGCAGTAAACTAATAATCCACCTGGAAACCTTCCATGTTTTTAGAAAGAAATAAGTTAAAAAGTTATACATACTCGATAAAATTTAAAAAAATAAAGTATTAAAAAACATAATATTGGTCCAAGTATTTATAAATATACAATGAATAACACAATTTTTAAAAATAATTAGAATAAGTATAATAATTTATTGATAAATTAAATAGGGAATGGATAAACTAAAAATAACTTACAAGTTTTTTTGAAAATTTCATGGAAAATAATTTACATCAACCTGTCAAAATGTGTATAAAAGAATCCATTGATATTTCAAGAATAATAATTTAGGTTTTATTTGATGATTTTGTTATGACTAAGCTGATGAGGAAGGTGATATAACTCAGTTGTTTTCTTTTCTTGTCAAAGAAGTTTAAGGATAAGAGAAAAATTACATCACATTGTATTTGATGAAATTCTGACCGGACATCGTATTTGGAGAATCAGACTCACAATTCTTGAAAAGCTCTATCATATTCAAGAAAATTTGAATCATTTGATTCACATTGAATCTAGAATGAAAATTTGATCATATTGACAATGTATCTTTCTAGAATTAAGGGTTTTTGTATTTACCCTGAATCCGATATGGAAGGTACAATAATAATGCTGTAGACTCAGAGTCTTTATGACTAAGATAAAAAATATATGATGATTCTTTAATATTCTCGAAGTTCTCAAAAATCATAAGTAATTGGTAAAAATTATGACGAAAGACTGATAAAAGAAAGTGGGAGCAAAATAAATGCTTCCAATCATACTCAAATAAATTGGATTTGGATGGAAAACAAAAATAGTGTTGGTGATTGTATTCAGCCTGATCGTATTCAGGATAATTTTATTCTGAATAATCGTATTCAGAATGAGTTGGAAATAAAGGTGTTGCTGAAGGAATGGGAAGGTATAATACTTTCCAATGAAATTCAGATGATGCTAAAGTTGGTCCTTAATGTATTCAAAGTCATGAAGGAAGTCACGATATAAGATGAAGTTTGTGAAAGAAGAAATTTGGTAAAGATAAAGATTTTAGATCATAAAAACAGGCTAATCAGATTCATAAAGGATGAGAACATTTATGGAAAATGTGAAAAACCAAAGGTACTAGTCTTTAGTCAGACAAAAATAAAAAATAAACAAGTCTTCAATGAATTAATTTGACGGGGAAGTCGAAAAAAGTTTTCAGCGGCGTCATATTCAGAATAGAAAGAAGTTACTAACATTGGTCCATCATATTCAGTATGATATCACAGTAAGAGGAATAATTGGTTGGGACCGATGAATTAAAAGAAAAGAAAATAATGGAATGGCCAATATAAGGAATAATTTCATAGTTTAATCAACAATGTTTTCAACCGTTTAAAAGGGATTCAATTTTTTTGTACAATTGGTTCAAGATAAGAGATGGAGACAA
Source organism: Viscum album (assembly GCA_963277665.1). Taxonomy (NCBI): domain Eukaryota; kingdom Viridiplantae; phylum Streptophyta; class Magnoliopsida; order Santalales; family Viscaceae; genus Viscum; species Viscum album. Next base: position 1,074,474,656 of record OY728134.1, read on the forward strand.
AGTTTTTTATTTCAAGGGGATCAACAAAAGAGATAAATAAGAATCTATTACTTTATATTTTTCTTTATTGTAATGAGACAATTCATAATGAAAATCATAATTTAAATCAGATTTGAGTATGTTAAAAGTTTTAAGGAGATTGTTGGAAAAGTTATCTAGGAGAGCATCGTATTCAGAAATTGGAATGGAGAATTAAAATTGGTCTATAATTTGATAAATAAATTATATCTAAGAGATGAATTATTTTAAAGATTTTAGAAGGATCGAGAATAATTGAGAAGTTGTGACGAAGTCAAGATGCACCCAAAATGCAAGGGAAATTGAGATTTGGGGCAATTTAGGTGAGTGGGAAAGTTTTTGGGATTCCTGCCAAAACTATCCTTATGTCACCTATTAAAGGTTAATTTACTTTTTACTTTCTATGATATATGTAATATTCACAAGTAAAGATATAATCTATGACTTTATAAGGATAAATAATGTTTTCTGCATTGAGCTAAGTTAAAGAAGTTTTGATGGAGGGAAGTGAAAGGAAAAGAGATAAGATTGTAACATATTTATCTAATCATTGTATTCAGTTTTCTATCGTTTTTTTCTTGTCATTGTATTCAGATAGTTATTTTATCGGGCTGGATAATTGGATTCAAATTTCTATATTGGTATTTCTGGACTAAAGAAGAAGGTATTCTGAATTGTCTCAATTGTATTATATAGAGTAATATCCATCATATTGGGCAATCATATTTGGATATCTAATTAAGAAAATTAGATTGGGAAATTAGATAGATCTTTTATTACAATTTCCAGGGGGTTCTTACCAGCTTCCAGGTAAGAAATTTAAGATTTTTTTTCAAAAGAATAAATTTTTGGAAGTTGAAAAGAAGAATAAGTAGCATGTGTTGTTACACAAACATTGTTTTACTCTATTTGTGGTAAGAGGGTGTAAATTTAGTATTGTATCATTTTCAAAGTTATACATGAGTGAAAGGGTATATCCTACTCATTGTATTCCACATAAAGGATTATTTTCTAGTGGATTGTGAGGTATTGTATTATTTCCATACCATACCAAGGATGTAGATATTATTATTGAATAGTGAACCTTGTAAATTCTTCTGTTCCTATGGATGTGTGTTTGATTTGTTTTCAATAGGGATTGAAATATTTAACATGAGGTGAAGGTAGTATCAAGTAAACATACAAGAAAAGTATCACTAATACACCCCATGCCCCTCTCAATGATACAATTATCCTAACTGGACACTTTCAACTGGTATGAGAGATATATGTTCCGTTCGCTTATTCTTTCCTGAAATTTTGAAGAGAATATTGACAGAGAATTCAAATTATGTGAAAAATAAATGTATTCTAGTTTTCGATGGAAATGATTATCATATATGTAAAGATAGAGTGTTGCCTTATCTTATGATTATTGGATTTTATATTCTTGAAGCTACAACATATGGGTTTCCTCCTATTGATGATAAAGTTCCTCTTATATATATTAATAATAAGAATCTTGATAATGATGGAAGGGACAATAATTATTTATTATCATCACTTTCTAAAACTTAATTCCTAAGAGTGAAAGTTGTTTCCATAGCCAATGGTATATAGGATAAATTGAAAAACATATATAAAGACAAGACAAAAGTGAAAAAATACAAATATGGAGAATGAAGTATGAAGGTTTGAAGATGGGTGAGAATGAATCTATTAGGGACTTCTTTACCTGGGTGAATGACATTATTATCACTATCAGATGTCTTGGTGAAATGTAATAAGATTCTATAGTATTTGAAAATATCTTGAGAATCCTTTTCAAAAAGTTTGATGAAAAATTTTCCTCATTGGAAGACATAGATCCTGAAACATTAACTTCGGATGATTTTTATAACACTATCATCACTTATGAAATTAGAAGGTAGAAAGCTATTAAAATTGAAAAAAAATTGATAGAGAAACGTCTTTCAAGGATGATAATAAAGAGAAGTCAAAGATTATTCCCATTGAAGGTGAATCTGGTGATTCCAATTCTGAAAATGTGGTTTGTAAAAATATTGATGATATTTTATCTCTATTTTCTAAAAATATAGAAGATGAACAGGGAAATATAAAGGGAAAATTCCTTAGAAATATTTTTAATGAGATGTCTTTGGGAACATTGTGTCCAATTTTACTCCAAGAATTAAAGAATAGGATAGTGATTATGAAGAAAGAAAGACAAGAATATCATGGAAGAAACATAGAGATAAAGAAAAATTGTATTCCATAGAGAAAGATAGAGATTTATTCAAATCCAAAAGAAGATGTTTCTTATCTGAATATGAATAAGAAGAAGTCAGTGATGTTTAATATGGAAATTCTATTGAGTATGGTGTTGAGAATATGTTTATTACAATAGTGAATGATAAAGAATTTAGAAGGAATTTTTTTTGAAGAAGAAAAAACTCGACATGAATTTCATTTGAAATAAGAGTTATAAAAATGCCTAAGAAAGATTAGAAGGACTGAAAAGAAAAACAAAAAGTTGTAAGATGAATATTCCTCAACAAGAAATAAAGAATGTCTTATGTATGAGAAGGGGAAGATGGTGAATGAAATTGATGATCCAAGGAAATATATTTAATAATAAAATAATTTTAATGAGTATTTGTAAGTGAAGTTAAAAGCAAAAGAAGAAGAGTTAGAAATTTTCCAACAAAAACATTCTAAATATTAAGATAAAGGTAGAAATTTCAAAAAATATATCTCTGAAGTCAGTGAAATTTTTCATAACGGGAAACATGATAAGGATCAATGAAAGTTACATTCAAAATGTGAGAAGAAATATGGAATTGTTTCTGAGAAGAAGAAGTATGGGAAAGTTATGTATGTGTCCAAAATTGATAGAGTGAAGAATTCAAAAATTTCAAAACACACTAAGTCCAATGATATGTTATCTGGATCTGGAAAAGTTTCAAATACTTCTAATTTCATTAAGTATGAATAGAAAGATAAGATTCGGATTGATAACAGAAAGATTGGTCATTTAGATGAGAAAGACAAGAAGGTTGTTGAGAAACATATTTACAATTCTGGTCATTATAGAAATTTCATAAGCAAATACTCTTTCTATGTCTACTAAGGGTATTTTAAAGGATTTGGATATATGGAAAATATGTTTTGGTTCAAATGAAAACATTACTATTATTACATAGTTTATGAAATCCAAAGGTTGAGGGGAGTAAATATACTCAAAGAATGAAGTCTGAGAAATCTTTTTTGAAGAAAACTGAGAAGGATGGAGTAAATCATAAAAATAGATTCCAAAATTTGGAAACTATTTGTAAAATATTTGAACAACATGGAAAGATTACAAAAGGGTTTATTTTTTATTACCGCCACAACAAAAGTTCCTTAACAATTCTTAAAATCCAAAGGTGAAGAAAGAAAAGGAAGAAGAAAAAGCTCTTACTATAGAAAACTCTTTGAATGATACAAAAGAAGAATGATATTGGATTATTGATAGTGAGTATTCTTCTCATATGATAAAATATTTGAAATTTTTTAAGAATGTGAAAGTATTTAAAGAAGGAATAATGACATTTGGAAATGATGAATCCTTGAAAATCAAAGATGTTGGATCAACCATCATTGGAAAGTAAAAGAAGAAATCCATGAAAACATTTTATGTTGATGGTATGAAATGCAATTTGATTAATATTCCACAATTGTGTGATAATGGTAACAATTATAGCTTTATAAATTTTCTAAGTGTCTGACTATGTTCTAAGTGTTTCAAGTTGGTGAAATACAAAACTTTTATTACATGAGTATGGTAGAAGAGAATAAATTGTTGCATAAAAGGCTCAGACCCATGTTTCAAAGAAACATGAGAATTTTATCTAAAATAAATTGTGACTATGACATTCCTAATTTTCCAAGAATAATATATTGGTGTTGCAATGTTTTTCAGAAAGGAAATATTATAAACTCAGTGCATAAGAAAGTTTAGATTTATTCAAAACAGCCCCTAAAGCTAATTCATTTATATATATGTGGTCCAATGAGAAAACAATCCGAAAATGGAGATAAGAACTTCATTATATTCATTGAGGATTTTAATTTCATTACTTGTGTTATGTATATGGAACATAAATTTATTTCTTTGATAATGTTTAAAAGTTTTAGAAGGAATGTTGAGAAGGAATGTGTGTATTCAATAAAGAAGTTGAGAACAAATAGTGGAGGTGAATACATAAGTGAATAATTTTAATTTTAACTTAATAATCATTTAATTAGGTATGAGTATAGTTCTCTATACACTCCTCAACAAAATGGGGTCGCTGAAAAAATGAAGAGAAGTTTGGTGGATATGGGAAGAACTATGTTACTTGAACATGGTCTTTCTTATTAACATTGGAGGAAATCCATGAGTACTACTATATATATATATATATATATATTCAAAACCAATTTTTCTATAAGCCTGGTTTAGATATGACTCTATATAAATTGTGTTATGGAAAAACTCAAAGTTTGAAAGACTTAAGAGTTTTCAGGAGTCCAGGTATTATAAATAAGAAAGGTGGAAACTATGGAAATTTTGAGTAGAAAGGTAAAGATGAAGTTTTTCTTGGATATTATCTGGAAGGAAGAGGATATAGTTGATTCAAAAAATAAATAAGAAGAATTTTTTATTATATTTATGTGATATTTATTGAAAGGGATAAAGAATAAAAACATACTGATGCGGATAAGTAAGTTGATTAAGATAAGGAAAAAAATTATTATAAGGATACCTGAAATTGTAATCCTCATCAAGAAGAAGAATAAAACTAAACTATTTCCAATAATGAGGATTATATTTGAAAATTTCATCCTAGGAGGGGAAAACAATTGGAAGCTCAGAACACTATTGGTGATCAAAATTAGAAGATTCAAAGAACAAAAAAATGTTATTACACATAACACTTTGTATTAAAAAATTTATCCAAATGATGTAAAAGAAGATTTTGAGTATCCTGAGTAGGTTAAGGAAATGAATGAAAATATTTATAATATTGAAAATAATGATACATTGGAACTCATACCCAATCCAGATAACAAAGGCATTATTGGAACAAAGTGGGGTTTCTGGAAAAACTTGAATGAAAAAAGGTGAAGTGATAAGAAATAAAGTAAGATTAGTGAGAAAAGGGTATTCAAAAATTAAAGGTATTGATTTTGAGGAAACCTTTTCTCTGGTGTAAAGATTAGAAACTATCATAATATTTCTTTCTATTACTTCATAATGAGGTTACAAGATCTTTCAAATGGATGTGAAATCCTCATTCATGAATAGTTATATTTATGAGGAAGTTTACATTGAACAACCTTGTGGATTTGTTGCTAAGAAAGATGAAAGTTATGTGTATATATTGAAGAAGACTTTGTATGGGATAAAATAATCTCTAAGGTTGTGGTATTCCAAATTGGATCCATTCTTGTGGAAGATGAATTTTAAGAAAGTAATAGTGGATTGTAATCTTTACATTAGATAAATTCAAGAGTATTCCATCATCATAATTGTTTATGTTGATGAGATTTTATTTTCTGGGAATTATGAAAGATCTTGTGAAATATTTTTTGAAGAAATGGTTTTTTTAGTTTTCCATGCTAGGGGAAATTAAATACTTTCTTGGGTTACAAATCTTACAAAAGGAGAAATATATTTTTCTTTCTCAAAAAAGTATACTAAGGAATTTCTTAAGAAGTTCTACATGGAAAACTCAAAACCTATTTCCAAATCAATTTCAGTGGGAAAAGAGTTTTCTAAATTTGGATAAGGTAAGGAAGTTAACGAGAAATAATTTTGAAAGATCAGTAGAAGTTTATTGTATTTGACTGCCTCAAGACCTAACATTTTTTATGATGTTACCTTATGTGAAAAAATTAAAATTTCTCTAAAGGGTCACATTTAATTACTAGAAAAATAATTCTCAGATACATAAAATGCACAAAAAATTTCAGAATCGGTTATGATAGCTCAGATAGTATTGTTATTTTGTGCATTCAGACAATTATTCGGTAGGAAATTTTGATGATAGAAGATCCAAATCTGGTGGAATATTTTTTCCAGGAAAGAATTTTGTTAGTTGGTATTCATAGAAACAGAATTCAATAAATCTCAGTATTGATGATGTTGAGTTTTTTATTACCACTCAATCCATTACTCAACTTATGTGGATGAAAACTCAATTATAAAACTTACTTATTGAAGTGAAGTTACCCTTGCTCTTGTGGATTGAAAATCAAAGTATAATCAATCTCACTAGGAATCTAGTTCAACATTCTAGTTCAAATCATATTGATATAAAATATCATTTCATCAAATATCATGTGGAGAAGAATGAATTGAATCCAGATTATGTTCCAACATTAGAAAAAGTTGCTGACAATTTAACAAAAAACATTACCAAAAGAATCCATTTCTAAATTGAGGTTGAAAATGGGTGTCCAACTTCTTTCTTTTCAAAGTTTAGGTATGTGTTTTTTCCCCTATCCCATCTTACCTTTGGATATTTTTGTCAATGGGTATAATTTTTTTCATAAATCTATCCTTTTGAATTCATGTAAAAAGGGGAATTTTTGGGTAATATGTGAATTCAACATTATATTGTGTGTGAACTATTCTAAATATTTTTTGGAGTGTTTGTAGGAAACAAACTATTGTATTACAGGAAAGTTAAAGAGATGGAGAAGAAAGGTAAATAAGGTTTGCATAATCACTACTTTTGGACATCATGGTTTTTCTATCAATAATTATTGTTTCCTAAAATTAGTTAGCTTATATAGGCTTAGAATTGTTGATAATTAATATATTTCTTGAGGATACAAATTTTAGTGATTTACAAATCTTCATTGATAATAAAATCCAGGGGGATTTTTAGGACCAAGGTGATGAGGAAGGTGATCATATTCAGGTGTTGTATTTTGTTTTCAAATATTTTTAAGAAGAAAAGAAAAATCACATCACATTGTATTTGGTGAAATTCAGACTGACCATCATATTCGGTGAATTAGACTCACAATGCTTGAAAAGGTCCAACATATTCAAAAAAATTTGTCTCATTGAATTCACATTGAATTAAGAATGAAAATTCAATCATATTGATAATATATCTTGTTGTAAGTAAAGGGTTATCAGATTCACCCTGAATCTAGTATGGAAGGTGCAATCATAATGGTGGATAATCAGAGTCTACATGACTACGATAAAAAATGTGATGATAATTTTCTGATATTGGAGTTCTCATAAATCATAAGTGGTAAAATTTGTGATTAAATATTGATGAAATAAAGGGGGAGTGAAAGAGATGCTACCAATCTTATTAAGATTAATCAAATATGGATGGAAAGGAAAAAGGTTTATGGAGATCATATTCAGGCCAATTGTATTCTAAACAATCATATTCAGGTTGAGATAGAAATAAAGGTTCTTCTGAAAGAATGGGAAGGTATAAAAATTTCCAATTAAAGTTAGATGATGATAAATTTGATCGTAAATGTATTCAAAGTCATGAGATAATTCATGATACAAGATACAATTTGTGAAAGGAAAATGTTGGTAAAGCTGAACATTTCAGATCATCGAAATAGGATCATTGGATTCATAAAGGCTAAGAACTTTTGTGGAAAATTTGAAAAACCAAAGGTGATGGTTTTTAGTTTGACCAAAATCCAAAAGAAACAAATCTTCAAAGAATGATGTTGATGGTAAAATAGAAATAAGTTTTCAGTCACATCATCTTTAGAATACAAAGAAGTTATCGACACTCATCCATCATATTCTGTATGATATTGTAATCAAAGGAAGAATTGGTTGGGACCGATGAATGTAGCTAAAATGAAAGAGTGGAATGATCAATACGAAGATAAATTTTAGAGTTTAATCAAAATGTAGTCAACCATTTTAAAGGGTTTTAATTTCTTTATTTTTAAAAGTTGGTCAACAGAAGAGATGAAGAAAAAGTTTTGTGTTTCAAGAGGATCAGGGGAGTACATGAAGAAGAATATATTATTTTAAATTTGTCTTTATCATAATGATTCAAATTGTAATGACAATCAAAATTTAAATTTGAATTGATTATGTTAAGAGTTTAAAGGATATTGTTGCAAAAGGTGTCAAGGGTATCATCGTATTTAGAAATCGGAATGGAGAATTGAAATTAGTCGGGCATTTGAAAAATAAATTATGAAGAATAGTTAAAGTATTTAGAATATTTGAGAAGGATCAAGAAGAATTTAGAAGGATCAAGAAGATTTGGTAAGTGTTACAGAAGTCGATATGAACCCAAAATTCAAAGGAAATTGAGATTTGGGGCAATTTGGTTGATCGGAAATGTTTTTGGTATTCCCACAAAAACCATCCTAGAGTATCCCATAAAAGGCGAAAGTAATTTTCACTTTCTCTGATGGATATACTATTCACAGGAAGAGAGAGAAACTCCGAATTTTTTGGGAGAGAATAATTTTTATGTATTGAGCTAAGTTGAAGATGTTTTGATGGAGGGAAGTGAAAGGAGAAGAGACAAGATTGTAACATGTTCAGTTGATCATCATATTTAGTGATCATCATATTCAGTTGCCTATTTTTATGCTTTTTATCATATTCGACTACTCATCATACCGGGATGGATAATCGGATCGGAATTTATATTTTGGGATTTAAGGACAGAGGAAGAAGGTATTTTGAATTGTCTCAATTTTAGTATATAGAGTTACATCAATCATATTGGGGAATCAGATTTGATGATCAGATTGGGAAAATTAGATTAGGAAATCAGGCTGAGTTTTCATTACAAAGACCAGGAGGTTTTTACGAATGTTTAGATAAGAAATTGAATAATTTTTTTTCAAAATAATACATTTGTGGAAATTTAAAATAATCACAGCTAACATGTGTTGTTACACAAACATTATTATACCTTATTTGTGCTAAGAGACAGCACATGCACTGTTGGATTGTTTTCAAAGTGATACATGAGTAAAAGGGTATATCCTACTCATTGTATTCCACAAAAATGATTATTTATACTATATTTTTTGGTATTAAATTATTTCCAAACCATACCAAGGACATAACTATTATTATTGAATAATGAAACTTATAATTTTTTTGTTCCTGTGGATGTGTGTCTGATTTGTTTTCAGTAGCTATTGAAATCTTTAACAACAGGTGAAGGTTGTTTCAAGGAAACTTAAAATAAAAAGTATCACTAATTCATCCCCTCCCCCTCTCAGTGATACAATTATCCTGACTAGGCACTTTTAGTTAGGAAATAGATTTCTAGGTACATCATAAACATAACTTTAATAAATTCATTAAGGTTGAGACCCCCCTACAAAAACCATCCATTGGAAATCATTTCATACTATAATGACCACAATAAACTCACTAATTTTTATAAACTAAGTCTTGTAACCAATAATGTATAAAGAATAAAATTTCATGAATAATAAAACATAGAAACCAGATTAAACAAACTTAGATATCTGAAGGGGGTCTCATGGTGCTAAAAACACAATGTGCTAATTTCTATAATCAAAACAATCATAAATTTTAAATCAAATCCTTAAAATCTCCAGAATAATTCACCAATAAATTTATTTACATCAAAATAGTATTGAATAGAATAAAACAAACCTTCCAGGGATTCCTTTTACAATGATACAAGAAATCCCAAAGTCTTAGAGTACTTTCACTATTCTTTTTTGAAATCACAAACCTAAATCCATAATATAGATAAGGAAAAATGAAAGAAAAATGAAGAAATAGTGATAATGACGAAGAGGGGAATTTATTTACATTGAGTTGGTAGAAAAAATCCTTTATAGACACACTAGTTTAAAGGAGACCAAGGGAGGAAGAATGGAAGGAGGAAGGAAACTCATTCTATGTCTTTTAGCAACATAAAAAATGAGACTAAAGTATCCCCCTTAAGGGTTAATAATATTTTAGGGTAAAGGATTAAAATACCCTCTATTAAAAAATAAAATCCACCTTGGAACCACCAGAAGTATTGTGGAACTCTCCAAAATTCTACTGAAACCATATAGCTTTCATTGTTCAAGACTATCCATCCGTTGGTGGGGTTTTCTACCCCTTAAGATCCACCATACCTCTAGTGGCTTCAACGAAGGTTTGGTAGGCATATATTTCATCCTATCACAATTGGTACTTCAACTTCGTGATGAAATTCCTTATCCAAACATATGTAATCACATAACTATATCTAAAAAATCACATTAAACATCTTAAAAATTCCAAAATAATTACTCTCATTTATTAAAATTCTAATAATTTGAAAAAGTCTGGAGTTTTTCCTCTTACACCAATTCCATAATTTTTTACTGATAAACCATTTATTTTAACTCAGTTGGGAGGGAAACCTGATATGATCGGGAGTCCAAAAGACACAAAATTTTAAATTACATGACCCAAATTCCCATAGTCACAAAATCCATACCTGAATTAATATTTCCAATACATGGGTCACTATAATGTTCCAGTAAATTTTAGAGTGCACCTATTGAAATTTATTTATCTCTATGTAACTAATAATTAGTTGATGCTTTTTTATAAATTCCTTCTCAAAAATAATGTGGGTTTTTAGGCCTATTACAAATCAATTTAATCTCTAAAAAATATAAAAAATAATCCAAATCACAATTAAATCCACAAATATTCATTCTTATTCATTTTTATTCCTAAAAAAACTTTTCTTCATAGTTTTAGAATATTCAAAAATATTAAGAGCACAGTTTTATGTGATGAATAATTTCTTTGATCAATGAATACCATTACTATATGTTTATGGGATATTCTTTAAAGTAAAAACATAAAAAATAATATTATGTTTTTCATATTGATGAAATTTTAATTTAAGACGTCACTTATAGAAGAATTAAAATATTTATGTGGGCTAAAATTGGTGTAATAGAGATAATCTATATAATGAAACCTTTTAATTCATGTATCAAGATGAAATTTTAAAAATAAAAATCTCTTTAAATTCCATATTATGTATCATGGTTATAGAAAACATATACACTTCTTTAGTTTTATTATATTCTATTGAATTTAAATGACCATTAACACTACTACAAAATAAGCATTTAACAGCACTAAAAATGGACTTTATCAGTGATAAAGAAGAACTGAATACTGGAGTGATATTAAAATCCCTAGAATTTTACCAGTGCTAAAAAATCATTGATAAGTGATCCTTTATCAGTGTTTTTTAATTCCCTGACAAATGGATCCTTTACCAATGATTATATAATAACTGGTAAATGAAACCTTTATTAGTGCTTTTTTAGCACTAATAAATGGGAATATTGTAGTGTGTTGTAATAACACACTACAACACTGGTGAAGTGTGCTGTAACAACAAATCACAGTACCAAAAACTCCTCAAAATCAGAAAAATCAAGTTAAAATACAGAATTTAAATGAATAGAAAACAATCTAGGTTTTTTTTCTCGGTTTTGGTGATGTGATGCACATTTTAAACTAAAATGATACTTATATATTGAAAATATGCACTTAGAGTCATACCAATCACAATGTGTATTGGATTGTGGTGTGACTGATTCTTACATATCTCAAATGAGTTATGGATCAGTTTTATAAAGTATCAAAATAATTCAAATGTGTTTTCTCGATTATGAGTACGACTCATACCAGTAGCATTGTATATATGTTTGATGTGACAAAAATAACTACATGTCACAAATGACTTATAAATTTTACTAAATTATAAATACAATTTGAGTGTGTTTGCTCTATTTTCAGTGAGTGGAAGTTTTTGAACGAAAATATCGATTTTAAACTGATAATAGACACATTGAGTTATACCGGAAGAATCGTGTATCGTATTGAGCTACGTCTGATTTCTAAACATACAAAATTACGTATAAATCATTTTTCTAAAGTAAAAAAACAATCATAATGCATTTTTTTGTTTTGAGTAGGATAGCTGTCATTTTTACTAAAATTTATGTCAATTTTAAATAAAAAGATGCACTTGGAGTTATATCAGTCACACAGAACATCAGATTGATGTGAAACTAATTATTAAATGTCACAAATGGTTTATGGACTATTTTTTTAAAGTATCAAAACAATCTGAATGCGTTTACTCAGTTTTGAGTACATCACATGTCTTTTTTTTTACTAAAATGTCATTTTAAACTAGAAACATGCACTTTGACTCATACCGATCACATCGTGTATCAGTTTGACATGAGACCAATTCCTACATGTCAAAAAATGAATTATGAATAAATTTTATAAATTATTAAGAAAATATGAGTTGGTTTTGGTAGTTTTTAGTGAGTGACGTTTTTTGAACTAAACTGTCGATTTTAAACTGATAACAGACATATTGAGTCATACTGGGAACATCGTGTAAAATATTGTGGTGAAGCCGATTCCTACACATGAAAAATGACTTATTTATCCTTTCCCTAAATTATAAAAATAATATAAATGTTATTTCTTAGTTTTGATAAGGTCAGTTGTCATTTTTACTAAAATTGATGTTAATTTAAAATAAAAAGGCGCACTTGGAGTCATATTGGTCACACCATGCGTTGGATTGAGGTGATTCTAATTCTTACACATCCAAAATGGTATAAAAATAATTTTCATAAAGTATAAAAACAATCTGAATGTGTTTACTCAATTTTGAGTATGCCACTTGTATTGTTTACTAAAATGATATTTTAAACTGAACACATGCACTTTTAATCCCACCAATCACATTGTTTATCAGTTTTACATGAGACCAATTCCTAGACTTCATAAATAAATTAGGAATCAATGTCTTTAATTAGCAAGAAAATATGAGCTTGTTTTCTTGGTTTTTAGTGAGTGATAAATTTTTGAACTAAACTGTCGATTTTAAACTGATAACAGACGCATTGAGTCTTAACAGACATGTCGTGTATCAGATTGAGGTAAGGATGATTCATACACATAAAATATGACTTATTTTTTTTTTAATAAAGTATAAAAATAATATTAATGTGTTTTCTCAGTTTTGAGTAGTTTAGTTTTCCTTTTTACTAAAATGAATGTAAATTTTAAATAAAAAGACACACGTGGAGTCATATCAGTCACATAATGCATAATATTGAGGTGAAACTGATTCTTTCACATCTCAAATGACTTATTAATCATTTTCCTAAATTATAAAAACAATCTGAATGTTTTTTCAATGTTTTGAGTATGTCTCTTGTATTTTTTTTTACTAAAATGTCATTTTAAACTAGAAACATGCACTTTGAATCATACCAGTCACATCGTGTGTCAGTTTGATGTGATACAAATTCCTACACGTCAAAAATGACTTATGAATCATTTTAAAAAATTATAAATAAAATACCATCACATTTTCTTAGTTTTCAGTCGGTGACACTTTTTGAACTAAAATGTCAATTTTAAATTGATAACGGACACATTGATTCCTACTGGGCACATCATGTATCAGATTGAGGTGAGTCTTATTCTTAAATGTCAAAAATTATATATGGATCATTTATATAAATTATAAAAACAATATAAATGTGTTTTATTGTTTTTGAGTAGGTCAGTTGTCCCTTTTACTAAAATTGATGCCATTTTTAAATAAAAAGATGTACTTGGTGTCATACCGTTCACACCGTGCGTCCGATTGAGGTACAACTACTTCATACACATGTAAAATGACTTATGGATCATTTTACTAAAGTATCAAAACAATATAAATGTGTTTTCTAGGTTTTGAGTATGTTGATTGTGTTTTTTATTAAAATTTTATTTTAAACTAGAAACACATACTTTAACCCATAATGATCATATCATGCATCAGTTTGATGTGAGCCCAATTCTTACATGTCACAAATTAATTATGAATCTAGTTCATAAATTATTAATAAAATCCATTTTTTTTTCTTTTTTTAGTGAGTAATTTTTTTCAATTAAACTGTTAATTTTAAATTGATAAAGGAAACATTAAGTCATAGCGGTCACACCATCTGTCAAATTGAGGTGCAAGTGATTCCTACACATCCTAAATGACTTATGGATCATTTCCTTAAATTATCAAAATAATAAGAATATGTTTTCTTGGTTTCGAGTATGTCAATTTTTATTTTTACTAAAATTAATATCAATTTTAAATAAAAAGAAACACTTATAGTCATATTGATCATACTATTTGTAAAATTGAGGTGTGGTTGATTCCTACACATCCTAAATTCTCAAGAAATGATAACTACCAATGTTACCACATTTCCATTATCCTTCTATGTAGAACTCCCAACACTGCATATTGACTTGATGTTCTTAGATAAAAATATTCCTTGTTGTTGAAAGTAATAATAGTAAAGGAAGTTCATGTGCCCATTATATAACAAGAAGTCACTATAATGGGAACATGATCTTCCTTTACTCTTATGTATTTCAATAATGAGAATGTTTCCTTAGATAACATCATCAAATAAATATGAAGTGTTGGAAGTTTGACAAATAAAGGCAATGAAAATGGAAAACGTGGTTACATTGGCAGAAAGATTCATTTTATGTCTTTTGTGGCTTGTTGCAGATAGATGAAATCAAAATCTGAGTTCTAAAATTATCTTTGAAAAAAACTAAATAATTATTAGATAAAAATGATAAGGAAATTAACTTACAAATAGTAGATAAAATGATGACAAAACTAATTAAATAAGTAGTAGGAATTTAACTTTTATTGATGGTTGTATCCATTCTTGACAAGTTTCTTTGGTGTAATTATCTTAGTTAAAGGCTCAAAGTCCAATACATCATGATCATGAGTAGCTTCAAACAAACCACCACAACTGGCCCCAGCATGTCATTATAGGATCTGATATAGTCTAATGTTTCCCTCAACCTAACGCTTCGAGTCCTGGAAAATCTGGGAGCCAGGATTTTTTGCTAAAGGTGAGTGACCTCAGCCCCAGCTCTATGAATGAGGAGGTGTGTCCACCATCCCTCTCTATAGAGGGGCCTCCTATCAACTCCTTGCCCACAGGAACCAGGGCCACTCTCCAACCTACTGTGATCAGTCCGGTAGGATTTTCAGGGATCCAAACATCTGATAAAGAGGCAACCAATACTGATTTTTTGCAGACCGAAACCTCTAATGATGATGTTGTGGGCTCTGAGAATATTTTGGGCATCACTGAAGTGTCCAAGGAATTCCTCAACCAGCCTCAGCCAGTCAATATAAAACCAGATCTGATCCAATGTTTCCCTCGGCCTGTTGCTTCCAGTCCTGGACAGTATGGGAGCGTAGATCTTGTGATGATGGGGGGTGACCTCAGCCCCAACTCTATGCATGAGGAGGTTTCTGCACTAGCCCTCTCTCTTGAAGAGCCTGATGTCAACCCCTTTCCTGCAGGAAATGAGGCCACTCTCCAACCTGCTGTGATCAGCCCGGTAGGATCAACTGGGGTCTAGGATTATTCTAAAGAGGCAACTAATTCTATGTTTTTGTAGACAAGAACATCCTTCCCTGATTCTGTTCAAAGGAAAGATGGTTTCATTGAGGAATCTTTTGTGCAGGTTCCGCATGCCAAGGATGTCTGAAAGGTCTCTCTAGAAAAAGAAACTTCTGAGCACACGCAAGCCAGCAATAAGTTCACCCCCTTAGTGGGAGGTTTTGGTCAGATGAACCTGATGATGCTCACACCTCTGCTGCAAGTCATGCGGAGGGTCAAATATGTCCTGAACCAGTTGAACCAACTAAGGTGGCTGCTTCAGCCATGAATGTGGACATGGAAAGTTTAGGTAAAAAGAAGTTCAAGGGCAGGAAGGGAAAGATTCAAAGTGATGTAGCACCGGGTGGGGGGCCATGGATGCAAATCAAGCCACCCCCCAATGAAGGTTTTCTATTGGAATTGTCAAGGGCTTGGGAATTGTCACACCCCGACCACAGACGTCCGTAATTGTTCTTCTTTCTGGGTCCCGATTTAAATTTGTCGGAGTTTAATTGCGGTTGGCGGTTTCGCGCCGGTGCGCGGTCACTGCATCATTAGCGGTGACCGTGCGTTCAGCCCGGGTGACCGTGTATTCACCCGGCATGTTTAAATATTATGATTTCTATGTTGATATTTTGATATTAGCGTCGTTTAAGTTGTATTATTAGTATGGTAGTTAATTTTATTTTATATATGTTTATGTATGTTTTACATATATATATGTATAATAGTGTATATATATATATATATATATAGTTCTATATATGGTTATGTATATATATGTATTATCTTTAAATTATTTTATTATTTGATCAAAATAATTATTATAAGAATTAACTAATGTATTATTATTATTATTATAAGTGCTATTATTATTATAAGTTTTATCATTATTATCATTAATGTTATAAAGTTTAATTATTTTTATTATAAGGGTTTTATATCATTATTATTATGATTATTACATATATATATATATATATATTGAGAAACCCGAAACCCCCCTCTAACCCCCTCTCTAACCCTAGCCGCCACCCCGTTTTCCCCTCCCTTCGGCGCTCCGTCCCGAGCCCGCCGCCCTCCTCTGCTCCCGCGCGCGGCCGGCCCTTGCTCCCTCTCCCTGTTTCCGGCTCCTCCTCCCAGCTGCAACCGCCTCCGCCTCAACCGAGCCAGCAGCCGATCCCCGGCCTCCCCTCCTGCCTCCGGCGTCCGCAGCCGCCGCCCTGCTTCGCCCGGCCTCCGGCCTCTCCTTCGTCCGGCGCTCCGCCTCCCTGCACCCGAGCTCGCCGCTCCCGGCCTCCACCCCGTCCCGGCTCGCCCAGCTGCACCCGCGAACCCCCGCTGCTCAGCACCGCCTCCGTCGCTCCTCTCCCCTGCTTCCCCGCCTCGCGCCCTACACCCAGCCTCCGCTCCTCTCCCCCTGCTCGCCGTTCCGAGCTCGCCGCGACGGCCTTCCACCAGCCGACCGCCCCGCTCCGTCCTGCTCCTCCGCCCGGCCGCACCTCCCCTGGCCCGTCGCTGCGCTGTCTCGCCGATCCGTCCCCCCCCCCTGCGTGAGTTCTCCTTTTTTTTTTTTTTGTTACTTTTGTTTGTTTTGTTTTATTATAATTAATATTATTATATCACAATTAATATTATTATACTATCAATATTTTTGTTATTATGTTAATATCATTATTAATATTATTACATCTTTATTAAAATTATTATTATGTTATTGTTATTAATTCTATATTATTATTATTATTATTATTATTACTATTATTATTATTATATTATTATTATTATTATTATTATTATTATTATATTATTGTTATTATTATTATTATTACTATCATGTTATTAATATTAATATTCTTATTATTGTGATTATATTATTATTATCATTATATTATTATTATTGTGATTATATTATTATTGTATTATTATTATGTTGATATTATTCTAACCTTATTATTTTTATTATTATCATTATTGTTATTATTATTATTATTATTTAATTATCATATTATTATTATTATGACATTATTATTTCTACTTTTGGTTATTGTTATTATGGATGTTATTATTATAGTATTATTATTCTATTGTTATTATATCATGCTATTATGATTATTATTATGTTATGGTTATTATCATTATTATTATTGTTATGTTATTACAATTATTATTATTATTAGTATGTTTTCAATAATGAGCCTGCTTAACGGCCTATTGTTTTAGGACCAGTTTGACGACGCAATACGCTGCGACTTTTACGCAACAGGAGTCTTGCGCCGTGTCGTTTCGTTCCGAGCTGCGTCTTGAGGTAGGTCTCCCATCACACTCGCCTTTAAATTTAGAATTTATTTATTCCTTGTCTTTTATTGGATTTCAGTAAATTTAAAAGTATTATTAAGTAGTAACTTATAATGTGGTTTTCTCTGCTTATTTCTAGCATTTCAGTGGAAGTAGTTTTTTCTCGGTTTTAACTGTGTATGTTTTCCTGATGATACTACTAAATGAATTCATTATGAAATATGAAGATCATGTTGAATTGGGTTCTGAAGCGGTTTTGGTGTGTGTAAAATGGTAGGCGTATTGGTTATGGAAAATGGTGTTTTTATTTGAACCTTGAATTGAGGAAGTGCCGTGTGACCTTTAAACTTGATTTTTTTTGGAAACATTAAGCGTAGTTCTTGGTAGTTGGAAAAGAAAAAAATGTTTTCCTTTGATGCGTGATTAAAATTCTGGATTTCATTTGAGAAATATTATTCTTTCAAAAGGTGTTTAAAGGCCCGTTTGGCTCTTGATAAAAATGGGGTGCGTTTGGAACTGGGAAAAAGATTTCTTACTTGTGATACCAACGTCTTTCAAGTTTGAGATGCTGATTTGAGTTTCTTAAATAATGTTCTAAGTGCGTTTCTGGTTTTTCAATTGTGTGGCGTATGTCATGTCCCTTGGAAATGTTTTAGTGTTATATGTTCAAAGTGTAAATGATATGACGGCCCGGTTGGCACTTTAATAAATGTGAAGTGATTATACTTATATTTATTTATATATATATATACGTACTTGTGAGGGAATTTCTACAGGGGGACTTCCCTTCGAGGGTTGTCGTGTAGCGATGTCCGTGTAAGGGGTTGGCAAGTGCGGTGAGATGAGTCACGCGTGCGCGGGTCTCCCACTTACACAGTGTTACAAAAACTACTATGGGTTCCTGGGCGTCTTGTAGATTATCGAGTGACGGTTGCTTGCTAACCCTGATTAGACGGGTTAGTACCCCCTGGAGTTACAGACAGGCCAGGAGGGATGTGCCACTGGTTGGCTGTTAGGGCGGCCAGTTGGTTATTGACTATGGAGTACCATGCCGGCAGGTAGTCTGAACCCGAGTACGTCCAGGGGTTTTCTAGGGATGTTCAGGATCACCCATGGTTATTGCTGATAACTTCTGGTTTACTTTTTCTTGCACTTGGTTTTCCTTGCCTGTTTACCTTTACTTGCACTTGTTTTCCCTGCTTGTTTTCTTTCAGTCATATTACACAGCCTATACTGTTAGACCTTGAAAAAAATGGTTTTCAAATGAAAATGCTTTACTTGCTTTGGGTTAGATTTGAAAATGTAACACTTTTCTTTTCAGAATGAGTTTAAAACTGATGAAATGGAACTACCTTTCGAAAAAGAATAAGGGAAATGTCTTGTGTTGATTTTCAAGTAAAACATTGTGAAAAATTACTTTTATACATTATAGTTCAAACCTGGATTATGTAGATTCTTTATTTACTGGTAGTGCATTGGGATTTGTTGTGGGCTCACCTACTGAGTACTTTTGTGCTCACGCCTATCTTTTACCATTTCAGTCGCAGGTCTTCTGTTTTGAGTCGCTCAGTGTTGGAGCGAGGTTGCTCTCTAGTTGGGTGGTGACCTGAGAGGTCACATGGAGGTACGTGGTTGTGTGGTTTTTATTTCTTTTCCGCTGTTAGTGTTTATTTATTCTGTTCTATTTACTTTTGTTTTGGGCTGAAATCGTTCCCAACGATCAAGTCTTAATGCCCGGCACTGGTTGCCATCCCGGGGGGATCGGGAACGCCCCTCGGGACTTGCCGCGGACCGGCTCGAGTGACTGGTTCAGGGTCGACCCGGGCTGGTTCGTGACAAAATGGTATCAGAGGTGGTTCTTGTTATTTGGGTTGTCCGGTAGAAGGAGATTAGGACTGTCGGAACTCGAGGGGTAAGTACGGGAAGAGCGTCGCGAACTCTTGCCCACACTGATCCTCGAGTTACCAGGGGCAGTTCGGGAATTGTGTCCTTGTCTTTCCTGGTTTGTCTTGGATTGAGAGATGACAACGGAGGCAAGCCGACGTTACTTTGTGACTTCACCTGGAGTAGTGACCCATGTGGAGTCTGAGTACACGGTTTGAATTCCTCCTAGTGGTCGACACTGACTTGGGACATGGCCCACTACCATGTCGCCAGGTTGAGTGTGACTACTAGTCCCTCATTTCTGTGATTGATGCAAATTTGGATGTTGCTTCCGTTTTGGTCTGTGTGAGTGCGTAGTTGGAAATGAAAAAAGGGTTTTTGAAAATTTGACTGGTTTCTTTTAAAGGATTTTAAATGTATAAAATGGGTTTTGAAACTGAAATCTCTTGATTTGAAAATCTGTTGTTTGCTTGGAATTGGATAAGAATGATTTGGGTTGAAACCTCGGTTCCTCTTTATGAACGTTTGCACATGTGTGAGAATGCATGGAAAGTGTGTGTTGACGCACGTATGAATGGAATGTGGATAAAGACATGTGCAACGGTTCATGAGAATACCTGGGTGTGTATTTGAAATTAAGGGCTTGACCTTGTTTTCTAAATTAGTTTTAAAGAGGAAATGGTTTTGGAAAGTTTTTGGTTTGAAAGCGGGTTGGTTTTTGGAAAGTGATTTTGAGAAAGGGTGGTTTTGAAATCAAAAATGAAAAGGGAATTTTAAGGAGGAGATTTTATTTTGGGTTGTGTTGTATTTGATTGATCCTTGTGCTGACTGTTTTTGATGAAATCGCTTTTATTGATGTTGCTTCGATTTGATGTTGATTTGGTTTGATGTGGGTTTTGGCCTTGTGTTTTTTATGTCGCTCAGGAAATGCCGCCCAGAAAGGTCTTTAAGGATTCGGATATGTCATGCCCAGTTTTTAGTCCTCCTCAGACTTTGCCTGTTCTCCATGGTGATCAGGGTCCGTTAGAGGCAGTGGAATGGCTCGAGGAAGTGGAACATGTCTTTAGAATATTGGGAACTCCCGATAATGTTAAGGTTCGTGCAATTATGGAGTTGTTTGAGGGTCCAGCTCTGGACCAGTGGAAGATGGTTGCCCCATCGTCAACGCAAGGTGAAATGACGTGGGATGTCTTCAGAACCGTTTTCATCCAATGGTTTGTACCTGAGGAAGTGAAGTTGGGGAAAAAGAGAGAGCTTGTGCATATTCAACAAGGCCAACGGACGGTGAAGGCATATGTTGACCATTTCAAGGAACTGATTTCCTTTTCTCCAGATGTAGCGTCGCATGAGCTCATGAAGGCCTCTCTTTTCACTGGAGGTCTTCGTCCCGAGATCGAGGAGCGAGTCCTCCCTTCTGAAGACCTTTGTTTCGAGAAGCTGGTGGAGAAAGCTTTCTTGGCTGAGTTGCTTTCCGGTGTGCGGGTGGTTAATACTTCAGCGTCCTCTGTTGTTGTTCGTAAGAGTTCCCCCTCTGGTGAGGAAAAAGCGCCGGAGATACCTGTTCCTAAGGAGTTATCCCCTTTGGTCCCAGTTTCCAGTTCATCAGATCGTTCGATGGTATGCTTTCAGTGTGGTCGTTTCGGACATTTAAAGTCGTCTTGTCGCAACCCCCCGAAGACGTGTCATCGCTGTGGTTGTCTGGGTCATCTGGAGAAGTTTTGCAAGAAGCGTCGCTTGAAGAGGAAGCTGTGATTGGAGAATGTCAGTACCTGACTGTGAGGCAGAAGATGCTTCAGCCATCAGAGCCCCAGCCACAAGTCTCGGGGTGAAGCTCGCGCACAGTCAGGAGTCCCCAGGGTTGTGAAGCCTTGGTCCAGGTTTTGTGTTCCGTGTTAGTAGTGGAACAATCAGGATCTTTTAGTGCTTGTTTTCCTGCTACTGAAGTTTCAACAGTGTTGTAAATGCGTAGTTTTTCTATAGAGTGATGATGGACTGGTTCTATGATAATCTAAGCAGACTTGTCGTGTGGAGGTGATATTCTAAATCGTGTGTCCTTCTTAAAAGTGTGTTTGACTCTCGTGTGGGTTGACCTCGTTTTAGTTATGTTGTCAATGTGAGGATGTTTTGTGGACTTCGGTGGATCATGTCTCTAATTTGATGTCGGTTAAATGTTTTTCTATAGGTTTTCCCTGGTGATGAAGGTTGTTGACTCTGGTCGAGAATTTAATGTCTGGACGAAGGTGTTTCTTTTCACTCGTGCTATGAGAGTTGGTTTAAACCGGTTGGGAGTTCCCGCGTCGACCCCCCCCCCCCCCCTTCCCGGGGTTTTCTATTTAAATGGTCATCTTTTCGGCACTATTTAAGTTCTTGTGGTGGGGAGAACCCCTTCGTGTTCTCCCCTCAATCTCGGACTCCGGTTTTCTTTTGAATCGGTCGGGTGTGACCTGTGTAGAGTAAGGTCATCCCCGAGAACCTCAGTTTCTTCAGTTCCTTTAGTTCTGTTTGGGCGTAGACTTGGTTTTTGGCTAACTTGTGACCTGGTGACTTTCTGGGGGCAGAAAGTGTCTGTGGTGGGGAGAATTGTCACACCCCGACCGCAGACGTCCGTAATTGTTCTTCTTTCTGGGTCCCGATTTAAATTTGTCGGAGTTTAATTGCGGTTGGCGGTTTCGCGCCGGTGCGCGGTCACTGCATCATTAGCGGTGACCGTGCGTTCAGCCCGGGTGACCGTGTATTCACCCGGCATGTTTAAATATTATGATTTCTATGTTGATATTTTGATATTAGCGTCGTTTAAGTTGTATTATTAGTATGGTAGTTAATTTTATTTTATATATGTTTATGTATGTTTTACATATATATATGTATAATAGTGTATATATATATATATATAGTTCTATATATGGTTATGTATATATATGTATTATCTTTAAATTATTTTATTATTTGATCAAAATAATTATTATAAGAATTAACTAATGTATTATTATTATTATTATAAGTGCTATTATTATTATAAGTTTTATCATTATTATCATTAATGTTATAAAGTTTAATTATTTTTATTATAAGGGTTTTATATCATTATTAT
Organism: Viscum album; assembly: GCA_963277665.1. Classification (NCBI taxonomy): domain Eukaryota; kingdom Viridiplantae; phylum Streptophyta; class Magnoliopsida; order Santalales; family Viscaceae; genus Viscum; species Viscum album. Next base: position 1,074,497,442 of record OY728134.1, read on the forward strand.
TATGATTATTACATATATATATATATATATATATTGAGAAACCCGAAACCCCCCTCTAACCCCCTCTCTAACCCTAGCCGCCACCCCGTTTTCCCCTCCCTTCGGCGCTCCGTCCCGAGCCCGCCGCCCTCCTCTGCTCCCGCGCGCGGCCGGCCCTTGCTCCCTCTCCCTGTTTCCGGCTCCTCCTCCCAGCTGCAACCGCCTCCGCCTCAACCGAGCCAGCAGCCGATCCCCGGCCTCCCCTCCTGCCTCCGGCGTCCGCAGCCGCCGCCCTGCTTCGCCCGGCCTCCGGCCTCTCCTTCGTCCGGCGCTCCGCCTCCCTGCACCCGAGCTCGCCGCTCCCGGCCTCCACCCCGTCCCGGCTCGCCCAGCTGCACCCCGCGAACCCCCGCTGCTCAGCACCGCCTCCGTCGCTCCTCTCCCCTGCTTCCCCGCCTCGCGCCCTACACCCAGCCTCCGCTCCTCTCCCCCTGCTCGCCGTTCCGAGCTCGCCGCGCCGGCCTTCCACCAGCCGACCGCCCCGCTCCGTCCTGCTCCTCCGCCCGGCCGCACCTCCCCTGGCCCGTCGCTGTGCTGTCTCGCCGATCCGTCCCCCCCCCCCCCCTGCGTGAGTTCTCCTTTTTTTTTGTTACTTTTGTTTGTTTTGTTTTATTATAATTAATATTATTATATCACAATTAATATTATTATACTATCAATATTTTTGTTATTATGTTAATATCATTATTAATATTATTACATCTTTATTAAAATTATTATTATGTTATTGTTATTAATTCTATATTATTATTATTATTATTATTATTACTATTATTATTATTATATTATTATTATTATTATTATTATTATTATTATTATATTATTGTTATTATTATTATTATTACTATCATGTTATTAATATTAATATTCTTATTATTGTGATTATATTATTATTATCATTATATTATTATTATTGTGATTATATTATTATTGTATTATTATTATGTTGATATTATTCTAACCTTATTATTTTTATTATTATCATTATTGTTATTATTATTATTATTATTTAATTATCATATTATTATTATTATTATGACATTATTATTTCTACTTTTGGTTATTGTTATTATGGATGTTATTATTATAGTATTATTATTCTATTGTTATTATATCATGCTATTATGATTATTATTATGTTATGGTTATTATCATTATTATTATTGTTATGTTATTACAATTATTATTATTATTAGTATGTTTTCAATAATGAGCCTGCTTAACGGCCTATTGTTTTAGGACCAGTTTGACGACGCAATACGCTGCGACTTTTACGCAACAGGAGTCTTGCGCCGTGTCGTTTCGTTCCGAGCTGCGTCTTGAGGTAGGTCTCCCATCACACTCGCCTTTAAATTTAGAATTTATTTATTCCTTGTCTTTTATTGGATTTCAGTAAATTTAAAAGTATTATTAAGTAGTAACTTATAATGTGGTTTGCTCTGCTTATTTCTAGCATTTCAGTGGAAGTAGTTTTTTCTCGGTTTTAACTGTGTATGTTTTCCTGATGATACTACTAAATGAATTCATTATGAAATATGAAGATCATGTTGAATTGGGTTCTGAAGCGGTTTTGGTGTGTGTAAAATGGTAGGCGTATTGGTTATGGAAAATGGTGTTTTTATTTGAACCTTGAATTGAGGAAGTGCCGTGTGACCTTTAAACTTGATTTTTTTTGGAAACATTAAGCGTAGTTCTTGGTAGTTGGAAAAGAAAAAAATGTTTTCCTTTGATGCGTGATTAAAATTCTGGATTTCATTTGAGAAATATTATTCTTTCAAAAGGTGTTTGAAGGCCCGTTTGGCTCTTGATAAAAATGGGGTGCGTTTGGAACTGGGAAAAAGATTTCTTACTTGTGATACCAACGTCTTTCAAGTTTGAGATGCTGATTTGAGTTTCTTAAATAATGTTCTAAGTGTGTTTCTGGTTTTTCAATTGTGTGGCGTATGTCATGTCCCTTGGAAATGTTTTAGTGTTAGATGTTCAAAGTGTAAATGATATGACGGCCTGGTTGGCACTTTAATAAATGTGAAGTGATTATACTTATATTTATTTATATATATATATACGTACTTGTGAGGGCATTTCTACAGGGGGACTTCCCTTCGAGGGTTGTCGTGTAGCGATGTCCGTGTAAGGGGTTGGCAAGTGCGGTGAGATGAGTCACGCGTGCGCGGGTCTCCCACTTACACAGTGTTACAAAAACTACTATGGGTTCCTGGGCGTCTTGTAGATTATCGAGTGACGGTTGCTTGCTAACCCTGATTAGACGGGTTAGTACCCCCTAGAGTTACAGACAGGCCAGGAGGGATGTGCCACTGGTTGGCTGTTAGGGCGGCCAGTTGGTTATTGACTATGGAGTACCATGCCGGCAGGTAGTCTGAACCCGAGTACATCCAGGGGTTTTCTAGGGATGTTCAGGATCACCCATGGTTATTGCTGATAACTTCTGGTTTACTTTTGCTTGCACTTGGTTTTCCTTGCCTGTTTACCTTTACTTGCACTTGTTTTCCCTTCTTGTTTTCTTTCAGTCATATTACACAGCCTATACTGTTAGACCTTGAAAAAAATGGTTTTCAAATGAAAATGCTTTACTTGCTTTGGGTTAGATTTGAAAATGTAACACTTTGCTTTTCAGAATGAGTTTAAAACTGATGAAATGGAACTACCTTTCGAAAAAGAATAAGGGAAATGTCTTGTGTTGATTTTCAAGTAAAACATTGTGAAAAATTACTTTTATACATTATAGTTCAAACCTGGATTATGTAGATTCTTTATTTACTGGTAGTGCATTGGGATTTGTTGTGGGCTCACCTACTGAGTACTTTTGTGCTCACGCCTATCTTTTACCATTTCAGTCGCAGGTCTTCTGTTTTGAGTCGCTCAGTGTTGGAGCGAGGTTGCTCTCTAGTTGGGTGGTGACCTGAGAGGTCACATGGAGGTACGTGGTTGTGTGGTTTTTATTTCTTTTCCGCTGTTAGTGTTTATTTATTCTGTTCTATTTACTTTTGTTTTGGGCTGAAATCGTTCCCAACGATCAAGTCTTAATGCCCGGCACTGGTTGCCATCCCGGGGGGATCGGGAACGCCCCTCGGGACTTGCCGCGGACCGGCTCGAGTGACTGGTTCAGGGTCGACCCGGGCTGGTTCGTGACAGGAATCCCCCAGTGTCTAGAGCCCTCAGGAATTTCCTTTTGGCCAACAAACCGATGCTTATTGGAATTTCAGAGCCTAAGATGCTTTTTAGTAAGTGTAAAAGCTTCAAATGGGCCCTTCTTGGATATAGTTTTGTTTCAAACAACCTTCATGATACAATCATGTACCATCTTTGGGTCTTCAGACATAATAGCCTACACATCTCTTCCATTATCCAAGAAACAATGCATCTCAGTCTCCCTTGATGTCCAAGGTTTCAGTCCCTTGGACACTTTTTTCTATGTGATGACCTCTTACATCAAACAAAGGGAATTATGGAATGATCTTGAAGAGATCTGTTAGTCTCTATGCCATAAATGGATGGTTTTGGGAGACTTTAATATTGTCTTAAGGCCTGGGGATAAAACCGAAACAAGATTCAACCGCGTTGCCTCTACTGATTTCTCCTCTTGTATTGACCAATGTAATCTTGTGGAAGTGCCAATTATAGGTGAATCCTTCACATGGAGCAAATACACTTTGAATGGGCGAAAAGAAAGCATGTTGGATCACTGATTTATTTACATGGATGATTTGAATGACTCCACGGGCATATCAGGTCATACCCTTCCCAAACACCATTCTGATCATAATTCGATAATTCTGGACATTACCATCCCTATTTCAAGGTTATCTCCTTTACCTTTCCACTTTAATAATGGATGGATCACAACTCCAGGGTGTAGGGAGATCGTTATGCAAGATTGGAAAATGTTCTTTTATGGCATCCCATTACATATATTTTCAGAGAATCTGCGGAATGTCAAAATAATTTTAAAAGACTGGAGCAGGATATCTTTTTCAAACCTGGATCGTGAGATTCAGATTGTAGAAGAAAGACTTGCAAGATTCCAAATTTGTAAAAAACAATGATAGCCCTTCTAGGGATGAAATATAGGCACCTTCCAAGCTTGATGACCTGTTGAATGTCAAGGAGAGGCTTAACCATCATAAATTAAATGTTTGGTGGTTGAAAGATGGTGGTAGATTCTCAAGGTTTTTCCATAGACTGCATAAGGAAAGGAAAGTTCAGGTAGAGCAGAAAACCATTAGTGTTAATGGGTTTCACCACACCTCGGAAAGTGAAATCTCCAATGCAGTGGTGGAGAAATTTGAGAGTCTATATTCTAATGATGGAATTCATAGCACTCAGAAAATGGTTGACAGTATTGTCCCTTGTATTGATGAGCCTCAAAATCCCCTCCTCACAATGGTCCCCTTGATGGAGGAAATTAGGGAAGCTTTGTTCTTATTGAACATGGAAAGTGCTGCTAGACCAGAGGGGTTCTCCAACAAATTATTCATGTTTTACTGGGATCTTCTCCAGGATGACATGGTGGCTAAAATTAGGGAGTTTTTTAGACATGCCTCTCTCCCTCATGGATGTAACTGGAATTTTATTGTTCTCATACCTAATAAAGATAATGCAGTTGATATTAGGGACTTCGGGCCTATTGATATTGGAAACATGATTCCCAAAGTTATTAGCAAGATTTTGGTGAACAGATTGGGTCGGATTATAAAATCCCATATTACCCCTAACCGGTATGGGTTTGTTCCAGGTTGAAGCATCCAAAATTGTCTAGTGACTACTTCTGAAGGTATCAATTCTTTGAAGAAGACCTCAAATAAAGGGATCTTTTCCATCAATATTGATATATCTAAAGCGTTTGACACTGTCAAAATTGAGTTTTCTATTTGACACCCTCAGGAGGTATGGCTTTTCCACTGGCTTTGTTAAGTTGATTTCAACCATTCTCAACTCTGGATGGCTATCTGTTCTGGTTAATGGTTCTCCAAGGGGCTACTTCCCATGCACTAGGGGTTTTCATCAAGGGACCCCCATTCAGGCCTAATATTTTCTCTTACTGAGGATTACATGAGCAGCTGCTTCATTGAGCTAACTCATATTGGGATTTATAAATAAGTACCAGCTGGTCGAAACAATCTTATTTCCTCTCACTTGTTATATGATGATGATATTCTACAATCTGTATAGCCCCCAAGACCACTATTGGTTCCATTAGAGTGCTCTTTAATCACTATGAAGAAGTTGCTAGGCAAGTCATCAGTTTGGGTAAGTCCTTTATCATTTTTGGAAATGGTCTCACTACTATGAAGCAAAACAGAATTTCTAGAACCCTTAGAGTGCATAAGGGCTCTCTCCCATTTACTTAACATGGGGTTCCCTTATTCTGGGGAAAATTCAAGTGCAAATACTTGGAGAATATTTATTTTGGATTCATTAATAATCTTGTTATCTGGAAGGGAAATACAATGTCACAGGCTGGGATGGTTTTCCTCATCAACACGGTCATTACTTCCAAGATTGTGTATTATTTTTCCCTTATAGATGGCCCAAAAGTATTCTGAATGATCTTCAATGCATAGTCATAAAATTCTTATGGTTAGGCTCAGTGCATGAGAGGAAAATTGTAATGGTTACTTGGAGGGATTGTGTCAAGACTTTTTAGATGGTAGGCCTTTGGGTCAAGGACATCAAGACTTTTGATGATAGTTTGATTAAAAAGTTCACTTGGAACCTGCTATCTTCTAATGAGGTTTCAGATGATTTCTTATCCTATAAGTTCAAAAAATGGTTGTTTAGTGGATATCCGCACTATCTTCTCTCCTATGTTTGGCCCTCTCTTCGACACTCCTTTCATGACATTATGCAGCACTCGACGTGGCTGGTTAGTAGAGACCCCATGCTTAATTGCTGGCATACATCTTGGCTGGATATCCCTATTGATATCACTACCATCCCATCCACCATGGCTTTTCTGACTATGCCTGATTCCATAAACCAAGATCACACTCTTGCTGATGTTCTTTCCATTCAAGCTCGGCAAGAAATTCAGAATTATTTTTTCATGGAGGAGGATACCTTGATCTGGAAGCCTAATTCATATGGTCTCTTCAACACTAAAGAGTATTATGAAATGAACTAGGTGGGCTCTCAAAGACCACCCAAGTGGCAGATTCAATTTAAGGCCCCTTTTGTTCAACCATCTAGAATGGTTCTTCTCTGGAGGATTTGGAGGAACCGACTCCCTACACATGACCAACTATAGAGAGCTGGGAACCATCTTGCCTCTGCCTACCCTTTGTGTATGCGGGCTGAAGATATTATCCAACAACTCTTCCTAGACTATTTTTATGCTTAGGATCTATGGAAATACATTGGTTATCTGTTCTGTTTTGATGTCTATCACTACATGAATCTTGAGGAGCTTATGTCGCGACTCTGTGAGGATGGTAAGAGTGGGAAGGTCCACAATCTGCTCATTGTGGATGCTTCATCAGTCATCCATGTTATCTGGGCTGCACGCAACCAGGTGATCTTTGAGAGTCAACCTACTTGTGTTCATGTTGATTCCCTTTCCATACATAGGGATATTCATGTTTCTGCTACTGTGAAATCTGTAATAATGCATAATTCTTTTGAAGATCTGCGGACTCTACGGCTACTTGGTGTGGCAGGAAAGCCGAAGCAGCCTCTTTAATTCAAGTTCGTCAGATGGATTCCACCGATCCCTCCTGGAATTAAAGTCAACATTTATGGTGTTTCCTCTGGATCTCCTGTACCCTCAGGATGTGGAGGTGTGTTCCATACTTACCGCGATTTTGTCAAAGGTTGCTTCCACCACTTTATTGGCCAAAGTACTGCGTTTGAAGCTGAACTTTGGGATGCGATCTACGCTATCAAATATGATGTCTATTACAACTAGTCACCTCTTTGGATTTAATCAGACTCTCAAATTGCTGTGAAGGATTTTGGAACACGCACTAGAGATGTTCCTTGGCGACTCCTTCCTCATTGGATTGCCTGTCTCAACCAGGACAGTCGCCTTAAGATATCCATATCTCATGTTTACAGGGAGGCGAATCAAATTGTTGATGCCCTCTCGAAGGAGGCTATTATGGGGCTGACCACCATGTGGTCATTTCAAATCCCTGATGCCTACGTTAGCATGGTGGGTGATAATATGTGGGGCATGAGTTATTCCCATTCTTGTAGTACCCATGTAAGGCCTAACCTCTTGTACCTTACTTTTTGTTTAATAAATTTAAGGATGACTTTATCGAACCCTAGATCTTCATGGTAATGATTGAGGATTATGAGTATAAAATAGGTTACATTGGATTGAAGGTTTGAATCTTCTGAGAAAAAGTAAAGATATACTATTGGGTTTATAAAATATTCATTTTTTACAATAAATAAATAAATACATATAAGATTTTCATTATCAAAGGAGAAAGTTATAGGTAATTCTAATAAGGGGAACTCAACATTTGATTGTTTTAAATAATTTATGTGTGCTTTAAATAAAATGGGTAATTTAATTTTAGAAAAGAATTACTTCACTATGGTCGGTTTTATCCTCTGAATTCATCCAAAGGTCAAAGTGATAGACAATTTTCATCCTCATCAACTCATCTTCAAAAGATTAATCATTTCATTTTGTTTTTTTAGAACTCATCATACATATCTTATGGGTGTGAAAATATTTTTCTTGAAATACTCAAACCATTAGTCTTCTATATGATGACTACTACTTAGAGTAGCAAAAGAAACATAAAATAGATGGGGGATGAGTCTGAAAAAACAAATTGAAACAATAACTGTTTAGGAGATTAAAATTATTATAATGATAGTTTTACTCAGTTATGTTATATAAAATGGGGAATTCCACACATTTTGAGAAAACCATATGGATGGTAATCAGATATTCCTAAGTGTTGAACCGAAATGAAATGTTAAAGAATTATCTTTTTTAAATGGATTAAAGTAAAACATACATAGTGTTTATTAGATGTGTGATGAAAGAAATGAAGTTATTTTTAAGAAGTAGTAATGATTTGGTTATCATTTCAAATATGGCTATATTTTCATCAACTACAAGAAATACAAGAATGGATGAAATCAATGAATAAAATTTCATTGGTGATCAGAAAGTTTTAGTGAAAACGTAAAAGAGTAAGACTCTAAAAAAACTCAATTCTTAAAAAGTAGATCCTAAAACATTTGGAGAGGCTGATAAGGATGATAAATGGACAAATATATTCATGAGGAGCTTGATCCAAATAAGAACAATGTGACATGGGAAATTGTTCCAAGGATGGAAGATAGAAATGTTATCAAAACCAAGTGGGTGTTCAGTAATAAACTCATTGACTATGGAAAAGTGACTCAAAATAAATAATGGATAGTGTGAAAGGGGAAACCCTAGATCAAATTTATTTATATTTATGATAAATTTAATCCCATTTCCCGATTGAAAACTATTTTATTTTTTTAGATATTTCTGTGAAAATGTAGTTAAAAGTATACCAAATGGATGTCAAATATATGTTCCTCAATGGAGTTCTTCTGGGGGGACTATACATTGAGAAACCATATGGGTTTATTATGAATGGAAATTAGATAAAGGTGTTCCAGTTAAATAATTATTTGTATAAGATAACAAAATCACTAAGGAACTGGTATTTAAGGTTGGATCAATACCAAAGAAATCTTGGTTTTTAATGAGGTAGAGTTGATCACACACTCTACATGAAGAAGAAGAATGATCAAACGATGTTGGTACACATATATATCGATGAAATAATATTTTAGGATTGGAAAAAGCACAATGTAATTTTTTTTTGTGGATTATATGAGGTATGATATCGAGATTTATATGATTGGTGAAACATTTTCCTTGGTTTATAGGTAAATAAAGGAAATCATAGCTCATTAATTTCTCAATCAAAATATGAAAAAGGGGTTCCCAAGTGACTTGTAATGTAATATTCCAAAACAATGACAACAACAACCAGTATATGGATGAATTTTTCAAAAGTTTATGATTTCATAGAAGTAGATGTTGTGGAATATAGGTATTGGGAGCCTATTATAACTCACAACAGCATGAACTAACATCGGGTTTGATATATTTCAAGTCGAATAGTACCAATATAACACCCCAAGATTTTATAAGATATATTTTTTTAATTTATTTCATATCTTATATTGTACGCTACACCAAGATTATTTTGCGCTTTACACAACACCATATTAGCTTGCAGTATACGCAACACTAATCCTGGATCGTGTTACACACAGTTTCAAGTTTGTTTGATAGTAGTTATTCTACGCAACATTGAGTGTATTTATATATATTCAATGTATAAATGAAATATGGTTGGATTTTTTTTATATGCAACAACAAAGGAGTCTTTCACAACACGCAACCCTGACTTGGATTGCATTACACGCAATCACGACTTTCCTCAATAGCGTGTGTTGTACGCAATATCAGGTTTCAATAAACAATGATATATGGTTATAATATTATTATGAACTAGCCGTTATGAATAGTATTAACTAAAATTTTAATGTTATAACATTATTATTTCATCTTACACATTTTTTAGAACATGTTATGTGAACAGAATAAATATTTCGGGTAAAATAAGTATTTTTCAAAAAATGCAGTTTTGCCGCCTTTTAATGGCGCACCCACATTAAATCTAGTTTTTGACATGTTTATAAGTTGAATTTTACAAAATAAAATTCTTATTTTGAATCAGGATATAAAAATTTACATTGGATAAAGTTTTGATATTTTTCTAATAACTTTTATATTTTAATGAATAGTAAAAACACGCTATATTTTAATTAAAAACAACTTTTTTCATCGTAATAATTTATATGGTTAAATTATAATATTTAATGGTTTTAAAGTATAAATAGAATATATTTTTACCATTTAATATAATTTATGTCATTAGCATTTATTTTACCTAGAATTCGTAGGTTAAATCAATTCAATCTTTTGCAATGTTTTAAACAAAAACCCATTTTCTTTCGACAACATGATTAATTTTAATTTAATTTCTGAAACTTATGTGTTTTGAATTTTGAAAAAAAGATTCCATATTTGGAATCAGTGGGTCCAAATTATGTTAATAGGCTAATTTATATTTTTGGGCATTATGAATAGTAACTACAGTAAATTTTATTTACCATAGTTAAAGGTATATCAGGTAATTGAGGGTAAATATAAGATTATAAAATTACCCTAACATCTTCCAAAATCCTATTGGATGACTAAAAGTCTACCCATATCACCTAAGGGTCAGATTAGATTCAATTAATGGACTTTTTGCCATGAAAATAATTTAATTATTATTAAAACCAAAGAAAGTGACAACATGTCACTTTCTTAAATCTTATAAGTATAATAATTTTAGTTTAGTGATAAACTTCATGAAACTTCAGATATAAATAGTATCCAAAAGTATAATAAAATTATATACATCATATGAATTTATTTATAATTTTTAGGGATTAAATAATTATCATTAAAGCTGACATAATAGTGATGTTGAAATTATTTTATTAAAAGAAATATCAAATAAATGGTTTTAAAAATATTAAAATAAATATTATATAAACTATTTAATGTTCTCCACTAATTTTGTAGATAAATATTACATGTTATGAATCTATTAAATATTTTAGTTCGAACATATCTTCTGTATATTGTTTATTTAAATTCAAATAAATGAATAGTGTCAAAATTGAATCTATTGTTATTTTTTAAAAATAAAATATTATGAAATTGTTTAAAAATAAAAAAATATTTAAAAATTATAAATTTAAATTTATATGGTCGACAATGTCATAAAGTGTCAAATTATGGAAAATTCACAACACATATGTAATTATTTATAATAATTTAAAATTTAGAATATTATTACCACAAATAAAATTAAATTTATAAATAAGGATAAATCAAGTTGATAATGTTTAAAATAAATTCCGAACATGTCTAAATTTTATTGGTTGATAATATTACAACCCTATCTCATCTAATCTTCGGATATGAGTAATTTTTGATGTTTTTAAGTGGGTTTGAGATTTAATATAAACTAATATTTCTTATATTTCCAAAGGTTCCCCTCTCGTCCCTTATAAAAGGGAACCTCCTCCCTCTCCTCCTCACACCAATTTGAGCCTTCAAGCTCAGACAACCCCTGACCATTTCACTTCCCCACTTCCTTAGAAACCTATTAGAGGTACTGGACTTCTCAAAAGACCAACTCTAGTGCCCTAAGAGAAATTTTAAAGGAGGCACTTTGAGAAAGAGGAGGTTTAGATCCATATGAAGCATATCAGACCTAAGGTAAGGGATAATTATTCCAATCTCATTCTTATCCAAGATTGTTTATTCGTAAGTATTTACTGGGGTTATATTTATCATCAATGTCCTTGATTTCTAAGAATGGTTTCATGTATGTTTAAAGTCTTTTTTTACCCATTTTTGACTTTTACTACATGGTATGTAAGGAAACTTTCTTTTGTTTACGTTATGAGGAAATTTTTTGACTTTTCTGGAAAAAGTACGAGAAGAATGTTTTTTAACTTATACGGAATGAAAGGATTTTTACGGTTTTATAAAACCTTATTTTAATGAATATTCCTCCAAAATATTTCATGACTATTTCCAACAAAATCTATTTCTTTTAAAATTGCATGACGTTTTGTGAAAAGAAATTGATTTTGAAAAAGAAAGGATATTTTCCTCAAGAATTCATTTCAAGTGTTTTATCAAAACCATTTTCCATCAAAGATGAAATTATTTCATATGTGTATGTTTCAAGTTTAATGTCTCTATGATTTACATGGTTTCAATTTTCTTATGATGAAATATCCATTTGTTTTATATGGATTATGTGATGAAGGGATGATGTTTATGAAACCCATTTTATTATTTGGGTTATGATGAATGTTTTAAGTTTATTTTGTGGCACAAGTAATAATGATTTCATTATGAGATGGGTGGGACCTATATCTCCCTCCAATGCATTGGTTAAAAATTTTATATCTCATGAGATAGACATGGCTGGAACGGTAAGTTAATCCGATTCAGTGTTACCGGACTGAAACGAGGAGTGAACTCGATTCAGAAAGGGACTTTGTCCACTAAGATGGTCTAGGCAGCAATGCCTTGGATACTATGGAAATCATAAAATGTTCTGAATGGTTTCCACAATTACATGTTTTATTCCCATTATATTCTATCATGGTTGATGTTCCATTATGATATATGCCTTACGTACTTCCACGATTTATGTCTTTGCTCAATATTTTGATGTTTAAATTTCATGTTCAAGTTTTTTGTTTTCAAATGTTTATAGATTATTTTATGTTCTCTATGTTTGCCCTTACTGAGCATTTGAGCTCACCCTTTTTATGTTTTCTTTTCCCCAAGGATTAAAAGAATGATTTTAGGTAAGGAAACAAAAGGGGGAAGATATTTATGGGAGATGTTGAAGATCTTTCACCATGATTAGAAGATTATTTTTCTGAGTTTCCAAAGACACTAAACTATTATGGTCCTTGTGTGTTTGTTTTCATTATGTATTAATTATTCCGCAAAAGTAATGTAATTTCAATGTACGTCAGGCTTCGATTCTCTACAACCAATGTTTTTTCAAGGAAAGAAACATGATATCAGGGAAGGCGAAACTTCAATATATCTAAAAAACAAATAATTTTGAGTTGTTTTATTACAGGATAGTGCAAACAAACTTTATGGGATACACAGATGTGGGATGAGAAGGTTCAATAGATAACTGAGAGAAATTAGATATATCGAAAAATTTGGATTTCATTCAAGCCTTGGTTTTGTTCAACCCTCGAATCACTCGAGCCTTGTATTCAAGCCTTGGAATAGTCAGAGCCTTGATTCTATCCTAGATTCGATCTTGGATTCGACAACGAGGAGCACTGGAGGTAGGTCGCTTCTGTGGAGAGCTTTAGTTATCACGAACTAGTTCACGATGGTTAGGGTTCTTAAAATAGATCATGAAACTTTTTTCAACACTTAAAAAAATTTAAAGATACCTCTTATCGACACTATAATTGAATAAGTGCTGACAAAATTAATCTTTATAAGCGCTTTTTTAGTGCTGATAAAGATAGAGATATATCAACGCTAAAAAATCACTAATAAAATAGATCTTTATCAGTGATAAAGTTTTACCACTGATAAATAATTATAATACATTAAAAAACACTTAAAAAACACTTTTTTAAATAATTATAATTATTATATATAATTATAATACTTATAACAGTAATTTTTATAAAATAATAATTTTAAAATTCTTTGAATATATAATTATTTATTTATAATTATGTAAATAATTTAAAAAAATAATATTGATATAATTATATATATTTATATAATTATATATATATATATAAACATAGTAAACATATTAATTATTTAAATAAATTTATTATAACTTTAAAATTATTTATTTATAATTTTATAATTATTTATTTATAGTTTTATAATTATTTATTTTTAATTATATAAATACTTTTTGAACATATATTATTTATTTATTTATAATTATAATTGTATAAAAAATTAAATATACATTTATCAATATATTTATTTGTAAATATTTTTAAAAAATATATTTTTAACGTTATTAATGAAAATTTTATCTTAAGTGGATTCATGTTTAAAATGAGTAAAATTGATGAATTAAAAATGAGTACAATATTGAAAATTTGGATAAGTTTTTTTAATATAAATCATTCAAAAATGTATATATACTAATATAAAGATGAATACAAATTGAAAATATTAAAACATAGAAAATAAAAATATATAAAATAAATAATTTAAATTGATTAAATTCACAAAAAAATACTTGTGTGTGCTTGTATGTATATAAAAATGTATTAATTATGTATATATGAAATTAATATAATACATTTTATGTATGTTAAATTAAAAAATAAAATGACATTAAATTATGTTCATTACTCAATGCAATTAATAAGTATTATTAATTCATATTAATTTTTAATTATAAACCATCAATAACTATGTAACGTCCTAGATCTGGGTTCCACTCAACGGGTGCCCTGAACCTGGTTGGTCACATGACCTCTTGCACGTTTCCCCAAACGCCAGAGGCTTCCAACTAGCAGCGAGGGCCTAGGTCTGATAGTGGGGAAACTATGCCCTCATTTGTCAAAGTGTAGTGCAGTGGAAAAATATAAACATACCCAAAAGTGGAAGAAATAAACAATTTAAAGCTGAAAGGGAAAACGACACTAAAGTAAAAGATAACCAACAATCATATATATGATAAAGCAATATGTCCCTAATTCTCAGAAAGCAGCCAAAATAGGATATAGTGCAAACTAATACAATACAGCACAAAGTAAAAGTATAGCAAAACAAAACAAAACAGTGCAACAGGAACTCAGCAGCATCGCAAGCCTAAGCTTAGTCCCATGCTCTTCTACTCCTCTACAACAATCATGTACCTATATAGGGACACCTTCCCTTATCGACACCTACAGAAATATAATCTGTTTGGGCCCAAGACATGACCCAAAGAAGGTGTGAGAAATAAATCTTAGTAGGCAACCACTAAAGGCCCGTGCCCAACTGTCAGTGAAAAATGTGCAACAGTAGTGTGTATTAATGTAAATAAGTAAACTAAGAAGTACTCAAAATTAACTACCCTATAAATTACATTACCATTTTAATAATCATTTAACAATTCCAAGTATGTGCTTTAGCTTGACAGGTACAACATAAGAAATCACTACAGGGAAAATTCAATGTAACCATTATCGTCAGACCTACAAGTCCTTACCCTTAGGCAATCAGGAACGAATCCCTCTGGTGACTACCCTCAAGTATAACGAATATTTCCCTCAGGCATACGATATGTTGCCCTCGGGAACAAAAGCTACTGCCCACAGGAATAAGAAATGTTACCCTTAGGCTAACAAACACTGCCCTCAGGCTAAACAGAATACTACCTTAGTCATTCCATAGGAAATCAAGTAACTGAGCTGAGCCCTATTCATAAGCAAGAAATTTATATATGTTTACTCTCATGAAAACTCAAAACATGTTATCATTACAGCATACCCACGGGTATCCTGGCCAAACGGCTAAATAAGGGAAATGCACCCATGGGGTGGCCTTGGTTTAAGGCAACGATCCCAAACACCAATTTATGTTTATTCATTATATTATCTATGAAATTATAGGTTTATAAATAGTCAAGGTCTCAACCACATGACACCCCGAACAAGAGAGCGTGGCACAACTTTACACAAAATCAACTCAATAGTTGGAATAAACACAAGACCACCTACCTCGATCTCCACTGATCGATATACACGAACGACACCTCTTGAAATTTTCGAGAACAACATAGATCTGGGAAGAACGATAAACCATTCAAACCCAAATAACTTCCCATTGGGAAAGAACTGGAGGGAAACAGAAAAGAAGAGGTAAGGTCTTACCCGTGCGGTCCAAACGTTATCATCAGCGAAGGAATTAGATTCCTGGTGTTCGGTCGGGTGCTTTTCCAAGGTCCGGCCTTTTCTCCTGCAGCTTCCCGGCGTTCTAATATTACTTTGTTGAAAGAGGAGGCTAATACTAGTTTATAACAAAAAAAACACAACTACACGACGTGTACTCTCATGTACATGACGTGTACTTTCCATTTTTAATTGTTCCTTTGGAGGCTACATTTCACCGCCACCCTATTCATCTGTAAACTTGATTACACGAAGTGTATTTCTGAGTACATGATGTATACTATTGTTTCACTGGAGGCTACTCCCACTGCCTTACTGTTCACATGTCGACTGATTACATGACGTGTATATAATAAGTACACAACGTGTAGTCAGTTTTTATACCCTTCATTGCCGACTGGCCTACATGCCATATATACTCATCCCAAACTGTGTGTGGAAAAGTACATGGCGTGTACCCACCAATTTTGGGATTTTCCCCATTTTCCTTATTTTCTCAAAAACGAATAATAAAAAAGGAAAAAAAGAAACTTGTACCTCAAGAATAAGAATCAAGTTCTTACAAACTTCCCCCTTAAAGCAATTCGTCGCCGAATTTCCCTTCCAAGGGTGGTGAAGATAAAGATGTGAACAAATATGGTCACTGAGCACGTATGTATGTCTCTTGCTCCCAGGTTTCATCCTGCACTTGTCCATGATACCATAGCACCTATTCGAGAGGAATTGACTGGCCTTGTAGAACCTTCATGCTCCTATCAACAATACGAATCAGATTCTCTTCAAAGGATGCATAGAACTGTATTTCAACATCCTCGTGATGAAAAACGTGAGATGGGTCTGAGTGATAACGATGAGATGAGATATGTGGAAGACATTGTGCATGGCCTGGTACCTCTATGGTAACCACAACCAATAGAAAACCGGCCCGACTCTCTCTAGAATCTCAAACACCCCCACATACCTCGGTGAAAGTTTACCATGTCTCATGATCCACCTGTTTTACAACCTCGGTGAAACACCCAAGAGAACTTGATCCCCGACCATGAACTCCAAGGGTCGTCTGCGGTGATCAACATAAGATTTCTGATGAGACTGTGCAGTAGCCTTACACTTCTGAATCAACTAGACCAGCTCTGAAGTCTTCTACACCAGACATGGTCCCAGTAAAGCTACCTCACCTGCCTCTAACCAGCACAAGGGTTATCAACATGGCCTACCATATAATGCCTCATAAGGTTCCATCTCAATAGTTTCCTGAAAACTATTATTGTAGGAAAACTCGACCAGGGGTATGTGCTTCTCCCAAGATCCCCCAAACTCTAGGTTGCATGCATGCATCATGTCCTCTAGCACCTGTATCGTATGCTCTGAATGAACATCAGTCTGAGGGTGGTAAGGTGTTCCCAGAAGCAACTATGTACCCACTGCCCTCTGAAAACTCTGCCAGAAACGAGATGTAAAATGGGCATCCCTATCTGAAATGATAGAATGAGGGACACCATGAAGATGTACTACATCTCAGATATACATATTCCTGATCTTGTCAACACCAAAGGTCTTCTTGATTGGAAAAAAGTGAGATACCTTCATAAGTCTCTACACAACAACCCATATGGAATCATTGCCTCGAGGTGACCTCAGAAACCCGTTCACAAAGTCCATCACGACGTCATCCAATTTCCACTCCGGAATGGGTAACTATTGTAACATTCCAGCTGGCCTCTGATGCCCCTCCTTCAACTACTGACAGGTGGAACATCTCGTAACAAAAATATCTACCTCTCTCTTCATACCCGGCCACCAATACTGACGTCTCAAGTCACAGTACATTTTGGTAACCCTAGGATGCACTGCCCAAGATGAAGCATGAAATTCCCACAAAAACTTCTAGTGTATATCCCCTGGAATCCACACTCATCCATGGATACACAGTACCTCATCATCACCTATCGTCCAACCAGGAGGAGGGTCCTCATTTTCCATTGAATCCCATAGAACTAGGCCTTTTGAATCAGATAGTTGTATCATCCCCACTCTACCCAGGAGGGTTGAAGTCATAGCTAAGGATGAGATATAGGATCACCCCTGGTTATCGAACACCTCCAATTGCATCTCAGAGAACAAAGCCATAAGCTGTCACTCACCACTAGCCTCATGCACTTCCTATATCTGAGTCCTCCTACTCAATGCATTACCCTTACCAGGTGTATATGCAAGCTCAAAATCGAAGGACTGTAGGTATTCAACCCAACTTCGCTGTCTCAAATTCAGATCATGCTGGGTAAAAATATATTTAAGACTTTTGTGGTCTGTAAACACCACAAAATTTTCTCCCAAGAGATAATGTATCCAACAAAGTAACACATGAACAACAACAACAAACTCGAGATCATGCATCGGGTAATTCCTCTCATGTGGCCTCAACTGCTGAGACTCGTACGCAACCACTGGATCACCCTGCATCAACACTGCTCCCAGCGCAATACCTGATGCATCATAGTAAACTGTATAGATCTTACCTTACTCTGGAAGTATCAGGACTGTTGCTGATGTGAACCTTCCCTTCAGCTCCCGAAAGGCTGTCTCGCAAGCTTCTGACCAAACGAGATTCATACCCTTCAAAGTTAAACCCATCAACGACACTACTAAGAGGGATAATTCATGTATAAAGAGCCTTTAGTAACCATAAAACCCCAATAAAATCCATATTTCAAACATGTTATTAGGATGATCTGAGGAAACTATTGCTCTCAACTTCTCTGGGTCTACTAAAACTCCTACCTCTAAGATAATATGACCCAAGAAGTGAATCTGGTCTATCCAAAAGTGGAACTTTGAGATCTTAGCATATAACTGATGCTCTCTCATTGTACGTAGTACAATCTCTAGATGGGTGGCATGGTCATTTAGAGTGTGAGAGTACACCAATATATCGTCCATGAAGACTACCACAAAAGAATTTAGATATGTGTGGAACACATGATTCAACAGAACCATGAAAACTTCTGGCATGTTTGTAAGTCCGAACGACTTAACCAGGTACTCGTATAGACCATATCTGCTCTAAAAAGCTGTAAGCGGTATGTACGATGGTCTAACACACAACTGATGATATCCGGATCTCAAGTAAATCTTCGAGAACACTGGTGCTCCTTGAAGTTTATCAAAAAGATCATCAATCCTTGGTAAGGGATATCAGTTCTTAACCATCAACTGGTTCAGTTTCGGATAATCCATGCAGAGTATGAGGGTACCATCCGCCTTCTTTGCAAACATGATAGGCGAACCCCAAAGAGAAGTACTGGGTCAGATGAAACCCTTTTCTTGTAACTCCTCTAACTGCTTATTGAGATCCTGTAATTCTGGTGTAGCCATCCTATAGGCACAAGATCAATAGAGAAATATACCTCTTGCTCGAGAGGTAGAACTGAAAATTCTTCTAGGAAGACATCCCTGAAATGATCAACCACTGGAGGGAAATCCTTCTGACAAGTTCCCTGATCATCCAGATATAAACTCGTAATCTGGGCTATCACACCACCTCTCCCACAATTCTCAGGTCCAGCTCGGCTCGCCTAGACATCCCATTCGCCCTTGTATAGAAACTCTCTTCTTTCTAGTGACGTGAAACTCACCCTGCGATGATAAAAATCTACAAAGGCTCAAAAGGGTACCAACCAGTCCATCCTGAGAATGACATTATAGCTCATCATCTCTAAGATATAGAGGTCCCATAGAAAGTGACACCCAACAACATCAAGGGGGTACTCCTTGCGATGATGCACACTTTCCGTTTTAATTACCAAAGGAGTGTCTAGCATCATGACATCAGAAGAAGAAGAAACACAGAGCCCAATGCTCTCCACAACGGGCACAAATATAAAGCTATGTGTATCACCAGTATCAAAAAGTACTGAAGAAAAAATATAAGCAATTATAATAGTATCTCTAACAGTGGAAGGTCCAGGATCCTGCTCTTGTTGGGTCTATTACACTGCATATGCCTGCCCAATGTTGCGGCCCAGTGACACAGCCTGACTACCCTGAGCTGACCCTTTCTACTGTCTGTGAGATCCTGGTGTCTGGCTACCACGGCCACGACCACCACCTTGGCCTGAATGTCCTGGCATATTTCAGTTCCCTGACTGGTAAGAAGCTGCTGGCCCTACTCCTGCATGTGGAGTCTACACAGAACCCCTCTCACTAGTCACTGGTGGAAACGCCCTGCAAAAACACTGCAGATGACCCATCTTGCCGCAAGCTCAGCACTCCACTGGGTCACATGTACACTGAGGTCTCTTATGTCCCTCTTTACCAAACTGGTAGAACATGAACATGCCAAATGAATAATTCTTCTAGCTAGTACTGCCATCGTGAGAGAAATCCATATGCCTCTTCCTTTTACTGGTAGAAATAGTACCAGAAACTAGTGCCGAACAGCCCTGGTTCGCACCACTAGATTCCCACAGGTTCCTCTCAGTAATCAGTGCCTGGTTCACTATAACATGCACTGTAGGCAACCTGAAATCATTCACTAGTGCTCAGATGTCGTATCCGAGACCATACTCAAAGAATATATCCCTCAAAGCCGCATCACCCACCAGAACATGTGCAAAATGCTATATCTTGGTGAATCGGGCAGAATAATCCATCACTGACATGGCGCCCTGCTGCAGATTCATGAACTCTTGAGCTCGATCTACCCTTAGCATCTCCAAAAATAAAAAGTCATAGAATACTGCCTAAAAATATTCCCACACCATGTCTTAGTGATGCTCAGTCTGAATGGTAACATCCCACCATATCTTGGCGGAATCACACAGTATATAAGTAGCGAGAATGACCCTCCTCCCTGGAGGTGTCTCAAGATGCTCGAAGATAGTCTGCAATGAATCCAGCCATGACACCACAGCCTATGGTCCGCTATCCTCTGAAAACGTAGGCAGATGCTTCTACTAGAATATACGTGTCAGCTCTGCCATAGATGTGGCAGCCATTAGTGCTCCTTGGAAGGTCTTCATGAGCCGCATGAAGCATTAACGGAACCGTGCATCCGCACATGCGCCTGGTATAACGGCGGGTGCCTCATCTGGTAGTACTGGAGGATCCATAGGTATCCCATGGCCTAACATCTATGGAGTAAAATCATTGATTCTCTCTTAGAGAACAACCGGTTCTCGTCTCGGCGGCATGAATCTACAAGGTCTAACACACGCCTTAGTTTAATTTATTGTTAAGGTTCCTTTTTCCGTTTAAAAGTTCCCACATAAAAAGTAAAAGAAAAACACAAGAATTGGAAAAAAGAGAATACAGGGCGTGTATAAGTTCTACACAGAGTCTACCCTTAATCCCTTACTTGGTCATGTTCTGATGCTGGCTCGGGCGTGTCTCAACCCTTGGTACACGGCGTGTTACACCCACACATGGCCTGTACACCACCCCATCTCCCCATCCACACGGCCAAGTCTACACGGTCATTAATCGGTCAAGACTACACGGCGTGTCCCACAGGTACACGACGTGTACTAGAAGAGCTTCACCAACCCGTGTAGTTTGTGAGACGACTGGATACACGGATCACACTACATGGCGTGTTCTAGATGGACATAGCATGTACTAAAAGAGGTAGCACTGACCCGTGTTGTTAGCTACAAAGAAGGGTCCCAAGATTAAGCTACACGGTGTGTTCTGCATTGCACAATGTTTTTAATCAATGTTTTCTCCATCTGTTTTGTTAGTCGCACGGTGGACACAGGGTGAACATGACACGGCGTGTACACTCGGTACACAGTGTGTTCCCTCTAGAGTTTTCCCATCCCATGTTTCTGCCTACACGGCCTATGACACAGTTAAAAACTACACGGTGCATACTTTCGGTACATGGCATGTTCTTTTGGTACACGATGTGTACTTAAATATTTTCCATTTCTTCTCGAACAGAAAAGTACATGGCATGTGTTCATATAATAACATGCAGTGTTGTCTGGATTTCCGGACAGTACACCTCAGAAACTATTCCAGAGCCCATTTTTCTTTAATTTCAAGCATTAGTATAACAAATTATGATCCGTGGTGGCGCATACTCCCCGCGAAGCAAATTTTTTCACCTGACATGTCACATTATAGTACAAAACACAACAAAAATTCCGGATCATGATTCGTTAAATTTTAATCCAAGAGAGCCTATACTTCTCAGGAACCAAAGTTTAGCATCCATCAACCCAACTGTAACTTGAACCAATACCTTTTCAATAGTAGGAATATCTATTAAGGTACCTATCACAACAACATGAATTTTATAGCACAACATCTATCACAACATCTATCACAACAACATGAAATTTCTAATGCACCTACATGGCATGGAAACTATGCATGGAATGTGATTTTAACATGTGCGTAAATGATTCATGATATGAGAAACCCTTATCTCCCCAGGTTGTGACTAGATAGAACCCAGTATAAAAATAGAAACAACACACCATAAGTGCGTCACCCAACGGTGAAAAATCAAATCAACTGTAAAAGTGAAAAATCAGTAAAATTGCAACACGAGGTAAATTGATTTTTCCCCATACATGGGTTAGCTACTCCTAGACACAACTTATTACCAAATACCAAATCCGTCCTATCCATGACTGTTGGCTCCAAATAGTATGTCAAAGAAAAGAAACTCCTTTGATACCACTTTGTAACGTCCCAGATCCGGGTGCCACGCAACGGGTGCGCCGAACCCGGTTGGTCACATGACCTCAAGCACATTTCCAAAAATGCCAGAAGTTGCCGACTAGAGGTGAGGGCCTAGGTCTGATAGTGGGGAAACTATTCCCTCATTTTTCAAAGTGTAGCACAATAGAAAAATATAAACATACCCAAAAGTGAAAGCAATAAAAAATTTAAAGATGAAAGGGGAAACATCACTGAAGTAAAAGATAACCAAGAGACATATATATGATGAGGAAATATGTCCCTAATTATCATTAAGCTGCCAAAATAGGATACACTGAAAACTAATACAATACAGCACAAGGTACACATACAACCAAACAAAAAACAAAATAGTGCAACAGGAACTCAACAGCATCGCAAGCCTAAGCTCGGTCCCATGCTCTCTTACTCCTCTGCAACAATCATGTACCTGTATAGGGACCCTTTCCCTTATCGACACCTGTAGCAATATAATCTGTTTGGGCCCAAGATGTGACCCAAATAGGGTGTGAAGAAATAAATCCCAGTATGCAACCACCAAAGGCCTGTGCCCAATTTTCAGTGAAAAATGTGTAACAACAATGTGCAGTAATGTAAAATAGTAAACTAGGAAGTACTAAAAAGTAATTATCCTATCAATTAAATTAACATTTTAATAATGATTTAAAAATTACAAGAATGTTCTTTAGCTTGGAAGGTACAACATAAGAAATCACCATAGTGAAAATTCAAAGTAACCATTATCTTAAGACCTACAAGTCCTTACCCTCAGGCAAGCAGGAATGAATCCCTTAGGTGACTGCCCTCAAGCATAATGAATATTTCCCTCAGGTATATGAGATGTCACCCTCAGGCACAGAATCTACTTCCCACAGGCATAAGAAATGCTACCCTTAGGAAAACAAATACTACCCTTAGCCTAAATAGAATACTTCCCTCAGGCATTCCATAGGAAAGAAAGTAACTGGGTCGAGCCCAACGCATAAGTAAGAAATTTATATATGTTTCCTCTAAATAAAATTCAAAATATGTTATTATTATGGCATACCCACGGGTATCCCGGCCAAACTGCTAAACAAGGGAAACACACCCATCGGGTGGTTGTGGATCAAGGCAACGATCCCAAACAACAATTTACGTTTATTCATTAGATTACCAATGAAATTCTAGGTATATCAATAATCAAGGTATCAACCACACGACACCCCGAACATGGGCGCGTGGCACAATGGTACACAAAATCAACTCGACAGTTGGAATAAACACCAGACCACCTACCTCGATCTCCACTTATCGATATACGCGAATAGTGCCTCCCGAAATGTCAGAGAACAATGTAGATTTGGGAAGAATGATAACCCATTAAAACCCAAATAACATCCCCTCGAGAAAGAATTGGAAGGAAACACACAAGAAGATGGAATGGCTTACCCGCGTAGTCCAAACGTGATCGTCGGCGAAGGAATCAGAGTCCCGGTGTTCGGTCGGGATCTCTTCCAAGGTCTGACATTCTCTCCCGCGGCTTCCCGGCATTGTAAGTTTCCTCTATTGAAAGAGGAGGATACTACCGATTTATAATAAAAACACACAACTACACGTTGTGTACTCTCAAGTACACGACATTTACATTTCATTTTTTAACTGTTCTTCTGGCGGCTACTTCTCACTGCCACCCTATTCATCTGTCGACTTGATTACACATCGTGTATTTCTAAGTACAGGGTGTGTACTACCATTACATTGGAGGCTACTCCCACTGCCTTACTATTCACTTGTCAACTGATTACATAGCGTGTATATACTAAGTACACGGCGTGTAGTCAGTTTTTACACCCTTCATTACCGATAGGCCTACATGCCCTGTATACTCATCCCACAGGGCCAAAGTACACAGCATGAGGAAAATTACATGATGTGTACCCACCATTTTTTGGATTTTTCCTCATTTTTCTTTATTTTCTCATAAACACTTAAGTAAAAAGGAAAATAATAAACCCATACCTCATGAATAAGAACCGGGTTCTTACAAACTAAATATGTTACTATTTAATGAAATGCCCAAATAACATTTTGTATTACATATTTATATACATTCATTTATTTATATATATTTAATATATACTCTTTATTAACATTAATAATAATTATTTAATTAATAAAATTTTTAATATTTTTCTCAAATTACTTGTTTTTAATTTTTATTTTCCATATATCGATATATTTAATATATACTATTTATAAATTATATATTGTATAATCAATTTATTAATTATTATCAATATATATTTAATTCATAAAATTTTAATATTGGTTTAATAAATTTAGTTTTATTTTTTATTTATTTCATTATTTCATTTTCTTCATACTTTTATCTGTGCTAAAAAAGCACTCATAAAGGATTCCTTTATGGGTGCTAAAAATAAAGCTCTAATAAAGGGTTTCCTTTATCAACTCTAATCAAAAAGCACTGATAATTGACACCCTTTATCATTGCTAAAAAATGTGTTGTTAAAGGTTTCCTTTTATCAACGCAAAAAAATGTATTGATAAATGGTGCCTTTTATCAGTGCTAGAAAAAAAGAAGCACTGATAAAAGGTAGCCTTTATTAGTGCTTGTTTTAGTGCTAATAAAGCATACCTTTATCACTAATTTTTTCTAACACTGATAAAGGTCAACGTTGTTAAAGGAATATTTTTTAGTAGTTAATATTTAAAACTATTGATAATATAGTTGTTGAATAGTGATCATATAATTATTATAAATACATGGTTTTGATAAATCCAATTAACACAGAAAAAGGTAGTGATAGCCTCAACCAATAAGACTATACGCTATAAAGCCCATTTATCAGAGATTCTGAGGGAGATAGCATCAATGTGTTTTACCCTTGACCAAGACCAAGCCAATATCCAATAACAAAAGCATGATCAGAAGTAATTATAGGAGAAGTTCAAGCTCATCGAGATCACACCTCAAACCTTGTACATCCAACCACCCGATGAAAATATCACAATCATGAACATTACTCTTAAGGAGTTTTTTGGTGTAATAAAGGGATATGTATCAAGACCCTAATAATATTAATATTCATATTTTATTTTTAATATAATAATTTTTATATTTACTTCTTATTATTTTTACTTTATAAATGATTTTGATTTTGATTTGATAAAACATAAACTGTATTTTCGATGGTGTGTAGTTTCAATTAAGAAATTAGTTTTGATGAATTAACAAATTTCTAAAATAAATAATGTTTTAATAAATATTATTATTAAATAATATTTATTTATTATTGTTTTTCATATAATTTTATGAAGTCAAAATAATTTATAAGTGTTTAAAAACTGTTATTGCAAAAAAACCCATAATTTCTCAATAATTGTCAATTATTATTTTAAAAGTGAAACTTCAAATATTTAAAAAAAATTGGACAAAATAAATATTTTTTTGGAATCAAAAAATTGAAATTATTCAATGGTGGATTTTTCATACTTTTCTGAGACAGTTGAATATTCAGTTTAAAATTCAATATGGTAAAAATATACGGTGTGTATTATGAAATCATAGTGACCCAAAATTGATGTAATAAATGATATTTAGGATACCAACGACCAAATATATATTTCCCCTTTAAAATAATATGATCTTGAGGATATTTTATTAATTTTATAAATCCTTTATGAATCCTCCAAAACTGATATTATATTTTATGGTTTTAAATGAATCATTTCCACATCACCAAGGGTAATATTTTAACGAGTTAGGCACTTATCCTTATAAAATAATGAAAACCAATACTATTTGGTAGAAACCATGGGAAATAACATGTTAAGGTTTCTTTTTATTATTACTTTATTATATAGAGTCCAAAACCAAATTTGAGAAATAATAAAGAACTCCCCTCTATTTTCTTACATAAATCCACCCAAGATCCCCTTCATCTTCACTAAAAATCTATAGAGAACATACATAATATTTCATAACCTCTCTATATTCCTCAAAAGTTTCTATAATCTATAAATAATCTCCTCTAAATCTTTTAGAATTTTCCTCTTAATGTAACACCCCAAGCTTCCACGATACGCTTCTCTTTGAATAATACAATAGCATACGATGTACGAAACACCAAGTTCAAGCACACCATTACCTATCAAATTAGACATTTAGAAAATTTTTATTAATAGTAATAACCACATTCTGAATTTTATTTATATCCCATATAATTTTTTCATTCATCTTTTGTGTTTCTTAGACATAATATAAGGACAAATTTAATTTTTCAAATAAAAGAAGTATTTTTCAAAAAATGTAGTTTTTCCGCATTATAATGGAGAAACCTTTATAAATAAAATATTTGAAACCTTTATATATTAAATTTTTTGAAATTAAATTTATCTTTATAATTGGGACATAAAAATTTAGTTTGGATAAATTTTTGGTGTTTTTTTGATAACTTTCATATTTTGATGAATAGTGAAAGATAGTAAATTTTAATTGATTTTTTTTTTTAAAACACTTCATAATGTTAAATTATAAATTTGAATGTTTTTGAATTATAATTATATTATATTCTTATCATTTAATACAATTTTGGTCATTGGAAGTAATTTCACTTTTAAACCGAACATAAACACATATCAATCTTTTAATAGTTTTTAATTCTCAAAACCCGCTTTATGGTTTGACAATGAGAATTAATTTTAAATTAATTAATTCAACTTCTATGTTTTGAATTTGGTAAAGTAGATGCCATTTTTGGATTTGTAATATCAAAATTATATTAGGGTGAATTGTTTCTATTTTTCTGAAAACTTTCAATTTTTGAGGAATAGTGCGTTATTGTTTAGAAACTGACTTTTTTATTTAAATATTTATTTATTTTATTTTTCTTTTATGTAAAAATAGATACATAATACCTATTTTAGTTCAATTTAATTCATTTAACTCATTTTATAATAAAATTATATGTATAAAATTTAATTTAATTTTTTAATTTCGTTTACCCACCTTCTAGGAACGTTATCAAATATGCATAAAATGTAATTTTACCACTTCTGTGAATTGAATTTAAAAAATACAACAAACATGGTTGAAATAAGTATGTAAAATGTGGTTCAATAAGATGAAAATAATTTTTGGGGAATAGTAACTTTTGAATTTTATTTTCCATAGATAAAAGTAAATATGGTAATTAAAGGTAAAATTGATATTTTAATTACCCTAACACATTTCATAATTCTATTGGATTAGTTTATTTCGACAAATATCAACCTTAGGAATAAAATATGATCCTTTTGGGTCCACTTTATTTAGATTAATACATTTATTATTATTTTATTTAAAGATGAGTTAAAAGTTTTAAATTAAAATTTTAATAACTAAAACATTTTTAATATAAGGTTATAAATAATATAATTTAAACTATAAATATTAATTAGAGACCTAAAAATATTTCCTATATCATGGTTTTTTATTTATATTTTTTAGACATTAAATAATTAAATTTATTTATGACACAATGACGATGTTGTAATTACCTTATTAACGAAAGATTAAAATAATTGATATTATAAATATTTAAATAAATATAAATTGAAAGTTTTGATGAATTAAAAAAATATTATAGGTTAATATTACATTTTATGGTTGATGAAATTTATTTTTTTCTATGAAATAAGATTGTTATGACTTTAACAAAAACCAAATACTAAATAATGTCAAAATTGACATAAATGAGTTTTTTTTAGACAAACTATATTTTTAAATGATATAATAGTCCTAAAAAAATATGGTTTGGCCAAAAGTCTTATATAATAATAGATATGTCATTAATGAACCACTTGGGGTTCTATTGTAATTTATACTATGTTTATTAACCACATAATATAAAAATACAAGGAGACATAATAAATTTTTAATTGTTTAATCAAGAGTTAAATCTAAAGGATAAGGTTAATATGATGACCTAAACCTATCTAAAACCTATTGGTTGATATCCTTGCAACCCTTCCCCACCTTATCCACAAAATAAAATATTTTGGAGCCATTATAATCTGAATATGATTTTATAATAAAATAATATTTCAAGGTTTTCCTAAAGTTACCCTCACCTCGCTTATAAAAGGGTACTTCCCCTTCTCTAAAAATCACACCTCCAAAGCCATTTTTCTAGGCCAACCCCTGCTCAAATATCATCCCAAATACCATAAATTCAACTTAAATCCCTTAATTTGATTATAAATCCAACCTATGGAGCCCTTCTAATCAAATCAAAATGAAGCACCCGAAGAAGAGGTAATTATTTCATCACCTCTTTCAAAGTTATTTTCTTCTTCCACTTGATATTTATTTTTTGTTTTCAAAACAAAATAATAACTCAAGTACCTTATACATACTAATATGGTATTATAAATATGGTACAACCATATTAATTATTCTATCCATCATATGAATGACAAATTCACCATAGGTGCGTACGTACGACTTACCGTCTCCACGTCGTGGTGTAGTTTGTTATTCAACACATAATTAATTGGATGGGTATAATAATGAGTATAATTGATTTAAATAATAAAAATCACATGTTAATTATTATTTATATATTAAATATAATACAATTAAATACGATTTCACCATCAATAGAATGTTATTGTCGCTCGTGCGTACGTACGGATTACCGTCTCCACGAACGCGATGCGATTAATTCTCTATCATAACCATTAAAGAATAAATATCCTTTTATGATTAAAAAATAATGTTTAAGAACATAATATTATTATATATATGAATCAAATACATTCTATCCATAAAAAACAAGACTGGCGTAACAAAACATATAAAGAAAAATGAATCAGTTATCACCCGAAACAATGATACTACTAAAGTATTATTAACAAAGAAATATTAAAAGATCATATTGATATCATATTTATGTATATGGTTATTTTATAATTTAATAAAAATTATTTCACCATTATACATGAGGTTAACGTAGCCTCAACTAAGGATAATTACAAGGTAAGGGGTTTTCATCTCACTTTTATTCCCGTGAGATTCATACTATATTTTCCACTATTTCATTTTGTGTGGTGTATTTATAGCCTATGATTGTATACTTTGTATAATATAACTTAATTTATGGGTATTTACATCATCATTGTATGATACTTTTTTAATGGGGTGTATGTTTTATAAGTTACCAAATCAGTAAGGGAATTTCAAATTTCAATTTCTACTCATTGGGTTTTACGCAAACTTCATGGATTATTTTACTCCAAGATTTTGTGTGAAAAAACTATTTATTTACATATTTAGTAATTTACAATCCCCTTTTTGTGTATATAATTTTTATTCGCATAATAAATCCACTGGTAAATTCTCAGGTCCTTGATATGAACTTGATAAGATTAATTTTAACTCAATTTATTTTCATTGAGTATAACATCCAAGTCATTGGTGTTTATTTTACAAGAATATGTGTTAATGTACTATAATTTATTTACAACTAATATCCAATAATATTGAGTGTATTTATATTTGTCACACATAATTATTTCATTGAATTATCCTTAACCTAAAGATATAGTCTTTATAAGGGATTTCATCTCAATTTACATTCCATTGATACTTTTTTGTTTTTATGTGCCAATTCACTTTTATATGGTGTATATAATATACTTTGACATAATATATCAGTAATCACTTTATTCTCAAGATATTATAATGTTTTTATTAACTCAATTATTTGTATTGAAGTGTCTCTCATTTGGTTAAGAACTCAAACTAAAATAACATTTTTAAATGTTTTCAAGATTTATTCTTCTAAATCTTTCTTATTAATGTCCATTTTCTAAATATGATTTTAAGGATTTATTTATATGTACATTAAGGTTTTAAAATTAAAATTCCTTTTAAAAGTTTCAAAGTGGTATGGGAAACTTTGATTCAAAAATCTATTTTAAGCGTCTTCTTGATAAATAGTGAGACTTATAAATGTTTCAAGAAAAAGGGGGTTATTTCTCTCAAATTGTTTTGATGATTATTTTCATCTATGTAAATATCCTTCATTATTCTCAATTAAGGTTAATTTATTATAATAAAATCTTCCATATTGTATTGAATGAGTTATGCTCGACTATGGTTTTGATATTTTAATACCATTCATGGTTTGTGATTAAAATATTGACATTTTATATGCTAGTTTTAATATGAATGTTTAGATTATGTTTCAACCTTTTCATGTGAGGAATGCATTGGAATAAGTAAGAGATGGTTGGAGACTGATATAGCTCCTTGATGCATAGGTAGGTCTCATGAGACAAACTAGTGTCTTGGAACAATGCCTTGACAAAATCTTATTTGTAGTCTTGGCACAAGGCCTTGACTATGTAGTTATGATGTCTAAAATGATGCATTCAATCATTATGAAATTAGATATTGATATTACATGCGAATATTTGAATAGTATAATATCCATGTGAAAAAGTAAATGGAATTATTTGATTTATATTTTCCATATTATGATGAAATTTATGTTTAAAAGTCTTGTGTTTTAGTCCTATACAATGCCTTAAATGTTTATACTTATTTATGAAAGTTTCTGCTATATTGTTATCTTTACTGAGCATCTGATCTCACCACTTTTTATTTTTTATTTTTCCCAAGACTTGAAGAATTATATAATTATTAACATATAGTAATAATATATGAGATATGATTGTGTTCAAAGGGGACACAAGGTTGTTTTTATTTATTTAATGATGTAATGTAAAAATTATGTATGTATCTAGTACTTCCCAAGGCTACTAAACTAATTAGTCTTTCAGGACTTGATATCTTTTGATCATGCCAATGATATGAAATAATGCACTGACTCTGGGTAACTAGGGATAGGGCGTTACAGTTGGAATTAGAGGAATTTTAGTACAAACCTTGGAAACTAGATTTAGAAAAACTACGATTAGAGAACATTACCCTAAGATAGACTTTGGGGATTCGTATAGAAGAACCTCCAATTTTTTGGTAATGTAAATATTATGTGGTTTTTTCAAGAAATAAATCCATTTCTAGATAAGACCAGGTAGAGGTAGCTCTAAACAGATGTACCTAGGGGTAAAACCCAAAAACACCGCTTTGAGCTACACTCAAATGGGAAGTGGCGCACGACAACAGGCCTTGTTTCACTTTTGGTTACAACACTCCCGGGGGATATGCTTAGGATAATTCACATTTTATTTACAAACTGATTAGAAGGATTTTAATATAAGATGAGAATAAATAACCTTGGTTAATCCTAAGGTGTTTTAGATTGAAAATAAGGTGTCATGATATTATCTAAATGATTTCATGACTATTGTTACTCACTCAATGTTTTTGGTTTTAGTCAATGGCTAGATTAAATGCAATTCATAGTAACATTGAACATGATTTATAAGGTGGGAACTGTGGTGGAAATGAGAAACAAAATGGAATGTTTATAGGTGTAAAAGATATAGTGTTCATGCCGAATCAGTTTTCCAAAAATATGATCAATAACATATATATTAACCAACTCCCAAACTCAACAAAGAAGAGAAAGGTAGTGAATGATAAGATCTCTAGCAGTGGAGACCATGGAGGAAAGAAAGATCAATTTCCATCATAAAGGAAATGTGTAAGGATACACCCAGGAAAGTGTCTTAATGGAACAAAGAAATGCTTTATGTGTGGGAAAGAAGGATATAAAGTAAATAATTGCTAAGAAAAAAATAAGAGTACTATAGAAGAAAATAAAAATGATCCCAAGAATAAATTTACAGTCATTTTAAAAAAATGTAAAGGACCTAGGAATTACTCGAGTCAATTCCCTATTCTATAGGATAACCTCTTGGTCAAGGAAGAACCTATTTGGAAATAAATGAATGGTGAAATGTTTAAAATTATTAGTGCTCTTTGTTGATGGGATTAATTTAGAAGACTCTCCTCTTGTATGTGTAACCCTACAGTTTGTTATGTGAAAATTATATTCAAGGAAGAATTATCTTTTCTTTTGTAGATATATTTATAAATAACCATTTGTGTTTATATGATCCTCGAACTTGGGACAAATACTGGTTATTAATTTTTGAGATGAAAATACGAGGTATGAGATAACATTTGTGGTTAAATTATGTTATGGTTATTTTGAGGAATTTACCTCATTTTGGGAATTTTATAAAATATAGTTTTTGAAAAAGTACAATACGCATACCGTGTGCAAACCCGTTATGTCAAACAAAGCTACGGGAATCGAACCCACAACCAAAGTGCGACTTGGATTTATCACCTACCACTAGACTACGTGAAGTCCCTGGTTAGGGTGACTAATTATTTTTAGTTAATTGATTTTATTGATCAATAATACGTTGATTTGGGATCTTATGTTTTATCAAATGGATATCCTTAGTGTAGGAAAATGATTTGGTGATTAATTGATAAATGTTATTTTGGATGATGTTCTCTCTGTTGGGAACACTATATGCTTAAGGATAATAGAATACTATGGGATTTCATTTGAGGAGTAATGGTGGATTTTTATCTATGTTTTTATTGTGAGTTTATAGCGATTTGGGTTATTCATGGATACGATTAACCTATCATAGATAATATGTGATTAGGTTAATTAATTTTAAGTATGTGACATTAAGAGTAGTCGATGTTATTTGGATATACAATTTAACATGGAAGACTATGCAATCAAATTATTCTGAGTTTTGGGTTTCAATCTCAGTTTGGATTATATTGAAGTATTTTAAGGAAAATTGTGTATTGAATGGTATTTATTGAACTTTGGGTATTGTTGCTTTAATTTTAGAAATTAAGATTAGTATTTATTTCTATAAAGGAATTTTCTTTTTGGGGATTATCTGATCTTGTACTAACCATTTTGGTTTTAAAGACAAGGGAAATATATAGTTCATCCTTTCTGGATTATTTGATTCTCTATAAGTTGATTCTAGGGCATCAGGTGCGACCAAGTCATCTTAAATACTCATCATTTGGAGTGAAATATGAGTTTTTGGAAGAAATTAGTTAAAGGATGGAACTCTACTTATCAAGTATTTTTTTATTATATGAATAAATTAATTATTAAACCTTAGGGAAAGGATATTAAACCCAAAAAAGTGTTTTCCTAATACCTTATGTTATTTATCATAGATTTTGGGCCTTGAGGCCCTCAATTTTCCATTCACTTGTTTGTGATTGATGAACTCAATCACTATCTATAAATATTTACGTTTTTCTCCAATTCTAATTTCCACCAATGTTCTCCTATTCAAAATCCTAATTGCGTGGTTACTTTTTCATTTCAATTTCTCTCTTATTAAGACTAAATCCTTATAAAAACTATTTCTGGTGTGGATTTTCCCGAAAGGTATTTTCTATTTTTTAACCTTATATTAATGAATAAAAAATTAAAATTGTGAGGACGCAATTTATTGAAGGAGGGAAGAATTTAACACCCCAAGCTTCCACAGTACGCTTCTCTTTGAATAATCCAACAGTGTGCTATGTATGAAACACTGAGTTCAAGCGCACAAAGACCTATCAAACTAGCCATTTAGAAAGCAATTATGAATATTAATAACCAAATTTTGAATTTTATATATATTCCATATAATTTTAACATTCATATTTTGTGTTTCAAAGACATAATATAAGGACAAATTCATTTTTTCTAATGAAAGAAGTATTTTTAAAAAAATGCAGTTTTTCTGTCTTTTAATGGAGAACCCTTCATAAATCCAATATTTGACACTTTTATATATTCAATTTTATGAAATTAAATTCTTCTTTAGAAGTGGGACATAAAAATTTAGTTTGGATAAATTGTTTGTCTTTTCTGATAAATTTCATATTTTTATGAATAGTGAAAGATACTAAATTTTAATTGAAAATAACTTTAAAAAAAATAATTTGTAGTGTTAAATTATACATTTGAATGATTTTGAAGTATAATTATATTATTTTTGTATCATTTAATACAATATTGGTCATTGGAAGTAATTTAACTTTTAAACTTGACATAAACACATATCAATTTTTTGATAGTTTTTACTTCTCAAAATCCCGCTTTTTGGTTTTGAAAACATGAATTAATTTTAAATTAATTAATTAAACTTATATTTTTTGAATTTGGTAAAATAGACATAATTTTTATATTCGAAATATCAAATTATCTTAGGGTGAATTTCTGGTATTTTTCTGAAAACTTTTAATTTTTGATGAATACTGCTTTATTGTTTAAAAACCGATTTTTTATTTAAATAATTATTTATTTTATTTTTATTATAAGTAAAAATAGATAAATAATACCTATATTAGTTCAATTTAATTCATTGAAGTCATTTTATAATAAAATTAGATGTATAAAATTTTATTGAATTTTTTAACATCTTTTACCCACCTTCTCGGCACATTAGAAAATTTTCATAAAACATAATTTTACCGCTTCTATGTACTGAATTTCAAAAATATGAGAGAAACCATTGATATCATTAAGTAAAATGTTGTTCAATAATACATTTATTTTGAATAGTAACTTTTGAATTTTATTTACAACGGTTAAAAGTAAATAGGGTAATTAAAGGTAAAAATGATATTATAATTACCCTAACACCTATCATAATTCTATTGGATAAGTTTATTTCGACCAAAATAAACCTTAGGAATAAAATATGATCCTTTTGGGTCCACATAGTTTAGATAAGGAAATTTATTATTATTTTATTTAAAGAAGAGTTAAAAGTGATAAATTCAAATTTTAATAACTAAAACATTTTTAATATAAGGTTATACATAAAATAATTTCCACTATAAATATTCCATAGAAATTGAAAAATATTCCCTACATCATTTTATTTCATTTATAATTTTTATACATTAAATAATTGAATTTATTTATGACACAATGATGATGCTGTAATTACCTTATTAATGAAAGATTAAAATAATTGATATTATAAATATTAAAATAACTATAAATTGAGACTTTTGATGCATTCCACAAATTTTATAGGTTAATATTACATGTTAGGGTTGATTCAATATTTTTTTTTCAAGAAATAAGATTTTTATGACTTTAACAAAAACCAAATACTAAATAATGTCAAAATTGACATAAATGAGTTTTTAAAACAAATACTATATTATTAAATGATATAATAGTCCTAAAAATATAAGGATCAACCAAAGGATATATATAATAATATATATGTCATTAATGAACCACTTTAGGTTCTCTTGGAATTTTATAGTATGTTTATTATCCATATAATATAAAAATACAAGGAGACATAATAAATGTTAAACTATTTAACCAAGAGTTAAATCTAAAAGATAAGGTTGATATGATGACCTAAACATTTATAAAACCTATTTTTTGAGAGTTTTTCGACCCTTCCCAACCTTATCCTCAAAATAAATCCTTTTGGGGCCATTATAAACCAAATAGGATAGTATAATAAAATAATATTTCAAGGTTTTCCTAAAGTGACCCTCACCTCTATTATAAAAGGGTACTTCCCCTTATCTAAATATTACACCTCCAAAGCCATTTGTCTCAGCCAAAACCTTCTAAAAGATATTCCCAACTACCTTAAATTTAACCTAGATCCCTTAATTGGATAAGTAATCAAACCTAAGGATACCTTTTGATCAAATCAAAACAAAGCACCCGAAGAGTAGGTAATTATTTCATCACCTATTTCAATGTTCTTTTCTTCTTCCCCTTCCTCTTTCTTTGTTGTTTCCAAACCAAAATAATAACTCCAGTACCTTCTATATACTTTTATGTTATTATAAATATGTAAAACCATATTCATTATTCTATCAATCTTATGAATGACAATGTCACCATACGTGCGTACGTACGACTTACCGTCTCCACGTCGTGGTACAGTTTTTTATTCAATACTTAATTATTTGGATGGGTATAATAATGAGTATAATTGATGTAAATAATAAATATAACATGTTAATGATTCTTTATATATGAAATAACATCCAATTACATACAATTTCACCATCAATAGAATGGTATTGTCGCTCATGCATACGTACGAATTACCGTCTCCACGGACGCAATGAGATTCATTCCCTATCATAATCATTCAAGAATAAATATCATTTTATTATTAAAAAGTTATTTTTAAGTATATATTATAATTATTTATATGAATCATATACATCCTATCCATAACAAACATGACTTACATAATAAAACATATAAAGAAAACTGAATTAGTAAACACCCGAAACAATGATACTAGAGAAGTATTATTAACAAAGCAATATTAAAAGATCATATATGATATAATATTTATGCATATGGTTCTTGTATAATTTAATAAAAATTATTTCACCATTATACAAGAGGTTAAAATACCCTCAACTAAGGAAAATAATAAGGTAAGGGGTTTTCATCTCACTTTTATTCCTGCGAGATTCATGCTATATTTTCCACTATTACCTTTTGTGAGGTGTATTTACTACCCATGATTGTATTATTTGTGTAATATAAATTAATTTATGGGTATCTAAATCATAATTTTATGATCCTTATTTCATGAGGCGTATGTTTCGTAAGTTACCAAATAGGCAAGAGAATTTCAAATTTCAATTTCCACTCATTGGGTTTTACGCAAACATCATCGATTATTTTACTCCAAGATTATGGGTGAAATCACTCTATATTTACATATATAGTAATTTCCACTCCCCTTTCTGTGGATATAATTTTGATACACATAATCACTCCATTGATAAATTCTCAACTCATTGATATGAACTTGATAAGAGTAATTTTAACTCAATTTCTATCCATTGAGTTAAACTTCCAAGTTATTGGTGTTGTTTTTATAAGAATATGTGTGAATTTATTATGATTGATATACAATGAATATCCTATAATATTGAGTGTATTTATATTTTTCATACATAATTATGTCATTGATTTATCCTTAACCTAAATATAAGTTCTTTATAATGGATTTCATCTCAATTTACATTCCATTGAGACTTCTTTGTTGTTATGCAGCAATTCACTTTTATATGGTGTATATACTGTACTTTGACATAGTATTTCAGGAATCCCTTTATTATCATTATATTATAAAGTTTTTCATTACCTCAATTATTTATAATCAAGCGTCCCTCATTTGGTTAGTAACTCTTACAAAAATATAATTTTAAATGTTTTCAAGATTTATTCTTCTAAATATTTCTCATTAAAATCGACATTTTAAAAATGGTTTTAAGTATTTATTTATATGGACATTAATGTTTCAAAATTAAAATTACCTTTAAAAGTTTCAAAGTGGCATGGGACACTTTGATTCAAAAATCTATTTTAAATGGATTCTTGATAAATAGTGAGACTTTTAAATGTTTTCAAGAAAAGGGGGATATTTCCCTCAAATATTTTTTCTGATTATTTTCATCTATGTCAATATCCTTAATTATTATTTATTTAGGATAATTTATTATAATAAAACCTTCCATATTTTATTGAATGATTTATGTTTGACTGTGGATGTGTTATTTTTATACCATTCATGGTTTGTGGTTAAAATATTGACATTTCGTATGCTAGTTTTAATAAGAATGTTTACATTATGTTTCAAACTTTTCATATGAGGAATAAATTGGACATAGTAAGTGATTTGTGGAGCCCACTATAGATCCTCGATTCATCGGTATGTATCATGAAAAGAACTAGTGTCCTGGAACAAGTCCGTGACAAAATCTTATTTTTAGTCTTGGCACGAGGTCTTGACTATTTTGTGATGATGTCTGGCATTATGCATTCCATCATTATAGAATTATATGTTGATATTACATGCGATTATTTGACTAGTAAGATATCCTTGTGAATAACTAAACAACATTATTTTATTTATATTTTCCACATTATGATGAAATTTATGTTTAAAAGGCTTGTGTTTTTGTCTTATACAATGCCTTAAATTCTTATTCTTATTTATGATTGTTTCCTCTATATTGTTATCTTTACTGAGCATATGATCTCACCCCTTTCTATGTTTTATTTTTCCTAGGATGTGAAGAATTATATCATGATTAACCTATAGGAAAAAGCTAAGGGATATGAGTTTGTTCAAAGGGGACACACTGTTGTTTTTCTTTATTTCATGATATAATTTAAAACTTATGTATGTATCTTTTACTTCCAAGGCTACTAAACTAATCGATCTTTCGGGACTTTATCTCTTGTGATCATGCCAATGATAATTAATAATGTACCAAATCTGGGTAACTAGGGTTTGGGAATTACACTCAAGTTAAGGGGTCCTTTCCTTCTATTTATTCAAGCATCTTATTCATTTTATGTCTTTTATTTCCAATTAAAAAAAATGGGATATGTTTTTTCACATACCTATTATTGTAAATTTTATTTTTAAATAATGAGAGACCCCTTTAACTCTCATTAAACCATTTTATGAATCCTTAAGTACTTTTTTTATGCTGTAAAAATCTAAATGTGATTTTTCCATGCCAAAGATTTTTATTTTGAATACCATCACTATTTCTACTCAATGGTATTCACCTAAAAATACCTGTAATCATTTTTTTTGGGACTTAAATTTATTTATTCTAAAATAATTGATAATTTAATTAAATGTTATGAAATTTTATCCTATGTAGAATGATCTATGTGGTACACTTATGTATGCACATGATATGAAAGTGACAGGTGTGCTAGAAATTATATAGTGCTCCAATTCATTAGGTAATATTTTAATATCATGAGACATTAGGGATTAGGATGTTTAACTAATCCATCATGGGAATTTTTCCACTATGTTATTATTCCTTGTAGGTTATCCTTGATCTATGTTTATGATTTCAAGTTTAAAGTTGTAGCCAATTTACCATGTTTCTTTTAGTAACAATGTTATATCATTACTCTTTGTTCATGTTTATAATTTCACACCTTTTATATCCCATTGAAATTACTAATTTATAAAATTTAATACTTAATTTATGTTATAATTTATTTTTTCCTTACTAAGCTTTATATCTCACCCCTTTATTATATACGTCCCTGAGTTATCCCATGCAGGTTTAGAGGACTGATGTTTCCTAGGAGCATGTTAAGGAAGTTTTAAATAATGTTATTGTAACCCATGTTCAAGATGTTATGATATGTACCTAATTACCAAAGACACAAGAATTCATGATCTTATGGGTTGTTTCATATGTATTCTTATGTAATAAATCATGAATAAATGTGTAATTAAGACAAGAGTTGTCATAGTTGTTATCTAAAGAAAGTATATATATTTTTGTGATTATGATAAGGAAACTCTATAAATGATTTAGGGATAAAAATAAATATAATAATACATCCCCAAATTTTGGTAAAGTACAGAGGAAGTGGTTTCTAATAAAATGTATCCCTGTATGGATATTACAAGTGGATGTGGATCTAGAACAGACGTACCTAGTGGTAACATCCAAAAACATTGTATTGAGCTAGACTCGATTGGGAACTGGTGTGCAAAAATGAACCATACTGCACACCTAGTTTGAAAAACTTGGGGGATATGATTTGGTAAATTTACAAGATCATTATAAACCATTATTATGGGAACAACAATACCCATGAGAGACTGTGATAGGAAATAGATCATGGATAACATAAACTGAATCCTAAAAATTCACAAGTTAAGGAAATACATTTCATTTATAAATTATCCATTTAAGGATATTGGATTCCAAATAATCTATTTAATAGTTCAAATGTAATAATAACTAATTTTTAATTATTATATCCAATGTACATAAATAAAAGGAACTGAGTAAACAACCAATGTAAAGGGAAATGCGATGATTTTCCCTAATGTGATACTAACTTGATTGGAGAAGGAATCAAAAAATTTATGATGAAAATATCTTAATTGACTCAGGTTTTAAATAGAAACCTAAATCAAGAGGAATTAGAAAATCCCCATAAGAAATAATAAGCTTCAATTGATATATTTATGAGAAAAAAGGCCTTTTACTTTCAATGGATCATTTTATCCCTTAATTGTGGAACAATGGATCAAATCCATTAACATATTCTCTATCCATCAATGTTTCGAGAAAGAGAAGGTAATGCTAGTTGTTTATCATATATAGGGAGAAGTTGATAATTGGTGGATATTGATTAAGAATACTAAAACTGAGGAAGATATCAAAGCGATTGGGTGGAAGGAATTTTAAAAAATATTTTTTAAAAAATGTTTTCCTAACACACTTTGACTTAAAATGGAAAAGTACTTCCTTAACCACAATAAAAACAACGATGTATCCATTGATGTAAATGAGGAAAACTTAAAAAGAATGTAATAATACGCCTCCAGATTTTTCATTACCCCTGAATGAAAAGTTATACACTTCTATAGTGGGATAAAACTATTTCTATGAAAAGACATGGAGACCAGAGACTTTGATTTCTATGAAGAAATTATTTATTATTCCATCAAATTCAAAATGCAGATATCTGAATCTCAAGGGTATCATGTGGATAAAAAGTGGAAAGTAGATTATAATTTCCATAGTGTGATGGAGAAATATAATTGTGGTAAGAAATTTCAACATCCCACTTATCAAAAGTGTAGAAACAAGCACCCTAAAAATTTCTTGAAGGGGGTGATTAAATATTTTAGGTGCGGGAAGGAAGGGAACCTAGATAGCGATTTCCTATGGGAGAAACCCACCAATTTAATGGAAGAGAGGAATGACATAGTCAACCCTTAGACTTTTTCCAATGTTTCAACTTCAATAAACAAGGTAACTTTGAAAACTAATGTACTAATCAAAGGGTGGTCGGTGGAAATAAATTCTAATAACCTCCATGGAAGAGAGGGAGAAGTTATTCCATTAAAACTGCTAAGGTGGATCCTAATTATGAATTGGTGATAGGTTTCCTAGTTATTCATTCAAGAATAGAAAAATTTACCTTTTGATTCTAGTTCTATGCATTCCTTTATATCACAAATGTTTAGTAGAACTATTCAAACACCACCACAAATCATAGAAGCATTGTTGTTGGTGAAAATTGAAAATGGGGAAATTATTTCATACCATTTATATACTCCATCCTTGTCAATATTTGTGGGATAAACTTCCCATCAAACCTTGTGATGTTCCCTTTAGTATAATTGTTTTAATTCTTTGTATGGATAAGATTTCTTTGTAGAGAGCCAAAATAATTTTTTGTGAGAAGGAAATCAATCTCTATATCATAAATCATCCTCAGTTTCTATATAATTACAAGGAAGATGATGAATCTTATTTATCACCAACATATAAATAATGGATACTATCTTCATATGATAAATCTAATATATTTCAAATTATTGAGTCTATGAAAAAGATCATCCTTAAAGACATGCACATTACAAGGGAATACACTGAAGTGTTTCCTGAAGAATTGTATGGTCTTCCTCTATAGAGAGAGGATGAATTTTCAATCAGGATTATACTTGGGGAATTGTTAATATATAAGACTCCATATATGGTTTTTGTGGAACTTGATGAGATGAAGAAACAACTACATGAGACTATGGATGAAGGGTTCATACACCCAAATGATTCACTGTGGGGTGCACCAATCCTCTTCTTCAAGAATAAGGATGGGTTAATGTTCCTTTTCATTGATTATCATGAGATTAAAAAAATCATGGTAAAGAGAAAGTATAATCTTCCACGAATTAGTGATATGTTAGGTATAATATGTGGATCCCAATACTTATCCAAGGTGTATCTATGGTTAGGGTATTATCAAGTAAGGGTGAAATGGAAGATATCCCCAAGAATTATTTTGGTAAAAGGT
Organism: Viscum album; assembly: GCA_963277665.1. Taxonomy (NCBI): domain Eukaryota; kingdom Viridiplantae; phylum Streptophyta; class Magnoliopsida; order Santalales; family Viscaceae; genus Viscum; species Viscum album. The sequence continues at coordinate 1,074,539,603 of OY728134.1, forward strand.
ACGGGAACTGTGAGTTCATAGTAATTCCATTTTAACTCACTAAGTATCCAGAAATATTCATGGAATTTATGAATATAGTATTTAGATATTACTTAGAAAAATATATGTTAGTCTTTATATATGATATTCTAATATACTCAAAAATAAATGAGGAGTATGCGGATCATCTGAGCACTATTCTAAGGAACATATTAAAGGATAATATTTATGCAAAGTATAGAAAATGTTAGTTATAGTTGAATGGAGTCTCATTCTTGGGGAACATTATCATAAGAAATAGGATATCTCTAGACCCTTCAAAGATAGAGGAAATTAAATAATAGTCAAGACTAACATCTTTGAATGATATCCATAGCTTCCATGGACTAGTTGGTTATGATAATCAATTTGTAAAAAAATTATTATGATTTTCAAACCCTCTAACCAAGATAAATCAGAAGGTAGCCAAGTTTGTTTGGAAGAAATAATTTGAATAGATATTTAAGGACATGAAAAAGTGTCTTATCACTACACCTTTACTTACACTACTCGCAAGTGGGGAATTTTTCATGGTATATAGTGATTCTTAAAAGAAGGGATTGTGTTGTGTACTAATGTAGAATGAAAAATTTATAGTCTATGCCTCAAGGTAATTGAATGTTAATTAATAGAAATACCCAATGAATGATATGGATCTAGCTATAGTAACCTTCACATTGAAAATATGGTGGCATTATCTCATTGTGAAGAAGTGTGAAATATATATGGATCATAATAGCCTCAACTATATATTCATGTAGAAAGAGATGAATATTCAACAATGACAATGGTTAGAGATGATTAAAGACTATGAATTGTAAATCCAATACCATTTTGGTAAAGAAAATAAAGTGTAAAATGATCTAAGTAAAATGGATCTAGAAATTTTTTCATTAATGAGAATTGATAAGGATCTAATCTTCTCAGACTTGAAAAGGATGAACATGGGAATCATAAAGTAACACCATAAATCCTTTCACAAATTATTACTCAACCATCAATTATGGAGAATATAAAGGATTATAAAATAGATTATGTGGAAATTCAAAATAAGTTGGAAGTAATGAGAAAAGATAAATCCTCATAGTTTAAAATTAATGAAGATGTAGTTGTAAGATTTGGGTGACGACTATGTGTACCATAAAATCCTAAGCTAAAAAGGGATTTGTTGGATGATGCACATGGCTTAACCTTCTCCATCCATATAGGGAGAAAAAATATGTATCAAGATATATGAGTGTACTTTTTGTGGGAAAATATGAATAAGGATATCATGGAATATACAACAATGTGTCTTATATGTCAGAAAGTGAATGATGAAAGGCAAAAATCCAAGGGGGTGATGCAAACTTTACCCATACCTACATGGAAATGGTAAAGCATAACCATAGACTTTGTCAATGTCCTTACAAATACATGAAGCATAAATAATGTTATATGGGCTATGGTGGATCATATTATAAAGACTTATTACTTCATTTCTGTAAAGACCTGAATTTTTTCCTATAATTTGTTTTAATTATATGGGAATTTTATAATTCCATGAAAGTTGACAGTGCGTGATTCCGAGGCCTAGTGTGCCCAGACTGATTTTTTGAACTTTGTTTTAGGTACGTTCAGTAAACATGTGAGTGGGTTTTTTTAACATTTGAACTAGTGCTTGGAATTGAAATCTGAGGGCATCGTTGAACTCGCAGCGTCGATATTCGCTTAAGGAGACTTCCACCTCAACCATAGTTGGTTGAGGGGAGGAGTTAGTTTTTCAGATTTTAATGGGAGGGTTAGACAAATAATAAAATAAAATAATTAAATTTTATTTAATTTTTTAAACATCCCATTTTAATCATAAATGTGGGGAACATAGGAGGGTGGTCGGGCATTTAATGTTATGAATTAAATGCCCAGTTACACAAAATATGTAACCGCAACTCTCTTTAATTAACAGGGTTCATTATCTCTAAATTAATGAAACAATTTGTTAATTTAGAGTTATTTTATTAACTCTTTTGGAGGGAATTTGAGGGTTGATTTTCTGTTGGTGAAAGGGAGAGGAGGCCTTTGCTGGAGAATCCTCCAACGAAGAACATCCTCTAACAAAGAAATTTTTTTAGATCAAGAACGGGGATGACGTACGAGCTCGGATCAGGAACGTGTTGCAGGAGCAATGAACGTCAACATCTTCATATTCCTCATGATACCTACAATAGACGATTGAGGTAGGGGTGTGTTTATGATTATTCTTCATTAATTTATTTTATGTTGAATCTTTCTCCTCAAGCCACGTGCTACTGATCTAACGCGGAGGGAATGGGCCAAACAAACACAGCCCGATCTCTCAGAATCTTCATTTTTGACGCGTTCTTTACGGTGGAGGGGGACGATGACTAATGTCGGGTCGGTCGCGACAGAGAAAGGTGGAGGCTGACACCCGACTCACCATGTGGAACATGGGCGACCCACATCCGCACCGCCGGTAGTGAATGAGGCCGTGACCCGTCAGCCACGGTAGTGGAAGCACAGTGGCCGACACAGCGGCCAACCACATGGAGGTAGGGCAGTGCACGTCCGCATTGCCGAATGAGCAGGAGGCCATAGCCCGTCGGCCGCGATGGTGTAGGGAGGTGGCCGACACGTAGGACAGCCGCGTGGCGAAGCAGCGGTGCGCATCTGCACCGCCAGAGATGGAGACCACGGCTACTTGGCTGCAGTAGAGGATAGACGACGGCCGACAATGGTGGATGATCGGCGCCCAAATGCACCGTTGGAAGGAGGGCCGTCCATTTCGGCCGACCGCGCCACACCGAGCGGGCCCCGCGTGGCATCTAGCTGCACCATGCAGTGCTACCGAGTTGTCCTATAAGAACGGTCCAACAGACTGCTCGACTGACCTAGGTGGAGCTCCTCCCCTCCCAGGTGGTGGCTAGGGTAGATCCCATCATGAGCCCCCCCCCCCCCCCGACCACGGGCTGCATCGCAGGCCGCACCTAGCGGGTTGCTCCGCAGCGGGCGACCCCCTTTGTGGGCTGGTCGGGACCACAACCCTATGGGATGAGCCTGCCACAGTCCAGCCCATCTAGGCGGTACCGGGACTGGGTTGGGCCGACCAAAACCTGGTCAAGTCGGCCCAGGCCGGGTCAGCCCCGACTGGGTCAGATCAGACCCAGGCCCATCCAGACCTAGTTACGCCTTTTTAGCCGTATCTTGAGAACCATACATCCATTTGAAAAACTGTATGTGGAGCCAGAATCCCTTGATCGAGATGGTACTTTTGGTAGACTCTACTTGATTTTTGGATAACGTTGGAGTATGATCGGGTTGGATCGATCCCGAATCCAACTGGGCCCTCAGAACGGAAACACTAATAACTTATAGACCGGGCGTCCGATTGATGCACCGTCTATCGCGTTGGATCACATATGATGTGAGGGACCATTGGGATACTTTTTCGTGTGACTTAGTAGAAGATTAAGTATCTTCCAATGTCTTGGGGAGCAGAACCTCCTAGAATCAAGCATTCTTAGTGCAGAAACCCAGTGGCTGGTTGTACTTGAAGAATCTTCAAATCCTATGTGGGTCAGCGCTCAACAATTCTGTGTGGGTTAGCGCATACTGATTCTATGTGGGTCAATGTATACTGATCTTTTGTAGGTCATCTCCAGATCCTGTGTGGGTCATCTTCAGATCATGTGTGGGTCATATTCAATAATATGTGGGTCAATAGTAGAGTTTCTCGATGAAAAAATTTGATCTAGCAATACAACTACTTATCTATACTTTTGTACTTATGTTATACCTGGTGTGAGCTGAGTCTTTACCTTTGTAGTATTCTTCTCTGTGGCTTTACATTTGTGTTACTTAACTTTATGGTATTCTTCTGTGTTGATTTACTTCGGTGGTACTTACCTTTGTGGTATTCTTCTATGCGGTGTTACCTTTGTGGTACGTACCTTCGTGGTGATACCTTTGTGGTATTCTTCTGTGTGTATTTACCTTTTTGGTACTTAGATTTTTGGTGTTATCTTTGTGGTAATCTTCCTCTGTGGAACAGTTGAGCTATTGGCTAATGGATTTTGGCTTTGTGTTTCCTCATGAGTGAGATGGGTATACTTGATAACTTAGGCATATGTATGGTCATATGCCTAAGTATGTTTGACTATTGTTTCCATTCTTATGGTTTATCCTTTTTGGATTTTGAGATACCTTTAGGGGTCTCGGGGTCTCTACTGAGTGTTGTTATACTCACCCCTGCATGGGCTATGCCCATACCTTGCTGTCTCTTATGTAGAAGATGGATAGCACAGACTGAGGACAAGGGTATCCAGACTAGAGGATGCTCGGAGGTGGACCTTAGATGAGGCATACCATAGAGAAGACAGTTTGAGAGCTGTACCTACCCTCCAGGTAGGATCCTTGGTGGGTGTTCACTGGAGCTGTTTTCAGTTTTACCCATACTTTCCAGTATTACTTGTACTTTCCAGTTGGGCATGTATTTTGGCTCCCTTTACTTTCTTATACACACTCTTTTTACTATACAGTTTACTTTGTTATCGTATCTTTCTATGTGCTTGGTTTGTGTGAGTCTACAGGTTTAAAGGCAATGCCTTCCTAGTTTTAGGTAAATGCTTTTCTGGTGCTAGTCACTAGCCCCTAGCCTATAGAAAGTGGGTTAGGGGTATTCACAGCACGGGCCCTGGGGGACAGGTCATGAAAATTTGGTGTAAGAGGATTTCATTTCTACCGAAGAACTAGAAATCTGAAATTTCTATGTGGAAATAGTGTTAAGTGTGATGATTGTGGTTTTCAGTTCAAGGAGTCCAATGTTGGTGCGGCAGCCGACGTATCCATACACCAGGACCCTGACTTCTGATTTCCAACTCAGTGCATTAAAACACTAATTGTGTGTGTTTTTTGAAAAGTTTTCTTTGTGATGTCTTTGATTCAGCTCACCAGGTATAACTTATTAACCATGGAACACCTGTTTCTTTCAGGATGCCTCCACAGAGATAGCTGGTCAGGGTTCCAGGAAGAGTACGCGATGACAACCCAACGAGGGACGAGGCTTTGGTGTAGGGCCCCCTTATGAAAATTCTACCACTGAGTGGTATACCAACAACACCACTACCCGTTGGATAGTCGATGCCTCCAGCCCTAGAAGCAGAGGATGCATGCCGCTTGAGTGTGTTGCACGAGTTCCTGTGCCAGAGGCCATTTAGGTTCCAGGGCAAGATGGATCCATAGGCGGCTGAGGACTAGATAGAGGATGTGGTTAGAGTTTTTTGATTGGTAGGGAAACCAGCTTATCTATTGGTGATCCTTTCCACCACCCTTCTTTAGGAAGCAACGGGAATATGGTGGATCTTTATGCTCCAGGTTCTTAATGAGATCACTCTCATCTGGGTGAACTTAGAGAGCCTCTTAAGGGCAGAGTTCATCCCAGCGAACTTATTCTCAATGTGCATACAGAAGCTTCTCCACTTATAGTAGGGTATCATGACCGTGGCTCGGTATTCAGTGAGGTTCACCGACCTCTCGCACTACTCCACTGACATGGTGCGGGAACCTTTATTCAGGGATTGAACCTTCAAGGAGGGGATTAGACGGGAGATTAGATATTTGATTATTTCTATCAGCATCCTGATGTAGGTGAGGCTATTAGAGCGAGCACTCTTAGTGGAGAGCTTCATTGCTGAGCAATCACCGACAGTGAGACCCACCACTAGACGCTATGTAGCATAAACATCTGCAGCAGGAAGAAGAAAGATGACGCAGAGGTATAAGAGGACCAGACCTATAGGTGGACAACCACTGGATATAGGGTTAGTGGTGTGGGGATCTCGAGATAGTGTAGGACAGGTGAGGAACATGTATTTTTACTCATGCAGTGGGCAGGGTCACATGGCTCGTGACTTCCCGACCCACCATATAGATGACCAGTAGATGGTCGAAGGACCGCCTGGGATGAGGAAAATATTCAATCCAGGAGTTCCATAGGCAGGAGGCAGACGTGGCAGAGGAGCAGGTCGTACAACAGGCGATGGGTGGCGATTCGAGGTTCTACCGCCACCACCACCAGGTGGTCCACCCCTACAATAGAAAACAGGTGGAAAGGGACGAGCTCAGCTTCAAGATGCTGAGGCCTACGACCACGATGCTCCGAAAATGATACGAGGTAGGATCTATGTCTGCTCCACCATATTTACAGTAATTATAGACACAAGTGTTATTCGTTATTTTATTTCCACGACCCTTGTTCGGAGCACAGAGATTCTGGTGGAGCCGTTGGCTCGATCCTTACGGCTAGAGACTCCTACGAGAGAAGATTAAATGATTACGCACTGGTGTTGGTAGTGTGAGATTACTCTAGGAGGAGATAGATTTAGTTGGGATCTTTTATTAGTAGCATCGAGTCCTTACGACGTTATCTTGGGTATGGACTGGTTATCCACATTCCATGCTCAGATCAACAGTGTTAGGCACAAAGTGTGGTGTGTCTACATGAATGGGATCAGGTTTTCCTTTACCAGCGAGAAGGGAACCTTTGAAGCATAGGATGGACTTAACCGGAGGAGGGTGCAGCCGATTACACATCAGTTGGCTAGGATTACCCTTAGAGTAGTTGATATTGAGATTCTGAGGTATCCAATAGTGGTGGACCAGTATGATGATGTTTTCCCAAATGATGTTCCAGGTCTATCTACTCGCAGAGAGGTGAAATTTTATATGGAATTGTACACTGGGACAACACCGATATCTACACCAGCATATCGGATGGATCTCGTGGAGTTTCGAGAGATGCGAGTACAGCTGGAGAACATGTAGAACAAGGGGTTCATTAGGCTTAGTGTTTCTCCTTGAGATGATCTGATTTTGTTCGCAAATAAGGTAGATGAGAGTTTGAGAGTCTGTGTGGACTATCGGTGCCTGAACCAGGTGACCGTCAAGAACAATTTACCACTCCCTAGGATTGACGATCTCTCTGATCAGCTGAGGGGAGCATGATGGTTTTCAATGATAGACCTCAGATCAGGCTATCACCAGCTCAGGGTATGAGACGAGGATGTGAAGAAGACGACCTTCAGATATTGGTATGGCCATTATGAGTTCTTGGTTATGCCATTCGGCATGACCAATGACCCAGCAGTGTTCATGGGACTCATGAACATGATCTTCCAGCCATACATCGACCACTTTTTGGTTGTCTTCATCGATGACATTCTGATATACTCAACTATAGAGGAGGAGCACTCCCATCATTTTTAGATAGTTATGGTCACACTCTGAGAGAACCAACTTTATGGGAAGCTCACGAAGTGCTAGTTCTGGATCCGAGAGGTTCACTTTCTGGGACACGTCATCTTGGAAGCTGGAGTTTTGGTGGATCCAGTGAAGATTGAGGCTATGCTTTCTTAGGAGCCACCCTGAAGCATGACAGAAGTGTGGCGTTTCCTGGGTTTGTCCGGTTACTACCGAAGGTTTGTGACAGACTTTTCAAGAGTTACGGCACCCTTATCAGTGTTGAAGAAGAAGGGGAAATTGTTCATGTTATTGGAGAGATTCCATAAGAGTTTCCAGGATCTGAGGCAGAGACTGACGAGTGCCCCCATCTTGAGTCTACCGGAGGAGGGTGTAGGGTATGTAGTCTAATAAAACGCATCAGGGACTAGGCTCAGATGTGTCTTGATGCAGGAGTGAGCAGTGATCATGTATGGTTCTCGACAACTGATACAACATGAGTAAAACCACGCTAACCATGACCTGGAGTTGGTAGTAGTGTTCTTCGCCTTGAATATGTGTGACATTACTTAATGGTCGAATGTTTTATAGTCTACTCAGATCACAAGAGTCTCAGGTATATCTTCTCTCAAAAGGACCTGAACATGAGACAATGACGTTGGCTTGAGTTCCTCTAGGACTATGACATCGATACAGTCTATACTTGTGGGAAGGGGAACGTAGTAATAGATGCACTCAGTAGGAGTTCTGGTATACAGTTGATGAGTGAGGTGACAGAGCAGCTAGCCACTTTGTAGATATCCTACGTGGATTGAGATGGATCAGCTTATCTTCAGTCTTTGACAGTCACTCCACCACTCCTTCGGTGAGTCAGGGAGGTGCAACTTGGGGACACTGATTGTGAGGCTCAACGTACTCAAATATCCACATTACATGCACCTAATGGATTTTGTGAAGGAGGGGAGCACCTCATCCTTTTTAGAGGACATAATATGGTACTAGTAAAACTTAGGGAGGAAGTGTTGAGGGATTTCCATACATCCCCTCTAGCGGTACATCCAAGAGTGTAAAATATGTGCTAGGACCTTCGGCGTCAGCACTGGTGGCCGAGAATGAAGAAATTTGTATCAGAGTTTGTCGCATGATGCCTCACTTTTCAGTAAGTGAAGGCAGATCATCAGGTTCCAGAAGGCTTAGTGCATCCACTATAGTTTTCAGTGTTGAAGTTGGATTGAATTTCCATGGACTTCATGGTAGGACTACCACGCACATCCAAGGGACATGATTCCATCTGGGTGATCGTTGATTGACTCACCAAGTCGGCCCACTTTCTACATATCAGAGAGCAGGGATCAGTAGTGATCTTGGGATGCCTCTATGTACAGGAGACTGTGTGGCTTCATAGGGTGCCATCTACGATTGTCTCTGATCGTGATTCACGTTTTAATTCCGGGTTATGGAAGGGGTTGCAGGAGGAATTCGGGACACAACTTCGGTTGAGCACTGACTTCCACACTTAGATGGATAGTCAAAAAGAGAAGACCATTCAAACTCTTGAGGACATGTTGCGTGCTTGTGTCCTTGATTTCAGCCATATTTGAGAGGATCACTTTCCCTTGGTGGAGTTCTCATACAACAACAGTTATCACTCCACTATCGGTATGGAACCATTCGAGGCATTGTATGGTCGACCTTGTAGATCACCTCTGTGCTGGACTAACCTGGGGGAGTCAGCACTCATGGGACCAGAGATGATACAGGCTACCACAGAGAAGGTTCAGATCATCCAGGAGCATATGGAGACTACACAGAGCAGACAAACGTCTTATTTTGATAGGAGACAGATACCTCTAGAGTTTGAGGATGGTGACCATGTATTTCAATGGGTCTCACCTCGATGAGGTTTGTAGAGATTTGGCCAGGGTGGAAAGTTTTTTCCGAGGTCCATCGGACCCTTTCAAGTTATCAGTAGAGTTGGAGAGGTGTCTTACTGTTTAGCTCTTCCACCTCAGTTGCACCGAGTGCATGAAGCTTTCCACGTATCCCTGCTGAGGGGATACACACATGATTCTTTTCACATCATTGACAGGGGTGATATGGGCATCGATAATGGGGTGACGTTTTCGAAGGTTCCAGTAGAGATTTAGGATCGATAGGAGAGAGTCCTACGTGGGTGATCACTACCTCTGGTGCGCGTACGATGGTAGCACAAGAACCTCCATGAGAGAACATGGGAGATTGAGGCTCATATTTGTGCACAGTACCCCCACTTGTTTCCCTAGTTTGTGTTGTGGATTTCAGGGGTGAAAATCCCTGTGGTGGGGAGAATGTAAAGACCCTGATTTTTTCATGTAATTTTTTTAATTATATGAGAATATTACGAGTCCTAAAAAATTGAAGGCTCATGATTCCGAGGCCTGGTGTGTCTGGAATGAATTTCTAAACCTTTTTTAGGTACGTTCAGTAAATGTACGAGCAAGTTTTTTTTAACTTCTGAACTAGTGGTCAGAATTGAAATACAAGGGCACTTTTGAACTCATATTACCCATATTCGCTTAAGGAGACCTTCACCTTGACCATAGTAGGTCGAGGTGAGGAGTTATTTTTTCAGATTTTCATGGGAGTAAATGTCCAGTTACACAAAATATGTAACCACAACTCTCTTTATTTAATAGGGTTCATTAAACTTAAATTACTGAAACAACTTGTTAATTAAGAGTTATTTTATTAACTTTTTTGAAGGGAATTGAGGGTTGTTTTTTTGTTGGTGAAAGGGAGAGGAGGCCTTTGTTGGAGAATCCTCCAATGAAGAACATCCTCTAAAAAATAACTTTCTTCATATCAAGAATGAGGATGAAGCACAGGCTCGGATCGGGAAGGTGTTGCAGAAAAAACAAACGTTGGAGACTTCATCTTCCTCCTCACGACACCTCCAATGGATGATCGAGGTAGGGGTGTGTTTATGATTATTCTTCATTAATTTATTTTACATTGAATCTTTCTCCTCAAGTCGTCTTCTACCGATCTAACATGGAGGGTATGGGACAAACGAACATGGCTCGATCCCTCCACCTCTTCATTGTTGACGCGTTCTTCATGGAAGAGGTGGACGACGATCGGTGCCAGGTTGGCCATGGCAGAGAAAGATGGTAGCCAGCACCCGGCCGACCACATGGAACCGGGCGTCATGTGTATGCGCCAACGGTAGTAAAGTAGGCCGCGGCCCGTCATCCGCAGTGGTGGAAGCACAGCGGCCAACAGCATAGAGGTAGGGTGGAATGCGTCTGCGCTACCAGATGAGCAGGAGGCCACAGCCCGTCGGCCGTAGCGTAGTAGGGTGGCGGCCGACACGCTGGTCTGCCACTTGAAGAAGCCATGGCTCGCGTCCGCACCACCGGAGCTAGAGACCGCGGCTGCTTGGCCACAACAGAGGGCGGAGGGCGGCCAACATCCGGCTGGCCATAGTGGAGGAGCAGAGCGTGACTGTGCTGCTGGAAAGAGGGCCATCTGTTTTGGCTAGCCGCGTCATGATGAACGGTACCCCTCTAGTGGTTCCCACGTTCCATCCAGCGGCGCCCCCATGTTGGCTGAGCCGAACGGTCCAGCGGACCGTTCGGGTGACCTCGGTGGAGCGCCACCCCTACCGGGTGGCTTCTAGGGAGGACCCCAACATGAGGGGCCACCCCAACCACGAGCTTCACCGCTGGCCCCGCTAGCGAGCCACACCCAACGAGCAGGGCTGAGCCACCCCCTTCACGGGCCAGTCCAGACCGCATCCCAGTGGGTAGGGCTTGATGCGGCCCAGCCCATCCGAGCGAGACCCAGACTGAGTCAGGCGGACCCAAATAGGGTTGGGTCGGCCTAAGCTGGGTCAGGTCGGGTCGGGTCTGACCGGGTCAGACCATACCCAGACCCATCGGGACCTAGATACGCCTTTTTGGTCGTATCTTGGGAATCGGGCATCCGTTTGAAGGACTGTCTGCGGCGCGAGAATCCTTGGATCGGGATGTTCCTTTTGGTATAATACACTTGAGTTTTGGATAAATTTGGATTATGAACAGGTTGGATTGAACCAGAATCCAACCGAGCCCTTGGAACCAAAACACTAATAACTTATAGACCAGGCATTCGATTGACACACCATCTTTTGCATTGGGTCCCTTTTGACGTGACCGACCTTTGGGATACTTCTTCGTGGGAATTTGTATCAGATGAAGTATCGATCTATGTCTTGGGGAGCGGAACCTCTGGAATCAAGCATGATTAGTTTAGAAACCCATTGGATGGCTGTACTTGAAGAATCTTCATATCCTGTGTGGGTCAGTGCTTAGCGATCCTATGTGGGTCATCTCCATATCCAGTGTGGGTCATCTTCAGATATTTTGTGGTTCATCTTTGATCCTTTGTTGGTCAACAATAGATCTTCTCAACGAACAATAATGATCTATCAATACATCTAATCATCTATACTTTCATACTTAAGTTATACCTGGTGCGAGCTTAGTCTTTACCCTTTGTGGTACTTACCGTTGTGTTATTCTTCTGTGTGGATTTACCTTTGTGGTACTTACCTTTGTGGTATTCTTCTGTCTGGAGTTACCTTTGTGTTACTAACCTTCGTGGTGATACCTTTGTGGTATTATTCTGTTTGTCTTTACCTTTGTGGTACTTACCTTTTTGGTGTTACCTTTGTGGTAATCTTCATCCGTAGAACAGTTGAGTTTTTGGCTAAAGGATTTGGGCCTTGTGTTTCCTCATGAATGAGATGGGTAACTTAGGCATACGTGTGGGCATATTCCCAAGTAGGGTTTACTATTGTTTCCATGCTTATGGTTTATCCTTTGGGGATTTTGAGAGACCTTCGGGGGTCTCAAGGTCCCTACTAAGTAATGTTATACTCACCCCTACACGGGCTATGCCCGCACCTTCACTACCACAAAAACAGTTTTTCGCAGCGCCCACTTTTATCAGCGCTAACGAAAAAGCGCTGATAAAGGGGGGTCCCTTTATCAGCGCTCAAAAAGCGCTGATAATGGGTGCCTTTATCAGCGCTTTTTTTTAGCGCTGATAAAGGGACCCCCCTTTATTAGCACTTTTGTTAGCACTGATAAAGGGCCCCCCTTTATCAGCGCTTGCTTAGTAGCGCTGATAAAGGGTCGACTTCAAATATATATATATATATATATTAATATATAAATATAGTTATATTGTTATATAAATATAATATATAGTTTTTAAATATATTTTAGATAAGTATAAATGTACATTTACACTTATTATACTTAATATTTAAGATATTTAGTGAAAATGACTTCTTAAAAAATTAAAAAAATATTTTTAATTAATATTTTGATAATCATTATGGAGTAATAGTCATTTAATAACAATTTGAGTACTAAAAAAATTACAAAAAATTAAAAAAAGATCCAAAATATGTTGAAAACGCAACTCAAACTTCAAACGGCCATAACTTTTGATCCGGGTGTCCGTTTGAGCTCTACCACATATCAAATCGAAGCCTACGACGAGATCTACGTCGCTTTGACTCGGGGGGACCCCAGTCAAGCGATTTTTGAGGCCAAAAGAGGCCCAGCAGGCCTCCAAAACTGAGTTTTTTTGTCGGGGTACCCCGATTTTTTAACATTTTGTGGATTTTCACCCTCGTTTAAGGGGGTATTATTGGATTTTTTTGGTGGGGTTTGAATTTATTCCAAGGTATTACATTCATATTAATATTATGTATTTGAAATTTCATCATTTTTTATAATGCACTGCAATTTATAATCAAATATATAACAATATATTCATATTTTTTAAATATTCACACCTAAAAATTTAATTATAAATATAAATAATAAAATATATTTACATATAAAATATATTAGCTTTATCTAAATAATAACTAACATCCATTTTATTTAAAATACCAATATATGAATATTTATATACCTATATATTAATCTAACTATATATATATATATTAATCTAACTATATATATATATATTAATATAATAACTATATATATATTAATATAACTACATATATATATTAGTATTACTATAAATATATATATTAATATCACCATAAATATATATATTAATATCACTATATATATCTTAATATAACTATATAAATATATATTCATATAACTATATATATGTTAATATAACTATATATATGTTAATATAACTATATATATGTTAATATAACTATATATATGTTAATATAACTATATATATGTTAATATAACTATATATTAATATAAATATATATTACTATACAAATAAATATAACTATATATATATATATAGATATAGATATATATTAATACCACTATATATATATATTAATATTACTATATATATTATAATATAACTATATATATATTATAATATAACTATATATATATTATAATATAACTATATATATATATATATTAATATAAATATATATTACTATACGAATAAATATAACTAAATATATAAATATATATATATAGAGATATCATGAATTATAAAGCAAATCAAAATAGAGTAGTGGTAAGGGCTTAGGCGCGCAGGGGGGAGGTCTCGAGTTCAAATCCTGGTGGAGGCAGGGGTGCGCGTGCATGGGGAATATTGGAGCAAGCACTGTTAAAGGGTGGAGGGGGTGCGTGGGGTTCGTGGGGTGTTGTATAGGGGCCGAAAAGTGCTGTAAAAGGGGGGGTTCAAGTGCTATAAAAGCCCCCCCCCCCCCCCCGATTGGCAGTATTTTTTAAATTTTTTAAATTTTTTTAAATTTTTTTAAATTTTTTTAAATTTTTTTAACTTTTATCAGCGCTTTTTTAAAAGCGCTGATAAAAGGGTCCTTTATCAGCGCTAAAACGAGAGCGCTGATAAAGGAAGCACTGATATAGGACCCCTTTATCAGCGCTGATAAAAGGGGTCTTTTATCAGCGCTTTTTTTAGCGCTAATAAAGGGGTCCTATATCAGCGCTTTTCGGAGCGCTGATAAAGGGGACCCCCCCCCCCCCTTTATCTACGCTGTCTTTATCAGCGCATTTCTAGCACTGATAAAAGCCATTTTTAGCGCTGATAAAGGCCGTGTTTGTAGTAGTGCTTATTTTGTCTTGTGCAGATGATAGAAAATGCTGACTGAGTACGAGGGTATTATGACTGGATTTTGCTCGGAGGTGTACCTTTGACGAGGCGTACTACAGAGACGACCATTTGAGAGTTGTACCTACCCTTCAGGTAGGATCCTTGTTGGGTGTTCACAGGAGCTATTTTCAGTTTTACTAGTACTTTCTAGTCTTACTTGTACTTTTCAATTGGGCTTGTATTCTGGATCCCTTTACATACTGTACACAATATTTTTACTGTACACTTTACTTTGTGCTCATATATTGATGTGTGCTTGGTTTGTGTGAGTATACAGGTTTAAAGGCAATGCCTTCCTAGTTTTAGGGATATGCCTTTCTAGTGATAGTCGCCAGCCCCTGGCCTATTAAAGGCGGGCTTGGGGTAGTCACGACATGGGCCCCAGGGGACGGGTCATGACTATTTCAATTCAACAGGACTTCTTACTTGATCAACATGAAGTGATATACATTAGATAAGTGTTGAGGTTGGATGGAACCCCACTAATGATTATATCTAATCAAGATCCAAGATTTACCAATGCGTTATGGAAAATTATCACACATGATATAATTATAGAGTTTAACTTCAACGTGTCTTATCACCCTCAAACATATGGTCAATCTGGGTATACTATCCATACACTCAATGACATGTTGATATAACTCTTAATGGACTTCAAATGAAAATGGGATCAATATATTCCTCTAGTCGAGTTCTCATGTAATAATTGTTTCCAATAAATTATACAAATGTCTCCCTAAGAATCCCTTTTTGGGAAGAGGTGCATAACACCTACATACTAGGATAAATTTTGTGAAAAAAACTGTTGGGTCCTGAAGTGGTTGAGGAAATGGTGAAAAAGGTTTAGACCATTCAACAACACATCATGAATTCTCAAAGTCGGCAGAAGATTTATGATGACAAGCATTGATGAGACCCAGTGTTTCAGTTCGGAGATAAGGTATTCCTCCACATATATCTATGGAATAATGTTATGATATTTGGTAAGATGAGAAAGCTTAGTCCAAGATACATTAGTCCCTTTAAGACCCTTGATCGCATTGGACTGGTGACCTATCAACTAGCACTCCTATATAACCTATCTAAAGTATATGATGTTTTACATGTATACCTATTGGGGAATTACATACTAGACCCCATACATGTACTTAATTCAGAGGTGGTACGGTTGGGGAATTATCTTACATATGAAGAGAATCCAGTGAAGATCCTAAAACATATAGAAAAAGTTCTATGAAATAAGACAATACATATAGTCAAAGTTATGTGGAGAAATCACAAGTTTGAAGAAGAGATGTGGGATCCATAGGAGGTGATGAAATAGAATTAGCCTAATCTATTTTAATTTTTGAAATGAAAATTTTGATGGAAATTTTTCTTGGGGGAGGGGGAGATTATAATGACTTTAAATTTTATAAATAAAATTTCCGTTAAATGACCTATTATGTATTATGGTTATAGAAAACTCATACACTTATTTGGACTTATTATATCATATCATATTTAAAGGAATATTAAGTATCATAACCATTGATAATATATCCATTGAACAATGATCATTTGATTCGTATAAATATAGGGTTTTGATAAATCCAATCGATATAGACAAATGAAGTGATGACCTACAACAAATGGATTGTACCGTATAAATAACATTCATAAGATTTTACAAGGGAGATAACATCAATGGTATCTTCCCTTGACAAAGCCCAAGCTATGATCCAACAACTAAATATTAAGAGAAATCTATTGTGGATAATTTTAAGCTCATCGAGATCTTGGCCCAAACCATGTACGTTGAAGCACCCCATGAAAATATCACCATTGCACACCTTACCATAAGGGAATTTGATGGTGTAATAAATAGATATGTATCAATACCCTAATAATATGAATATATATATATATATATTATTTTTAATATAATAATTTCTATATTTAATTCTTATTATTTCTACCTTATAAATGATTTTGATTTTGATTTTGATTCGATAAAAAAATTGTATTTTTGGGTAATAAGTAATTTCAATTAACACATTCCTTTTGATAAATTAATGATTTTATGAAATAAATGATATTTTAGTAAAATATTACTATTAAATAATATTAATTAAGTATATTTTTTAATATATTTTTACGAATTCAAAAGAAATAAATTTTATAAGGGTTTGAAAACTCTTTTTGTTAAAAAAACCACCATTTCTCAATAAATTCCGATTCATATTTTAAAATTGAAAATTAAAATATTTTTAAAATTATTTGGATAAAATAAATATTATTTTTGGAATCAAAACATATAAATTATCCAATAATTAATTTTACATAATTGTTTGAGACAACCAAACTTTTGGGTTAAAATTAGATACGATATAAATATACGTTGTGTATCATGACATCCTACTGACCAAAAGTGATGTAATAAATTATATTAAGGTTATGAAAGACCAAATATATGTTTACCATTTAAAATAATTTTATTTCTACTATATTTAATTAATTTTATAAATCCTTTTTGAATCCTAAAAAACCCATATTATATTTTATGTTTTTAAAATCATATTTTATGAACATGAATCACTTACACATAACCAAGGGTTATATTTTCACCATTTGATCACTTGGCCCTATAAAATAATTAAATACACTTATATTTGGAAGAAACCTTGGGAAAATCCCATGGGAAAGTTTGTGGTTTTCATTACTTTATTATATAGAGTCCAAAACCCGCGTTTGAGAAATAATAAAGAAGTCCCCTCTCTTTTCCTATATAAACCCACACAACATCTCCTTACTCATTAATAAAAAACCATTAATCATGTTCTTACTCCTATATTTCTTCTATAGAGTCTTCCCAAGGTTCATCTAAACTCCCTAGAAGCTCATCCCAAGCTTTTGGAATCACCCTCTCAAGATAAGAGATCATTTCATAATTATATTTATTCAAGCATATTATTCATTTTAAACCTTTTATTTCCAATTCCTAATGTAGTAATATGTTTTTAAAAATCTATATTACTGTAAATTTTATTTCCAAATAATTATATACCACTTTCTATCATATTCAACCATTTTATTAATCCTTAAGTACCATCATTATTCTATTGAAATATCACTTTGATATTTCCATACAAAAAATTTTTATTATGAATACCATCACTACTTCCACTCAAGGGTATTCACCCAGACATACCTATACAGCTTTTATTAGGTATATACATGTATTTATTCCACACTCCGTGAATATGTAATTAACTTTTATGAAATACGATTCTATGTTGAATGATCTATGTAGCACACTTATGCATATACATGATATGAAAGCGATTGGAGCACCCAAAATTATATAATGCTCCAATGTAATGGGTAATGTTTTAGTCTCATGAGAGATCATGCAATGGATTAGGGAGTGAACCTAATCAATCATGGGAATTTTTCCACCATGTTTTTATTTCTTGGTGGTTAGCCTTGACCTATGTTTATGCTTTCATGTTTAAGTTTTTGTCACTTTCCCATGATGCCTTCATGTTATCATGATATATCATGACTTTTTATTAAATTTTATGATTCTCACCCCTTTTATGTAATATCCCAACATAGGTTCCACACAACAGTGCTCCAATCCTATTCACTATGTTATCTCAAGCATGCCTCTCTATATTCCATAGGCTTTCGACTAGCAGTGAGGGCATAATATCAATCATGGAGAGACTATACCCTCTTTATCAAGGTAGCACAAAATCAGAAAGAAAGTAAGAGATAACCAGATAATAATAACCAATAATTATAAATACTTGTATCATATGATGACTAAAGTAATAAATACAATATCTAACTAAACATTAGATATTTCATACCATATAGTGTCAAGTGTCAATATAAAAAAACCAAAATAAATATACACTAAAAACACTCAAGCAGGTTCCAAATCACATCTGGTTCCCTCAACCATGATCCATCCCATATCAACCATCTAATACAAGGACTTTTCTCTTAATCTCTTATATAACCATGAAATCTATTTGGGTACCGATCTGGTAGCCTGAGTAGGTTGCGAGTACAAATCAGTAGGCCACCACCAATTAAATCTCAAACAATATCTTGTATATAACATTATATGAAATTTTATAAAGAATAAAATGCATGAAATAAATTAAACAATTTACATTTATTCAATTATCCTTTATTTAACCACATAAACCCTTGGGTTCGGGAGGACACCCAAACCTCAATACTGACTTCGTCCCATGCTGGAGTGTGAACCATATCACATTATCATTTCACCAATTATCATTTCACATGGGCTTTCATTATCCGTTTCAAATCAATTTATTCATATTACGGACAAATGGAGCCATAGTCCAATGCTGATATCATGGGCGTAGAAAGTCGTGTCTAGAACCCCATGGGTATTTGGAGCATTAGTCCCTGTCTCACACCCCATGGGTATTTGGATCATCATTTCCTGTACCCTAAAATAATATTTGTATGCATGCAATTGGTCCTAAACACCATGTCCAGTGCCCCATGGGTATTTGGAGTGTCAATTTATGTCCCACACCCCATATATAAAACAAACACACATTTCAATATATCACATGTGTAAAAATATCACATGTATCACCATATACAATTAATTAATTCACTAATTAATTCATCCAACTCAACAATCGCATATTCACATCATTCCATTAATTAATTCAACAATTAATTAATCAAATTAATTCCTTTAATTAATTCAACAATTAATTAATCAACTCAATTCCATTAATTAATTAAAAAATTAATTAATCACATCAATCCCATTAATTAATTAAAAAATTAATTAATCACCATTAAATAATTCAAATTTCCCAACAATTTATTCTATAAATAATTATTCCAATTCAATCAATTCAATATCCCCAATTTCAAATTCCCTTAATTAATTAAGTTACCAATATAATTAACTTCAATTAAATAAAATCAATTTCTAATCAACCAATATAAATTCTACAATTTCATACACGTAATTGAAATCAATACTTTAGGATTTTAATTTAAACCACCTACCTCAAAAACAGTGATAAACGCTCGCCAACAGATATCCCCAATTTGATTGGAATAACCCTAATCATGAAGAAGTTAGAGATCTGGATTCAAATCCTAGATCCAAGATCAACCAAAACAAGATATATTAGAGTTAGTTATAGATCTAAATCCAATAGGGGAAAAAACCTTCAACAAATAGAAGATGAATGGGAATGAGACGGGGAACTAATCGGGATGAGATTCAGTTACTGGGAGAGGTGCATATCTTCGATATGGAGTTTGAATCATAAAGAACGGTGCTGGGAGCCTTATGAATTCATATAGGATCCTTTAAAAATGATAGGCAAAGTTTATGTCTAATTTGGGGCTAAATTTGGGTTAATATGGGGGTTTGGGTAATTTTAAAACCAGTTTTCAGTTTATTTAAAAATCCATGTATGGTTTTTTAGGCAGGGGCGCATGGTTTTCCAAACTGCACAACTCTTTTAAGGGTGTGAATTGTTTCTCCCAAGGGGGATCATGGTTCAAGAAACAGTTCACCAACCATGCAATGCCCCCTCTTTCTAGGGTTGCATAGTTTACTGGGCCATAACGCATGGTTTGGGAAAATTGTGTGCCAATTGTATACTAACCTTTTTCCTTCCAATTTTCAAAATTTCACCCAAAAAAATCCCAAGAAATAACCTAAAAAAATTACTCAAAACTAGGAAAAAGAGTACCTATAAACATGCTTGGGAAATATCCGAAAAAGTTCAGATTCTTACAATCCCCCCACTTTATAACAGCTCATCCTCGAGATGTACTCCCAAGCATCTGTAAGATTTTTGTTCAAAAATATCAGGCCACTGGGCCCTCAAATATATTTCTCTCTCCCATGTTTCCTCTTGAATATGGCCATGTTTCCATAGTACATGAACTATCAGAAAATTCTTTCCCTGGAAAACTTTTTTACTGTGATCCAAAACTCACATCAGATGATCCTCAAAGGACGCATCAGTATCTTTCTCAACATCATACACATAGATCACATGGAAATGTTAAAGGTGATACCACCTAAGTTGTGACACATAAAAAATTTCATGCATATAATTATACCTCAATGGAAGAGCCAATCGGTACACTGCCAGCCATATTTTATCCACAACCTCTAATGGTCCAAAAAACTTCGGCATCAACATGCCCTATCTCTATATCCTATAGTGTCACAACCTAGGATATTCCCAAATAATTCATGAAACCCCTCTATAAACTCTAGGGGTTATCGACATATTTCAATATATGACTTATATATACTCTGATCTATATCCATATGCTTCTGAATCAACTGAACCCACTCTGAATTCTCATGTACGAGACTCAGTCCCAAGAATTTTGACTCACCTTCCTCCATCCATCATATAGGTGATCTATATGGCCTACCATAAAGTTCCTTGTATTGTGTCATCTAAATAGTTTCCTGATAACTTTTGTTTTAGGTGAACTCCAGCAAAGCTAGGTTCTTCTCCCGATACCCATTGAAGTCTAGGATAGACACTCATAGCATATCCTGAAGTACCTAAATAGTATTCTCCGACTACCCATATTTCTATGGGTGGAAAGTCATACTCAATAAAACCTATAAAATGAAATCGTATTTTTCCTCATACCCTGATTACATGTTCCTAACTATAGACTTTCATTATTTCTATCATCTCTACTTTGTAAAGATAAGTACAAAGAAATTCTTGAGGGCTTTAACAGTAAGGTTTTGATGACTCTATGACTGTGGGTAGGTTGGTAAAAATTGAAAATCAAGATAAAAATAAGGGTAATATCTGAAGCATAATGCATGAATGTCAAGATAAGTGTAATAAAATTCCTCCTTCTAGATAGTCAAGTCCAAAGTCTAGTAGTTTTGGTTGGATCCATATAAATCAAGTAAGTATAGAATGAGTATTTTGTTCTTTTTATTTTTATTTTTTATTTATATTTTTCAAAAGTTATGTCCATGATTAATATCACATCCATCCCCTAACCACATAGGATCCTTCATGGGATTCATCGATCTAGAAGTAGTGATTTATGATCTTCCTTGTACACAACCCATGTATGTTTTTATTTTCATTTTTTTCAAAGGAACAGAATAAAAGTAAAATGATATAAAGCAGATGTGGATCACAACACAATAGTACAATGAGTACAAAATACATATATTTAAATAAGAGCATCCCATGCTGTCGGAATAACTCCCCCATAATTGTTCAAAATTATAATCATCCATTATACTAGGAGCAGGGTAGGAAGGAAAAATAGTCTTGGAATAATTTCATCCTAAAATGCCATTCATGGAAACTATGAGATAAGTAAAAGAAATATATTAGGTAGGTCCTAGAAAAAATGTCTATCAAAGATTGGCTAAATCATTTTAAATTTGTAATTGTTCATTAATAAACTCAATAAGATCCCAATGCAAGTTATTATAGGATTACATGTCCCAGATATCACTCAAGAAATATGATTAGAAAAGAGTATGAAATTATAGTATTAGAGTCCTCTTGGGTAATGAGAATAAAATGAAATTT
Organism: Viscum album; assembly: GCA_963277665.1. Lineage (NCBI taxonomy): Eukaryota > Viridiplantae > Streptophyta > Magnoliopsida > Santalales > Viscaceae > Viscum > Viscum album. The sequence continues at coordinate 1,074,561,586 of OY728134.1, forward strand.
GGAAATTACAATGGGTTTAAAACTAAGTAATGGGTCAATTAATAATAATTCAAAAATATAAAATTTGAATCAAATTTCTAAATTCAGCAATCATTCAAAAAATTCTAAACAGAGACAAAACATGGATTATAATAATTTACAACTTATCTTTTTCTATAATTTATGTGGGAATAATGTTTTTCAATTTTAAAGCATGCTTATAATTTCGAAAAATGCCTCCTAAACTGGTGATAACATGAAATAATTCAAGTTCATCATTACTGAAAATCATGAGAATCCCCCCTCCACACATGAAGAGAGAAAATGTCTGCACTATCCATGAAATGATTGTGGGAGTGTTATGGAAATTAAATCTCATAAAAATTGAAATAGAATTGAAAAATTGTAAAAATGTGGGAATTGAGAGCTCCCAGGATAGTTTCATTCCATGAGGGAATTTGAATATTAGTATTCTAATTCTGTTTCACCTTCAAAATGGGTTATATAACAATTATTTCACTATATAAAACATTAGTCCACATGTTTAAACATTGTAACAATAGAATAATTTACGGGTGTATAGGATAACAAGAAGTGGTAACCAGTATTTATATAATTTTTTGAAATATTTACAATGAAATTCAATTAGAGACTCAAATAAAAATGAAAAATACTCAACTATGATAAGTCCATCAATACAAAAGATCAACTATGGGTTACCTCCTATAAAGAGATAAATAGTATGTCGTCAGCAATATGGATGGACCAAGATATTTTTTAGTGGGTCCATTGTCTTAGGTGCATTGTTTCCGCTTGTATCTATTGGTTATTTTGTATTTCAGGTCTCGATGTTTCTTCGGTAGGTTTATGAATTCAGGTGCCACATCATGAGCATGAATGAGATGAGGCAAAAAAGGGATCATAGGTCTAGGTGGCTGCTTCAATTCATGGATTTCCATGGAAAGGTCCTAAAGTTGACGTGTGATGTCTATGACGTGCTGGAGTGCCCTTTTTTCCAAAATGGATGGTGGTACTGGATAATTTATAATTGTGGACAACTCATATGATCTAGACATTTCAATGTAATAAAACCAAGAAATATCAATCAATCCAAAATGGAATGTGAAAATAAATCCCCATATATATATATATATATATCAAAAATCATTACAAAAAGTGGTCATACACAAATAAACTCTCATACCTATCAAAAAAAATTCCCAAATACCAAAAATAAATAAAATGGAAAGACTAGGAATCTGGTCCAAAGATCTACTCTAGTTTCATCCCACCATTAGGTGGTGATATAAGCTATCCAGCTGGGTCATCATATACAGTAGCAATAAGAGTTGGTGGAGCAGCGAATATAGTGGATGGTGGGGTCATGGAGGTAGGTATATGGGTTGGGGTAGGTGGTGGAGAGGTACTTATCCATAGGGAGGCCATGGGTCGGGTAGATGGATCAACACAGGGTACCTCTAGGGTGGATTAATTGGTTATCCCCTTGCCCCTCCAAGATTTCTTTTATAAATACTTTCATTGGGAAGCAGGGTTAGTAAGTTCTATAGGTAGATCTGGCTGGGAAATGGGTGACGTGGGGATGATAAAAGAGGAGGAGTAGGTAGGGGTGGGTGATGGTGGTGTGGTGAACTTTTTAGGATCTATGAAGGTGAGATGGAGGTGAGTGAAAATATATTACAAGTTCACCGTGATAAACTGCTGGGTGTCCCAGTGATCAATTAGGGTGACAAGGGAGAGTTTAGGAATGAGAGATGGGGTGGATTTAGAGATGGGAGGATGAATGGGTGGTATATGTGAGGAGGTGGAGTGTGGATCAGTAGGTGGGTTTGTTGGTGGTGGGGGGGGACCTGTGGTGCTGCCTCTTGGATTCCTAGTGCCCAAAATTATGTATGATCATCCATCACTAACATCTGAATCTTGTGCAGTATCACAAGATCGATAAGCTCAATAGGTCCTAAAGAGGTAATGGGTAGTGAAGCATCGAACATGCCGAGGTGCCTCTCCAGTTGCGTAATGAAATATCCATCAATAAAAGTATCGTGCTGCCTCTTGGAATGTGTCTTCTTATACTAGGAAAACTGGATATCCATGTTGACTGCTAGGCAGGCCATGGCTGTTGTAAGGATGAGCACATCTATCTGGATGACACTACCATGAGACTCAACCCAAGAAAATCATCCATGGTCCAAGGCTCTTTGAAGTATACGGAATGCAGGGCTTCATAGTTGAGTGGATTATGTGATCCTCAACTCATGGGGTAACAGGGGATTGTAGGTAATCAACCCCACCACCCCTAATACTCCTATCGAGGTGGATCCAAATAAAGAATTGGATAAATGTTGTAAGTTACAAAATCTTCTGTGTAAATACCAATCCCTACCCCAAATATTGTGAAATATAACTCATGTGGTTGTACACCGAGACAGAACTGAATACTATCAATGACCATCCCAAGATTAGGTAAAAACTCCAGAAACAACTCCCAAATGTTCTCCTCATATACTTCAAGAATTATATCAATGTACAGCATTTCCAGAAGGTCAAGGACAACATCATCAATGTTCATTTGGTCTAGGATGTGTATGTTGAGATTCTTGATTATACTCATGGGGTTTTCTTACAAACAAAGAATATTAAACTGATGTTGTGGGGTGGTGAAATAGAGGATGGGGTATAGGTTCATGTCCTCATCCGTGGAGGATGAGGTTGTATCGACCATATGAGTAGGTGCAGCATGAGGTTGTGGAGGTTCGGTAGGTTCAACACATGGTCTCTTGGATATATGCTATTCTTTAGAGGTTGAGGATGAGGAGTTGGAGGAGGAGGAGGTTTCATGGACTTAATTTTTGATCCATGAACTTAGGGGTGCAATTTGGTGCGGTGAGAGAGGGGGGTGTGAGTTTGGTGGTGCTGGCCGAGATAGGGGGAAAAGGAAGGGTGTGTGGAGGCTTGAGGGGATGCTTGGTGGTGGAAGAGAAGAGGGAAGGGAGATGAAAGGTCAGGGGGTTCACGAGGTTCGGGTTGAAGAGATTATAAGGGAGGGAGGTGAGGCATCAGGTCTTTTGAGGGGCAAATGTTGTGAACCTAGGGTTCATGAACTACATATTTAAAAGTAGACCCAACATTGTACATGACATGTACAGGTGGTTCACATCGTGTACAAGTAAATTAAAATGTATTTTTAGGTAAATGGGTACACATTTTGAACCACTGGTACACAATGTGTACTGGACTGTTTTAGCTAAAATTTTGTTCATCCCCTGCCTTTAGTTCCTGGCCTACTTGAAACTCTATTATGACTATACTAATCTATCCTAATCTATGATTTCCTACCTTGGGTTTCCTCCCTGTCAACACTTCCATTTAAGTTGAGATCTTTACTCCATTTAAACTTAAGTGAATTTAAGGATAATGACACAACTTCCCAGAAGGATTATTGAAAATTATTAAGACTTTGACTGTTCACATAAAATAGTGGCCCACATTCTCTCTAGATTTCAATGCTTCCGTACAAAAAGACTTGAGTAACTTAGAATGGGCCTGCCATCGGGACTTTAACTTACCTAGGAATAGTTTCAATCATGAGTTGAACAATAGAAACTTATCTCCAAGTACAAAGGTAAACATTTTAATATGATGGTATTGAAATTTCTTTATATTTTTCTTATAGATCTTCACATTTTCATTTGCGTCTCTTCAGATTTCTTCCAAAGTGGTCAATTGTAGCATTCTTTCTTCTCTAGCCTTCTCAGAATCCAAATTCAGTTTCATGATCGCCCAAAATGAATGATTCTCTATCTCAACTGGTAGATGACATGTTTTCCCATAATTTAGTCTAAACGGCATGGTACCTATGGGTGTTTTTTAGTCAATTGGGTATAATCATAGTGCATCATCCAATTTGAGGCTTCAATCACTTTGGCTGGTATTCACAGTTTTTTCCAAAATTTTCTTTACCTCCTTGTATCACGGTTCTACTTGCCCACTCATTTGTTGGTGGTAGGGAGTTCCCGTATTGTATCGAATTCCATACCATTCTATAAATCCTCTCACATATCTCTTTGTGAAGTGTTTCCCTTGATCACTGATGATTAATATTGTAAATCCAAATCTGGCGAACACATTATTCCTTTGAAAGATCATGACTACTTTTTTTGTGTCATGTCTGATTTCCTCAGCTTCAAACCATTTTTAGACATATTCAATGCCAACCAAAATTTAGGATTTTACATGTGACATGGGAAATGGTTCCATCAAGTCTATTCCCTTAATGTCAAATATTTTGACTTCTATGATTTGATTTTGTGGAATATCATTCCTCTTACCTATATTTCCAGTCTGTTGGCATAGGTCACATCTTTAGAAAAATTCCTTCGCCTCTTGGTGCAGTGTGGGATAGAAAAATCCACTTTGTAGAATTGTGGAAAATTTATGCTTAGGTCCTTTATGTCCTCCAGTTAATTATGTTTGACACATATCAATCACATTGTGGGTTTCTTCTTCAGGGATGCAACATCTTAATAAGCCATCAGCATAATTCATGAATAATAATGGCTCATCCCAGTAGTAGCGCTTGGAATATTATAATATTATTTTACTCTGTTGGTAAGTGAGGTCTTGATTTGGGAATCCCATGGAAATATAATTAGTAAAATATGTGAACCACGGTTGAACATTTTTACTAATTTGGGTTTCATCTGGGAAATCTACTTCAATGTTATCCTCCTCTTCTTCCTTGATGTTGGATAGGGGACATCTGGAGAGATGATATCCAATCACATTCTCTATCCCTTTTGTTTCCTTGATCATGATATTGAATTCCTTTAGTAGAAGTATCCAATGTATTATCCTAGGATTGGCATCCTTCATTCTTATCAAGTACCTAAGGGAAACATGATCAGTATGTACAATCACTTTGGATAAAACCTAATATGAAAAAAAAATTCTCAAATACATGTACAATGACTAATACTTAATTCTATATAGTCATTTAATTGAATTGATCTTCACATAGCAAGTGGATTTCATAATAAATTTGACAGAAGATGTTACCAATTCGTTTTCCTAACACAACACCAACAATAGGGTCACTGACATTACACATTAACTCAAATTATTTGTCCTAGTTGGATAAAATTATGACTGGTGATTCTATCAAACACTTATTCAAGATATTGAAAGCTTTCCTATAGTCCTCGGTGTACTTGAAAGAAACATATTTTAACAATAGATGTTTCAATGGATGGGCCACTTTAGCAAAGTCCTTCATGAATTATCTGTAAAATCCGTCATGGCCCATAAAATTTGTATAACCTTAACAGTTGAGGGTTCTAGTAGATCCTTGATGGTGTTGATTTTATCTGTATCAACTTTTATGCCTTCCTTGGAAATTTAATGACCAAGTACTATTCCTCCTCGCACCATGAAATTACATTTCGCCCAATTTAGGACTAGACATTTTTCTTCACAACACTGGGGAACTAATTACATATTTCTTAAAAAGACTTCAAATGATCTCCCATAGAATGATAAATATTCCATGAAGATTTCTAGGAACAATTCATCCATATCATGGAAGATATGCATCATGAACCTCTGAAATGTTTCTAGAGAATTGCACATTCTGAATGACATTATTATGTAAGAAAAGGTACCAAATGGGCATGTGAATATGGTATTTGGGTAATTAGTGCGGTCAACTGAAATTTGGTTGTACCTTAAATATCTATCTAGTAAGTAGTAGAATTCATTCCTCACCATTCTTTCTAGTATTTGATCCATGAAAGGTAATGTAAAATGATCCTTTATGGTTGGTGAATTCAGGAATATTTAATCCACAAGGACTCTCCATTAAGTGATGGTGCATAATGAAATCAATTTGTTTTCATTAGTTCTTTCTACTGTGAGTCCTTATTTCTTAGGAACAACTTGGAGGGGTATTTAAATGCATGGCCTATTGTCTCCTATCGACCGGTCAAGGTTCCGGTGCTCTGCTAATGTGTATAGCAGCACTCGGGTCGAATCCTCGGCGATGGTACTTCGTAATAGTTGATTGTTTTTAGTTGATTGTATTTTGATTGGGGGGTTTGTTGCGGAGCTTAATTGAAATGTTTAATGAATGATGTTTAATTTAACAAGTCGATAAATATTGGGGTGAGTTCATCATTAGGGAGTTAAGCATGTGATATCCTTGAGCTTTTCTTTATATTGCATTAAATTAACACCCACATCAAAAGTTGATGTTGATTGGAATTCCCAAGTGTTAATCCTTTAATCCAAGCCTTAACATTACTTAGGGTTATAATCTCAGTCAGTTCTTGATTGTGGAAGTGTATTTATGGTTCCAGTAATCCATGGAAACCACACGTTGAACATAATATTTCAATAATCCATGACATATTAAGTCCAACATACACAATGTTAAATTAAAGAATACTCATCGAGAAAAACCTCTCAATCACTTAACATCCCTAAATTATAACTGACCCCAATAAGATATTTACTCAACCATTTAAATTATTAGTAATCTGGTCTATTATTTTTAAGTTGATGAATTAAAAAGAGAAGAAAAAGAAAGGGATAAGAAAAGAGTTGTGCGCCGAACACACACACGAACGATGATGAGAGTAAAAAGAACCGGAATTTTTATTGAATAATAAAGTAAAATAAGATGATTGATTTAAGATTTATTTAAAATACAATAAGAACATTAATATTTAACTACATAAGGTGGATGAGAATAAGAAATTAAGAAGAAGAAAATTTCATTAAAACAGAATTACAAAGACAAACACTTGCAAAATTACAACGAATAAAAATGCAAAAGTAAATGAAAACAAAGAGAGGAGTAAGGGATTATCAAGTGAAAAATTGAGTTTGGAAGATCCTCCCAATAATTTTTAAGGGCCTTGGTACTTCCAATAAATCCTCTTTTTCTCTGAAATGCCAACCCCTGTCAAGGAGAGAAGGGGAGAGTATTTATAGACCAAAGAGTGAACTGTTTGCATTCCCAATATGTCCCTCCACCTTCATCGCCAATTTGGCTATTCAGACAGACGAATCTCCAAATATCTCCTTCTTAAAAGTTTTAGATAATAAATTTTTCTGACTACTGTCAAACGTTGGAGGCATTTGGACAAGCGGAGCCAATGTTATGGCAGTTTTATTAAACAAAGGTAAATTGTCCATTTCTATCCATGCTTTTTTCGATGGACAAAATGTGAATGGATTTTGGAACAGTAATATGCCTTCACATCCGAATGACTTATTCCACAAAGTCGGCCTCCTATATCTCCTCTTTCACACTGAAAAATATCAGATCGATTTGATGCTTACATCATGAGATATGTCAGGAATACTATACTGATTTTATTTCTCATCCAGAATGGTGGGATGGAATTAAAAGATATATTTGGGCCCCTTGTACTTTGATTTGGGCCTTGAAATTTTTATCCAAGATGACATGTAGTGTCCCCCAAGTTATGGTCGAGATTTAATGTTTTTGGACTTTGTATTGAGCCCAGTAAATCAATCTTCAAAGCTGGTCCAGTTTGTTCACAGATTCTTTGGTCTTGATTGTGAGGACCATATGAACCTTCAAATGGAAGAATTGGCTCATGGTACCTTCTAATGAAATGTTGTATATTAAAATTAGAATCCTAAAAAATAAGAGCCACACAATTTGGATCAGTATAGTGATAGTTATTATTAAAACATTAAACTGACTCAATTGGACTACTTCTACAAATGATCAAAAAGTATACTTAATATTAAAACAGTAATATTTCACACAAATTATGCACATTTCATATTAAATCAGTAAAGAGGGAATATAATAAGTTATGAAAATATTAATAACATCAAATCCCTCACACTTAGTTTTGTGCATGTCCTCATGTGCAAGAAATATAAAAACATGACAAAATCATTTTTACTCACCAACAGATTTTGAAATTTTGTTTTCTCCAATAAGGGGAGGTTTAGACTATTTCACTCATCCATTTTGAATTACACCACAAGTTGTTACAGAAACAATGTTCCAAAACTAATTCATTTTTTCATGCTCAAATTTATAAATGGAAAATGTGGACACTCAAAACTCACACCTCCCAAGATGATAAAATTCATTTGTGGAGGTTCACTCTTTCACCAACCAAAAGTGAAAATCTTAGAGTTTGAAAAGAGCTCTCAGCTTCTAATCCATATACAAAGTGAACAATAATCAAGAGGTATTTTTAATGGGTTTTTCTGTGTCTATGGGATGGTAGGAATATAATGTCCAAGAGAGAGAAGAAGAGGGTTAAAATACCAACATAGAAAAAGCAATGCACATTTTTTTGAAATGAAACTTGGAAGGAAATGAAAACACATATTTACAAGAGAATGATTGTGTGAAGAAATACACAATAGAGGAAGAAAATATGAAGGTAATGAGAAGATGGAATATTTACAAAACAAAAAACTTCTCCCAATAAGAATATAATGCAAGTGCTCTTTTTTTTTCTTTTCCTTTTTTTCTTTGTTTTTTCGAAAGTTGGCCTTGAAACAGATCTCACACTCATATCCCAACCCATGTTTGATCTCCTCACGACACTAATTGTAATAGTTATAACAAGATCAAAGGTCGAGGAAGAGTGATTTTTGACCTACCCAAGACACAACCCATTTTTTTCAGTTTTTTTGCTTTTTTTTATTTTGATTTTTTTTGATTTTTTTTTGAACACTTTTCAATATCATTTGTACAATAAATTCCCAAATCCCACTAAATGACAACCTCCCCCCCACACTAAATCGGATGCTTGCCCTCAAACATATGATAACACACTGGAAAGTAAGGAAATGAACCCCAAAAATGAAATCCATTCCCCCCCCCCACACTTAAATTTCAAAAACTTATGCAATGAAAATACATGTTGATATTGGGTGGGATAAGGTATTGGGCTTGTAATGTGGCTATAAAAGAAAAGGTTTTCATAGGCTTGAATAGGCTTTCAAAAGTAGGATTAATGTAAGGTAAATGGGAGGATATTTAGCTATTGTGATTCTCATGTGGTTCAGAAAATGCCTCTATCATATTAATACACACTAAGGTAGGAAATTTATCTCGAAGGTCCACAAACTCAAGACTCACAAATGGGGGTGAAAACACACATTTTGAAAAGATGGTCATAGGTGGCCTTGGCATGAAAGAAAATGTTTGTTCCCACAGTTTGGGAAAAACATTTTCCAAATCCAAAAATTGAGCATTAAAAATTTTTAATTTTGACACAAAATTCTTTATCCAATGTCATGATGAAAATACAAAATTTTTGAGATGAAAACATGTCTGTTAACTCCACAAAATGGTTGGACAAAATTTCAAAACTCGATGGTGAGTAAGCATGACTCTTTTTTTATTTTTTTAAGTGATTGTGTTTTTTGGTTTTTTTAGTTTTTATGGGTTTTTTAAAATACACACCCTCACAAGAAAGAAAAAAAGGGTTTGAAAAAAAAGTGGTAAAAAAATTAAGAAGAGAAGAAGAAGAAGAAGAAAGAGGTGGAGAGATGAAGAGATAGAGAGAGAGTTAAAGGTAAAGAGGTTCCCCCTGGTTTGGATTTGGCGGGTCGCCATCTCTATCTAGTGGTTGGTCGATTGGAGAAGTTGGAGATCCATGGGAAGTCAATGATGATCTAGGATTGTGTGTCCTCTCATGGTGATGCTTTAACTAATGTCCATTAACCGTGAATGTCCTTTTGGAAGAGGGGTCTTGGACTTGTACTGCACCAAATGGGTAAACCTTAGTAATAACGAAAGTACCTTCCCAATGAGAATTAAGCTTAACTGGGTGAAGTCGGAATCGAGAATTGAAGAGCATTACCTTTTCACCTTCATGAAATACCTTTCTTAGTATGTGTCTGTCATGGAGTACCTTAGCCTTCTATTTGTACAGATTGGAATTCTTATAGGATTCAAGTCGAAGCTCCTCCAGTTCATCCAATTGAAACAATCTTTCTTCACCAAGTTTTTCAAGATAAAAATTACATATTTTCACTAAAATAATGACTTATGTTGGATTTCAAATGGTAAGTGACATGCTTTACCAAAAACAATCCTAAAAGGAGACATCCCAATGGGTGTTTTATAGGCAGTTCGATAAGCCCAAAGGGCTTCACCAAGTCTCTCAGGCCAGTCTTTTCTGGTGGGCTTAACAATTCTCTCAAGTACTCTTTTCACTTCTCTATTAGAAAGTTCAGTCATGCCATTTTTTTGGGGGTAATATTCAGTTGAAGTTTTATGTACAACCCCATTCTTTTTCAGAAGAGCTTCGATGGTTCTATTACAAAAATGGGTTCCTAAGTCACTGATCAAGGCACGTGGTGTGCCAAATATTTGGAATATGTGGGTCTTTAGGAACTCACTAATAGTATGAGCATCATCCTTCCTAGTGGGTTTGGCCTGAACCCACCTTGAAACATAATCGACCACAAGATAAATGTATGAGAATCCATTGGAAGGGGGAAATGGTCCCATGAAATCGATGCCCCAAACATCGATGATTTCACAAAATATTAAAGGCTTTTGTGGCATTTCATTTCTTTTGGAGATTGTGCGGAACATTTGGAAAGTGGTACATGATTGAAAGAACTCATGTGAGTCCTTGAAGAGTGAAGGCCAGAAGAATCCAGAGTCTAGGACCTTTCGGAAGGTCCTTTGTGGCCCAAAGTGGCCACCTCTGGGAAGTGAGTGACAGAATTCTAAGATGGAAGAATGCTCATTTTCTTCAACACATCTCCTAATTACCATGTCATCCCCAGTTTTCCAAAGTTTATTTTCTTCCCAAAATAGTATTTTGAATCACTTTTCAACTTCATTTTTTTTCTTTTGAAAACATTTCAGGAAAAACACCAGAAACCAAATAATTTACATTTGGGGAATACCATGGTAACTTTGGAGTGAGAGACGAAAGGTTCTCAATGGGGAATTCAAGATCAATTATTTCTGAATGAGAAGAATTAGAAATTCTACTCAAGTGATCAGCCACTGGGTTTTCTTTTCTAGGTCTATCTTTGATTTCAAGGTCAATCTCTTTGAGCATTGGGATCCATCTTATTAGCCTCGGTTTGGAATCACTTTTCTTGAGTAAGAACTTTATAGCAGAATGGTCTATGATGATTATGATTTTGGCACCTAAGAGATAGGGCCAGAATTTATCTAAGGCAAAAACCACTTCTATAACTTCCTTTTCAGTCACAGTGTAGTGAGATTGAGTTTCATCCAATGTTTTTGAGGCATAATAGATGACATGAGGAATCTTTTGTCTTCTTTGACCAAGAAAATCCCCAACAGCTCTATCAGAAGCATCACACATCAACTCAAAGGGTAAGGACCAATCTAGGGGTTGGATTATTGGGGAAGATGTTAGAGCAGTTTTGAGTTCAACAAAGTCTCTCTTGCAAACCTCATAGAAATGTAAAGTGACATCATTTTGGAGCAAACGAGTGAGTGGGAGGGAAATTTTACTGAATTTATGGATGAATCTCCGATAGAAACTAGCATGACCGAGAAATGAATAGATGTCTCGAACAGAGTTGGGTTCAGGAAGTGATTGGATCACTTCAACTTTGGCAGGATCGACTTCAATACCATCTTTTGAAACTATGTTCCCTAGAACAATCCCATTTGCAACCATGAAGTGACATTTTTCAAAATTTAACACAAGGTTACACTTGGCACACTTTTGAAGGACTAGAGAGAGTGAATTCAAACAAGATTCAAATGACTCACCATAAATGGTGAAGTCATCCATGAAGAATTACATGCAGTTTTCAATGAATTATGAAAAGATACTTAACATACACCTCTGGAATGTTGCAGGAGCATTGCAAAGTCCAAAAGGCATTCTTCTATATGCATATGTTCTAACGGGGCATGTGAAAGTAGTCTTTTCTTAGTCCTGAGGTGATATTGGGATTTGAAAATAGCCGTTGTATCCATCAAGAAAGCAATAGTGTGACTTTCCGGCCAATCTTTCTAGCATTTGATCAAGGAATGGAAGAGGGTAGTGATCTTTTCCGGTTTCAACATTCAATTTGCTATAGTCGATGCACACACGCCATTTGTTCTTCACTCGAGTTGTGACTACCTCTCCATGTTCATTTCTGACAACAGTTATCCCACCCTTCTTAGGTACAACTTGAATTGGACTAACCCATTCACTATCAGAAATTGGGTAGATAATACCAGCTTGAAGAAGCTCGGTGATCTCTTCCCAAACTATCTCAATGATGAGTTGATTGAGTCTTCTTTGTGGTTTTCTAATTGGTTTGGATGACTCCTCAAGATGGATGTGATGCATGAAAAGGGCAGGGTTGATTCCTGGTATGTCATCTAGGGTCCAGTCTAAGGCCTTTTTGTTTTCCTTTAACACTTGAACAAGTTTGGACTTCTCAGTTTTAGTAAGTGCGGTAGAGATAATGACAGGATATGAGTGATCATGGAAGAGGAATTCATATTTCAGGTGTGCAGGAAGAGGTTTCAGATCACTCTCATCTTTCACTTTTGGGATCGACAACTTAGGAATGGAAGAAGGGTCTTCATTTGCTTCAGGTTCATTTTCCTTAATATTGTCTAAGGTGGAGCAGTAGAGATCAGAGTTGAGATGGGATTCAAGAGAGTTTTCAAGATCCTCTAAATTGATGGAGTCTATGAATGAAAGGTCCACATCAACTTCACCATTTATGACTTTGTTAATCATGATGTAGATTTCACAAGATCCTTTATCAATAGAACATGAAGAACATGGTGGATTGGGGTTCGATTGACTCTTAGAAGTGTCCTCAAGAAGCATGGATTGAGAATGCAGAGTGATCCTCAGATGGGTATCACATGGCTTGGAAAATGTTGAACTTGACCAGTTGGTCACTGAATTTCATAGATAAGATGGCTAAATGGACATCAATCTTGGTTCTCGCAGTCATGAAGAATGGTATTCCTAGAATTAGGGGAGATTGAGAAGAGTTTGTCTCACCTTCCATGTCAAGGACATAGAAATCAGCAGGGAAGATAAGATCATTGACTCAGACAAGGACATCCTCAATTATTCCCTCAGGACTGGCTCTGCTTTGATTGGATAACTGAATGAAAACACCTGTTGGATGTAAGGGACCTAGACCAAGGTTGGAGAATATGGATTTGGGCATGACATTAATTGAGGTTCCTAGGTCTATGAGTGCATCATCAAAGTTGGAACATCCAATTTGGCATGGAACTGTAAAGGTCCCTGGATCTTTGCACATTATGGGAATAGACTGCTGGGTGGAAACATTTTCGAAGGTCCTAAGTTGCCTCTTGTGGGTACAAAACTCCTTGAGAAACTTGGAATACATAGTAATTTGTTTTATGGAATCTAAGAGGGGAATGTTGACTTCAACACGTTTAATCATGTCGAGCATTTTAGGATCAGTTTCAAAGGACTTCCTTGGTTTAGAAATGACTTGAGGAAAAGGAATTGGGTTCCTATGTGGAATTGAAGTAGGTGAAGGAATGGTTTCAGGTTCCTTTTCAAGTTTCTTTTTCTTTTCATTTTCTAGTTCAACATTCAAAGGAGGGCTAGAGGACTTATCTTGAGGCCTAGCAATGTGATTTCCCGATCTAAGTGAAATTGCACTTACATTACCCTTGGGGTTGGGTAATGGTTGAGCTGGGAGTTGGGAAGAATTTGATTGTTGTTGCTGGCTCAGGTGGGATTCCAGTTGACCTATTTGAGTTTTAATGTTTTTAAGGCTAGAATAGGTGAAGGAGGAAAGATCTTACACTGCACTTTCCCATGGTTTCTTGGAAGAAGAGGCTTGTCCCGGATTGGGATTGCCTTGATTTTGGATCTTGGGAAATCGATTGTATTGGTTTTGGAATTGGGAAAGCTCACTAGGATAATAGAATCCAGGAGGAGGATTGTTCCTTTGAGGTTGAGGAACAAAAGGATAAGGTTGAGGGAAGTTACCACCACCTTGAACATATTGGAATTGGTTTGGGTTTTGAGCAGGGAATTGAGGGGGTGATATATGAGATTACCATACCTAAGGCATTGGTTATAGGAAGAAGAGAAGGGCTCAGAGTGAGGTTGGTTGAAGTTTCTAACAAATTGACCTTATAGTTGAGGGTTGGTGTTCCGCTGATCATATGCTGCATTGAGCTCCATTGGTCCAGATGAATTGGATTGATCCTCTTGAAGTTGTGGACATGTGTCTGTTGGATGAGATGGAGAGTTGCAGATTCCACAGTTTTTGACAGGTCCAGGAAACATTGATTGAGGAGAAGACGAGGTTGGGGATTTGGTAGCCACAACTAATTGTCGGACAAAACCTGTAAGTTCACTCATCCACTCGGTCATTTTTTCGGCTCAATTGATTGATTATCTTGGGCTTGTTTGACTTGAGAATGTGCTCGAGTATGGAATTGTTGTGTGTTTGCAGCCATGTTACTTATGAGATCTCTTGCTGCTGCATGATTTTTATCAACCAGAGCACCACCACTTGCGGCATCAACGAGAGTTCTCTCCATAACCAATAACCCCTCATAGAAGTATTGGATCAAGAGTTTGTCAGGGATTTGATGATGTGGGTAGGTTGCAACAAGCTTTTTGAACCTCTCCCAGTACTCATGGAGTGATTCACTTGGGAACTGATGAATACCACTTATTTCCTTTCAGATAGAAGCAGTACGAGAAGTAAGAAATAATTTCTATAAGAATTGTCCCTTCATGTCATTCCATGTGGTTATGGAACCAGGAGGAAGTTAGTAGAGCCATGACTTAGCAGTGTCATCTAGGGAGAAAGGGAATGCTCGGAGTTTTATTTGTTCATCAGAAACCCCTTGAGACTTCATGGTAGAGCACAACACTTGGAACTCTTTAAGGTGGAGATGTGGATCCTCACCGGCTAGCCCGTGGAAATGAGGAATAAGATTAATCAAACCCGATTTGAGCTCAAATTCAGCCTCTATGTTTGGATATTGAATACCAAGAGGTTAGTAATTCATATCCGGGACAGCAAGTTCTTTAAGGGTTTGTTCCCTAGGATTGGCCATTTCTAATTCAACTGGTTGGACAAGGACTGGTTCTTGAATTATTTGATTATCTCTTATGTTCCTCCTATGTTAGTGAAGTGTTCGCTCAATTTCAGGGTCAAAAAAATCTGAGGGATTGTTTAGAAGGCTACGAGGCATTTAGAGAGATTTTGAAATAAAGAGGAAGACGGGTTTTCCTTTTTATTTTTTCCGTATATGATTTTTATGAGAAGACGGGTTTTTATTTGTGTTTTTTTTTTCAATTTCTTTTTTAAAATTTGGTTTTTTTATTACAATAACCAGAAACTAACGAATAATTAACGCACCATCCCCAGAAATGGTGCCATTTGAAATGGGCGGACGATTGTCTCATATCGACCGGTCAAGGTTCCGGTGCTCTGCTAATGTGTATAGCAGTACTCGGGTCGAATCCTCGGTGATGGTACTTCGTAATAGTTGATTGTTTTTAGTTGATTTTATTTTGATTTGGGGGGGGGGGTTTGTTTGCAGAGCTTAATTGAAATGTTTAATGGATGATGTTTAATTTAAAATGTTGATAAATATTGGGGTGAGTTCATCATTAGGGAGTTAAGCATGTGATATCCTTGATCTTTTCTTTATATTGCATTAAATTAACACCCACATCAAAAGTTGATGTTGATTGGAATTCCCAAGTGTTAAGACTTTAATCCAAGCCTTAACTTTACTTAGGGTTCTAATATAAATCAGTTCTTGATTGTGGAAGTGTATTTATGGTTCCAATAATCCATGTAAACCACACGTTGAACATAATATGTCAATAATCCATGACATGTTAAGTACAACATACACAATGTTAAATTAAAGAATACTCATCGAGAAAAACCTCTCAATCACTTAACAAACCTAAATTATAACTCACCCCAATAATATATTTACTCATTCATTTAAATTATTAGTAATCTGGTCTATTATGTTTAAGGTGATGAATTACAAAGAGAAGAAAAAGAAAGGGATAAGAAAAGAGTTGTGCGCCGAACACACACACGAACGATGATGAGAGTAAAAAAAACCAGACTTTTTATTGAATAATAAAGTAACAGAAGATGATGGATTTCATATTGATGTAAACTAAAATAAGAACATTAATATTTAACTACATAAGGTGGATGAGAATAAGAAATTAAGAAGACGAAAATTGCATTAAAACAGAATTACAAAGACAAACAGTTTCAAAATTACAACGAAGAAAAATGCAAAAGTAAATGAAAACAAAGAGAGGAGGAAGGGATTATCAAGTGAAAACATGAGTTTGGAAGATCCTCACAAGCCTTTGGTAGGGACTTGGTACTTCTAATCAATCCTCCTTTTCTCTGAAATGCCAACCCCTCTCAAGGAGAGAAGGGGAGTGTATTTATAGCCCAAGGAGTGAACTGTTTGCATTCCCAATATGTCCCTCCACTTGCATCGCCAATTTGGCTATTCAGATAGAAGAATCTCCAAATATCTACTTCTTCAAAGTAGTAGATAATAAATTTGGCTGACTAATTTCAATATTTGGAGGCATTTGGACAAGTGGAGCCAAAGTTATGGCAGTTGTATTAAACAAAGGCAAACTGTCCATTTCTATCCATGCTTTTTTCGATGGCCAAAATGTGAATGGATTTTGGAATAGTAATATGCCTTCAAATCCGAATGACTTATTCAAAAAAAATATGCCTCCTATATGTCCTCTTTCACACTGAAAAATATCAGCTCGATTTGATGCTTACATCATGAGATATGTAATGAATTCTATACTAATTTTATTTCTCATCCAGAATGGTGGGATAGACATCAAAGCTTCATTTGGGACCTTTGTAATTGGATTTGAGCCTTGAAATTTTTATCCAAGATAATATATAGTGTCCCCCGAATTATGGAGGAGATTTAATGTTTTTGGACTTCTGGATTGAGCCTAGTAAATCAATCGTCAAGGCTGTTCCAGTTTGTTCACAGATTCTTTGGTCTTGTTTGTGAGGATCATATGACCCTTCCAATGGAAGATTTGGCTCATGGTACCTTCTAAGGAAATGTTTTATATTTAATGTAGAATACTTCAAATCAATAACAACACAATTTGCATCACTATAGTGATAGTTATTATTAAAACATTAAACTTACTCAATTGGACTACTTCTAAAAATGCTCAAAAATTATACTTAATATTAAAACATTAATATTTCACACAAATTATGAACATTTCATATAAAATCAGTAAAGAGGGAATATAATAAGTCATGAAAATATTAATAACATTAGGTATCACCCATTCACTATTCGATATATGAAAAATGATTCCTACATCCATGAGTTTTAGCACTTCCTTTCTAAAGACTTCCTTTATCATGGGTGTGATCCACCTTTTAGGTTTTCATTTCGGCATATCACTTTATTCAAGTAGGATTCTATGATTGAACTTAGTAGGATTGATTCCTTTTATGTTTTCCACTCCCCAGAAAATTTATTGCTTATGCATTTTCAAAACATCAACTAATTTATCTTCTTGTGAATAAGACCATTTAGAATTGATAATGATTGGAAGAGAGGATGAAAATCCTAAAACCAAGTACTTTAGTGTACTGGGTAGAGGTTTCAATTCTATTTGTGGTGGTTGAATGATGTATGGGATGAAAGGTTGAATGGTGACCCTTGTGAATGGTTCAATGAGGCTTACTTACTCAAAATCATATTGTTCTTCCTTCTCCAAGAGTGAATCTTCACTTTCTTCTTCAATGGTCATGTACTCATCTCTTTTTTGGGTGAGAGAGATGTCATTACAGTCCACAATATCATCTAATTTTTGGGTATCTTTAACCAGGATGAACACTACTTGTTCTTATCTACTCTGAATATTAGAATTCCTTGAATTATGTCTATGAAATCTTTTCATGTGGCTAGGAATTGCCTTCCAAGAATGATAGGGACATGAGCTTCTTCTTCCATGTCCATAACTAGAATGTATGTTGGAAAGATGAATTTTCTGACTTTAACCAAAACATCATCGATAAAGACTCTGGGATATTTTACTGATCAGTCGGCTAGCTGTAGTGCCACTCTAATTGTTTTGAGTTTTTGTAGTATGATGTTGTGGAAAACACTCATCAACATTTAGTTTATTCTAGATCCAAATCTCATTTTTGGGGGAATTTTATTCTATATAATAGTAGAGTATTATCAAAGAGATGATTATAAGATCTTTTATTTTCCATTTTTTTTAAGATCAGGTCCTTGAGAAATTTTTATATACTAGCATCTGTGAAATGGATTCTACAAATTGTATATTTATGTGCACTTTCTTGAACATATCTTGGAACTTCATATATTTTTCATCATGTATACCCTATCCTTCTCTCTCTAGAAAGAAAAGTGGTGGCTTTTATGGAGGTGGGGAAACATAAACTTGTTCATTTGGATCTTCAGGTTTTTTGTTTTTTAGCTAGTACTTATTTTTGAGCTATGGAGGATATGGTTTTATCAACTTCTAAATCTTCTTTTGATTTCTTCTTAGGCTAGTCCTATTGATTTTCATCTTTATCGCTTAGTTGTTGAAAGTCCAAAACTTTCCTTCTTCTCATAAGTAAATCTGCTGCTTCCTCCCTTGGGTATGTCTTAGTGTTTCCAAGTAGGGTTCCTGGTAATCTGTCAGATAGGGTCTTCAAGATTACCCATTTGAATCTCAATATTCCTTAAAGCATCTCTTTTTTTCATTTCTATCTAATGGTTAGTCATTCTCTTATCTGAATTTTGTAAGAAAGTATCTAGGAGGTTCTCCAGGTTTCTTTTAGGTGGTGGAGGTGGTTACTGCGGTCTTGGATAGGCAGGTTGAAATTGTTGATGTGGTATTTTTTTGGATGGAATATTATTTCATTTGTTACCAAGATATGAGCACTGAGTTCATCAGTGGATACCCTGGTGTTCCTCGATTATATAATTTTGTAAAACCATTTCATTGTTGAAAATAACCTGGACTGTGGTGAGGTTGCTGATGTGTAGGCCTCTCCTGGTAATATTGTTATTGTTGTTGAAACAACTGGTTTTATTGATTGTAATTGACATAATTTCAATAATATTTTACTTCAAATACTTCTTTACAAATATTAGTAAATATGTGGGACACCACACATCTCTCATGATAGATTTTTCATTACAGGAGTAAGAGGTGGATGAGGTTGAGTTTTTGTAGAGGTAATTTGAAAAGATTCAAACTTCTTTGTGAGAAATTCAACTTATGCTGCTAATTTGGTGCTCTCATCTATCTGGTATATACCATTCCATGGGTTTCCATGATAAATTTTCCATAGGCTGACATTGTGAGAAACTACATTGAGAATTTCTCATCCAATTTCAAGGATCTTAAACATCAATCCTCCATCAACTGCAACATCGACAATAGTTTGTGTGGCTGGCTGGAGTCCTTGGTAAAATTTTTGCAACTGAATCCATGAATCCAATCCATGGTATGGACACTTTCTCAAGAGCTTCCAGGTCTGTATTGGTGAAAATTATTTGTCTAAAAAAATTGTGAAGATCATTCCAAGTCATGATTGACTCGGGAGTTCGACTTTTGAGCCAATCCTTAGATCTATCTTGTAAGTAGAATGGGAAGATACATAGTCTGATCATTTTTAAAGAGACTCCCTGGTTGAGAAAGTTACCGCAGACTTCCAGGAAGATGGAAATGTGCTCATGTGGGTCTTCGCTCTAGAGACGACTAAATTGTCCCATAATCTGGATCATGTGAATGAGTACAGGTTAAATCTCGAATGTGTGATCTTAGATGGGGGGACATACGATGCTTGGGGTTGAACTATGTATTGATGGAAATCCATAATCCATGATGGAATTTTCTTGATGCATCAGTAATTCCCCTGAAATTATTTAATAAGGGTTTTGTAGGTTAGGTCCCACTTGATTGTGTTGCTGAACCATTTCTAACTGGCAGTCGGTAAAAAGATATCTTTTGATCTTGGGATCGAAGGTTAGAGGTTTTTCCTAATAAATGTTCCTTGAATGAGTCAAGGGACCTTGGTATATGAACTATTATATATAAAAACGAGGATATAAGGGAATTTTGAAAATAAGGGGGTAAGGGAAAGGTAATCCTAGGCCTTATTCCAAAGTTATTGAAAAGGATAGCATTGCTCCCTAACAACGATGCCAAAATTTTGACGTGCCTGCACGTGTTGTTGGGTTCGTACTGGCCGTAGTTAGATTAGATTAAAATTTTCCCAAACCTTACATACTACTCTGGTGTAGTATAGAAGAATTTCAGGGTCGATATCATGAAGAGGAAGATGTTTCTTAAAGGTTACTTGCATGAAACCGTTTTTTAGGACTCCTTTGGAATTTCTTTATTATTTGGGAGTTTTGAAAAAATCCATGCTTGAAAGTGAATTCCAATAATTAAGGAGGTTACAGGATCAATTTCATGTATCTGGAGAAAGGATGACCTTAAAACTGATCTTGGAAGGGTCCTAAGGCTTAGTATATGAAGGAAACGACAGTTTCTAGTTGACTTTGGTCAAGTGACCTAGTTCTACTTAGGAAGTGAATATTCTATTATCAGGAGATAGTTACAACCTAAGTGTATTATGTTTAGTTTATAGGGAAGAAATTTTCCTAGGTTAGTGATCGTAGCCTAGTCTAATTTAATTAAGAAAGGGTCTTAAGTTTGAATATCCTGTGGTCAGAAAAGTTTTCACGAATTGGGTAGAATTTTATTACTTATTCAGATTACTAAATAATTTAGGTTTCCAAAATTAGATTTAATAATTGATTATGAGTTTAGATACATATACTTGAAATCGCTACCCCTGAGTGGTTTAGCTACTCATGATGGTTTGGTATGAAAATAAATAAATAAATAAAATCATACTTGACATGCTATTTGAATTTAATTGATTAAATACCATGCAAGGGTTCAGATTTGTAATGAGAATAAGAATGCAATCATATTTAAAAAAGATAAATAAATACATTAATAGATCTCTTTCTTGATATTAAAAACAAAAATGGATATAACACCTGTCATTAGAAATTGATGATAAATGATGAGAATCGATGCAGTGGGAATTTGAAATCATTGAAAAAAACACGATCCACAACTCTTGAATTGAAATAAAATGTATAACATGAAGAAATTTTTAGTTTAAAGGATAGATGGGAAAAGGAAACTCATAGAGAACAAAAAATAGAGATAAATCCCATCCTAAAATGCTATGAAATGCTCTACTGAAGTGTTGTATATATAGGTGAAATTGGTCACAGTGTGTACTAGAGTTACACGTCGTGTATTGTTGATTTGCGTAGATCTCCATAGATTTTGGATCTTCTGTGTGACTGATGCTTATATGGCCCGATTTATGAGGTTTGACTACCTACACAGGATTTGCGGAGGAATCAAGATGTGTACTGATCCTCATAAATTACTTTGGCATGAATTTATGATGTAACTCCTATGATTGGGGTCACATCATGTATGGATCATTTACGACATGTACTGGCTTCAATTTCTGTTGATTTTGTAACTTGGTTCATGGCTTGACTCAAGGCTTTTCATATGATGTGAAATCCTATTACATGATGTGTAGTTTGAATTCAAGACATGTAAAAGGTGAATTATTCACTTTTCATGCTTTTCATTCATTGAATCCTATGAAGCCTCATTCCTATAAGACTAAGCATATACCAAGAACATTATCAAATAAATCAACAAAAATACATAAATAAATCACATAAAAATATATATATGAATTCAGATTATCAATGTGCTAGATAAAAATAAAAATACTACATGTAATCAACCAACCTCCACTTACAAAGTTTAAAATCTCATTATAGAAAGATATACTTCAATCTCTTGTGATCCTTATATGTATTAAACTTTTCTCCTAACAGATAATGCCACAAATACTTCAATGAATAAAACACAACAACTAAGTTGAGGTTGTGTGTAGGGTAGTTCCATTCATGTGGCCTAAACTTATAAGAACCGTACGCCACAACCCGATCTCCCTACATCAACAAAGCTCCAAGTCCAAACCTAGAAGCATCACCAAACACCATACACTCCTCACCCAGCTCAGGTAGGATCAAGATCAGTGTCTATGTTAAACACTTCTTTAACTCTTATAAGGAATTATTGCATGCTTATGACCATTCAAACATTACTCCCTTCTTGGTCAATCCTAAAATATTTGTTTCAAAACAGGAAAAGTACAGGATGCACCTTCTATAATATCTTGATAACCCCATAAAGTTGCAGATATAAAAATATTTCCCGGTCTTCTCTCAAGATATGACTACATGAAACTTATCTAGGTCCACTAATACACATTCCTCTGAGATGATGTGACCCAATAAGTGTACCTAATTAATCAAAAACTGACACTTAGATAGCTTGGTGTATAGTTGATTCTCTCTTAGTGTACTGAAGGCAATGTGAATATATTGGGCATGATTGTCATGAGTCTTAGAGTACACCATGATTTAATCCACAAACAATAACACAAACTGATCTAGGTATGGGTGGAAGAGTATATTCATCAAGGCCATAAACACTTTTAGTGCATTCATCAGCAGGAACAGAATTAGGATGAGTTCATAAAGTCCATACTTTCTTCTGAAAGCAATCCTTGGTATATCAAAAGGTTGAAATCTCAACTGATGATACCCTGATCTCAATTATATCTTATATAAAACACAATATCCCCTCAACTGGTAAAAAATTTCATCAATATGCGAAAGAGGATACCAATTATTCACTGTCATTCAATGAAACTTCTGGTAATCAACACATAAGCCCAAGGTTCCATCAGCCTTCTTATAAAATAAGACCAATGAACCCCAATGTGACGTACTCAGAAAGATAAATCCCATTTCCATAAACTATTTTATCTAATTCCTGAGCTCTTGATGCTCTATTAGTTCCATTCAGTATAGTGGAATAGAAACTGGATCAGCTCCCTACATGATCTCAATTGTGAATTCCACATCTCTCTCAGGTGGAATCCCTGAGAAGTCTTCAAGAAACAAATTCTGAAACCATTATACTAAAAGTGTAAAGACATCATGCTTTACACACCATTGTCTAGTAATATACTAGAAAATTGGGTGGTGAGCTCCCCCACTTGCTGATGAATTGGACCTGGAAAACCTACCTGGATAGCCCACTCTCCATGATGAATATATTTGTTATCCTCAGTAGACGTGAAAGTTACTCTCCCATGGTAACAATATTTGTGGGATCATTATGCTACTAATTAGTCCATACCCAAAAATTGGATCAAAGTCTCTCATATATAGAATATAAAAATACAAAAGAAATTGATACTCCCCAAACTCTATAGAACACCCCTTTCACAAACAAATGTCTCTCGATTATACCCCCAACAGGGTATCTATCATCATCACCCCACTTAACAACTCTATAGTCAGTCTCAAACCATTTAAAAGTCAAGAAGATATAAAATAATGAGAGGAACCAGTATCAAATAAGGAACTAGAAAGTGTATAAGATATAAGAATAGTACCTTTGACTATCGACAGTACAACCTCACTATCCACCAATATAGGCTGAACTACATAAAATTGTCCTACCCCTCTTTCTTGTAATGCATTCTGAGTCCCCTGAGTTTTAAAACACTAATGATATGGGAACGCTTTCCTTGAAGCTCTATTTCCACTACCTCTATTACCACAACTTGTAGATTTATAACTACCAGACTTGTGTGGGATAGAATATACTCTTCCCACACTATAATTCTTCCTAGTTGTTCCATCGTCACCCATCTCTTGCAAGTTCCTATAGAACCTCTAAAGATTTTACATTCTTCCACAAGCTCATCACTGTACCAGTGGTTGGGGATAATGCTTACGATGGTGGACCGACCTACCGCACTGGTGGAAAATCACTCAAGTAAGATCTTCAGTAATAGATCCTTCCCCCTAGCAACTCTTATTCCCATTTATTAGGGTTAAAGAAATCATAGAGATGATTCCTTCCATTGAAATACATGCCTCCTGACCATCCAACAAAAACCACCTCCCCCCACTAGAATCCTCCTTTAGGTTCCCCTCAGAAATGAGAGTCTGATTCAACACTTCTACAAACTTCTTTAATCAAAATATGTTAACCTATAGATTAATATAACATTTATTTCTATCTTAGAAATGCCTTTTCATAGCTATCTCATCCCCTACCAATTATATAACAAATCACTTCAAATCTGTAAAGCATATAGCATAGTCCATCATAGATGTATTCCCCTAAGTCAACCTCATGAACTCATATTCCATCTCTCCTTCCTGAGCATCTCTGGATAAAAGTGATCTAAGAATTTATCTTAAAATCCCTTCCACTACATGTTCTATAGCTTTTTATCCCATGTTTGGATGTACCACTATCTATTCACCAGAACACAAAACATGTAAATGGAAAATTTAACTCTCTTATCAGTGAGAGTCTCTAGGTGGTCAAGTATATTCTAGATAGAATCAATCCAGAACACTTCTACCTTAGCTCCACCTACTCTGGTAAATATCAGAGGGCGATTCAACTGAAACTACCAAGTCAGATCAGACATTATTTTCACAACCCACCCTAGGTATATTTTCATAAACTACATGATGAAAGCAATGTTCTCCCAGAACTTCTATCATTCTCCCTCACCTGGCTCTATCAGTGCCTTAGGTTCCAACACTAGAGGCACATTTCCATCCATGTCATCCTATCTTCTTATTAATAATCATCATTGTGGAGGCATGTATCTATAATTACAACCACACATCTTAAAAAACATAACACAAATATGACACATTTAATAAGATGGTTTCACAAAATCCATAACAATCCATTCCCCCTTTTTACCACCACACGGTCAAAACTGAGGCACTGTCACTACCCTTAACCATACTACATCTAGGTCTAGGTTCCATGGGTAAAATCTTTATCATTATTCATGTTACTAATTAGAAACCCATTTATTCACATCTTGTATCAATTTCAGTTCTAAATTTCACATTAGTCACCTTTTCTTTTAAAATTCACACAAGAAAGAAACGAACTTTCACAAAGACAACTCATCCCAAACCCTCTTTTCTCATGCATGCCTAAAATGATTCATGTCAGAAAATAATCATGAGTTCCTAGAATTATGAATGCATACTCAGCTCTTGTTTCATATAGAGAAATGTGTCAAATCTCATAACATCTAAAAAACAATAATCACACCAAACAACAATAGCATCACTTGAGGTGAAATAACATCAAATATAATAACAGACATCAATATCAGCAATCCCACCCTGAGCACTTGGATTTTATCCTCTTACACAGGGTAACTACTCCAATGCACAAACTCTTAACCAAGAGTCGACTCATCTTAGTCTCATATATACCTTTCCTATATAGTAAGACAAAAAAAAGAAAATACCCTTTGATACCACTTTGTAACGTCCCAACCTGGGTATCAAACACTAGTGACTCGAGCCGGTTCACTAAATTACCTCAAGTGCACGTCCCTATATTATAGAGGATGTAAACTAGTAGCGAGGAACTAATATCAATCATAGGGAGACTATATCCACTTTATCAAAGTAGCACAATATAATAAATAAATTAATCAATAACTAAATAGTAATAATCCATATAAAAAATACTTTTATCATATGATAACTAAAGAAGGAAATACAATTTACAACTAAACATTAGAAATATCATGTTAGATAGTGTCATGTGTCAATATAGAAAACCCAAAATAAATAAAGACATTGAAAACTCCCACGTGGGTTCTAAATCATGTTTGGTTCCCTCAACCATGATCTATCCCATATCAGTCATCAAACATAGGGCATTTTCCCTTAACATTTCCTGTAACCATGAAATCTATTCAAGAACCAGTCAGACCGCCCAAGTAGGGTGTGAGTATAACTTAGTAGGTCACCACCAACGACATCTCAAAATATATACAATCTATAATAGTGGATTAAATGGTATAAAAAAATACAAGCAATAAAGTAAATAGATTACATTTATTCCATTATACTTTACTTAACCACATAAACCCTCGGGTTCTTAAGGACTCCTAAACCTCAATACCTATTTCGAACCATACCATAGTCTGAACCATATCACATTTTCAATTCATATTTATTATTTCACATGGGATTTAATTATCTATTTCAAATCAATTTATTCATATTACGAACAATTGGAACCATAGACCAATACTAATATCATGGGACTAGAATATCATGTCTAGAACCCCATGGGTATTTGGAGAATCAGTCCCTATCCCAAACCCAATTGGTATTTGGAGCATCCTTCCATGGACCATACAATAATATTCGTATACATGAAATTTGGCCTATAATTTCATGTCTACCACCGTGTGGGTATTTGGAGTGTTATTCCATGTCCCACAACCCATTTATCAGTCAATCACACATTTCAAAATATCACTTGTATCGCAATATCACATTAATTATTTCACCAATTAATTAATCCCATTAAATAATTGCATATTAACATGATTCTATTAATTAATTCTACAATTAATTAATCACATAAATTGATTTAATTAATTCAATAATTAATTAATCACCTCAATTCCATTAATTAATAAAAGTATTAATTAATCACATCAATTACATCAATTAATTAAAAAATTAATTAATAACCATTTAAAAATCCCAATAACATAACTTTTAACAATAATTGTAATATGTATAACAATATATCAATAAATTAAATAAGGAATGGAGAAACTAAAAATATCTTATAAGTATATATAACAATTTCATGGAAATAATTTTAGTTTTACATGTCAAAATATGTATAAAACCTTCCATTGATATTTAAAGAATAATAATTTAGGTTTTATTATAAGTTTGGAAATAGATTTTTAGGAACATCACAAACATAACATGAGTAAAGGCATGGAAGGTTGAGACCCCTTACCAAAACCATCCATAGGTGAGGTTTTTGTGCTCTAATGACAAAAAAACTCCATAGGATTTATAAACCACATTATATAGATAATAAAGTAAAAGTAATTAAATTTCATGAATAATAAAACATATAAACTATATTAAACACCCTTAGATAGTTTAAGGATGCCTCGTGGAACTAAAAAGCTCAATGTTTTAATTTATCTAACCAAACTATCATAAATTCAAACTCAAATACATAAAATCCCTTGAATAGTTCACCAATAAATTTATTTACATTGAAACAATGCTTAATTGAATAAAATAAACCTTCCATGTATTCATTTAACAATGAAAGATGAAAACCCCAAGTATCAGAGTTATTTCATCATGTTTTCTAATATAATAAACTGAAATCCCTAATCTATCTATGGAAAAATTAGAGAATGAAGAAAGATAGATAATGAAGAATAGGGAAAGGGATTCACCTTTCGCTGGTTGAAGAAACCATTCATTGACACCCTGGATTGAAGGGGGCCAATGTAGATATAATGTAAGGAGGAAAAGAACCACTCACATGTGTTTAGGAGGCTTTGAAAAAATGAGTTTGAATAACCCCCTTAAGGGTTAATAATATTACAGGGTAAAAGATGAAAATACCCACTATTAAAAAAACACATTGGAATCACAAGAAGACCAATGGACTTCATGATACTCTATATGAGACCATAGAGTTTTTTATACTCACCACCAGTCTTCCATTGGTGGGGTATGGTGCACCTTAAAGGTCACTAGACCTCCAATGAATTCTATCTGGGTTTGGTAGGATTATACTTCCTCCTAGAGTCATTAGTACTTCAATATCTTGATGAATTTGGTCCTCCAAATATATCTAATCAACTAACCATATCCAAAATATTAAATTAAATGTCTTAAAGATACAAAAAACAATCACTCTCATTCAATCTAAATCTAAAAAAATTAAACAATCCCTACATTTTTCCACTTGCTGCAGTTCCATATATTTTTTCTCATAAACCATTTTTTTGACTAGGTTGGGAGAGAATCCTTACATGATTGGGAGTCCTAGAGGAAAAAAAGTATGAATTAGATGGCCTAGAGGCCGAGAGTCACAAAATAAATACTTAAATGAAACCGAAAAAGATATTGGTTTTCACGACCTGGACCAACATGGCCTGAACCACAACTACCCCACGACCACCTTCAATAGGCCAAGGGTTGGAACCCGGTGCTGAGAAGGCATTTCAAACACATGGGAGGACTTATCCTAATGTACTTGTACACACACACACACACATCTCAAAGATGACAGAATGCTGAAATGTAAATCAATTGATAACCATTCATGCATACATCGGAAATCCCACCATCAGAGTATGACAATAAAGTATTGGAAATAAAGAGCTAAATACAGTCCCACAAAAATAAACTAAAAAAATTCCAAAATATGATGTATAAGAGGAATATTGTAAATGAAACCACTGAAACACACCATATTTTTTCTAGATTACTAATATTTTCCTGGTCCTTTTCACTTTAGGACTTGTTCAAAAGGAATCTCATCTGCATAAGACATGAAATATGCATGAAATTTTCATATGGGGATGAGTATAACACTACCCCACAGGACAATCCAAAATCACAAATCATGTAGTATCAAGAATTGTAGTCAGGCCATCATAGGAATATATTAACAATATACATAACAATAATATCTAGATATACACATAGTTGACACACATTCTCAATGGAAGGTCACAATCATAAATCTATCCTAGGATTCCTGCTCAAAGGTTCCATATAACACTTTTCTATGGGAACAAACTCCATGAGTCAGATAGCACTGGTGGACTCTATCCAAGATGTCATGCTCATCAGGTCTCTCTATAAGAAGTACACACTAGAAGTCTTAACAGATCAATCCATAGATAGGGATTACACCCAAGGCCATGGGGAATATAAACCCAATCTGGATTAACTCTCTAAGTAGGGGATTGACACCCACATAGTGTTGGTCATGAAGATACCAAGAACCGCACTAAGGGACAATGATGATGATAGAGGATCTCTGTTGGCACCGGAAAATGCGTCCCCAAAAATTTCCAAATGCTTCCATAAACAATATAATGTCGTAGCCCATTTTTCAAGCTTCGATTTCGTAGGTCGTAGTGCCTGAACTGAGTTACTGATTAGGAGTTATGGACATTTGAAGTTGAGATGGAAAACTGGTTTGCGAAGACCGTTCACAAAGCCCTACTCTGTGTTCTCAGAGTGCCGCCGCGAGGCAAGGAGGCGGGATGCTCCGCATACCCATTTGACATTTGCGATGTGCCAAAAAGAAAGGAGGTGGGATGCTCCGCGACCACATTTGACATTCATGATACGCCGTGAAGACCCGCCGTGATGCAAGGAGGTGGGATGCTCCGCCACCGCATTGGACATTTGCGATCCACCGCGGAGCAAGCTCTGTCTTCACACCGAATGAGCTTTTCTTTGCAGCTCCCCTTGACTATAAATACCTAGGTCACCCTCCTTCTCCAGACGGCCACTCCGACCCTTGGACAATGACTCCTCCCCTTGGGCGGCCGATCTCCTGGTTCTTGGAGCTCCGCTTTCCTTCGTGAAGCGGCTCCGTGATCCCCTACTCTACGGGCATCTTCCTTCATGTCACTACTCCGCCAGTCCCTGCACCACGAGAATCTTCCTTCATGTCGCTACTCTGTGAGTCCCTACTCTACAAGCAGATGCTCCGTGAGTCCCTGCTCCACGAGCGGATGCTCCGTGAGTCCATGCTCTGCGAGCCCATGCTCCGCGAGACCATGCTCTGTGAACCCATGATCCGCGATCCCATGCTCTTTGAGCCCATGCTCCGTGATGCTGCTCCATGAGTCCATTCTCCACGATTCCATGCTTCGTGAGAACCCATGCGCCCCGAGCCCCTTTAATCTGTGAAGCTACTTCGTGAATACATATCCCTTGCGAGGCTCCTACCTTAGCGCCCACCGGTCCATACCGTGGGGGCATAACCCCCGCACCCCCGCTCGAGGTCAGTGTTGGGCTACGGTCCCGGCCCTCTGGGCCGGTCCCTTCACTACCGTCACTGACCCACATGAAAAATGGAGAGTTGCACTGTGAACTTTTCGGGCTGGGACGTCGACATTTTCCTTTGTGCCCTTATGCACACCCACCTCCCACCTATGGAAAACCATGATTTGAGATACTTCTCCCCACACCATGAAATACCTTGAGTCGACATATTCCTCTTGGTTTCATTCCCATTTTATGAGTTGAGATTCTCATCATCAATTCCCCGAGTACCTTGAGTCGAACCATTCCTCCTGAAACTCCTCCAAACCTAATAACTTGGCTCTTATGCCAGGTTGAACCTCAGGGCCGCCCCTGCGTAAGACCCAACACCATACATTCTCAGGCGCCTTATGCCTAACAGGCCTATCTACATAACTTTAAACTGTATTAATCCCTATGTTCCAAACATAGGATGCCTCTTGCTCCAAACAAGAGATGCCTCATGCTCCAGGCATGAGATGCCAATAGTCCTATCTACATGACTATAAACTGTAGTGATATCCCTATGTTCCAAACATAGGATTCCTATTACTCCAAACAAGAGATGCCTTACGTGCCTAGCATAAGATGCTAACAGTCCTATTGACATGACTTTAAACTATAGTAATCCCTATGTTCCAAACACAGGATGCCTCTTACTCCCAAAAAGGGATGCCTTATGCTCCAAGCATGAGATGCCAATAGTCATATCTACATGACTATAAACTGTAGTGATCTCCCAATGTTCCAAACATAGGATTCCTCATGATACAAACAAGTAATGCCTTACGTTCCTAGAGTAAGATGCCAACAGTCCTATCTACATGACTTTAAACTGTAGTAATCCCTATGTTCCAAACATAGGATGCCACTTGCTCCAAACAAGATATTCCTTATGCTCCAAGCATGAGATGCCAATAGTCCTATCTACATGACTATAAACTGTAGTGATCTCCCTATGTTCCAAACATTGGATGACTCTTGCTCCAAACAAGAGATGCCTTACGCACCTAGTTTAAGATGCCAACAGTCCTATCTTTATCTGAAAAGTCATGCATGGAGAAGCTGACCGGCTCTATCCTTATCTGAAGAAAAACCTTGTAGCTTGTCTGGGTTCCCCAAGAGATCATCCAATTCACTTCCAACAACTCAACAGGGAATAGCCAAACCGAAATTCTCATCTAAACAACTAGGATCCCACATTACCAAAACAAAACCTAGAGACAACAACAGCAGAACCAAATTGCATGGCCTACCCCCACTAAGCCACTGGCACCGACTCAGAGCTCACCGAAGCACACAAGAACTGACATTACACCAGAATGAAGACGGATCCTGGATCCAGCTCCGTCGACGCTGAGCGTACACCGAAGCCGCAATGAGATCCTGAAGAGAGTAGCGCACCAGAGCTGATGATGAACCCCGGGTCGAGCAGAGGTCCCGAAGCCGCGATGAGATCCCAAAGCCAGAAGTGCACAGAGGTCGACGATGAACACCCGAGCTTAGGCAAGTTCCTAAAGCCGCAACAAGATCCCTTACTTTGGGGTTGTTTATCTTCTCTAATTTTGAATTCTATAAGTTGTTTGAGTATTAAATATTTGATATATTTTCCCTCATTTTCTTCTTCAAAATCATCTTTCTCCAGGTCTGGAATTTTTGCAGGTTCGTGTACTTTTAATAGCTAATTTTCACGTGTTTATGGAAAACTCTTTTTCATAAAATTATTTATAGTGATTTATATGAAATATTACATCAGGTATAATTCATCATTGATTGGCATCCCTTTTTTCTCTATATCACTATTTTTTTGTACCAACATCTCCACTGAACTTCAAAAGTTTAAATGCATGCTTGGGTGTTTTTTTGAAAACTGATCAATTCTTGTATCCATACTTGGGAAATTTATTTATGTGTATTAGATGTGATATTTGGTGGTGTTGATGCAGTTATCTATTCTATCTTCATTTTTTAAATGTCTGGACTAAAAATTATCAATTTTCAATGAAGATTATATATATATATATATATCTTTGTGTTTTCTAAATGGATTTAAAGGTTTTTTCTCATTAATCCCTTAAAAAAAGATGCAAATTCACTATAATTCCATTAACTTCTTCTTTCATTAATATTCTTTCTCCATAAAATCGTTTTTCAAATGGTCCCTCCAGGTTGGGTGACATTAATCTATGAATATTGTAATCTTCACATGATTCCCTTGTTGATCAGGTTGATTTTCAAACAAAATTCAATATTTTTATCTTTCCTTGAGTTTTCATGA
Organism: Viscum album; assembly: GCA_963277665.1. Taxonomy (NCBI): domain Eukaryota; kingdom Viridiplantae; phylum Streptophyta; class Magnoliopsida; order Santalales; family Viscaceae; genus Viscum; species Viscum album. Next base: position 1,074,593,943 of record OY728134.1, read on the forward strand.
TCCCACTAAGATGTATTGAAATTATTCTTCCATTTTGGATGAAATTATCCACTATTTTTTGAATTTAAAACCTTCTAGAATTTGAATTTATTCCCCATGGAATGTCAAAATGCTTCGCTGTCCTTGATAATGTTGATATGAGAATCTTCCACTCCTCTGAGGTTGAATACCCAATAATCCCATACATTTTCCTCCATTTTAAAAGGTTCTTTTTCTTCTTTCATGTCAATATTCCCAAAGTGGTCTGATCTATGTGCAAGAATTCCACATAAAAAAATTCTATTTCCTCTCTTATGTTTTTGAAATCAGCTATTGCAACTGATATTGAACTAAATGAACCTGGAGTTGCACATAATTAGTGAAGTGACATTCTTGACGTCAAATATTAATTCTCTTATGGCCTTATCAAGTGAAATCTTATACAATACATTGAAAATAAGATTTAAATCTATTACTCTCTAATTTTAATAAGATCCACTGGCAGTTGTGTCAAAAAATTGGTCCCATTGGGGAGATTCCATCATAAAAGTATTTTGAGTAAATGTGGTTAGAATAGGTGCTATGGGAATTTTTGATAGTACCCCTTAAAACTCTCCCATTCATCAAGAAATGGTTCATCATCTCCTTGACTAATGATTACGATTACACTCCTCATGACCATTGTTCGTTTAATTGGATAATATATCCTCAAGAATGCATCATTAATGGATTCTTAAGAATGAAACTAATCTTCATCTTATTGAAGTATTTATATCCTTTCCTAACCTATAAAATAAATAGGTAAAAAATTACAATATATCTCATCATCTATTAGTCCATTTAAAGGAAATGTGGACACTGTTAAGATGAAGTATTGGATGAAAGTTTAGGAATACTATTTACAATCCATTGTTTTTTAGAAACTCTCTACTTGATGGTGTTTAAGCTCATAATTATCTGCATTTAATTTTCTTTATGCATTACTGATTTCTTCTCATATGGGGTATGTGTATGTCTCTTTTCCTTGTTGAACTTTGATACAATTCATGGAGTGAGAGTGTAGAGTATTTGGGGTAGTGATTAACCCTATGATTCCTACCAAATGAATTAACAATAGAATTTTAATCTAAAACATCACCAATTATAGACTTCCCACTCGACATAGAAAATCACTTACTCCTAATGTCAAGAGTCCCCATGAGGTTTCTATGATATCTTATGGAAAATATTTTCATTCTATTTTTTGTGATTTGGTTGGCACTATATCTCTTGAACTCGCATTCTTTAAAATACAGAGGTCTTGGTTTTGGTTTCAACTCTTATTCTATCACTATCACTCAAAACATTTAACTAATGGACAATAAATTGAAATCATAAAAAAAACAAAGCATGAAAAACAAAAATCTAGTTTTCAAGTGATAAAGAAACCCAAGGAATGAATGGTATGAGTAAGATAATTGGAATGAATAGAATTAGATATGGGTATGGATAAATGGGAGAATGAATTCTGGAATGTGTATGTGAGAGGATAGAGTGAATCTACTGAATAAATGCATAGAATGATGGCGTACATCTTAGCCTAGATAAAATCCTCTACTAGAAAATAAATTTTAGTTTCTTGTATAGATCCTTGGATAATCATTATATATTTATGTGTATATTCTAACATAAATAATTAAATACATATATGTAAATATTTGTGCATTTATGTGTGAAATATAAATGTGTATGTGTGTTTGTAAACATGTGTGTATGTGTAAATATTTTTGTAAATACATTATATATGTGTTTTTCTAAAAATATATCATTATCATTCAATATATTATATAAACGTATTTACAATCAATATTTTTAAATAAATTATAAAAAAACATTTATATATACAATTATTTGGAAATAATTATTATCCTTTTTATATAAATGTATATGTAATGTTTATATATAAATTGACTTGCAAAAAATATATTTATATATACACTTGTGTGTATGTATTAATAAACATATATATATTTATATTTATATTCCAATACATGTAAATGAATAATAATATATAATATATTTATATCTCCTCTCATACATAATTTTTATAAATCTAATTAGAAAAAATTATATAAATATTTATAAATATATGAATAAAAAATATGTATTTATATATATGAGTGTGTGTGTGATTGAAATATCGTAAAATATACAATAAAAAAATCTTGAGATAGTGGTAAAGGGGTTCAAATAGCCTATGGGATGTGACAAGATTGAGCTCAGGATAGCGTACAGGTGAACAGGTAGCCGAGCATTTGAAAAGCGCTTGCAAAGGGTCTGTAGTTGTGGTTCTTGAATTCACTCACTTTGAGCATGGAAAGTGTGAGTTAGGATAAGTACACACAACACATAATTGGCCTCAAGCTATTATCTTTAAAACCAATTTCTTGGTTTGTAAAAACAAACACATGTGAATACTCTCCTATTCATACATTCCACATGTATTATAGATGATATTAGTGGCTCTAGATCACCTTGGGAGTTTCCTCCTAGAGAACTATTCACTATTGGATCCAGATTATATCAAATATACACAAGAGGGGGGTGAATTGTGTCTTTTACAAATTCTTTACGAGATCATGTACTGTCCTTTAACTTTAATAAAATGGATTAATGCAGTGGAAATTTAAATAGTCGGGACACACGATGTATAGTGGTTTGGGGAAAAGAAGACCCCTAGTCCACTACACCAACGCTCTACCCCACGATCTTGGGGAATTTCACTATCTGGTTCTCTTATCAACAGACTATTCCACAACTGAGTATAGGCAGTTGACACCTTTACAATCTAAGGAAAACAGATCCTTCTGGTTCAAACGCAGTACGTAATACACATCTTAGTACAAGAATCCAATCACTCAAGATAGAAGAGTATTTGATCATAGAAAATACTTTTCCAGTTGTTCTTCACAATTGAAATAGAATGCAATTAATAGTAGACGGATCGTCCTCTTCAGAAATAATGATCTTCAAGTAAGATTTGTTCTGAGTAGTTCCTGTTGCAGTAGATATAGAAATATAATTAGCAACTTTAGCAGTACTCGATTCACAATAGTTCTTTGACGTCGAAAGGGTGAATCTTCTATCATGATTATTCTTATTCAATAAATAGAACTTTTTCATTCTTTTTAATCAGTAGATCTTGATTTGTCTCTGTTTATATTGTATGTATAAACATTGTTGTGTAGAAGATCTTGTATATCGTAAGTGCATCTGCAAGCTTGTTCTTGGTCTAGACCTTTTACATTGTGTATATTGAATTTCAAAATAGCACAAATATATTGAGCTCTTTCTCTACAAAGTCATATAAAAAAAGTCACCTTTTCACTCGTGATATTCAAATAGTTGAATTAACAGAGCAGTCGTAACTCCCCTTTAAATTCACCATGAAAAGATCCTTTAATTTCGATCCTTTGAATCATAAATAAGAGGCTGTGAAATCATCAAAGACACGCTTTAAAATCATCTTTTAATCCAGTTTGAAATCATCTTAATAATTCTCTTATAGACCGTTGCATAATAATATTGTCTTTAATTCTTCGATTCCAAATGTAAGGTTGAGCTGTATAGCATGCATCTTCCGAATGTAAGGTATATCACAAACGCAAGGTTGATGTCGCATCCTTCAAATGTAAGGTTGAATACAAATGTATGTTTGATGACACATCCTTCAAATGTAAGGTTGATGGAACATCCTTCAAACCTAAGGTTGAATACAAACGTATGGTTGACGACACATCCTTCAAACATAAGGTTGAATATAAATGTAAGGTTGATCATCCATACTTTTCTCTTCAACACTCAAATGTATGATAAATGATCCATACTTTTATAGGCTTCCAAATGTAAGGTACATGATCCCTACTTTTTGATGAAACGTAAGGTTGTTCACAAAAGTAAGGTTGATGAACCATACTTTTGAGAAACAAACGTAACGTTTAAAACTTATGTACGGTTATTCTTACATACTTTTCCAATAACCCAAATGTAGGGTTCTTATTCCATACGTTTCCAATAACTCATAGAGTATACATCTAATTCCATCTTTACGCTATGCTTCTCAATATAGGGTATGAACAGTGTTTGTAGAACATGCTTAAGTAATTCCTGAAGTAATTCCCGAATATGTAAAACATGGACAGTGTTTCCAGAAAACACTAAGATGAATACTTTAGAAATTAATTCTCATTGTTCAAGAACTTAAATATTTCTTCCAGTGATAAAAATAATGAATAATAAATTCATCAAATACACTTAAAATAAAATCATTAGAATAACAAATAAGGTTATTTGTGAGCATCAAAATTATCATAAAGAGATAGAGTATTGTACTCAACAGTATCCCCCTTTTTAATAATTATGTATTTTTGAAAACAACACTTGCTCAACATTCACCACCTACTTGAGGTACCTCTAGATTGGTTTGGTATAGATGAAACTAGTACATTATTAGAAACAAGGCTAATTCAATGATAATATCATTTTATTTCCTTGTGATTATTCAGAATAATTTGAGGTTGCATATATCCTTCACAATTTCTCATTAAATTCAAGATTATTACCTTGATTTTTTAGTAAGAATTTTGATATATATTGATGTGGATGATGGTGCACAATGTGGTTTGATATTGAATGTAGTATTGTTTTTTAAATTGACACAACATTGTTTATCTCATAAAATAGAGATTGATAACTTTAACTCCTTACTATGATCATCTGAGTAAAGAGAGTTAACACCAATAATATTAGTCTTTCAGATGCATAGATTATGATCATTTTACCACATTGATAATGATAATGCTACACAATACTGCTGTGAATTAATAACTACGAGCACATGATTCATGCCAAACGAGCCTCAAACCCTAAACATTATAGTGATTTCAGAAAATCAAATTCATAAGTGGAATTATTTTATTATAATTTAATTCATTAATGATAAATGAATGAAATATTATTAAAATGAACATCCAAAAATATCACTTACCTATCTTTGGAGAAGATTACATACTTCTACTTTAGCTTTGTGATATAATTATATTTCTTCTTTTGGATGTCAACTTCAATAACATTCTCTAACTTGATATACACTGTTTTATTATCAATGAATTCCATTTATGGAAGTTATTTTCTGGAAGCACTGTAATGTTTAGGGTTTGAGGCTCATTTGGCATGAATCACATGCTAGTAGTTGTTGATCCCAGGGTGACTTGTATGGCATGCTGGTTATCAAAGTTGTAAAATGATCAGAATATATGTATCTAACTGAATAATATTATGGTTGTTAACTCTATTTTCTCAGATGATCTTGGGGAATAAGTACAACTATCAGTCTCTCTCTTTGTGTGATAAAAAAAGTTCTATTAATTTTACAAAAAAATCTAATTCCAACTATATTTCATTTGTTTTTAAAGGATTTTTATAATTTTTTACCTCATAATCATCATTTTCAACTTCATTTATTTCTCTCATTCCATTTCTTTAGAGTCGTTTATCTTCTTAAATTTTGATTCCTCACTTTATTCTTCAAAAAGTATATTGCTCCATGTATGGATTTTCAGGAGGTTCTTTCACTTTTAACAGCTCATTTTCAAGTTTTTGTGGAAAACTATGTCTAATCCCATTATTTATAGTTATTTATATGAAATATTACATCGGGTATAATTTATCATTGATCAACACCCCTTTTTTCTCTATACATTATTTTTTTGGACCAACATCTCCCCTGATATTCAAATGTTTGGATGTATGTTTCAGTGTTTTTTGAAAGCTGATCAATTCTTGTATCCATCCTTGGGAAATTTATTTAAGTGTCTTATATTTGATCTTTGGTGTTTTGATGAAGTTGTCTATTATATCTTTATTTTTTCAATGTTTGGACTAGATATTATCAAGATGCTTTAAGATTATCTCTATCCCTATGTGTTTTCTAAATGGATTTAATGGTTTTTACTCATTAATTCATTAAAACACAGTATGTGAATTCCCTCTAATTCTACTAATATCTTCTTTCCTTAAATATTCTTTCTCCCTCCAAGATTTTTTCAAATGGTCCCTCTAATTTGGGTGACATGAATCTTTGAAAATAGTAATCTCCACATGATTCCTTTGTTGAACATGTTTATTTTTTTTCAAAATTAAATATTTTTAGATTTACTTGAGTCTTTATGATCCCACTAAGATGTATTGAAAATTTTCCTTCATGTTGGCGGAAATTACCCCCTATTTTTATAATTTAAAACCTACTAGAATTTCAATTTGTCCCTCATGGAATGTCAAAATTCTCCCCCAGCATCGATCATGTGGATATGAGAATGTGTCACTCTTCCAAGGTTGAATACTGAAACATCTCATATGTTTTTTCCATTTTAAATTGTTCGTTTTCTTATTTCATGTCACGGTTCCCAAAATGGTCTCACCTATGACCAAGCATTACATAAAAAAATGTTATGTCCTATCTAAGGTTTTTGAAATCAACTTTTTTAACTGTTATTAGAGTGATATAACATGGAGTTTCACATAATTAGTGGAAGTTACCTTCTTGATGTTAACTCTTATTTCTCTTATGGAATTATCAAGTTAATTCATATACAAAAAATTGAAGAGAATCTTTAAATATATTAGCATCTTGTTTTTATAAGATCCACCAATAGGTGTGTCAAAAAGTATGTCCCATTACGGAGAGTCCATCATAAAATTCTTTTATGAGTAAATGTGGTTAGATTAGCTGGCGTGGGAATTATTAATAGTACCCCTTAAAACTTTCCCATTCCTCATGAAATGGATCAGAATATTCTTGAACAAATATTGGGTTTTCACTCCTCAAGACCATATTTAATCGAATGGGAAAATATCTCCTCATGAATGCATCATTCATGGATCCCTAAGAATTAAATGAATCATAATCTTATCGAAGTAACCACATCCTTTCCTCCCTAATAAAATAAATAAGAAAACATTTAAAATATATCACATTATTTGTTACTCCATTTAAAGGATATGTGTGCACTACTGAGTTGAAGTATTTGATAAAAGTGTAGGCATACTCTTGATGATCCGTTAAATTTTTTTAGAAACACTCTACTTGATGGTGTTTAAGATCATAATTCCCTTCCACTTTTTGTTAGCTTGATGCATCACTGTTTTCTTCTCATATGGGGTATTTGAATGTCTATTTATATAAGGACCCAAACTTAAACATTACTTATTATTGAGATAAGTCACTAATTTGACTTTCATTCACATTGAGGATCTTTTTAGGTTTAGAGTTTTAGAGAATTAGATCATAACTCATACATAACAAAACAATAGAAATAAAATGTGACAAAATCCAAAAAATATCCATTTCTTCCATAAAACATAAAATTTTAAAATGAAACATCCTTTATTTTCATGTTTAATCATATATTTTTCTTGATCCCATCGTTGACTATATTCTTCTTTAAATCCTGTGAAAACATTTTAAAACTTTGGATGAGCATAAAAAATCTCAGTAAGGGGTATATAAAGAAGGAAAAATTTTAGTCTTGAAAAATCATGTAAACCACAAATAACTTATCATAAAGGAATAATTTTCACCTTTAAAAATTATTAAATACATTTAACTGAATATAAGCTCATTGCATTCCAATTTTGTAACCAAAGTATTACCATAAAACCCATAGAAAAAAACATATAACATATAAAGGTAATATTACAACCCTGATTTTCTTACATTATTATTACATTGTTTTAGTGATAAAAAAAGTAAAACATTACACATTAAGGGTCCAATGGTTTAGTGTCTTGGGAAACTAGGAATATACATAACATTTACAACACAAAACATTTATTTAATTTCTTATCCTCTAGTATCTTATTTTCTCTTGACTTATCCTCAGTACATGTAGTCACTTAAGGATATACATAAAAAAGGGGTGAGTTAAAATCCCTGTAAGAGGATAGTTAAGAACATGAAACAATATAACATGGGATGATCATAGTAATTGTCATCATAACATAGTAATATGATCATAATCCTAAGAGTAAACATTAATAAATGAATTGTAATGTGGCAATGCATAAAAAATGAAACATCATGTCTTAGTGGTTTATTACCACACATAGTTGTGAACAAATATAGAATCATGTTCACACATAATTTAAATTCAACTCATGAGATTCATCCCTTTACCCAAATCATTGGAGTGATGTATAATTTTGAGCGCACCCATCACATTCAAACATTCATATTGCACCATATAATTTCGGGCGCACCCGTCCCATCATAACATTTACATTATCATTAACTCCACATTAAAAATATGTCAAACATGAAAATAAAATAACCAATAGAAATATATGGGTTTCACATAATAAGGAATACATTCAACAACATTTGGTTCCCAAAATAAAAAGGGAATATCATTCTTGACATAGATCCATTATCTTGAGTGAAGAGTGAAATAATCTCTCAGAAGTAAAAAAGTGTGTGTTTATTTGAAAGAAGAGTTCTTTTTGGAAAAAATTGGTTTTTTAAAAAAGTAAAATAGAGAACATGTATATCCGATAAAAGTTAATATAATTATGAATAAATATTCTTAAGTCATATCCATATTGACAATGGGTTGTAGAGGGAAAAGACAAAAAAAGAGAGTTGGGTTCAAGAATTTCCCCTTACATCGTATTCGAAAGCTTTCATCACTTTAATATCTTGTATAATCAAATTAGATTAATTAATTATCAATTAAATAACCATTTATACATTAATTGTATTAATTATGTCTTTATTGAGTTCTTTTATGGGTCTTTGTATGAGTTATAGTGTTCATGTTCATTGTTCGTGAGTGTTCATTTTTTTTCATGAACAGTTCACTTGTATTCATGGATGAAAGTTTGCATAAAAATGGGATAACAACAAAAATTGTTAATAAATAATATTAGTTACATTAAAAATTTATCAATTATGAATTACATTATATAACATGAGGATGAATCATTAGATATAATTTTAATGATAAGCACTTGGATTGATTTGGCGGTTTTTCTCACAATGAACTTGTTTGTATTATTTTATATAATGAATGTATAAGGATTAGAGAACATTAAATAAGATAAAATACATATATTATGATATGGTTCAACAAATAAAATGGTTTCATGGCTATTATAGAAGATGTTAATTCAAATTGAAAACCCATCATCCTGGAATGTCATAAATCAACACATCTCAGACATTTTTTTCATTTATCGTTTAAAAGGACAGAGAGGGAGATATTATGATAAACTATCCCATTAGAATAATATAATTCCAGTAAATGTATGTTTATAGAGTTATAAAACCATTTGGGTGAGGGTAGATGAGAAAATAACAAAAAATAAAAGAAATTGAAATAACATAACAGAATCGGAAAGAGGATTTTACCTCTTGAGTTTCTCCCCTTTAAGAGCCTCTTTGGGGAAGAGGTTTTGGTCTGTTTATCAGACCAAGGGATTATGAAATTGGGGGAGGGATAGGGAATATCTTTGGTTAGAATTTGAACAAGTATTGAAGCTTGAGAGGTGTGAATTAATTAGGTCATGATGGGTGATATTAATAGTGGAGGGGAGAGGGGTTTTCTCAATATTATTTGCATTAATTTATTATTTCTCCACAAGAAAAGAAATAGTGATGATTCCATGACGAATAACAGTAATAAGTGCATGTGAGTTTGATATTTTTGGTTCTAACATCAATCATGATGTTAGGAATAGTTTATTTAAAAAATAATGTATTTATACGGTTAATTAATGTATTTTACTATTCGTCAAAAATTCATGTATTTAAAAAAACCCTAAAAAATTCACCCTAACCACTTTTATATGTGTATAATAAAAAAATGAACTCCATTGGATTAAAATAATTTTTTATATATGAATAATTTAATTTTTAACTAAAATCATAATTTACATGAAAAATACAAATTTTAAAATTTAAACTGATTTTATAGTGCTTATAAAAATTGCACGAGATCTTATTATCTTAAAACCCAAAGATATAGAATTATTAATTTATGAACACATTTCAGGAAAATAAATTTTATTTTAAATTAATTAATTAATTATAATTATTTATTTATGACATACAAAAATACAAATACTTTACTATGGTCATATTGTCACTTTTAAGATGCCTAAATTTTAATTAATCATTCATGGGTGATGTTGCTATTATTTTAGACGATTAAATATTAATAAGGGTCATATTACTAAACATAAGGGTAGGTTACTATTCATAAGGGTAGGTTACTATTCACCAAAAATTATGTTTGTCCCATCAAACTCCAAACATCTTACTGATCACAACCGTGTATGTCAGATTTTTGAAATTCAAAACAGAGAAGTTGCAAATTTATGATTAAAGGTCACAAGTAGCTAAATTAAGCATGATGTCGAATTGTGTTTCCTAATTTTATTTATTATGAAATTACTACAAGAAGGTAAAAATTTCAGTTATAAAGGTTTGGGTTGTTATAGGTAACTTGGGACATAATCATACATAAAGTTAATGACCATACAGTCTACTTCCACACATACCACTAAATGGAATAGCCATACGACCAACTTCCATACCCAATGCATTGAAGGTTATAACATAACCACCCATCCTTGGATTATCACATAACCACCCATATTTGGATTATCACATAACCACCCATCTTTGGTTTATCAAATAACCACCCATCAAATTTCCAAGTACTATTATATAATCATATCACATAAAAGATTGCAATTATCCATATTTATCTCATAAAATTTCATTTTCAATCACAAGAAATCATTTCAAGATATTGAAATATCCAATCCAATTTCAAAACCATTTTCAATGAAAATTTACCCAAAAATGGAATAATGAATTTATTTTTCCTTTTAAATACATTAAGGCTTATAGAGGAATCTAAATATCAAATAATGGTTACAGCGTCGGAGAAGTCATCATCACCGCATACATTAAAAAAATTCTTTTTGTCATTTAAAAAGAAAGTAAAATGATTTGTATAAAAATATTCCTTTTGAAAACCTTTTCATGATATTAAAAGTAAAATGGGTTAATTATGCACCGTATAAAAGAAGTTGGTGTATATTATCAAAATATTCCTCAATGAAAGGAGATTGAGACGATGTCCCTTTCAAAGATCATATCCTTGGATTAAGGAAAAATAAATGAAATAATTATATGTAAAAAAATATAATTACACCTAATATAAGTGGAAATTTAGTATAAAGCGATCAGAGGCCATTCACACATATTAGTGGAAAAACAAAACCAATGACATGGATATTTAACTCAATTAATCGAAATTTAGTTAAGATTTCCCTTACCACAATTTCAATTCGTCACTTATGTTCCTTGTTTTTCCTGAATTATAAACTTATGTTAATTTCTACTTTCTTGATAAAATTTTTCAAGTTTAATATTTATTTTATATCACTTATTACCATGTTATAAAAATTACATAATTCTTTAAGTTCATATTGGATATTTTGTCGATATTCAGTACTTGAGTCGAAAATAAACCTCGATTAATGTCAATAGTCCATGTGGTCATAAGTCCATCATATAAAAAATGAATTTCATGACATAATAATGACATTTATACACAAATTATACTCTTTAAATCAAACTATTCATTTTTCTTATGAAAAATGATCAACGTTATAATCATGGAGATAGTAATCTATACGTACGCATGAGTAACATTTTCGATTTTTCATTTATCATCATGGAAATAGGGAAATTATTATTTTATCTTTACCAAATAATAATAGTATTATTAATATCATTTTAATAATTTAAATATACTTATATAGATATAATACAAGTGACGTGGTGAATAAAAACGATTCACATCGCTTCATGGAGGTGATAGTTCACAGGTACGAACGAACGACGTTAACATTTTTATGCGCATAGAAAGTAATAATTTAATTGATATATAATTATAATATAATGATTAATATATCATGAATATCACATATGAACCTTAATTTCGTAATTATAACCTATCTTGAGAGACAATTAGGAAAAACGAATTAGATCGGTTCATGGAGGTGATACTTCACATGTATGCACAAATGATTAATTCCTTTAGCATTTAATGGAAGTGGAGATGGATTTAAGTGATGATATTAATATAATAACATCTCATTATATTTATTATACTGGATTTATTATTTCATCTTTTTTATATTATATTTGGATGAAGTGGAAGAATAAATAAAATTGAAATATTTAAAGAAAACCGTACCTTTTCTTTTGTTGGTCACCTCTAAAGAACACCTTTACAACTATAAGAAGGGTGTTATGCCTAAACTAAGGCCTTAAGAATGTGGGGAGGGGTTTTAGGAAGATTTTCGGTCAGATATTGTATGGAAAAGGGTTTTATAAGTATGAGTATTAGAGAAGAGTGGGTACCTTTTTATAGGAGAGGGGAGGGGAACCCTTGTAAATGCTTAAAATATTAAATTAATTTAAATTCAATTTCGGTTCCAAATGGCCCCAAAATAATTTACTTAGAAGATAAGATAATTTTGAGCCGAATATAAATAATCCAAATACAATTTGATATGTTTTTAGTATTTTTTAAGTCTTATATTTTTTATTTAACCCTTACTTTACCCTTTTTAATCTTACTGTGATATTATGTTATTGACACTTTTTGGGTTAATGTAATTACCTTAATATTTAAAAAACCAAAAAAAGTGTAATTTATGACATATTTGGACTTATTCTAACCATTTGACTGAATCTTAGATTTTTAGGAATTTAATATCCTTTAAATAAATATTTAATATTTTAAAATACCAATAATGTCAATTTTGACACCATACATTAGTTGACTTTTAAAAATTATTGTAACAACAATATAAGTTCAAAATAACTCTTTTAAATCATTACCATCATGTTGAATATATAAAAATAATTCATGTATGATATAAATTATGTCAAATAATACTTATTTAAGAATTTATAAAATCATTTATTTGATTATTTCATTAATTAGTAAATTACGACATCATCTTTGTGTCATAACTAAATATAATTATTTAATATCTAAAAATTATAAATATATTATCATGATGTACGTAATATTTTTAAATTTCCAATGAATATTTAATGTCCAAGTGATCCCCTGTATAACTCCATGTTAAAATACATGACATTTTAAAAACAAAAGTGTAACAAAAATGTTTATTCGTTGAATATAATAATATAAATGCATTAAAGTCATACAATTGGCTCCAAGATCCACCAAGTGATCATAAAATCTAACTAAGGATTATCATGGTTAGGATAAACTCATAAAATTAAATTAGGATAGTTTTAGAGTAGTTTTATATTATTATAATATTATTTTTACCTTTAATTACCCGATTTACCATTAACCGTGGTAATTAAAATAATTAGTAAAGTTACTATTCATAATGCCAAAAAAAGGAACTTTATACATAATTTTGGAATTATGACTCAAAATATGGAATCCATTTTTTGAAATTTAAAACACATAAGTCGGACTAATTAATTTAAAATTAATCCCCATTGTCAAAAAGAGAAAATGTGTTTTTTAAAGTAAAAACCATCAAAATATTGACATGTGTTTATATCTAATTTCAATGTGAAATTACGTCCAATGACTAGAATTGGATTAAATGATAAAAATTTATTTAATTATATTTTAATTACAATTAATTGGATATTTTAAATATACAATTAAATTAGATGAAAATGCAGTTTTGAATTAAAATGCGGTATTTTTTTTCAGAATTCATTAATAAATTAATTTTATTAGAAAAATACCAAAAAAACAACTAAAATAAATATTTTTTTCCAATTAAAAATAATAATTTCTTTTTCAAATAAAACTTAAAAAAGTTTCAAAAACTAGATTTAATATGGGTTCTCCATCAAAAGGCGATAAAACATTATTTTTTTGAAAAATATTTCTTTTATCCGAAAATTTGAATTTGTTCATATATCGTGTCTAGAAAATATATACATTGAATTTTAAACATTACATTGAATATATTATATATATATATATATTTCATTAATAAGATCTATAAAGAATGATTTTTTTATTTTATAAACTCACTTATTTACATTTAAAAAGTTTTTCAGAAAAAAAAAATTCCTTTTAATTAAAAGGATTTTATTTTAATTTGTAAATAATTTTTCACAAAATAATTAATTAAATAAATGTTTAAAAAATACTTTCATAAAAAAAAATATTGTTCATTCCCTCTATTTTAATAACTAGGTTATAAGGTAATATAATAATATTTAGTTTTTCTCTTAGGTTTGACGTGGCATATTATGTAACACCCCAAGCTTACACAATACACTTCTCTTTGAATAATACAATAGCGTGTGTCGTACGCAACTTCGAGTTCTAACACACACCACAACCAATAAAACTAGCCATTATGAATAGTAATACACACGTTTTTAAATGTTATAAATTTTATCTTTCAAAATGGACTTCATTTTTGGATTCAAAATATAGAAATTAGCATAGGGTGAATTTTTGGTATTTTTCTGAAAACTTTCAATTTTTGATGAATAGTGAAAAACATTGAGTTATAGTTTAAACCCAAATTTTTATTTAATTAATTATTTATTTTATTTAAATTTATTTTAGGTATAAATAGATACATAATACCTATATAAGTTCAATGTAATTAATTGGAGTCAGTTTATAATAATTTTAGATATATAAAATTTTTATTGAACTTTTAATCGTCTTTTACCCATCTTCTAGGAGAATTTAAAAATTCACATAAAACTTAATTTTACCGCTTTTGTGAGTGGAATTTTGAAAATCCAATAGACACGGTTAATATCAAGGAGTAAAATGTGGTTCAATAAGATAAAAATAATTTTTGGTGAATCGTAACTTTTTATTTTTATTTACCACGGTTAAAAGTAAATAGGGTAATTAAGGGTAAAAATGATATTATTATTTTCCTAAAACATATCATAATTCCATTGGATAAGTATAATTCGACCAAAAAATACTTTAGGAATAAAATATGAACCTCTTTGGTCCACTGGGATTAGATTAGGACATTTATTTTTATTTAATTCAAAGAAGAGTTAAAAGAGTTAAAATCATAGTTTAATAACTAAAACTTTTTTAATATAGGGTTATACATAAGATAAACTCGATTATAAATAATAATGAGAAAGATAAAAATATTTCCTACATAATGGTATTTTATTTATAATTTTTAGACATTAAATAATTTAATTTATGTATGAGACAATTGTAATGCACTAATTATCTAATAAATGAAATATTAAAATAATTGATTTATAAATATGTAACTAAAAGTAATTTGGGACTTTTTATAAATTCCACTAATTTTTTAGGTTAATATGACATATTAGGGTTGGTTAAATTAATTTTTTTCTATGTAATAATGCTATTATGAATTTATAAAAAACAAAATACCAAATAGTGTAAAAATTGACATAAAAGAGTATTTAAAACAAATATTATATTATTAATTGATATTATATTCCTAAAAATCAATAGTTCCGACAAAGGACATATATAATGATAGGATTATCATTAATGAACCACTTGGGATTCTCTTCGAAGTATATAGTAAGTTTATTAACCATATAATATAAAAATATAAAGAGACATGGTAAATGTCAAACTATTTAACTAAGAGTTAAATCTAAATGATAAAGTTAATATAGTGACCCAAACCTGTCTAAAACCTATTGGTTGAGTGGTTTTCGACCCATCCCCACGTTAGACTTTAAATAATCCATTTTGGAGCCATTATAAACCGAAAATTATATTATTATAAAATAATATTTCTAGCTTTTCATAAGGTTCCCCTCACCCCTCTTATAAAAGGGAACTCCCCTTCTCTCTAATTCACACCTTGAAAGCCTTTTGGATAGGCCAACCCCTACCCAAATATCCTATCTACCTTCCTAACTTAATTATAGAGGCATTCGTTTAGTCATAAATCCAACTTAAGGAGCTCTTTTGATCAAATCAAAATGAAGAACCCGAAGAATAGGTAATAATTTCACCACCCTCTTTCAAGTTCTTTTCTTCTTCCACTTCCTTTTTCTTTGTTCTTTCCATTATGAAATAATAAATTTAGCATCTTCTATATACTGTTATGTTATTATAAAAATGGTACAACCAAATTCATTATTCTATCCATCCTTTAAAGGACATGTCACCATACATGCATACGTAGGGATTATTATCTCCAGGTCGTGGTGTAATTGTTATTCAATACATTATTATTTGGATGGTTATAATAATGATGTGTAATTCATGTAAATAATAAATATAACATGATAATTATTTTGTATATATGATATACCATCTAATTATATATTATTTTAATATCAAAAAATGATATTGTCGCTCGTGCGTACGTATGGATTACTGTCTCCACGAACGCGATGAGATTCACTCCCCATCGTATCCATTCAAAAATAATTTTCATTAGATGATTAAAAATAATGTTTAAATACTTGATATCATTCTGGATATGAATAATTTACACCCCATCCATAAAAAATATGACTCACATAACAAATAATATAAAGGAAAACGAATCCGTTAACACCAAAAACGACGATAATACTAAGATATTATTAACAAAACAATGTTAAAAGATAATATATGATATCATATTAATGTATATGATTCTTGTGAAATTTAATAACAATTATTTCACCATTATAAAGAATTTTAACCTACTCTAAACCAAGGAAAACTACAAGTTAAGGGTTAATTTCAAAATATCTTTATTATCTGAGGTTGTTTTTACGTAAGTATCTACTGGAACCTCTTTATCATCAACATCCATGTTTCTTAAAAACGTTCAAAAAATTATTACTATTTTATAGACTATGGGTTAAAGTCATTTATACCCCTGTTTTACTTTTTATAAGATGTTTATAAAGGAATCTTTTCGTCATTTTCCAAACAAGGTCCTTTTTATCCTTTTTGACAGAATTAAGGTAAGAATGTATTTTTTAACTTATACGGCAAGTGCGGCTATTTTTCCACCATTATAAAAATGTTGAAGATTACCTGAAAATATTATAAGAATATTTTCAAAATAAATGTTTTCTTTTATAATTATGTGAATTTTAAATGATTTAAAAAAAGATATATTTCTCTCGAATAGTTTTGATTTCATCTATGTCAACATCCTATGATGGATTTTAAGCTTATTTGAAGTTGATTTATTATGATACAAAACTCCCTTATTATATTAAAGGTTTTGTGATATGTTTGACTATGGATGTGTTATTTTTATACCATCCATGGTTTATGGGGAAATTATTGACATTTCGTATGCTAGTTTTAATACGAATGTTTATGTTATGATTAAACCAGTTCATATGTGGAATGCATTGGACTTAGTAAGTGATGTGTAGAGCACGATATAGCTCCTCGATGCATCGGTAGGTCTAATGAGACAAAATAGTGTCTTGACACAAGTCCTTGACAAAATATTATTTGTATTCTTGGCACAAGGCCTTGACTATGTGGTTATGATAGTCTGGCATTATGCATTCCATCGTTATGAAAGTGGTTATTGATATTGCATGTGATTATTCGACTAGTAGAATATCCATGTGAATAAGTAAATGGAATTATTTCATTTTATTTTATTTTTCATATTATTCTTCAGTTCAAGTTAAAGAATTTTGTTTTAGTTATACATTTCCTTAAATGTTTATTCTTATTTATGAAAGTTTCCACTATATTGTTATCTTTACTAAGCATCTGAGCTCACCCCTTTCTATGTTTTATTTTTCTTAGGATGTGAAGAAATATTTTATGATTGGCCATTAGGGATATTCTGAGGGGATATGAGTGTGGACTATGTAGACTATTTTGTTGTAGTTTTCCATTTTATCATATAATGTAAGACTTATTAATGTATCTATTGTTTCCAAGGATACTAAACTAATCAGTCTTTCGAGACTTGATCTTTTGTGATCATGACAATGTTATGTAATAATGCACCGACTCTGGGTAAATGGGTTCAGGGAATTATAGTTGGTATCAGAGGATGTTTAGTACAAACCTTGGAAGCTAGATTTAGATAAACTCCGATTAGATCACATAGCCCTAAGATAGACTTTGAGGATTAGTATAGAAGAACTTCCTAGAATTTTTGTATTATAGAGATTTTGTGAGTTTTACAAGAAATACATACCTTCCTGGATATGAGTAGGTAGAGTGTGCTCTGGCACAGATGTATCTAGGGGTAAAACCTGAAAACACAACTTTGAGCTAGACTCGAATGGGAACTGGTGCACGACAATGGGACTTGCTGCACTCTTGGTTACGACAATCCTAGGGGATATCATTAGGATAATTTTCATTTTCTTTACAAACCATTAATAAGGGTTTATGAGTATATAATTTCTCAAAGAAAACATTTTTATGATTATGTATTATATCTATAAACTTTTCAATTTATGTTAAGTGTTTTATATGTTTGGATTTATGTATTTTGATTCATAAACTAATCTAGTGTATTCCATTATTTAGAAATGGTGCCTAGTTGAAGGAATGGAAACTGTATCAATGCACGCACTCCTTGTAGGGATTTCCCTCCAACTCAAGATAATTATAGTGGAGCTGGTGATGCAACTAGTACTGATCAGCTAATCATCATACTGGGAAAACTTGCTCAGGTTATGAATAATAACCATATCCGTATGGAGCACCCTAGTCCACAGTGTGGAGGATCAATGTTAGATCGCTTCATGAGGCAACAACCACCAAAATTAAATGGGGGTACAAATCCACTATTAGCTGAGCAATGGATAAATTCCTCTGAGAAAATATTCTACGCCTTGGGGAGTAGCGAAAGCGAAACATTTTTCATGGACGTTTACCACCTCACTAGATATGCTGATCAATGGTTCTCATTGATTCAAAAAAAGAAGGAAGATGATGAAGTATCAAATATGGAATGGAGGGAGTTTAATGATATTTTCTTAGAAATATACTTTCCTCATGACCATCGAGCGGATATGGAAAGACAATTTCTGAATCTGAGGAAAAATGAGGATGAGAATGTTGCAAAGTATGAGTCTAACTTTACAAGGTTGGCAAGGAATGATGCATATTATATATGTAACCCAAGAAATAATATTATCGTTTCTTTGATGGGTTAAAACCATTTCTCCATCGAGCATTAGTCTCATAGTCCTTCTCATCGCATTAAGACATTGTATCATGTGCTATCAAGATAGAAAAGGAATTCTCTAAGTCTTATGACTTTAAGGAAAACAAACAGAAGAAGAGATCTACTGAACACTCTAGAAATGGAAATAAGGGGAATAAGGGAAAATATGAATATCCATCCTGTAGTAAATGTGGGAAGAAACACCCTAGTACTTGGTTGAAGGGAATGAGAGTCTGTTACAAGTGTGGTGAAAAAGGCAACGAAGCTCGTGGTTGCAAGGGGATGAAGGAAGCTACTGATGTTCAATGATACAATTTAAAGAATATGGGACATTATGCAAAACAATGTCCTAAGTGTCATGGAAATTTACCATAGAAAAGGACAAGGGATCAAGGCCAAGATTATGCGATCACTAATACTAAGGATGAAGATCCGAAAGACGTAGTGGCAGGTAATTTAATGGTTTCCTCAAGTTTAGCCAATGCTTTATTTGATTCTGGATCATCACATTGTTTCATATCTTCCCAGTTTGATAGGAAAATTAGATATTTCCAATTTGATTTAACAAGGGTGTTATCAGGAAAAAATCCTAATGGATGTATCATTGCTAAAAAGTTCTGTGAATCAGTTCTCATTAGGGCATATAAATTTTATTTATCTGCTGATCTCATTGTCATACCCATGATTGAATTTGATATAATCCTCAGTATGGATTGGTTTTCAGACCATGATGCAAATATTTATTGTAAAAAGAATGAGGTTACTATTTTTGATGACGATGATAAATAACACCTTATCTTTAGAGAAGAATCATCACCACCTAATTCTTTTCTAGATCCTTCCTAGTATCTCAAATAAATTAAATTATTGGGGAGAAGAGAATGAAAAAACTATGGGTGAGGAAAGGAATGTTCAAATATAGGATGTACCTATTGTGAAAGAATATGTTGATGTGTTTTCAGAATATTTACCTGGACATCCTCCAGAAAGAGAAATTGAGTTTTCCATTGATTTAATTCCTGGATCAGGGCCCATATCGAAGACCCCTTAAAGAATGGAAACTATGGAATTAGTGGAAATAAAGAAACAACTAGAGTAATTGAGTAATAAGGGATTTATTCGGCCTTGTGTTTCTCCATGGGGATCCCTTGTTCTTTTTGTTAAGAAAAAAGACGGATCTATGAGGTTGTGCATTGACTACAGGGAGATCAATGTTATAACAATAGAGAGCAAGTATCCCCTACCTCGCATTGATGATTTATTTGACCAACTTCATGGAGCTAAATATTTTTCAAATATTGACCTTTGATCTGGATATCATCAGTTGTGTGTGAATAAGGAAGACATTCCGAAAACAACATTTCGAACCAGGTACGGGCATTACGAGTTTACAGTAATGCCTTTTGGGCTCACTAATGCACCCTCTGTTTTCGTGGATCTAATGAACAGAGTCTTCAAGGAATATCTTGATGACTTTTTAGTGGTATTAATTGATGATATCTTGGTATACTCCAAAATCAATAAAGATCATGAAAATCACTTGCGCATTATTCTAAATACGTTGAGAAGTCATGAATTATATGGGATGTTTAAAAAGTGTGAATTCTGGCATCAAGAGATTTATTTTCTTGGCCATATTGTCTCTAAGGATGGAATCTATGTTGATCCTTCTAAGACAAGAGAAATCCAAGAATGGCCAGCACTAATGAGTATAACCGAGGTATGCAGTTTTATTAGTTTAGCATGTTATTATCAACGTTTTGTCTAGAATTTGCCCGATTGGCTAACCCATTAACGAAGCTCACACGTAAAGGGGTTAAATTTGTTTGGAAAAAATATTTTGAAGAATGTTTCTAAGAACCGAGGAGAAGATTATTCAATGATTTTATATTGACTCTACCATCAGGGAATGATGGGTTTGTTATTTATAGTGATGCTTCGAAGAATGGACTTGGTTGGGTCCTTTTACACAATGATAGGGTTATTGCCTACACATCCCGACAACTAAAAATTCATGAGAAAAACTATCCTACTAATGATATTGAGTTAGCTGTTGTAATATTTTCTTTGAAGATATGGAGAAATTATATCTATGGTGAAAATGTGAGATATATACCGATCATAAGAGTTTGAAGTATATTTTCTCACAGAATGAACTCAACATGAGGAAAAGGAGATGTCTTGAACAACTCAAGGATTATGATTTCACGATACACTACCATCCAGGGAAGTCAAATAAGGTGGAAGATGCTTTGAGCAGAAAGGATCATGGAGTTTTGAACAAGATGAGAGTTGAAAGGGATCCTATTTTCATGGATCTAGTAAATATGGATATGGGAATAACCATGGAAGGTGAAATATCAATGCTTTTTCAAATGGTTACCAAAACATCTTTACTAGAAAGGATAAAAAGTTCTTCGGCTGATGATGAAGAGTTTCAAAATAAGATTAAAGCTGCGAATGCTGGGAGATTGAGTGACTTCGTATATGAAGATGGAATTTCAAAATTTGGGAAGAGGCTTTGTTTTCCCGATATACCTGATCTAAAAAGAGAATTGTTGGATGATGCCCATAGTTCCAATTTCTCCATACACCCTGGTAGAACTAATATGTATAGATATTCGAAGGAACAGTTTTGGTGGGACAACATGAAGAGGGAGACTACTAATTTTGTGTCAAGATGTATGGTTTTTCAAAAAGTGAAAGCTGGAAGGCAACAACATGGAGGAGTATTGAAACATATTCCCATAACTGAGTGGAAATGGGATAATATCACGATGGACTTTTTCATGGGACTACCAAAGACTCTTAGAAGGAACGATGCAATATGAGTCATTGTTGATCGTCTTACCAAATTAGCACATTTTATTTCTATAAGATAAGATTTACCACTTGAACGTCTGACAAATCTATATATTAATAATGTAGTGAGACTTCATGGAGTACCCCTATCGATTTTTTCTGATCATGATCCACATTTTAATTCAAGATTCTAGAAAATCTTTTAGAAATCCTGGGATACTGAATTCGTTTGAGCACTGCCAACCACCCCCAAACTGATGGACAATCAGAATGAACTATTCAAACCATAGAAGACATGTTGAGATCCTTCTCACTTGACTTTCAGGGTATGTAGGATCAATATTTACCTTTGGTAGAATTTTTTCTATAACAATAGCTTTAATTCAAGTATTAATATGGAACCATATGAAGCATTATATGGAAAGAGATGTCGCACACCAACTTGTTGGGATGATGTTGGTGAAAGAAAACTTTTAGGCCCAGAACTTGTTGAGGAAACAATAGAAAAGGTATAGGAAACCCAAACCCACATCAAAGCAGCTCAAAGTAGGAAGAAGAGATATGCCGATAACCAAAGGAAGGATTTGGAATTTCAGGTAAGAGATCATGTTTTCTTGAAGGTATCTCCATGGAAGGGAGTTATACGTTTCGGTAAGAAAGGTAAATTGAGTCCCAGGTACAAAGGACCTTTTGAAATTCTAGAACGAATTGGGGTTGTAGCTTATCATTTGGCAATGTCGCCAAATCTCTCCAAAGTTCATGATGAGTTCCACGTATCACTGTTGAGAAAATACATGCCTAACCAAACACATGTACTCACCTATAAGGAATTAGAACTGGAACCCAATCTGTCTTTTTGCGAAGATCCTTTCAAGATTTTTGATACAAGAGAAAAAGTGCTGAGAAACTAGATGACTCGTCTAGTAAAATATCTATGGAGAAACTATAAGATGGAATATGCAACGTGGGAATCCGATGAGCTTATGATGAAGAACCACCCGAGTCTTTTTATGCAGTAATATTCTAGAAATTTCGAGGATGGAATTATTTGAAGGAGGGGAGAATGTAACACCCCAAGCTTCCACGATACGCTTCTCTTTGAATAATACAGTAGCGTGTGTCGTATGCAACATCGAGTTCTAACACACACCACAACCAATAAAAATACCCGTTATGAATAGTAATAACCACTTTTTAAAATTTTATAAATTTTATCTTTCAAAATGGACTTCATTTTTGGATTCAGAATATCAAAATTATCTTAGGGTGAATTTTTGGTATTTTTCTGGAAACTTTCAATTTTTGATGATTAGTGAAAAACACTGAGTTATAGTTTAAAACCAAATTTTTCTTTAAGTAATTATTTATTTTATTTAAATTTATCTTAGGTAAAAATAGATACATAATACCTATATAAGTTCAAAGTAATTAATTGGAGTCAATTTATAATAATTTTAGATATATAAAACTTTTATTGAACTTTTCACCGTCTTTTACCCTTCTCTTAGGTGAATTTAAAAATTCACATATAACATAATTTTACCACTTCTATGAGTGTAATTTAAAAATTCAGAGAGACACAGTTAATATCAAAGAGTAAAATGTGGTTCAATAAGATAAAAATAATTTTTTGGTGAATAGTAATGTTTTACTTTTATTTACCACGGTTAAAAGTAAACTGAGTAATTAAGGGTAAAAATGATATTATTATTACCCTAACACATGTCCTAATTATACTGTCTAAGTATAATTCAACCAAAAACAACCTCAAGAATAAAATATGAACCTATTTGGTCCACCTGGATTAGATTAGGACATATATTATTATTTAATTCAAATAAGAGTTAAAAGAGTTAAAATCAATGTTTAATAACTAAAACATTTTTAATATAGGTTTATACAAGAGATAAATTCTTTTATAAATATTCATTAGAAAGATAAAAGTATTTCCTAAATAATGGTATTTTATTTATAATTTTTATACATTAAATAATTTAATTTATTTATGACACAATGAGGGTGAAATAATTACCTAATTAGTGAAATGTTAAAATAATTGATATTATAAATATCCAAATAAATGTAATTTGACACTTTTTATGAATTAAACTAATTTTATAGTTTAATAGTACTTATTAGTTCTGGTTATATGTATTTTCTTCGAAGTAATAATGTTGTTATAAATTTAGAAAAAACAACATACCAAATAGTGTCAAAATTGACAGAAAAGAGTTTTTATAAAAAATATTATATTATTAATTGATATTCTATTCCTAAAAATCTAAAGTTCAGACAAAGAACTTATATAAGGATAGTTGTATCATTAATTAACCACCTGGGGTTTTCTTGTAAATATATAGTAATTTTATTAACCATGTAATATAAAAATACAAAGAGACATGGTAAATGTCTAACTATTTAACTAAGAGTTATATCTAAAAGATAAAGTTAATATAGTGACCCATACCTGTCTAAAACCTATTCGTTAAGTGTTTTTTGACCCATCCCCACCTTATCCTTTAAATAATCCATTTTCGAGCCACTAGAAACCGAAAATGATTTTATTATGAAATAATATTTCTAGCTTTTCCTAAGGTGCCCCTCACCCCTCTTATAAAAGGGCACTCGCCCTTCTCTCTAATTCACACCTTCAAAGCCTTTTTTCTCGGCCCAAACCTACCCAAATATCCTCTAAACTTCCCTCAATTTATCCTAGGGTACTTCTGTTAGTCATAAATCCAACTTAAGGAGCCCTTTTGATCAAATCAAAAGGAAGAACCTGACGAAGAGGTAATAATTTCACCACCCTCTTTCAAGTTCTTTTCTTCTTCCACTTACTTTTTCTTTATTGTTTTCATTATAAAATAATAACTCTAGTATCTTATATATATTGTGATGTTATTATAAACATGGTACAAACAAATTCATTATTCTCTCCATCATTTAAATGACATGTCACTATACGTGCGTACGTACGGATTACCGTCTCCACGTCGTGTTGTAATTGTTATTCAATACATTATTATTTGGATTGGTATAATAATGATGTGTAATTTATGTAAATAATAAATATAACATGATAATTATTCTATATATATGATATACCATCCAATTATATATTATTTTAATATCAAAAAAATGATATTGTCGCTCGTGTGTACGTACGGATTACCGTCTCCACGAACGCGATGAGATTCATTCCCCATCGTATCCATTCAAAACTAATTTTCATTAGATGATTAAAAATAATTTTTAAATACTTGATATCATTCTGTATATGAATAATATACATCCCATCCATAACAAATATGACTCACATAATAAATAATATAAAGGAAAATGAATCTGTTAACACCCGAAACGATGATAATACTAAGATATTATTAACAAAACAATGTTAAAAGAACATATATGATATCATATTAATGTATATGATTATTTTATAATTTAATAACAATTATTTAACCACTATACAAGAGGTTAACCTACCCTCAACTGAGGAAATGTACAAGGTGAGGGTTAATTTCTTAGTCTCTTTATTATCTGAGGATGTTTTTACGTAAGTATCTACTGAGACCTCTTTATCATCCACATCCATGTTTCGTAAAAATGTATTTCAAAACATTATTACTATTTTATAGAATATGGGTTAATGTAATTTATTCCCTTTTCTGACTTTTTATAATATGTTTATAAAGGAATCTTTCCGTCATTTTCCAAACAGGGTCCTTTTTAACCTTTTCAACAGAATTAAGGTAAGAATGTCTTTTTTAACTTATACGGCGGGTGTGGCTATTTTTCCGCCATTATAAAATTGTAAAATCTTCCCTTACAAACTTATAAGAATATTTTCAAAGTAAATGTTTTCTTTTATATTTATTTGACTTTTAAATGATTTAAAAAAAGAGATATTTCTCTTAAATAGTTTTTATTTCATCTATGTCAACATCCTTTGATGGATTTTAAGATTATTTGAAGTTGATTTATTATGATACAAAACATTCATATTGTATTGAAGGTTTCTTGATTTGTTTGACTTTGGATGTGTTATTTTTATACCATTCATGGTTTATGGAGAAAGTTTTGACATTTCGTATGCTAGTTTTAATATGAATGTTTATGTTATGTTTAAACCTGTTCATATGAGGAATGCATTGGACTTAGTAAGTGATGGGTGGAGCCTGCTATAACTCCTCGATGCATCGGTAGGTCTTAGGAGACAATCTAGTGTCTTGTCACAAGGCCTTGAAAAAATATTATTTTTAGTCTTGGCACATGGCCTTGACTATGTGGTTATGATAGTTTGGCATTATACATTCCATCATTATGAACATGGTTATTGATATTGCATGTGATTATTCGACTAGTAGGATATCCATGTGAATAAGTAAATGGAATTATTTAATTTTATTTTCTTCCATATTATGATTAAGTTCAAGTTTAAATGGATTTTGTTTTAGTTACACATTTCCTTAAATGATTATGATTATTTATGAATGTTTCTGCTATATTGTTATCCTTACTGAGCATCTGAGCTCACCCCTTTCTAGGTTTTATTTTTTCCAGGATGTGAAGATGTATTTTGTGACTGACCTGTAGGGATAGTCTGAGGGGATATGAGTGTAGACTATAGAGACTATGTTGTTTTAATTTTGTATTTTATCATGTAATGTAAGACTTACGAATGTATCTAGTGTTTACAAGGCTACTAAACTAATCAGTATTTTGAGACTTGATCTTTTGTGATCATGCCAATGTTATGTAATAATGCACTGACTCGGGGTAACTGGGGTCGGGGTGTTACATATTATGTACGTTATCGAACATATTTTCTCATTTTAAAAACTCTAGATGTTACATTCTCCCCCATTTTGGAAATTTCGTCATTTTAATTTGAATTTGGGTTCAGTGTCTAAGGTATTACTCTTTAAAACAACTTTATTTCAATCCCACATCAGAAAAAGGATTAATAAAACATACACTTTAAAAGAAATAAAGGACCACAAAAAGGTCACACGAGATAACACATACTAGAATTTAATGTAAGAAAAAATGGATATAGAAGAAAAAATAACCATCATATTCTAATGGAGTGTGACAGAAAACATGATCAAGAGAAAGTTAACAATCAGAAAGCCAGAAACTTGTGATGGGTTAAAATGCATCCAATTTCATGGTAGGAAAAGTAACCATAAACCATTCTTGTTTAAAGATACTTTTCATAGAGTTGGGGAATTAAGTCACTACTTATAATAAGAACAGAAGGAAATAAACATACTTAACAAGTATAGTTTTATCCTTTAATCAAATTCCTCCACAAACTCATCTTTTTCTCCAAATGATGAGTATTTAACACAAATATTTTCCCACCCAAAGTACTAGAATAAACTTATTGAGAATCACATAATCCATAAAATATTAGCTATAAAATCATCCTATCTTGAAACGTTAACCAAAAAAAAAGTTAGGACAAAAAAATATAATTCCCTAAATATAATAAACTTTAGAAGAATAATGACTACTTTTAATCTCCAAAATTCAAAAGTTATACCCAAAGTCCAACATAGACCATTTAGGAAATAATTTTTTTTAAAATTCCTCAAATAATAAAAAATAAGATTGAAACCCTAAATTCATAAGAATTTGATCACATAGTCATCTAGGATAAGTTTTAACATTTATCTCCAAATAATATCAAGTACTCTTGAAGCATCTTACCAAAAATTAATTAACCGAATCACATATTATCCATGAAAAGTTAATCATTTACATAAATAACTTAATTACCATAATTCCACAATTAAAATAATATATTATTCAAAAATATAATTCAACCATTACTCCGTTAAAATACCATAGTATTATATTTACCTTAATCATATAAAGTTCCCAAAATAACATTTATCACATAATCCCCAAATCATTTTCCAATACAAAGGTTATCCATTTAATGAAAAATAAGTTACCAAAATCAACTTATTCTTATTCTATAAACTAATTGAACTAACTAAATGAAGTCATACAAACTAGGGACTTCACGTAAGCTAGTGGTAGACAATGAACCATTGTCTCCCTTCAGTTGCGGGTTCGATCCCTGTAACCTTGTCCAACGTGAAAAGTTGTCACCCATACTGTAGGTTATCCTTTTTCAAATACTATATAATT
This sequence comes from Viscum album, assembly GCA_963277665.1. Classification (NCBI taxonomy): domain Eukaryota; kingdom Viridiplantae; phylum Streptophyta; class Magnoliopsida; order Santalales; family Viscaceae; genus Viscum; species Viscum album. Next base: position 1,074,622,137 of record OY728134.1, read on the forward strand.
TTTATAATATACCAAAAATATTATAAAGACCTAAAAAATAACTATAACATGTTTTAACCTCAAAGGTTATTTCATGCCTTGCATTTTGAATCCCAAAAACTAATAACCATAATTTCCACAAAGGTGAATATATCCAAAAATACCATTATTCACCTAAATATTTCAGAACAAAATGACTCAAAAGGGGTTTCAAAGAAATTGATCTTATGATAAAACTTAAATTTATAAAACCATGATGATATATTTAACTCTTAAGAAAACATGCTAGTATCCAAGGTTTTCTAAACCATCCTCTGATACCAACTATAAGGCCCCAACCGTATAAATTACTTAATCTTGAGAAAAGTCAGTAATTTTAATTTCATTCACCTAGAGGATCTTTTTAAGTTTAGAGTTTTATATAATTAGGCCATAAATAATTCATAACATAACAATATAAATACAATTCATACAATTCCAATAGTATCCATTTCTTCCATAAAACAGAAACTTTTATAATGAAACATGGTTTATTTTCATGTTTAACAATAAATTTTAGTTGATCTCATCCTTGACTCTATTATTCTTTAAATCATGTGAATTTTTTTAAAACTTTGGATGAGAATAAAAAAGATCAGTAAGAGGCACAGAAAGAAGAAAAACTATTAGTCTATTAAAACATGTAAACCATGAATACCTTATCATAAAGTAATAATTTTGATCTTTAAGAAGTAGAAATAAACTTCATTAAATATAATATCATTACTTGCCCTTTTTTTAACAAAAATATTACCATAAAACCCATAGAAAGCAATATATAACATATAAATGTTACTTGGGATATAATCATACTTAAATTTAATAACCATATGACCTACTTCCATACATATCACTAAATAGAATAACCATACGACTGACTTCCATACCCAATGCGTTGGAGGTTATAACGTAACCACCCATCCTTGGTTTATCACAGAACCAACCATATTTGGTTTATTATGTGACCACCCATATTTGGTTTATCACATTACCACCTGTAAAATGTCCAAGTACTATTATATAATAATTTCACATAAAAGATTGCAATTATCAACATTTCACTCATAAAATTTCATTTGTAATAACAAGAAATCATTTCATGATATTGAAATAGTAAATCCACATTCAAAACCATTTTAAGTATCAAAATACCCACAAATGGAATAATGCATTTCTTTTTTCCTTTAAAAAACATTACGACTTACAGATCAATCCAAATATCAAATAATGGTTACAACTGTAAAGAATTTATTATCACCGCATACGTTAAAAAACATTCCTTTTGTCATTTTATAAAGAAAGTAAAATGATTCGTATAAAAATATTCATTTTGAAAACCTTTGAGTGAGATTTATTATCAATGGGGTTAATTATAAACTGTATAAAATATAGTGGTGTATATTATCAAAATATGCCTCAATGAAAGGAAATTGAGACGAAGTCCCTTATAAAGATTGTATCATTAGATTAAGGATAAATCAATGAACTAATTATATGTGAAAAATATAAATACCCCCAATATAATTTGATGTTCAGTGTAAAACAATCATATGTAATTCACACATATTCTTGGAAAAACAAAACCAACGACATTGATATTTAACTCAAATTATTGGAAATTGAGTTAAGACTTCCCTTACCTTATTTTCGATTCGGCATGTATGTTCCTTGTTCTTATGGAATAATAAACATAGGTTAATTTATATATTATTGAGAACCATTTTCATTTTTATTATTTATTTGATATCACCTATTACTATAATATAAAAATTACAGATTTCTTCATGTTCATAACAGACATTTTGTTGATATTCGACACTTGAGTTGAAAATGAACATGGATAGATGTCAATATTCCATGTGGTCATAAGTCCATAATATCTAGAATAAACTTAATGAAATAATAATAACTTTTATACATCAATTATACTTTTTAAATCAAACAATTAATTTGTGGTATGAAAGATGAACATTGCTATAATCATGAAGACGATAGTCCGTACGTACGCATGAGTAACATTTTTGATTTTTCATTGATTATTATAGAAATAAGGTAATTATTATTTTATATTTATATAATTATCATAGTATTATTAATATCATAATAATAATTTAAATATACATACATATATACAAGTGATGCGGTGAATCAAAATGATTCACATCGCTTTGTGGAGGTGATAGTTCACACGTATGCACGAATGACGTTATCATTTTTATGCGAATGGAAAGGAAGAATGTAATTAATATATTATTATCATAGAATTATTAATATTTCACGAATATCACATATGAACATTAATTTCATTATTAAAACTAGTTTTGAGAGAATATTATGAAAAATGAATTAGATCGGTTCATGGAGGTGATAGTTCACACATATGAACGAACTATTAATTCCTTTCCCATTTAAAGGAAGTAGAGATGGATTTAGGTGATGATATTAACAAAATAAAATATCATTATATTGAAGATACTAGAGTTATTATTTCATCATGGTTATAATATATTTGAAATTATTGGAAGAATTAAAAAATATAAGTAATTAAAGAAAATGATACCTCTTCTTCAGTTGATCACCTTTGAAGAACACCATAACACCTCTAAGAAGAGTGTTCTACCTAAAATAAGGCCTCGGGAATGTGGGGAGAGATTTTTGTAAGAGGTTTGGGAAGATATTGGTAGATAAAAAAAGAATTGGGAGTATGAGTATTAGAGAAGAGTGGACACCTTTTTATAGGAGAGGGGAGGGACACCCTTGGAAACTGATAAAATATTAAATTAATATAAATTCAATTTAATTTAAAGATGGTTCTAAAATCATTTATTTCTCAGTTTAGATGATGTTGGGCCAAATAAAAATCATCAAATTAAAATTATAGATGTTTTGAATATTTTTTTAAGCCTTATATTTGTGGTTTAACCCTTATTTTATCCTTTTTAATCATACCATGATATTATGTTATTTACAATTTGTGGGTTAATGTAAGTACCATAACATGTCAAACGACCCACAAAAGCTCCATTTATTACATATTTGGACTTATCCTAACAATTTGAATTAATTCTATAATTTTAGGAATTAAATACCCTTTAATAAAATATTTTATATTTTAAAATATAAATAGTGTCAATTTTGATACTATTCATTAGGTGACTTTACAAAAATATCATAATAATAAAATAAGTTCAAAAAAAACACATTTAAATAATAAAAAATATTTCAAATATGTCCATAATATTCTTGGATGGAATAAATTAAGTCAAATAATATTTATTTTAAAATTTATAAAATCATTTATTTGATTATTTCATTAATTAAAAAATTACAACGTCATCTTTTGTTTCATAATTAAAATTAATTTTTTAATTTCAAAAAATTATAAATAAATTATCATGATTTAGGTAATATTTTTATATTTTAAATTAATATTTATAGTCAAATATGTCCCCTATATAACTTTATATTAAACTACTTTACTTTCTAAAAACAAAAGTTTAACAAAAATGACTATTTATTGTATATAATATTATAAATGCATTAAAGTCATCCAGGGGGCTCTAAGTGGTCCTAAAATCTAACCAATAATTATCATGGTCATGATACACCCATAAAATTAAATTAGGACAAGTTTTAGGGTAGATTTATATTATTATAATATTATTTTTACCTTTAATTACTCAATTTACCGTTAACCGTGGTAATTAAAACAATTTCAAAAGTCAATATTCATAATGTTCAAAAAAATAAAAGGAAATATTTACATAATTTGAACCTTTTGATTCCAAATATGGAATCAATTTTTCCAAATTCAAAATATAGAATTTTTAGTAATTAATTTAAAATTAATCACCATTGTCAAAATGAGAAAACAATTTCTTAAAAAAGTAAAAAGCATCAAAAAATTAACATGTGTTTACATCTAATATCAATGTGAAATTAAATAAAATGACTAACATTGTATTAAATGATAAAAAATATATTTAATTAAACTTTAAAACCAATTAAATGTATAATATAACTACATAAATAAAATAAACGAAAATTCAATTTTGAATTAAAATTCAATATTTTCCCACTATTCATTAAAAATGAATCTTTTCAGAAAAATACCAAAACATTCAACCAAAGTAAAATTTTATATACATCATCCAAAGAAGAAGTTTATTTTTTCAAATAGAAATTATAAAAAGTGTTAAAAACTAGATTTAAAATGGTTTCTCGATCAAAAGGTTGTAGAACTTTTTTTAAAGTACCTCTTTTATCAGACAAATTGAATTTGTTCTTATATCATGTCTAGAAAACATATAAGATGAATTTAAAACATTAAATTGAATATATATATATATATATCATTAATAAAATCCATAAAGCCTTTTTTCATTTATTTTGTAAACTCACTTATTTTCACATAAATAGTCATTTAGAAAAACATCTCCTTTTAATTAAAAAGGGTTTTATTTTCATTTGTAAATACTTTTTCACAAAATAATTAATTAAATACATGGGTAAAAAATATTTTCATAAATAAATTAATACTTTTCATTCCCACAATTTTAATATCTAGGTTATAAGTTAACAAAATAATATTTAGTTGTTCACTTAAGTTCGATGTAGCGTATTATGTATGCTATCAAACATAATATTTCTTTTTAAAAACTTGGGATGTTACATTTTGACTTGTTGAAATTTGATTACAATTCATGTATTTATAATGTAATGTATTTGGGGTTTTGATTAACCTTATTCTTCATACCAAATGAATTAATAATATAATTATAATCTAAAACATCACTAATTCCTTACTTCCCACTTGAGATAGCCAAGAATTTACATATAATTTCAAGAGTACCCATGAGGTTTGCCTTATCTCTTATGGAAATTGTTCTCATTACAATAATATATAATCAATAAAGAAAATAGATCAAGGTATCCCCCATCATGTAGCTGAACCTTTTTCTAATCTTTGAGTTACATCTACTCGTTACTAGTGATAGATGAATGGTATGTGTAAGGGAATGGGAATGGATAGAATTATATATGGGAAGGAATGGATGGGAGAATTGAATCTTGAATTTTCATCAAATAATATTTTTTTCAATGAATGAGTTGACTTAAAAACTGGTTGAACAATGCTAGATAAATTCACCTGATAAATGTGTTCTTAATATTTTTGAATAAGCTAAAACTACAATGAAAAGGTTTTTGAGAAATTAAAATGAATAATAATGAATCTTTGTTGATTTAATTATGTTTTGAGGTACCATTAGTATCTTTTAAAGCATAATGTGATTTAGAATAGAACTAAAAACTCATATGATTTGGGAGAATGGATTTATTAAAAATAAACTTAGCATTAGTTGCAAAAACATAATAAAATTTGAATAGGGACACTCGAAAATTCCATTGAACACTATAGTAGACCATGTCCTAAATATATTAATTTAAGAATAAATTTTGTGACTTTTTGCCTTCAGGCCATGTGATTCATACTTTTGTGCCTCGAGGACTCTTGATCAAGCAAGAGTTCCCTCCTATACTAGTTAAAACAAGGGTTTACCAAGAAATAAAAAATGGAATCGGAGAAAGTGGAAAATGTCTAGACATGATTACATTTTTAGAATTAGATTGAAGAAGAATGATTGTTTTTGTATCTTTATGATGTTTAATATAGTATTTTGGATATAGTGAGGTGATTAGAGAAGTTTAGAGGAGAAAATTAATCATGAAGTTGAATTTACACTAGTTCTAGGAGGAATTATAGGACAAAAAACCATGTTGAATCCACTAGAGGTATGGGGCATTCAAGGTGTAGAAGAACCCACCACTAGAAGGCCTATGGTGAGAAATAAAAACTCTGTTGTCTCATTGGGAGTCTGTTCAGGGACAAAATAAATTTGGTGTTCCTAGGGTGGATTTTTTTAATGGTTCTTATTTTCATTTACCCTCAAATTTTATTAACCTGTAAGTGGGGTCATCCTCACTTTTTACAAGTCCTCCCGTAAATGGGAGGATATCCCTCCATCCATTTTCCCTCCTCTATTACGCTATAATATAGTGTGTCTATGAAGGATTTCATTTACGAAATTAAGTAAAATTCTTTCCCCTATTCTTCATTGTCTCTCTTTCTTCATTCTTTATTGATTTTTCCTTAGATAGATTAGGGAGTTGGGTTTGTGATTTCAGTAAAGCATGTTGAAATCACTATGAGACTTGGGGATTTATTATTTCATTATTAGAGGATGATATGGAAGGTTTATTTTATTCTATTAAGAATTATTTTTATTTAAAACAATTTTTTGGAGAATCATTCTATAGATTTTATGGAATTAAATTGGAATTTATGATTATTATGGTCAGAGAAATTAGAACTTTAGGTTTTTTTGGGTGTCACAAGTCCACATTCAGTTATCTAATGGTGTTTAATAAAGTTTATAAGTTTTATTATTAATGTAATTTTATTATTTCAACATTATTGTTTATATAATTTGGTTTATAAATCTTAGTAAGTTGTTTTTTGGTCATTAGAGTATAAAAATATCACCTATGGATAGTTTTGGTAGGGGTAATCCACCCTTCATGCCTTTATTCGAGTTATGTTTCTGATGTGCCTAGAAATATATTTTGAAACATCTAATAAAACCTAAATGATTATTTTTGAGTTATTAATGGAAGTTTTTATACATATTTTTACATGCAGATGAAATTTTTTCCACGATATTATTTTGAAAACTTATAAGTTATTTTTGTTTTGTCCATTACCTATTAAATTTATTGATATATTGTTAAAAGAATTTTAATTTTTGTCAAAACGTTTGTTATTCCTTGTCTAATTAAAAATACATGGACTAATAGTCTGTTTGGTTAATAAATTATTATTATTTTAAAATGTTATTGAGTATGTATAATTGTTTCACTTTATTTTTCCATAAACGTGCAAGGTTTCCATGTGTATTATTAGTTTATTGCTAAGTTTTATTTGACACGGGCCATATACGGAGTTATTGGTGGAATGTATAAATTATTTTTTATAAAAAATGGATTTGAATAAGATTGTTAATGGTGGTATTATCATGTATAACATTTGTGATTTATGTTGTTCCACACATGAGCATGGATTTGTTCTTGACATAAACTGTGATGGTTTTAATTGTTCTATATTAAAAATATCATCCCTAAGAACCAATTTATTATGTAATGACCCCATACTTTATGGGAAATATTTGTATTTAATTTATGTCCATTTTATTTCATTTCTATAATTTTTTGAGTTGGAGAGAGAAGTTGATAGTTCTTGGAAGGGATTAGAGGAAGAAGTGGAAGCAGTGAGGTACAACGGACACCAAGTACCCAGTGCTTTAGTATCAGTATCTATATGGGGTGCTAGTGATGCAGGTGGTTCTGTTTAAACCAATGTGTGCATAGTGATACTATACCATGTAAGTGATAAACCCATAGAAAAAAGTCCCTCTAAAAAGGAAATTTTCTTATAGTTCAAATTAGTAATTAATCCCCTAAAACACATACACATGGGATTTTCCATCATTTCCTATCTATTGAGATTAACCTCAATCTCTCACTCTCCTCTCAATAAGTGGAAGAGGTGAGGTAAAAGGTCAAAAATTATCCAGTGGTCTGGTATCAATAACTTGGTGGTATGCAAGTGATGCAGGTAGTTCGGTTTTAACTAGTGGGTGCCTAGAAAAATTGGACTAAGTAACCGATAAATAGATGGGAAAAATTCCCTCTAAAAATGTCATTTTTTCTATTTCAAATCACAAAATAATCCCCTAAAACCACATACACATGATTTTTCCCTCATTTCCTATATTTTGAGATCATACACAATCTCTCTATCTCCTCACAAGGACTCTTATACCTTCCATCATAAAATCTTGATCCAAGTGTCTTTGATTGGTCGTTTGGTTTAGTTTTAGGTTTGGTAAAGGCCATTGATTTATCTTCTCCCATTTAGTTCTTCTTGATTATTATTAAAATAATCTATTTTATTGATATCCCAAGGCTTTGAAATTCATAAAATCTACTTCAAAATCTTAGTTTAGGGAAACCTAAGGCAAGCCTTACATTTTGGTTTTGATATTGGTTCTCCTTAAATGGAAGAAACAAAAATCCCTATATCTCATTTCTATGGTGAACTATTATTGATAATGGTGGAATATATTATCATAATTGGGTCCTAAAATATTTTTTGTAACAAAATTGGAAGGTATACCCTTCATCCTCACATAGTTGTAAGGGGTTAGCTTCATAATAGTTTTGGGTTGAGTAAAGCTATTTAAAAAAAATACTTTAAAAACTAATAACAGTTTTCCTAAATATTTACTCAAATTATGTTTTTTTATAAAACTCTTGGTTGTGTTTAATATATTTTTCATGTTATAAAATTATTTATAAGTCTTCCTTCCCATTTTATACTATCTCAAGGTGCCTATTATTTTTTATGCCTAGTAATACATGAATGGGGATATATTCATTTTTTCTCTATTTTCCATAGTTGAATAATTACATTCCTATATTATTCTTCATTATTTATTTTATTTTCAAGTTATATGGCATGTTTTTTGGCTTTTCCACTTCTTTAGGTATGTTATAATAAATGAATATTGTGGTATATGAATAATAACAAGTACATGTTAGAGTTGATTCCCTATAACCAATTTTTACGTACTTTATGATTACCTGTCTTAATTGTTTATATTATTAATAAAATTATTATAAAATTATGATTATTATACTATCTGACATTGTATGTGATATTTTACTAAGGATAAATATCACATTGAATGGTCATAATAGTTCCTTACTATGATGATCACGAAGATATTCCAAGATAATATTCGTAAATATATTTTATATATCCTAATTATTTAATTTTATGAGATAAAAATGATACATGCTATTAGGGGTGGAGACTCATTGGACTTTGGGACACAATATCATAATGGATGACCATGGTAATCATCAGATATGGATATTATTAGAACATGAACCAAAAGGAGAAAATACACATTTATATGCGTCATTGAACATTCCTAGTTCTGGATGTGTGTGATGATATTTAGACATTAAAATTATTATTAATTCATATTATGAGTCTCGTACTTTGATGTGTTGATGAAAACTGTGATGACATAAGCTCGCAACAAGATACGATACATCGAGTGTGTCACAAGTAATACTGTATTAACGAATAACGTGAGGAAGGATTTTTCCCTTATATTATTTAATGAATGTTGATATCCCAAGCCCTTTGGTGGGAATGGAACAACCAAATTAAGTCCATGTCTATGATGTTATGTTGGAAGGGTCATTTATAGAAATTCAATGAAAGAGACATAGACCACATGGGTTAATGACACCATCATGCAACCTTCTTGAATATAGACATCAAGATAAAAAAAATTATATTACATACTATACTTTTGTAGGAGGTTGTATGCCATCATGACATTAAATTATTTCTCCATGGGGGTATTAGCATATTACTATACATTAACATTGGAAATTAGGTGATGTAGTATAGTTCCACTGAGAAAGGGGTTTAGAGGTTCACACACTAAGTATACTCAGAACCTCAATTAAATTATATATGAATTTAACTTGTTGGATAAATAATACTCCCTGAAATGGTTTAATTATTATTCATGTTAGTTTGGTTGCAAACATTCAGTCACCAGTTATTGAAGATAATATATATGTGATTTCAATATTTTGTAAATACTTATTCACCAAGAAATTATTTATGTAATTACATAAATATTAAAAATTTATATATTATGGTTTATTCACAAGATAACCAATATTTATTTTGTTATGTGAATATATAATAAATATTTATTAAGTGGGTTTTTTGAAAATAATATTTATTTAATGATTGATGAATAATGAAATGATATTTATTTAATTAAATAAATAGTTATTATTCATGATTCGATAAATATTGAGTATGATTGGAGGACTGAGTTTAATAGTCCGACGTTAAATTTCATATTAAATATAATTTTAATAAATATTAAATTATTTATTCATGGAAATAATATTTCTTTTATTCATGAGTTTATTGCATGTCAAATAAATAATAATAATTCTATGTTTATATAGACATGGGGTTAGATGGGGATTAATAATATAATTAGTTCCCTTGTGAAATTATTACTTTCTAACCATAGCTCCATTTAAACCTGGTTAAGGAATTTTCTGAAACCCTAGAAATTATAATTTTCATGTACAATAAGTCATTGAAAGGATTCTCTCAATCCCTAGAGAGATAAAATCCTATAACTCTATCAAGGAATTAGAGAAATTATCTTCTTCTACTAGAGTGATTTCTTTTCACCTTGATGGATTTTTCTATGATCAAAGTCGATCTACAAAAGTGTTAGAACCATCTGTGCTAGCACCATGAGGATTCTAAAATGATGATTGAAGGTTAATAGAATTCGTTTAGATCACCACTAAAGAGAATATACCCTTGATTACTATGACACAATGATGACATGACAAGATTTCTTCATCCTATCATCAATAATGATGAATGAATTCAATGAAAGGTGGTTCTTGATTTAAATAAATTAATTATAAATTATATTTGAAAAGATACTCTTCTTAGTTTTGGAAATTACATAAATTAATCTTCAATTTAATTTACATGGTCATTAAATTATTTTTCATGTACATCTATGAATTATCGTTGATGTAATATACCTCGGTCGGTGGCTAGTAATCAGTGCCTGATCAAAGATTGCAACTTGACCTCAGATAATCTTACCCATACGCCAAAGGATAATGACTTGTAGTATGGTTATATGGTGGTACGATGTGAAGATTATACTAATATATGAGTGTTAAAAAATAGTGTAATTGCATGGAATCATATGATGATACATAAATAAATTGTAAACAAAAATTATGTCAAGTTAAAAAAAAATCACAAACCATGCTATATCAAAGTGAACTATATACATGTCAAATGACCAGACAACAACACACCATATTAACTAATTTCCCAAGAAGAACCAATTTAAAAAAACTAAAAGACTCCTTAAATTATTCTAGAGTCCTAGCCTAGTCCCAATATCTCACGCTACACCCTAACAGTCCAAATAATGCATTAATCGTAGGTCATTTCCCATATCCAGTTCTACAACCATTAAATCTACTCTGGTACTAACTGGTGGTCTGAGTAGGGTATGATTACAACCCAGTAGTCCACCACTAATGATGTATATAAATACATCGAGTTTGAGTAAGTGAATAAATGTGAGATAGATATATAAAAATAGGTATAACTTGACCCAAAAGTCATTAATTAAACATCATTGACCCCTAGGTTTCGTGATGACACCTATGGCTAGAAATATATGCATCAACCAATTTTAAATGTATCTGAATAGTAGGAATCCATCTGGGGGAAATATACACATCCCCATTATCGTAATACCTCCAGGGGAATTTTACCCATCCCGTAAACAATAGAATCACACCCAGAGAAATATACCATTCCCATAACAAAATTTACAAATGGTTAAATATACCAATCCCATAAAAAAATTCAAACCCAAGGAAATATACTCATCCCATAACAATAGTTACACCCAAGAAAATATACCAATCCTGGAAACATACATGTCACTCAAAGGGATGGCATCTCAAAAACCAAGAATGAAATAAGTAATGGGAAACACCATCCTCAAAACCATTCCACAAGTATAAACAAATTAAATAATTAATCACGTCTCTATACTCTTAGAGTTTCATTAAAAATACCTTATTTCCCTAAAATAGATTCCAAAGGATAACAGTATCCCCTTTTTTCTATTCAAAACACAGCACTTTTTATCACTGTTCCAACTTCATCCCTTACCCTTTCATCTAACACCATTAACCATTTTATATATCAATATTTTTCTTTTATAACTTATAATAAATAGTTCTGATTCATCACTTTTTCTATCATATTCCATTCAATGAAATCTATTTGAAGGCATCCCCTTACACTGCCTTTAAATTATGTTTCATAAATGACTCAAGGGGTCATCTCCTAGAATAATATCTATGATTTAATTATATAATTGAATTCTAGTTTGAACACACTATAATATAGCTTTAATTCATAACACATGCACTAATAAAAGAGGTATGACTTATGAGATAACTGATGGACAAATGTAATGAAGCTGAAATTCCAATATGGGAATCACACCATGATCCCACATATCCAATATTTCCTTTATATCCCTTAGATTAATCCCAAATAATACTTATCAAAACATGACCCAAACCATAGATATGAGTGTGATAGCCCCAATTTAGGGTTCCTCTCATGAGAAAATAATAAAAACATGTGGATGTAATAGAAATGAGATCCTTACCTTTGATCCCTATCATCCATCGATCTATGATTTTTGTGATATCATCCTCTAGAAGGAAAGGAATTAGCAAAATCTCTAAGAAGATAGCTAAAGCTGGAGATCCTATTATAGGGGAAGAAAAATGATGGTTTTCGAGTGAGTTTCAGGTTAAAAATCTAATTTTTAGATTTCATTAAACTCATCACATGATTAGTCTTAATAGTTTAGTAAACCATGCACCAATTGTGTGAACCCAAAAATCCAAGATACATCACTTTTCATGGTTTAACAAACCACGATCCAACATTGTGAAATGGATCTATAATACTTCAGTAGGGTTTTCAGGACTACATGGAGCCTTCTTCATGGTTTGACAAACTATGTGCCTACCTCCACCCCTCTATATTGTGAGGCGTATAAGTTATTTTTGGTTTTTCCATTACCTATTTAATTTATTGATATATTCTTTAAATAATTATAATTATTGTCAAAAAAAATTTATTCCTTGTCTATTTACGAATCCATGGAATAATAGTATGTTTGGTTAATCTATTCTCATGTTTTTTAAATTTTATTGAGTATGTATAATCATTTCACTTAATTTTTCCATAAACTTGAAAGGTTTCCATGTGGATTATTAGTTTATTTCTATGTTTTATTTAACAAGATTCATATAGGGAGTATTTTTTTGGAATGTTTACATGATTTTTTTATAAAAGGGAGTTCAAAAAGCATGTTAATGGAGGTATTAAAATGTATAAGAGTGTTGATTTATGTTTTTCCTTATATGGGCATGGATTGGTTCTTGAAATAAACTGTGATGGTTTTAATTAATATTTATTAAACATGTTTTCCCCAAGATCCCATTTATGATGTAAAGACCCCAAACATTCTTTGTGAGATTTGTATTTAATTTATGGCCATTTTAATTAATTTCTAGCATGATTTTAGTTGTATAGGGAATTGGATTATTCTAGGAAGGGATTATAGGAAGAAGTGGAAGTGGTGAGGTATAAGGGTCACAATGTACCCGATGGTCTGGTATTAAGATCATGGTGGGGCACAACTGATGTCAATGGTTTTGTTTAAACCAATGGGTGCATAGTGATATTGGACCAGGTAACCGATAAACACTTGGAAAAAATTCCCTCTAAAAATTAATTTTTTGTATTTAAAATCATAAATAAATCCCCTAAAACCACATACATATGGGATTTTCCCTCATTTACTATTATTTGATATCACTATAAATCTCTCCCTCTCATATCTGAAAGTGGAAGTGGTGAGGTACATCGGTCACCAAGTACCTGATAGTCATGTATTAGGAACTTGGTGGGGTGAAAGTGATGCAGTTTGTTATGTTTGAACCACAAGGTGCCTAGTGACATTGGACCAGCTAACCGACAAACACATGAGAAAATTCCCTCTAAAGGGGGCATTTTTTCTATTCCAAATCATAAATTAGTACCCTAAAACCAACTCCACATGATATTTTACCTCATTTAATATTATTTTAGATCACCCTTAATCTATTCCTCTCATCTCAATGAATTTCATACCTTCCATCATATAATCTTGATCCATGTGGCTTTGATTGGTCGTTGGGTCTAGTTCTCGGTAAGGTAAGGTCCAGGTATTTGTCTAATCTTATCCCTTTTCGTGTTTCTTGTTGGTAATGAGAATAATACATTTTCTTTATATCTTAAGTCTTTTATATTCATCAAATATAATGGATAATATTAGTTTAGGGAAACCTAAGGCGACCCTTCCATTTTGGTTTCAATTTAGTTATCCTTAAATGTAAGAAACCTAAATACCTAGATCCCATTTCTAAGGTGGGATATTGTTGACAATGGTGGCATATCTTCTCTTAATAGGAGCCTCAAAGACATTCTATAATTAATTATGTACGTATTCCCTTCATCATCTCATACATATAAGGGGTTATCCTGGTAATATTTTGGGGTCGAGTGAACCTAATTAAAACCAATACTTTAATACTTACAATTATTTTCTTAAATATTTACTCAAGAAATGTGTTTATCATACACTTGGTTTTTTTTAATATAGTTTTCATGTTATACTATTAATTTTAATTCTTTCTTACAATTTTATACTTTCTTGGCATGCCTACTGTTTTGTATGCCTAGTAATACATGAATGGGGATATATTCATTTTTTCACTATTTTCAACTATTGTATAACAAAATTACTATAATATTCTTCATTAATTGTTTTCTTTTCAATTTATATGGCATGATTTTTGTCTTTTAAACTTCATTAGTCATGTTAGAATATATGCAGATTGTGGTATATGAATAATAACATGTACATGTTAGAGTTGGTTCCCTATAACCAAATTCTTCGTACATTATGATTACCTATGTTCATTGTTTTTAATATTAACAATGTTCTTATAAAATCATGATTATTCATCTATGTGGTATAACATGTGATAATTTCATAAGGATAACCATCAAATTAAAAGTCCATAATAGTTCCTTACTATGACGATCACATAAAAGCACCTCAACAATATTCTTAAATATATATTTAAAATAAAAATGATTTCATTTTATGGGATACAAATGATACAGGAAATTAGGGGTGGAGACTCATAATACATTGGGGCACATTATCATAATTCATGACCATGGTAATCTTTGGAGTTGGATATTATGAGAACCAGAATCAAAAATATAAAATCCACATTTATACGTTTCATTTCTCGTTCTTATTTGTGGATGAGTGTAATGATACTTTGACTTTAAAGTTTTTGTTAATTTAAATTATGAGTCTTGTAATTTGATGTATTTATAAAAACTATTATTAAATAAGCTCTCAACAAGATATGATACATTGGGTGTCTCATGAGTAATATTATATTAATGATTAATTTGAGAAAATATTTTTCTCTTCTATTATTTATTGAAAGTTTAGTTCCTAAGCCCTTAGGTGGAAATAGAACAACCATATAAAGTCTATGGATATAAAATTTTATTAGAAAGTTCATTTCTGGAATGACAAAGAAAGAGACATCGAGCACATAGGTTAATCACACCTGCATGCAACATTCTTGATTAGAGACATCAAGATAAAGGAATTATATTACAAGATATATATTCATAGGAGTTTGTATTCCATCATGAAATTAACTTCATTCTACATGGGTGTATTGGTATGTTACTATACATTAACATTGGATATTAGGTGATGTAGTATAATGGCACTGATAAAGGGGTTTATAGGGTCAAACACTAATTTTAATCATAACCTCAATTAAATTATATATGAATTTAAATTATTGGATAAATATTATCCCCTCAAATGTTTCAGTAATTATTCATGTCGGTTTGATCACAGACATTAATTCATTAGTTATTAGAGAGAATATATATGTGATTTTAATCTTTAATAAATATTTATTCACAAAGTAATTATTTATGTAATTACATAAATATATAATATTTACTTATTTTGGTTTATTCACAAGATAACAAATATTTTTTTATGTGAATATTTAGTAAATATTTATTAACTAGTTTTTTTTGAAAATAATATTTATTAACTAGTTTTTTGAAAATAATATTTATTTATTAATGAATAATTAAATGATATTTATTTAATTTAATAAATAATCATTAAGAAATATTCCATAAATATTGAGGACGATTGGAGGACTGAGTTTAATGGTTTGACGTGAAATGTCACATTAAATTAGTTATTCAAGGATATAATTTTTATTTTATTCATGATTTTAGTACATTTCAAATAAATAATAATAATTCTATCATTATATAGAAACAGGGTTTTGTGGGGATTAAGAAAATAATAAGTTCCCTTGTAAAATTTTTACTTTCTAACCTTAGCACTATTTAAACCTGGTAATGACATTTTTTGAGACCCTAGCCTTTCTAATTGTCATGTACAATAAGTCCTGGAAAAGATTCATTCATGCCCTAGATAGTTTAACTCCCAGAACTCCCTCAAGGATACAGATAAATTTTCCACTTCTTCAATAGTAATTTCTTGTTACCTTGAAGGATTCTTCTATGATCAACATCGATCTAGAAAAGTGTTAGAACTATCCGGAATCGCACCATGAGGATTATACAATGAAAATTAGAGGTCCGTAGAACACGTGTAGATCATACTAAAAGAAATATACCCTTTATTAATCTAACAAAAGGATGATATGACAAGTTGTTTTCATCCTATCATTGATAATGAGGAAATAATTAAATGAAATGTGTTTCTTTATTCAAATAAATTAATTATAAATTATATCTGAAAAGATCCTCTCTTCATAGTCTTGAAAATTCTTTCAATTAATATAAAAATTTAAATCATTGGTAATTATGTTATTTTTTTTGTATATATATGAATTATCATTGATGTAACATACTCAGGTCGATTTTCACTAATTGGTACCTGATTGGTGATCGATACTTGACCTCAAATGCGCCTACCTATATGCCAGAGGCTGAAAACATGCAGTGTGGGTATATGGTTGTGCGATGTTGAGGTTATACCCATATATGAGAGTGAAACATTAGTGGAAATAGAGGCAGTCATATGAGGATACATATATAAATAGTAAAAAAACAATACATTAAGTTACAAATAAAAAGAACCACAACCCATGCTATATCAAAGGGAACTATATACATGTAAAATGACTACAAAACAATAGACCATATCGACTAATATACCAAGAATAACCAAATAAAAAAATATAAAATACTTCATAAAATATTCCAAAGTTCTAGCCCAGTCCCAATATATCATGCTATAACCTAATAGTACAAATCATACATCAGTCATAGGGCCTTCCCCTTATCCAGTCCTACAACAATGAAATATACTTAGGTACCAATCAGTGTTCTGAGTAGGGTATGAATACAACTCAGTTGGCCACCAATAATTATGTCTATAAATATATCCATTCTAAGTAAGTGAATATATTATAAGTAATATATATAAATAGGTATAACTTGAGAAAAAAATTAATAAATTAATCATCATTCATACTTGGGTTTCATGATGACACATGAGGCTAGAAATTCATGCATCAACCAATTTTAGATGTCTCTAAATAGTTGGAATCTTTCTTGAGGAAATTTACACATCCTCATGATTGTAATACCTCTTGGGGAAATGTACCCACCACAAAAATAAAATAATCACACCTGAGGAAATATACCATTTCCATTACCAAATTCAAAGAAGAAAAAATATACCAATCCTAGAAAAAAAATTCACACCTAAGGAAATATACCCATCCTAGAACAATAGTCACACCTAGGAAAATATACCAATATTAGAAACAAAAGACTCATCCAGAGGGAAGAAATCTCTAAAACTGTTAAAGAAATACCCTAGGGAAAAAACTATCCTCAGAACCACTCCCTAAGTACAAACACATTACATCATTTATCATATCTTTATACTCAAAGATTTTCATTAAAAATACAAATTTTCTATAAAAGAGATACCCAATGATAACACTAACCTGTTTTTGCTATTCAAACCAAAACACCAATTTTCACTGTTCGACCATCATACCTTACCATTTAATATAATAATATTCACAATTTTATATATCAACATTTTTATTTTATTATTTAAGATAAACAATTCTGATTCATCAGTTTGTCTATCATATTCCATGCAATAAAATATATTTCCAGGCATCCCCTTACATTGACTTTAAATTAGGGTTCATAGATGACTCAAGGGGTTATCTCCTATAATAATATTTATGATTTAAATAATATAATTAAATTCTAGTTTGACCACAATATAAGATGGATTGAATGCATAACACATCCACTAGTAAAAGAAGTATGACTTATGGGATAACTTATGGAACAATGCAGTGAAAATTAAATGCCAAGATGGAAATAACACAATGATCTCATAGATCCAATATTTCCTTTCTTCCCCTTAGATGAATCCCAAAGAATACTTATCAAAACATGACTCAAAACGTATATCTGAGTGTGATAGCTCCAGTTTAGGGTTCCTCTTAAGAGAAAAAAAAGAAAATCAAGTTGAAGAAATATAAATGAGATTCTTACCTTGGATCCATAGGGTCCAACAATCTATGATTTTATGATATTAGCCTTTATGAGGTAAGGAATCACCAAAATATCTAAGAATATAGCTAAATTTATAGAGCCTAAGATAAAGAAATAAAAATGATGGTTTTTGAGTGAGTTTCAAGTTAAAAATTTAATTTTAATATTTGATTAATCACATTGTGTGATTAGTCTTCACAGTTTGGAAAACCAAGCACCATTCATGTGAAACCCACTATCAGGGATACACCACATCAAACTATTTAACAAACTATATGCTAACTATGTGAAATGGATCTGTAATACTTTAAAAATTTATTCATGGTTACCTAGAGCCTTCTTCATGGTTACCTAGAGCCTTCATCACGGTTTGACAAACTATGTGCCTAACTCCACCCCTCTTCACTGTTAGGCGTATAGTTAGAAAGTAAAGTTAAATGACTATAAAACCCTATATATAACTCTAAATATCAATATTTCCAGACCTCCAACACCCCTGAATGATCTATGAGCCTTTCCAACACCCATAACCACATCCATCACATATTAAACAAGAAAAAGGAACAGGCAAGGGTAGAGTTTAAATAGGAACGTTAGAGTTTAAATAATAATTTACCCCAAAAAAATGGTTTTTACAACCTACCCTCTTTATATATTATAATCATCAAGATGAAATTAAGAATGAAGACCTTATTTTTTTAACCTCCCCACCTTAGAGAAGATCATCCCCGAGATACATTCAAAAACTTCACCATGGATCATCGAAAAATAACTCCATCCACCGAGTCCTCATGTCTATTTATTGTTCCAATGTATCCTCCTATTTGTATCCATGAAGTGAATACACTATTTCCAAAGGAAATATCTTACCACAATGTGTATTTTAATTATGATCAACCACACAAACTGGATACTCCTCAAACGGTGTGTAAACCTAAAACTCATCCTCTTACTAATAACACCACACACAGGGACATGCTCTTATCGATGAGTCATGACACTAAAGTTTCTCACTTACCTACTCATTTATGTACTAATGGACACTTTCACAAAGTTTCATTACACAGTTCAACCCTTTAATCTTTCCACAAACCACGGTTTCCCCCCTTGAATTAAGTGACAAAACATGTTCATACTCAAAAAAACATTACGAAACAGAAGTCTCCACACAACCTATGACTACTCTGGGATGATTCTATTTTTTCTAGATCAAATGAATCTACTATTTATTATATTTCATGAGAATCATCCCAATCATCGCTAACCCACTAGTATCCACCTAATTCTGATGT
Source organism: Viscum album (assembly GCA_963277665.1). NCBI lineage: Eukaryota > Viridiplantae > Streptophyta > Magnoliopsida > Santalales > Viscaceae > Viscum > Viscum album. Next base: position 1,074,641,898 of record OY728134.1, read on the forward strand.
GGATGATACTAAGAAAGGTTGTTCTCCTGATAACCCATATATTTAATACACATTAATTCATGATTTATTATATAAAGACACATATAATAAAATAAAAAAAGTTCACGGGGATAAGTTTCTTTGGGAAATTAGATTTATAACATAATAACAAGAAAAAAATATGTAACTAATTTATTTAAAAACTCCAAAGCATTCCCTTATAATTCCATTGTTCTTCTAAAATTGAATGGGATTACCTAGGGATGTACACAAGGAAGGGTGAGATATAAAGTCCAGTAAAGAAAAAATCAAAGAATATCTTAAGGCAAAGCAGTACATGGGATTCAAGAGGCATAAAATGATGACATAGAAATGTGATAATAATAATAAATAACATCCTAGCATGGTATAAGATAATAACATCAAGGCAACATAAGAATGTGGAGACAACATAAAAGATGAAATAATAAACAGAATTCAATGATAACTACCAAGACATTATAACATATTTTACTTAGGATAAATTATCGTGCACCTTAAATTGTATCTTTTGAGATAAAAGCATTACCCAATTCATTATAGAGCTATAAAATTCTAGGCGCACTTGTCACTTTCATATCATGTATATGTATTTGCATGCCACATAGATCACACAACATAAGATTAACTTTCATGAAACTTGAACCCACCATTAAAGAGTGTGGGTTACATTAATTTAATTCCCTAATAAATTATGTATATATACATCTATTATAATTCTTTTTAGTGGAAATAAGGATGGTTAATCAATATACAACTGATTGGCATGAAAAATCACATGATAATTTCAGTAGCATAATGGGTGTACATAAAGATTCATGGAAGGGTTTAATGGGAGAAAAATGGGTCTCTAATTTCATAGACATCATAAAAAAATGGTATGTGTAAAAACATATTTCAACTTGTATAATTGGAAATAAAATGGAATAATACAAATAATGTTCTTGAATAATGAGTAGGATATGATTCCTTACCATGAGGGGGTGCTTCTAAAATCTTGGGAGGAGCTTCCTAAGAGCTTTAGAACACCTTGAGAGGGATATAGAGAGAGGAAAGAAGAGGAAATTCATTCTTAGTTCATTTTTAGTGAAGAGGAGTGGTATGATGGGTGTGTATTTATAGAAAAAGAGGGGGGATTCTTTATTAATTTCTAAACATAAGTTTCAGAATCTAAAAACATAATAACAACCATAAACCTTACCATAGTTTTTTACTCTTTATATCTACCAATTTTGAGTGGTTTTTAATATCAAATAAGGATAAGAATTTCATTTATTAAAATTATACCCTTAGTGATGTGGATGTGATTCTTATTCATAAAGAATTGATTTTAAAACATTAAAAAAGAATATAAGTTTTAGAGGATTGATTAAGGTATTATAAAACTAATGAAGTAACTTCAAAAATAGATTATTTTAAAAAAGGAAAAATATTTTTGGGAATGGATTACCTTTATAATATTTATTAAATCACTTTTGGTCCATTATTATGTCATAATACATACTCTATAATTATACCGCGTTTAATTTTTACCCAAAAATCTGCTATCTTAGATAATTATGAAAATTAACTATTGGATAATTTCAATGTGATTATTTCAAAAATTATAGTTGTTTTACAAAAATTATTTTCTTAATATGAAAATTTATCTTCTTAATAAAAATACTTATTTATTGGAAAATATTTGTTTTTACGATACTAACCAATTTCTTACCCTAATATAAATTAGGTTGGACTTCATTAAATTATATTATCATTCATATTCAACTAAATTTTATTTAATAAGAATATTTCATGAAAATAAAATTTATTATAAATATTCTTGAATTTATCAAAAGTGTGTTTTAATCAAAACTATATATTACCCAAAAATATAATTTCAGTTTTTCTGTATCAAAATATAATTTTTATTAAATTCATCATAGGAAGTAACAATGAAAAAGTGATAAATATAATTTTTATTTTATTTAAAATAAAATATAAGAATTTCATACTTTGGGTCAAGATACATAACCCCTTATTACACCATCGTATTCCCAAGGGTAAGTTATGTGATGGTGGCACATTCGTAGGTTGGTTTGGTGAATATGGTTTGAGCTATGATCTTGATAAAATTGAACATTTACCATAAATAGTTTCACTTGTGTTTTAGTTGTTTATTTTCACTTTGATCTTGGTCAAGGGTAAATCCCAGTGATTCCATATCCCAGAGAATCTCTGATAAATGAGCATCATAGGGAACAATCCTAATGGTTAATTCCATTACTTCTTTAATTTGTGTCAATAAGACATTAACATAATCCTTAATATATAATAATCTTAATGTCCAATGTATAATTGATATAATATTTATGATTATGATGTTTAATGGTCATTTAAATTTGTTTGGATATAACTTATAATAATCCAAAATAAACAAAGTAAGGAATGCCTTTTCCATAGCTACATTACTTAATATAGAATTTATTTTTTCAAAAGGGAAATTAATTTATAAAAGCATAGGTAGTAACATTATACCACCCTTCAAAAATATTTCCATTGAAATTTTATTTCATACACTAAAATAGACGAGTTTACTAAATTTTCATCACCTATTTTGGTTCCTATGTTGATTCCTCAAATATATGGCTCTGCCATAGTAATTTGACCAAGAGAGTTGTATTATTTCACAGAACATAGTCTCTGAGATCTAGTATCCTAACATGCTACTCTTCATATGAAAGATCATTCTCCAAGGGAACCACATTAGGAATCAGTACATGTGAGGGTTCGGGTGTGTAATCTCTCAAGAGAGATACATGGAACACATCATGCACTAGATATCTGTTAGGTAGGAGTGCTAGTTGATAGAGAAAAACTCTGATGCGATCAATGATCTAAAATGGACTAATGTATCATGGAAAAATCTTTCCCTTCTTCCCAAACATCATGAATTTCTACCACAGTGATATATGAAGGAACACCATATATTCGACCTCAAAATATAGGTATATTCAATGATTGTTTGCATAAATTTTCTATTAAAGTTGAGGATATTTCATGTGATGTTAAATGGTATGAACTTTCTCTTTCAAATATTAGATAATATCAAGACCCATAATCTTTCACTATCGAACTTCATCCCAACATATTAGAGTCCAAAAACAATTCCCATAAAAGCATTATAATGTGACATTTGAATTATATATTGAAAACTATTGTTATATGAAAACTCCACTAGAGGAAGATATTGAACTCAGAATCCTTGGAAATCCATTGGACATGATCTCAGCATGTCCTATAGAGTTTGAAAGAATCGTTCAGACTGGCCAAAAATCAAAGGGTGATAAGTAGAAATAAAACTCAATTCTATATCTAACACTTTCTAAAGGCTTCTCTAGAATCTCGATTTAAATTTTAGATATAATTAGATAAAATAGAGAGTGTAACTACATGTAGTCTTACCACTTCTCTTATATATATCTTGGTGAGTAGGACATGATAAAAATATTCCTCGATAGAAATGAAATGTGTTGTATTTATAAGGAGATCAACTACCATCAAGATGATGTTATTTCCTTTAGTTATCCTGGGGGTTCCTATGATAAAATCCATCGTTATGTTTTCCCATTTACATACTGGGATGAGAAATGGTTGCATCATATCCTTAGATTTATTTCATTCATCCATGAATTTTTAGAATACCAATCATCAAGTTACAAAATTTTCAATCTATCTATTTATGTAATCCCACCATTAGTGTTTATTTAGATCTCTATACATATTAATGCCTCTTGGGTTAATGGAGAAGGATGAGCTTCGTGAATCATCCAAAAGTTACCTCTTTATCTCTAGTTTTAATGGGACCCATTTCCAGGTTACAAACCTTATAACCCCATCTTTAGAAAAGTTGAAATATTTAATATTCTCTACCTTTTTTTGTAGAATATTTTCATCTTTGTGGGACTCCATGATCCTCTAATGAATGGAAAATTGAGAAGTTATTTGTGTAATGTATGATGAAGATACTTTTATTATTCCTATGTACATATTTTGATTTTAGAAGTATATTTGATCATTTTCAAACCTCATATAGGACATGGTTACATGCTCCTTTATACTCAGAGAATATAAAACATTGTTCGCCTTCCCATGATGGTAATTGATTGAATAATCATAATCCTTGATCTGCTCTAACCGCCTGCATTGGAATATATTGATCTCCTTTTGGGAGAATATATACATGAAGATTTTATTATCCATATATATGTCACATTTCTCTATATAGAGATAGTGTCACCAAATTTTCAATAAAATGATCAATGAAACCAATTCAAGATCATGGTTTGGGTAGTTATACTCATGAATCTTTAGTTGATGAGAGACAAAGGTGGCCACTTTGTTATCCTGTAAGAGTATACAACCCAATCCATTTCTAGACACATCATTGTAGATCAGAAACCATTCCCCACTAGTGGGTAATGTGAGAATATGTTAATTTATTAGCCTCTTCCTTTACTCTATAAATCTATCCTCACATTCATTAGTCCAGAAAAACTTCACCCCTTATGATTAATCTTGGTTAGTGGGCTTGAAAATTATGATAAGCTTCTCACAAATCGACGATACTACCCTTATAATACAACTAAACTATTGATATCCTTCATAGATGGTAGTATGGGATATCCTTAAATTTCCTCTATCTTTTAAGGATCCAAATATATCCCTTTTCTGGTGATAACATTCCCCAAGGATTTTACTTTTTCCATCCAAAGCTCACATTTAATGTACATCACATATAGCGTTTCCTTTCAAGAATTCTTTAGTAAAACTTTCAAATGCTCCTCATGTTCCTTATTTCGTTTTTATTAGAACAAAATATCATTTATAAATACTAAAACTAACTTTTCAAGGAAATTTTAAATACACTATTTATTTAAGTCCATGAATATTGCTGGAGTATTAGTGAATCATAATGGAATCACTATGAATTTGTAGTTCTTGTACCTTGTATTAAAAGAATTATTAAAGTTATAATACTTCTTCAACATTACTTGATAATATATATAACACCTTAATATTTTAATTTAATTTCTTTAATAGCCTGCTTTACATAAAACACTGAGTTTTAACACACCGCAATATACTAGTAATATTATTATTTAATATTGTCCATTATAACATAGTCCTTAAATTTGGTCGTATGAATATGAATAACCACATTTTTAAAATTAAGTATAATTGTTTTAGATAAAGAAAATATATTTATAAATAATTACTTAATTTTTATTAAAGTTTTTATTTGGTTTAAAAATTCATTTTTCTCAAAAAAAGGATTTGTATTGATTTTTGTAAAAAAATAACAAAAATAATTATTTACACTTATAAAATTTATTTTAAAAAATAAACTTCATTTTTGGAATCAAAAATTAAAAATTCTGTTATGGCGAATTTTTTAATTTTTTTTGAAAATATTAATTTCCGGTGAATGGTGAAAAATACTATTTTTTATTAAAAACTACCTTTTCATTTAAAGAGTTTATAAAGTTTCATCTTGTTTAAAAATTTTTTAGAAGAAAAATTAGTTTAATTTTATAATTATTAAACCAATTTAGTTCATTTGTGTCAAATTCATGTTCAATTTTGATATTAAAACTTTCTATACTTCTAAATGTTTTCTCTTTGGAAAGCCGCTTTTTTGTCTCATCTATGAGTTTAATTTTAAATTAAAATTTTCTAATTATGAGAATGGAATTTGGAAAAATGGATTAGGTATTTTGAATAAGAATAATTAATATTACATTGTAAGGTAAAATTATTTTTTTTTGTAAAAATGAATTATAAAACTTTTAAAAATTAATTATCACGATCAAGGTTAAAACGAGTTTAATGAAGGATTAAACTAAAAATAGAAGGGGTGAAATGAACTATTTATTTAAAAATCCCATTTTATGAACATATTTAGACCTTAAAACCTCTATGTTTATATAAGGATATATTTTTGATCCTTTGGTATTGTATAAAATGTTGTTAATCCTTTTTCTTTTCAAAAATTCCAAGTGTGTATACTCCCCCAATTATAAAAGGGAACCCCATATCCTCCCATATTAACACTTCAAAAATCATTTGGTTTAGACAAAAACTACCCAAATAACTTACTCAATTCACTCACCACATCATAGATACCTTAGTTTTATTATTAAATCCTTCTAATAAGGCTTTAAGTATAAACCTAAAGAGGTTCTCCGCCGAAGTGGTAAAAATCTTAAACTTGTTTTTGTTTTATTTCTTATTCAAACTCCTTAAAATATTTTAAAAATATGATAATATAATAACATAAATATATCATTTATATTTAGATGTTATTATGTTAATTTCATAACCTATATCTATATCATATTCAATCAAATGGTAAAAAAACCTTCGACCATGTGTATGGATAAATACCACTTCGTAAACCGATGTATTTATCTTTCCATCTATTGTAAAAAAATGTCGAGAGCAACGAAGAAAAAATCAGATCAAAGAAGAGTAAATGGGAAAAAGTTATTGAAAACATAAAGACTTACATCGTTCAGGAATAATCCCTACATCCACAAAGAGGCATAATTTCACTATGATTCGAGAGAAAAATTTACAGAGTATCTCATAGTTTCTCACTAAAAAAACCCTAGCCCAAAATGGGATACTAAAGGAGGAAGACAATCCACTAATCCAAAAACAACACAAGAAGTATGCATTGCTATATTGAAAGGTGTCCACAAAAATAAAAAGTGATATAGTGACTGGTGTATAGAATTCCAAGGAGCTATAGAACTATTGACTCTGAATTCCACACTACTGCATTGCCTTATCGGGCCGCAAACATTCATCCAAAACATCATCCAAACCGGATCAGGATACACCAATCCAACACCATCCCCAACTCTCATGAAAGGATATAATAACTAATTTAACATATTAATATGATATTTATGAGATAATTATACTTATGGAATTATGATATCACATATAACTTTTTTACTTTCTATTCCTTGGGAATACGATAACGTCGCTCATGTGTACGACGAACTACTGCCTCACAAAGTGATGAAATTCGTTTTTAACTTATTCATTAAATAGAAGATAATAAGGATAATATAAATTAAAACATGTGATAAACATGAAATAATTATTACTATTTAAAGGTGACATATTATTTACCTTCCTTTTGTTCCTTCCATCAAGAAAATAGAAATATCGTTCATGCGTACCTACGACCTACCATCTCCATGAATGATTTAATTAAATTTCTATCTCTGTAATTTTTAGATTAATATAAATACATATTTAATGAATATATATTATATTTATACCATGGTAAAAATTATTTATATTATGAAACTGTGATCAAAATAAATGGACTAAAAATACCAAATCAAAACATACATGAAAAACAAAATAGTTATTACCCAAAACATGATTTTAACAAGGAATTATTAATAAAATGTTAATAAAAGGTCATAAGTAAATCATATATGGTATGATATTTATAATTATGGTTCTTTTATATATTTATAATAAAACTATATTCATTATACAGTAGGTTTTAACTGGTAAAGAATTCATGACTAAGGGTAAGAGATTTGTGTCTCAAATTATCTTATTTGGGACATATATTATATTATGGTTGTATATTATTTTATGAGGTATATATAAAACCCATTTAAAATGTTATATAATGAATTTATTTATTCTTATTATATTTAATGTTTCATTTAAAGTCATTATTTCATGGTGATTATGATTCAAAAGTTATCAAAGCATGAAATGGATTTTGTCTCACTTTTATTTCTATGGGACACATGCATTATAAACCACATGTTTCCTTTGTATGGTGTTTATAAAGATTTTGAATTTATTTTATTATTATTATAATGAAAATTATGGGATATTCATATCCATATTATTTTATTTATTTCATGGGGCTTATGATTTAAATGACACCAAAGTTGTAATGACTTTATGTTTCAATCTCTTTGTTCGTAAGGAATTTTTATGATTATGCTTCGAATGATTATATATTATGATATAAATCTGAATAAAAACATTAATTTTCTTATAATATAGATGTTTCATAAAAATAAATTTTTTAATTTTATTTTCCCCTCTTAATGTACTCTAGAGTCTAAAATAATGTTTTTACAGAAAACCAACATTATTTCTATAGTTGGTCAATAATTATTTTTTGTATGTCAATGTGTTCTAAAAATTATATAAAGAAATTTTTTAATTATATACAATAATTTTTTAAATAATCTTTTAACTTTGTTTTAATTTTTACAAAATGGTTTAAAATGGATCTTCTTTCCATTTTCTGAACGAGATACTTTTGAATTTTTACTGAAAATGCGAAAGGAATATTTGTTTTAAAGTGTAGGAGACTAATGATATTTTCCATCATCATGACCAATTAATTTTTTAAATATTCACTTATAAGTTTCAAATATTATTTTAAAATAAAAATATTTTCACAAAATAATTTTAAAATTTAGTTTAAAAATTGTTATTTTCAAATTAGAAAGGTTATTTTCCTTAATAAATGATCCAAGTGATCATTCAAAATCATTTTCCATATAATTTAAAATCCTATAATTTCACTTAATAATTACTGGGTATATTATCCAAATATACCATCCATATTCTTTCTCTAGATTTTTTATGATTATGATGAATATATTTTTATGGAACATGTTCCTTTTTCTACAGGTTATGCTATGATGAATTGATGAGATGATCATGCAACTCATTTCATTTATATGGGTTATTCTATGATGAAATTATTATGATACCGATTTACATTATATGGGTTATGATATTATGAATGTTTTAATATATTTTGGCACATAACTTTATAGATTATGTAACTGGTGGGAACTATATCTCCCTTCAATGAATTGTGTAAAGATTGATATCTCATGAGAAAAACATTATTGAAATGGGGAGTGAATCTAGTTCAGTAAGGTAATTTTTCAACTATGATAGTCTTGAGAGTAAACCTTGAATACTATGATGGTTTAGAGAGTGAACACATTCTACTATGATAAATTTGGAAATTATCCCTGACTACTAGGTAAATTATTTTCTATACTTATGTGTATGACAAAAAACGATGTTTTATGCCAATGTTATTCTACCATGGACCATATTATTTGATTCCATTGTTATTAATGTCTCATTGACTGTCAAAATATATTCCATGACTACTTTTTATGATCTATGATATATAGGGTATGGTTTAAAATGTTAATTTATTGTTCCCATACCCTTATGCTCATTTTATGTGGATATCTACTTTTTTTACCCTTACTAAGTATTTGATCTAACCCTTTGTTATGTTTATTTTTCCCATGTTATAAAGAAAGGTATTATTTATGATATATCTAAGAAGGGATCTAGTTATGAAAAACTTTGTAGATGCTGTTGTATTTCACTTATGAACCAGTTATTAATGTATCAAAGTTTCTAAAGGCACTAGACCTATATGATTAGGGTATAGATTGTTAGGTTATGTAATGAATATTCACCTATTAAGATGTAATATGTATGTATGAAAAGTGAAGGTCATTATAGTTGGTATTATAGTAAGGTTTAGTTAATCCTTTGGAAACTAGGATGAGAAAACTTTAGTGAGAACTATAGGGATAAGTCTAAGGATAAATCTAAGAATAAGAAAATGTCCTTGATTTTAAGTGATGGATAAAATGAGTTGTTTATAAGTAATTAAATCTACATGTGGATGTGGATCTTTCACATTTGTACTTATGGGTAATAAATCTGAAAAGGGTGCATTGGGATTTGACTGTATTGTCACATAGTGCATACAAACGATCCTTGTTGCACACTGAGTTTGACACTCAAGGAGGATATGTTTTAGAAATTGATACTCTTTAAAAACCATCATGAATGATTTGAATAATGACCTTTAATGACATAAGTTACGTCTAAGGATTCATATATTGAAAATAAATTATCATGATTTATACATACTATAATTTATTTTTTCATGTTTATTTGTATTACAAGTATGATTATTTTTGCTCACACTATGCTTTTTGGCTTTAATCAATGACTAAAACTAAGAAGAATCATGTTAACACTAAAAGTTATGAAAAATTCAGTGATTATGAGTAGGAAAATTGGATGATGATTTGAGATAAAGATATTTTGATAATTAATAATCATCTATTAGGATATATGATTAACAATGTGAACTTCAGTGAGATTCGTACCACATCAAATATGAAGAAATTAGAGTTTTATGAACGTTTGTGTGGTAATGAACATATAGGGAAAATTATTTTGATTCCTACATGTCAATAAGGTGGGAAGAATCACTTAGAATAATATATTATATGGAGGGTAAGATGTTTTATATATGGAAATGAAGGTTATAGAGAAATGAATTAGCAAGTAATTCAATGTCTTATATGTGAGTAACTTGGGAATTTGTCGAATCAATATCCTAAAGAAATTGTTAGCCCTTAGACCAAGGATGGACCTATATTATACCAAATCATTAAAGTTAAAGTGTAGAAGTATTTATGTATTTGGATTCAATAATTATGCTATAGAAGTATTTTACCAATGGTATTTCAGTTAAAATAATCATGAAACATCTAAGTATTGTGTTAATTTTTAAGGATATATATCATAATGTAAGATTACTTTAAGAGGTTTGGATACCATCATGGGTTTATGAGTTTAAGGTTGATAAAATTTTAAAAGTCTTAGACACCCCATTTTTTATATTCTATGTGATGGTATTTTAATGTGACTAATGACATCTTGGGAGATGTTTTTTTAGAATAAGATATATGTAACTCTTAGGTTCAACTTGAAGTATTATTTATGGAAGAATGATCTATTCATAAGATTAAAGGTATTAATAAAATTCATAGTTTATATGAACTTTCAGTATTAAGGTTATTTTTAAGGATGATTCAACATATTTATAGTGACATTATATGAATTATATTAATATTGTTTAGTAAAAAGGATAACTTATCAGATTCGGAAAGGCCGCAGAGTTTAAACCCACTAATGAATGGAGATAATGATAAAATTCCTACCACTGGCCTGTGTGATGTCCTGGTTAGTATAAATGTTGTGATAGATAAAGATTAAATTTATATTGGAAAAATATCTTTTATTTTATAGATAACCACAAGATTTAAAAATGATATTGTCATAGATTATACCTCATGATAATCGAATGTTCATGAAGAAAAATTGCCTAACTCATGGTTTAGAGTTAGTTGTGGGAATTCGTTCATTAAATATATGAAAATGTTATCTTTGTAGATAAATTCATGATATATATACTTATCATAAAATTTTAATTTATATATTCACATAGACAGAGTTGAATATAAACAAGGGAACATGGTTAGATATGATTAAAGATTGTGACTGCTTAATACATTACCACCCTGGGAAAGAAAATAAGGTGGATGATGCATTGAGTTGAAATGATTATACAAGATTATCTATGGTCAGGGTCACAAAATATCCAATATTTATGGATTTAAAAAGGATGGATCTTGAAATATTAAAGTTAGGGGATAAATCTTATCTTTCCCAAATAAGTTTCCAACCGTATATTCATGTGAGGATAAAAGAGGCACATAGGGAAGATATAGAGATCTAGAAAAGGTGAGAAATGTTCCTGAGATTAACCTTGATCATGATGTAATTATATGGTTCAAGAACTTTTATGTGTTTTATCTATACCATATTTGAAAAAAGAGCTATTAGAGGAACCTCATAGTTCTTCATTCTTTATTCATCCCGGAAGTACAAATTTGTATAGAGATTTAAAAGAGTTTTTATGGTAGGATGGAATGAAGAGATATATTACAAAGTTTGTATCTTAGATCTTGGTATGTTATAAAGTTAGGGATGAGAGAAAAAAATTTAAGGGGATTCTATAACCATTACCCATATAAGAATAGAAATGAGAAAATATCACTAAGGATTTTATCACTAGACTCACCACAACATCTAAAGGGAATAATGCTATATATGTTGTAGTTGATCGCATTACAAAGTCAACACAATTAATTGTTATCAGAACCTATTTCTCTCTAGATCATCGTTCCAAAATATATATTAGAAAAGTGTTATGGTTTCATGGAGTACCACATTCAATTTTATATTATTGAGATCTGAGGTTAACCTTGCAGGTTTGGGGAAGTATTCAATAAGATCTTTGTACATAGTTGGGTTTCAAAAATGTGTATCACCATAAGAAAGATGGTCAGTATAAAAGAAACATATGAACCCTATATTATATTATGAGATCTTTTTCTATTGATTTCAATGGTGGTTGGGATCAACGCATTTCTCTAGTTTAGCTTTCTTATAATAATAGCTTTTACTCAAGCATTCAAATGGATACTTATAAATATATATATGAAGAGAAGTGTATAACTCCAATGTTCTAGGATGATTTTGGAGAAATAAATCTATCTCGACCAAGATAATTGAAGAAATATCAGTTACGGTTAAAAACATTAAACAACACATAAGGGTGAAACAATTATGATATAAATGTTATTCAGATAATCATCGATGCAATCTAGAATTTGAAGTTGGTGAGAATGTGTTTCTATAAATTAATAAATGGAAGAAGGTTATGAGATTTTTAATGGAATACTAATACCTAGGTATATAGGTCCATTTGAAATTCTAAATCATATTAGGACCGTAACTTATCACTTGGCACTTCCACGAAACCTATCTCTGGTTCATGATGGGTTCCATGTAACTCTCATATGGAAGTACATACCTGATCCATAACATGTACCAAAATCATAGATCATACCACTTGAGCATGATATTTATTACAAGGAACAACTTTTAGAGATTTTGGATCATGCAGAGAAAATCCTATGAAACAAGACCACTCACCAAGTCAAAGTTTTGTGAAAAAACCCCAAGCTTTAAGAAGCTATGTGGGAGCCTGAGTATGTAATGAGGTATAAGTAACCTCAGTTGTTTGTACCAAAGAGATAAGATTTCAAGGGTGAAATTAATTTTAAGGATGGAAGAATGTAATACAATAAGATTTTATGAAATATATATATTTTTAAATAAATTTAATTTATTTTATAGCTTGTGTAACATGTGACACCAAGTTTTAACGAACCGCGATATACTTTTAATATTATTATTTGAAATTCACCATTATAAAATATCCATTAAATTTGATTATATGAACTGGAATAAAAAAAAATTAAAATTAATTATAAATGCTTTATATAAATTAAATATATTTTTAATTATGTACTTATTTTTAAAAATTTCTTCATTTACTTCGAAAAGACATTTTTTCACAAAAAAATGATTTGTATTTATTTTTGCGAATAATTAATAAGATTAATTTTTTAAACTTATAAAAACTTTATTTTAAAAAAATAACTCCATATTTGTAATCAAAATCTCAAAACGAACTTAGGGTGAATTTTGGAGAATTTTTTGAGAAGCTTAATTTTTTGGTAAATTTTGAAAAATACGGAGTTTTATTAAAAAATAATTTTTTTAAGCATTTAAAAAGGTGAATTTTGTTTAAAAATGTTTTTATGTAAAATTATATTAATTATGTCATTATTAAACCAATTTAATTCATTAGAATAAAATTTATTTTTATATTTGATATTAAAACTATCGATACTTATGAAAATATTCTTATTGGAAAACCATTTTTTGATCAAGTATACAGGATTAATTTTCAATAAAAAAATTTCCAATTCTGTGAATGGAGTTTAAAAAAATGGAATCCATATTTTAAATAATAATAAATAATATAATATAATATGTTTTACTAATTTTTTGGTCAAAATAAATAGAAAAAAAAGTAAAAATTAATTACTTTGGTTAAGGTTAAAACGGGTTTACCTGGGGGTTAAACAAAAAAGATTAGGGGTAAAATGACATAAAACATGTCCAAATCCCATTAACATATTCATTTAGGAGGTTTATATAAAACCCATTTGACATCTTATATCATGAATATATTTATTCTCGTGATATTTAAATTTTCATTAAAAGTTATTCTTTAATGGGACGTATGATTTAAAAGTTACCAAAGCATATAAGAAACATTCGTCTCACTTTTATTTATGTGGGACACATGAATTATACACCACTTGTTTCTTTTTTGTGCTATATATACTTACTGTGAATGTATTTTATGATTATTATCATGAAATTTATGGGATATAAATATCCATATAATGTTATTTCTTTCATGGGGCTTAAAATTCAAAAGATACTAAAGTGGTAACGACTTTATGTTATAATAACTTCGTTTATCATGATTGTTTATTATTATGATTCAGATGAGGAGATAATATGATTTAACTCTCATTAAACACAATAATTTTATTCTACCCTAGTTATGTCATGAATATATATGTTTTACTTGTATTTTTATCTCTTTATATACTCTAGAGTAAAAAATAATGTTTATAAAAAACAATGTTATTTATCTTTTTAGTAAAACCACCTTTTCTTCCAAGTAAATGTTATATAAAAATGTTTTAAATAATGTTTTGATGATCTACAATGATTCATTAAAGAAATGTTTACAAATTTTTTACTTTTTAAAAAATATTTTAAAAGGAATATTCATGTTGTTTATTGAATGAGGCAATTTATGACATTTTAATGAAAATGAGAAAAGAAATATTTGTTTTAACATTTAAAACATGAATACTATTTTCTACCATCATGAAAACTCAATGTTTTAAATCTTAATTTATAATTTTCAAATCTCATTTTCAAGGAAATTTATTTTCATAATGTTTTGTGAACTTTTAAATTTAAAAAATATGATTTTAAAAAGTTATTTTCCTCAAGAAATGTTTCAAGTGATCTTCCAAAATCATTTTCCATCTAAGATGACATAATTTGATGTTACTTATGATTTAATGAAGGTATGATCCATGGATACTATCCCTATTTATTCTATAGATGGTTTATTATTATGATGAATATATGTTTTTGAAACCCATTCCTTTTCCATGGGTTATACTAAGAAGAATTTATTAGATGATTATAAGACCTATTTTTTTCTATGGGTTATGCTATAATAAAATGTTTATGAGATGAATTTACTTTCTATGGGTTCTGATATTATGAATGTTTTATAATCTTTTGGAACAAAAATTTATGTATTACATTATTGGTGGTACTGATATCCCCCTATAATACATTGAGTAAATATTAATATCTTGTGACATAAACATGAATTGAATGAGGAGTGAACCCAATTCAATTATGTAATTTCTATACAATGATAGTCTTGGGAGTGATCCTTGACTACTATAATATTTTTAGAAGTGAACCCATTCAACCATGATAGTTTTTTCAATGCGTCCTAACTACTAAGGAAATAATTTTCTATTATTACGTGTATGTCACAATTATATGTCTTATTATATTGTTATTCTCTCATATTTCATGTTCTTTAATTATATTTTTATTCATGTCTTATGAACTTTCATGATTTATTCCATGAATCATGTTTATAATATATGATATATAGTGTATAATTTTTAAATGTTATAGTCTTGTTATCATTACCTCATCCTCATGTTATGTTGATATATCCCTTGTTTACCCTTACTGATATTCGAAGCTCACCCTTTCTTACATTAATTTTTTCCATGTTATGAAGAATAATATTTTGAATTATATGTCTACGAAGGGTTATATATATTAAGAACTTGGTTGGAGATTATTTAGTTCACCTATGAACCGGTTGTTTATGTATCCATATTTCCAAAGGCACTAGTCCTATTTTAATCTATCACATATCATTATGTTATGTAAAGGATATTTATATATTAGAATATAATATATATTTATGAAAGGTGAAGGTCATTATAATATCCCTACCAAAGATCCATCTTACGAATGTATTGGGCTCTATGTAGCTGATTAAAAAATCCATCAATCCATGGTAGAGGATAATTTTTCTTTATGATGATCTTATTGAGCTCACGATAATCAATACAGAGGGACAATAACTCATCCTTCTTCTTGATGAATGGAACTGGGGAACCCATATTGAAGCACTTGGGTGTATAAACCCTTTATCCAAATCCTACAACAATTCTTTTTTAGCGCTTAAATTTCAACAATGACCATTATATATGGTCTATTAGATATTGTAAAAGATCAAAGTATAATCTTTATTCAGAAATCAACCTCATGTCTTGGAGGAAGACCATGAAATCATTTCGGAAACACATCAGCATATTCCCTTACAATGGGCATGTCATCAAGGATGAAATTTTACTTAGTATAAATCATTATAGCTAGATACTCTTGCTCATAAGGAAATAATATCCACGCTTAAGATGATGATACCAAAGTAGATTAATTCTCCTCCTTGAACATGAATATAATCGAATGGAAATTCATTATATAGAGGGTGATTTCCTTCACTCAGAAATTTATATTGGATCTTTATAGGGAATGATTATCCATACCTAGAATTGTATTGAATTCTGATAAAGGGTGTATTGTAATGTTTTATGGGAATTTCAACCCACAAATATATATAGAGGATTATTTATATACATGGGATAAAATAATTACACCATTTTCTATATTAATGGATAGATACACTTCCATATTTTGAGGTGGTGTTTTAATAGTTCTACTAAACATTCATGATTTGGAATAATGCATTAATCCATAGTCATATATGAAATTTGAATTTTATGAATGGATAATAATCCCACCATTAACTATTTTATTATGGTTATAATCGTTTTATTTATCCAAAATAGACTTTGGGATGTTAATTTTTAAACTATTAAACACATGAAAGGAAAACTATGAACATTTAAGGGATAACTCATAAATGACATATATTTTGTATCCTATGAATTTCTAGGATTCAATGTAAGTTATCCACGAGTTATTTCCAAGAATAAAATTTTATGGGAACTTTTTCCCTTTATTAAGGTTCATAAAGATCTTGTGAATTTACCAAATAATATCCCCCTAGGAGTGTCAAAATAGGTGTGAGATAAGGCCTCTTTTTTTTGTACCAGGTGCTTATTGATTCAAATACCAATGCGTCATTTTCGGCTTTGTTACCCCTAGGTACAATTGTTCCAGAGCCACTTCCACTTGTATTATCTAAAAATATATTTTTCTTTTTTGAAACCAATTAATCTACACTTTATCAAAATTTAGGGTTGTTTTCTAATGTTTAGTCTTATACCCATGGCCTTTACTAAGGTTTCATTGTCCCAATTCCCTAAAATAACAAGAATTTCCTCTAAAACCAAATATCAAAACCCATGTATTTAATGCACATTAATTCATGATTTATTATATAAAGACACATATAAAAAAAATACCCTAAGATCAGTGGGCGTACTTTCTTTGAGAAATTAGATAAATATCATAATAATATGAAACAGGGATATGACAACTTTATTTAAAAACCCCCACAACATTCCATGATAATTCCATATCTCTTCTAAAATAGCATGGAATAACATGAGGATATACATAAGGAAGGGGTGAGATATAAACACTAATATTGGAATAATCAAAGCATATAATAATGTAAATTAGTACATCTAATTCACAAGTCTTAACATGATGAAAAATAATGCTGAGAATCATAATCAAGAAAATCATAGAAAAATATAAAAGGATAACATTAAGGCAACAGAGAAATGTGAAAAAAACTTAAAAAAGGAAATAATTTTCATAAGTTAAGGATAAAAATAAATAATTCATAACGTAAATTTATTATTATAACCTCACATGAAATATACATGGTATCTCCTGAGGTAAAAACATTACCCAATGCATTGGAGGGCTATATAATTTCAAGCCCACCCATCACATTCATATCATGTACATACATTTGTGTGCCACATAGATCATACAATGTAAGAATGCATTGCATTAAATTTAATACCATAATTAATTAGTGTGTGAAAATACATGGAATTACCCAATAAAATATGTATAGGTAAAACTAGGTGAATACCCTTAAGTTGAAATGTGGATGGGTAATCACTATAAAAATGTTTGGCATGATAAATAATAGTTTATATCCAGTAGCATAATATGTGAACATAAAAATTCATAGAAGGTTTTAATGATATAGAAAGGGGTATCTCATTACTTGTAAATCATAAGTATAGAAAATGGGATGTGTAAAAACATATGCCAACATTGAAAATTGGAAATAAAATGGCATAATACAAAGAAAGTTCTATAATAAAGAGGATGAGAAGATCCCTTACCTTCAGTGAGCGCTTATAAAAGCATAGTAAGAGATTATTAAGAGCATGGGAACATTTTGGTATGGATCCATAGAGGTAAAGTTAGTGTGACTTCAGGATCAATGTATTTTTAGTGAAGATGAGTGCGAGGATGGGTGGGTATTTATAGCAAAATATCGAGGAATTATTTATTAATTTCTAAACTGAGGTTTTAGATTATATATAATAAAATAATCCAAACCACTTACCTTACCATTATTTTTGTACATAGATTCTAAAAAATAGGTTTTTTTTATTAATAATTTATAATTCCTAGAACCAGACTTATTAAAATAATACCATGGTGACATGGAAGTGAGTCATGGTCATAAATAATTTATTTTAAAACATTAAAATAAAATATAGGCTTTGGAAGATTCATTTAGGGTTTATAAACATAATAATGTTACTTTAAAAACAATATTTCAATGTGGAAACATATTTTTGGTCTTGGGATCCATTTTTACAATTTATTACATAACTTTTGGCCACCAAGATGTCATAATACATACCGTATATTTATACAGTATTTAATTTTTTCCCAAAAATTCGACTGTCTCAGAAAGTTATGAAAAATTAATTATTAGATAATTTTTATGTGATGATTTCATAAATAATTTTTTTAATGAAATATTTTTCTAAATATAAGAATTTACCTTTTTAAATAAAAATCCTTACTTACAGAAAAATACTAGTTTTTACAACACTTAACGATTTTTGACCCTTAACAAAATTATATTGGACTTTGTTAAATTATATTATAATTAATATTCAAATAAGTATTATTTTATAATATTATTTCAAAAAAATAAAATTTATTTAAAATATGATTAAATTTATCAAAATGGTGTTTTAATCTAAACTATATATTTTTCAAAATAAAATTTTATTTTCTTCGTATCAAAACCTATTTTATATTAAATTTATCATATGAAGTTGAAATGATAAAGGGGTAAATATAGTCATTATTATATTTAAAATAAATTATAGATATTCATACTTAGGGACTATGTACATAACCTTTTATTACACCAACGTACGCCATAAGGGTAAACAATTTGATGGCGGTTCTTTCTTGGGATGTTTCCATGAATATGGTTTGGTTCATGATCTTGATAATATTGAACTTATCCTATAAATGGGTTTGATCATACTTTAGCTGTTGAATATCATCTTGATATCATTCACAGGGAAACCTTAGTGATTCCATATTCCTTATAAGATTCGATAAAGGTGGTTTATTAGTAGTGATCCTACCTGTCAAGTCCATCGGTTCTTTTTTTTTTGTTTCAATTGGGATTTTATCATAGACCTTAATACATACCAATCTTAATAGTCCATGTACAAAAACTATATTATCAATGGTAATGATTCTTATTGATCATTTAAATCTAAAAGGATATTACTTATAATGATCCAAAAAATCAATGTAGTGAATTTGTTTTATATAACTACATTACATAATAAGGAATTTATTTACTCAAAATAGAAATTCATTTACAAATATTCAGGTTGTTACATAATAGGTTCACACCTCAAAAAAACACAGGGAAAAAGAAGTATGCATACATATTTTTTCTACTCTGGGTAGATTCAATTCATTTCTAGATCAACTGAATATACTCTGAATTATTTTTAATGAGCCTCCACCTGATCACCACTAACCAACGAGTCTTCACCCGATACTTAAGTGGATTTCACTATCTAAAGTGATTCTCCTAAAAACCACTGAAAAATTGAAAAACCTTCCTTGAATGTCCTATAAAATAATTTATAGTGTTCTTATACTATATATCAGTAAACTTATAATAATTAGTTCTCAAAAGAATCTTTGTACCAAGAATATTTTTCAACTATCATATAAAAATACCTTATGCATCTTTTAGGAACCATCATGTTAACCATGCCCGGATATATGATTAGAACTTCACACCTCACACCAATCATGTAACGACCTGAAATTTTGAATAAATATTGTTTCTTAATTTTGTGTGTTATTTTATTTTTCATACTCAACAAAACTGTTTCATTTGATAATATGAGTATAATTAAAATGAGACTGTTGGGTTTTGACTATTATAGTACCGCTAGTCAGTGTGACCATTGGAAACTGAATGTTGCGACTATTGTCTCTAAATACAAGTGATATTGGTTAATTAATATAGAAATAAGATTTGATGGCCTCATCCAGTAGTCATGGACCGATCTAAGCCCATCTAACAGAACTTGGGAAGGAGGTAGCACCACTGGGCTTTGTTCTGGACCAAACCCAAGCCGAAATTCATCTTGTGAAGCTAGAACAGAATCGTCTTCTTGAGAAGTTCAAACTGATAGAAATTACTACTCGTGCGATGTTGGCCGAGCTACCCTCAGATTCTCTCACCTTAGAACACCGTACACTTAGTTCCTATGCTGGGGTTATAAAGGGCTATGTAAGGAGACCATAATTATTTGTTATAAATAAAAATGTGTTTTCTTCTTATGGTGAAGTTTGGGAGTTTTCAAATGTTAGAATGAATATAGGGTGTATTTTATTGATGTATTTTGAAAAAAAAAGATATTTTAAAATATTTACATAAACCTTAGATAATTAATGATGTGTAATGATTTTCAAAAAATGGTCTTCTGCAAATGTGTTCAATAAAAAATTTAGAGTCTAATAAGATCAACTTATGTTTTGATGAATAGTAAATTATGAATAGTGATTTTATGCTTAGGAATAGTAATGTGACAAAATGGATTAGTAATATCACATAAATAAAGTATTAATATAATTTAGACACCTATATTAAGTAGTGTGATTCAATAAAATAGGTAAATAACTGTTTCATTAATTATTAGTCAAGTATTAGTTTTTTCGGGTGAATTGTGTTTTTTAATTAAAAATTAAATTAAAAATATTTAGAAAATTATTTTTATAAAATAGAGTTTATTTTTGAATTCATATAATTGATATTATGTTAAGATAAATTTTTGGGAGTTTTCGGAAAAAGTTGAATTTTTAGTGAATAGTAAAAATACAGTTTTAGGGTTTCGATATGTTTAATGACATCATGACGACATCATGATGATGTCATGAGATATTTTAAGGGATGGTCGACTAAATGGGATGAATTATTGTATGAGGGTCCCATGTGGCCAAAACCATGGGCAAATACCATGGGCAAGCCCATGGTTTTGCCAAAACCACTAGTGAGGTGTCCCTTGAAATTATTAAAGTATCACCTCCCTTTCCCTATAAATCCCCACCCTTTCCTCCTTTATTTTTCACTCAAAACTCTCCCCCAACAAAGCTATGGTCTCATTACCTCCCAAAGAGTCCTCCCAAGGTGACCCCAAGCCCTCAAGGTCCCAACCCTCGAGTTTTAACAGTTACATTTTAAGGTAAGGGATCCAACCTCTCTCTTTCTTTTTGAATACTCTCTTTTAAGTCATTTCTTTTATGCTCCATGTTATTATATTGGAGGATGTTCTTTTATATT
Organism: Viscum album; assembly: GCA_963277665.1. Classification (NCBI taxonomy): domain Eukaryota; kingdom Viridiplantae; phylum Streptophyta; class Magnoliopsida; order Santalales; family Viscaceae; genus Viscum; species Viscum album. The sequence continues at coordinate 1,074,663,718 of OY728134.1, forward strand.
CCTCTTACTTTCCTTTTCATTTAAATATGATGATAGATCCCCTCTTACTCCCATCATTTCGTTTTATGAATGTTTAAGTGGCGCCGTTAGGCTGCCGAAATTTTTGTAACAAATTCTTTCACCCTTCTCATTTTCAAGTTCTATTTTTTGTCAAGTCATTAAAGTTCATTTTTATTATGTTGGTGTATGATATATATATCTATCATACTTATCATTTATGTTCATATGATTAGAGACTCTATTTGATCTCGTCAATTCATTTTTTTTTTGAAGTTTAAGTGATGTCGTTAGGCTGCCGAATTTTTAAGGGATTCTTTCACCCTTCTCATTTTCAAGTTCTATTTTCTTGTCATGTATTTAAAGTTCCTTTTTATTATGTTGGGTATGATATATATTTCTATAATACTTATCTTTTATGTTCATATGATGAGAGACCCTATTTGATCTCGTCAATTCATTTTTTTGAAGTTTAAGTGACGTCGTTAGGCTGCCGAATTTTCATAAGTGAAATCTTATTTTTGTCTTCCTTTAATGTTCTTCATTTCATATGGTATATCTTTAAAATTTCATTACCATGTTCTTCAATCCTTTATATTCTATACCCATACTGCTTTATGGATAATTTATTTGTGGGTGATTCATGTCCCCTCTGTTTTCAATGTTTTCTAAAACCCTACAACATAGCCGTTATGCTGTCGAATTTCTGTCTCAAAATGTCTCTCTCTTTTTCTCAAATTATTTTATTTTATTAAGTGGATAATCATAGCTCTTTCTTCTAAATGGGTATTAACATATATACCAAAATGTTCTATTTTAAATTCTGGGATTTACATACATGAGACCCGCTTTCCTTTTCTGTGGGTTTAAAGTGACATAATGATCATGTCTTTAAAGCAGTTTTTAAAAAGTTATGATTATGAAATGAAACCCATTTCTTTTATGCTATATGGGTTATTTATGAAATGTTTGATGATGATATATGTGTATCATATTATAACAAAGCAAAATGTAAGGTTGCGCCCTGATATCACTCCAATGCATTGGGTAAAGACTTAATCTCTAGAGATGACCATTTTTAGCGACGCCTTGGTGAATAACCTTGGTTTTTTTAATGACACCTTGGGGATGGACCTTGGTGAAACGGAAATGATTGTCTATGTTAAATGTTGTAGCCACATCTCAATGTTATGAAATACATTATTTTTATTATGATATGCCTCATGATTTCTTTCTCATGCCTTAATGTTATTTTTCATGACTTTATTAATGTATCTCAGGTTCACATGTTAAATGTTTCCCATGTTTCCCTTACTAGGCCTTCTGCCCACCCTTTCTTTTGATGTATGTCCCCAAGATATGATATGAAATAATAAACCTATGATGAACATAAGAAGAAGACTTTCAATTGTTTAAGAAGAATGTTTTTTGTTTTCATGTTTTGAGTTCCTAGTTTCCAAGACACTAAACCTTAAAGATCCTCAGTTTTGTATAATGTAATTAAAGTTTATGTGATATAAAGGTGGGATTTCATTGTTGGTATAAAAGGATGGTTTAGTTATTTTTGGAAATTAGGATATGAAAACATTAGGAAGATCTCTATAGGAAAGTTTAAATATAGGAAAGCTTCCTAGTATTTTAGTGATTATTGAGTAAGTGGTTTATCAAACAAATACATCCTTTTCTGGATACGGGCAGGTAGAGGTGGTTTTGGTGCGGATGTACATAGGGGTAAAACCCGAAAACACTACTTTGAGCTAGACTCGTACGGGAACTGGTACAAGAAAACGGGTCTTACTGCACTCTTGGTTACAACACTCCCTGGGGATATGCTTTGGTAATTCATAAGCTTAGTATGAACAATTATTAAAGGATCAAAGATAAAATAAAATAAATATTCACATAAGAATATATGATCATGGATAACCTAGATTGGAACCTAGGGAATCACAAGTTAGGGTATAATTTTCTTCTGCAAGTTTATCCTTCTATGCTTTAAGTTTCCTTTTCATGATTATTGGCTAAGTATTTAAGCCCCCTAATTATACTTTATTTTCTTAGTTAATGGAGGGAAATGGAAGAACATATCCCAATAACCAATGTGATAAGAAATCTGATGATTATCCTATTAATGTGATAGAGATGACGAGAGATAAAGTTGAACATATTGTGATTATGCCAAACCAGCTATCAAAAATCACAAGAAATAATTGGTACCTAGTTGAATGCCCAAATTCATCAAGGAAGAGGAAGAAGAAGTCTCAAGGATGTTCCTCTGATAAAGTTGATAAGGGAAAGAAGACCCAATTTCCATTGTGCAAAAAGTGTGGAAAGAGGAACCAAGGGGAATGTCACAAAGGAACTGGGATATGTTTTAAGTGTGAGGTGATAGGGCATAAAGTAGCTAATTGCTTTAAAAAAATGGATAATGTGATGAATAGAGATAAGGTTCGATCTAATATACCTTATACTTTTCAATGTTTTAAATGTGGAGAAGTTAGACATTATCCAAGTAAATGATCTCTTGGAAGGGATGAGAAGCATGATGAGCATAAAAAATCTTCAAGGAAAAGGGAATAATGCAAGTCCTATGCTGAGATGGATCTTGATGACTAAAGTACATGTGACTTCTTCATAATAATTTTCTAGGTGATGTTGTTTTTTTTAGTTCATGCCCTATGAGCATATCTTTAATGTTTTCTAAGAACATCAAGTCACTGCCTAAGATAGTTTTATATCATTAAGGAAAACATCTATTGTTATGTACCACATGTTGATGTTGTGAAACTGTTCTTCTTGAAAAAAAAATATGATTAGGGGATTAAAAGATGATTATTATTTTGGAAGACGTTCACTATTTTGGGAACCCTATATGATTGAGGTAAATATATTCCTATGGTTTTTTCTTTGAGGAATAAAGGTTGACTTATATTTTGAATAATAGACGAATTTAAGGTGAACTTATGGTAATATAGGTTACTTATAGAAATGATTAACCTATCTTTGGGAAAATATGTTTAGGTTAGCTACTTTTGTTATAAGATGTTAAGAGTTGTTGATGTTGTTTGGAGATGAAAGATGAAGTTTATTTTGGAATATTATGTTATCAAGTCCTTCATGTAATTGGGTTTCAATTTTGGTTTGGTTTATTTTGAGGAATTTTGAGGACAATTATTTATGGAATGGTCTATGATGAACTTTGGGTGGTACAGTGGAATTTTGAAGATTTAAAAGTAGTTTCCCTTCCTATGGGGTTCTTTATTTTGGAAGAGTTGTTTTATCTTACCCTTTCTATTTTTGGGAAAATTTTTAAAGATAAAAGAATTATACAGTTAATCTTTGGTGGATTATGTGATTCTCTTGAAGATGATTCTTTTTCTTTTTATGAGACCAAGTGTTTTTAAATGCTCATAGTTTGGAGAAAATATTAGTTTTGGTAGAAACTTATTAAGGGATGAAACTCAACTTGTAGGTAAATATATTTCCTTGTGTTTTTATTCTATGTAGTAAATGAATTCCTCAAAACTATGAAAAGGAACGTAAAACAAAAACGTTGTCTGTTAACGTTTCCTACTGGGAAATCAAATACCATTTAACCCATCATAAGTTTGTGATTTTCTTGTTGTTAACTTTCTCCTAATCATGTTTTCTATCACTCTCCCTCAAAACGTGACCCTTTGTTTTCTCTTCCATGTCCATGTTTTCCTACATGGAATCCTAATATGGGTTAACTCGGGTGGCCTTTGTACTTCATTTTCTTTCATTTAAAGTAATAGTGTTACTGACTCTTTTTCTGATGTGGGACTTTCAATGAAATTTCCAATCCCAATTTTAAAAATTGAGAGGATGCAATTTCTTAAGGGGGGAAGAATGTAATGACCCAAAATTTTGAATAAATCTTGTTTCATAATTTCGTGTGTTATTTTATTTTTCATACTCAACAAAACTGTTTCATTTGATAACATGAGTATAATTAAAATGAGACTGTTGGGTTTTGACTATTATATGATCGTTAGTCTGTGTGACCATTGGAAACTGAATGTTGCGACTATTGTCTCTAAATACAAGTGATCTTGGTTAATTAATATAGAAATAATATTCGATGGCCTCATCCAGTAGTCTTGGACCGATCGAAGCCCATCTAACAGAACTTGGGAAAGAGGTAGCACCACTGGGCTTTGCTCTGGACCAAACCCAAGCCGAACTTCATCATGTAAAGCTAGAACAGAATCACCTTCACGAGAAGTTCAAACTGATAGAACTCGTGCGATGTTGGCCGAGCCGCCCTCAGATTCTCTCAGCTTAGAACACCTTACACTTAGGTCATATGTTGGGGTTATAAGGGGCTATGTAATGAGACCATAATCCTTTGTTACAAATAAAATTTTGTTTTCTTCTTATGGTGAAGTTTGGGAGTTTTCAAATGTTCGAATGAATATAGGATGTATTTTATTGATGTATTTTGAAAAAAGGATATTTTAAAATATTTATTTAAACCTTAAATAATTAATGATGTGTAATGATTTTCAAAAAATGGTCTTCTACAAATGTGTTCAGTAAGAAATTTAGAGTCTAATAAGATCAACTTAATTTTTGATGAATAGTAAATTATGAATAGTGATTTTATGCTTAGGATTAGTAATGTGACCAAATGGATTAGTAATCTTACATAAATAAAGTATTAATATAATTTAGGCAGCTTGATTAAGTAGTGTGAATCAATAATATAGGTAAATAACTGTTTCATTAATTATTATTCAAGTATTAGTTTTTTCAAGTGAATAGTGTTTTTAATTAAAAATTAAATTAAAAATATTTAGAAATTTTTTTTTATAAAATGGAGTTTATTTTTCAATTCATAGCATTGATATTATGTTAAGATAAATTTTTTGGAGTTTTCAGAAAATTTTAAATTTTTAGTGAATAGTAAAAATACAGTTTTAGGGTTTCGGTATGTTTAATGACTTCATGACTGAATCGTGATGATTCCATGAGATATTTTAAGGTATGGTCGAATAAAGGGGATGGATTATTTTATGAGGGGTACCTTGTGGCCAAAACCAAGGTCAAATACCATGGGAAAGACCATGGTTTTGCCAAAACAACTAGTGAGGTGTCCCTTGAAATTATTAAAGTATCACCTCACTTTCCCTATAAATACCCACCCTTTACTCCTTTATTCTTCACTCCCAACTCTCCCCCAATGATGATTTAGTCTCATTACCTCCCAAAGAGTCCTCCCAAGGTGCCCCCAATCCCTCAAGGTCCCAACCTTCGAGTTTTAAGAGTTACGTTTTAAGGTAAGGGATCCAACCTCTCTCTCTTTTTTTCAAATACTCTCTTTTAAGTCATTTCTTTTATTCTCCATGTTATTATGTTTTAGGATGTTATTTTAAATTACTATTACTGAAATTTTCTTGTTCATATGATGTTAGATCCCCTCTTACTCTCATAATTTCGTTTTATGAACGTTTAAGTGGCGCTGTTAGGCTGCCAAAAGTTTTGTAACGGATTCTTTCACCCTTCTCATTTCAAGGTCTATTTTCTGGTCAAGTCCTTCATGTTACTTTTTATTATGTTGGGGTATGATATCTATATCTATCATACTGATCTTTTATTCTCATATTATGAGAGACCCTATTTGATCTCATCAATTCATTTTTTTGATGTTTAAGTGACGACGTTAGGCTACCAAATTTTTAAGGGATTCTTTCACCCTTCTCATTTTCAAGTTCTATTTTCTTGTAAAGTATTTCAAGTTACTTTTTATTATGTTGGTGGTATGATATCTATATCTATAATACTTATATTTTATGTTCATATGATGAGAGACCCTATTTGATCTCATTCATTCATTTTTTTGATGTTTAAGTGACACCGTTAGGCTGCTGAATTTTCAGAAGAGAAATCTTATTTTTGTCTTCCTTTCATGTTCTTCATTTCATATGTTATATCTTTCAAACTTCATTACCATGTTCCTAAATCATTTATATTCTATCCACTACTGTTTTATGGATCATTTATGATTAGTTGACCCATGTCCCCTCTCTTTTCAATGTTTTCTAAAACCCTTCAACATAGCTGTTATGCTGCCGAATTTCCGTCTCAAAATGTCTCTCTCTTTTTCTCAAATTATTTTATTTTATTAAGTGAATACTCAAAGATATTTATTCTAAATGGGTATTCACATATATACCAAAATTTTCTATTTTAAATTCTGATATTTACATACATGAGACCCGTTTTCCTTTTCTGTGGGTTTAAAGTGACATAAAGATCATGTCTTTAATGCAGTTTTTCAAACATTATGATTATGAAATGAAACCCATTTCTTTTATGATATAAGGGTTATTTATGAAATTTTTTATGGTGATATATGTGGCTCACATGATAAAAAAAGAAAATTTAAGGTTTTGCCCAGATAGCACTCCAATTCATTGGGTAAAGACTTAATCTCTACATATGACCATTTTTAACGACGCCTTGGTGAATAACCTTGGTATTTTTACTGACACCTTGGGGATGGACCTTGGTGAAACAGAAATTATTGTCTATGTTAAATGTTTTAGCCACATATCTAAGTTATGAAATGAATTATTTTTATTATGATATGCCTTATGATTTATTTCTCATGCCTCAATGTTCTTTTTCATGAATTTATTGATGTATCTCAAGTTGACATGTTAAATGTTTCCCTTGTTTCCCTTACTGGGCCTTCTGCTCACTGTTTTTTTGATGTATGTCCCCTGGTTATGAGATGTAGTAATGAACCTAGGATAAACATAAGGAGAATCCTATCAAGTGTTTAAGAATAATTTTTTATGTTTTCATGTTTTGAGTTCCTGTTTTCCAATACACTAGACCTTAAAGATCCTCGGTTTTGTATAATGTAATGAAAGTTTATGTGATAAAAAGGTTGGATGTCATAGATCATGATAATACCAACACTATACTCACACAATATACATGGATCAAAACCACACTGAACCACTCATCACAGTGCTGATTATTTTACTCATCTCCATCATGATACCCCACTTCCAATTGCATTCTCAAACTCCCAAAAAACCAAAATCACACCTCATTGGTTATTATCACTAGTCTACACCAGTCCATGTCTCACCCAATTATTCTTCTTAAAAACCACAATATCACTCCCAATACTAATTATTGTGAAATATCCCATTTTTCATTATTCATGTTGACATGTTACTCTAGAGCAATAAATCCTCTCAGACCCAATAACTCATCAACCTACATTTGATAATCAACCTGGTCGCACCAACTGGCCATGAACTTGTATTTAGCTACTACTAGAAATAGATCACACTAATTCTATCAACTCTAATTAATCAATACTCATACTCAGTTACCTTCATGTTTCTTTACCTAACTCGGGCACTTATACCCAAACGATATTAAAAAACAAAAACTACCCCTGAGTTGGGTTTCCCAACACACTACTCTTGATGCTCAATTAAAACAACTCGAAACAAGCACCACCCACTGAAATGGTCCATGATGTGATCCTCACTATAAGATTCCATTGTTATCGATCGATGAGAAAGTTCTTTCCCCATACCCCCCATTAGCCAAACATTGACACTATCAAGCTCCGCTCATGTCACTTTCATAAACTCTAAACTTGATCCCTACTTGAGAATATGTTAACACAACAGTTCCCACCACACATGTCTTACATATTTATCAGGAAACTTCCAACACACCTAGTCCTGAAGGTTCTAACTCAAGGTCTGTGACCTTGTTCACTGAGACACATCTATCACATTCCAACCCACTATGGTACCCTTTATATAATTTCTAGAAACTCACATTATTTTTGGAACTCATCTTTCCATACCTAAGGAACTCTATGATTTATTCACAAGAAAACTAAGACAATTTGTGTTTCACAAGACCCAACTGTGAAAACTGTGATGTCTCAGACCCAGATACCACATAAGTGGTGCCCTGATATTGGTAAGTCACATGGCCTCAAGAGAATATCCCCAAATTCCAGAGGCTTCTGACTTTCAATGAGGGCCTAGGGTATAGCCCTAGGAAGACTATGCAATAATTACCAGGATGTATCATAGAAAATAACATATATGATACTACTTGAGATAAATTTATGAAGTAATATAATTAAATAAAATAAAAAATAGAAAGAGAAAAATCAATAATAACTGAAATGACTAGAATAACAAACAACTATTGATGATGATATATGTCATGTCACTAGAAAGCTAGAAAACATGGATATAAAGTACTAGGAATATATGAAAAACCCAAAGTATAAAAAAGGAAATACATAAAGTATCCCATGCATCCCGAGCTCTATCTTGGTCATATGCTACTGAATTTATTCCAACACAGTAAGAAATTAAGTGCCTGAAGCAGTACACTTCCATATATCAACCCCAACATACTAGTAATCAGGCCTAGATACTAATGAATTCTAGAGAGGGTGTGAGATAAATATTTGTGGGCCACCACCAATGGTGTCTATAACATCCATACCATATAATGTTAATGTAACAATGTTCAGTAATGATAGTATAAAATACAATATAACAAAATAAACAAGTTCTTGCTTCGTCCCTCGATTGGTGTCTAAATGTCTAACATGTTCATTAATTAATTATGTTCGAGTTTATATAAACAAGTCCTGTGAGGCATATCCAACACTAACATCACCTCATGATAGTATAAATTGTGAATAAACTAATATGTAACAAGCAAAACATGACAGATATTTAATATGAATTGGTTTCTATGTAATCACTAAGGAAAAATAGACCTCAAGGGCCACCAAATCAGTAGTAACTAAACTTGTCTAAGGGGTAAGAGTGTAATCCAAGGAGAATAATCCAAGGAATTCCCACAATAATAAATCTAACAAAGTACAAGGAATATATCCAAGGTAAAATGGAAAAAATAAGTGTCTAGGCCCAATGATTTAACCAAGGAACCTCATGTCACACTGGACCCAAGGAGTGTATTCATGGCATCCTGTAATAATAATTAAGTGATCCTATAGTGTCATACTGGGCATCCATAGTTAGACAAGGATCAGGTTCCTGGGTAGGTATCACCCAAGGCAACTAGCATCCCTGAATTAGAATGACATCCTCGAGTACCCAAGGCATTCCCTTAGGAATCCAAGGGATAACATGAGTCAAGCCTTCCTATATAGATGTTAAGATCCATGTGCATAAATAGGTACCTTACATTTAATTCACTATAATTATTTGTATATATGATTACTATACCATTAACAAATTAATTTGGTTCAAGACTTTCCTTTCATTAGGTTGACAAGGCCAAGTAGCATGAAACCATTTAATTTAAACTAGGTAAATCAAGTTCAATTAATAAGATTAACTCCACTTCCATCCAAAAATATGGAAAGGTGTGCTATGAATGTGCATCCAAGCTGTCATTTACATTTAATAAGGCTAAGTCATATACTTAAGTATGCTTTCCATAATATCATTTTAATTAATTACTTACATTTAAGCACTTACATTAGGTGGTTAAAATAGATGTACATGGTATAAACTAATCAAAAGTTCATGATTTATTATGAATTTAATATAAGGAGTCTTACCGTTAGTGTATTCAAGCTCGATCACACCCGAACGATGGCACAAAAGGGCCAAAGCACTAAAAACTCAAATAAGGCATACCACCCTACCTATGGTGTTGGGAGTTGTGGATGCTCCCACTATTAAAAGATCACATATATAGAAAGAGCATAAACAAATGATTCTAATTACTATTAGCAATGCATATAAACTTAATAAATGAAACCCGATGAAATCGACATGCCCCACACGTCAATTACAAAATCAAGGAACTTGAGGGATGAGTGATAGATCACCAACCTCATACTCATACAACTATCCTCATACAGTATCAGCCTTTAATTCAGCATAGATTAGAGTAGATATTGAAAAGATGTATAAAATCCTAAACCTTGTTAACTAGGTCGAGAGAAATATAAATGAAGAACGACTAAAAAGGACTCGAGTACTTACCGTTGCACATCGAATGTGACAAACATTAGCTTGATCAGACCTCGGATATAGGAGATCTCTCAATCCCTAGATTTATCCATCAAAAGCTACAAAATAGAATAAATGTAGGCTAATCCCATTGGAAATATGAATAAGTAATAACGAGGAGGTTAAATTAGATCATTAAGGAAAGATGGTCATTTTTCCTAAAAACTATTCTATGCACGGTTTGGATGCCGATTTTACCAAACCATGAACCAACCCTGTACGAGTACCTAGAGAGAAGGGGAACTCAACATGGTTTTCCACATAGTTTGACTAACTATGGGTAGACTGTGTGGTAAGGCTCTGCTAAAAAATGTAGACCGCCTGTATGGTTTACTCTAACTATGTGATCTCCCCTCATGGTTTACTCAAAACCACTCGACAAGGATTCATCTCCAAAAAACATAAGTTTCAGGCTCTGAATAAGCCTAAGACACCCCTTAGACCTTCTTGAACTCCTTAGGAATCCGAAAAAAGTCCATCATAAAGAGTTAGACTAAAATTTAATGGATCTAAACCCAATTCAAAAACTAGGATCTTAATGTCTCCACCCTAGGAATTCATCCTTGAGTTCACCTTCCAAGGGAGGTGAAACACTATCTTAGAATAACATTGGCCAATAAGTACGTGCATCGGCCTCCCACTCCCAAGTATCATCCTATACATGGTTGCGCTGCCATAACACCCATACTAGAGAGATAGACCAGCCTCATAGATCCTCCATTATTCTATCAGCAATGCATGTAGGATACTTCTCAAAAGAAGAATTGGCATAAAGATAAAATTTCTTAGGTTCAAAAGTATGAGATGAGTTGGAATGATATCAGAGAAGTTGTGAAATGTGGAAGACATCATGCATATAATGGTACCTCTGAGGCAGTAATAATCAATATGTTTTTATCCTGGCTCTTTACAAGATCCCAAATGTCCCTGCATAATGACTTATCAACTTCTCTTGAATTCATAATAGTCTATGCCCTAGCCTGGGTGTCACCCATAGGAAAACACGATCCCTGAACTTGAAATCAAGAGGTCATCAATGATGATCAATATAAGATTTATGTCTAGAATAAGAATTATATACACACTTCCCAATCAGATTAACCTACTTTAAAGTCTCCATCATGAGATGGGGACCTAGTAGGGATTCCTCACCTACCTCTATCCACCATAGGGGTGAATGACATGACCAACAAAATAAGGCCTCAAAAGGGGCCATCTAAATTGTCACCTGAAAGCTGTTATTATATGAGAACTCAAAAAGAGGGATACACTTCTCCCAAGAACCATCTAAATCAAGGACAAATTCATGAATCATGTCTTCTAGAACCTTAATTATCCATCATGACTGTCCATCAATCTGAGGGTGAAAAGATTCACTCAGAAGAACCTATGCACTTATAGTCTTCTAAAACCCCTATCCGAACTATGATGTGAAATGAGTATCCTTATCTTAAACGATCATAAAAGGGACCCCATGTAGTCATATGATCCCAAGAACATACATTATTACATACTCATCAACTGCAAAAGTCTCCCAAATAGGAATACAGTGGGCTATATTTGTTAATCGGTCAATAACTACCCATACAATGTCGCTACCCCTTGGAGACCTAGGTAATATGACTATGAAATCCATAAAAATATCTTCCCATTTTCATTTTGGGATTAGAAGTGGCAGTAAAAATCCTTCAGGTATTTGGTTCACTTCCTTCACCTACTAAATGGTGTAACACATAGTGATAAATCCTACTATCTGATGTTTCATCCTAGGACAACAATACTATCATTTCATATCTCGATGCATTTTGGAGATTCTTGGATGGACTACCAACTGAGAAGCACGAGAATATTTCATTAACTCCTCTCTCATTTATGTAGGAATACAGAAACGTCTATGAGTACACAGGATGTCATCTCTATCTATTGACCAATCTGGAGGTGGGTCAGTTCTTGATATACTTTCACGGAGAACCAGGCCCTTAGGATATGAAAATTGCTTACCCTTCACATTCTCAACAAGGGAGGAGGTAACTATAAGGCTGTGAGGTAATACTACTTGTGACTATAATGAAACTCTATATACAACTCAAAAAAGAGGGCCATTAACTTCCATTCATCACTGGCTTCCTGTACGACCTGTGCTTGAGTTTTTTGAATCAATGCATTAGGGGCTACATTTCCATTTCTAGGTGTATATGAAAGCTCAAAATCAAAGGACTGAAGATATTCGACCCATATTCACTTTCTGATACTCAAATCGCTCTATGTAAATATATATTTGAGGATCTTGTGATCCGTGTACACCGCAAAGTACTCACCCAAAAGGCAGTATCTCCAACAATGTATGACATGGAAAAAAATTGTTAGCTCAAGGTAGTATGTTGGGTAATTTCTCTCATGAGGCCTCAATTGTCGATATCTGTATGCAATGAATCTCTCCTCCAACATCATAACTCCTCTTAAGCCAATACCTTATGCATCACATAAGATGATATAACCTCTTCCAGGCTCTAGAAGAGTTAGAATAGGTGTCGATATCAGCCTACCTTTTAGATCTTGAAAGGATTTCTCGCATTCTTCTAACCACCGGAACTTAACACCCTTCTTTGTAAGACTAGTAATAGGTAAAGAAAGGTGTGATAAGTCCTGTATGAAATTAATGTAATATCTATCCAACCCCATGAAACTCCATACATAGAATACGTTCATGGGTTTCTACCAGGAAACCACCACACTCAACTTCTCTAGGTCAATAGAGACCCCCCCAATTCTAGCCTAATAAGTGACCTTTGTTGATTCATAAATAACGCTTAACAAGATTGGAATAAAGATGATTATATCTCAGTGTACTCGAAATAATCTCAAGGTGCTTTATATGGTCGGTTAAAGTGTGAGAATACGCCAATATGTCATCCACAAAGACTATGAAAAAATAATCAAAATAGGGGTGGAATACCCTATTCATTAGATCCATGAAAATGGTGGGTGTGTTCGTAAGACCAAAAGACATAAGGAGGTAATGATACATAATATACCTTTTATGGAAAGCTGTATGAGGTATGTCTGATGTTCTGAATTGCACCTAATGATAGCCCGATCTTAAGTCGATCTTAGAGAAGACCCTAGCCACTCAGAGGTGGTAAAAGGGATCGTCTATTAGAGGTAGTGTATATTAGTTCTAGACCATAATATTGTTCAACAATTTATAATCCATACACATACGAAGGGTCCCATATTCCATTTTGGAAAAAAGTACTGGTGAACCACTAGAGGAAATGTTGGTCTGTACAAAACCCTTGGCCTCCAAATCCTCTAACTACTGCATGAGCTCCTCGAGCATAGTAGGTGACATATTTTATATATAGAAATGGGAACTAAAGTTGCTCCAGGAACAAGCTCGATTGTAAACTCTACCCCCCTCTTGAAAGGTAAGCCATAAATGTCATTAGGAAAGATATCCTGAAAATGATATACTATTGGAGGTAATTTATCTTGGTCTAAACCTTGATCATCCATGAAGAGATTAGAAATCTAGGCGGTCACCCCACCTAGGACATGAGGCTCTAGTCCAGTCCTACTATCCTGGACATCCCACTCACCCTTATATAGATAAATGATTCCCTTTGGTGATGTAAATGATACCCTTCGGTGATAGCAGTCTACAATGGTGTGATATATAACTGACCAATCCATCCTGATAATTACATCAAGGTCCATTATCTAGAGAAAAAAGATGCCCCACAATAAAGGGTAACTGCCTATGTCATGGGGACAGTCCCTACAGAAGCGTACTCTTTCTGAACATAATCCCAATAGTATTTCTAGGGTCCTAACACCACAAAAAAAACTATATTTCCATCATAATTCTTTCCTAAATAGATTATGATATGAAAGAGTATAAAACACATGTATAAAAGTAAGAATATACTATAGTGGAGGCTTCTATAATAGTACCTAGTACTATATAAAATCCCACAACCTGATCCTTGGGTATCATCTACAATACATGAATCAGGCCTTATCCAAACCCTATGGAACAAATGGACTACCATGATCAAAACTAATTTGTTGGCGCTGCTGGCGATCAGGGTTATGACTACCACAACCACAACCTCCTCCTTATCTAGTCCTGATGGGTGATACTCCAACTTCCTACCTCAGATGGTGCAAAAGAACCTTCCCTTGAAGGTGGGGCTAGAACAAAACCTCTTCCACTAGAAGCTGATGGAAAGCTACGACAGACTCTTTACAAGTACCCCATACAACTGTTATCCCGACACTTCAGAGGGTCTTTACAACATTGAGGATTCAGATGTCCTATAAAACTACATTTTTGACACAATATAGAGATACCAACATGGTACCCTAGCTGCCACTTCCACGAGGAGAAACTTCGAGGGAATGCTTCTTGCAACTGGAAGAACTAGTGGACTGATGCAGTACTAGTCCTTTATGACTGGTAATGTCACCTTATATCTGGATCCACTTAGTGATAAGAGCATAATTTACTATTTTAGAGAAATTAGGTAGGTAGAATACATTCATGTAAGTATGGATGGAATACAGAATCCCATCCTCAACACATCTCTCATGTGAAATCTCATCATCGACTAGAAGCGGTGCAAAGCATTGTAACTCAGTGAAACACATTGAATACTCTATAACAAACATACAAATCTTCTCGATCAGACCATTGATGAAGGAGATCTCTCAATACAAATATTTGAACTTCAAAATCCCCAAAATGGGAGAAATGGAGATTCATCCCACTGGAAATAAAAATAGGTAAGAGGGAATGGTTAAATTAGATCATTAAGGAAAAAATGATCATTTTTCCCAGAAATTGGCCTATGAATGGTTTGGCCACATAGTTTCCCAAACTATACACAAACCATGAATATGTACCTAGAGAAGAGGGGCACTCTACATGGTTAGCCGCACAGGTTGAATGACCATGCGCAGACCGTGTAGTAAGGCTCTACCCAAAAACATAGGCCACCCACATAGTTTTCTCTAATGGTGAGGCCTCTAGGGAAGGTTTACACTAAACCTTGCGACCTGACTTATTCTACTAAAAATTTGGATTACGAGATCTTAACTATCCCTAGACACCCCTGATACCTTCTTTAAATTATTAGGAATCCAAAAACGGTCCATAATAACGGGTTAGACCAAAATTTAAAGGATCCACAACATAGTCAAAAATAGTGTTCTTACAAAGACACTACATTCCACTCTTTTTTCACAAGAGGTCACAAAACATCTCTCACTAGAGATAGTCTTCCCCACATCAACAAAGTCCTTATGACCTCATGTTCAGTCCATCATTTCTTACTAAGACTACTTCTCATATATCTATAACACCCAGATGCATCCTATCATCAAAACAAACCACACCTTATCATACCCTTGAGCCACTCATTCATTGAACAACATACATCATAGCCCCAAGGGGCCAAACTCTCTTCATATTCATTATCAAATAAGGTGTATCATACCTTTTCACTATAATATCATAGAGAATTGTTTACTAATACCATTAGAATATAATGAACTCACTCGATGTAGTTGATAATAACTAAGGAGTCCTAGAACCCTCCAGAACATATCAGAAACTCATAAGGTCCTAACCACAATGGTTTAATAGGGGATAAGAACATACATAACAAAATGTTCTATTGGTTCACTAAGAGTATCACATGAAACCATCATGAATTTTCCATCAATAATCATGATCTTATATTTGGAGTCACATATGTAACAGCCCGAGATTTTATGAAAAATATTCTTTTTAATTTTGTTAATGTCTTGTGTTATACGCTACACCAAAAGGAGCTTTCACAATACACATCTCTGACCTGGCTTGAATTATACGCAATCGCGACCTTCCACGATAGCGTGTGTTGTACGCAACACCGAGTTTCGCTAAACAACGATATGCTATTAAGATATTATTAAAACTAGCCGTTATGAATAGTAATAACCACTTTTTGAAATTTTGTAAATTTTATTTTTCAAAATGGAATTCATTTTTGGATTCGTAATATCGAAATTAGCTTAGGGTGAAATTTTGGTACTTTTCGGATAACTTTCATATTCTGATGAATAGTGAAAATTACTAAATTTTAATTAAAAACAACTTTTTTAATCGAAATAATTAATAGTGATAAATTATTAATTTGAGTGGTTTTAAATTATATTTAGAATATATTTTTACAATTTAATACAATGTTGGTCGTTGGATGTAATTTCACATTTAAACCAGTTATAAACTAGTGTCAATCTTTTGATAGATATTGTTTCTTAAAAACACGCTATTTGTTTTAACAGCGGGATTTAATTATAAAATTAATTAATGCAACTTCTATGTTATGAATTTGTTAAAATAGACTTCATTTTTGAATTCGGAATATTAAATATAGCTTAGGATGAAATTTTGGCATTGTTCTGAAAAACATCAATTTTTGATGAATAGTGAAACTACTAAGTGGTAGTTAAAAAAACTGAATTTTTCATAAAACTTAATTTTACCGCTTCTGTGAATGGAATTTCAAAAATCTGAGAGACACGGTTGATGTCAGTAAGTAAAATGTGGTTTAATGAGATGAAAATAATTTTTGGTGAATAGTAACTTTTTACTTTTATTTACCACAGTTAAAAGTAAATAGGGTAATTAAGAGTAAAAATGATATTAATATTACCCTAACACATGTCCTAATCCTATTGGATAAGTGTATTTCGACCAAAAACAAACTTAGGAATAAAATATGACCATTTAGGCCCACTTGGGTTAGATTAGGACATTTATTATTAATTTATTTAAAGAAGGGTTAAAATAGTTAAAATCAAAGTTTAATAAGTAAATCATTTTTAATATGGGGTTATACATAAGATAAATTCGACTATAAATATTAATTAGAAAGATAAAAATATTTCCTACATAATGGTAATTTATTTGTAATTTTTAGACATCAAATAATTTAATTTATTTATGACACAAAGATGATGCAGTAATTATCTTATTAATGAAATATTGACATAATTGATGTTATAAATACCAAAATAAATATAATTTGAGACTTTTTATGAATTCCACTAATTTTATAGGTTACTATGATATATTAGTGTTGATTTAATCAACTTGGTTCGAACATATAATTCTGTTATGACTTTCACAAAAATCATATATCAAATAGTGTCAAAATTGACACAAAATAGTTTTTAAATAAAATATTATATTTTATTCCTAAAAATCTAAGGTTCGGCCAAATGACTTAGATAAGGATATATATATTAATAATAAACAATTTGGGGTTCATTTGGCATGTTATAGTAAGTGTATTAACCATATAGTGTAAGAAAACAAAAAGACACGGTAAAAGTTAAATTATTTAACTTAGAGTTAAATCTAATTGATAAGGTTAAAATAATAACCTAAACTTGTCTAAATCCTATTGGTTGATAGTATTTCGACCCATCCCCACTTTATCTCCGAAATAAGACCCTTTGGAACCATTATAAACCGATTTTGACTTTAATATAAAATAATATTTTGAGATATTCCTAAGGTGCCCCTCTCCTCCCTTATAAAAGGACACCTCCTCCCCCTCCTCCTCACACCAATTTGAGCACTCAAGATCAGCCAACCCCTGCCATTTTATCCTCTCCACTTCCCTAGAATAATCCTAGAGGTCCTGGTCTTCTTCAAAGACCAATCTTAGTTCCCTAAGTGGAGGATTCAAAGAGGCGTTCCAAAGAAGAGGTAATATCTATTACCGATCTTTTCAATTTCTTTCTTCTTCAACTTCTTCTTCTTTAGTTGTTTCATGATAAAGTAATAACATAAGTATTACTTACATACTGATATGTTATTATAAATATGAAACAACCCTAATTCATCTTCTATCCATCCTACGGAAAAATGAAATCACCGCGCGTGCGTACGTACGAAATACCGTCTCCACGCCGTGGTGTAATCTATTTTCCACCATCACTTTACAAGGATGGGTATAATGGTGTAATGAGTAACTATTTATGATTATTATAAAGTAATATTGATACTGAAATAATATATATATATACTCCAATACAATTCCACGATCATAGGAACGATATCATCACTCGTGCGTACGTACGGAATACCGTCTCCACGATGTGAAGCGACTCGTTCTACATGATCATCATTACATAATAATTATATAAATGAATTGAATGAATAAATATGATATATGTTACACTAATACCGTTCTGGATATAAGGTATCTATAACCTTAAAATAAGAATAAGAATTTATTCGGCAAAACACGCATAAGAACAAAAGGCAATAAAAACCCGAGTAACAAGTAACAATGAAATATTACTAACAAGAAGCTATGAATATGACCATATATGATATAATATCAATATGTATGATTCTGGAATAAGTCAATAACATTATTTAAACCATTATACAGGAACTTCGGACACGTACAAAGCAAATTGGACCTAAGGTAAGGGAAATATCACAATCTCATTTTTATCCGAGATTGTTTATTCGTAAGTATTTATTGGGGTGTATTTTATCATCCACATACATGTTTCATCAATATGTAATATTATTTCCATCCACCTACAATTGTTTAAATCCATTTTTACCCTTCGGTGAGTTTTTAGTAATATGTATGAAAGGAATCTTTTGTTGTTTTTCGTACGAGGTACTTTTTGACTTTTCCGACAAAAGTACGAAGAATGTTTTTTTTAACTTATACGGCATGAATGGATTTTTAAAACATTATTTCCAAGAAACTTCCTTTACAAGTTTTCAAGTTTATTTTTAATCAACTTCTTTTATTTTAAAGTTGTATGACATGTTATGAAAGGAAAAGTGTTTTTGAAGTAGAAAGGACATTTTACTCAAGAATGGAGTTCAAGTATTTTATCAAAGTTATTTTCCATCTAAGATAATAAAAGGGTTCTGATTTTATCCCTATTATTACATGGATTTGATTATGTTGTGATGGAAATATTTTTATGAATTCCTTTATCTTATATGAATTGTTTTATGATTTCATGTTGTTTAAGAATTCCATTTTTATTACATGGGTTATGCTATGATGTATGGTTTATGATTATGTGGAACACATAAGAAAGGATTCATTATAAGATGGGTGGGACCTATATCTCTCTCCAATGCATTGGGTAAAGATTTTATATCTCATGAGATAGACATGGCTGAAATGGTAGGTTATACCGGTTCAGTGAAACAGGACTGAAACGAGGGTTACTCGATTCAGAAAGGGACTTTGTCCACTAAGATAGTCTTGGCAATGAGTCTTGACTAACAAGAAATGATTCTCTATGATTATGTGTGTATGCCACAAATTTTCATGTTTTAATTTATGATTATTGTGATTACATTTCACTGCCATGATTTATTCCATGTTATGAAATTATGCTCTCTTTTGCAGGTTAAGATTTCCAAAATGTTATGTTCTTTTGAATATGATGTGATTGATATTTCTGTTGTTTACCCTTACTGAGCATTTGAGCTCACCCTTTTATGTTTTCTTTTCCCCAGGATATAAAGAAAGGTTTTAGGTAAGAAAAAAAAAGATCTTTATGGGAGATGTTGAAGATCTTTCACCAGGATTAGAAGATTACGTTCCGAGTTTCCAAAGACACTAAACTATTACGATCCTTGTGTGTGTGTTTTTGTTATGTACTAAGTACTCCGCAAATGTAATGTAATGTCAATGTACGTCAAGTTTCGGGTCTCTACAGTTGGTATCAGAGGAAAGGTTTAGTCAACCTTTGGAAACTAGGATGCGAAAACGTTAGTGAGATCCCTAGAGATATTTCTACGGTATGTCTAGGGATGTCCCTAAGGTTAAGTATACGTATAGGTTATAGTACTAGAACTACGCTAACGATCATAGAATTAAACCTAAGATGTTAGATATTGAAGGTACTTCCCCTTTATTATGTTGTTTTCCCTAGCATGATTTTTGCCTCTCACACTATTCTTTTTGTGTTTTAGACGATGGCTGGAACTCGAAGGAACCGTGTTGATCAATGCAATGGACAATGCAATGATTGTCCTCCTGAACAAACAAATGTTATGGGAGATGGAGTGCAAAATATTATTGTTATACTTACACAAGCTATGAATAATTCTGGACTTCCAAATGAGCAGAGAAGGGAACAATATTCTATTGAGTCCTTCATGAGGCAACGTCCACCTTCTTTCAGTGGGTCTTCTGATCCACTTGTTGCTGAACAATGGATCAGTACCACTGAAAAGATATTTTTAGTTCTTCAATGTCTTGAACATGATAAAGTCATCTTAGCAGTATATCATTTGGAAGGTGAAGCTGATCAATGGTGGAATCTTATCAAGAATACAAGGCAAAGAGATGAAATTGAGTCCATGGAATGGGACGAGTTCAAGAACTTATTTTTCAATAAGTACTTCCCTCGTATTCTTCGAACAAAGATGGAGAAGGAGTTTCTTGAACTAAAGCAAAAAGATGATGAATCTGTTGGTATATACGAAGCGAATTTTACAAGACTTGCAAGGTATGCATCTGGCATTATCATCCAACCTGAAAGTAAAGTTGATCGATTTTTCAGTGGCTTAAAACCAAGTCTTTGAAGGGCATTAGCTATAAGAGACTTCAGTAGCTATGAATAAATTGTGCGTTGTGCTATCAAGGTAGAAATGGAAGTTGGTGTTACATATCCATCTCATGGTTTTGACAAAAAATGAAAGATGGAGTTCAAGGAGAAATCTCAGAATAATGGTGAAAAGAAGATGAATGTTTCCTTATGCACAAAGTGTGGAAAGAAGCATGGTGGAGATTGTCTTAAAGGGACTAGAAAATGTTTTAAGTGTGGAAAAGAAGTTCATCGAGCATCTGAGTGTCGAAGTAATGGAAAAAGGGTTTCTAATGATGTGAATAAAGCAAACACTGCAGAGAACGCACCACCAACACTTCAATGCTTCAAGTTCAAGGAAATGGGGCATTATGCTAATAAATGCCCTAATACAAGGGTTAGTGATGATCAACATGAGCAACCACTGAAGGCAAAGGACAAAGGGAAGTCGCATGCGATCACTATTGGCAATGTTGAATATGACAACGATGTGGTGGAATGATTAAGTGTTTATGTAATGGGATTCCAAAATAATGTTGTATCATGGAGTATTGAAATAATTATGTATTGGTCTAATGTGGTATTCAAAGTGATTGAGATATTATGCGCATAATGAAGGGAAAACGAGAAAATGAAATGTTTAATAGTGTTCATGAGCTCATGATTGATATAAGGACTAAGTGATATCATGGTTTGAGTATATAGAATTTTGAGGATTTTGGTATGTGGAAAGTGTTAACTTTAAACTGCATTCATGTTTTCACTAAGGTATTCAAGAGAATACATGATTAAGGACTTGGAATGTTTAGAATGTGACCAACAAGACATATCTTATGGGGATCAACGATGGTATTAAATCTCTGGTAATTGTTTTCACTATATTATGAGAGTGGACTGCAGTATTATGGGTAAGCCTAAAGATTGGAATGGATTATGTTGGAATAAGTTAGTATTGTTTAAGGATAGAAGTTTTTTTTTGATATTATTGATGGGATGTTATAGTAATATAGTTTTAGAAAAAGGACAACCTGCAGGACGGGCGACAGCCCATCGCGTCGGACAAGGCTGTGGGAATCGAACCCACAACCGAAGTGCGACTGGCCTTTATCGCCTACCACTGGCCTATAGGAAGTCCCTGTTTAGTAGAAACTAGTTTTATTATATTAAGCAGTATGATATATGAAGTATAAGTCCATTTTAAGAACCATATATGATTAATCTCACTATAGAATGACTTATGTATATTTAATAACTTTTTCTAACCTTTTGTTTGAGACAGATGGAATGACCCGTCATTCTATCACATGATCTGCTAACACTTCACGAATAACAAATTCAACTTCATTTATTTAAGAGATGAAGTGGAAATTGTTCAAGGCATGAACAACAGTGAGATTGTACCAAAATAAAGAAAGTATTTATTCTAATTCAAATTTTCAACTTTAGGGAAATGATCTTGAAAACCAAAAATGTTTTCCTAGTGATCTTATACCTGATGAATCAGATGGTACCTTAGATCGTCACAAATTTATGGATTTGTGATTACTGGATTTTCCATAGCCATGTTCTCTACCACTCTCCATCAGAACATGATGGTTAGATTTCTCTTCCATATCCATATTTTCACCTATGTGGAAACCCAGTGATTAGTTTATTTGGGTAATCGTTACATTTCATACTTTAGTTTTTAAAGCCAAGTTTTGGTATTCCTTTTTACGATGTGGGTTTCTATTAAAGAAACTTTCGAATAGTAAACCATTTATAACCCCGACGAATTTCGAGGGCGAAATTCATTTTAAGGGGGTAGAATGTAACAGCCCGAGATTTTATGAAAAATATTATTTTTAATTTTATTAATGTCTTGTGTTATACGTTACACCAAAAGGAGCTTTCACAATACACATCTCTGACCTGGCTTGAATTATACGCATTCGCGACCTTCCACGATAGCGTGTGTTGTACGCAACACCGAGTTTCGCTAAACAACGATATGCTATTAAGATATTATTAAAACTAGCCGTTATGAATAGTAATAACCACTTTTTGAAATTTTGTAAAATTTTTTTCAAAATGGAATTCATTTTTGGATTCGTAATATCGAAATTAGCTTAGGGTGAAATTTTGGTACTTTTCGGATAACTTTCATATTCTGATGAATAGTGAAAATTACTAAATTTTAATTAAAAACAACTTTTTTAATCGAAATAATTAATAGTGATAAATTATTAATTTGAGTGGTTTTAAAGTATATTTAGAATATATTTTTACAATTTAATACAATGTTGGTCATTGGATGTAATTTCACATTTAAACCAGTTATAAACTAGTGTCAATCTTTTGATAGATATTGTTTCTTAAAAATACGCTATTTGTTTTAACAGCGGGATTTAATTATAAAATTAATTAATGCAACTTCTATTTTATGAATTTGGTAAAATAGACTTCATTTTTGAATTCGGAATATGAAATATATCTTAGGATGAAATTTTGGCTTTGTTCTGAAAAACATCAATTTTTGATGAATAGTGAAACTACTAAGTGGTAGTTAAAAAAATGAATTTTTCATAAAACTTAATTTTACCGCTTCTGTGAATGGAATTTCAAAAATCCGAGAGACACGGTTAATGTCAGTAAGTAAAATGTGGTTCAATGAGATGAAAATAATTTTTGGTGAATAGTAACTTTTTACTTTTATTTACCACGGTTAAAAGTAAATAGGGTAATTAAGGGTAAAAATGATATTAATATTACCCTAACACATGTCCTAATCCTATTGGACAAGTGTATTTCGACCAAAAACAAATTTAGGAATAAAATATGACCATTTAGGCCCACTTGGGTTAGATTAGGACATTTATTATTAATTTATTTAAAGAAGGGTTAAAATAGTTAAAATCAAAGTTTAATAAGTAAATCATTTTTAATATGGGGTTATACATAAGATAAATTCGACTATAAATATTCATTATAAAGATAAAAAGATTTCCTACATAATGGTATTTTATTTGTAATTTTTAGACATCAAATAATTTAATTTATTTATGACACAAAGATGATGCAGTAATTATCTTATTAATGAAATATTGACATAATTGATGTTATAAATACAAAAATAAATATAATTTGAGACTGTTTATGAATTACACTAATTTTCTAGGTTACTATGATATATTAGTGTTGATTTAATCAACTTGGTTCGAACATATAATTCTGTTATGACTTTCACAAAAATCATATATCAAATAGTGTCAAAATTGACACAAAATAGTTTTTAAATAAAATATTTTATTTTATTCCTAAAAATCTAAGGTTCGGCCAAATGACTTAGATAAGGATATATATATTAATAATAAACAATTTGGGGTTCTTTTGGCATGTTATAGTAAGTGTATTAACCATATAGTGTAAGAAAACAAAAAGACACGGTAAAAGTTAAATTATTTAACTTAGAGTTAAATCTAATTGATAAGGTTAAAATAATAACCTAAACTTGTCTAAATCCTATTGTTTGATAGTATTTCGACCCATCCCCACTTTATCTCCGAAATAAGACCCTTTGGAACCATTATAAACCGATTTTGACTTTAATATAAAATAATATTTTGAGATATTCCTAAGGTGCCCCTCTCCTCCCTTATAAAAGGACACCTCCTCCCCCTCCTCCTCACACCAATTTGAGCACTCAAGCTCGGCCAACCCCTGACATTTTCTCCTCTCTACATCCCTAGAATAATCCTAGAGGTCCTGGTCTTCTTCAAAGACCAATATTAGTTCCCTAAGTGGAGGATTCAAAGAGGCGTTCCAAAGAAGAGGTAATATCCATTACCGATCTTTTCAATTTCTATCTTCATCAACTTCTTCTTCTTTAGTTGTTTCATGATAAAGTAATAACATCAGTATTACTTAAATACTGATATGTTATTATAAATATTAAACAACCCTAATTCACCTTCTATCCATCCTACGGAAAAATGAAATCACCGCGCGTGCGTACGTACGGAATACCGTCTCCACGCCGTGGTGTAATCTATTTTCCACCATCACTTTACAAGGATGGGTATAATGGTGTAATTAGTAAATATTTATGATTATTATAAAGTAATATTGATACTGAAATAATATATATATATACTCCAATACAATTCCACGATCATAGGAACGATATCATCACTCGTGCGTACGTACGGAATACCGTCTCCACGATGTGAAGCGACTCGTTCTACATGATCATCATTAAATAATAATTATATAAATGAATTGAATGAATAAATATGATATATGTTACACTAATACCATTCTGGATATAAGGTATCTATAACCTTAAAATAAGAATAAGAATTTATTCGGCAAAACACGCATAAGAACAAAAGGCAATAAAAACCCGAGTAACAAGTAACAATGAAATATTACTAACAAGAAGCTAAGAATATGACCATATATGATATCATATCAATATGTATGATTCTGGAATAAGTCAATAACATTATTTAAACCATTATACAGGAGCTTCGGACACGTACAAAGCAAATTGGACCTAAGGTAAGGGAAATATCACAATCTCATTTTTATCCGAGATTGTTTATTCGTAAGTATTTACTGGGGTGTATTTTATCATCCACATCCATGTTTCATCAATATGTAATATTATTTCCATCCACCTACAATTGTTTAAATCCATTTTTACCCTTCGGTGAGTTTTTAGTAATATGTATGAAAGGAATCTTTTGTCATTTTTCGTTCGAGGTACTTTTTGACTTTTCCGACAAAAGTACGAAGAATGTTTTTTTTAACTTATACGGCATGAATGGATTTTTAAAACATTATTTCCAAGAAACTTCCTTTACAAGTTTTCAAGTTTATTTTTAATCAACTTCTTTTATTTTAAATTTGTATGACATGTTATGAAAGGAAAAGTGTTTTTGAAGTAGAAAGGATATTTTCCTCAAGAATGGAGTTCAAGTATTTTATCAAAGTTATTTTCCATCTAAGATAATAAAAGGGTTCTGTTTTTATCCCTATTATTACATGGATTTTATTATGTTGTGATGGAAATATTTTTATGAATTCCTTTATCTTATATGAATTGTTTTATGATTTCATGTTGTTTAAGAATTCCATTTTTATTACATGGGTTACGCTATGATGTATGGTTTATGATTATGTGGTACACATAAGAAAGGATTCATTATAATATGGGTGGGACCTATATCTCCCTCAAATGCATTGGGTAAAGATTTTATATCTCATGAGATAGACATGGCTGAAATGGTAGGTTATACTGGTTCAGTGAAACAGGACTGAAACGAGGGTTACTCGATTCAGAAAGGGACTTTGTCCACTAAGATAGTCTTGGAAATGAGTCTTGACTAACAAGAAATGATTCTCTATGATTATGTGTGTATGCCACAAAGTTTCATGTTTTAATTTATGATTATTGTGATTACATTTCACTGCCATGATTTATTCCATGTTATGAAATTATGCTCTCTTTTGCAGGTTAAGATTTCCAAAATGTTATGTTCTTTTGAATATGATGTGATTGATATTTCTATTGGTTACCCTTACTGAGCATTTGAGCTCACCCTTTTATGTTTTCTTTTCCCCAGGATATAAAGAAAGGTTTTAGGTAAGAAAAAAAAAAGATCTTTATGGGAGATGTTGAAGATCTTTCACCAGGATTAGAAGATTACGTTCCGAGTTTCCAAAGACACTAAACTATTGTGATCCTTGTGTGTGTGTTTTTGTTATGTACTAAGTATTCCGCAAATGTAATGTAATGTCAATGTACGTCAAGTTTCGGGTCTCTACAACATAACTTTCCCAACTCAAACTCTATATCCCAATGATTCCTAAAAACATCACATAGACATGTCTCGTACAAGATATCCAAAGATATCCACTTAATTTCAAACTCCAAGCATACATATATAAACTAATCGTGGGATGCACTAACCCACATACCATGTAGGTTAACAAAATCTAACTCACTATGTATATGGTAAAAGGGTATCTCATTTAACCTTTCACAATGGAACTTAATACCTCAAGCTACCAACTAGGAAAACTATAACACCCTAAGAATTTGTGATTTTTTTGTTCAAATAAATTTAATATTTTATATATTTTTATTTACATGAAACACTGATTTTATCTTGCATGACAAGAAACATTGAGTTTAAATGAATCATGACTTATTATTAAAATATTATTATTTAATATGATAATTATCACCTGGCCATTGGAATGGCTCTTATGAATAGGATTAACTGAATTATAAAAATATGATCTAAACATGTATATATAATTAATTTTTGGACAAATTAATTATAAATGAACATAAAAAACTTTTGAAAATAAAAAAGAAATCTTTTTTTTTGAAAAATTATTTTTAAGAACACATGGTGTTTCACATTAATAAATTTAAAAAAATCAATTTTGGTGAATTATAATAATGAAATATATATATTATATATTCAATATAATTTTTTAAATTTTTCTTAATTTTTTTAGAAAAGTGATAATAATAATTCCAATTTACGCTAAAAAGCTATATTTTTCTAAAAACTAGTTTTGTTCCCTTCTTGCACACTTATTTTAAAAATAATTTTTAAATCCTTTACAAAATTTATTTTAAAAAATAAAATTAATTTTTTGATGCATCATATCAGAATTATCTTTGGGTGAATATTTGATAATTTTCTAAAATGATTAGTTTTTTTATGAATAGTGAAAAATACTGAATATTAATTAAAACAAACTTTTAGATAATTTTTTTAAAAATTAAATTATATTTAAATCGGTTTTAAAGTAAAATTAGTTTAATTATATTTTTATTAATCCAATTTATTACATTTTAAGCATTTTCATATTGATATTGGATATACAGACTTTGTAAACATTAAAACATTTTCTCTTTGAAAACCCGCTTTCTTATCGCGTATATGGGATTCAATCTAAATAATATTTTTACAATTATGTGAATTGAATTTATAAAAATGGATTAATATTTTAAATAATAATAATTTATATTATCTAATAATTTAAAATTAATTTTTTACCAAAATTAAAATTAAAAAACGGTGAAGATTAATTACCGCGGTTGTGGTAAAAATGGGTTTATTGGGTGTTAAACTAAAACAATAAGGGATAAAATGACCTAAAACTAGTATTAAATCTATTTTATGACCTTATTTATACCCTATAATGTCTATGTATCTATGATACTCTATTTTGGATCCTTGTGGCATGTGAAAAACATGGGAACACCTTTTTATTTTCAAAACATATAAGTGTTCCACTCACATCACTTATAAAAGGGCACCCACTTTACCCTATTATTCACACATTAAAAACATTTTTTATACCAATAACTTCCAAAATTTACTCCTATAATTATATAATACTTATTTTGGGTATAAATATAACCTAAGAAGACTTTTTGTGAAAACCTAAGGAGGATACCCGAAGAAGAGGTAATGTTCTTTAATGAGTGTTTATCTTTATTTCTTACTCCACCACCATAAATTATAATTAAAACATTATGATATAATAAACTTAGTATATGAAATATATTTATATATTTTTTTAATTTAATGACATTAAACCATCTCTATTTCCATCAAATGGGTAAAAAAATCATCATTCCTGTGTACGGCGGACTACCCCCTCATGAGCCGATGTCAATTTGTTTTCCATTACCACCGCTCACGATTGAGTATGATGATAGATTTAAAGTATATATATGATATTTATAACATAATTATACATATAGAGTCATTATATCATATAATTGTTTTTTAATTTTCATTCTAAAGGAGATACGATAATATCACTCAAGAGTACGATGGACTACCGCCTCGTGAAGTGAAGTGATTTGTTTTCACTAACGCTTTACATGGGAGATAATAAAGATATATTTAATTAATATATGTTATATGAATGAAATAATTATGATATTAATTACATATTTATAATTTTTAAAATACAATATATCATTTTCTTTCTTACCTTTTCACTCACTTAATGATTATAATGTAGTTCGTGTATGTGCATACTACTGCTTTCACGGAGCAATGTGACTCTATTTTCATCAACACACCACATGGATGATAATTATAAGTATATTTAAAAAATTAATATTATATTTATGAAATTATAATCATTATTTAAATATAATATATTACATACATCTTTCCACAATGATCTTTGAAAAATGGAAATGTTACTGATGCGTATATACGACCTACCATCTCTATAGTCGAAACAAACATCGTTTTTCAAAACCATATTTGATTAATAGTATTAAAAGTATAATTGATTTATAAATATGATAATTATTTCAAGATATTTATTTTTTATATTATAGATCCATTATCAAATTAAGAGTACCAAACATATTGAATCAAAACATACATGAAAAACAAAGTGGTTATTGCGTGAAACGTGACTTTAACATGGTATTGATAGTAAAGAGGTAACAAAAGGTCATAAATATATCATATATGGTATGATATATATATATATATATATTTATATAATATATTTATAATTGTTTTATTTTTTTATACATGAGGTTTCAACATGTACGAATGATGTTGAGACTTAAGGTAAAGGATTTCTAGCCTCTCTTTTATTTCTGGATTATATATAAAAATTCACCCCTCGTTTCTTTTATATGGTGTATATACTACCCCTTTGAAATGTTATATCATTAATCCCCTACATTTAATGACATTTAAAGTTTAATTTGATGTTATTATTTATTCGGTATTATGATTTAAAGTACTACCAAAGAATTAAGGGATTTTTGTTTCAATCTAACTTCTTTTAGACATATGTTATGTTATGAACCTATCTTCCTTTATGTGGTGTATACACAAAAAATTTGTCATTTAATATAATGAATGTATTTATACTCATGATATTTTAATTTTTCTTTTATGTTATTCCTTCATGGGGAATATGATTCAATGTTACAAAAGTGGTAAATATTTTATATTATAATCGCATAGTTTATCAGGTTTTTTATGATTATGTTTACAATTATAAAATATTTTAATCCATATATCAAAAAAATTATGAATTTTTATTCTCCTATAAACATTCATTAAATTTAAAAGAAATATAACTATTTCCCACTCTTTGGTACATAAAATAACTGAGAAAATGGTTTTAAGAAAAAATATCTTTATTTCTCTCTTCAGTCAAAAACCCTTTTTTTCTAAAACCATGTTTTCAAAAAATGATTTCAAGAATGATTTTAAAATTTTTAAAATTATTCATAAAATAAAATTTTACCTATGTTTGACTTTTTTACTTTTTTTTAAAGGAATCTTCATGCCATTTTCTAAAAAATTCCCATTTTGATTTTTATTCAAAATGTAAAAGGAATTTTTGTTTTAATGTGTACGACATGAACAAAAATTCCCTTCATCATAAAAATTATTTGTATAGAAGAATAATTTATAATATTTCAAGTCTATTTTCAAATAAAAGTTTATTTTAAAATGTTTTATGTTTCAAAAAGTGTTTTTCAGAGTGTAAACCTTATTTGAATTAATAAATGTTTTAAATGATTTTTGAATCATAATTTATAAGCTTTAAAAGTTTAATTTCATTGAAAATGATTAACAATTTTTTAATGCTTATCTTTAAAAAATTATTTTCAAAGAAAGGTTTTTTACCTCAAGAAACATTCAATGTGGTTATTATTTCAAAAGTATTCTCCATCTATGTGGACATTCTTTGAAGTTACTTATGATATATTGTGTATATGAACCATGAATACTATTCTTAACCTTTCTATGAATGGTTTATTTTTATGATGAAATGATTTTTGTGATACCCATTTCTTTTTTACCATGGGTTATACTATGATATAATTATTATGAAATCCACTTATTTTTCTATAGGTTATGATATGGTGAAATATTTCTGAATCCCATTTCATTTCATGTATGATGATATGATGAATGTTTTATGATCTTGTGCAACACATATTTATGATTTTAATTCTATGATGGTGGTTACTTTATAACCAATTATAGTGGCGACATTTAACCAATGACAGGTGGGACCTATATATTACTCTAATACATTAGGTAAATCTTTTATATCTCCTGAGATAACAATGGGAAACAAGTATTTGTGACTAATACAATATGGGAAATAGGTGTTTCCTAATACAATATTGGAAACAAGTGTTTCTTGATCTTATATGGTAAATAGGTGTAACCTGAACCACTATAAGAAATAAGTGTGTCCTAATCCATAGTAAAAAATAAGTGATGAGTCCTGATCCACTATGTTGGTGGTCTTGGTAGTTAAACTTAACATATGAAATGGTTTTCAATATTTACGATGGAACCACACTTTTATGACATGAGATTATGGTTCATGATTTATTTATGATGATTTATCACCCGTGTGGGCCATGTTTCTAGAAATTATAAGGTTTTATTCCATAAATCTTGTTTATGATCTACAATAGGTTGGGTATGAACTTTGTAGGTTATTTTCATGATCACATACCCTTATGATTGTCATATTCATTCACATGATCATAGATTTATATCTCTAATGTTTACCCTTACTGATAATATAAACATACCCTTTATTATGTTTCCCACTATAGGTAATGAAAAATGGCTTAGATATGTTATTTTGAATAGGAGTACAATGTGAGAATATCTTTATAATATATTTGAAGATCTTTGACCAATTTTGATGATTGTGTACCGAGTATCCAAATGCACTAAACTATTTCAATCCTCAAGAATTTTTGTGTAATATATTGATTATTCATTTGAAAAGATGTAATATCAATATATGAAATGCCCGAGTCATTATAAAAACCC
Source organism: Viscum album (assembly GCA_963277665.1). Classification (NCBI taxonomy): domain Eukaryota; kingdom Viridiplantae; phylum Streptophyta; class Magnoliopsida; order Santalales; family Viscaceae; genus Viscum; species Viscum album. The sequence goes on from OY728134.1 coordinate 1,074,695,270, forward strand.
AACAAGTATACTGTGACATCTTGGATCTGGTTTACTCTTGAGTAACCAAACCCTATTGACCACATGGACTCAAGCATGCCTCCCTGTATGTCAGAGGATTATGATTAGCAATAATATCCTAGGGTGTGTCCATGGGTAGACTATGACCACATGTTAGAGTGGAGTACAATGAAAAAATAAAGATGAATAACAATGAAAGGATAGTAATAATGACTAAGGAAGCAAAAAAAAAGCATTAGCATCAAAGAAACAAATAACCATCAATAAATTTAAACTACATCACATACAAAGATAATGAAATGTCTCTACCAAAATGGGAAATAGGTATACATGGCAGTAAGAAAATATAACAATACATGATATACAAAATAATAAAAAATATAAAAAACCATCTAAGCATCCCGATCAGCGGCCCAATCATTTATTACCAAGCTCCCATCCTAAAGAAATATGTAATGTGTAAAATGTCGGAAGATTCATTTTTTCCACACCTGTGATCATATAATCTACCCAAGTGACCACAGTTTCCCGGATAGGGTCTGAGGTAAATCTTAGTATTCCACCACTAACGATGTTTATAAAAGTTCAGTTCGTGAATAAGAAATATAACAGTGTATAGGTATATGAAATGAAAAGTAGTGAGAAAATAAATAACCAACACTTACTTCAACCTCAGTTGGTGTCACTAAACATGTGTTTATATAATCATTAGGTAAGGGTTAAGAATAACAATATATTGGTAATCATGGTGTAATAATGATGATAATAATAAAGGATGATTCAAGGATGAACCAAGGCATCCTTGACCTCAGGGGTCGATCCAACTCATAGTGGTAACTCATGAAGTATAGTTATAACTGTATGAGTCTAATACAAGGGGTAAACCCAAGTAATTACTTTAAAAAAGAGTCTAACCAAGTCCATGGAGATTATCCATTGTAATCCCAGGTTAAAAATGATTGGTCCTAATAGGTTGAATCCATGACACCGCATGTTAGAAGACATCAAGTCGAATCTACGGAGTGTATCCAAGACATTATAATATCCAAAAAAGAGTCAACTGAATAATGATTACAATGTAAATACATTCACATAATAAGAAAAAGACCACATTTTGTGGTGGGTATCTCCCATGATAATCTGATCAATGAATCAGAAAGACATCCACTGAGTGCCAAATTATTTCCTCAGGATTCCAAGGCCTAATCAAGTCTGACCATTCTAATAAATATGAAAAAGATCCACATGTAGTGGGTACCTTGTACTCATTTAATTTATGTACATCGTCCATCATAGTCCATGTAATACCCATGCCAATTATAATTCATTAGGTTCATTCCATTACCTTTCATCATACGTGAAAAGGTGAATTAAGGAAATACAACCAATTATCAATTTAAATTAATTATACAACGAAAAGTGATATATATATATATATATATATAATTTCAATTAAACAATTTGAAGTTTTATTTCTTATGAAATAACCCTTACTTTAATAAAGGAAAAGTATAGAACACCTGAATGGTGTCCCAGGAAAACCCAACATGGGTCAATATAGGAATAACTAAGAACACACCCTACTTGGGGTGGTTAATAGTTAGGTAATAACCTCAAATGATGTCAACAAGTGTCATTAGGGATTTAGAACACAATCTAGTCACTTTAAATTTTGAGTAGGTGCATTTTTTGAGGCAACGTAGGGTGATACTAGCGTGCACACAATGAAAATAGTTTATAAAACACAAGAATTTGTGGTAAAAGTCATAGACCACATACCATATTCCTTTAGTAGATTCCTCATTTAGTATCGACCCATGATTTGGCCTATATTGGAAGAAAATGGATGAATAGATAAACACACTGAAATAGGGCATATGAGCTCACACAAAAATTGCATCATTGAGGGAATGGAAAATAATTAAAGATCCTAAAAGGAATAGAGAGATTACCAATGGATATACAACACAACAAATAGATCTTGATTTAGAGTCTAGATGTAGAAATAAGATCAAATACTAGATGAAGAGGTTTGTGAGATTCTAACGAGAGGGGAAGGAGGTACTATCTACTAGAAATAAACAAAGAAAGAGGGTGGGGTGAGTTATAAAGTGTGATGGGTAAAAAGTTTAAATTTCCCAAGAATTGAAATTTTCATGGTTTGGACACACGGTTAGCCAAACCATGCACCAACTGTGCACCCAAATCTACCTCAAGACACCAATCACATGAGTAGATGCATGGTTTGACTAAACGTACTCAACTCATGAAAAAATCCTCCATCTCATGCCTCAGGAAAGCTACATGACCATGTGTCTTGGGTCACATTGTTAGGTTAAATCTTGTATCCCTATAAAATGCATTGGAAAACCCATCATGGTTTCCACTAACCATGTGGCCCGACTATTTTCTCTAAAAGTTGGGTATCCAAGCTCCAAAAAGCCTCGAAAATCCTTTTTTCATCCATAACATCATTAGAAATTTCCATTAAGACAAAATTATGGAATTAAATTAAAAATAAAAGTTTTATTACCTTAAAGAAAAACAAGGTTCTTATAGTCTTCCTCCCTTAAATAATTCATCACCGATTTTCCCTTCTAAGGGTGGTAAAATTTTATTTAAGACAACTCTAACCAATGAGAATGTATGTTAGCCTCTCACTCCCATGTCTCTTCCTGTACATGACCATGTTTCCATAAAACCCACACTAAATGGAAATAAATACCTTGAAGATCCTTCATGCTACGGTTGATGATGTGTATGGATAATCCTCAAAATACACATTGACGTTCAAATCAATATACTAGAGATCAAAAGTATGAGACATATCAGAATAGTTACAATGAAACTATAAACATGGAAGATGTTGTTCATGTCATGGTACCTATGGGGTGATAGAAACTAATATTCTACCAACCAGACTCTCTCCATGATCTCAAAAGGCCTAAAAAAATGATGTGTTGGCCTTCCTTGCCTCCATATCTGCCTATTCCCAAGCCTGGGTGATACTCGCAAGAAAATACAATCCTTTACCTTGAACTCTAGAGGTCACCGATGACGATCAACATAAAATTTCTATCGAAAATTGGTAGTATACATCCTCTTTTTGACTAACTACACCAGATCCTATGTCTCCTACATGAGATGATGACCTAGTTACACTGCCTCCCCTGCCTCTAGCTAGTATAGAGGAGAGAGACATAGAAAACCATAGAAGTCTTTATATAGATACATATGAATTATTCACTAAAAGATTTTATTTTAGGAAAACTCAAAAAGGTGCATGTTTTTCTTCCATGAACCTCTAAATTCAAGGATATATACTAAAAACATGTCCTCTAACACTTATATAGTCTGGTCTGACTAGCCATCAGTCAAAGGGTAAAAAGCTATGCTAACAAGACCCTGCGTAACCAAATATGTTTATAACCCTTTCCAGAACCTCATTGTGAAATGTGAATGCCTATCTGAAATGATAGTATGAGGGACCTTTTGTAGGTGAATAATCTCACAGACATATTGTCAACCAAAATTATACACTGAGAAGGTCTCCCTAATAGGAATAAAGTGGGATATCCTTATCAGCATGTCGAAAACTACCCTAACCACATCACTTCCTTATAGGGATCTTGGAAAACCTATCACAAAATACATCACAACGTTTTCAAATGTCCACTATGGGATTTGTAAAAGATGTATCAAGCCACTAGGTCATTGGTGTTCCACCTTCACCAGCAGACATGTAGAACACCTAATTATAAAACATGCGATCTGACATTTTATCCCAGGACACCAATACTGGAGGTGCATATCACAATACATATTGGAGATTCTTGGGTGAACATCCCATTGAGAAGTATGATATTCTCACAATAAATCCTCTCACATGTCTGTAGGAACCTGGATATTTCCATGACCACACAAATATATCATCTCCATCGATAGACTAATCTAGATGCGGGTCCTCACTTGAAATACTTTCCCATAGGTCCAAATATTTTGGATATGAGAACTGCCTTCTCTTCACCCTATCCAGAATTGAAGTGTTAACTGCTAAGGCTATAATAAAAGTTTGGTTGTGACTCTCTTGAAACTATATATTCATCTCAAAAAATTGGACCCTCAAATTTCATTCATCACCAACTTCTTTAATGACTTGTGCATGAGTTTAATAGCTTAGCACAACAGCTACATAATTTCCCTTTACATACATTTCAATTTTGTGCATGATGGTGCTACTAAGAGAATCGTGAGAAAGGGTGATAATGCCCGTGTTTTTTCCAGCAGGGAGGCTATTCTTAGTAGATTTAAGCTTTGTGAGCATTCAATAATTGCGAGACTTGTTCTTCCTATTAGAGGAAAAGTTTTGAAGATAGATGATTTGATTTGAAAGTTAACTTCTATATGGGGGTTTTGTGACTGGAGATGTACACCTATGGGATGAGTATTTTTTCACATTATTTTTCTATTGGAGGATCTGAAGCGAAAAGATTGGGATATCAGATCAATTTCTCTAAAGCCAGGTATGATTCTCTTTTAGGAATGGGATTTCCATTTCAATCCTTTCTCTTTAAAAAACACTCAGGATCAAGTCTGGGTCAAAATTGTTTGTCTTAACTAGATCTTATGGCGTCCTAAGATACTTTTTGACATTTCTTCTACTATGGGATTCCAATTAAAATGGATATAACCACTGAGACTGCGAAATTTGGTCATTATGCTAGGGTTCTGGTGGAATTTGATCTAAGTTCATTCCTAATTCATAATATAGTTTTGTCTGCATTGGATGATGATATCTCCCTAAAGGTGGAATATAATAGATTACCTGAATTTTGTAGTAACTGTAAATTTATTGGCCATGATAAAGAGAAGTGTTGTAAAAATGTTGTATGTGCTTTTTGTTCAGCAAAAGGGCATTTTGAGACTTCCTGTAGAAGGAAGATAAGGAGGAAAACAATGCAACGTAAGTCTGTTAGCGGAAGACAATCCCATACTGATAGAGGTAATGAGTACATGAGTACTAAAGTAGTGGATGATGCCTCCCAAGAGCTTGCACAAGAGCCTCATGTGGCGAAGGATACCGAACATGGTTTGATGGTGCACATGAAGGAATGTAGGATTGATACTGGATCTGGGACAAGGGTGGCCTCGACTTTGGCACCTGAGCTTGGTGTGAATGCCTGAACTGAGGGTAACATGGAACCAGGAGTGATTTTGGGGAAGACACAGGAAGGTGTTGGTCTTGTGATCGAGGAGAAACAATCTCCGAGTGATAGTGAAAATCTTTCACAAACTCAAGAGGAGATTATTAAACAAAAGGAGACACAGGGAATCCATGTAAGGTGGGATGATTTAGAGGATGACTCTCCAAAAAAAACAACCTATAGTCAGGTTTTCTCCAAAGGAAAAAACATTGTTGTGGATACTAAATATTTTCAACCTGTTCCTCCTAAGAAATCAGGACTTCAGAAAGATTACTCATATCTGAAGCCAACTATGATTACCAGGTCTCATGGTCCTCTAAATTATGATTCAGATTGGTATGGTGATTATGAATGTGACTTTGACATTTGAGTTTCCTCCGGTTATGATTGGCATGAGGGCATGACTGCTTGTATGACCTAGTATATCACTCTTTTTCTTTTCTTTTCCTTAATATAAATGGATCTGCCCTAACCTTTCTTCTCAAGAATGATCAAGGTTAAAAGAATGAAGGTATTTGACCCATATTCTCTATATAAGATTTAAGTCACAATGTATAAAGACATATTTGAATCTCTTTGGTCCGTAAACACCACAAATCACTCTCCCAAAATATAATGTCTCTAACAACGTAATACATGGATAACTACTGCAAGCTCATGGTTGGGTATTCGGAAGTACACTTATGAGGCCTCAACCTCTAAGAACCATGCACAACAACTAAATCTTCTTGTATCATAACTACACCTAGTAAGATTCCTAAGGAATTACAAAACAATTTAAAACCTCTTTTAAGATCTAGAAGAATCAGTATTGGTGCTGATGTAAGTCTTCCATTCTGCTCCTAAAAGGCCTTCTCACACGCTTCAGAGAACAAGCAATTCACACCCTTCTTAGTTATACAAGTAAAATGTGCCTCAAGGAATGACAAGACCTGTATAAAATGAATATAATATCTAGCTATCCATAAAAAACTCCATATATGAAACATGTTCTTAGGATATTCCCATGAAACAACAACACTCACCTTCTTTGGGTCAACTGAAACTCCTAATTATAAGATAATATGACCCAAGAAGTGAACCTCATCGATCTAGAAGAGGAACTTTGTGATATTTACATATAAATGATGCTCTATCTATGTATTCCATACAATATTAAGATGTTTTTAATGGTCACTTCAATTATTAGAATACCCCACGATGTTATCCAGAAAACCCATGAAGAAGGAATCCAAGTAGGTTTGGAAAACACTATTCATCTAGGTCATGAAAAATAGCGGGTGTGTTCGTAATATTGAATGACACAACCAAGTACTCATATAAACTGTACTAGATTTAGAAGTCTATTTGTAGTATGTACGAAGTCCTGAATAACACCATATGATAGCCCAATATTAGGTCGATCTTTGAGAACACTCTATTGTCTCAGAGCTCATTGAATAGATCCTCTATTCGAGGAAAAGTATACAAGTTATTTACTATATAGTGGTTCAAAAAAATTTAATCCATGAAAAGTTGGAGGGTTACATCTTCCTTCTTTGTGAAAAGGATAGGTGAACCCCAACAAGAAATACTGGTTCAAATAAAACCCTTAGATTCTAAATCGTCCAACTAACCCTTTTGTTCCTGAAGATTAGTAGGATCCATCCTTTATAGAGGAATAGATACCAGAGATTTTCATTGAACAAGCTCAATTTTAAACTCTACCTCTCTCTAGGTAGGTAGTCCTGAGAATTCATCTGTGAAAACAACCCTAAAATGATCCACCACAGGAGGAAAATATGTTATACGCACCGTCTGATCATCCAAGAAAAGGTTGGTGATATGGTCTATCGTCCTACCAACCCATGATTCTCTAGTATATATTTACCATCCTAGATATCAAATTTGACTTTATGTATATATCTACTACCCTTGTGAAATGTGAATGTCACCCTTCAAGGATAATAATCAATGTGGGCATGATAAGGGAAAATCTAATTCATCTCAAGTCTGAAATAAAATCCCATAATATCAAGTGTAAATAAATTATACAAGAAGTGATAGAAACCAATATTAAGAGGAGAGTACTTGAATTGTTGTATACCCTATGACCGTACACCCAATGGTGTGTCTATGTTCAACACCCAATAAAAGTATAGAATTTTTATTCCATGACATTCCACAATCAATACTAAGACAAAGGATTGAAATACACCTATATTGATCAAATATGATTAAATGATAGAGGATACTAGAATAGTACCTCATATAGTAGATAGTTTTGCACTATGATACTTAGTTATCATCTATAATACTTTCAACCGGCCTGATCTATGTGGAACGCTCTACTGAAACTGAAAATCAGAAGTTTGGCTACCATGGCCATGAAATACTTCTCATCGTATTTGGATAGTTATACTCTAGATTCCTTCTTTACATGGAGTTAGTGATCCTTCTCATAAAGGAGTATTTTTCATGAGTCATATTCCATTAGAAACATGTGAAAAGATCGAGAAAAACCTCTAAAAATGACCCATATTACCGGAAGCACGACACTTTAGTGGGTCTCTATCACATTCTAGATTCACATGCACACACCATCTACACTAATGGATTACAAAAGATCTACCATTAGGGATACTCTAGCATCCACTACTATGATTGGATACCTCAGGGAGATACTTCTAGCTTCAGGAAGAACAACCCCCCTGTTTGAGAACTAACTCTTTATACCCCATAATATCGACTTACCACAAGTTTTTATTAGAAATAAGATAATTTGTAATGATATCATATATGGTAAATAGGTGAAATAAATTCATCTGATAATGGATGGAATACCTAATCCTATCCTCCAATTGTCTTTCTTATGATAGCTTCTCATTGACAAAAAGTGGTACAAAGTGTTGAATTTCAGTGAAACAAGATAAATAGTAAATTATATACATAAAACCCAGATCTAAGTGTATGAACACTCTATCTTGGTTATATATTAGCATATGATGGAAAAATTAATCAAAAAAGAATGTCTAGATGTCTTCTGAGACCATTCCCTGATGACGACCGTCCTGAGAAATGACATCCCACTAGCACTTTAAAGAATCACATAGCATGTAGGTGGTGTGATGGACCCTATACTCTAGATTCATGTGAAAATTCTTGAATAAAGATAAAATTTATTTTATCCATGACTCAGTAGGTTGAGGACGGTCATCCCCTGAGAAGATGGGATGATGCTACTGCTAGAGTCTTGAGTAAGGTCGGGCATCAAAGGTATAGGGCATGGATCACTCTTCATATACCGCAACAATCATAGGAAAATCTAGGAAAGCTAAAAATCAGTTCCCAGTTTAATAATAACAGGTGGTGTCACAGGTGGCACTACTAGAGATAACACTATTAGCTCAAGGTTCACCACCTTTAGAGAATGATCATAACCACCCTCCTTTGCCCAACTTGAGGGCTTCATGGTGGAATAACTCTAGAAATGTCAATTACATGCCTCAAAACATGATACTATGATAGATATGATCACTAACAGAAGTTAAAAAGAAAGAAAAGGGCTCACTACCAAACATAATACCCCAACTACCCACATCAAATGTTAGGGGATTGGTATCTGTTCAAGTTTTTATTTACCGAGGTTCTGGTGCATAGAGTGTCAATTACAAGTTAAGGACGAAAAGTCTCTTTAATTTTCACTTGGACTTCACTTTTATAAGAAACCATTTTAATTATAATTCAAAATTTACATTTTGATTTCGTATGTTCTTATATACATAATTCAAGTCTCAATTAAATAGATTATAATCCCCAATTTATAAAGGATCAAACACTTTATAAATTGAGATTGAAACCAATGTAATTGTAACCAACTCCCCTTATATTCAGTCTTGGAATATAATAAGTAAAATATGATGTATCGATTTGATGGATTAAACATTCCAATTTTTGTAGGCCCATACTCTTTAAAAATTACAATTGGTACACATATAACCACAACCAAAGATCAAATCATGTAACCAAGGGTAAAAATATTACATGGATCAAAATTGGATATTTAAGATGTCAAAATCAATATATATGGTAAAAAACCATTCAGATTAATGATTAAATTTTAAACAACTAATTTAACTTTACTATAAGAGATGTCGTTAGCATAGGCATATATCAAACCAAGGAAAACTCATCAATCACAAGAAAATAAAGAAATAAAATTCACCTATATGGTATGGAATATGAATGGAATGTGAATCCTAAGTGCCTATAATTATTCATTTGACAATTTTCCATTCCATATCAGGCCAAGGTAGAATATCTGTAAAATAGAAAAAACCTCAAAAATCATGTGAAACACCCAACTATAAAAGTATGTCAATAATAAGAATCGAAATATAGAATGATAGTTTCCCTTTCCCAGGAAACATGGTGTTTACCTTAATCAAGGATGTTCTACTACTAGGAATGCATTATGACCATGTTCCAAAAAGTTTGTAACCGCCTATCTAAATTTCCAAAAAAATAAGATAATAAAAGAAACCACCCTGACACAAATTTGTGACATCCTAGATATGGTTCACTCTTGAGTAACTAAACCCAGTTGGCCCATGGCATCAAGCGCACCTCACCATACAACAAATGATACTAAATAGAAGTGCGGTCATAAGGTGTATCAATGGGGATACTATTCCCTCAGGTTAGAATGGATTACAATAGTGAAAGATAGATGAGTAACAACCAAATCATAGTAATAATGAATATGAAAAAAAAATAAGCATAATCATCCAAGTAATAAATAACCATCAATAGCTATAAACCGTATTATATACAATGATGATGGCATGTATCTATAAGAAGGGGAAACATACATACATGTAATTGGTAAAAAACAATACACGATATTAAAAATAATAAAAAAGGTAAAAAACTATCCAAGTATCATGAGCACTGGTCCCGTCATCTGTTACCAAGCTCCCATCCTAAGTCAAGATGTTTGGTGTCTAAAGTGGGAATCTTCCCTTTGTTAACACCTGCGATCATATAGACTTCCTAGGTGCCAAAAATTAACCAAATAGGGTGTGAGATAAATATCAGTAGGACACCACCAATGACATCTATACAAATATAGTATGTGAATAAAAACTGTAATAAGTTACTGGTATATTAAAAGTAATGTAGTGAAAAAATAAATAACCCATACATGTTTTAAACTCAACTGGAATCTTAAAACATTTTTTATTTAACTATTAAATAGAGGTTATGAATAAAAATTTATTGGTAATCAAGGAGTAAAAATTATGATAATAATAAAATAGGATCCAAGGAGAAACCAAGGCATTATTAACCTCAGGGGTCAAGCTAAATCATAGTGGAAACTCATGCAGTCTGGTTATAAGGGTCTTAGTGTAATCCAAAGGGTACACCTAGGGCATTCCACTATAAAAGATTCTGACAATGTCTATGGATCTGGTCTATAGTATACTTAGGCTAAGAATGTATGGACCCAATGGGGTGAATCCATGGTACCGCATGCCTGAATACACCAAGATGAATCCAAAGAGTGTATCCAAGGAGTTCTAATATCGAGAAAGGATTCAAGTGAATCATTGGTACAATGATGAGGTATTCACATAGTAAGACAAAGAACAGATTATGTGGTGGGTATTTACCATGAAAATAAGCTCAATGAATCATAATGGCATCTTCTAAGTGCTCAAAGAATTACCTCATGAATCCAAGGCTAACTCAAGTCTAAAAAATTCTATAAAGATGAAAAAGGTCCACATGCAATTGTAACATAATACTTATTTCATTTATGTAAATATGTCATTATAGGCTATGTAATATAATCATTCCAATTATAATTCATTACGTTCATTACATTACCTTTCATCATAATTGACATGGTGAATTAAGTACAGGGAGCCAATTATCAATTTAAATTCATTATCCAAGGACAAGTAGAGCACACCCGGATCGTGTCCCATGTAAACCTATCATGGGTCACTAATGATATATAAAAATACACAAACTACTGTGTCTGGTTAACATTGAGGTCACAACCTCCAATGATGTCAATAGGTGTAATTAGGGCCAAATATACTACCCAATCAATTTAAAATTGATGTAGATGAATTTTTATAGGCAACGTCAGGTGATACCAGCTTGCACACAATAAAAAAAGTTTATAAAAGGAGATAATTTTAGGGAAATATTAAAGAGTTCCTAACATATTACTATAGTATATGCGTCATCCAATATCATCCATTGATTTAGAATGAATTGTTAGAAAATAAAAGAATAGATGAACACCCTAAAAATAGGGCATATGATCTCACACAAAAATAACATAATAGAGGGAAGGATAAAAAATAAAAGGAGATAAAAGAGTGGAGAGCTTACAAATGGATATCCAATGTGATAGATGAATCTTGATTCAGAGCCCATATGAATAAATGAGGTCAAATCCTAGGTGAGGATTCTTGAGAGATTCTAACAAGAGGAGAAGGAGGTTATGTTCACTAGAAATAAGGAAAAAAGAGGGTGGGTGAGTTATAAAGGGTGAGGGTAAAAAGGTAAAATTTTCTAATAATTAAAAGACATATGGTTTTTCCACTTGGTTTGAAAAACTCTACAGCAACCATGTTCCCAACTCTGGTTCAAGACAAACCTTACATGGCTAGGTGTATAATTTGACTAACAGTGTGCAGACCATGTGAAACCCCTCTCTCTTTTATCTAAGATGAGTCGCATGACCATGCAGTTTGGGTCACATGGTTATGGAAAACCGCACAACCCTTTCTACTCACTAAAACACCCTAAATGATTTAGTCAAATGGTGCATCCTAGGCCATACGATTTCCAAAAACTATGTGTCCTAGATGTTTTCTCCAAAAGTTGGGGCTCTATGTTTCGAACAAGTATCATCCACCCTTGTCTCCTTGATAACCTCATTAGGAATTTCCATCAAGACACAATTATGGAATTAAACTAAAAATAAAACGTTACACACCTAAAAAACCATGTTCTTACAAATACATCCTAGTGTTTCTCTGCTTCATGATTGAAATCAACCATCTTGAGTTACATTCCATCAATCATAGGATTAAAAAACTAAAAACCCTATAGTTTATGCTCACTACATGTCAACTCAACTAGCCAAAAACATCTTAATTGGTTCTTTATTTCCAATAATCCTAATGCATATCACTCATTAAAAGTGTAACTAGGCGATCACCAGCCACCTTGAGAATACCTAATAAAATATAAGCATTTATTCATTCTCTATGAATTATTGATCCAACCATCTAGGAAAACCCCGCTGAAATGTTTGTATCCAACCGATCACACCTTTTAAAATTAGACACAACCCAAACATCAAGGATTGACATCTTCATATACAGTGCACAAGGAACCTTCACTTATATCCCATTATTGGTTAACACTTATATACATCAATATTAACATGAAGAACCTATCATTCTTATCATCTTAAAGGAATCAAAATTATAGGATAACCCATCTATAGGTTTACCTTTATTTTTCATATCCATATCTATCAATAGTAAGAAAATATCCCTATACTCTATCACAGTTCTCATCTCACCAACATCTTGATCCATATCTCATAATTAAAACACAACTCAAAAAATGACACACCCTATCTCGGGTTAGCACATAAATATATCTCAAATATCCCATAAATTAGCCAACTATCCATTCCCGGGTCATCCATACCTTACATTCTAGCATAAAAGAGGAATAAAAGTAGTACACAACATGTATCATCACTCCACTCAAGCCCTGAAACATAAGGGTCTCACATAACGGTTTTGGTCCAGTCTACACGACCCACACTCAGGTCAGGCATAATCCACAAGATTCAAAAATAGTCATGGCATACATGAATTCTCATTATCATAGTTCAAGGGAATTAAATAAAAAAAATAACACCCCACTATTCCCCAAAACACATATATTGGGGATCTTAAAACCCAGGATCTCTTAGTATCCCCAACTACACATACATAAGTTCAATAATCATATACACATAAGTTCTACATCATACATATATACGATTCCATATATCCTCATGCTTTTCCTCTAAACTTTAACTATAATTTCATAATAAGGGATAAGAAAATGAGATTTTGATTACATGTTACAGAAGAAAACACTTTATAATTTGAAAATGAAAATTCATTCAAAGATGCTACAAAATAATTTAAGAATTTATCATGAAATAACATATTTAACTATTTACGTTAGCTAGAACTTTTCACATTTGTGGCCCAATTAAATAAAATTTCAATTATGATTTATAGATAAAAAAACATTGTAAATTTTAATTGTCATTTTATTTGGTTGAATACACATATTAATTAAGTAAAGTGATAATGTAACATGATTTTATCCCATTTAAAAATTTGTTAAGTATGATTCTACCATACATTTATATGTAACGACACTATATAAGTGGCTTTAGACCCTTTAAATAATCAACCCAAGTCTTAGTCAAATTAAACTAGCAAAGGTGATTACACAAGCAACATGTGAATCTTACATGACTTGTATGATTCATGAACACATGAACTATTTCTATTCCAACCATGTTATAAAATCCCATAAATCATAAATCAAAAATCATCTATGCCACTCAAGGTGAAATCAGGTCAATAGTAAAAGTATTAAGTAAGAACATTAATCCCATCCCTAACAACATGCACTTAGTCCATATGTGGGTTGGACATTCTCAAACACAAGTTCCATTCAATGTCTCAACAATGACTTACCTTCTATCTACATTACCCAAATATTTAGAAAAATGAAAATTCTCGTTGATACCACTTTATTATATCCCTGGGTATGTGTCCACAAATCAATGGTTGTCCATATATCATTACTTGATATCAGGTGAGCCTCCCTCTACAGCTGATGGTAATGACTATTAGCATAGGCCTATGAAGGTATGATGTGGATATTATACCTACATATCATATTGGAACAATTACACAAATATAGGCAATCATATGAGAATCTAGAAATAATTAGTAAACATGCATGGTGAACATTTCCATATAAAAAAATCACAACCCATGCTATATCAAAATGAACTATATAAATGTCAAACAATCACACAATAATAGACCCTCTCCACTAATAACATAAGAATAAGAAGGAAAATAAAACTTAAAAACTTATACAAATGGTCTCGAGTCCAAGTCTACTCTCAATCCCTCATGCTCCACTATAGTTGTCCAAATCACACATTATTCAAAGGGTTATCCCCATATCTAGTGCTACAACCATGAAATATAATCAATTACCACCCAACGACCTGAGCAGGGTGTGAGTAGGACTCGATAAGACACCACTAATGACATCTAAAAATATATATATTCTATGTATGTGCATATTATATAGATAGATATATATAAACATGTAAAATTAGAGAATAAATTAATTAATTAAACACTATTCATCCTCAGGTTCTATTATGACACCCTTGTCCAACAATACCTACCTCAGATAGTACTAGATGTGTCTAAATATTTGGAATACATCTAGGGAAAATATATCCATCCTTAGGATAAGAATACCTCCCAGGTAAATATACCTATCCCTGAAAAAAATACTTGGGGAAATATAGCCATCTCAGAATACAATTCACACATAGTGAAATATACTCATCCCAGAAAAAAATTTCACACATGGGGAAATATACCCATCTTGGAACAATAGTCACACGCAGGTCAATATACATATCCCAGAAACAAGAGTCCCAGCAAGAGGGAAACCATATCCAGAACCATGGAAGAAATACCCAAGGGAAATACCAACCTTAGAAGCAAGACCTAAGGACAAACACATTAAATGATTCATTATTGTTAAATAATCTTAGTGTTTCATTAAAAACCCATTTTTTCATAAAAGATATTCCAAAGTGTAACACTAACCCCATTTTTCATTCGAACCAAAACATTATTTATCACTTTTCTAACTCCATCCCTTACTTATTCAATTATCACCACTCTCCATTTTATAAATCTATATTTTTCATTTATAATTTGAGAAACAAATTACAATTCATATATTTTTATATTATATTCCATGAAAATAAATAAATTTCAATGAATCTCCTTAGGTTTTCTTTTAATTAGGTTTCATAGACGAGTCAGGGGGTCACCCTTAGAATATTTTCTATGATTTGAATTATATAATCCAATTCTAGGTCAAACCCATAGTAAGATGGTGAGACCATGAAACAAAAACACTAATAAAGTAACTAAGACATGTTGGAAAAATTATAGAACTCCTACCTCGAGTGTAATGAATCTTAAATAAAAATATTAGGATTAAAAAATAATCTCATAGATCCATGTTTTAATTTTTGTTTATTAAATGAATCTAAAGTAGCTCTTATAAAAAAATTATTGAAACCATTGATAATGGTGTGACATCATCAGTCTTGGGTTACTTTAAAGATAAATGTAAAAAACAAGAGGGAACAATAGAAATGTGATTCTTACGTTTGTTCTATAGGGTCTAATGCCCTTTGATTTGGTGAGATCATCCTCCCTAAGATGATGAATCAAGGAAATCAAGAGCTTATGAAAAGGAGTTAAAATGAAGATTTTAGTTGAATTTTGGGATAAAAATATAATTATTATATTTTATTAACCACATGTCATGGTTATTATGAACAATTTGATAAACCATGCACCAAATCTGTGAATCCCACTGTCAAAGATACACCACCTTGCATGGTAAGAATACACAATTTAAAAAACCAAGCTCCAACCATGAGAAACAATTCTATATTATTTTATTTGTTTTTTATGGTTAACTAGATCCTTATTCATGGTTTAAGTGTTCCTTCCTCAACCCCTCCCCATATGAGCTGCACGACTAACACTAACTATTTTCTAAGTGTGCACCCCCGACTATAATATTGTTTTTTCATATTTCCAAGACTCTAACCCCCCCCCCAAAATTCTCTTGGATACTTAAAAACACCTATATCCACATAGATAACATATTAAATAAGAAAAAGGAACAAATTAAGGTCAAATTTTAAGTATAATAATTAGAGTTTAAAGTGGAATGTATCCAATGAAAAACTAGGTTTTACAACCTCTCCATAGGCATATCATACTCGAACTATACTCTGGAACAAAGACTAGGGTTTATAAAGTTGATTAAAGAAACCTACTCAGTTTGTAATGCCTAATAGGTTATTCCTCTATGCCAATAAAATTCAGGTTGTATCAAAGTAGTCACATAATAATTTATTATTTATTAATGGATTATAAACACTTATAGTAAGTTTTTTGATTCTAGTTTATTCATTAATTAATATAAAGTTTAACTATCATGTATTCATCATATTGATATACCTTTTTCATGTTTTATAAAATCTTATAATGATTAAGATTAGATTAATAATAATAAATGATTCCCTTAGGAGGTGTTGAGGGTTCGGTCCGGTATACACAACTTTACATTGTGCAACTGAAATGTATGTATTGTGTATCAATTTTCATCTCTCCTTGGCGTATCACATGATAGAAACATTATGAGAAATTAATGACACGTGGTTTTTGATTCAATTAAATAAATATACCATGTATTGACCATAATATTTTGGAACATGGGTTTTTAGAACACAGGGGGTGTAGATGGTGTACACGCTATGTAGTTGACATAGTTTAGTGGTGAAAATTGCTTTATCCATGTGGTAAAATATTCATCACATGAGGCATGATACTAAAATTATATAACATGAATATGAAACATGGTGTGTAGCTGGTGTACCTTCCATGAAACTCATTAATATCATTAAATAGAAAACACACCGAGTTGGAAGGTGAGTTTTGTGGACACACGACAAGAGTAACACATGAAATATATCTGTTTAGTATACACCATGTATTCCATCAAAGATAGATGCTGAAACCCTTGAAGTTTATCCTAGATACATGGTAAGTAAAAAAGATGTGTATCTCATTATTCTGTACCATGTAGTCACCTGTTAATGAACAAAACTAAATTACCAATGAATAATTATTTACAGTATTAAAAAGCTAACTACATTGTTAACAGTTGGTATACTGACTATGTAATAAGGTTTTTAGAGTTAATAAATGATTAATTAATTCTATGTAATTACCAATAATTTCTGTAAAATCCATTTATTTTTTTTGATTAATCATGTTATAGTTTTCTAAAAAACTCTTCAAATGGTCATTAAAATAAATAAATCAATTAATTAGTTGAATTTATTCGGTCATGTTTACTTTAATAACAATGAATTAATTGAAGTGAATGATAGCTAGTGTATTTTTGTGAATTAGTTTCATGTATATGAATGACCATGATCACATAATGACCCATGTATACGATTGGTTTATTTAATTTATTATTAAAATATTGTATTTATAATAACTTATTAAATTAAATAATGGATTGTGTTTCATTCCCCTCCTCTCATTATGTAAGGTTCTACATGCCAACAATTTATTTTATGTAAAACCCTTTAACCAATCCTTTGGTTCCAATCACCTGCATGTGTGTAAAATATTATGTAATTCATAGAGCTCTTAGGTGAGTAGAGGATGTTAAAGTTTGAAATATGAGGGAAAACCAATCTATAAATTACACAAGTGTGCTAGTGCAGTGTTTCAGATCAAAACGTAAATATTTATAGGAGTTTATTCCCTAGGTTCCCAAATTTTTTTTCATCTTCTTGATAAACCAATAATTAGAAAAGATAATTATTATTCTACTTTATTTATTTTATTCCACTCATCTTCATGGTTAATTATTTATGGTTTCCTAATCATTAAATAAATTAATAAAAAAACATGTATGGTAAAAATAAAATAAAAATAAAATATTTGAAAACATTATATTAAAATTGTTAATCACTTTAGTTAAATCCACTTAATATTAAAAATCATGTAATACGATAAAATGGCTAGTTTATACATAAAGATAAAAATACCTCAAATAAAAATATTAAGCCAGTATGGCCTTCAACTATATGGGTAGAAATAAAATTATAGTTAAACTTTCATGGAAAACGTTTGTTAGTGAGTATTCAATAATCGAGAAATTTCAATCTTTATTTTTGGGTTGACATAACATAGTTTTCATTAAGGGTTTACCACATCCAGGAGACTTAGTGAAACTAGTCGGAAAAGTCATAAGTAAATCCAAATTTTGGATTCCAGGATTGAGGAGTCCACTAAAAAAGTTAAGAAGTTATAGGTTAATGCATTTGGAAAATTATTCCTACATAAATACTTTCAAATAGTGTGGTAGACCTCCATTTGGGTTATTAAAAGGGATATATGGATCCTTTCTACTAGAATATCCATGTGATAACATATTACAAAACTAATTATGGTGGATATTGGGTTTCAATAAAATAGTGGGAGATTAAAAAAATAATATTTATTATCTAATTTAGTAATCTAGATAAATTAATAAAATTATTATATTATTTACTATAGAAATGGAAATCCACACAAATTTGAAAATATAAAAAATAATCCATTTTAGAGAAGGATAACCTTCAAACCGACTCTAATTTTTATGAATGGACTAGGCTCTTGTATTCCATTCCATGCCATGAATATAAATTATATGTGATAGAAAACCTTATTCCTTAATCCCCTTTCTAATATTCAAGTGGGGAAGTATTGCCTCTCTACATGAAATATTTGGATGATGCCAAAAATTTATAATGTTTCATGCTATCATCCATGGAAAATGGGATTGTAAAATAATATGACGATATGGATGCATATATAATCATGTCTCACCATCATGATATTTATCAAGATAATGAGAGATAAGAAAGATATAAGATATTGAATAAAATTTTAACATATTATCTTGGAGATCTATCATAATCTCGACCTAATGTAGTTAATATGGTTGGATACATATAGTGTTTAGAAATCTTGGGTGTTATGATCCCTAATAAGATATGAAATGATATCATTCTATCCCCACTACCCAAGATATTCTTTAGTTTCATTTTAAATTTTAACATGAGAAATAATTAGAAGAATATTTCAAAACTCCTTACTTTAATTATCTAAGTTTAAAAATATATGGTGTGTGAAAAGCCTCCAGTACTTATGGTGAATAAGAAAAGGAAGAACAAGTTAAATGGATCCATGAATCATTACTAGTCTAATACTCTAATGCACAATTATTCCAAAAGAAAAAGGATCGAAAGACAAGTTAAGGAAAAAAGATGAAGTATTTTCTTTATATGGAAATATTGACCAATGGAAAAAGAATCGCACCTAGTTGAGGAAGTAAGAGGAAGATCCAGGTGAATTTGTTATTGAGAGAAAACATTCTATATCTAAAAATTGGGAATTATATGTAACATATGGGGATCACATATATATCTATATAAAAGAACCATATAGATTTTAGAATATTATTAGAGGATAAATGGATCTTTGAGAAGACAAAAAAGCATGTCTTGGTACCTTATCTATAAGAGATTATCTCCTTCCATTTCCACCAGGATGGTCTTGGTTTTGAAATATTGTTTTATTGAAAATTTTACCAAGAATATAATTTTTGTCTCCTTCCTTAATATAGATTGTTTTATTTTCATGTTTGAAAAAAAAAGATATTTCTTTTTTAAAGGAAACATATGTTAGGATATAATGAATTTCAGTAATGGTATTTATCTATTAAATTATGAAAACCAAGTATTGAAAATTGATAATGAATCAGGTTCACATGAATCATTTCACACCCAATTGTGACATCATCATATTATTCTAATAAAATAGAAGTATTATAGAAAGATCTATCAATATAGTTAATTAGAATATTTTGAGCTAAAACCACATTAAATATTTCACACAAGATTGTAAAGAAAAATGAATAAGTCACATTTTTATTGATAGGGTGAAATAGCCAAAAATATTCTATAATTATCATACACTAATGTGAGTGAACCATTTTCGTTAGAATCTTGAGGAGGGTATTCTTACTTCATAACTTTAACTGATGATTTTTGTAGATATGGTTATATACACTTGATGAGGTATAAATATGAATCCTTTAAGACATTTAAATAATTCATTAATTAGGTAGATAATCAACATTGCATGATGATAAACAATCTTTTATCTTATTGAGGGGGTGAGTATTGATGTTATTAATATTTTCACGACTTTTTATATTCCCCCTTTACTTATTTTATATGAAATGTGCATAATTTGTGTGAAATATTAATGTTTTAATATTAAGTATAATATTTGAGCATTTTTAGAAGTAGTCAAATTGATTCAGTTTAATGTTTTAATTATAACTATCACTATACTGATCCAAATTGTGTGGTTCTTGTTTTTTAGGATTCTTCTTTAAATATACAACATTTCATTAGAAGGAACCATGATCCAATTCTGCCATTTGAAGGGTCATATGGTCCTCACAAACAAGACCAAAGAATCTGTGAAGAAACTGGACTATTCATGAAGATTGATTTACTGGGCTCAATATAGAAGTTCAAAAACCTTAACTCTCCACCATAATTCGGGTGACACTACATGTCATCTTGGATAAAAATTTAATGGCCCAAATCCAAGTACAAGGGGCCCAAATGAATCTTTGAAGTCCAGCCCACCATTCTGGCCGAGAATGAAAATCAGTATAGTATGCATGACATATCTCCTGATGTAATCATCCAAGCGAGCTGAGATTTTGCAGTGTGAAAGAGGAGATGTAGGCGGCCGACTTTGTTGAAGAAACCATTCGGATTTGAAGGCATATTAATATTCAAAAACCCTTTTACATTATGGACTTCAAAAATACTGGATTGAAATGGACAGTTTAAGTTTGTTTATTCAACAGGACATAACTTTTTATCCTTACGTCCAAATGACTCCAAATTTTGAGAGTAGTCGGAAAACATTATTTCCTACAACTTTGAAGAAGAAGATATTTGAAGATTCGGCTGTCTGAATTGCCAAATTGGCGATGCAAGTGGAGGGACAGATTGGGAATGCAAACAGTCCACTCCTTGGGCTATAAATACTCTTCCCTTCTCTCCTTGAGAGGGGTTGGCATTTCAGAAGAGAGTAGATCACATTGGCACGACCAAAGCTTTGTCAAAGGCTTGGGAGGACCTTCCATACTCAAGTTTTCACTTGAGAGACCTTTCCTCCTCTCTTTCTTTTCACTTACTTTTGTGTTCTTCATTTTTGTAATCTTGTAATTCTCTTTCTTTGTAATTCTGTTTTAATGCAAGTTACTTATTCAATATCTCTTACTCTCTTCCACCTTCTATAATTTAATATTAATGTTCTTAAAATAGTTTAAATTCAGTTAAATCCCCTTCCCTTCTTTAGCTTCCTCATTCAATCGAAAGTTCGTTTTTAATTATCATCATTGTTCGTGTGTGTGTGTCGACGTACCACTCTTTTCTTATCCCTTTCTTTTTCTTCTCTTATTAATTTATAATAATAATCATTATAACCAGATTATTAATCACCCAAATGGCTGAGTAAATCTCTCATTGGGGTGAGTTATAATTTGGGGATGTTAATTGATTGAGAGTTTTTCTCGATGAGTATTCTTTAAATTAATATTGTGTATGTTAAACTTAATATGTCATGGATTAATGATATGTTTTGTTTAACAAGTGGTTTCCATGGATTATTGGAACCATAAATACACTAACATAAATAAGTTTTGATTGAGATTAGAACCCTAAGTTAAGTTAAGGCTTGGATTAAAGCCTTCACACTTAGGAATTCCAATCAACGTCAACTTATGACATGGGTGTTAATTTAATGCAATACAAAGTAAGGCTCAAGGATATCACATGCTTAACTCCCCAATGATGAACTCACCCCAATCTTTATCAATTTGTTAAATCAAACATCATCCATAAATCATTTCAATTAATCTCTGCAAACAAACCCCCCTAATCAAAATACAATCAACTAAAAACAAACGACTACTACAAAGTATCATCGCCGAGGATTCGACCCGAGTGCTGCTATACACATTAGCAGAGCACCGGAACCTTGAACGGTCGATAGGCGACAATCGGCCGCACTTTCAAATGGCGCCGTTGCCGGGGATGGTGCTTTAAGTAGTCATTAGTTTCTGGTTATTGTAAAAAAAAAACCCAAAAAATACAAAAGTTTAAAAAAATTGAAAAAAAAACACAAAGAAAAACCCGTCTTCCTCTTAAAAATCATAAACTGAAAAAAACACAAAGAAAAACCCGTCTTCCTCTTTCTTCCAAAATCTCTCTGAATGCCCCGTAGCCTTCCAAACAATCCCTCGGATTTGTTTGACCCTGAAATTGATAGAACTCTTCGTCGAATTAGGAGGACCATTAGGGATAACCAAATCACCCAAGAACCAATAATTGCCCTACCAATTGAATTAGATATGGCCAATCCTAGGGAACAAACATTGAAAGAACTTGCTGCCCCTGATATGAATTACCAACCTCTTGGTATTCAATATCCAAACATAGAGGCTGACTTCGAACTCAAGTCGGGTTTGATTCATCTTCTCCCTCATTTTCACGGGCTAGCCGGTGAGGATCCACATCTTCACCTTAAAGAGTTCCAAGTAGTATGCTCTACCATGAAGCCTCAAGGGGTTTCTGAAGAACAAATAAAGCTTAGATCTTTCCCCTTTTCCCTAGCAGATTCTGCCAAGTCTTGGATCTACTACCTCCCACCTGGTTCCATAAACTCATGGGTTGACATGAAGAGACTTTTCCTTGAGAAGTTTTTTCCCGCTTCCTGAACAGCTTCTATCCGAAAGGAAATAAGCGGCATCCGTCAATTCCCTAATGAATCACTCCATGAGTATTGGGAGAGGTTCAAAAAGCTTGTGGCAACTTGTCCACACCATCAAATCCCTGACCAACTCCTGATCCAATACTTCTATGAGGGGTTATTGGCTATGGAGAGAACTCTCATTGATGCCGCAAGTGGCGGTGCTCTTGTTGACAAAACTCCTGCAGCTGCACGAGAACTCATAAGCAACATGGCTGCAAACACGCAGCAATTCCATACTCGAGCACATGCTCAAGTGAAACAAGCCCAAGAGAATCAATCCATAGAGCCCAACAAGATGACTGAGTGGATGAGTGAACTTACAGGTCTTGTGCGTCAACTAGCGGTGGCTACCAAAGCCCCAACCTCATCTTCTCCACAGTCACTATTCCCTGGACCTATCAAGAATTGTGGAATCTGCAACTCTCCATCTCATCCGACTGACACATGTCCACAACTTCAAGATGATCCATCTGATTCATCTAGTCCAATGGAGCTCAATGCGGCATATGCTCAGCGAAACTTCAACCCTCAACAATCAGGTCAGTTTGTTAGAAACTTCAACCAACCCCACTCTGAGCCCTTCTATTCTACCTTTAACCCACCTCTGAGGTATGGTAATCCCATTTCTCATCCTCCTCAATTCCCTCCTCAAAACCCAAACCAATTCCAATATGGTCAAGGTGGTGGTAACTTCCATCAACCTTATCCTTTTGTTCCTCAACCTCAAAGGAACAATCCTCCTCCTGGATTCCACTATCCTAACGAGCCTTCCCAATTCCCCACCCAATACAATCGCTTTCCCAAGAACCAAAATCAAGGCAATCCCAACCAGGGACAAGCCTCTTCTTCCAAGCAACCATGGGAAAGTGCCGTGGAAGATCTTGCATCCTTCACCCGTTCTAGCCTCAAGAACATTGAAACCCAAATAGGTCAACTTGCATCCCACCTTAGCCAGCAACAACCATCCAATTCATCCCAACTCCCAGCTCAACCATTACCCAACCCTAAGGGTAATGTAAGTGCAATTGCACTTAGATCGGGAAAGCAAATTGCTATGCCCCATGCTGATTGCTCTACCTCCCCTTTCGATGTTGATCTAGAAAATGAAAAGAACAAAAAGCTGGAAAAGGAACTTGAATCCACTCTTTCACCTCCTTCCATTCCTCTAAGGAACCCAATTCCTTTTCCTCAAGCCATCTCCAAGCCTAAGAAGTCCTTTGAACCTGATCCTGAAATGCTTGACATGTTTAGACGTGTTGAAGTGAACATCCCCCTCTTAGATGCCATCAAACAAATCCCTAAGTATGCCAAATTTCTTAAGGAATTGTGCACCCATAAGAGGCAACTTAGGAACATTGAAAATGTTTCAACCCAACAGTCCATTCCCATGAAGTGCAAAGATCCAGGGACCTTCACGGTTCCATGTACAATAGGGAGTTCCAACTTTGATGATGCACTCATAGACCTTGGAGCCTCAATAAATGTCATGCCAAAATCCATTTTCTCCAACCTTGGTCTAGGTCCCTTGCACCCAACGGGTGTTGTCATTCAATTAGCCAATCGAAGCACTGCCAGTCCTGAGGGGATAATTGAGGATGTTCTTGTTCGGGTCAATGATCTTATCTTCCCAGCTGATTTCTATGTCCTTGACATGGAAGGTGAGACGAACTCTTCTCGATCTCCCCTAATTCTAGGAAGACCATTCCTTATGACATCTAAAACCAAAATTGATGTCCATGCTGGCATCTTATCCATGGAATTTGGAGACCAAATAGTCAAGTTCAATATTTTTCAATCCATGCGATACCCATTAGAGAATCAATCTGTATTCTCTATCCATGTTTCTGAAACTCCCTCTGAGAGTGTGTTGAATCCTAATCCATCATGTTCTTCATGTTCTACTAATAGAGGATTTTGTGAATATTGCATCCTCATTAACCAAGTGATTAATGGTGAAATTGATGTTGACATTACAAATGCAAACTCCATTGATCTAAATGATCTTGAAAACTCTTTGGAATCTCATCTCACCTCTGACCTCCAATGCTCCAACATGGATGGTAATGAGGAAAATGAACTTGAATGCTCATTTGTTGATTCAGATCAGATTGTCCCACATTCATCCTTTCCTATCCATGATTCTGAAAATTCTGTTATATGTGAAGTGAACCTTGAACCAATGTGTTTATATTGTCCTGATGGTAGTGATGTTTGTGATATTTGTACCCAAATTAATAAAGTGATCACTGGTGAGGTTGAAATTGACCATTCTTTGGCGAACAACATTGAAGTAAAGGATATTGAAAATTTTATTCAGTCTTATGACTCCACTAATCCTCATTACTCTACATCGGTAAGTGATGAAATAAATGAGTCAAAAACAATTGGGATCTCATCCTCTACTTTTGTGTTATCCGAACCTTACATAAATGAACCATCAGAATTGAGACATCTTCCTGAATTTCCAAGAATAGAAAATCATCACTTTGTGGATAAAATAATTCCTCACATTGAAGACCAAAGGGAGGATAGTCATATTCTCTTTACACCCCCATTGAATTGCAAGCACACCAACAAGGATGGGAAGAAATTATCCAATGAATCATCAAGCCTCCCAAAGAAAAAGTTTTTCTGGAAGCACACTGGAGTTGAGAAAATACGATGGCCACCGTCAGACTATGGGTAGTCCACTGCAATTGTCCAGCTGTAGACAAATAAATGCAGCGCTTCTTGGGAGGCAACCCATGTTTTCTATTACTTTTATGAAATTTTAATTTCTTTTTAGATTTTCATTAGATGAATAATGAATTTTATTTTTCAGGTAACTTCCCATTGTCCTGGAACCACCTCGACTTCCACCGAATCCCCAAATTCTCTAGCCGACCCACCACTAGATGGAGATGGCAACCCACCAAATCCAAACCAGGGGGCACCTCTTTCCCTTTAACTCTCTCTCTCCTCAATCTATCTTCCCTCTCTTCTTCTCTCTATTTCTTCTTCTTCCTCTCTCCCTCTCATTTTTTTTACAACATTCTTCCACAACCTTTTTTCTATTTTCTCTTTTGTGTGGATGTGTCATTAAAAATAAAAAAATTTAAAAAAATTAATTAAAAAAATGAAAATTGAAAAAAAGGGGTGTCATAATTACTTATCATCCAATATTGAAATTCTGTCCAACCATTTTGGGGAGTCAAAAGGCTTGTTTTAAACTCAAATATATTGAATTTTTATCTCAAACTTGGTTAAACAATTTTGTGTCAATAACAAACATTTTGAATGAACAATTTTTGGTGGAAAATGATTCTCCCCTACCGTGAGGAATAACATTAGCCTTCATGCCAAGGTCATCTATGGCCATCTTTTTCATTGTGTGTCTTCACCACTGATTGTGAGTCTTGAGTTTGTGGACCTTCGAGCTGAATTTCCATCTTTTGTGTGCATTAATATGATAGAGGCATTTTCTAAGCCACATGAGAATCAGAATAGCCAAATAGCCTCCCGTTACCCTTACATTGATCCTACTTTTGAAAGCCCCTTTGAGCCTATGAAAACCTTTCTTTTGATAGCCACATTACAAGCCTAATACCTTGTCCCACCCATAATCTTCATGGATTTTCATTGTACAATTTATTTAAATTTAAGTGTGGGGGAATGGACTTCATTTTTGGGCGTACTTTCATTGATTTCCAATGTGTCATCATATGCTTGAGGGCAAGCATCCATTCAAGTGTGGGGGAGATGTTGTAATTCTGTGAGCTTTGGGGTGTATATGTGTAATTTTCATTTGTACAAAAGTCATTGAAAAGTGTTCAAAAAAAAATGAAAAAAATTTAAAAAAAATGAAAAAAAAGGAATGGGTTGTGTCTTGGGTGGGTCAAAAATCATTCATCATCAACCTTTGATCGTGTTATAACTACTAAAATTAGTTCCATGAGAAGATCAAACATGGGTTGGGAGATGACTGTGAGACTTGTTTCAAGCACAACTTTCGAAAAAAAATAGCAAAAAGAGAAAAAAAAAAAGAACACTTGAATCATCTTGTATTGTGTCATTATTGGAAGTCTTCCATGTTGTACATATTCCATCATCTCACCCTATTCCATTTTCTATTTCCCTCACTTTTCATTCATCACACATTCATGCCCTTGTAAATATGTGTTTCTATTTCCTTTCAAATCGAATTTCAAAAAAAAATGTGCATTGATTTTTCCATGTTGGTGTTTTTAACCCCTCTTTTCCTTTGGACATTATATACCTACCGTCCCATAGCCACTGAAAACCCCTTAAAAGACCTCTTGATTCTTGTACACATTAGATTTGGGAATGGAAGCTGAGAGCTCTTACAAACTCTTGATTTTCACTTTTTGTTGGTGAATGAGTGAACCTCCTAAAATACATTTTTATCATCTTGAGAGGAGTAAGTTTTGAGTGCCTACATTTTCCAATTCAAACCTTGAACATGAAAAAATGAATTGTTTCTGATGCATTATTGTGAACCAAATTTGTGATGGAATTCAATATGGATGAGTGAAATATTCTAAACCTCCCCTGATTGGAGAAAACAAAATTTTAATATTTGTTGGTGAGTGAAAATGATTTTGTCATGTTTTTATATTTGTTGCACATGAGGACACGCGCAAATCTAAGTGTGGGGGAGTTGATGTTATTAATATTTTCACGACTTTTTATATTCCCCCTTTACTTATTTTATATGAAATGTGCATAATTTGTGTGAAATATTAATGTTTTAATATTAAGTATAATATTTGAGCATTTTTAGAAGTAGTCAAATTGAGTCAGTTTAATGTTTTAATTATAACTATCACTATACTGATCCAAATTGTGTGGTTATTGTTTTGTAGGATTCTTATTTCAATATACAACATTTCATTAGAAGGAACCATGATCCAATTCTGCCATTTGAAGGGTCATATGGTCCTCACAAACAAGACCAAAGAATCTGTGAAGAAACTGGACTATTCATGAAGATTGATTTACTGGGCTCAATCTAGAAGTTCAAAAACCTTACCTCTCCACCATAATTCGGGGGACACTACATGTCATCTTGGATAAAAATTTCATGGCCCAAATCCAAGTACAAGGGGCCCAAATGAATCTTTGAAGTCCAGCCCACCATTCTGGCCGAGAATGAAAATCAGTATAGTATGCATGACATATCTCCTGATTTAATCATCCAAGCGAGCTGAGATTTTTCAGTGTGAAAGAGGAGATGTAGGCGGCCGACTTTGTTGAAGAAACCATTCGTATTTGAAGGCATATTAATATTCAAAAACCCTTTTACATTATGGACTTCAAAAATACTGGATTGAAATGGACAGTTTAAGTTTGTTTATTCAACAGGCCATAACTTTTTATCCTTACGTCCAAATGACTCCAAATTTTGAGAGTAGTCGGACAACATTCTTGCCTACAACTTTTAAGAAGAAGATATTTGAATATTCGGCTGTCTGAATTTCC
The DNA here is from genome assembly GCA_963277665.1 of Viscum album. NCBI lineage: Eukaryota > Viridiplantae > Streptophyta > Magnoliopsida > Santalales > Viscaceae > Viscum > Viscum album. The sequence continues at coordinate 1,074,723,774 of OY728134.1, forward strand.
AAATTGGCGATGAAAGTGGAGGGACAGATTGGGAATGCAAACAGTCCACTCCTTGGGCTATAAATACTCTTCCCTTCACTCCTTGAGAGGGGTTGGCATTTCAGAAGAGAGGAGATCACATTGGCACGACCAAATCTTTTCCAAAGGCTTGGGAGGACCTTCCATACTCAAGTTTTCACTTGAGAGACCTTTCCTCCTCTCTTTCTTTTCACTTACTTTTGTGTTCTTCATTTTTGTAATCTTGTAATTCTCTTTCTTTGTAATTCTGTTTTAATGCAAGTTACTTATTCAATATCTCTTATTCTCTTCCACCTTCTATAATTTAATATTAATGTTCTTAAAATAGTTTAAATTCAGTTAAATCCCCTTCCCTTCTTTAGCTTCCTCATTCAATCGAAAGTTCGTTTTTAATTATCATCATTGTTCGTGTGTGTGTGTCGACGTACCACTCTTTTCTTATCCCTTTCTTTTTCTTCTCTTATTAATTTATAATCATAATCATTATAACCAGATTATTAATCACCCAAATGGCTGAGTAAATCTCTCATTGGGGTGAGTTATAATTTGGGGATGTTAATTGATTGAGAGTTTTGCTCGATGAGTATTCTTTAAATTAATATTGTGTATGTTAAACTTAATATGTCATGGATTAATGATATGTTTTGTTTAACAAGTGGTTTCCATGGATTATTGGAACCATAAATACACTACCATAAATAAGTTTTGATTGAGATTAGAACCCTAAGTTAAGTTAAGGCTTGGATTAAAGCCTTCACACTTAGGAATTCCAATCAACGTCAACTTATGACATGGGTGTTAATTTAATGCAATACAAAGTAAGGCTCAAGGATATCACATGCTTAACTCCCCAATGATGAACTCACCCCAATCTTTATCAATTTGGTAAATCAAACATCATCCATAAATCATTTCAATTAAGCTCTGCAAACAAACCCCCCTAATCAAAATACAATCAACTAAAAACAAACGACTACTACAAAGTATCATCGCCGAGGATTCGACCCGAGTGCTGCTATACACATTAGCAGAGCACCGGAACCTTGAACGGTCGATAGGCGACAATCGGCCGCACTTTCAAGTATCTTAACCAATAGTTTTTCAGCTTTCTACAAAAGCATGGAATTATATCTTAATCCACTCCACCATATACACAAAAGTGGAATGGTGTAAGTAAATGGAATAAATGTACCTTTTTTGACATGGAAAGGTTGATGATGATCCATGAAAATATTCCATTATTATTTTTGGGACATACGTTACATGCTGCAACAGACATATTAAATTGATTAACAACTAAAGTGGAAATAAAAATACTATATGAATTAATATATGGAAGGAAATATGTGTTATAACATACTCAATCATGGGATTGTATGGAATTTGTTTAGGCTATCACAGGAAACAAAACAGAATCCCAAGGCATAAAGTGTGACTTTATAGGGTATCCTAAGAAAACATAGTGATATATATACAATCCATTTGACAAGAATTATATTGTCATAATAACGTAATTTTTCATGAGAGGTAGCATATTCCTAATAAGAATAATGAAAGAGAGATTGACATCAATGAATTTGATTCTCAAGATACACAATATTTGAAAAAAAAAAGAAAATTACATATGTCCACATGGAAGATGTTGTTCCTAAAACAAAAGTACTATGTAGGAGCACCAAAGAGGTTAGTGAACTAGAAAGATATGGTTTTCTAGTAACTAAGGATATCGACCCCTTATTAGATAGAAATAATGATCCTATTTAATAAAAGGAGGCAGTAGAGAGATCAAAATCTATAAGATGTAAAGAGTACTTGAATTATAATATAGATTCCATTTATCAGAACTATGTTTGGGTTTTGGTTGATAAGATAGGTGGTGTAAGGTATGTTGGGTGGAAATTGAAATTCAAGAGAAAACCAAACATAGAAGATAATACAAGTACTTATAAAGAAATTCTAGTGGCTAAATGGTTTAAAAAAGTTCAATGAATTGCATATAATGAATCCTTGTTTTATAGTTTCCATGTTTAAAACCATAAAATTGTTTCTTTTCATATCATTTTTTGATGACTTTGAGATTTGGAAGATGGATGTAAAAATAGATTTCCATAATGGGATCTTTTTGGAAGATACCTATATGAATCAACCTCAAGGTTTTGTGACTCCATATAATTCTTATAATATTTTAATGTTTATGAGAAAATTTTTGGATTGAAGCAAGCATGTAGTTCATGGAACATTCGACTCAATTAATCCATAAAATATTTTTGTTTAATAAAGAATCAATATGGGCCTAAAATTTACAAATAGTTTAGTAGGAGTGTGTTGTGTTACTAGTATTATTTATTTTTTGTATAATATTTATTAGAAATGATGTTCCAATATAATAGTTAGTTGAGGACTAGTTTACCAAGTGTTTCAAAAAAAATGAGCAAGGTGAGGCAGTCTAAATTCTAAAGATCAATACCATTCAAGATAGATCCAAGATGATACTTGGATAAAGTTAAGGTACATATATTGAATATACAATAAAGAGTTTTTTTATAGAACAATCGAATAGGGTATTGGTTTCAGTGTGACATGGTATACATCTATCTAGGAAAATATATCGTTAGACACAACATGTGAAAGTTAGAATGAGTAAGGTCCCATATGTTTTTTCTATAAGATCAATCATGTATAAAATGATGTGTATCAAGATCGATATTGAATATCCTTTAATAATGGTGAGTAGATATCAAGATAACTAAAAGAACAACATTGGTCTATTGTTAAGGCTATCCTATAAGTCATACTAAGGATAGGTTCCATTTATATAGAGGATATGAGGAGATAGTCGTCAAAGGATATACTAATGACGATTTCGAAATAGATCAAAATGATATGAAGTTACAGTTAGGGTATGTCTCTTGTCTCAACAGAAGAGATGTGAGATGGGAGAGTTTAAATTAGAATGTTTTCATTGATTCAATATTTTAATTTGAGTACATTGTGACTTCTATTGTATCCATATAAGTAGTTGGTATATGTAACTTCATCCAATAAAATGTTGAGGTTCCTAATAGTGAAGATTCTATCATGTTATATTATGTTAATACTACAATTATAACTCTCACAAAGGAGCCAAGGATACATCAAAGGAAAAAGTATGTACTCTATAAGTATCACATATTAAGGGATTTTTCTTAGAGGTGTGAGTTAGTTGTGAGAGGAGTTTCCATGGATGAAAATATAGTGTAAACCTTGACTAAATCCTTATCTCATAATAGGTGGGAAAATCACATGAGAGGTAACAGACTGATGTTTGTTAACAGTTGGATCTAGTTCATGTTGAAGTCTATTGGGGTTGGTGTCATAGAACCAACCTTTATATACTTTATGATTACATATATTTATTTTTTTGAATATTAATAATGTTATTATCAAATCATGATTATTATTCTGTATTACATACTCTGTGATAATGTCCAAAAGGAAACTATCACATTGAAATGTCATAATAGATCCTTTTTATGATGAGAACCTACATATTTAATGATATTATTATTAAATATTTATTTAGTAACTATATGAAATATTTTGATAGGAAACAAATGATACTGTTGATTAGGGGTGAAAAGTCATAGTACTTTGAGACACTTTCTCATAGTTTACACGCTTTGTAATCTTTATAGTAGAAGATTACGAAAACATGACCCGTTAGTAGAAAATATATATTTATATGTTTCCTTGAATATTCTTATATAAGAATGTGTCTAATGATCCTTAGACTTTAATATTATTATTATGTAATATTGGGAGTCATTTAGTTTTTATATATTGAAAAAATCCATAATGACATATGCACACAGTTAGGTATGATACATTGGGTGTATCATGAGTAATATCTCATTAATAAATAACATGATAAATGATTTCTCTCTTATATTATTTAATAAAAATTGATATCTTAGTCCCATGTATGGTAATGAAAATACCTAATTAATTCCACAACTATGGCGTTCTATTGGAAAATTCATTTTCATAAAGTAAATGAAAAATACATTAAATTAATAGGTTGATAACACTACCATGAAACCAACTTGATTAGAGATATTGAGATAAAAAAATTATATCACACCATGTACATTCAAAGGAGGCTGTATGACATTGATAAATTAAATTATTTCTCTATGGGATCCTTGGTGTGTTACTAGATTCTAACCTTGGGCTTTAAGTGGTGTATCCTAATTTCATTGAGAAAAGGGCCAAGATGGTCACATACTATATGTATACCAAACATCTGTTAAATTATATATAAATTTAACATATTGGATAGTTTTTCCCATATATTGTTTAATAATTATTATTCTTAATATGAACATAAATATTCATTTAATATTTATTTGAGAGAATATATATGTGAGTAACATATTTAATAAATATTTATTCACGAGGTAATTATTTATTTAATTATGTAAATATATAATATTTATGTACTCTAGTTTATTATCAAGGTAACAAATATTTATTTGTTTACATGAATATTTAATAAATATTTATTCATATGTTTTTTGAAAATAATAATTATTTATTTATTGAAGAATAATGTATTGATATTTATTTAATTAAATAAATAGTTATTATTCAAGGTCCAATAAATATTGAGGATGGTTAAAAGATCTAGTTAAATAGTATGATCTGAAATTTCATATTAAATATTATTTTGAATATAAAATATTTTTTTTAAGAAATAATATTTATTTTATCAATGATTTTAGAACATGAATTGTAAATAATAATAATTCTAATATAATTTAGACATGAGGTTCATTGGGGATTAAAAAAAATAATGGCCCTTTTGAAATTATTATTTTAAAACCATAGCTCTATTTCAACCAGATTATTACATTTTTAATGATCCTAATTATTCTAATCATTTTTCCTTATGAGTTCTATAGAGGATTATTTAAATCCCTAGAGAAATCCTCTCATAGAATGCACTCAATAATGTAAAAAAATATCATCCACCACAAGAGTGATTCCTTCTCAACTTAAAGGATTATACTCTGATCAATAGTGATCACCACAAGCATTGAAACCATTAACACATTGACCCAAAGGATTATATGATGATGATAAAAGGTTCTCAGAACACATGTGAATCATTACTATAGGGAATCTACCCTTTATTCCTCTGAAACAATGACGGCATGACAATATTTCATCATCTGATCATAAAAAAGGGACTAATAATTCTATGAGTGTTAATTATTTATTCAAATAAATTAATTATAAATTATATGGTAAAATATCATATCTTTTTGTTTATGTTGATTCCATTAATTAATATTCAATTTAATTTCATTATAAATTACATTATTCATCATGTACATCTTAAAACTATTATTGATTAAGATGAAAATCTATGTTGGAAATGCATAATAGGTGCTTTCACTAGGCCCAAAACATTGAAAATCCACTTATTTATGAACAAGTGGGTGGTATGGGATAAGCTTACAATGATCATACATGTTATGTCTATTCTTATATTCCCATAGGGATGGGTTGTGATATATAAAAAACATGGTATACCCGAATCCCTTTACCCCAATGGTATGGGTCTCTATGGCCTCAAATCAATAAAAAACTACATATATAATAAGTTATATATGTACATGTCTGTTAATTTACTGGTTTATCTTAATGACTCCAAATGGGATGGAACTAACATGTCATATTGGATACCGAGTCAAGGATTTAAGTAGGTTGTGTTGTTAAGGACTCTCCCTATAGAGGGAGTTTATAATTTCTCATGTTCCTCTATGATTATTTTTTATGGAACATATGCAATTAGATTTCCATTTATTATAGATTTTTATTATAATTTACACTTTTTTATGAAAAGTTTTTATGGGTGGGATAGTGATCACATACTTGGAATTATCAAATTCACAGATTGCATGTTCATCTAAGGGATGCATGCATACCCTTTTCTATGTTAACAAAGAAAATTAAATGCCTCTAAATCACTGGATATAGGGAACAAATAGCGTGAAGCATTGATAATTTCTTTTTATTATTTTCATTGATGTGATGGGATTCTTATGATAAATTAAAACATAATTTAATTAGAAAAAACCATAAGAGACCATAATGAAGGAACACTTTGTATGAAACCTGAAATTATGTAGTATACAAAATAAAGAAACAGCTATCATACATATCTTTCACCATATACACCACAACCACTTCTCCTTGTTCTTCAGTATTTTTGATTGTTAAATATCACCTTGTGGAAACCAAAATACATCCCTCCTCTATTTTATGAAAAGTTTTTAGGGGTGGGATAATGATAGCCCAAAAGATATTATCATACTGATAACCTTCATGTGTCCCTAAGGGATTCAGGTAGACCATTTTCTAGGTGACCCAAGTAAAGTAAATACATCTAAAGAACAAGATATTTGGAACAAGTAGCATGAAGCATTGATAATCTCATTTTGGGATTTTAATTGATGTGATGTGATTCATATGATAAATTAATACTTAATTTAAGTATAAAAACCCATAAGAGACCATAATGAAGGAACACTATGTATGAAATATAAAATGATGTACTATATAAAATGAATAACCTACTATCATGCTTACCTAGCACAATAGACACCACAACCACTTCTCCTTGTTATTTATTATCTATGGTTGTTAAAGATAACCATGTGGAAACCAAAATGCATCCCTCCTCTATAGTATATCCACAAGATTTATAGAATAACACATCAAATGGAAAATAAAATTCATCACTCCATTACATGTTAATGGACAATGAATCAATGAACGAAGAAAAATAGAGCTTACAGGTTGTCAGAATAGACTTGAGACAATTTAGGCTCAATATATCTCTATCATACAGTGATCACCTACTTATATAGGCCATTGAGACATATAATGAATTTACCAATATGTTTATATATTATGAGTCAATGTCTTGGAAAAATATTCATTCATCACATAAATTGGTCATTCCACCGATTCATTTAATCTTTTGACATGATAGATACCAATGATATTTAATTTGGGAAGATCTGAACATTAACTTTTCCACTACCATGTATGTATAGTGAATTGTTATTATATGAATGGTCCCATAATATCCTTTGTGTCATGCCTTAAGATATGTGAAAAGAGTATACTACATTCACTTGTAACCATGCATGTCACACTATATATAAATCATAATCATAAGGCATAAAGAACTAATATATATCACATATATATTGTCTTTTAGGGCATATCAACACCAATCTATCACTTGTAATAAATCCTAATAGACTAAGTGTCATTTTAACTTATATTGATTTATATACAATAACTTATGAAACCATATCCAAAACCCTTTTTGGATAATTCTAAAACATTATTATTATGGTAATTTAACTTCAATTTATACCGCATCATATGTAATACCTTGTGAATATGTATTAAAAACATTTTTAGAGTAGCTCTATAAGTCAAACTCAGTCCCCATTCAATCAACCACAATGTGTGACCCCATGAGCCTTTATAGTATTAAAAAACTTGACTCACCTAATCCACAAATATAATAAAATTTTAGCCTCTAAAAAAGAATCATTGATACTCTAGATATAAGGGTATTTGACATGATCTTAATTAAACACATGTATCTACATTCCTGTGTCCATGACCTGCATCATATAAAAACATGTATTCTAATATGATCCATTTTCCCAATACATCAACTGACCATGGGATACAATCTAAATTAATATCATATAGATAACTCATACATTATCAACTCTATAATTATAGATAGACTAGTTCAATGAATACATCACATCTCATTCATCTTATGGATGATCACATCACATTCCCCCAACTGATAGATAATAACATCATAAGTACTATCTAGGTACGATAACAAACTTACTTAGTGTATCTCAATTGAGTAATATAATTTCATATGCGTTATACGATAATAAAAATGCTATCTTGGATAATCAATACCCAAAAACATGATCAACAACATAAAAAGCTACCCTCTGATTAGCTAAGCCTCGAGGATTTTGTAAGAATGGTATCAAAATATAAAGGACCTCATGTTATGTATATCACTATAATAAGGTAGTAGAGAATCCAAATATATTCCTTACACATCTAGTATACCAAAGACCCAGTGTGTGACACTCCATGCGGTATACTTTGTGGGTCATCCAATATAAAAAACTCATTTTTTGACAGATGAGCATTTTCTATATCCTGATATAAGAATCATACTCAAGAAAACCTAAAAACATCACTATAAACTATAATAATCCATAATTAACATTGGTTAGGGATAATATAAAATCATAATTTGAGAGTAAAATTACCATTAGTATTCATGAAATATATATCAATATATACATATATATAGCCAACATGAAAGAATAGAAAATCATATATTGCCTATATTATAACATGAAACATTTTATTTATTTAAAATATTTTAATAAAATCAATGAAACTACACATAACATCATATATAACATATCACTTAGGATATACTACTAAATCGTCATTATATTTGTTACACTTTTAGGGGTTTTGTTAAACTCATTACATCTCAATGTAATTATAACCACATCACTATGTGACCATCTGATAAACCTTAAAAGTAAATTCTTTAGTGATTGATATATATGAATTAATCCATTTTGAATAATGATGATATTTAGGAATCATATTTTTATTTTTCAACTACATAAACAAATTCAAACTTCTTAACTCCACAACATCCAATGTTATGATATTAATAATTTCCATTGTATACTTAGAACTATTTCTATGTCTATCATCATCTATATCCTTGGATCCATTTCCATGAATTTTTTTCCTTGAAATAGTTTATAAATAATGTAAATATTTATATTATTACTTTAATAACATATCTTAAACTCCATTAGTATATAAAGTGACATTAATTTTGAACTGGTATGATATTTAATTTATTAGCAATAAACTTACCAAATACCAATCATACTCCCACATTATTATAAGAATCTATATTCTATATATAATGTTTTCGAAGAAAAAAAACTTCATTGTGTTAGGAAATAACACTTATTTCGTTTTATTAAGAACATTTAACAAATAAACTATTGTATACATATCTTATATAGTATTATATTTTCTTGGATAAATATTCTAAAAATATGACTTTATTATTTAAAATATGTCATTAATGGGGTTGGAATATTATTCCCCATGTTTTAAAATAACTATATATACAATTTTTTAATGGATAAAATATTTCTTTATTTTTCTTCTCCACATGTATGTCATAGAATCGGACGAATCATGAACCATTTATAAAATCTCATATTTTACATAAAAAATATTTGTTAGTAAAAAACATAGCTTCTAAAATACAATAAATGAGATGAAGATACACATCCTTTAATTAGATCCATATATGCTTTATGTATTCCATTATATTCAAATCTATGACATAGAAAATATTTTCTTCATCAGTTGAATTAAAACTGGAAGATCTATTAATTATTCCCTTTATTTTTAAGTATTTTATATTTATAATATTTATAATGTATAAATTTAGTATCAGATACCTCAAAAAAATTTCTATAACATTTATACCTAACATGGTCATTCCATGTAATTTTTAAAACTCCTTCTAGTATCTTGTACAATTCCATCATAGGGAAACATTAATCATCCTTCGTGACAACTCCTTTAGGTTTTAATGACACTGATAAACTATTATGAAGAAAAAATATTGGAATTTATGAATAAGTTTGATATTTTTTATTTAAACTTTCACCCACCTTCACCATCAAAATAATACAATAAGCTATACATAATATCTCTCTTTTCCATCATATACCCAGTTCAACAATCACCAACACTTTTAGAATATCGAGTAAAAATTTCTTGAACTCATTAACATTATTGAACAATTTACAACAAATGACTACTAAATCAATTCATCAATAACAAAAAGACTTAATGAAACCTTGAGTTAATTATTATAATATTTTCATAAGAATCTATCGTCACACAATGAATAACATTAATAGTTTATTTATACAAGATGGTGTTTCTCTAACAAATATAAATTTTCTATGATTTTTTTCTTACGTTACTAGTCTTAGGAGTTTCTTAAATTAATATTATTATTATTATGAATTAAACTCAATGTTATGGTTGATGATGATGATGTTATTCATCTATTATAAAATCTTTTATCAAATGAGTATCATGCCTCACATTCATTTAATAAGGGATTTTTTAAAATATGATCCTAATAAAATGATGACCACTTTTAAATTCATCCTATACATTAGAGGGAAAATATCCAAATTTCACCAAGAAATGATTCAACTTTTTCTTTCCTATCACTAAATAGATATTTAGGTAAGGAATTAGTCGAATCATGTCTTATATGATTCTTGGATGGTTGACCAGAAAACTCTTCTCTTTATTGATCATATGGATAAATTCACCACAATTCCTCTAGTATCATTAATCTTAAGGATATATATATAAGTGTAACCAAATACTCACAATGAGTTTTTACCTAACTCTTTGGGTTCTTCATTTCCACCATGACTTATATAAGATTATCCATGGTCACCCTACTTTGGAAGTTCCTATCCAGATGAATTATTGAGGTCTTAACTTGTGTATTATTTGAATGAAATTTGACACACAATATTATTTTAAAGGAGATTAATTCTAACCATCTTATATCATATATTCCCTTGAAGTATGAATGACTCTAATGATTTAGTTTTTAAACAAATTTCATCCACCGAATCCAAATGTTCCTACCATATTTATGTATAACCCTTTATAATACTCAAAACCCCAATTAAAATCCAACTATAGGCATACATATTCAAATGCATCCCATGCATAAGGTATATGAAAATTTTTTATATAAAAGATTAAAATTATATGAAAGCAAAAATTACTACATGAGTAATAATTGATCCATAGATAGTCAACCCTCATGTTTCTAGGCAAGTCATAAGCCTCTAGGCGAATGAGTAGTTCAACATAAAGTCCCTCTACTTAGAGATATTTTACTCAAGACACACTTAAATTCCATCATAATTATAATATCTAATTTGAATAAACTATTATTTACTACTTAATTCATGATCATAACCTATTAAAATCCAATTAAAAGGTATAAAAAAACTAAATACATCAACATACCTATCATGTAACTCCTTAAATGTATGAATGAAAACATAGAAGCAATTTAAGTCTTTAAAATAAATCATAAACAAATAAATTCATAATGTAAAATTTATAACTATGAACATATAAGGGAATAAAATAAATAATTGAATCATTCATCTATTTAAAAATGAGATACACATTTATGAACAAATTATAAATAAATATACTTATAAAAACATAGTAATTTAGCCATGTTTTTTGGAATTTCTATAAGTTTGAATATAAACACTTTATATTAATTTTCAAATATGATAGCTTTCATATTATTCTATTATATGGAATTTAATCTAAATATATAATATTAAATGAATTATAAATATTTTATAGTCTAACTTATAATATGCAAACAATTTACATAATCTAAATATCTTACATTTAATATTAATTAAACATTGATTAAATTAATCATAAAAAATAATTTCGATGTGATTGAAATAATTTACCAAATAATTTATTTAATATAAAAAATTAAAATTAATATCTAAACATAAACTCTTTTATATATAAGACTTTTTTTAATTTATACACATTTTATCAGTTATACTTATAATTTCGATATAAACTATTTATATCTAAATTATAATCTATTATATATAATTTTTAAAATGATTTTCAATTATTACTTCATTAGTTTTTATAGAAGGATTATTTATTTAAATAATAATTTAATATTCTAAATAATAATTAAACAAATTTCAATTAATAATAAATTATCAATTAGAAATATAAGTTAATAAATAATGAAATTAAAATGACACACATAAATGAATCTTTATTAATAAATAATTTTTATTAGTGAATTTTAGCAAATAATTTATTACTTTATATGTTTTAATATAATTAATTGATTTTCATAAATTATTAAATAATTTTTGATTTTCTAATTTTTTTAATAAATAAATAAGAGGAATTTTAATTTAAATAAAAGAATGATTTATAATTTTAAATGTTCAAAATTTGGATAAATTAATTTTATTAAAGATAATAATAATAATAATAATTAAGGGTAAAATATATTTTTTTAGATAATATATTTTACAAATATATGAATATATATAATGATTTTGTTTCATAAAATATTGAAATTATAAATATATATAATTATATTATTATGAAAAACTAATTTCATATATGTGAGATAAAAAAACTAAAATGTTTAAAAAACGTGATGTTTTGTTTATAAAAGAAAATGAAATATAAAAATCTAAAAAAGAATAATTAAAAAGGATAAAACAGAGGAATGTATACCATATGTTTGTTACAAACTAGTGAAAATATCAACCATCTCAATGAAAACCATTTTTTCAACAGGGAGTACAGGAACCACATTATGGAGATGAGTGTGATCAATCATCATGTTGATTTTTCAAAATTTTATGAGCTTTAGAACTTTAGTATGATAGAGTATTATGGTAATCTCAATTAGGCATTCCTAGATATAATGGAGGTTCTCCACTAGTTGATTGTTGAATCCATGTCGGAAATACATATGATATGATGATGTGAATATAGTGTTTTTCACATGACCACGATCATCATACAACAAGGACCATTGGGGGAAGCCTCATGAAATTTCATCACCTTAGTTCATGTTTTCGGCTTGAGATCTACAAAAATATAGTTATTTTTTCTAGTATGATATTTCTACTCTTAAATCTAAGAAGTTGAGTACTTGATGAGAGTGATAAATTGATAGAGATGCCCTCAAAAACCATTATTCTCACTCAAATATAGAAATGAATTCATAAAATACCTAACTTTAGGATTAGAACATTATGAATTTTGTGAAAATATATGTCTTAATAGTTTTATAGAAGTAAACCCCTCTATACTGTTGGGGGTATATTTACTACCACCACCCCTTAGATACTAAAAGCTGTAGTGGCTCTAGTATATTAAAGTTGAATAATGAAGTCTACCCTAGCCTATAGGGTTGGGGGAATTAAAAACCCATCCTCTTCTAATAAAATCATTATATTAAATAATATGATTGTCCTCAAATTAATATCCTTCCATGTTTCTACTACTTCATGTTTCATCTCCTTCACAAAGAGAATGTTCTATGAATGTAAAAACATACTCCCTCATGGTCACCATCCGTAAAAGAGGGTATACACACCCTAATTAGGGATACATGCCAAAATGTTCTTCTGTGAGGGTAAAAATAAAGGAGTATCTTGATCCTCCAATCAATTTATATTCGAAGGGTGTCCAATCTCTATACTACACAGTGGTGGATAAGTATAAAATATTTTTTTTTCTATCTTGTGTTAGTAGATATTATAGGAGTCTGAATTATAGATAACTTAAAATATTATCCTCACATAGAATAACATGGAAATGAAATATATTCTCAATATATGGTCTAAAATTAATACCTTTAAAAATGGGTGTCTATATGATATTAGAGGAAAAATCCAAATATGAGAGTTCATTCAAATTATTAGTTTCTACACACTGGATGGGATTCTTCTAATGATATTTGGAATGGTTTAGATACATCCACAACCGAACAATCATGTGGACAAACTAATCATCTTTCTATGGTAATGAAACTCGGTCAAAAAAATGTTGTTTTAAGGAGTTAAATTGAATCAGTGATGACTTAATCCGGGGAAATATTCCTATTATATATTACTTCTAGTTGTAGTTTAATGTCTCTCTACAAATACATTTGTATTTAGATGGAAATTGATATCCAAGAAGGGGTAAATTTAGCAATATGACAAAATCTAAGACCACATAATCAATTTATGTAATCCTAGTGACTAAAGTGTATCTGGATTTTCTTACAGTAAAGAATAATTTACCACCATTTTAGGAAACCTATCCAGGCTATATTGAACTGTATTTTTGTGTTAATTATAAGAAATTAAACCACTTCATGTTCCCCTTTTTTCTTCTCTTAAGTATATTCGATGCCCTTGGTATCACCCAACTACTAAACACCATCCTATCCCATAATACATAAATGGAATCCATGGTGGGGAGACATGTACTGCGGTAGCGTGAAATAAATTCATACATCATCTGGGTGTATGTGACTCCTCATCTACCCAATTTTTGGATTCGTACATTAATGATATTTAATATCATGGAATATTTAGTGAAAAATAAGATTTATTTTGTGTCCTATTGTGTCCCATAATGGAAATTCTCAATAAAATATAACCAAAAAAGCATTTATTCTTCATGAAGACTCTAGAGGGGGAATTTGTTTCTTGTATATCAACCTACCTATTTTTTCGATCAAACATTTTAAAGAAATTCTTCAGAAATTCTTTTACCTGTTTATCTTCACATTGAGGAATTGGATAATACTTTATATCTCGAACAAAATGTAGTTATAAAATGATATATTCTCCTATTTCATCACTATATTGATGTTACTAATCAAATCTATGAATATATGGATTCCTGAAAAATAGATTTTGGTGATATATATATCTAATATCTCCGATAAAATGAAAACACTTCTTATTAAACTAAAATATCTTGGGAGATTTTCTGAGATGAAAATTATTATGAAATTTTTAGAGGATATAATTTGATGTTGTAGGGACAAACCATATCCAATACTAGTAGATAAAGGGAGAAATCATGTTTGGGAAGTGGAGGCGTTCATCATACACAAACTATCATGGATACCAACTCAATCTGCTAAGCCAACTCAATAGCATTTGGTGCCTCCCCTATAATTACATCAATAATAACAATCGTGCCCTCCTAGGGATGAGAATAAAGATAAACCTCAAGAGAATTCTTAGGATGGTGAGAATAAAACTTGCTCAATCTAAAGATATCTGGTTCAAGGGTATTTTATATTGTCTTTAGATCATAACTTTCAAACTTCTTTCGAGGCCCAAAAACATAATGATGTTATTCTAAATTTCTACCCTAATTATTTCTAATTCAATTAGATACTGGGATATTATATTAAATATTAAATTATTTTTAAGGATATAATCTAGAATATTATTGAATCTTGAAAAGTTTACTATGGGTAACACTTTTCATAAGTGACTCATATTTCTACCACTCCACTAGAATTAGATTTATAGAGGTCATATATAGGCATGAATAGAATTTTTATGATGGGTTGGAAAGAAAATTAATAACCCTAGTACATGTCATACTCTGGGAAAAATTATGGTAACCATTTTCTACCTTATCTCACTATCAAAAATATGATATGATATATTCATAATATTTTTCTACTAAGAGTTGTTTTCATTGTCCGTGGTGAAACAAGACACGGAATTAAGAGTTATTACCACTACTGAAGCCTATATAGAGCCTTTTTGTAACAGCCCGGAAAATAATTAAACAAATTATAATTTAAATAACTAAAGTTGCATAATATTTTATTTAAGAAAAATGAAAATTTGATGTTCTTATTTGTATTAGTTTTCAAAAAATGACACTTTTTAGCGTAAATTAAATTTATTGTTTAATAAAATTTTATGAGTAATATATTAATATATTTTTTCAAAGAAATATTATTTCTTGTATTTATTAACTAAATTATTATTTTTAGCGTAATTATTTGTTTTTTTACATTGAATTATATATATTATTAATATTGTTAATTTTAATGTTCAAAATTAAAAATATTTTATACCAATAATGATAATTGTTATTTTGGTATAATTTATTACATTTTAAATATGTAATATGATATAAATATATATTTAATTTATAAATGTATATATATATATGATTAGTTTCATTTATATAAAATTATTAATGTTATGTTTTATAAAATTTAATGATATGGTACATAAATACATAATGGATAAATTATTTTTATAATCAATAATCCTTTTAAATAATATAATTAACAATAATAATATGTAAATGTTTTGTACCTAATAATAAATAAATTTTATTTGTATCAAATAATTTCAATTAAAATTTGTTTTTAATAAAATTATTCATATTATGATTTATATATATATATATAATATAAATGAGTGTAATAATAAAACATTACCTTTTTTAAAAGTATTTTTAAAATAAATTAAATTTTGACTTTTATAATCAAAAAGTTAAATAATATAATACTAATTGATAATATAATCAAAAAACAAATGAGATGGGGTAATGTCATGGGTGAATTGTGAATATGGATTGTGTTTTGGTGTGACGTGTCGCGCAAGCAAGGAGCCGAGGCCAGAGAGGATGAGCCGTCAAGATCATGAGTTGTCAGGGAAGAGGCAAGACCAAGGGTTGTAATCGGGAGGTGGCATGTCGTGCGTAGAAGTTCGAGCGCAACCAGAATCCATGGTCTCCGCCGAGCCGTGTCCTTCGTGAGAGTCGAGCGTGAGGGAGATCAGACCGAGGCCATGTGCGTCGTGAGGTGTGGTCGAGGTCGTTGTGTGTTCGGGGAGAGAGATCCAAACCCAAATCTTAGTTGTGAGATATGGTTTCATCATGTCTTAATCCAAGGTGGAATAGTTTATTTAATTTTTGTTGTCCGAAGAGTATTTGTTATCCCTGGTTTATTTTTTCTCTTTATCGTGGTTGATTATTCTTTTCAGTCTTCTGGTTGACGTGTGTTGTAGTGTCTTGGTTTTCAATTTTTGAACAGTTATGCACTGCATCCTTTCCTCTACAATTTATTCGTTTTAGTTTTTGTCAAAATTTATGTACTGATCATTTTATTTATGACAATTTTGCATCCAAATTTCCCTATCTTCAATAGTTCCCCAGCTTTCACAACAAGCTTAACCTTAGTTTTTAGAGGTTATAAGAATGGGATTCACTCTGCTCGTTTTCTCTAGGGTTTTTTTTCACTATTTGAAAAAATGAATAAATATGGATTCTTTTTACGTTGAGTCCATATTTTTCCTCACTTCTGCTTTGTTCCATGAGATCAAGTAAGGGTCTATTTTCAGTTATCTCTATTTTACAAACCATTACTATATAATTATGTATATGCAGATTTATATTCATAGATTTCAATCCCTCTTTTAAAAGTTTCCAAAGAGTGTTTTATGATTTAATTTCATTAAGCAGAACCTATTTTAATATACCTTGGTATATACAGATTTATATATAAATATTTATATTTCAAAACCAAGCTAAATATTGATCATATTTGTTGGTTTTGGTTTTCTTTTATTTTTCAGAATTTTAAGAGGGTGAAAATATTATTTTAAATTGTGATTTTATTCTTATTATTAAAGTTATGTTATTTTAAATGGTAATATAGATATATATATATATGTGTGTGTGTGTGTGTGTGTGTGTGTCTATATATATATATGCATATGGAGGAAATGACGGTTATCATTTTACAATTTTAATTTCTGTTTATCATCATGTTTCTGAAAAAATGAATGTAACATATCAACATGATTTATTGACATTATGGGCGTCACACTTGCACATATACATGGACATGTGTTTATGCAAATCATTGATGTTCATTGCGTTCAAAACAAACTTATAATTTCAAGTTAAAAACTTATGGTTTATTTTCAAATTCATCAATTACATAAGAATTGAGTGCCTCATTTATAATGTTTTTTTTATAATTTTATGTGCAGAACCTCATTAACTGTTATTTTAAATTAAACTGTGCATATGTGAAATAAGAGGATTCGAGAATGAATGATTAATTACATGGGTAGACCTTGCAAAGTACAGTGGTAGAAGTTTTGGTTGTAACCAAACTTGCAGATGATAAAAATGGAAGTATTTATTTAATTATACCATACATATAAATACATGTGTATTTTAATGCAGTGACGTGTTTTATCAAAATATGGAAACTCTAGTGAAATGTATATCTATTTAAAGCAAGATTAAAAACTTTTTTTAAAAACCCGACTCTCAAGTGTGGTAGATAGGAAGGGATTGGGCGTGAACCCATCATGGCCTGCAATTAGTCGAGTAGTCTCAAAATTAAATGTTCTGTTTTCAGAAGCTTACCTAAGGTTTTTTTAGAAAAACAATGGAGTGTATTTGAGAAATTTTTAATGTAAGTATTTTCTAAAAATTCAACTAGTATTTTTATACCATAAGTAATTTCAAATCTTAATTTAAAAATGATATTTCTAAATGTTTTGGCATAGTATTTCATTAAATGCTTATACATATTTATCGAAGGTTTTTAAACCCCTTACTGAGCATCTTTTGTGCTCAACCCTAGTTTTCAAAAAAAATCACATGTTTCCTTGAGATCCAGAGTTGGTCATCCTTGTTGTTGCGCGTGGAAGCTATGATGATATTTCACTTTGTTTAATTTTTCACTGTATCTCTGATGTTCTTTAGTAAGCATGTATATAATTTCCAAAACCTAGATCTGAATAAGTTCCTCTTATATATCATGTCTAAGCCTGGGTCCTTACACTTGGTATCAGAAGAATGGTCTAGAAAACTTTGCAGATAGATGTTGTCATTTAACGTCAGTGTCTAGGAATCTAGCAGTCATAGTTTTCTAAAATCTCAAGATGGATATTCAGAATTATTTTTAGTCCGACGATCAAATTGAGAGGACACAATTCTTTTTATGGGGGAATAATGTAATAGCCCAGAATATAATTAAACGAATTATAATTTAAATAATTAATGTTTCATAAGATGTCATTTAAGAAAAATGAAAATTTGATGATCTTATTTGTATTAGTTTACAAAAATGACACATTTTAGTGTAAATTAAATTTATTGTTTAATTAAATCTTATGAGTAATATATTAATATTTTTTTTCAAAGAAATATTATTACTTGTATTTATTAAATAAATTATTATTTTTAGCATAATGATTTGTTACTACATTGAATTATATATATTATTAACATTGTTAATTTTAATGTTCAGAATTATAAATATTTTATACCAATTGTGATAATTGTTATTTTGGTATAATTTATAAAATTTTAAATATGTAATACAATATAAATATATATTTAATTTATAAATGTATATATATATATATGATTAGTTTCATTTATATAAAATTATTAATATTATGTTTTATAAAATTTAAGTATATGGTACATAAATACGTAATGCATAAATTATTTTTATAATTAATATTCCTTTCAAATAATATAAGAAACAATAATAATATGTAAATATTTAATAATTCATAATAAATAAATTTTATTTTTTTCAAATAAGTTTAATTAAAATTTGTTTTTAATAAAATTATTCATATTATGATTTATATATATATATAATATAAATGAGTTTAATAATAAAACTTTACCTTTTTTAAAAGTATTGGTAAAATAAATTAACTTTTGACTTTATAATCATAAAGTTAGATAATATAATACTAATTGATAAAATAATAAAAAAACAAATGAGAAGGGGGAAAGTCATGGGTGAATAGTGAATAGGGTTTTTGTTTTGGGGTGAAGTGTCGCACAAGCAAGGATCTGAGGCCGAAGAGGATGAGCCGCCAAGAGCTCGAGTTGTCGGGGGAGAGGCACGACCAAGGGTTGTGATCGGTAGGTGGCATGTTGTGCGTAGGAGTTCGAGTGCAACCGGAAGCCATGGCTGCGGCCGAGCCATGTTCGTCATGAGAGCCGAGCTCGAGGGAGATCAGACCAAGGCCCTATGCGTCGTGTGGTGTGGTCGAGGTCGTTGTGCATTCGAGGATGGAGATACAAACTCAGATCTCAGTTGTGAGATATGGTTTTGTCATCTCTTAATCCTAGGTATTATAGATTATTTAATTTTTTGGTCAAAATCGTATTTGTTATCCCTAGTTGACTTTTTCTCTTTGTCATGGTTGATTGTTCTTTTCAGTCTTCTGGTAGGCATGCATTGCAGTGTCTTGGTTGTCAATTTTTGAACAGTTATGCACTACATCCTTTCCTCTCATGTTTTTCGTTTTAGTTTCTGTCAAAATTGATGTACGGATCATTTTATTTATAACAATTGTGTGTCTGAATTTCCCTATCAGCAATAGTTCCCTAGCTTGCACAGTAAGCTTAACCATAGTTTCTAGAGGTTATAAGAAGCAGAGTCACTCTGCTCATTTTCTCGGGGGATTTTTATTCACTATTTGCACAAATGAATAAACATGGACAACTTTTGCGTCGAGTCTAGAGTTTTCCTCACCTCTGCTTTGTTCCAGGAGATCAAGTAAGGGTCTATTTTCAATTATCTCTATTTTTCAAACCTTTACTATATAATTCTGTATATGTAGATTTATATACTTAGATTTCAATCCCTCTTTTAAATGTTTCCAAAGAGTGTTTTATGATTTGATTTCATTAAGCAGAACTTATTTTTATATACCTTGTTATATACAGATTTATATATAAATATTTATATTTCAAAACCAAGCTAAATATTGATTATATTTTTTGGTTTTTGTTTTCTTTTATTTTTCATAATTTTATGAGGGTGAAAATATTATTTTAAGTTGTGTTTTTATTCTTATTATTCAAGTTATTTTATTTTAAATGGTTATACATATATATATATATATGTGTATATATATATTCATATTGATGAAGTGACGGTTATCATTTTACAATTTTAATTACAGTTTATCGTCATGTTTTTGAAAAAAGGCATGTAACATATCAACATGATTTATCGACATTATGGGCAGCGCGCTTTCATGTATACATGGCCATGTGTTTATGAAAATCATCGATGTTCATTGCGTTCAAAACAAACATATAATTTCAAGTTAAAAACTTATGGTTTATTTTCAAGTTCATCAACTACATAAGAATTGAGTGCCTCATTTATAATGTTTTATTTATAATTTCATGTGTGGAACCTCATTAACTATTATTTTAAATTAAATTGCACATATGTGAAACACGAGGATTCGAGAATGAATGATTAATTGCATGGGTATACCTTGCAAAGTACTGGGGTAGAAGTTTTGATTGTTACCAAACTTGCAGATGAGAAAAACAGAAGTATTTATTTAATTATACCATACTTATAAATACATGTGTATTTTAATGCAGTGACATGTTTTATCAAAAGATGAAAACTCTATTTAAATGTATATCTATTTAAAGCAAGCTTAAAAACATTTTTAGAAAACCCGACTCTCGAGTGTGGTAGACAGGAATGGATTGGGCATGGACCCATCATGTCCTGTGTAAAGACCCGTAAATTTCAAGGAAATTTTTTTCATAATTTTATTTGGAATTTTACAAGAACGCAGTTTCTGACGGCGCCTGGTTCCGAGGCCCGGTGTGCCCGGAATCATTTTCCGAAGTTTGGCTCGGGTACGTTCAGTGAACGGACGAGCGGGTTTTTCTAACATTTGAACCGGTGCCCGGAATCGAATTCTGAGGGCACCGATGAAATCGCAGTGCCGATATTCGCTTAGAAACGCCTCTTCCGGAGTTGCGTTTGCTCGGGTGTGGTTTTTAATTTTCGGGCTTAAGGTTAAGAAATAAAATAATTTTGCGACAACTTTATTTTATTTCACTTAAGACACTTGGAAGCCACTTGAAGCCACTTAAAGGCGGCCTGAACTGAGTTGAACTGGATAGGATGCTATCCAGAAATATCCTACCCCCCTTGGTAGGATATTTGTGAGGTGGGGCCCGCACGAGCCCCGCCGTTTCTTTCCGCTAAGAAACGCACCCGTGAAAACCCGTCTTAATGAAAGTCAACCGACGCGTTTTCTAAATTCTTAACAGACCATTTAATTGGGCGGTTTATTTTGTGAATTAAATGGGCTGTTTCTTTCGTGAATTAAATGGGTCGTTTCTTTCATTGAATTAATTCAACGAATTGATGGATCGTTTCTTAACCAGTTTTTCAAATTCGTTGGCGTAATAATAAAATAAGGCCAACGCTTAACCTCTGGTTATTTGCGCTTGAGAAGATTTGAGAGAACCCTCGTAACTTCTTCTCCCTCGTGAAGAATGCGAAGAACGCGAAGAACGCGAAGAACGCCGAACCCGGAAATCGACGACGCCTTCGCCCGAGACGTTCTTCCGATCTCCGATCTCCGATCACCGACCATTTGAGGTGAGTGATTTCGGATTTCCGCTCAAGGTTCTTTTCTTTGGGTTTAAACACAGATTTAAATACTAATAATTTAAATTTGTTGTTCTTGGTTCGTTGAGTTCGCCGACTCAACGCTGGTTTCCGCGACGACGCGACGCCTCCCCGCGGCGACGCGACGATCCCTCTCTTCCGCGACGATCTCTTCCGCGAAGAACGCCCGCGCACGACGATCGACGAGGTAGGGATTTATTTTGGAAAATTACCCCTTTTTAATTTTCCCGTGAACGTTCTTTGAAAATTAAAAAGTCGGTTTCAAATGAACAATTTTATTTTAATTAAAATTGTCGGTTCATGTGTTGAACGATTTCTCCCGGTTGTTTATCTCTAACGCGGAGGGTGCGGGCCAAACGAACACGGCCCGACGACCCTCCGCCGTTCTTCGTTTTGTGCGGATTTGACGGTCGATGACGGAACGTGCCGAAGCGGACGTTTGACGATCCCGCAGTAAAGAACGGATCCCGGGAGGAGCAACGGCACAAACGGGAAGGAAAACGGGCCACCGGAGCGACGCCGGCGGCCCGCGGAAGTTGCCGGCGGCGCGGGTCACCGGCGCGGCGGTGCCGGCGGCGGCCAACGGACCCGCGGCCGCGCGGGTCCGGTTCGTCCAGGCGGGACGCGGCAGAGCCGCGTCCGCGGTTCACCAGCGCGGCCCGCACGCGGGTCGTGGTTTCTTCTCAGGCCGCGGGTCGGCGCCCGCGGCTTCCACCCGCGCCGCTCGGCCGAGCCGAGCCGGCCGAGACGGACCGGCCTTGGCCGGGCCGGGCCGGGCCAACCGGGTCGGGACGACCCGGTTCGGGTCGACCCGGTTCAGGCCGACCCAGGGGGGGTCGGGCCGGGTCGGCCCGGGCCCGTACCCCCCATCTTCGGACGTTTTCGTTCAAATGCCCGTAACTTGAGCTTCGTACCTCCAAACGACTCTCCGTCAGCGGAAACGCGATCCTTGGATCGAGACGGTCGTTTCGGTATATCGCACTCAAGGTTTCGGAATACTTTAAGTCCGGCCGGGTTGGTTCGTACACGAGACCAACCGAGCCCTCGGAGCGGAAACGCTCATATCTTGAGCTACGGACGTCTGATTGACGTGCCGTCAGCTTTGTTGAATTCCTCTAAGTGAGACGGATCTTTTGGCATACTCCGCCCGAGGTTTGGACGCAGGTGGAGTACGGTCGGGTTGGTTTTGCCTTAAAAACCAACAGGGCCCTTGGGACGAAAATGCCAATATCTCTCAGACCGGGTGTCCGATTGACGCGCCGTCTGCGACGTTGAGTTCCTGTTGACGATACGGAACTTTTGGATACATCAACTTCGTACTTCGTGTCAGTTGATGTATCAGCCTCTCGGCTCGTGGAGCGGACCCTCCCGAACGAGCTTGCTCTGTGCGGGAACCCTAGTGCTGGCTGCGACTGCTACTTCGATAGCGACGACCGTGCAGAGATCCTCAGTGGACTGCGGCGACGACTGTGCAAGGATCCTCCGTGGACTCCGACGACGACCGTGCAGAGATCCTCAGGGGACTGCGGCGACGACTGTGCAGAGATCCTCAGCGGACTGCGACGACTACTGCACTCAGCGATCCTACGTGGATCAGTGCTACCGGTCCTGTGTGGGCCCGATCCTGTGTGGGTCCGATCCTGTGTGGGTCATCTCTCAGCGGTTCTGTGTGAGCCAACTCCTATAGGTCCTGCGTGGGCCCGATCCTGTGTGGTTCACTGCAAGGTTAGTACCTATCGATCCTTCGTGGGTCCGACGACTTAGATGGTTCAGTGATCATATTTATCGTCATCCGAAGAAGTATACCTGTGTGAGCTGAATCTTCTGTTTTACTTGATAAAGGTGGTGCGCTTGGTTGTAGCGGCAGACCCGCGATACTGGAGACGAGCGTACGGAGTACGGAGACCGTGTAGCCGGCTGAGACCTGAGGACTGCTCGACCGACTCGACTTGGAGTGAGTCGACTAGCCCAGTGGACGGAGCGCCCGGTATTTGGCGGCAGACCCACGGTGGACGGAGCGCCTGGTAGTTGGCAGCAGACCCGTGGTACTCGACTGGAGGAGTACCTCTGTAGGCTATTTGGGTGAGCGCCCGGTATTTGGAAGCAGACCCTCAGTGGACGGAGCGCCCGGTAGTTGGCAGCAGACCCGCGGTACTCGACAGGAGGAGTACCTCAGCAGTCTTAGGTTAGTGAGAAGTACCTCGGAGTCGTGACAGGACCACTGTACACTTCAGGGATGGGGCTCTTCAGCAACTACGTTTTTTATAATGAAAACCCTGGTTTGAGCTGAGTCAATGATCCTTGTGTTTCCTCTTGATTGAGATGGGTTATCTGATAATTTCGATATATGTATGGGCATATACCTATGAGAGTTATCTGTTGAGTTTTCCTGTGTGGATTACGTTTTCCTCTCCTTTGTGGATTGTGTTGATCTATCCTGTGTGGATTTACTGTTTACTCTCCTTTGTGGATTGTGTTGTTCTATCCTGCGTGGGTATGCGTTTTGCTTTCCTGTGTGGACTGGGTTGTGCTTGGGCTCGGACGTTGGAGCCGAACGGGAATTGAAGACTTAGGTATATGTATGGGCATATACCTAAGTCGTGTCAGATGTTACTTCGTGATTGTATCTTCCCTTTGTGGATTATCCTTTGTGGATTTCGGGAGACCTTCGGGGGTCTCGGGGTCCCTACTGAGTAGCTTATACTCACCCCTGCACGGGCTATGCCCGCACTTCATGGTGTTGGTTGCAGACGACGGACAGCGCTGATCGTGGAGGAGGCGTGCGGAGCAGGACAGTACCTGGAGGTGGACCACTGGGCGGGACGTACTCGGAGCGGTTAGGTGGACCCGAGGAGCAGTGGAGGCTATCTGTACCCACCCTTCAGGTGGGACTTCCAGAGGACGGCTCGGCGCTGCAGTTTTTCCTTTCAGTTGCTGTTTTTCCTTTCAGTTGTACTTTACTGTTGGGCTTGTATTTCCGGCCCCTTTTTACTTTCAGCACAGCTTGTACAGTTTTACTTAGTGTTTACTTTTCCGCTTGCTTACTCTGTGGTGCTTGTTTACTTTTCAAAGGCAATGCCTTCCCTTTCTGTTGGGATTTATGCCTTGGTGCTAGTCGCCAGCCCCTGGCCTATGGAAGGCGGGCTTGGGGTAGTCACGGCACGGGCCCCGAGGACGGGTCGTGACCAATTGGTATCAGAGGTGGTCGGTTCTACCGCAGACTCTGATCTTTCTTCTATGTGAAGCAATAGTGTTTAGCGTATTGAGTGTGGTTATCAGTCCAGGGAGTCCAGTGTTGGTGCGGCGGCCGACGTATCCATACACCAGGACCCTGACTTCTGATTTCCGACTTAATGCACGAAAACATTGATTGCATGTGTGTTTCAAGTTTTCTTTGTGATTACTTGTGTCAGCTCACGAGGTATACTGTTCTGACCATGGCATACTTGTTTCCTTTTCAGGATGGCACGATGATAGCAGCCAGCTAGGGTTCCTAGAGTAGGGCGCGACGACAGCCCACCGAGCGACGAGGCCTCGGTACAGGGCTCGTTGACAGCAGAGGCACCGGCGGTACCTTTACCCGCCGAGCCCCCGATGCTTCCAGCACTGGAAGCTGAAGACGCACGACGCCTCGGAGCTCTGCACGAGTTCCAGCGCCAGCGACCACCCAGGTTCCGTGGGGAGTCAGACCCCCAGGCAGCCGAGGACTGGCTGGAGGCGGTCGTCCGAGTTTTCAGGCTAGTGAGGACACCAGCAGACCTCATGGTGATCCTCGCGGCGAGCCTACTGCACGCAGCAGCCGGACGATGGTGGAGCCTGATGCTCCAGGTACACGATGAGGCCACCCTCATCTGGACGGACTTCGAGAGCCTCTTCCGCTCAGAGTTCGTCCCGGCCACCCTCCGAGCGGTGCGCATCCAGGAGCTTCTTCAGCTGCGGCAGGGCAGCTTGACGGTCGCTCAGTACGCGGCGAGATTCACCGACCTTTCTCGGTACTCGACAGACATGGTACGGGACCCCTTCTTTCGGGCCCGGACCTTCGAGAAAGGATTGAGACATGAGATCAGGGCATCGCTGATCTCTCTTAACATCCCGACCCAGGCAGGAGTGCTAGAGCGAGCCCTTCTGATCGAGAGCTTCCTGGCTGAGTCCACAGCGAGACCTGCCGCAGGGCGGCAGATAGCGGAGTCATCAGAAGCAGGTAGCCGACGGATGACTCAGGGTTCCAGGCAGACCAGACCTACCGGTGGCCGACTGCACGACTCAGGCTCAGTTGTGCGGGGGAGCCAGGGTGGAGTCAGAGCCAGGCGTGCCGAGAGTGGGCAGTGTTACTCCTGTGGCGGGATTGGTCACATGGCTCATGACTGTCTGACCCGCCATGCTGATGATCAACAGTTAAATGAATAACCACACAGGCAGAGGCAGAGGGTCGACCGTGGCGGTCCGTAGGGAGGAGGCGGACGAGGCAGAGGAGCTGGCCGAGCAGCAGGTGGTGGGTGACGCTTTGAGGCTCTGCCACCACCACCACTAGGAGGTCCGCCCCGACCACAGGGAGTAGGTGAACATGAGAGAGCCCAGCTTCAGGCAGCCGAGGCCTTCGATCATGGAGCTCTAGGAGCAGATGGACAGGAGCAGAACTAGTGGATACGTCCTTTGTACTTCTGGTTCCTTGTTGCTTTTGTGTAGCGTCTTGTATTATGAGCTGCAATAATAAAAGACGCATACCTTTGTGATATTTTCGTTCCTGTCCTCTTTCGTGATGTTACTAAGAGGTTCCAGTTTTGGCTGTTGACTTGACCCTCACTTGTGAGACATCTACTGGAGGAGACCAGTTACCACACACTGATGCCGACAGTGTGACTCAACCCTTGGAGGCGAGAGTAACGGTTGGATCTCTTAGTAGTATCGTCGAGGCCTTACGACGGCATCCTTGCTATGGATTAGTATCATCCATGTTGGGATTGACTGTTTTAGGCAAAGAATGTGGTTCATCCAGGGGATGAGACCAGGTTTCTCTTATCGGCAAAGAAGAAATCTTGCAGCTCTCGTGGGACCAAGAGATGGTCCAGGCCACGTCAGAGAAGGTCCAGGTCATCCAGGAGCGGATGAGGATAGCACAGAGCCGGCAGAAGTCATATGCTGACAGGAGGCGGAGGCCACTAGAGTTCGAGGATGGCGACCATGTCTTCTTGCGGGTCTCACCTCGACGTGGTTTGAGGAGATTTGGCCGAGACAGCAAGTTGTCTCCACGCTTCATCGGACCCTTCTAGGTCCTCAGCAGGGTTGGCGAGGTGGCTTATCGCCTGGCTCTGCCACCTCAGTTGCACCGGGTGCACGACGTCTTCCACGTATCCCAGCTGAGGAGATACGTGCACGACCCGACACACATCATTGACTATGGGGAGCTAGACGTGGATGATGGGGCGACTTTTGCGGAGGTCCCAGTGGAGATAGAGGATCGACAGGTGCGGGTCCTACGTGGGTGATCGATTCCTCTTGTGCGTATCAGATGGCAGCACGGGAACCTCCAGGAGAGCACTTGGGAGCGGGAGGCTCAGATGCGTGCTCAGTACCCACATTTGTTTCCCTAGTTTTTGATGTATCTTTACGAGGACGTAACGTCCTGAGGTGGGAGTAATGTAAATACCCGTAAATTTCAAGGAAATTTTTTTCTTAATTTTCTTTGGAATTTTACAAGAACGCAGTTTCTGACGGCGGCTGATTCCGAGGCCCGGTGTGCCCGGAATCATTTTCCGAAGTTTGGCTCGGGTACGTTCAGTGAACGGACGAGCGGGTTTTTCTAACTTTTGAACCGGTGCCCGGAATCGAATTCTGAGGGCACCGATGAAATCGCAGCGCCGATATTCGCTTAGAAACGCCTCTTCCGGAGTTGCGTTTGCTCGGGTGTGGTTTTTAATTTTTGGGCTTAAGGTTAAGAAATAAAATAATTTTGCGACAACTTTGTTTTATTTCACTTAAGCCACTTGGAAGCCACTTGAAGCCACTTAAAGGCGGCTTGAACTGAGTTGAAATGGATAGGATGCTATCCAGAAATATCCTACCCCCCTTGGTAGGATATTTGTGAGGTGGGGCCCGCACGAGCCCCGCCGTTTCTTTCCGCTAAGAAACGCACCCGTGAAAACTCGTCTTAATGAAAGTCAACCGACGCGTTTTCTAAATTCTTAACAGACCATTTAATTGGGCGGTTTATTTCGTGAATTAAATGGGCTGTTTCTTTCGTGAATTAAATGGGTCGTTTCTTTCGTTGAATTAATTCAACGAATTGATGGATCGTTTCTTAACCAGTTTTTCAAATTCGTTGGCGTAATAATAAAATAAGGCCAACGCTTAACCTCTGGTTATTTGCGCTTGAGAAGATTTGAGAGAACCCTCGTAACTTCTTCTCCCTCGCGAAGAACGCAAAGAACGCGAAGAACGCGAAGAACGCCGAACCCGGAAATCGACGACGCCTTCGCCCGAGACGTTCTTCCGATCTCCGATCTCCGATCTCCGATCACCGACCATTTGAGGTGAGTGATTTCGGATTTCCGCTCAAGGTTCTTTTCTTTGGGTTTAAACACAGATTTAAATACTAATAATTTAAATATGTTGTTCTTGGTTCGTTGAGTTCGCCGACTCAACGCTGGTTTCCGCGACGACGCGACGCCTCCCCGCGGCGACGCGACGATCCCTCTCTTCCGCGACGATCTCTTCCGCGAAGAACGCCCGCGCACGACGATCGACGAGGTAGGGATTTATTTTGGAAAATTACCCCTTTTTAATTTTCCCGTGAACGTTCTTTGAAAATTAAAAAGTCGGTTTCAAATGAACAATTTTATTTTAATTAAAATTGTCGGTTCATGTGTTGAACGATTTCTCCCGGTTGTTTATCTCTAACGCGGAGGGTGCGGGCCAAATGAACACGGCTCGACGACCCTCCGCCGTTCTTCGTTTTGTGCGGATTTGACGGTCGACGACGGAACGTGCCGCAGCGGACGTTTGATGATCCCGCAGTAAAGAACGGATCCCGGGAGGAGCAACGGTGCAAACGGGAAGGAAAACGGGCCACCGGAGCGACGCCGGCGGCCCAAGGAAGTTGCCGGCGGCGCGGGTCACCGGCGCGGCGGCGTCGGCGGGCGGAGGCGGCGGCGCCCCAGCGCGCCGCCGGACGAGTCCGCCGCGGCTAAAGCCGCGGCGGCGGCGGCCAACGGACCCGCGGCCGCGCGGGTCCGGTTCGTCCAGGCTGGACGCGGCAGAGCCGCGTCCGCGGTTCACCAGCGCGGCCCGCACGCGGGCCGCGGTTTCTTCTCAGGCCGCGGGTCGGCGCCCGCGGCTTCCACCCGCGCCGCTCGGCCGAGCCGGACCGGCCTTGGCCGGGCCAACCGGGTCCTACCCGGGTCGGTCCGACCCGGTTCGAGTCGACCCGGTTCAGGCCGACCCAGGGGGGGTCGGGCCGGGTCGGCCCGGGCCCGTACCCCCCATCTTCGGACGTTTTCGTTCAAACGCCCGTAACTTGAGATTAGTGCCTCCAAACGACTCGCCGTCAGCGGCAACGCGATCCTTGGATCGAGACGGTCGTTTCGGTATATCGCACTCAAGGTTTCGGAATACTTTAAGTCCGGCTGGGTTGGTTCGTACACGAGACCAACCGGGCCCTCGGAGCGGAAACGCTCATATCTTGAGCTACGGACGTCTGATTGACGTGCCGTCAGCTTTGTTGAATTCCTCTAAGTGAGACGGATCTTTTGGCATACTCCGCTCGAGGTTTGGACGCAGGTGGAGTACGGTCGGGTTGGTTTTGCCTTAAAAACCAACCGGGCCCTTGGGACGAAAATGCCAATATCTCTCAGACCGGGCGTCCGATTGACGCGCCGTCTGCGACGTTGAGTTCCTGTTGACGATACGGAACTTTTGGATACATCAACTTCGGACTTCGTGTCAGTTGATGTATCAGCCTCTCGGCTCGTGGAGCGGACCCTCCCGAACGAGCTTGCTCTGTGCGGGAACCCTAGTGCTGGCTGCGACTGCTACTTCGACAGCGACGACCGTGCAGAGATCCTCAGTGGACTGCGGCGACGACTGTGCAGAGATCCTCCGTGGACTCCGATGACGACCGTGCAGAGATCCTCAGTGGACTGCGGCGACGACTGTGCAGAGATCCTCAGCGGACTGCGACGACTACTGCACTCAGCGATCCTACGTGGATCAGTGCTACCGGTCCTGTGTGGGCCCAATCCTGTGTGGGTCCGATCCTATGTGGGTCATCTCTCAGCGGTTCTGTGTGAGCCAACTCCTACAGGTCCTGCGTGGGCCCGATCCTGTGTGGGTCACTGCAAGGTTAGTACCTATTGATCCTTCGTGGGTCCGACGACTTAGATGGTTCAGTGATCATCTTTATCGTCATCCGAATAAGTATACCTGTGTGAGCTGAATCTTCTGTTTTACTCGATAAAGGTGGTGCGCTTGGTTGTAGCGGCAGACCCGCGATACTGGAGACGAGCGTACGGAGTACGGAGACCGTGTAGCCGGCTGAGACCTGAAGACTGCTCGACCGACTCGACTTGGAGTGAGTCGACTAGCCCAGTGGACGGAGCGCCCGGTATTTGGCGGCAGACCCACGGCGGACGGAGCGCCTGGTAGTTGGCAGCAGACCCGCGGTACTCGACTGGAGGAGTACCTCTGTAGGCTATTTGGGTGAGCGCCCAGTATTTGGCAGCAGACCCTCAGCAGACGGAGCGCCCGGTAGTTGGCAGCAGACCCGCGATACTCGACAGGAGGAGTACCTCAGCAGTCTTAGGTTAGTGAGAAGTACCTCGGAGTCGTGACAGGACCACTGTACACTTCAGGGATGGGGCTCTTCAGCAGCTACGTTTTTTATAATGAAAACCCTGGTTTGAGATGAGTCAATGATCCTTGTGTTTCCTCTTGATTGAGATGGGTTATCTGATAATTTCGATATATGTATGGGCATATACCTATGAGAGTTATCTGTTGAGTTTTCCTGTGTGGATTACGTTTTCCTCTCCTTTGTGGATTGTGTTGAGCTATCCTGTGTGGATTTACTGTTTACTCTCCTTTGTGGATTGTGTTGTTCTATCCTGCGTGGATATGCGTTTTGCTTTCCTGTGTGGACTGGGTTGTGCTTGGGCTCGGACGTTGGAGCCGAACGGGAATTGAAGACTTAGGTATATGTATGGGAATATACCTAAGCCGTGTCAGATGTTACTTCGTGATTGTATCTTCCCTTTGTGGATTATCCTTTGTGGATTTCGGGAGACCTTTGGGGGTCTCGGGGTCCCTACTGAGTAGCTTATACTCACCCCTGCACGGGCTATGCCCGCAATTCATGGTGTTGGTTGCAGACGACGGACAGTGCTGATCGTGGAGGAGGCGTGCGGAGCAGGACAGTACCTGGAGGTGGAGCACTGGGCGGGACGTACTCGGAGCGGTTAGGTGGACCCGAGGAGCAGTGGAGGCTATCTGTACCCACCCTTCAGGTGGGACTTCCAGAGGACGGCTCGGCGCTGCAGTTTTTCCTTTCAGTTGTTGTTTTTCCTTTCAGTTGTACTTTACTGTTGGGCTTGTATTTCCGGCCCCTTTTTACTTTTAGCACAGCTTGTACAGTTTTACTTAGTGTTTACTTTTCCGCTTTCTTACTCTGTGGTGCTTGTTTACTTTTCAAAGGCAATGCCTTCCCTTTTTGTTGGGATTTACGCCTTGGTGCTAGTCGCCAGCCCCTGGCCTATGGAAGGCGGGCTTGGGGTAGTCACGGCACGGGCCCCGAGGACGGGTCGTGACATCCTGCAATTACTCAAGTAGTCTCAGAATTAAATGTTTTGTTTTTATAAGCTTGCCTAATGTTTTTGAGAAAAAAAATGGAGTATATTTGAGCAATTTTGAATGTAATTATTTACTAAAAATTTAACTAGTATTTTTATACCGTAAGTAATTTCAAATCATATTTTAAAAATGGTATTTCTAAATGTTTTGGCATTTTTTAAGAAATGCTTATAAATATTTATCAAAGGTTTTTAAACCCCTTACTGAGCATATTTTGTGGTCACACCAAGTTTTCAAAATGTTTTTCATAGGTTTCCTTGAGATCCAGTGTTGGTCATCATTGTTGTTGCACGAGGAAGCAGTGGTGATCTTTTATTTTGTTTAATTTTTCGCTCTATCTCTGATGTTTTTTGTAAGCATGTATCTATTTTCCAGAACCTATACCAGAATAAGGTCCTCTTGTATGTCATGTCTACGGATGGGTCCTTACACTTTTGGACCACCATCCTCCAACTATGGGAGGATGGTCAACATAATACTAATGAGATTATTTGAACCACCACACCAAATAGATTCCTCATCAAATAATGAATCATAATGTGTCTTTATAAACATCATCAAAATATCTGAACCACTCTTAGATGGAAATGATATTTAGTAACTAGATTTACAAATCTATTACTAGGGATAATGTCACCAAGGATCCAGATGTTGAGGAAGATGAGGTCAAAATAGCCCTCAAAATTATTTCATAATTTATATCTTGGATATATATGTCATAAATACCTAAATAAGTATACTATAGTGAGACAAATAGGAACATCAATTTGATCCTAAAACATCTAGGTCTCACTGGGACCTAGTCACACTAGAGGACTGACTCCCATATAGAATTTTTTTTTCCAACACTGAGATGTGCGAAGGACAGCATAACCTAAACCCTCAACAAAAAAAATGTTTCCCAATATTTAAGTTAGGGGGAGGAGTTTTCAACATAGTAATCTTCGACCCCAATATCATAAGCCAAGGAACAACTACATTAAATGAATCATAAATGATTAGTCCAAAAGTAAAGTATATTTAAATATATTTTCTTCTTCTATACAAGATCTCAATCATAAAGGAACTAAATATATCCACATAACCCAAGGATTCCCTCATAAAATATATATTAATCGATAATGAGTATGAAGTAGAAGTTTATATAGCTGAGACATATCATAGGGATACTGGTTCTACCTAATGTCACGTGGACATTTATATTACAGAACAACACTATGAAGATACTGTAAATGGTAATATCATACTTTGGTATATATATAGAAATATATAATACATTGAATTCCAACAAACATTTATTAATAATGGTTCCATGATCAACCACATTCATTTCACAACCCTTTGATATTTGGGTTATAGTGAATATGAATTGTCTCCTCCCTTACCATCTAGGGAAATGATAAGAGTGACTAGGATCCTATTTGAAGTCTCATGACTAAAACCCAATTTAGATATATTATTATGATCTCCAAATTCATGGTGGTTTTCTAAGATGAATCCATTAATTCTCTAATTGGGAATTCACATCTTAATATGCATATATTTTCCCCCTCTTTTTATTTTCATTTCACAAAGAACACTCTTAGTAGATAATTTGGTGTACTAAATGGTGAAAAATAATTTTTATGTTATATTAGTACCAATTTATAGATGAATGGTTTTGTAAAAGGGAGAGAAATAATTTGATGATATAAAAAACTATCTGGATAGATTCCTATAATGGTTAGACAGATGACCCTAGTTTCCTATGGAGTGAACTCAAAGAATACTATGTGTCTACCATTAATCAAATTAAAGAAACAACACACGATCTGGGTAATAATCAAATAATTCAATTGAAATTGGACAATAATAAAAATAATGAAATCAATTTACTTCCATATATTTGTTAGGAGAACAATCCCAATGGGAAATCACTACTAATGAAAGAATGATGTATAATCTATGAGAATCAACATTGACCCTAACCATCTTTACCATCATGTGAGTCTAATAGAGATTAATTCTAGTCAAAATAATAAATAAACATAGAACAAGTGTATAAGAATCCTTGGAAAAGAATGAATGAATGGGTTTTAGGAACATTTTCATTTGATTATATGATGTCGGTTTCATTATAAAATTATTATTATTCTGAATAGAAATGTGATCCCAACAAGAATGGTAATTCCCACATATCATCTTCAGTATATAAAGACATCCCTATCTCATTTTCTAGGTACCAAAATACCCTTTACCATTTTTTTAAAAATAGAATTATATATGAAGAAGATGAAAATAACTTATACATGATCCCCTAGTTTTTGAGAAGGGTGTTTCCACCACCATTTCTAAAACCATACATATTAATTTATGATGAGAGGAAGGTCAGTGGCCTATGATTTTCAGTTCCACCATGGTACTTGAAGAAAATGAGACCTATATGTCATTCTTGGGAAAATATTGAGATGTATATTCATGTGAATATATAAAAAAAATTTGGTTGGATCTGGATTTGGTGACCCATCATTTGGGTTTCTCAGTAACCACTATGGCTATAAATAGGTAGTTCAATGAATGCATCTGACCCACATTTCCATGTTAGAATACAATTATGAAAATATAATCATATATAAAATCATTTGGAAAGATAAATACCGAAAATATCACATGAAAATCATATATATAATGATAAAGAACAATAAAATTTGAGAATGTATCGTATTTAAAGATCTCCAATAGATCTTTTTTAAGGATGATTTCCCAGTCTAAATCACAATTTCATTAACCAATGAAATATCCATATTCCAATACCTATTCTAAAATGATGGATATTTTTTATATAAAAAATTTGAATAGACCCATACGATGAGGAGGATACTACCTTCAGATCACCCCAAGGGGTATTTTTCTATCAAGTGCTAAATTTCTTCTTGAAGAACATTAGAACCACATATCAATATTCAATTCACCATATAATTCAACCCAGACTAGGTAAGATAGTTTAATGTTATGTGTAAAAGTTAGTGTTAAAGTCTTTACTTTCCTCTGATCAACTATGTGATCTCAGGAATGTTTTTAACAGATTAATGTAACACAACTTGGAGATGAACCCCATGAAATTTAATCTTAGGGTAGCATTGGAAACATTTATTTGCTTCATGTTATTCCATCAAGTTATTCAAGTTGATCTTGAGAATACCAAAAAATAGTAAATATTCCTCATCCTTTAAACATTAACAAGATAAGGGGAATCCAAGGATGACTTGTCTATATCAGATGATCCATAGCCAATATCACCATAAAATGTCTTCTATTATCAAAATTAATAAAGAAAGGGGTCACCTATCAATGAGAGGAATATTTTCAATGATCCTATAATGATCTTTCTCTATATCTTTCTAACATACTCGTTTAACATTGCTTACGTATGGAATGATTCTCATTTCTTATTAGTCTACCCTAAACTGACCATTCAGTGCACTCATTTTTCAGAAGTACAATGTGTGAAAGGAGAAAAACTTATACTATCTAAAAAATAATGTCTGATGAAACATAATGATACTATTTTATTGAAAGGATCAATCATTCATTAATTCTTATAGTAAAAAAGTAGATTCACTTACTAAAAACCCATGAGGTCCACCCTGTCACTAATGTTTACCTGTATAATTTTACCCTTATTCATTCTATGTTATCTAGGGATTTGGCATTGTGGGTGGTTATTTAAAAACAAGTTAACTTCTAGTTCATGTATTAGAAATCAATCAATGGGAAAGCATTAGTGTATTTCCTTGTAGGGAATCCCATTATAGATAATTAAACATTGAACAAAGAACTCCTAGATGATGAAGTATTTTCCCTCCATGATGCTTCTAAAGCATTTGAGAAACATTTTGATGGTTCCTATAAAATCATAATAGAGTAATATATATATAAAAAAAGAACAACTGGGTTGGACTTGGAATTTTTTTCATATCCCAGAAAATGGAAGTACATCCATATTCATTTTTACTGCATTAAGTATTCACTAAAAAAGATAAATTATACCATGATATTATATCAAATCAATAATTATCCCTATAGATTATTAGGCCTCGATTAATCATCAAGGGTGAATCATTATTTGTAATCAAGTATATAAAAGGTTAATATTCCATTAAAATGAATAACTTATACCCTTCCATGATTTATATGAGGTTTTAGGGCCAAATTCCCCTTATATACAATATTTCCTCACATACTAAATTAAAAACCCCCAAGATTATGTATTGGATAATGTAGCCACAACCCTAGAAAAACTGAACTAGGATGAAATATTTATTTTCATCATGTAATTATAGCTATTCCCAGTACTTTTCTGTAATGACATAAAACATATCAATTATTTTAATACCTCCCCTAACCAAGGATCTCCCATATCCTCATCGACTGAGGCTGTATTTGGATTGATCCCCCCCCCCCCAAATGGACTTCCTCTAAAACCGAATTCTCCCACTAGATCAAGACAATAATGAAAATATCCAATTATATGTATTAAACATAATCCTTTATGATGACCAAAATTCTCTAAAACTTCCTCTATATATGAGGCTTTAATATATCCCACCTTTTTTATATTAACGGAGGATAGACCCTATCCTTTTATATGAAGTTCACAAATAAACCTACATCCCTCACCATTTACGATATAATATCATAGATAAAATTAAGACACCGTGATACTTCTATCCATCAATGATCCAATACTACATGGAGTTCAATAATAAGTGTCATACATTTTAGATAAATTATAGTTTTATCAATCAACCCCCAAAGCTACTACACACTTCCAAATACTCTTGGTAATTATTTATATGGGGAATATATGTTATGAGGAAATATCCCCCAGTTGTAGAAATGTTGTTAAAGTGCATCTTTATAACCTCCAAATTTTTCTTTATGGTAGTTGAGGATATATCCCTCCAGGAAGTTGGCATGAAGGCTATCATTAATGTCGTGATGACCAATAATGTCATGTGATTTTGTGTTCCTCAAAAAATATATATATAATATAGAAAAAATTATTATCTTTTAAATTTAAATGATGGTATTAGTAGTATAAAATCCTTTCTAACCATTAATCCCACTATCACACAGTAAAAAAATGAAAATAGATGATTAAAAAAACTCAATCAAATTTCATTTATAATATGGAGGAATTGAATAAAATTTCATGTCTTAAAAAATTCAATGTTCTATGAAAGATTATCATAACTCAATCGGTAGTGCCACATAGGAAAACCATATTAATTTGTATACAAGATAGATATAACATTTCATATAGGGGTTCAATATCCGTAACATTATATTTCTATATTTAATAAGTTTTGTAAATATTAGTTGTCTCAAAAATGACTAGATGAGTTGGAAATAATGGATAAGAAAATTTTATTCACACTGCAAAGCCATAAATTTCATTAGAATAGAGTCATACAAGAAATCAATAAAATGTTTAACACAACTTATTCATCAAATTAGAATTCGTTATATCTTTTGTAACTCCTATAATATCGAGGATGAAGCCTATAAAGCATTATCTGGTATGTGAAAGGAATTACACCACATATATGGTCTACTCTAATAGAGTTTACTCTTGTATC
This sequence comes from Viscum album, assembly GCA_963277665.1. NCBI lineage: Eukaryota > Viridiplantae > Streptophyta > Magnoliopsida > Santalales > Viscaceae > Viscum > Viscum album. The sequence goes on from OY728134.1 coordinate 1,074,761,496, forward strand.
ATAGTTAATAGGGAGCATTTCATGCCAACAAGACATGTTAGGATTCTCAAGAAGTACTTTATATAACCTTAAATCTTGTTCACATCATCCTCACTATAATATGTTTAACTAAATAGTTAAGGTTCTATCCATATGAATTAAAACATCAAATAATTGGTACTCATCACATGATGTTTAACTACAAAACATCTGTGTCCTTATAATATGATGTAGAACTACACAACATGAGGTCCAATATACATGGTTATTCAAACTATTTGGGATGTTCTATTTGTGAGACCCATTCGTCTTAGATGGGATTCAAATATATGTACGAGTGCTTAGTTTATGTTTTAATTATATATTTATCAATCTATATTGAGATGAAAATAGCTCGATATATGAGAATTACATATAGATTGAATATTTTTATTATGGGATAATTAGTGACGTACAGACTATTGGACACATCCCAAAGTTCAATCCTATTTATACCCTACATTATATTTTTGATCATAACATTATTTATTTTCATTTGGTGTTTTATACTTTCTTGATAGCAAGACAAGGTTATATTACATTATGCATGAGCTAGATTAGCACAAAGCCTCCTACCTAAAGTCCCTCCCCCTACTATGAAAAACGAAATGAGATTCATATTCTTATCCCATGACATTAAAATTCGTTACAAATTGTCTATCCAAAATGACCCTAAACATAATAGGGAGGCCTATACCATGATACAAATATTCCTTATTTATAAAATATATCTACATAGGAATAACCATGGATATGGTTCATTTTCCATGAACCAATGTTGAGAAACAATTTCCTCCACTTATGATCCAAATATTTTGGTCCCCTCATCCACATTAGATCTCTTAATGATCAAAAATTTGGATATAATAAAATCTAATTTACTAGATTTATGAATAGAAATTATATTGAACACCAATCCTCATCACATGAAGTTAAACTAAATGGAATATGGTCCACCCTAAAAGAACAAAAAATACATTGAAGTGAAATATACCTTACAACCAAAATCAGTGTCCACGACCCCCTTTTAGGGATTCGATAAATGTAGTGGTCCTATTTTTATTCATTGGGGTATTCAATGGTTATGTTAATATTTTCCAACCATATTATAATGGTTTACCAAAAATATTACCAAATCCACTCCTTTACCCATCACAATGTCTGACAGCTCACCAGTCTTGTCATGTTTCCCTCAATGTCCCCTAAACAATATACTTATTAAAACTATATGTGGATCTATTATTTTTTATCATACAATATATTTTAAAAATGGATCAATTATACCATTACCAACTACAAGTTCTAATCAAAACCCCCAATATTTATTATGGTCTAACCCTTTACTTAGTCACTTGGAACTAATAAAAGGACATGTCATTTTTAAAATGAGATAGATCTAAGAAAAATACTCAATATAAAATCCCAAATTGTTGGAAACTAAAATAAAAATAATCTGAGTCCTTGTGAAATGATTCTAAATAACATGGAATATAGTCCACCTGATATAGAATTAATTTGTTATATTGGTCAATCTCATACAAAATTAAACTAATCTTGTAGACTTATCCTATGTGACCTGAATTTGTGAAATATACAATTTTATTGTATCTTAATGAACATAATAAAAAAATCCCCCAATACGCAAGATATCTCTCTATTTCAGAGATCCTTCTCTTATGAAATTTTATAACTACAATTATATTTGTCTACCATGGTTTCATGGGTTACCTCACCCATCAGAATAATAATGAAATCAAATTTATTAGAACTATATGTATCTTGGTTCTTATAATCACAAGATAAATAGTGAATCTTGGTCTCTACATAATAGGCATAGTAGTTACATCCATTTCTATGTTTTAATCTATAATAGTGTTGCGGGATTGCATAATTAATGTCATGTTTCCATATATCATTGTCCAGGGAACCCATACATTACACCCTTATTCTCTTGAACATGATCTAAACCTGTATATAGACATTTTATGTCCATAAACTGTTGGTATATTGATTACTATTCCCACTATAAATGTAGTGATTCATGGATATATTATCATGGGGCCTACTAGAGGTTCCAATTAAATCCCGATCTAGTTTTGATGTTTAAACTCTCTTATTCTCATTGTATTTCCATTAATGGGACTATAAATGAGAAAAACCCATCTAATTGTTTTACAAAATATAATATTGCAACAATATCCCTATATAGTGGTCTTTATATTTCAGCCATAATATTCCTAACACCTATGTTAACTACACATAACATTAAATTTATTAGAATTATCCTTATCATATGTCCCTAAACTACATTACATCAAAATCCTTGTCAAATGATATAAACTAAATAGTCTATGGTCGATACTAAATAAACATAAATTTCTTATAGTGGTATGTCAAATATTCCCCAACCTCTTTGCATGAAAACAAAATCTATGGAAGGGTATCTAGAACATGATATCTATCTATAACCCATTCTAGGATAAAGATACATGCTTATAATAACTATATACATACACTTTGGATTCCCATGTTTTTATTAGTATCATGCTTAAGAAATTTACTAAAACATTGTATGTTGAATACTAGATCTTGTATTCAGGGTGAAAGTCAATGATTTTGGTCAGTTCATGTAGGTATTTTTAATTCCTATGACTATATACATGTTTATAAATTTACAACATGAGATCATAAGAAACAAAAACAATAAATATTTAAATTGGTTCTACATATACCAAGTTCAATTCCATGAGAAGGATGAATTATAAACCATCATATCTATATTAGATAATTTTTGAATCAAACCATGTGGGTTTAAATTGGGAACTAACATCTATTTATTGACTTAATAAAAAGTAACAATTTATTTAAACAAGGGTTGGGAATCAATTTCTATGTATGTTCATAAACAAATATCACTTTTTTCCATTATGGATTGGTTTAATTGGGCTCTATAACACCCTGATTTTTTATGAATTATTTTTTCATACAAAATAAATTTCTTTGAATTCTTTCATTATATAAAGCATCAAGTTAATCTTTTATTACACGCAACACCGGGTAAGATTTTTTTAATAATGACACTGAGTTTTAATAAAAACCTGATATATTAATAATATAGTTATTTAAAAATGATGGTTAATAAATAGATATTAAACATAGTTATATGAATAGTAATAAACATTTTCTAAATATTAATTATAATGGTTTTAGATACTGCAATCATATTCATAAAAAAGTATTTATCTCTCAATAAAGTATTTGTATGTTTTAAAAATACTATTTTCTCAAAAAAATGTTGTTATTTCACTTAGTGAAAATTAATATAATTAAATTTTCAGTCATTAATTTGGTAAAATAAAATTAATTTTATAAATTATTATGTCAATATTAATTTATGTTTTTTTCAATTTGTTTTTTGAAAAGTTTCATTTTTTGATCAGTAATGAAAAATATTGAATTTTAATATAAAAATGTCTTTTAATTTAAATTATTTTTAATGTTAAACATTATTTTAAATTGCTTGAAAGTAAAAATAGTTTAAATATAAATAAATTAATCAAATTTATGTTAATTTAATCAATTTAATATTAAATTTTGATATAAAAATATTGTAAACTTTTGAACGCTTTCTTCTTTAAAAACCATCTTTCTCGTCACCTCTATGAGATTAATTTTGAAATATATTTTACCACTTATATGAATGGAATTTGGAAAAATTAATTCCATATTTAGAATAATAATATTTTATATTATATAATAACTTCAACTTATCTTTTTACGAAATAGAATTGTAAAAAGCGAAAAAAATATTTACCTTGGTTAAGGTAAAAACGGGTTTACCTGGGGTTTAAACTAAAATTATAAACATTAAAAATAACCCAGAAATTTTAAAACACTAATTTTATATCTATAATTAGACATTATATCTTATTTTAACTATAATAATGTATTTTGAAGCATTTTTTCATGATAAAAACGTGGTTACACATTTTTATTTTTAAACAATTACAAGTCTTCCACCCACCTCTCTGATAAAAGGACACCACCTCTCTTCTCTTCGTAAAACCATAAAACCCATTTTGTATGCCAATAACAACCAAATTGACTAACCAAATTCCATCATAACAAAATAGAATCCTTATTTTGAATTTAAATTCAATCTTGAAATTCTATTTATACAATCCTAATGAGGATACCCAAAGAAGAGATACTATTCATCATCGAGCATTTTTGTTGTATTTATTTCTAAACCTCATTGAATTATTATTAAAAAATTATGATATTATAAAATCATTATAATAAATAAAAAAAATATTTTATTATGTAAATCCCATTATCAAAAACCATCTACACTTGTATCAGATGGGTTACAAAATCATTATTTGTGTGTACGGAAGACTACAGCCTCAAGAAAAGATGTCATTGATTCTTCCATTACCACCTCTAATAGTTCATTATGATGATGGATATAAATTATATATATTGTATTTATAATATATATATACATATGGAGTCATTATATCATATTTATATTTTTAATTTCAATTCTGAAGAGGATACGATAATATTATTTGTGTGTAAAGCGGACTACTGCCACATGAAACGATGTGATTATTTTTCACAAATGCATTACATGGGAGATAATAATGATAAAGTTATTGAATATTTGTGATATTAATTAAATAATTAATATATTCATGAAATATTTATCATTCTATAAAGATAATATATCATTTATTTCTTATATTTTCACTCATTTAAAGATGATAACATCATTCTTGTACATGTGGAATACCACCTTCATGATGTGATGTGACACTATTTGCATCACCAAACCCCATGTGTGATTTGTATAAGTATATTTAAGGAAATAATATTTTATTTATTATATTATTACAATTCTACAAAGATAATATATTACTTACCTTCATTCCATAATGATTGTTGATAAAATGGAAACAACTTTCATGAGTACGTACGACCCACCGTCTCTATGAATGGTGTATTTCAGTATCTATCTTTATCTTTTAAATATTACTATAAATAAATATATATTGAATATATGTGATATTTATATCATTTTTAACATTATGGAGATAATTTAACCATTATCAATGTAACATGACTAAAAATAAAAAATCAAAACATATATGAAAAATAAAGTAGTTATTACTTGGTATGTGACAATAACAAGAATTTATTAATAAAAATATAATAAAATTTCATAATTAAATAATATATAGAGTTATATATATATTAATGGTTCTAAAAAAATTATAATAAACTTATTTTAATTATAAATGTTGTTTGAACATGTTGGAAGGAAGTAGAGACTTAAGGTATGGGATTTTAATCTCACTTTTTTACTTCTTTGAGACAGATGCCATATTAAAAACCTATTTATTTTATGTGGTTTATATATTTACCATGAATTTATCATATAATTATTATCCGGAATATTATTTGTGATTAAATATTCATTTTAGGATCTCTCCTTTAGGGGATTTATTGTTCAAAATTTAACAAATCGGTAACATATTGTTGTCTCAATTTTTCTTCTTTGAGACTTATGTTATGTTTTGCACATATCCTCTTTCATGAGCAATATATACATACCCTTTGACATGTAATATCTTGAATTTTTTTATTCTCATTATATATTATGTTTCACTTAATTATTTTTATTCAAGTTGTTTATATTTTAATATTTCCAAAGTTATAAAGATTTTATATTACAATCTCATCATTTTTCTAGATTGTTTATGATTATGTGTCCGATGATAAAATAATAAAATATAGCTCTCTTGAAACTCATGAATTTTATTATCCTCTACTTATGTAATTATAATACGTTTTTTCCCATCATTTTCCACTCCTTATGTACTTAATAGTTCTAAAAAATGTTTTATGAAGAATTGTATTTATCTCTCTCTTTGGCCGAAAATCCATTTACATCTAAAACCATGTTTTCTAAAAACAATTTCAAAATAGTTTTAATATTATCCATTTATTTTTAAATTATATTTTTGACCATTTTATAATTTTTATAAAGTGTATTAAAAATTAAACATCATTCTGTTTTCATAAAACCTTTCGGTTTTGTTTTTACCGAAAATGTGAAAATAATATTTGTATTTTTACCATACACAACACGAACATTATTACACACTATCATGAACACTCAATAATTTCAATATTCCCTTATAAGTTTTTAAATTTTTTTTTTGATAAATATTTGGTAATTTGTTTTAATTTTTAATAAATTATTTCAAATTAATATATATTTTGAAAATGTTTTATTTTTTAAAAAGTTTTCTTCAATAAAGAAATGATATTTTTTTGATAAAAGACGGATTCATTAATTTCAAAGATCAGCAGACGTACAAATGCGAAACCATGTAGGGAAGTGGTACAGCCAAAGATGGTTGCCATTAAAGGGGCAAGAGGCCACCAGCTGATGGGAAGCATTGTTTCCTTCCCTTTTCGTAAAAGAGAAGGTGCAGCTTGAAAAGCCTTGATAGAGAGGGAGGATTCTCCTGATGAGGGAGCTAAATGACTGGTTTCTGCCATCATTATGGTTGATAGCATTCATTATGATGAGGTAGTTGGATTCAAGGATGATTTTATCTCATCCACAGTCTTTAGCGATCATCATACCAGTGAGGATAGCGGTAGCCTCAGCTACCACAGGTTCCCAAAAAGAATGGTGTGATTCATGTTTGGCTGCAATGATTTAACCCTGATGATTCCATGCTAGAAGGCCGAGGGAAACAGGTCTATTCATGGGGAGAGACGCATCCACATTAATCTTAAGAAAACCTTCCATTGGCGGGCACCATTGGGAGGAAAAGGAAGGGGTTCCAAAGGGATTTTTTTGTCCATTGTGATGTTGTCAGCCCTCGGTCCATGACAAGGCCTGGTCAAACCAGAATTCGGGTGGTTTGTGGATGTGGTTGAAAACTACATCGTTGTGATAGACCCAAATGATCCAGGCCAAGGTACAAAGTGAGAACATTTTAGTCCATGAGAAAGAGGAGCACCATTGCTTCAAGATAGAGGGGAGATTAGAGGCCATGTCCAGTAAAGCATCTGAATCAGAGTCCCATTTATTCCAAATTTCCTTATCCCTCGGGCAATGAATGATGGCGTGAAAGAAGGTTCATGGGATGTTTGGGAAGAAGGGGAAACATTATTTACTAGAAATATGTCGGAAGACGAGAAGGCTCATTGTAGGGAGGGTTCCCGCACATACTTGCCACCAGAAGTGGCGTATCTTTAGGGGGGCGTTAAGTTTCCAAAGCGATTTCCAGGGACCCCCTTCCCGAACAGCTGATTGAGCGCCAATGGCGAGTCGGTAGATGGATTTCACCATGTAGGCTTCCGAAAGGTCATTGGTTCAGAAGAGATAGTTGGGGGCCACGTCTGGGACCTAGGGGATACTCAGGATAATTTTTTTGCCTCGTTCGTTGTACCATTCTTTGATCATTTCCAAACACCACCCTGATCCCTGATCGGAAAAGAGGCACCTGACAGTGGAATCCTCATAACCTGGTTGGGCAGGGGAGGATGCCCACATACCATCCTTATCGATCATCCAGGGATCGGTCCAAATATTAACAGTTGAGTCATTCCCATTCATCTGGACCAACCCTTTTTCCAGGAGACATAAAGCACCCCAAATGCTTCTCTAGAGGAAGCTAGGACGGGGGCCAAGAGAGGATTCATGGAATTCCTTGTGGGGAATGTATTTAGCTTGGAGTACCCGTGCATAGAGAGAAGATGTAACGTTAATAAGTCGCCAACCTTTCTTTGTCAGTAGTGTGTCATTGAAGTGAAGGAGGTTCCATAATCCCAATCCTCTCTCAGATTTGGGAGAGAAGAGTTTCTCCCAGGCAATCCAGTGGGTTTGATTCCTTCCATTATGATTTCCCCACCAGAAGTTGGCTGTGTGTGTGTAGATATGGTTGATAATAGAAGATGGGAGTTTAAACAGGGACATAAAATAGTTGGGGATGGACTAGAGGGTGGCTTTAATGAGGGTCTCCTTGGCGGCTTTGGAAATTCTTTTAGGGTTCCAGCCTTGAATTTTTTTCTCAATCCTATCCATAAAATATAAAAAAACTTCTTTTTTAAAGCATCCAATCACCATGGGTAGCTTGAGATACTTCTAGTATTTCTCGACAATATGGATGCCTACATTTGCACAAAGTTCTTCTTTCTTGGATGGAGGAAGCCCTGGGCTGAATGAGATTTCCGATTTTCCATGGTTGATTGACTGTCCAGATGTCATCTCGTACTGTTGGATCGCATGACTGATCATACTGCATTCATTATTGGTTTCTCTAGAGAAAAAAAGGCAGCCATCCGCAAATAAAAGATGTGAAATTGGTGGGCTTACATGGAAAACAATTTCCCCATGGATAGTATTAGAGGATGCCACCCTGGAAATGAGGTTAGAAAAAACATCATCCACCAAGATAAAGAGAAAAAGGGAGAGAGGATCTCACTGGAGAAGGGCTCGGGTTGGGGAGAAGCCTTGGGTGATTTTCCCATTAACTTTGATTCTGAAGGAGACGTACATGACACAGTGCATGACCATATTTGTCCATTTAGGATAGAATCTCATTTTTAGGATCACGAATCTAAGGAAATTCCATTCCACTTTATCAAAGGCCGTGGTCATATCAAGTTTCCAGGCCATGGTTCCTCTTTTCGCGGTGGTGTGTGTTTTCATAGAGTGGAACACTTCATGGGACACAATTTCATTATCCGTCATTAGTTTCTTAGCCATGAAGGAACTCTGGTTCTCCGAAATGAAGTCAGGTAACCAAATTGGCAACTGATTAACTAAAATATTTGAAAATATATTGTAGGAGACATTGCAGAGGCTGATAGGTCTAAAATCAAGGACCAAAAGAGGTTTCTTAATTTTGGGAATGAGGACAAGGATAGTTTAATTTATGTCAGAAATGGTTTTTTTCCCATCCCAGATATTCTTCATCAAATTGCAGATGTCGGGACCAATAATGTGCCAGTATTGTTTAAAGAAAAGGGCGTGGAATCCATCTGGGCCCGGGGCCATAGTAGGATGAATATACTTCAGAGCCAGACGTATCTCATCATCCGTCACATCTTTAGAAAGCTCCCGATTGATCTCATCGGTGATCACAGGTCTGATACAGTCCTCCACATCAGATGAAATGTTGGAAGTTCCTGTAGTGAATAGGTTCTGAAAGAAACAAATAAAGGCTTCTTGGATTCCATCGGTGTCAGAGACTTTACTACCATCAGGTTGCGCGATGCAAAGAATAAATTTTTTGCGGCGCCTATGTGATGCATTCTAGAGAAAATACAGGGTATTGGCGTCCCCTTCTATAATGTGGGTGTCCCGCGCCCGCATAGCCCAGAATCTTTCCTTGATTCGCAGGGCGACATCCATATCTCATTGAGTGGCACTAATATTAGAGGGATTGAAAATGGATGGGTGTTTATTGAGAAGGTAATGTAGTTTTATTTCAAGAAAATCATAGTGCCTATCGGGATGGCATAACTTCTTATTGCTCCAAGATCTCAGATCAGATGCGACCTGCAAGAGATTGGATCTCACATCTGCATGAATACTCTTCCAGCTTGATCTGATAACATCTTCACATTCATGGTCTTTTGACCAGAAGCTTTCAAATCTGAAGGGTCTGCTGGCATGACTGTAGCATTCTCCATGAGTACAGTCAATGACAATTGGGCAGTGGTCTGAACAATTGAGCATCAGGTGGTCAATGTGAAACATGCTGAAGACAGTAGTCCAATCTGAAGATCTGAGAAATATGTCGAGCCACTCAGCGATGTGGGTACCATCCATATACCCCTGGAACCATGTGAACAGATTACCCACGTATCCCAGATCGACCAGGTCCGCCCTCGAGAATGCATACTTAAAATTTGACATCGACGCAGAGGGTCAGACAGCTCCACATTTTGTTTACATATGAAACATAATCTCATTGAAGTCCCCTCCGAAGAGGATAAGGTTCAGATGCTCATGAAGAATCATGGAGATAAGATCTCATGATTTCCACTTCTCATTATGGGATGACCAACTATAGAATCCCACAAAATTCCATGGCGGGGTGTGGTCAACATGAATTCTCACAGCCACATGGTTCGAGGAGAAGGAAATGATCTTGACAATGACAGAATCCTTCCATAGAAGACAGAGTCCTCTAGAATGTCCTTTTTGGGAGACCAGAAGGTAGCCTTGGAAGGCGCATTTCAGAGAAATGTTAGTGGTGTCCTTGTTTTCCAGTATAGTTTCAGATAGGAAAACCATATTGGGGAAACTTTGGGCGCAATTACACTAGAGCATATGAACCGTTCGTGGGTTTCCAAGCCCACAACAGTTCCAGCATAAGGAAATAATTTTTCTAGGCGGGGCTGGGATAAACCCACCTCTGCCTTTGAATCCTTCAAGATTATATTTCCACCTGTCATTTTCCATCTTTTTGGGTAATTCCCCGCTGAATGACATGTTTCAACTCGTCGTTTCTGTTCCCCGAGTTTTGGATTTTCCGTTTTACCGTCTCTTTCCTACTGTTTCACCCTCTTCCACGTTCGATGGGTGGTTGGGCCTGGTGGTGGGGTTCCTGACATAACACAGTCAACTTGTGCAAGGATACCTGACATGGTCATTTTTGGATTAGGGTCGGGATCTGGTGGTTCAAAGTGCATCTGTTTTCACAATGAGCTTTGTTATGGTGGGTCTTTGGGTTTAGACACAGGCTCTGTAAATGTTGAGACATTGTCCTTATGGGGGGTAGAATACTTGGAATTTTTCCCTTGGGTGGCTTTAAAATCTTCAGGGAATACTGGTGGTCCGATCATAATGGCTTTTGCATGTTCAGTTTCTATCCGCCTTGTGTGGTCCATCGTGAGACTGTTGCAATCCTTTTGTTTTTTCTTCTCTGGAATAAAGGCATGTCTAGTCGTTTTGGCTCGGAGCCATGGGTCATATTGAAGGATGATATTACCTGATTTCTTCTCTTGTATTGAGAGACATGGTCTTTCCAGATGACCAAGACGTCCACAAAAGAAGCAGAAGATTAGGAGTTTCTCGAACTCAAATGATATCTTGGTGTTGGCGTCATCGATTTTCATAAACACGCCCCTCATCAGCGGCTATGAAACAGCAATCCCAGCTTTAATCCAAACCTTGGGTCCCCATTGGATTGGGTCCGAGCAGTCCCACTCTAGGAAATTGCCAATGAAATCCTCTATTTCTCTCATGACCCGTTCCATTCGCCCGTGAAAAGGGGTTCCTTTGATGCGTATCCAGAAGGGGGACCGTGCGAGGTTGATGTGCTAGATGTCGTCCCCCCCTTTGAATTCTTCCATGAGGAGGAGTTGATTATCAAGGGACCATGGACTACCTTTATGGACTTTATCTCTATATCTCTCATTGAAGAACTCAAAGACAATGCGATTGTTCCCCGCTTCCTGAATTGCAACTCCAGCTTCTAGTTTCCATAGATTCTGGAGGGTATTTTTGAGGCCCCCCTAGTTGACTGAGATATTTTCCAAAAACTTTCTGACAACCAGCATAGTCATGCGTTTTACCTGGAGCGAATCTTCATTCCTCTGGACCTCGATCGACGCTTTCTCTTTGTCCGGGACATACTCTGCCATTGGATCACCAAACCGGCATCCATAGATCTGTGCCTGAACAATTGATTTCATGAAAGCCCCACAATGTAATATGCCCAAGAAAACCCCATGAGCCCTTGAATGACTTCCTTGTGGGATAGGGTGTAGCTCCTAGGAAGAAGTCTGGAGCTCTGCTCTCGTCGGGCAATAAACAGTGGTCAGGATGCCTCAGCTGTCCAGGTTTCACGGAAGTACCCGCCCTCGCTCTCGAGAATCCACAGCTAGGATTCATGGCCCAAACAAAACCTCTAGTCCAGACCAAATCCTCTGGTCCGTGTCCCAAACAATTAAATCCCCAACCCAAACAAAAATTAACCCAACCCAAATAAAAATTTCCCCAAACAATTATTGCGCTGTCAAAGCCTTCATCCATGACCAGCACTACGTGGTCAAAACCTCCACACCACTACCTCCATCTGCAACTAGCAATGCGTGGTCAAAGCCAACATGAAGGGATAATGCTGTTCGGACTATTGCGAAAGCCTCCCCCTGATTCGGCCTATCACGGAACCTCCACTCCGCGAATACCTCCCTCAGGTCCGGCCTGTCGCAAAACCCTCCACTGCGTGGACAAGGCCTTCTTCAGCGACCAGCACTGCGCGGTCCAGGCATCCACTCCGCAGCCTCCATCCGCGACCAGAACTACTCTACTACGCTGCCTCCTTCCATGACCAACACGGCACGGTCAAAGCCTTCGTGAGGGGACAATGTGGTCCGGCCTGTCATGAAAAATCTCTCTCTCAGAGACGAAAATTCTGCGAAGCACTCCACCTACGCGACAGCTTCTTTGCGAAGGGACAACACATTCTGGACCTATGCGGCAGCTTCGTCATGACCTTCTTTCATGGCAGTGTCTTTTCGAATCAAACCAAATCACGGCTGAGTCTTCACGACCTTTCTTCGTGGCTGAGTCATCACTCGCCGCTCCTCTGCGAAGCCGAAGGGCTTTGATTTTGGATCCAGGGCCGCCGTGAACCAGGGTTCCATCACGCCACCCATTGGTCAGAGGTTCATCTTTCATTCTTCTCGAAGTGGGTATGACCAATCGCATCTAGGGCCTTCAAGAACCGGGATTCCTCACGCTCCGGCGACCGCCCGTCTTAAACAACAGAAGCGTTTCATCAAAAATTGGGTTCGGGATCTGGTTTCCACCTGCACTTTCCAGATCCCACTGAATCTCAGGTGCGGGGTTTGGTTACGATCTCAGAAACTGGTGTCGGATTCGGGCCTTCCTCGCCACGGAGAATCCGGCGAGGGCCGATAGAAGGGGTCTATGAGGAAGACAGTTCCCGCCTACAAACCGAGGAAGACAATGCCCGCCTTCAAACCGAGGGTTTTCAGGCTTTGTTACCTCCGCCGTGAGCAGATCGGGGAGGGGGAAACTCAAAACCTAATAACCTAATAAAATATAGGAGGAAACGCTATCACGCAGGAGAAAATCTTCAAACAAAAAATGATATTTTCCTCCAGAAATGTTTTAAATGGTTTTTAAATATTACTTAATAATTTTTCTAATTTATTTTCACATAAAATGATTTCAAATTTTTTATATATTTTAAAATGTTATTTTCAATGAAATGTTATTTTCTTCAAGAAACGTTCCAAGTCATTTATCTTTAAAAATAAATTTCTATCTCAAATGACATCATTTTATGTAACATATTATTTACTGAGGATATGAACCAAGGACAAAATTATTATTATTTATCTGAATTATTTATGATAATAATAATTTTATGAAATTATTTTTCTCTTCCACAGATTATACCATGAAGAAATTATGATCAAACCCATTTATTTTTTCAAGGGTGAAGCTTGAACAGATAATGAAATGATTATGTAATATGTCTATTTAATACTTGTTATGACATGATGAAATTTTTATGAATCCCATTTCATTTCATGGTTCATGATATGGATAATTTTTATTGATTTTTGACACTCATATATATGTTTTTCATTTTCTAAAATGTGGGACGTATATCTCCCTCCAATGCATTGGGTAAAGATTTATATGTCATGAGATAAAAATGGAAAATAAGATTATGAGTTTGATCCAAATTTTGAAATAGGATTGTTAAGATATACTATGGGAAACATGTGTGTTTTGATCCACTATATAAGATTGGCATGTCCTAAACCACAATGGGAAACATTGATGAGTCCTTATCTATGATGTTGATAGTATTGGTAGCTAACCTTGGAATATGAAGTGTGTTTCAATATTTATAATTGTGAAACACATTTATAACATGAGATTATGGTTCATGATCCATTTATAATGATTAATCGCCGTTATAGGCAATGTTTTTGGAAATGATTATATTTTATACCATGAATAATGTTAATGATCAAAGATTGGATGGATATGAACATTGAAATTTATGTTCATTATCACATACCCTTATGCTTGTATTATTATTTCATAAGATCATAAATTTATTTCTCTTTTGTTTATCCTTATTAAGTATATTATCTCATCATTTTTTATGTTTCCATCCCCAAATTAAGAAGAAAGGTTTAGGTAGGGTATTCCTAATAGGAAAACTATTTGAGAAGATCTTTATGGGAGATGTTGAATATTATTAACTAAATTAGATGATTGTGTAACTAGTATCCATATACACTAAAATATTACGATACTCATGAATTTTATGGTTTAATGTATTGAATTTTTCTCCAAAACAATATAAAATATATATGTATGAAAATTCTATGTCACTATTGTTTTTATATGGAGAAATGTATAGTTAAACGTTAAAAATTATGATAAGAAAATGTTAGTGAGATACCTGCGGATATTTATAATGATATGTCTTGGGATGTCTCCAAGGATAAGTTTTATGATGATTCAAAGTATTGGAAAATGTTCTAAATTTTTTATAAATCATAGAGTAACTTGTTTCCATGTAATTATATCACTATCTAGATACTACAAGTGGATGAGGCTCTAGAAAAGAGGTACCTCTAGAAAATAACTATGTAAAGGGAACATTTAGCTGGACGTGATCATCACCTGGTGCACAACAGTAGGCCTTTCTGCACTTTTACAATCCTAGGGGATATGCCTTGGAAATTTAGACACTCTTTATGAACCATAATGAAGGATTTAAATATATGGGGATTATGAATAACCTATGATAATCCTAAGGTTTCATAGATTGGAAAGAAGGTGTCATGATTCAGATATCATGTAAGTGATTTTTCATGATTACGTGGTTTTAGACTATGATTACTGTTTCTCAAAATATAATTTTTGGTTTTAATAAATGGATGGAAATTGAAGGAACCGTGTTAATTATAAATTAAAAGGAAAATGAAATTATTATCCTCCTGAGAAACCAATCATTCTGGGAGTTGGAATGATTTTTTTGACATTCTGGAACAAAATTCCCAAGCTATGAATCATGTTGAACATACAAATGAGGAATGGTGGCAACAATTTTTTATTGATTCATTTATGAGGTAACAACCACCTTATTTTTGGTTCTAATGATAAATTAGTTAAAGAGGAATATATTAGTACCATTGAAATGATATTTTTCATTCTTTAGTGTTCAAATAATGAAAAAATTATTTTTTATTTTTGTCTTTTTTATGGTAAATAAGATTATTGGTGGAATCATATTTAGAATATGAGGTAACAAGAAGAAATAAAATATATAGAATATTAATATTTAAGGGGAAATTTATATTTAAGTACATCCCAGATATTATATGACCAAAGATAGAGAAATAATTCTTCGCACATAAAAAAGGATTATGTATCTTTCAGTATCTATGAATCTAATTTTACAAGACTTTAAAGGTATAACTTTAGTTTAATCATCATCCTTGAAAGAAAAATTTATTGATTCTTTGGTGGCCTAAAACCAAGTTATCAAATGTTCTTGGATATAAGAGACATCCGTAGAAATAAATAATTCATTCTATATTAATTAATTGTAGGGTTGGAAATTGGATATTACAAAAATTCCTATGGTTTTTATAAGAATAGGAAGATTGAGTATCATGGAAACTCAAATGGTGGAGGGAAATTACAACCTTATATATGCTAGAAATGTGGGAAGAAGAATTAAGGGAATTTCATTAATGGAACTAGGAGTTTCATTAAATGTGGAAAGGAAGCTCATAAATCTTGAGAATGTGTAAATGCAATTAATGGGCTGGTTAAGGAAATGGAGGAGAAGAGGATTACAACTAATGAAAAACCTATATTGTAGTGTTTCATGTGAAATGATTTTTTGAATTATGAAAATAAATCACACAATACAAGGGATAATGTGGATGATAAACCACAACATCCACGAAAGGAAAAGGATAAAGGGAAATCTTATCAAATAAAAATAGATGAAGTTAATGAAGATAATTAGGGTACACTAATACTCCTCTCCTTAGTTGGGAATTTCATGATTGATTTTTTATTAATGGGCACTATAATGATATTATGGATTATCATTTTTTGAAATTTCATGTGATTATATCCCTCTATATATATTATGGAATAATGAAATAAAATTTTATATTCTATCTATACAAGGATAAAACCAAGCATCCAATGAAATGGTGTTTTATTAGATATGATCATATATAACGGATAAAGGGTGAATAATCTTTTGGAAGTATATATATATATAAATGTAATATTAACTTAATATTTATGGATAAAATCATGGGTTTATGAGATTAAGGTTTCACATAAGTTCAAAGTCATTGAAACATGTTTTGTGGTCTTATATCATGTGATTTTATCATGATTTAGGATATTTAAGTATATATTTTTGGAAATAAACCCCTTTGGTTTTGTATATATTTTACTAAAAATGTTATGTTTGGACAAATACATTTACATTTTGTGTCCATATGATTAATGGTACTTGTAACCATTATGTTTTATATTAATTTTGATGTTGAGGTATTTATGGGTTATAGTTGACCACCATATGATGTTCACATAATTGATTGTTATCAGAGAAGATTTATCTTTGGATATAATTTCTAGAATATGAATCAAGGAAGTTGATTGGTTACATGGGGTTCCACATTCAATTGAATCTTCTTAGGATCCAAATTTGACCTTGATGTTTTGGAAAAGTCTTCCGTAGGAACTTGATACAGAGTTGAGTTTCAGCTTTACGTATCATCCCTAGATAAATTTTCAGTCTTAGAGAATATCTCAACCTCTAGAGTATATGATAAAATATTGTTCTATGGATTTAAATGATGGTTGGGATCAACACCTTCCTCTAGTTAATGGATTTTATAATAATAGATTTTACTCGATCATTTTGATCACTCCTTAGGAATCTATTTGTTGAAATAAGCATTAAAATCCCATGTATGATAATTAAGTTACAGAAATATTAGTATTGGGACCTGAGAAAGATGATGAGATTGAAGAGAAGTTTAGATCAATTTAGTAACACATAAGGATATCAGAAAACTAGAAAAAATTATGTTGATAATCATCGATGTTATTTAGAATTTGAAGTTAGCGAGAATTCCATTCTATTATTTTATTTGTGGAAGAAAGAAGGAATAAATAATACATAGTTATATTAGTCTCTCTGAAATTAGGATCATATTGGGACCATAGATTATCTCTTTACGCTTTAAAAAACCACTATCAAATATATGATATGTTCCATGTATCTCTCATGAGGAATTACATACTTGATACTTCACATGTACTAAACTCATAGGACATACCACTAGAGCAAGATATTTATTATGAGAAATAACCAGTGGAGATTCTGGACCATATAGATAATGTTTTTAAGAAACAAGACCACTCACCTAGTCAAATTCTTGCTGTGAAACCACCAGTTCGAAGAAGCTATTTGGGAACCATAGAAAATAGTGAGGCAAAAGTATCCTCAATTGTTTGTATTAGAATGATGAATCTTTAGGGAGAAATTTATTTTAAAGGGGGTTGAATGTGTCACCCTGAGTGTTTATGAATTTTTTTGAATAAATTAAATTTATTTGATTACTTGAGTTACACACAACACCATATTATTCTTGTGTTAAACGCAACACTGGGTTAGCTTGTATGACATACGACACTGTTTTTTTGACAAAACCATGATATATTATTAATATAGTTACTTAATCATGACAGTCATAATGTAGTAATTAAACAATGTGATATGAATTGTAATAAATAATTTTAAATTTTTTTATAATGGATTAATTTAATGAGAACATGTTGATAAAAAATTACTTAGTTTTTTGTAAAATCCTTTTAATACTATTTTCTCAAAAAATGTTTTTTATTTATTTTTGTGAAAATTAATAAAATTTATTTTACACACTTTTATAAAATTAATTTCATAAATTATATTTTATTTTTTGAATATGAAGGTTGAAATTATCATAGGGTAATTTTTTGGGATTTTTCTAAAAAGTTTCATTTTTGATGAATACTGAAAAATCATAAATTTTAATTGATAAACTATCTTTTCATTTAATTTATCGATAACGTTAAATTATATTTTAACTATTTTAAAGTAAAACTAGTTCAATTATACATCCATTAATCCAATTTATGTTATTATAATAAATTTGAAATTGAATTTAGATTTAAAAACTTTTTAAACTTTTATTCATTTTTTCTCTAAAAACCGCTATGTCATCGCGTCTGTGACATTAATTTAAAATTTAAAATTTCCAAATCTATAAATAAATTTTAGAAAAATTGATTCGACATCTGGAAGTAGAATAATTTATATTATATAATATTTAAACTTATTTTTTTTCAAAATCAATCTTAAAATTCGAAAGAAAAAAATTATTTACCATTATTATGTTAAAAATGGGTATAATAGGGGGTGTTAAACTGCAAATATAAGGGTTAAAAATAACCCAAAATATGTTTAACACCCATTTTATGGAAATATTTCAACCTTATAATATAATTATAATGAATAATTTATTTTAGAGCCTTATGGCATGAGAAAAACATGGGTACATATTTTTATTTTCAAAAAATTAAAAATGTGCCACTCATATCACTTATAGAAGGCCACCAAAAATCCTTTATGTATCATCTTGTCTTAGGTTCCATTCACTAATTCCCTAAAATAGACTACCACATGACCTCAAAAATTCCTCCCCTTATACCATAGGTTGCCGACTAGCAGTGAGGGCCTGATAAACCGATCATGGGGAGATTATATCCTCTTTTATCTGAGTAATACACTTGTTGAAATAAATAATCAACTACAGAATAACATATCACCACAAACAACTCCAATATCTCAAGTCAATCGAAGAATAAAATACAATGTCAAAAATGAAACTCAAAAAAAGACACTAACAACTCCCCAGTGGGTCATAAACCATGTATGGTTCCCTCATCCATGATCTATCCCCAAATCAACCATTTAACACATGGTCTTTTCCCTTAACATGCCCCATAGAAATGAAGTCTATTCAGGTACTGATTAAGCAACCCATGTAGGGTGTGAGTACAACTCATTAGGCCACCACCAATGGTGTCTAAAAAAACATTCAGTCAAATAATAGTGTGTGTAGTTGTTTAAATAAATAACCACAATGCATAAATAAATAGTTATAATATTATCAAAGTATTTTTTTATTTAACCATATAAATTCCACTAGGTTTTGGGACACCCGAACCTCATTACCTGCTTCAGACAATGCCGAATTCAGAACTATCTCCAAGGGACATCATGTTCTAGAATGCCCCTTTTACTATTCTATATCAACCCAATCTCAAAATTTCATTATTTCCATTATAGATCTAAATTATCATATGAATGACACTGCTACCATTCATTTTATTATTAATCAATTCAACAATTATTTGTAGGAACATGTGACACCCTGATATTAGAGGGGTGAATTAGGGTGTAAAATTTTTCTTTTTATGTGATGGATCTTATTACCACGTTGGTATAAAGTCGTTAAAGATGATCAAACATTCACATGCAATGAGACGACACTTCACTTTTAATTGGTTCACCACTAAGGGCTACATCCAAGGAGCATATGCTGATAGTATGTTGTCCATACCAAAATACACTAATCATCACTAGCTGTGGAATAAAAAAGTTAGGTCACAATCAAATTGTTCCAGACACACTTCCATTACAAGAATTTAGGGATAGGTCATGCATCCCTCAAAACACTTCTGTCGACTCCCCCTAGCACAATGCCTTTGGAGAAGTCTTACTCAGATTATCGACTTGAAGGTATCTTCAACAGCTTTAAATTGAAGTCTTTGTATCTTCCCACCACAAGACACTGCATGCATCGAAGTCCTAAATTGATTCAATTTAAATAAATGATCAAAAAATCCATATATGATAATCAAATTAGAATCTTAACCTTACAATTGCATGAAACACCTGATCATTCATACCAAATTTGGGATTTCTCACGCAATATGTCTTTCGTGCAACCCCTATTTTCCGCACAACCCATATCTTTCACGCAACTACACCAAAGGGTACATTTGGTCTTTTCAGACTAAAGGAACGCCTTGCGCACAAGATTAACTCTATATAATTCTTTCAGGAAAAAATATTTCATGTGATAGAGCAACCAGAGATTCATTGGAAAATTCTTAAGTCTTACATGTGGGTAGCCTCCTATTTATAGGCCTCGATGACCCTATGTGTAAGTTTCCAATTCGTCTTTGTCGGTGCGTGTATGATTATTTTTGAGTGTGCAAAACTCCATTTGACATCGCATTGGGAGCATAAGATTCTTCCATGAAACCTCATATTTTGCGCACAATTAAATCTTGTGCCCACATTTTTCTTTTTCCATATTTTTATGCACTGATCCCATATCAAGCCTTGTGCATAACTTTCCAAACACCCTACAATCTTGCGCATAACTCCCTTTTCCAAAAAAACTTTTCTCCATATTCCAATTTTTAGAACCAAAAATTTGGTAAACACTAGGAAATGACACCACCTTAAATACTATTGTCTAGTAGAACTATATGATCTCCTTCCTGGAAAACCTACTGATCTTTCAATAAGGATTGAAAAAAACAGAAACCATACTCCATTTCCAACATAGAACAATGTTGGGTCCAACATTAATTAATCATATCATTCTCATTAATTAAATCAATAGTTAATTAATCTTCTCAATTTTATTAATTAAATCATCACTTAATTAATCATATCAATCTTATTAATTAACTCATTAACTAATTAATCTTTTCAACCTCTCTCATTATTTCAAAAATAAGTTCATCACATCAAATACCTTAATCAATTCCCCAATTAATTAACTAAATCTACCATCTCGATAACCCACAATTAATTCACTACTCAATTATTAACTTCTCATTCTCAATATCATATAATTAATTTATTAATTAATTATCCTAATTTACTAATCTCAAAATAACATAATTAATTCCAACAGTTAATTATTCAAAACACAATCTTAATATCCCTAATTAATTTCTTAATTAATTACCCAATTAAATAATCTAAATTCCCCAATAATTAATCCAAAAATTAATTATCTAATTCTCAAATACCAATATCTCATAATTAATTATGAAATTAATCATCCAACTCAATAATCCCTAAATTTCATAATCTCATAATTTCTTTAATTAATTAATCGACCACATTAATCAAATAAATTTGGGAATATTAATTTCTCAAAAACTATATAAATTATATAACTTACATATATGAAATCAGGATCATGGATATGATATTTAAATTATATACCACTTACCACAATTCATTGATGAAATATTCCCCAATGGAAATCCCCAAAATTATGCAGCATAATGACATAAATCGAGATCCAGATCTATAACCCTAAAACAAGACTAAAAAATGAAGATATATTAGATATAGATCTAGATATACAATCCTCGATAATTAATTATCAAATATAGATCAAGATATAGAAAAATAGAAGATAACTTCCCACTAAATAATGATATAATAAGGGAGGATGAATGAGAAAACAACGATATAGGATCCACTTAATAGGAGGGATGAAAATCGTCGATCTATTGATTGAATTGTGAATATCATTGTTTGGGAAGGCATGTAATTCACCCATAGAGCTCCAAAATTAGGGAATAGGACCTAGGTTTGAGTGGGGGATGATTTGCGATTAAAATAGGGGTTCTAAAAATTTTAAAACTACTTTTCATGTTTAATTAATTCCCATGCATGATTTTCTAAGAAGGGTCACAATGTTTTCCCTTACTATGTGCCTAATCCATGTGCCTTAACCATTTGAATCATTTATAGGGGTGGACAGTTATTCCTTTTATGGTGCACAATTTTTTAAATTGTGCACTAGTCGTGAAAATTCCCTATATCTAGGTTCACCTTGTTTGATGGGTTGGGGTGAAAGGTTAGGGAAAAACATGTTCCTACTATGCAATTCCCTATTTCTTAAAATTTTCTCAAATTTTCGTCCAAACACACCCCAAGGTAAAACCAAAACAAAAAGTGCTTAAATAAGGACAAAAGAGTACCTGGAATCAAGTATGTGACAACTATAAACAAGGTGGAGATCTAACAATCTCCCTACCTAATAAAATCTCATCCTCGAGATGTACTCTTAAAAATCTCTAAGATTCCACATCAAAAATATTAGGTCATTTAGCCCTTATATCTTTTTACCTTTCCCATGTGTCCTCTTTCACCCATCCATGTTCCCACAATATGCAAACTATTTGCACACTCTTTCCCTAAAAGTATTTCTCACTAATATCTAAGAGACGTATAATATGATCCCCAAAAGATGAATCTATCTCGATCCGAAAAAAATCTATATAAATTGCATGAGAAGAGTTTGGTTGATACCATCATAGTTTTGATACATGGAATATTTCCTAGATAACAATGTATTTCTAAGGAATATCTAATCGGTATACCAACACCCTGATTCTTTCCACAACCTCAAACGGTCTAACAAACCTGGGTGCTAGATTTCCCTACATCCATATCTTGATGTGAATCAACCTAGGGGACACTCTAAGGAATACATGATCACCTTATATAAACTTTAATGGTCATCAATATCTATCATCATATGAATTATATCTACTCTAAGTTGTATACATATGTTTCCAGATAAGTTGTACGTGCTCTGATGTCTCCTTCACGATTCTCAGTCCTAACAACTCTGACTAACCAACCTCCATCTGGCATAAAGGTGATCTGTATGGCCTACCATAAATATCATTGTATGGTTATATCTATATCATATCCCGATAATTTTTTTATAAGAAAACTACAACAAAGTTAGGAGCTTCTCACAATATCCATCGAAGTCTAGAACAAATGATCAAAAAACAAATCCTTAAGAACCTATATAGTATGCTCTAAAGGCCCATCTATCTATGGGTGGAAAGTCAGATTCAATTAAATATGTGTACCCAACACCTTCTATAATACCTTAGGGAAGTATGAAGTAATACACAAGTCATGATCTAAAGCTATAGTCCATAGAACCCCATGCAAACAGATTATCCCCAAACATAAAACTCTCCCGACTGATCCAGTAATAATGTCTCCCATATTGGTAGGAAATGCACTACATTTATCTGTCGATCCAAAATAAACCAGATATCATCATTATTACTTGGTGTCATTGGGATACCCACCACAAAGTCCATTGTCACATCGTCCCATTTCTATTCTAGAATGGACAATAACTTTAGAAAATCTCTAGGGCATTGATGCTCTGCCTTCACCTACTGATAGGTGTAGAATTGTGTCACAAAACCTTTTATCTCCATTTTCTTTCTTGGACACAAAAAATATCATCATATTTCACAGTAAATTTTGGTTAATCCTAGATGTACCTCCCACTTTGAGGGATGAAATTTCCGCATAAACTCCTCCTTCTTGCTCTTAGTAAAAAAAAAAACAATTCCTGACACTGATTATATCGTTATCATATATGTTCGAATATAACGTTGAGTGACCATATTCAAGGATTCCTCTAAAAGATAAACATTCTGGATCCTCATACACTCTTGCCCTATTTTATATCAAATGTATAGACTCAAAAATAATTGATAAAAGTGTCATCTACTCCTAACTCTCATGAACCACTACAAGCATGTTGGATAGTAAGGTCATCATCTTACACTCAACAATAGATTCCTAAACTACATATGTCTATGATTTCCTGATCAAAGCATCGACCACACTATTAAATTTCTTGGGAATAGATGAATGCTCTAAATCAAATGACTTCATATAGTCAACCCATCTCCTCTTCCATAGGTTTAAATCTCAATGGGAGAAGATATACTTTATGCTATTTTGTTTTGTATACACCATAAAATTCTCATCCAACAGATAATGTTGGAAACACATGAAATAATAAACCATATATGATAAATCAAGGTCATGTATAGGGTAATTTTAACTTTGGATGTGTGTTCTCCTAGTTTTTGAGTAGTTTTCTGTACACACCCTACCTAGATATCCCACTCTCCACAGTGAATATAATGGTCAGCCTTAGGATATGTAAACGTCACCCTCCAATGATAACAATCAATGTGGGCTTGGTATGTGAATATCAATTCCATACCCATAATTAGGTCGAATCCTGACATATCAACAATTTCATGAACCAAGATGGGTCATAATCAGAACCAGTGTGAGGCCCAGTCTGCGGTATGTCCCAAAAGGAATTCCCGATCCCCAGAGGCTAAAAACAAGTGTGTGAGTATCAATAGAAAAACAAGGGAATGGTTTAACCAAATTCATGTATTAACATTGATACCCAAGCACTTTTTTTAAGCCCATGGGGATTGAGAGTTCCCTTCAAACTGTACTACGAACCGGCCCAAGAGCTGTTTCGGATGACGACCCGACATGGTTTTTGAAAAAATGGTATCTGAGCCAGGTTTTATTGATATGCGAGGTACCTGATGTCCCATTTCTATATAGTTCATAGAGTGGTTTACCATGACTAGTGCTCTTTGTTTTCATCACACTTATTGTCGACATATGACATACATGTTCGGTCATTTCAAAAGAAATAATGTTTCCTTTAAATTTTTTCCCTTACAATTTCTTCCAGTTATTATTTATGAAACATGGAAGTTTATTTATCTTATAATGTTTATATCCTAGAATATATTATTGAGTGATATTCTACTCATATTTGGATCACACCCTACTTACAATATTGGGTGTAAGTAGACTTGGTTATGTTTGACACAGGTAATGGAAATGAATTAGAAGATATGTGTTTGGGTTTCTAGAGGTTCACCTTGTGCGGTGTTGATGGTAATAGCTTGAGGATGATGCCTTTATCTTCATGTGGTGGTTTTTGATATATTTTGAGTTTCTCCTTTTTTAGTATCACTTTTGGGTTTTTGTATAAATGTTGTAACTCGAACCTAGAAACTTTTTTAAGAATTTTTTGGTTATGAATTTTAAGTTCCAGCTTGTTTATATTGTTAGTTGTTTTATATTTATTAAATTAGGTAAACTATTCCCTTATTTTTTCATTGATACCAAGGCACTTGTTTCCAACCCATGGGAATCAATAACACCCTTAGGGCCATGCCATAAACTGGGCCAAGCTCTAGTTTGGATGACTACCTGGCTTGGTTTGTGACAAAATGGCATCAGAGAAGGTATATATTTGGGTCATGTTATTTGGGATAAGTCTGGATAGACTGGAGCATGGAATATTGGGGAATTTAGATCTAGTTACAAGTAGGGTACCTGTCTAGAACACCTCATGATAGACCCTGAGTCACTGTGAGATTTTTTAATTTTTGTTTGACTTCTCCTTTAGGTGGGATGTGAATCCTACAGACTGTATGTGGACATTAGGTGGGGGTGATGTGGTTTGGTCATTACATTTCCATGAAAAGTTTGGTTTATCTGTAAATTTTGTTATTACTAAAAAATTTCATATTTTTTTATTGATTTTATTCCTTGTGATTGTTTCTTTTTTTGGAACATGACTCCCCAGATAATTCCCTTTAAACCACTGGAAGAAACTGGAGAGAGTTCTCCCTCAACGCTTGATTATAAACTAGTGGAAGCAGTGGCCTGGGATGTTCAAAAGTTGGGATAGGGAGTGGGTCCTAGCCCTTCTCTGGTTAGAGAATCTGAATCTAGTCCACAAAATGAAAAGTCCTATAAGTTTCTCAAGAAAAATCATCTTTCCTTTATAGGTAGCATGAATCCTCGGGAAGCTGAGGAATGGCTTGAGAAGATAGAGGGGATGTTCGAGTTCCTTGACACTCTTTAGGAAGTCAGGGTAAAATGTGATTTGTTCCTACTAGAGGGTCTGAGTTATAGGTTGTGGGGCATAGTGGTTTAAGCTGGGAAGCATAACAAGTTGAGATGGAAAGACTTCAAGGCTATCTCCAACGACCAATATTTCCCTATGGTCTTGAATTATTATAGATCATGGGAGTTTATAGATCTTATTCTGGTGGACCAATTAGTAATGGAGTATGTCAATCTCTTTTCATAGCTAGTTTGGTACGCAACTAAAATAGATTCCAATGCGAAGATCAAGGCCTAGAGGTTCAAAAGTGGTTTGCGGTAGAAGATATATGTTTAGGTCTTCCTATTCAAACTAAAGACCAATGAAGAGGTAGTTGATCAAGATTTCATGGTGTAGATTAACCAAAAGGGAATGTTTGTTTCCTCTAGGGATATGAAAAAAACGGGTATTATAAGTTTCTCTAAAAAGAAGAATAAAAAAGATGAGCAGGGGAAAAGGGAGGTGGTAGTTAGGGCCATCCTTCCCGACAGTCTTCATTGGTAGCTTTTGATGAAGGGTATGTTGTGTGCCCTCAGTCTGAGAAGGCTGGGAACATCTGAACTATGTGTACATATCATCCTAATCCTTTTCATTCATGTAGAGCTATGGGATACCCACGTTTTTTTTCAAGGTGATGTGCTCATACCAGAGTGAGGTGGGAACTCTGGCTTCTAGGGGAATATCAGCGCAGCTAGAGCCATCTAGGACAATGGGGTCTCAGTTTAGAAGTCATGGTGGTCGGACCATGTATTATTCTCTTCAGAGTCAGTTCTAGGAAGAGCAAAAGGTTATTGGTCATGTTCAGACTTAGGTAGAGACTAAGCACCTTAATACTATGGACCAATCACTAGCAGGACGGGATGTTGGGCCCTCGATAGTTCGAGATACCATTTTGATTCCATCATATATAGCAGCTAGTTTTTTTGATACTTGTTCTTTTTTTTCTTTTATATCTTCATGTATTGCGAATTAGTTGAGCTTTCCAATTGATCTCATGTCATTTTCAATAGATTTGTTAATGTTGTTGGGTAAGAAGAAGGAGCAGGTTCACTGGTGCCCATCTTGTGCAATCTCTATGTCAGGGTTCGAGTTGGAATGAGATTTCCTAGTCAGGGATATAGACCTTATTGATGTAATCATTATCATGGATTGTATGGTGCTCTTACATGTGAACATTTATTATTATAGGTGGGGTGTATGTTTCATGGAACCTAATGGGAGTGCTCACGTTTTTTCTTGGGGAATAGGATCCTCGGTCTGGTTGTGCTGGACATCCACTCCTAGAGTTGGGTAATCTTCTTTTTTAGTTATCATCACTTATGTTAGAGGAATATGGAGGTACTCCTAATAGTGGATTACCTCATGTAGTGAATGAGTTCCCAAAGGTATTTCCAAATGACTTTTCGGGCTTACCCCAGAATGATATGTGAAGTTTTCAATTGATTTTACACTGGGGATGGAGCCTATATCTATTACCTCATATCATATGGCCCCCATCGAGTTGAGGGAATTAAAGATATAGATGGACTATTTAGAATTCAAAGGGTTCATTTACCTGAGAAACACTCCTTAGGCTGCCCTGAGTTTGTTCGCAATGAAGGATGATGGATCTCTCTGGTTGTGTATCGATTATTTAAAGTAGAATAAGATAACCATTAAGAACAAATATCATTTACCATATATAAATGGCTTTTTTCGATTAGTTGAAATGAGTAAGATAGTTCTATAAGATAGAATTTCAATTTTATTACCACCAAGTTAGTGTGAGAGAGGTGTATATCTTGGAAATGACTTTTTGATGCAGGTATGACCACTTTGAGTACATGGTCATGCATTTCGGATTGAATAATGCTCCAGCGGTCTTCAGGGTGATCATGAATAGGGTGTTACACTAGTGTCTCAAATATTTCGTTGTGGTATTAATGGATGAAATTTTAGTTTATTCTAGATCCGAGGAAAGGAATGAAAATAATTTACGAATCATATTGGGCACTCTATGGTATCATTATCTCTATGAAAATTTTTCAAAGTTCACTTTATGTATTGGGAATTGAAGTTTCTGGGCCATGTGATCTTGGAGAAAGGGGTTTTGGTGGACCTTGAGAAGATGAGTGTAGTTATGTTGTGGGAGCAGCCGAAGAATGTATTTTAGATCAAGAGTTTCCACAGCTTGGAAGGTTATTATAGGTGGTTCATCCGAGATTTTTTTCATATTGCTTCCTCCATGACTACACTCACTCAGAAAGGGGTGATGTTTGAAGGGAGATGAGAATGTTAAGAATCATTTGAGGATTTGAAGTGGTGGTAGAGTATAGATTCATTATTGATATTTCTAGAATTATGAAAGGGCTACATGGTTTATTGTGGTGTTTTTGATATGGGTCTCAGTTATGTGTTCATGTAAGATCATCATGTGGGGGAATATGACTCTCGATAAATCCAACCACATGAAAAGAACTACACAACAAATTACTTGGAGTAATCAGTGGTGATTCATTCCTTGAAAATGCGGTTTCATTATCCTTTTGGGAAGAATATCACAGTCTACTCTGGTCATAAAATATTAGCCTACATTTTCTATTCAAAGAATATGAACTTTAGGTAGTGTCATTGGGTCGAGTATCTGTAGAGGTTTGACTTCAATATCATCTATACCACATGAAAGGGTAATGTTGTGGAAGAAGCCTTGAGTAGAAAGATTCTAGTGCTGACATTGAAGAAGTCTAGTGATGAGTGGAAATTGATGGGGACACTTGGCCTAGATGCACTTGGAGACCAAAGAGCACAGTGGATGTGCGTTATTGGCTAGTGTTCTGTTTTCTCCCTCTCTCATAGAGATTATTTAATTGGAGCATCGTATTAATGAGTTGTTAGTGAAGTATACATAGTTTCTTCATGGTGGGGATATTTATTGTGATTGGTCATTGTATCTGAAGGGAGTTCTTTATTTTATGGTCTTTTTAGTGGAAAATATTTTCTCTGAGGAATGTGGTGATGTAGGATAGCCACCAATATCAGTGGGTCATTCATCTTGGATCTAACAAGATGTATTATGATGTTCATAAATAGTTTTGGTGTCCAGAAATGAGGTGGTACATAACTAACTTTCTATTGAGATGATATACATGTCAGTAGGTGAAAGTAGTGCATTAGAGGCCCTCTAGTTTTCTTTACTCATTGTACATACATACTAGGAAGTGAGGAGAAGTTACCATGGATTTCATTAATGGATTTACACACACACCCTGAAGGTAGAAAAAAAATATGGATAGTGATAGATCATCTAACCAAATCATCTCAATTCATTCCTGTTAGAGATTCAGCTAAGGTAGATGAGCTGGGATAGTTGTATATTCAGGAAATTTTGAGTATTAATGGTATTTAGTCAATAGTTGTTTCTGATAAAGACCCCCCATTTTACTTCTCAGTTCTAGGAAGGCCTTTAGAGGGATTTGGGGTTGAAAATCAAGATGAGTACGATATACCATATGCAAAAGGATGGTTAAACAGAGTTGGATAATCAGATCCAGGAAGACATTCTTCATGCATGCAATATGGATTTCAGAGGATCATGTGATATCCATTCGGGATTGGTCAAACTTTTATATAATAATAGTTACCAGTCCTTGATTTGAATGGATTGCTTTGAGACACTCTGCGGTCCTCCATGTCGATCTCATTTGTGTTGGGATGAGGTGGATGAGACCTCACTTTTTGGGTTGATCTTAGTGAAGATACTTCTTAGAAAGTCAAGTTGATATGAAAAAAATTATTGATTGCTCAAAGTCACCAAAAATATTCTACCAATCATAGGTGCATAGATATTGATTTTTATGTGGGTGATCAAGTGTTCTAAAAAAGTGACACCTCATTCGGGTCATAATCATTTGGTAATGAAAGTGAATATAATGCTAAGGTATGTCAGACATTTCGAGAACACTGAGGGGGTCAGTAAGGTGGAATATAGGTTATATTTTCCTTTGAATTTGACGTTATTTCATGGAGTGTTCCATTTTTCTCAATTGGTGAAGTATAATCAAGATCTGTATCGTGTGTTATGTTGGGAAGAATTGGAAATTTAGTCTGATTTATCCATGTTTGAGTAGCTAGTGCAGAAAGTGGATTTCCAAGAGAAGATGCTTCAGGGGAAGTTTATTCCATTGGTTCATGTTCTTTTGAATCATGGTAATGGTATTTTTGCAACATTGGTGTGGAATTCATGGATTGAGCAAGATTACCTTTTCCTATTGTTGATCAAGCATCAAGTTGGATTTCTGTGGAAGGAAATTTTTTATAGTGTGGAGAATTGTCACATCCATGAATTTATTTTGAGGTATTTTTCTTTTATTTTTTGTATAAATTTTTAAATATAGATTTACTTTGGGTTTTTTGGAGTAAAAGGGAAAATTTTGGGTGGACATACCCTGGCGCACGGTTGGCGCACAATTAGTAGTAACTATGGGCTCTGTCAAATTAACCATGGAACCAAGTGGAGGTTTTAGATAGTGACTTATTTCATGGTTATAGAATAGTTTATAAATCATGTAGGATAACCCTGCAGCATGTCCTAGGTAGATAGTGGCATCTGCACGGTCACCACAGGATTTGAAAAACCATGTTGACTAACCGTGCGGCCCATCGAGGTCATTTAAAATGTGGATTTTATATTTTTCCCCTTATCATATTTAATCCCAAATCCACCCCTATTCTTCTTCACTTGGTATTTTTATCCCTAGAAGCCTCCATTTATCCCTATTACTTCCTTGGAACTCCATTTTTCCATGGATTTGGTGGGAGATCTTAAATATTCTTTAAGTAAGTGAGTTTCTCCCTTGTTTTCTTCTTCAAATCACGGGTTTTATTTCTTTTTTCTTGGTGGTACACTTCTCTAGTTACTAGTGTTATAATTTTAGGGATTTTTCTTTAATTTTCGGGTGTAATATTTTGGTTTAAGGTTTGATCATTCTTCCTTGTGGTGAAGTTGAGGTGAGGTTGGAGTTTCAGACCGGATCTTGGGCATTTCTACACCTGAGGTAGGTGATTCCATGCTTAAACATTACTGGCAGAATTTATATTTCTTTATTGATTATTTTGAGATGTTATATGATTTATATGTGTTGTGAGAAAGGGTTTTTGAAGGATTTTATGGGAATTGGGTTTGAAAAAATTCTTTATATGAAATTGGGTTTAATTCTTGTGTAAACCCTTATTGTTCATTTTATGGATATTTTATATGTTTTGAAAATGGTTTATTAAAATATGAAAGTGATGTGAATCATGGTTTGAAAGTAGTTCGGTGTGTGTTTGATTTCAGAAGAGGATTTCATTTGTGCATGTGATTTTTTATGATGGGTATTACGTTGTTTTGTTTATGAAATGTAGATCTTATTTGATCATAAAGGGAAGTCTGGGTAACTAGGTGGGTAGAGTAGGACTAGAATTATTATGATATAGAAGTGGATTTGGCCTGATTTCACATAGAAGGACTAATGGTGAAAAAAATAACTAAATATTTCTGATGATTTGAGACCACTAGGCCATTGGGGTGTCCCTTCATAGTCACCCATGCATGAGAAGCTGTTAGCCATGGGTTATATGCCACATTTCACCGCAATGTAAGGTACATGATGTCCCATTACTAGATAATACATAGAGGGTATTAACACAAAATATTCTATTGGGTTATATATCACTTACCATCAACATACAAAATACTTGGTTGATCATTTTAAAATCAAGCCTGTTTTCCTTTAAATTTTATTCCTTAAAAGTGAATCTAGTTTTTTCTTTATGAAACTTGAAAGTTTATTTATCTTATAATGTTTATAGTAGGGAATATTTTATTGGATGATATCCTACTAGGATTTGCGTCACACCCTACTTACACCTTTGGGTGTAAGTGGACTTGGTAATGTTTGACATATGTGAAGGAAAGGCATTTGAAGATGGAGGTTCAGGTTGCTAGAGGTTCACCTTGTGCAGTGCTGATAGTGATGGCTTGAGGGAGATTCCCTTCTTTCCATGTGGTGGTTTTTGATATCGTTCTTGTTTCTCCATTTGTAGTATCAGTTTTGGGTTCTTGTATAAATGTTTTAAATCAAAATTAGAAACTTGTTTAAACCTTGTTTTATTGGGAATTTTCAGTTTCGATTTGTTATATTGTTGGTTGTTTTATGATTATAAAATTTGATAAACCATTCCCATGTTTTATCATTGATACCCAAGAACTTGTTGCTAGATCATGGGGATTAGGATCACCCTTCAGGCCATGCTGCGGATTGAGCCGAGCACTAGTTTGGATGACGAACCGGTTTGGTTTGTGACAAAGAATACAGAGACCCTAGAGAAAATGGAAATCCCTGATCTCGAGAGAACATCCACTGCATAAATAGATGTCTCCAGACCGTACTCCTAGTGGTGTATCTATAGTCATTACCCTACTCAAGAACTCCACTACTAGGCTCAAACTGTTAACAAGATTTGTAGATATAAAATTATTAGAGGAACTAGTTTCAGATAAGGCATTATATAATGTAGAAGATACAAGAATAGTACCTCTCACTATCAATGGACTAGCTTCGTTATCCACAAGTGTAGGCTACACTGCATGTAGTTGTATTACCCCTCTTCATTGTGATGCAACCTGGAACCCCTATGCAGCACCACCCTACTGATACATAAGCTCTTTCCCAATAGTACTGTGTCCTCTACCTCTACTTCCACAGCAAGTATAACTCCAACTTTCATCATTATATGGTGTAGAAGATCCCCTTCCTACACTCTGATTTTGTATAGCTTCCACATCATTACCTATTTGTTGCAAGTTCATACAGAACATCTCCATATGACCCATACTTCCAAAAGATCGAAACTCCACTATTGATTATGGAAAATGTCTACAATATTGGCATGACCTACCACACTAGTAGAAAATCACAAGATAAAGGTCCTGTGAAACTGAAATCTACCCTAACCAATTTGTTTCCCACTACCTTGGATAAAGTTCGCATAACAAAGATTCCAACTATCCGAATATGTACCTCTTGAACGCCCAACAACAACCATGTCTAATGCACTATAAGCCTCATTCTGGTTCCCCTCTATTACAAGAGAATGATTTACCACTTCTAAAAAATTCTTCAGCCTGAAGATGTTCACCTAGGATTTAGTCTCACACTTAATTACTTCCTAAATATTCTTTGTCCTAATAGCTTCATCTGTTTCCAATGTAATAGAAAAGCGCTACAAATATGTAATACATCTAGAGTAGTCCATAAATAACATACTCATATGAATCAATCTCATTAAATTAGCTACTCTCCCCAATCATAACGTATCAGGATAGAAGTACTCCAGGAACCTCTCCCTGAAGTCCTTCCATAACATACCATCAGCCTATCCAGTTAGAGTCTGAATGTACCAAAAGCATTTTGTTAGTACTCATATCATATAATTAGTCAGTTTGAATCTATTATTAGAAAGAGTCTCTAAGTGGTCAAGTATATTCTAGATAGAATCAACCTAGAACTCAACTCCCGGAGGTCCACCCCCTCTAGTAAAAATTAGAGGGTGCTACATATAAAAATCCCTTTTCAAGTTATAAATTCTCTTTATAATCATCTCTAGGTCTCTTTCCATCACCTGAATAAAGTGATAAAAGTTCTCTCGAAACTACTACCTTACATCCTCTCCTAGAATTATTAGGGCATCAGGTCTTAATACTAGTAGATTATCTTCAGGCATATCCTATTGTCATTCTCTCAGTAGAAGTTTTTGTGGAGGCACAATTATACAATCCAAACACACACCTTAGGATAATTTTCTAAACATTAACAAATTTAGGTAGTGGAAAATCACAAGTCACAATTTTTTCCCCAAAACACACCATGTGGTCAAAATTGAGGTTCTAATACTACCCTTAACCGTCATACACCAAGGTCATGGTTAATAAAGTTAAACACATATCATTGTAATTTTTTTCACATTAAATACCCATTTCTTCACATTTTACATCATTTTTTCATTTCTCAATTCACATTAGGCATCCTTTTCAGTTAAATTTCACAATCAAGGAAAACTAGTTCATGCTAAACAACTTACCCATAACCAATTTTCCCATGCATATCTAAAATGATGCATGTCTAAAAATATCCCTGAGTGCCTATATTATGCATGAATACAAAAATATCATTCCATACTTGGCCATGAGTCAATTATAAAACAATATTACAAACAACAATCACACAACAAAACAAGTGCATCACCCAAGGTGAAATAACATTCAACTATAACAACACAAATCAATAACAGAAATTCCACCCAAGGTACATGGGTTTCCCCCAATACATGGGTCTGTAACTCCCATGTATGAGATCATTACCAAGCCCCGACCCTACCTAGCCTCTTTTCTAACTTTCCCAAATAGTAATAAAAATGAAAAAGAAAAGAAAATAGGGCTCTCCTACCACATTGTATCATCTCATATCAGGTTCCACACACCAGTTTCCAGAGTCGGACCACCACATGACCTCAAGCGCACCTCCCCATATCATTGAGGCTTCTATCTAATAGCAGGGGTATGATAAGTTGATCATAAGGAGTATCTACCTTCTATTTTCAAAGTAATACATCAGATGAAATAAATAACCAGTAATGGAATTACATATGACCATAAACAATACAAATATCTCAAGAAATCAAAGAATGAAAATTAATTTAAAAACTAAGTAGCAGATATTCCATGAAAATATGTGTCTAGTGTCAAAATGTCTCTCAAAACAAAGACACTAATGATTCCCCTGTGGGTCCTAAACCACATCAAATTACCTCATCTATTCTCCATCCCTAGATTATCCATTTAACACAAGGACTTTTCCTTTAACCTATCATGAAACAATGAAATCTATTTGAATACAAATCAGGAAACCCAAGCAAGGTGTGAGTACACCTCAGTAGGCCATCACCAATAGTGTCTAAAAAATTATCAATTCAAATAATAGTTTATGTAGTTGTATAAAGAAATGGCCACAAATCGTAAATAAATAGTTATCACATTATATAATTATTATTTATTTTACCACTTAAATTCCTTCGGGTTTCGAGACACGCGAAACTCATTACCAGCTTTGGCCAACGTTGGAGCCTAAAATATCACCAAGGGATGTCGTGTTTAGGAATTCAAATGTTACAATTCTATATCAAATAAATATCTAAATTCCATTGTTACGATTCTATATCTCAATTCTCATATGGATGCCGTCATTACCATTCATTGACTCATTAATTAATTACAAAATTAATTAATAATCTCATTATCATTAATTAACTCAAAAATTAATTAATCATATAAATTTCAATAATGAACTCAAAATTTAATTAATCTTCTGAATATTATTAATTAACTCAACAACTAATTAATATTTTCAATATAACTCACTAATTCATCAATTAGTTAATCACATAAAATCCCTTAATTAATTACACATTTAATTAACCAAATATACCATCTTGATTACCCATAATTAACTTATTAGTTAATCATTAAATTATCTATCCCAATATCATATAATTAATTTGTAAATAAATTATTCTGATTTTCCAATCTAAAAATCCCATAATTAATTCCTACAAGTAATTATTCAAAACACAAACTCAATGTACCTATTTAATATCAAAATTAATTACTCAATTAAACCATCTAAATTCCCTTATATTTAATCCTAAAATTAATTATATAATTCTCAAATCCCAATACTTCACAATTAAGCCCACAATAAATTATCTAACTCAACAATCCCTAAATCTCATACTTTTAAAGTCTCCTCAATTAATTAATTTAGCACATTAATAAAATCAATTCAGGAATTTCAATTGCTAAAAACTATAGCAATTATACAACTTTCATATAAGAAATAAATATCAGGACTGTGTTATTCAAATTATAGACCACCTACTTGTATTTTTTTGAGAAATATCACCCAATGGAAATCCAAAAAATTTAGCATCGCAATGACATAGATAAAGATTCAGATATGAAACCCTAAATCAAGATAAACATATCCGAATATCTTTGATCTAGATCTAGATATAAAATAATAGATCTAGATACTGAAAAATAGATTATATATTCCCAAAAAATAATGAGAAAATAAGGGAGGAGGAATGTGAAAACAATGAGGTATGATCCACCTACCAGGAGGGAAGCAGAAACTTGCTGCTGTTAAAGGGCCTCTGTCTGCCACACCTAGAAGATGACCAAGGAGAGATTATACATGCCTTCCGTAGCTGATGCGGAAATGATCCGCTTCCAAGAAGAATAGTGAGGTAACTGTGGGATTTGAAAAGGTTAGCAGGGTCGATAGGACATCACCAGATTATGCAGTTCTGGAGCAGCTCAAGAATTGGGTTCAAAGTGTTACTTACTAGAGGACAGTAGGATGGGATACGGCCATGACCACCAGAGATGACGAGTCCGGCATGGGATGTGGAGATGAGTATAGTTTTAATGGTATGTAATTCTGTGTTGATGTGCTATCTGAACCTTGTTTGTTTTTGTGGTTGTAAGTTTGGGCACCAGAGTCCCATCAACCGACTTTTGAAAATAAAAATAATAATTTGCAGCAGCATAGTTATTCCTTTTAAGAAACATGGTTTTCCAAACCGTGTGTTATCCGTGTGAATCCCCTCTGTTTGGGTTCACACAGTTAGCTGGTCTAGGGAACACAGTTAGGAAAAACTGTGTGCCAACCATACACTGCCCTATTTCTTCCATTTTTGTCAAATTTTCACATAAACTCACCCCAAGGTAAAACCAACCAAATATTACTCAATAGGTACAAAATAATATATAAAATCAAGCACGAGATAAACCCAAAATAGGTCATAATTATATAATTTATTATTCAAACCATAAAACCCTTTTTGTTTGGCCAAGACCTTCCGAAATCACTTATCCACTGCCCTTATCCCGTACTATGATCCTTATATTGGACAAAAGTTCAACCTAGTAATTCATTTGGTGAAAACATAAGGAGGATACCTGAAGAAGAGGTAACGTTCATCAGTGAGAATTTTTGTTTTATTTCCTCCACCACATCCTTAAATTATTATTAAACCATGATGATATAATAAACATAGTATCATCCTTAATTTGAGAATTTTTTATTTTAAGTCCTTGAAAAACATCCATATCTACTTCTATATAATGGTATACTAAATCATTGTTCGTGCGTACGATGGACTACAGTCTCATGGACCGATGGCATTCATTCTACCATTACTACCTCAAATGGACGGATATAATGATGGATCTATAGTATATATATAAATATATGATATTTAAAATATAATTATACATCTATATTAATTATATAATATATAAGTTTTTTACTTTCCATTCCATAGGGGATATAAAAACATTGTTCATGTGTACGACAGACTACCACCTCACGAAGTGATGTGATTCGTTTCACTAATGTGTTACATGGAATATAATAAGGATAATGTTAATGATTATATGTGATATAAATGAAACAATTATGATATTCATGATATATTTTTTATTAATTAAGGATTATATTTCATTTTCTTTCATTGATTTTTTCTCACTAAAGGATGATAACTTTGTTCGCGTATATGTGGGCTACCACCTTCACGAAGCGATGCGACACTCTTTTCATCACCAAAAAAATGTATGATAAGTATAATTATATTTAAACAAATAATATTTTATTAATTAAATTATGATCATTTTGGAAGGATAATATATTACTTAACTTCTCTCCACAATGATCGTTGAGAAAATGGAAACAACATTTATGCGTACATACATACTACTATATCTAGGAATGGTTTATTTCAATTTATATCTCTATATTTTCTAGATTACTATAAATAAATATGTAATTAATATATGTGATATTAATATCATGGTAAAATTTATTTATATGATGGAAGCATGATTAAATTATGATGACAAAAAATAATGAATCAAAACATATATGAAAACCAAATCGGTTATTACCCAACATTTGACTTTAACATGGAATTGTTAATAAATTGTAATAAAAGGAAATAATTAAATAATATATGGTATGATATATATAAATATAGTTCATTTTTATATGTATAATAATCATTTACTTATTATATAGGTGGTTCGAACATGTACAAAGCATGTCAAGAGTTAAGGTAATGGATTTCCTTCTGACATTTTACTTCTGTGACACACATGCCATATTCACCACCTGTTTTTTATGAGTTATACATAATGAACATGAATGTATAATAATTTAGTTATCCTAAAAATTACTAGGGTTTACACATCTATTTTAGTATCCTTTTTTCCATGGTATTTACGGTTCAAAAGTTAACAAATCGGTAAGGGTTTTTTGTCAAAATTTTCTTTCATTAAGACAGAAGTTATGTTATAAACCTATAATCTATTATGAGGTATATATATAACCACATTTACATGTAATATAATGAATTTATAAGTCTTAATGTTATTTTAAATTTCATTTGATGATGTTCCTTTATAGTGTTTATGTTTCAATGTTTCCAAAGTGGTAATGATTTTTTGTTACAATCTCATCCTATATCAGGATTCTTTATGATATTGCTTGTAATGAAAAAAATTAAAGATTGATATCTCAATAAAATGATGAAATTTTTAATCCAATTTTTATTTCCTGATATTACATGTTTCCCTTAATTTTCTTAAATTTTTTTACTCAAGAGTTCAAAATAATGTTTTTAAGAAGAACTGCCTTTATCACTCTCTTCATTCAAAAATCTATTTTATTCAAAAACAATATTTCCTAATTTATTTTAAAATGTTTTAATATAGTCCTATTAATTTTTAAATACATATTTACCAAATTTTAAATTTTTCAAAGTGTTTTAAAAAATTAATCTTTATGTAGTTTAGAAAAAAGAATGTTTGGATTTTACCAAAAATATAATAAGAATATTTGTTTTTTATCATATAAAACCTGAATAGAATTTACCAGTATCATGACCGCTCAATTATTTCAAGATTCCCTTAAATATTTTTCAATGAAATGTTTTCATAAATATTTAGGAATTTCTTCAGATAATAAATTAAAATTTTCATACAAAAAAGGATTTTGAAATTTTTTTATGTTTTAAAAAGTGTTTTCCAAAGAAGAAAGCTTATTTTCCTCAACAACTATTTTAAATGATTTTTAAAAATTAAATTATATTTTTTCATGTTTATTTTAAATGAATATTACTTCCAAAAAACTTTATTATTTAAAAAGTAATTTTTTAATGAAAATTTATCTTCTTTAAGAAACCTTTCATGTGATTTATCTTTCAAAATAATTATCCTTCCAAAATGACATCATTTGAGGTAAATTATTCTTTACTTTGGATATAAACCAAGGATAACATTATTATTTTGTTATCTTAATGGTTTATTATAACAAAATGTTTATGAAACATATTTTTCTTCCATAGGTTATATAATGACAAAATACATATGAAGCCCATTTCTTTTTCTATGGGATATGATTGATGAGATGATAAATTTATTTTAAAACCTATCAAATTTTCACAGTTTATGATATAATGAAAGTTTATGAAGTGAATTTGATTTCATGGGTTATTATATGATGAATGTTCTATGATTTTATGGTAGATATATATATGTTTTTAATTATGTTATGGGTGTGGCCGATATCTCCCTCTAATGCACTGGGTAAAGCATTATATATTATGAGATAAAAATTGGAAACAAGTAGATTGGATTGATCCATTATTGTAAATAGGTGTGTCCTAATCCAATATGGGAAACAAGGGTGTCCTAATATACTATGGGAAACTTTCATGTCATGATATATAATGGGAAATATGTGATGAGTTTGGGTCCACTATATTGATGATTCTAGTATTTAACCTTGACATAAGGAATGGTTTTCAATATTTATGATGGTTCCAAAATTTTATATCATGAGATTATAGTTCATTATTGATTCATTATGAGTTATTATCCTTATTTTCCACATTTTTAAACATGAAAAATGTTATTCCATGAATCATGTTTATGATCTTGTAAAGGTTTGGTATGAACTCCGTAATTTATGTTCATGGCCACATACACTTAATCTTATCTTATTTATTCTTATTATGAAAGATTGATATAGCTTATTATTTCCCTTAATGAGCATCTGAGATCAACCATTCTTAAGTTTCCTTCCCCAAGTTATGAAGAAATTTTTAGGTAGGGGTTTCCTAGGTGAAGTATAATGTGATAAGTTATTTATGGGATAAGTTGAATATCATTAGTGAAATTAGAATATTGTGTACCTAGTATCCAAATAAACTAAACTATTAAAATCTTTAGGTATGATTTTGTGTAATATATTGTATATTCATATAAAATATGTAATATATATGTATAAAAAACATGGGTCACTATAAGTTCTAAAAAGAATTTCATAGATTTACTTAACTCTTATTATCAAATTAGCTAATTTTACCAAAAATGAAAATATATTAGCTTTGATATATTACATAACCTAAATTCATAATGATTGACTCAAAAATTTAAAGAATAATATAAGTGATTGAACCTAATTCCATTCACTCAATTAGATGGGTTTCATCCCCTTACAATCCTTATCACCAAATTCAGGAAAAGGAATATGATTGAATAAAGTTCCTAACCTAATTACTAATATAAACGATTTCTATGATTTATATTAGTTAATTAATTGATGTTATCCTCTATATACTCTTTATCACTCACTATTATGAAATATAAGCATGAATGATATAGGTAAACTATATCATGCATGAAACAAACATCTTAAGGAATGAGTTTTTGAAAATAAATATTGAAATCAATAAGAAAAGTAATTAAAAATAAAAAGTACTTACATGATTTAAGAATTAAAATAAAAAACAAAGTATATGAACAAATGATAACACTAATGAAATTCTAAAGGAAATAAAAAAGAAAAAAAGGTCTACAAAAATTCATAATTACCCTAGCCAATGAAAAATATTTCAATAAATAAAAAACATCAATCTTGGTAGGAATGGATTTTTCATGGTAAGAGCGAATAAGATCCATCCTATTAAATACATTAATAAAATATATCATGGTGTGACCATGGGATTCACCATGTGGAAAATTCATTCCCTCTTCAAACTTGAATCTCCCTCTACTATTATGGCATGAGATATCCATGGAGTCAATTTGGGTTTTCTTCTTTAGACCATGATTATACACATCATGTTATGAATGTATTTTTCATGGAGTGGCCTAACCTTTTGAGCCATTAAATGTAAACCTTACAATGATGCCTTTACAATGCTAATTTCTGTCATGGAATAATGATCTATATTTAAAAAATTCACGAATTTAATGCATAACACATAGAAAATATTCTCAATGGGTCCATTTCATATTTATTAGTAAGTGGTATCATTTTTTAAAGAAATCCCTTTGGGACTCCATTCCCAACCATTCACCAACCCGACCTACACTAATGATCTTCTCCATACTCAATAACACTGAACCATACTAGAACCGGACACTACTCCTCTATCCATCATGTTTCCCTTTTTGGATCCTATAGTGGATTTATTGCCTGACTCAAACATGGTAGCTCTAATAGGTTTTTTTTCGATTGAAGACTAGATTCATTTGTTTCTAATTTATTGTGTAATGTCATAAAGGCATGTTGCAGCATTAAGAAAACATTTCTCTTCATATTTATCTTTAAATTGATATACTAATTACATGATGGCATATGCTGTGATTATGAATCTTTTTTTTCATGGTATTTAGTCTGATTGGATTCATTCAAATAAAAAAAATCTTATTGTAGTTTGAATCACTTCCCATTGATTAAATTATATTCCAAGAAATTAATCACTCATCAAAACATCAAAACATCTAAAAATTTATGAAAAAGTCACAACACTATGAACAATTAGGATAAAAAATCATAAAAATAAATAATTAAAATAAATATATTAATTAAAAATATCTAATTCCCCTAGAAATGAACAAATACTCAACCTCATGAAATGATCTTACAAAAAAGTATTCTAAATTAAGGAAAAAATAAAAATGTAAAATTAGATCCAAACATGTAAATAAAAAAATAAATAATGGAAAATGATTAAAAATAAATCACTAAAATATACTAGGAAGTTAGTCATGCTTCATCATTATAATTCAAATATTATTCTTTTTCTCCTATATCAAAACTTTTAATAATTTCCATAGACATCCATATCCATGTTTTCATTTAAATTTCCCAAAAATTTTCACTTTTCTCTCAATATCATATACAATAGAGTTATACTCAATCTTATGTATAGATTCCGTATACATAATTTTTCAGGAATCCTAATTATGCCTATATAAATTAAAAAACACATATCATTAAAAACTTGTTAATTAGGTTTTAATAACTATAATTCTTATTGAGGGTTGTTTAAAATTTGAAAAATCAACACAATGGAAAGAAATAGAGGATAACATATTAGATAACGATATATGTTATTCAACCTTGATATCAAGTAATGTTTTTTCCACCATTGAATTAATCTAAAAAATGACCATAATCTCCTTCTCCTTATGACCCATGGATTCATAATTGAATCATTCAAAATAATAAAAAATTTACCTTAAATTTATCTATAATATTTTTCTTTTCATAATTAATATGTCTAGTGGACAACATAAGGGAAATCCCCACACAATTATATGAAAAACCATTTCATCACGTAAATAACCACCATCAATATACTTCTCATTCTATTTTTCATAGTTATTAAAATAAGGGGGGATGTTGTTCTGGTTTTATTTCAATCTATGGCCTCGAATTCTTCCCTTTTTCTTAATTTTTTCCAATTGCATTGAGCTCGATTTGTCACAACTTCAACAATAACAACATTATTCCATGATATTAATGAATGGTCCCTCGACACATACTCATGGAATTATCATGAAATTTAATCTTAAATAACCATGCTCATACATTAAATCTCAAAAAGAACAATAAATAAATTATTTCTCAAGAATACTTATAGGAAGGATTATTAGGCTTGTAATTTGGATTCTATTAGTTATTTCAATGAAACTATAGGCTTAATGAAGGATTGATGTAGTATAGGTCTAAGAATTAGAGAGGATAAAAATATATTTATTAATAGAATCATTCCTTTCAAACAGATTCAATATCATAAT
The DNA here is from genome assembly GCA_963277665.1 of Viscum album. Lineage (NCBI taxonomy): Eukaryota > Viridiplantae > Streptophyta > Magnoliopsida > Santalales > Viscaceae > Viscum > Viscum album. Next base: position 1,074,804,706 of record OY728134.1, read on the forward strand.
GTTTTGTAATGATATAGATAAATTTATAGTAGTTTTTTCTATCATATGTTATCTCAAGAAAGAGGGTATTTGGAGGAATATAGAAAAGTGGCATACAGATCCCCTTGGGGATAGAAATTAGAAAATTTATACAAACAATCAATACAAGAATGAAATTAATAGTGTAATTAATAATAAATACATAAAATATAAACTAGAGATCCAAGACCAATTCAATAGTCATTGTGGATTCTACAAAAAGGTAAATAAAATTGATTTTCAAATAAACTCTATCAAAAACATTTACCTCTAATTACACAGTTATTTTAAAAATATAATATGTATATATTTAATAAAACATAAATTATCTATTAGATAAATAATGAAATAAAAAATGTTATTTTGGCTGTTGAGTGAGCTCATGAATGTAACCCCATACAAAAATTAAAATAGTTTCCTCACTCTATGAGATTAATGCGAGATGTGTAAATGGAAAATGATTTAGTGAAGGAAAAATAAAAGGAGGTTGAAACAAAAAATCCCTATAGGAAATCAGTGATTTTTGGTCTGTTGAGATTCATAAAGAATGATTGATTCCTTAATGAAATTTCTTATACAAGGGATGTTAAATTTTTAAAGGAAATACAACATTTTTTCATGTGAATGAAGTTAGGTCACAATTTTTTTTTCCAGATACTCACTAATGAATTTTAATACCTATATATAATTTTATCAATATAAAAATAGTACATAGTGGAATAAAAAATGAATGACTCAAACTGAGGGTGTGGGGTCAACAAGAAAACTATAGTTATTAAAGGTGGGGTAGTCTAGGAAGTAGTCAATTGTTGCAGGAAAGTATGATAAGTTGGGTAAGAAGATGACTGGTCTAGGTTTGTTTATACACAATACATGAAGTAAGGGATAACTCAGACTACTGTTCATATAAAATGTTTCATTGTGGCTCGAATCTATATAAAAAAATTGGAAAACCCAAAAACTCTCTAAAGATATTACCTTGGACATCCGGTGGTATGCAATCATAAATTATTATCAGTAATCTTTTTCGATAACATCACAAAGAATGTAAAAGAATACTTCTCATATTAGGTTAGTAATGATAGTAATAATAGAGGATGATATTTGGGAAAGGTATAGAACTAAAATTAATTATATGACCAAACTATTGTTCGATGTTACTTAAGAATGCAGGATGTCTATTGAGGATGAAAAATCATATGTGTCAGTGGCTTAGGGAATAACATCCCACTATCTAAAAAGAAACATGAGGTTCTGCATTATAAACTGGAAAGATGCAGTAGGATAGTGAATCCAAACCAAAAACGTTTTTTTGGGTGAATATGGACGGTCTTATATGGTAATGATCTCCTTTTGGGCCTATGTATGGGCGGTCCTAGAGCCTTAGGCACCATGGGATAAATCCCCAACCTCTATAAAGGATTAATGATCGACCCATTCATATTTCATTCAAATTTTCATCACAAACCTCATATTAAATTAATAAATTCATGTCTATCAGATAGAGGTGTCATAAATTTTAAATTCATACGGAAAAATAATAAATTCCATGATTTTTTCAAGGTGGGTGATGAATCTACCATCTATCAGTGTACCTATGGACTTCTTTATCTGTTCATCAATATAAAGAGAAAATTGTTGTTTCTATTTATAGCTAGCTCATGGATCATGGGATACATGATAAGAACCTATATATATCTCAATACACCCTATGAATATCTGAATGAAAACTATGCGTAGTTCAAGTACCAATGCATGATCTGAAATAAATAACATTATAGATTCATTATCATAGTAGTTTTCATGTCGTGGTTAAATTTTTTATCAACATCTAACTTAGCTAATATATTTTCAATGCTTCAATTTTGGGATCAATAATAAATCAAAAATAATTCTATTGTCCAAATAAAATATGGACTATAAATGTAACAACAAGTGATTTTAAATTATACATTTTTCTTTTAAAACCTAAATCATTTGATAACAAGGTTTTAAAAAACACTGAACCAAAAAAAACCATGGAGAAATATATAAATATTAAAATGTATCCATATAATTAGGGGGTGAAAATATATGTAACTATATTATGAAATATTTGTAGAAATAAAAATACCAATCCTTATCAATGCTCAGGAATTAATAAATAAAATTAGTGTAGCTAAATAACTAATAAGACTAATTTGTTCTCTAAAAATTAATCCTTATAAAATTATATTTGTGGTTATTTATTTTAGTTAACTAAATATATTATGGACAAAAAAATTATTTATATATATATAATATTATTACACAAAATATGATTATTATATGAAAATAAATAGTTATAAGAATAATAATTTTTTTAAAAAGTTTTTTTCCTATGAATGAAGCTTTCATTTTGAAATTATAGCTTCACTTAAAAGTAAAAAATATCTTGTTTTATAATATTATTTAGAACAAATGATATTAATTTTTTATAATATAATAACATAAATATCTTAGTATTATTTTTTGTAATTTCTCTAAAAATTTTCTTTTTAGGTAAATAGTGAAAAATAAGTTTTTTTCATAAAAATAATAGATTTTATAACATATTCAACATATAAGAAAAAACTAGAAGATTATAAAACTATTAAATTTATCAAATATATATATTTTATGAGTAAAAACATAAATTTTAAAGTATAATTATGGATTTAGGAAAACTTCTTTTAACATTACATCAAATTAAGTAATATTTTCCAAAATAAGAAATAGTTTTTGATTTTTCTTTAAATTTTTTAATATTATAATAAAATTTAATTTTGGATTCATCTAAAATAAAAATAAAATTAATTTTAGTTATAAAAAATTGTTTCATATCATGAAAATAAAACAAAATGATAATATTAACAGAGTCATAAATTTTACGCTTAAAAAACACTTGTCCTAAAATGGATTTATACACGTTACATATGTTAATGATAAAAATGTTTTTCATACAAAAAGAAATTTTATATAATAAAATGGATTTCATATTTGGAAATATTTTTACCAACTTATCTAATAAGTGCTATTTGATTTTTAGTAAATAAAATTATATTGTTTAGGTAAAAATTAATTACCATAATAAAATAATAAATACTTCATGTGAAACATCTAAGAGTAAAAGACTAAAAAACATGTGTTAAAATTAATCTTTGAGGGATTATTTACCTTATATAACCACTTAATTTATTAAATTTAATTTTTTAATATTTATGATAGTTGAAATATTTTTCCTCTTTATTTTAAGATAAAATATTTATAAATGTTTCATTCTTAGTACATAACAAAGGGGTATCTCACCATCCCTTCAAAAAAACTAATATAATTCAATTTATAACTAAATATATTCCCATTATCCTGTATTTATGACTCTATTCATTTTCCTTGTTCCTATTTCCATAAGAGATTGTCCTAAGAACTCTATTTTAAAGGTATCTTTCAAGGGAAAGCCCAAGTCCTCAATGTGAGTACTTTTTCCTAACATATTTTTTTAAAGGTGGAGGCAGTGCCTATTTAAATAAAAGAAAACAAAAGAGAGTACCCAAAAAGATAATAGGAAATATGGAAAAGACCAAGGCATAAAACTATCTACATATCTTTTTTATTAGTCTAGTTGTTAGTTTCTTTTCTTCTTCTTGAATTTCTTTCCATTCTTCCCTTACACAACCCCGAACCCGACCTCTTTATCTTCTTCTACTAGAAGGAAGCACTTGTATCCCTTATAAAAGTGTCTCAGCATCGGTGCTGTCAGAATCAGAGCTATCTTTTTTCTCTTTGTGTTTGTGAGGAGAAACAACCTGTAACGACCCAAAGTTTCATTAATGGAAATCCCTCTTGATCTAATTAAATGTCTCTTTATGTTTATATAAAATGTAAACATATTTGGTTTTATTTTAAGAATTTTGATCGTTGCTAATATAGCCGTTGAACAGTGATCACATGATTAGTATAAATATAGGACTTTAACAAATCCAATTTACTCAGAAAAAGGAAGCGATGGCCTCATCCTGTAGAATTTCCCCATATGAAGCCCATTTGCCAGAGCTCGGAAAAGAGGTGGTGTCCTTGGGCTTCACTCTTGACCAATCCCAAGATTAGCTTCACCATTTCAAGCTCGAACGAGACCATCTACGGGAAAAGTGGAAGTTGATAGAGATTACCACCCCAGCAATGTTAGCTAAGCCACCCCAAGAGTCTGTCACCATCGCACACCTTACCCTTAGGTCTTATGTGGCTGTTTTAAGGGGTTATGTAAAAAATAAGTAGTACTATGTTCATGTACATTATTTTTGTATATAATAATGAATATAATTTCTAGTCATTACTGATACATTGTAAAAAGTTTTTTTAGTAAAAATAGTGTTTTTAGTTATTATTTAATTAAGATTTTTTTAAATTAAGGGATTTTTGAATTAAATAATATTTTAATAAAATATTATTATTATTAAATTAATTTTTATTAAATATAAATGATTTTATAATTTTATGAATGCAATTATAATTTTTATTAAGGTTTGAAAGCGGTTTCTGTCAAAACTCGTGAATTTTATATAAATGTTGGTTTTTATTTTAAAAGTGAAAATTAACATATTTAGAAAATTAGTCAGATAAAATAAATGTTATTTCGGGAATCAGGATGTCGAAATTATCCAACGGTAAATTTTTCATAATTTTCTGAGACAGTCAAATTTTTGGGTAAAAATTAAATACTGTTTAAATATATAATGTGGTTTATGACATCATAATTACCCAATAGTGATATAATAAAATACTATAATCTTTATTTTTGGCCAATATATGTTTTACCATTAAAATAATGTGATTTTGGGTTGGTTTGACTTACTTTTAAAAGCATTAATGGACCCCTCAAGACTTATTAAACACCTTGTCTTTCTAAATTAATTTCCATGGGAGTGTGACTCAACTCCACATAAGAAACCTTATTATTTTAAGAAGTTCGGACTTTGGCCTTATAAAATATATTTTTCATATTCCCTTTGTGAAAAACCATGGTCAAAAAGAATGAGATGGTTTGTGGTTTGGATTAATTTAATATTAGGGGTCCCAAACCTAAATAATAATGAATTCCCTCAGTTTTTCTATATAAACCCACCCAAGCTCCCACTTCCTCCTCACTCAAAGCCTTTGGAGTTCATCCAACCTCTTCCCTACTCTCTCTAGAATCCTCCCAAGGTACCCAAAGCTCCCAATAAGCCTCTCACAAGCCTCTATCTAGCCTTTGGAAGCACACTTCCAAGTAAGGGTTTTTTCTTCCTTTCTCATTTTTGTCCAATTTTCTTTAAGTTGTTTTTCCCTTTTAATTTCAATTATGAATGTTGGGGTATGATTTCAAACCTCCCTAATACTTCCCTCTTTATGTTTGAATTATGGGAGACCCTTTATCTCTCATTAAATTCCTCCCATGTACACCCGTTACTATGCCGAAATTCAGAAATAAACTTCTCTCTCCTTTTTTACATTCAAGCAATACTTTTGTATCATGAATATAAATTCCATTACAATTGTTGGGAAATGTATCTATATGACCTCCTTACTGTCAATTACATGTAAATATGATGAGGAAACCCTTTCTCTCTCATCAACCATTTTTATTAATTCTTATGTCACGCCGTTACGCTGTCGAAATCGCACCGATTTTCTAAGCCAATGTCATTGTGTAGTGAATACCATGCCTATTTCACCATCAAGGGTATTCACTTTTATGCACATTTACTTATTGATTATAAAGTTTCATGTATGAATTCCACATTCCTTTATTGTGTAATAAATTATTATGTTTTATGAATCCATGTTTTATTGATCTATGTGGCACACTTATGCATGAAATGAAATGTTTAAGAAGGGTGCGCCTTTATAGCGCTCCAACGCATTGGGTAATGTATAGTATCATGATACGTCATGTGCAATGAGTGTTGAATCATGCTAATTCAAGTGCAACGAGTGTTTACTCGTTCTTTATGTGCAATGAGGATTTACTCATGCTCCATGTGCAATGAGCCTTGGCTCATGCTAATTCCATGTTCAGTATTGTTGCCACATTCCATTGTAATGATTATCATGCTTTATCATGCCTTTATGTTCATGTTTCTCTTGTGATCTAATGATATTCCTATTTTCTAACATGTATTGTACTCCTCAAGTTATTCCATGTGTATTCCCTTACTGTTCTTAATAGCTCACCCTTTTATTATGCATGTCCTCAGGTTTTCCCATGCAACGCTAAGTACGAAGGAATGTAGTGGTCATGTAAAGGAAGTTTTCAATAATGATGTTGTATTTCATGTTTTAAGTTTTTATTTAATGATCATAAGCCCCAAATAAACTAAACCTCTCAATCTTATTTGTTGTATCAAGTGAAGTTTTATGTAATAAATCATGTTTAAGTTTGTAATAAAAGCACGGTTGTCATAGTTGGTATCAGAGGATAGGTTTAGTTATTTTTGGGATTAGGAAACCCTAGTAAGGCCTTAGAGAAAAGACTAAGTATAATAAAAACATCCATAAGTTTTGGTAAGTACAGAGTAAGTAGTTTATCAAACAAATACATCCCTGTCTGGATACGAGCAGGTAGAGGCGACTCTGGCATAGATGTATCTTAGGGGTAAAACCCGAAAATAGCGCTTTGAGCTAGACTCGAACGAGAACTGGTGCACAACAACAGGCCTCGATGAACTCTTGGTTACGACACTCCTGGGGGATATGTTTTGATAAATTCACAAGCTTAGTATAAACCCTTATTAAGGGAATTAAAAAAAAAGGCCCCTAAGAATATATGTTAGAAGGTAGATCATGAAAAGCCTAGATTAAAGCCTTTAGACTCATGAGTTAAGGAAATAATAGTTTATTTATAAGTCATCAACTTTTTTATTTGGACTACCCTTTATGTGTTACACCTAAATTTCCTTTTATTCTAGCCAATGACCAATAATAGGAGGACTCGGGCTAACAACCGTTGTGAAGATCAGTGTGATGACTATACTAATGAGATTCCTAATCCAATGGGAGTGGGAATCGCAAACTTTGTCACGCTTCTCTCTCAGCTAACTCAAGTTTTGAATAAAAACATGGGTCAAGAGGAACGTTCAACCCCCCCTAAGAAAGGACAAGTCACTATCGAGAGCTTCATGAGACAAAGGCCTCCTACTTTTAGTGGATCATCTGATCCCACGATCACTGAAAAATGGATCAACTCCATTGAAAAGGTCTTCTCCATCCTTAAATGTTCTGAACAAGAGAAGGTTCTCCTGGATTCTTATCATATGGAGGGTGAAGCTGATCAATGGTGGACATTGATCAAAAATATGTAGCCTGAGTAGGAGATCGAGGCATTGGAATGGAAGGATTTCCGTAAGATATTTTTCGATTAATATTTCCCACGCACCCTCCGACTTAAGATGGAAAGGGACTTTCTTTTCCCTCAAGCAAAAAGATGAAGAATCTGTTGGAGTGTACGAGGCAAACTTCACAAGGCTTTCATGATACGCTTCCGTCTTTGTCGTTACCCCCAAATGCAAGGTTGACCACTTCTTTGGTGGGTTGAAGCCTAGCCTATGGAAAGCATTAGCAATCCGTCACTTCAAAATCTATGAGGAAATTGTTCGATGTGCCCTCAAGGTCGAAATGGAGATCAGAGAATCACAGGGGTATCATGGGGACAAGAAGAATAAGGTGGACTTCAATGCTGGCGGTCCGATGGATAAATCCAATGGTGCAAAGAATATCCAGCACCCCACTTTCCAAAAGTGCGGAAAGAAGCACCCTAGAAATTGCCTTAAGGGGACGAGGAAATGCTTCAGGTGTGGAAGGGAAGGGCACCTAGCTGTCAACGGTCGGAAAGAAAGACCCGTGGCTATGACATAGGAGAGGAACGCTCCGTTCAAACCTCAACGCATTGTTCAATGCTAAAAATGCAACGAACTAGGTCATTTTTCAAATCAGTGCCCTAATCCAAGGGTTTTCAAAGGCAGCCAACAACCTCAAAGACAACAAAGAAGATATTTTTCCAACACTTCTGCCGAAGTGACCCCCGAAAATGAAGTGGTGACAGGTACGCTAGTTATTCATTCAAGAATAGAGAACGTACTTTTTTATTCAGGTTCTACGCATTATTTTATATCTTGAAAGTTTAGTAGAACAATCCCAGCATCACCACAAATCATGGAAGTGAAGATGTCGGTGAGTACGACAAATGGGGAAATCATTGCATCCCATGAGTATAAGTCCTCCCCTGTTATAATATTTGGATTTAATTTCCCGGTGAACCTTGTCATACTCCCTCTAGTGGAATTTGATGCAATTCTTGGCCTGGATTGGCTTTCCTTATATAGATCCAACATAAATTGTCGGGAGAAGAAAATCACACTCCATTTGGAGAATCGACCCCCGATTCTTTACAAGTGTAAGGAGGAAGATGAATCTCCTTTAGCTCCATCATCTCAAGCATGGATATTACTTCCCTATGATCATGCGTATTTGGCTCAGATGATTGAGTCCAAGGAAGAAACCATCCTTGAAGAAATGCCTATTATGAGGGAATTTGCTGAACTGTTTCCCGAGGAACTGCCTGGTCTTCCTCCTAGAAGAGATGTTGAGTTATCAATTGAAATTATACCTGGGGCATTAACAATATCCAAGAATCCATATAGAATGGTTGTTGTTGAGCTTGAAGAGCAGAAGAAACAACTACAGGAGAATCTGGATAAAGGGTTTATATGCCCAAGTGCTTCACCATGGGGTACACCAGTCCTCTTCGTCAAGAAGAAGGATGGGTCAATGTGGCTTTGCATCGATTATCGTGAACTTAAAAAAATCACGATTAAGAACAAGTATCCTCTACCACGGATCGATGACTTGTTTGATCAGCTGCGTGGAGCACAATACTTCTCCAAGGTGGACTTGCGGTCGGGATATTATCAAGTAAGGGTGAAGAAGGAAGATATCCCCAAAACTGCTTTTCGCACAAGATACAGGCACTATGAATTCATAGTAATGCCCTTTGGACTCACTAATGTTCCATAAATCTTCATGGACATGATGAATAGAGTCTTTAGAGATTACCTTGACAAATTTTTGGTAGTCTTTATAGATGAAATTCTAATATACTCCAAAACTAGGGAGGATCATGAGGAGCATTTAGGAACTATACTGGAGACTTTGCGCAAGGAGAAGCTCTATGAAAAGTACAGCAAGTGTGAGTTCTGGTTTAAGGAAGTCTCATTCTTGGGCCATATCATCACAAGCAATGGGATATCTGTGGACCCCTATAAAATAGATGCAATTGAGGGATGGCCGAGGCCAACATCAGTAACGGATATCCATAGCTTCTTGGGATTAGCTGGATATTATCGATGATTTGTGAGAAATTTCACATGATTGTCCAACACTCTTACCAAGCTAAATCGAAAGGGAGTAAAGTTTTCTTGGAGTGATGAATGAGAATAAAGATTCAAGGAGTTGAAAAGGAGGCTTATCACTACACCCGTGCTCACGTTACCCACAAGTGGGGAACTTTTTGTGGTATTCATTGATTCTTCAAAGAAGGGCTTAGGCTGTGTGCTGATGTAGAATGATAAAGTGATATCCTATGCCTCAATGAAGTTGAAAATCCATGAGATAAACTATCCAATACATGATCTAGAGTTGGCGGTAGTGATATTTTCCATGAAAATATGGCGGTATTATCTCTATGGGGAGAAATTTGAGATATATACCGACCACAAGAGTCTTAAATATATATTCACATAGAAAGAGCTTAATATGAGCCAGAGAAGATGGATAGAGCTCATCAAGGATTATGACTATTCAATGTATTACCACCCTGGGAAAGCGAACAAGGTGGTAGATTCCATAAGTAGAAAGGACCCAACAATTCTATCAATGATGAGAATTGAGAAGGATCCAATCTTCTTAGACATGATGAATATGGGCATGGGAATCATAAATAAGGGAACATCATCAATCCTTTCACAAATTATTGCTCAACCATCTCTTTTGGAAAGGATAAAGGATGATCACAAGGATGATGTGGGAATTCAGGAAAAAGTGGAAGCTATCAAAAAGGGGAAATCCTCGGAGTTTAATGTTAATGAAGAAGGAATTGTATGGTTTGGGAAAAGACTATGTGTTCCATCAAGTCCGCAGCTGAAGAAGGAACTTTTGGATGATGCACATAGTTCAAATTTCTCTATTCACCCAAGGAGAATAAAGATGTATCGAGATCTCCGAGAAACCTTTTGGTGGGATAATATGAAGAAGGAGATCGCTGAATATACATCAAAGTGCCTGGTGTGTCAGCAAGTGAAGACAGAGAGGCAGAAGTCTAAGGGGATGATGCAACCATTTCCCATACCAGAATGGAAATGGGAGAACATCACCATGGACTTTGTCACTGGACTTCCAAGGACATCCAAAGGCAACAATGCAATCTGGGTTGTTGTGGATCGTCTTACAAAGACTGCACACTTCATTGCTATTCGGGAGGATTTCTCTTTGGATCAACTAGCACAGATATATATCAGGGAATTGGTAAGGCTGCATGGAGCACCACTATCTATTGTGTCTGACCGAGATCCAAGATTCACCTCTATGTTTTGGAAGAGTCTTCAACATGCTCTGAATACTGAACGGAACTTCAGTACGGCCTATCATCCTCAAACTGATGGCCAATCCGAGTGGACTATCCAAACACTTTAGGACATGTTGAGAGCATGCTCAATGGACTTTAAAGGAGGATGGGATCAACATCTTTCTCTGGTTGAGTTCTCTTATAACAATAGTTTCCACTCGAGTATCCAAATGGCACCATATGAAGCCATGTATGGGAAAAGGTGCAGAACACCAACATGTTGGGATGAGGTCGGTGAACATAAGATTCTTGGACCAGAAATGGTCGAGGAAATGGTGGAGAAGGTGAAAACCATTCAGCAGCATATAAAGGCATCCTAGATTCGATAGAAGAGTTATGCAGATAATCCTCGACAAGACATTGAGCTTAAAGTTGGAGACATGGTTTTTCTACGCATATCTTAGTGGACGAAGGTCAATAGGTTTGGAAAGAAAGGGAAGTTAAGTCCAAGGTACATTGGCCCCTTCGAGATTCTTGATCGTTTCAGGGCTGTGGCCTATCGACTAGCACTTCCACCTACCATGACCAAAGTGCATGATGTCTTTCATGTATCTCTCTTAAGGAAGTACATACCGGACCCTTCACATGTACTCTCTTCTGAGGTGGTCCAATTGGAAGATGATCTTTCTTATGAGGAGCAACCAGTGAAGATCTTAGATCATAGAGAAAAAGTTATATGAAATAAGACAATGCCCCTCGTCAAGGTGTTGTGGAGAAACCACAAGTTTGAAGAAGCAACTTTGGAATCAGAGGAAGTGATGAAGGTGAGTTACCCACATCTATTTTAGTATGGGAAAAGGAAAATTTCGATGGCAAAATTTCTTAAGGGGGAATATTGTAATGACCCAAAGTTTCATTAATGGAAATCCATCTTGATCTAATTAAAAGTCTCTTTATGTTTATATAAAATGTAAACTTATTTGGTTTTATGTTAAGAATTTTGACCGTTGCTAATATAGTCGTTGAATAGTGATCACATGATTAGTATAAATATAGGACTTTAACAAATCCAATTTACTCAGACAAAGGAAGCGATGTCCTCATCTAGTAGAATTTCCCCATACGAATCCCATTTGTTAGAGCTCAGAAAAGTGGTGGCGTCCTTGGGCTTCACTCTTGACCAAGCCCAAGCTAAACTTCACCATGTCAAGGTCGAACAGGACCGTCTACGGGAAAAGTGGAAGTTGAGATTACCACTCGAGAAATGTTAGCTGAGCCACCCCAAGAGTCTGTCACAATCGCACATCTTACCCTTAGGTCTTATGCGGCTGTTTATGTAACAAATAAGTAGTACTATGTTAATGTAAATTATTTTTGTATATAATAATGAATATAATTTCTAGTCATTATTGATACATTGTAAATAATTTTTAAAGTACAAATAGTGTTTTTAGTTATTATTTAATTAAGAATTCTATTTTTTTTAAATTAAGGGACTTTTGAATTAAATAATATTTTAATAAAATATTATTATTATTAAATTAATTTTTATTAAATATAAATGATTTTATAATTTTATGAATGTAATTATAATTTTTATTATGGTTTGAAAGCCATTTCTGTCAAAACCTGTTATTTTCGATAAATGTCGGTTTTTATTTTAAAAGTGAAAATTAACATATTTAGAAAATTATTTAGATAAAATAAATGTTATTTCTGGAATTCGGACATCGAAATTATCCAACGGTGAGTTTTTCATAATTTTCTGAGACAGTCAAATTTTTGGGTAAAAATGAAATACCATTTAAATATATAATGTGTTTTATGACATCATAATGACCCAATAGTGATGTAATAAAATACTATAATCTTTATGTTCGGCCAATATATGTTTTACCATTAAAATAATGTGATTTTGGGTTTGTTTGACTTACTTGTCAAAGCATTAATGGACCCCTCATGACTTATTGAACACCTTGTCTTTTTAAATTAATTTCCATGGGAGTGTGACTCACCACCACATAAGCAACCTTATTATTTTATGATGTTCTGACTTTGGCCTTATAAAATAATGTTTTCATCTTCCATTTTTGAAAAACCATGGGCAAAAACCGTGGGATGGTTTGTGGTTTGGATTAATTTAATATAAGGGGTCCAAAACCTAAATAATAATGAATTCCCTCAGCTTTCCTATATAAACTCACCCAATCTCCCTCTTACTCCTCACTAAAATCCTTTGGAGTTCATCCAACCTCTGCCCTACTCTCTATAGAATCCTCCCAAGGTTTCCCAAGCTCCCAAGAAGCCTCTCACAAGCCTCTCTCTAGCCTTTGGAAGCACACTTCCAAGTAAGGGTTTTTTCTTCCTTTCTCATTTTTGTCCAATCTTATTTAAGTTGTTTTGCCCTTTTAATTTCAATTATTAATGTTGGGGTATGGTTTCACACCTCCCTCATACTTCCCTATTTATTTTTTAATGATGTGAGACCCTTTCTCTCTCATTAAATTCCTCCCATGTACATCTGTTACTATGCCGAAATTCCGAAAGAAACTTCTCTCTCCTTTTTTACATTCATGCAATACTTTTGTATCATGAATCTAAATTCCATTACAATTGTTGGGAAATGTATCTATATTACCTCCTTAATGTCCTCTACATGTAAATATGATTAGTAACCCATTTCTCTCTCATCAACCATTTTTAGGAATTCTTATGTCACGCCGTTACGCTGCCGAAATCGCACCGATTTTCTAAGCCAATGTCATTGGGTAGTGAATACCATGCTCATTTCTCCATCAAGGGTATTCACCTTTATGCACATTTACTTATTGACTATAAAGTTTCATGTATGAATTCCACATTCCTTTATCGTGGAATAAATTATTATGTTTTATGAGTCCATGTTTTATGATCTATGTGGAACACTTATGCATGAAATTAAATGTTTTAGAAGGGTTCGCCCTTATAGCGCTCCAATGCATTGGGTAAAGTATAGTATCATGATACGTCATGTGCAATGAGTGTTGACTCATGCTAATTCAAGTGCAATGAGGGTTTACTCGTGCTTTATGTGCAATGATGATATACTCATGCTCCATGTGCAATGAGCCTTGGCTCATGCTTATTCAATGTTAAGTGTTGTTGTCACATTCCCATGTTATGATTATCATGCTTTATCATGCCTTTATGTTCATGTTTCTCTTGTGCTCTATTGATATGACTATTGTATAACATGTATTGTACTCCTCATGTTATTCCATGTGTATTCCCTTACTAGGCTTTATAGCTCACCCTTTTCTTATGCATGTCCTCAGGTTATCCCATGCAATGCTAAGTACAAAGGAATGTAGTGGTCATGTAAAGGATGTTTTTAATAAAGATATTTTATTTCATGTTTCAAGTTTTTATGTAATGATCATAATCCCCAAATACACTAAACCTCTGGATCTTCTTTGTTGTATCAAGTGAAGTTTTATGTAATAAATCATGTTTAAGTTTGTAATAAAAGCAGGGTTGTCATACAACCCCCTCAACTGAAGTAGCTTGGAAAAGGATCTCCCGAGTCTCAGTAGGAGAGACCTGATTGGTAACCTGCAACTTAGAATCACTACCAATTTGCTGACCAAAGAAAGTGTTACCTGCAGTCAATAAAACTGAAGGCTTTTCCTTCTTGTAAGAAACGAGTTGAAAGCCTTCACTATCCACATTGAGTTTTGAAGAAGCATGACCAGGATTAGAAACAATTGGGGAGTTAGTTTCTAATATTTTCTTACCCTTTTAAATATATGAAGAAACCATATCATCATTCTAAGGTGGATGGTAAGCTTCTTTTTGAGTGACATATTTAGTCTCTTTTCCAACTTTTCATTTATCAACATGGCTGGACAATAGAGGAGATGGAGAAATATGAATTTGCTGCAAATAAGCACATTTTCCTTGATATTGAGTCTCAACATTTTACAGATTCACCTCTTCAGAAAAGATGGCAGCCCAAGATTTTGTCTTGTTCTTAGAAGTAGAGGCATAGATGTGACCTTTATCCCAAACATCAGGATGTACACCATCCTCAAGGTCACCTCCTTGGACATTTTTATTATCAACAGGAAGGGCTGGTCCATCATCAGCCTTCCGAACATGTGTACTTTTAATATTTTTAGGACAATTGATCATTTCATGCCCACGAGAAGCATAATAGCTACAAACAGTTGAGTGCCTATATATAGATGAGTTATAACCTATAATGCTACAATCTTTGCAGAACATTTAAATTTTTTCATAAGTGATCTTCAACTCCATAACGTCATCATCAGTTGCAAGAATAACCTTATCAACCAGAGTTGATCGCAATTCAACCTCGACTAAGAACCGGGCGTAGTGACCAAATCAAGCCACTTCTGTTTCCTTTTCAATTTATATAGGAATACCAATTGACAAAGCAATATCATAAAAATTTTTAGGTGCCAAATAATCCAATTTAACCCATACACTCTAACCCAAATTTGTGTGGTTGTGTTACTAACCTCAAATGGATTGAATCTTTTATCCAATTATCTAAGGTGAGAAATTACTAGTTTTAGCACAATGGAACCAAATCCACAAGCTCAAATATTCATTTATTAAGTGGGGAAGAGCATATGAAAGTATCCCCATCATAGTGAGACACATTTCCAGGATGTAAAGCCCCAAATTGACGAGATAGGCTTCTTAAGTTCATCAATTTTGAAAGGTTGAGAGCCTTTAGGAAGAAATAATTGAAAACTCAACCATTTTAAGCCACTCAGAAATAGCGTCGGGATCCGCTTTGATGGGTGCAATGTTCCCCTTTCTTCAGATTGAAGAGTCAGTACACCTTTGAAGCAAGAAAATGATCGATTCAAAGAAGGCCCTTCCACATAAGCATTTCCTGCCTGAATGTCGTTCTCAAATTTTTCTGTAAAATCAGAGGCCTTCTTGATTTTTTCCCTAACCACTCCCACAAATGTGGGATTATGGAGATTGACCGTAATTTCAGCATCCAAAGAGCAATTTCAGACCAGTCTTGCAGCATCACAAGTGTCAGGAAAATGATCCGCTGCTACCACTGATTTCATTGTACCATGCTCACCCAAAGATCCAGGGCATGAAAAAAAATCCTCTGTTCGCCGCTAGGTCACCATAATCGTAACCCAAATATTCTGCAACCATCACTGCATGCCTTACAATAATAGAAGTTAGTTCCATAAATCCATCAGATGCTATAACGATCTCGCTGTCAACAGCTCGAACAACATCAATCGAAGTCGTTCCTCTATTCGTCTACATGAGGTCATCTAATGCCATCGTCACATGCTGATCAACCACGGAGGTCGGTGTAGTGTCTCCATCGGACGACGTCACACGATTTACAATAGGAGTACGAGGCTAAAAAAAGCTATGTCGTAGATCTGGGTGCCCCAATTCTGAATAACCGGTGGGTGTCGAAGCGACCAGGGAGAAAAAATCCCGCTTCCATACCCTAATCTGCCGCCAGTTTAGTGAGAGAGAGAGACCGACTTATCTCATCCCGAAATATTTTCCTAAATTCTTTTATTTTCATCCTCAAATTACCAAATATAATATAATAATTACTATATAATAAAATAAGTATTTTTTTCTAATAAATTTTATTATTCGATGGGAATGACTGTTGACCACCTTTCCTATTAAAAAAAATGAATCTGGTATCTGCGTTTCTTTCCCTCTCGTAAAATGAAAAATGAAAATGCTAATCATCTGTTGTGAAGACTACCTCCTACACAAAGTAACATATCTCATTTTTCATGTAATATTTTTATTAGTTATTAAAATATCATATAATATGATTAAAAAATAAAAAGTATATAAATAATATAAAAATTATTTTATAACAATAATATTATTCCAAATGAAATTACATTCATAATAATAATCATCCATTAATTATAATATGCTCTCATTTTGTTTTTTCTAACGACCTAATGGAATTATGCAACTAAATAATATCATGGATAACTATTAAAACATAATTAATGACAATAAATTAAATAATTAAGACTATACTGATTTTATTTTGGTTATTTAAGGGTAAAAATAACACTAAACTCATTAATTAAGATACTAATGTTCCTTTGTTAAAAATCACTAAAACTTTCCCATTGCCGATTTTAGCTCTAAGTTTCATAACCTAGTCAAAAATAGAATAAAATTTTAAAAATTATTGGAAATAAGTAATTTTAAAATATCATATCTGGGAATGATTATATTTTTGAGATGAATGAATAACAAAATCACTATTATGAAATGAGTTCATAATAATCAAAATTACTCACAACTAATATTAAAATTAGATGATTCTTGACTAATATACATGTATAAAATAATCAAAATATATGTTTATAAAAGTAAATTTATGTAAATAAGTTTCTTAAATAGGTTATTAAGATATTTTTTTTATAAAGTTAATTCAAGGGCCTTAGTGAAAGCTAGGAATTAAGGTAATGGTTTGTGCTAACTCAATATTCATCAACTCAGTTAAAAATATATATAATTTAACTATATTGTTCCAAGTTTGATTTATCGTTCCTAATGAATAATTATTTTTATTTACTCATATTTTTTTAGTTCTATAATTATTCATTATAATCCCATTATCAGATTATTCTTATCTCAACAATTATGTTTCTTGTCAGGGGTTTATTGGTCTCAATTCCTATTTCTTGAGGCATGCTTCTTGTTATGCACAAATATACTTTTATATGACATATATAAATACATTATATTATATTATATCATGAATTTTCAATCATTTCATTTTAAATTCAGTTCCATTCTATTTCTCCATTAATGGAGTTTCATTCCCATGTTTCTAAAGTCATAAATGTTATTGGCCTCTATTTTCATTTCCATGAAAAATGTTTAATATTGTGCACCATATTTAATTTTATATGGTGTATTAAATTCCTTAATTACATAAATTAAAATTTATATCTTACATTTTATTATATTTTAATTTAATATTATCCCTATCATGTTCTTATCATTCTTACGTTATGATTATCAAAAGGGAGCTACATCTCAATTTATTTCATTAAGATAGGATTTTTGACAAATTGTTTCTATTTGGAGGTTTATATATTGGTAATTTATTACATTGTAAATCCTATCACAATATTATATTTATTGTGGATTAAACTCAAGAAATAAATTCAATGATTTTTCTTCCCAAATCATCCACACTTATAGACATTATTTTTATTCAAATGCATTTCCTTTTTGAATACTCTATATTTACATCCATTGATTGAAAGGTGTTAACCTAAAGTATAAAACTAGATTGATTGGGATGTTTTTTTGCATAAAAATATAACCATTTTTCTATATGGTTTTATTTAGGTATATTCATACATATAATGATATCCCGACTATTGAATGGGGAAGAAGCTTGGGTATTATGGCCTTTAACTACCCAATAAAATATATCCTAAAAACAGGTCCTTGATGGTAATATTATGATGTATAAAATCATGATTTATTATCTTAGATAATGGAATTAGAAATATATAATTATTCATTTCATCTCTAGTGAAAAATTGATTTTTATCCATGTGATATTTTCATCAATATACATGGTCATTTTATGCATTCAACTTCATTGTATTATGGATTTTTTTATATTCCTACTATATTATTTATACGTATATTATGCTCATTTATGATATTTTATTTTTGTCTCTCATGTTTACCCTTACTGATAATCTTTCATAACACCTTCTTATTTTTCCATTTCCCTGAGTTTTAAATAAATTTATTGCACATAAAATGTCTAAAAAATAACTTAAGTATGAATTTTTGAGAGATGTTGAAGACTTATTATGTATTATGTAGTTTCTTATATAGTGGAAAAATGTCTATTGGTTGATAAATAAATGGTAATTATTTGTTTTTGATTTTTACTAATTCTCTAACGTTTTAAACATAAAAGTTCATGGGAATTATTGTAATGAAATATCATATTTAAATCATTTAAGTATGGGATAGTTATGTCCAGAAATCTATAGTCGGAATCAAAGCTTGTATGTAATGCATGTGTTTTTGGAACCAAATCTTGCAGTGTGGTTCCAGGGATCAATATTTAGTAGAAGATAATTTTTTAGATAACTTTGAGATTTTGAAGTAAGTTTGGATAAGTTATAGGTTTATATGGAATGGTTGATCATAATTTAAAGGGCATAGATAAGTATTTATTTTAGTTGGGATAATGTTAAATAGTTTATAATTTATATTAAATGTCATGACCTGTCCCCCGGGGCCTGTTCCGTGACTACCCCATGCCCACCTTCTATAGGGTAGGGGATGAAGACTAGCACCAAAGGCGTAAATCTTTAAAACTGGGAAGACATTAACTTTATATAGAGTGACCTCTTACAACAGAGTACGAGTTGAAAGAAAAAAACTAAGTAAAGCTGTATACAAAAGCAGTGATAGAAAGTAAAAGGGGGCAGAAATACAAGACCAATAGAAATGTATAGGTACAACTGAAAAGCAAGTACAACTGAAGAAAAGTAAAGCAGCCACAGGGTCGTTCTCCAGGGTTCCTACCTATTTGTCATTACCCGCATCCCCGGGCCACGAACCTTGTCATTTGACCCCATGGGTCTCATTTAATACCTTGGTTGCCTTCCCAGCACACCATATGCTATTACTCACTAGAGTCACTTATCGGACTAATGACTGTCACCATAATCCAACACATGTTATTTTAGTGTGTTTTTTCCTCACTCACACACACCCTGGGAAAATTCCCAGAAGGTCACCCATCCTGATTACTACTCTGGGCCAAACATGCTTAACTGTGGAGTTCTAATCAGGCAGACTACTGAAAAGAAAGGTGCAACTTGTTGACATGGGCAGTAGAAGGGGGCGAAAATAAAATACCAACAGGAAAGTATGGGTACAACTGAAAAGAAAGTACAGCTGAAGAAAAGTAAAGCAGCCACAAGGTCGTTCTCTAGGGTTCCTTCCTATTTCTCATGACCCGCCTCCTCGGGCCATGAACCTTGTCATTTGACCCCATGGGTCTCCTGTAATACCTTGGTTGCCTTACCAGCACACCATAGGCTATTAATCACTATGGTCACTTATCAGACTAATGACTGTCATCAGAAGCCAACACATGTTCTTTCAGTGTGTTTGGTCCTCACTCACACACAACCTGGGAAACTTCCCAGAAGGTCACCCATCCTGATTACTACTCCAAGAAAAAAATGCTTAACTGTGGAGTTCTAATCAGGTAGGCTCCTGAAAAGAAAGGTGCACCTTGTTGACATGGGTAGTAACATTTATCCTTTTATGTCTCACTTTTCCAGGGGTGTTACATTATCCACCCCTTTAAAGCAAATCCCTCATTGTGGACACCAAGCCTCAAACCCAGGCACTGCCTAAGAACTTCCGGCTGTGTATTGGCTCTGATACCATTTGTCATGACCCGCGTCCCCAGTCCATGAACCTTGTCATTTGAACCCATGGGTCTCTGATAATACCTTGGTTTCCTTCCCAGTACACTATAGGCTATTACTCACTAGGGTCTCTTATCAGACTAATGACTGTCCCCACAGGCCAACACATGTTCTTTCAGTGTGTTTTGTCCTCACTCACACACATCCTGGGAAACTTCCCAAAAGGACACACATCCTGATTACTACTCCAGGCCAAGAATGCTTAACTGTGGAGTTCTAATCAAGTAGGCTCCTGAAAAGTAAGGTGCACCTTGTTGACATGGGTATTAACATTTAGCCTTTTATGTCTCACTTTTTCCAGGGGTGTTACATTAAAAGTACTTTTGTAAGAATCATAGGGATACGTTTGAGTATGAGATAACCTTCCGAAGCATTAGTAACATATAAATTGAGTGGTTCTCTTAAAAATTATATCCTTTTTGGGATACTAGAAATTAAATTCCATTTGTTCACATTTTCACCAACTGGTATTTACCCTAAAATAGAGGGTTGAGTATTAACTAAATATTTACTCTGGTTCATAATAAAATAGAATAAAACTGTACACCTAAATAGACACTCTGGTGGAATAATCATGAGTCAATCTCATTATTGTTACAATATATTATGAAGGATTTATGTAACACAATGAGTATAAGGAATATGAGAGAAACCAACTTCAATAAACCTGGATGGGTCAAAGAGTTATTTTGGTGTAACTAAAATAAAATGAAATAATTTTAATTAATAATAAATTTAATGTTGAATTTATTGTGTAATTATCATTCAATAAATCTATTTTGGTTTTTAACACTCATGATAATCGAGTTATGTTTTCAGAATAGATGAAGCTCAATGAAACCATGATTATGGTAAATACCAAATAAATTATAAAGATTATCACAATGAGAAACCTAAAGAGATAAGAACTAAAGTGAGAAATATTTTTATTATTACAAACCACCTATCAGGAATAATGGTTATCTATGTAAACATATTGGAATTATTGAACATCCCAAATAATAGAATGATGGACTTTCATGGGTATTAAGGTGAGGGAGATAATGAAGGAAATAATATTTAATTTTCCTTGTTTGAAAAATGTGTTAAAAATTTCTAAAGAGAATGACTCATATGAACTGAAATATACTTCACTTACAGAAAAGGAGGGAATAAAGAAATAATCAGTGGAGTAAATTGCAATTAATATGTTAAGATAATGAAGGGAAAACATTTTTTTTATAGTTATACCTTATATATTTAGTAGACACCTCATTTGAAAAAATATAAAAAACTATTTCTATATTTTAAATATGATTGAATAATTTATTATTGATTGAAAAACACAATTCTGAAGATGTTATAAATTTAAGGGTGGATAATTTAATATCAAAATGTTTTAAATTATTTCTTTTCCTTTAAAACCTTATGAATTTGATATCTTTATTTACATGCCACACTAAACTAAAACAACATTAAAAACAATATACAATTGTCAATATATATCCATAGATTTAGTGGATAAAACTATATATAACCAAATTAATATATATATATATATAGATAAAAATATTTTCCATTATAGATGATAGATTAAATTAGTGTATCTAAATAACTAATAAGACTGATTTATGATCTAAAATGTCACCCTATGAAAATTTATCACATTGGATACATTTTAGGAAAATAAATATATTATGGATGAATAATATTATTTATGTATTTATTATTTTTATATATAATTTGATTATTAATTATTAGAAAATAAGAATAAAAGTAACTAATATGTTAAAAAGTTTACCTACAAAGATCGTCTGACACTGTTTCCCTACAAATGAATGCATTCCTCACTATGCCAATCTCAAAACTCAACCCTTTCTCCCAACTATATGCTTCGATACCATTCTTTCACGATCCCCTACCTCCAAAGACGCCCCTCCTAAGCTGGCAATGAAAAAAGGGTGATAATGACCTTAGATTCCCACCTCCAGTAGGCCCCGGGTTGGTTAATATCACCAAGGGTACAAATATATCACAATATTGGAGGCATTTCCATTTTAAAGAAACAATATTAAGAGAAAGTATGTATAAACCAAATTCAACACCATGAAATATCATAAAATAAAGCCAAACCATCCCATAATGCATGTATAAATCAAAACTGATATATATAAAAGTCTCTGAATAAAAACCCAAAAGAATAAAATCTAATGCAGAAACACAACAAAAAAATCCAAGGCTCGAACTATAAATGCCCAACATGGTCCGCAAAGTCCTCCTGGAAACATAAAAAAACATTCATATACATAGGGTGAGCATACAAGTATACTCTGTTTGAAAATGAAATTCTACCATGCACATGAGAAAATAGAATACTAATGAACCCATGTGAAAGTAGTAGAACCAAATATCACCTAAACAGGTATACAAACCAACCCAACCTCCCCAAGGTAAACTCACCAAATAACCCAAGTCATGAAATATAATATATTAATAACATTGATTATTTGGGTATTCTGTACAACTTCACATTAGTTTAGTCAATCCTGCCTGATAGAAAACATCCTCATGCTCCCACCTCTTTCGAAAGAACAAAGTCACAACCCAGCCAATCACACCTAGGCCCCAAAAACCAAACCTCATCCTATCAACAGATCCATGAGCCACATCACATCGCACCTACAGTCACCTAGTCCACAAACCACATCACATCCCACCAATAGACACATGGGCCACAATCCGCATCACACCTCAACCACATAAACCAGGCTTACAAACCACACCTCACCCTGAAGATAGCAAAGAAATCACAAAACATCTCATCCCAAAGACACATGGGAAATCACAACATTCTTACACACACCTGGGCCTCACAAACTACAACCTTCTAAAAGAATCTCGGGCTACCACCACCTAGAAGTGGGAGTAGGGAAGATCAGTTTTCCAACCATCCATCCTCCCACTATGATGTTTGCGAAATACACCATCCCCTATGATGATGGGGGTGTTCGACACGTAGTGCTCAACTAGGGTCAGGTTAATATAGAAAAAATGTATATGCATTTAGAGTTTTATCACACAACCAAATCTTATGGGTTTATAACAAGAACTAACTATATTAAAGAATCTACACAATCGATGCAACCTCTAAATTCATAAAAATTAAAAAAAAACACAAACTACATTTTATTTTCAACCTTTAAGCCATGTTCCAGAGTTTCTATTTTATTAATAAAACCCACATTATCAGCCTCTTTGATTTGTGTCATAAAAATTCGTTAGAAAACATTTTTAACTTATAAAGATAACTTATTTCATGTTTTCAACCCATTAGTTTATATATTAACATTACCCTTTAAAAAAACATAGCCCATCATCAATTTCATCATTAAACATGCCCATTTGAAATTATTAACACATGATATTAATTCCATTAATACTTTTGTAGATATAATATAACCAACCACATGGAATAAGCATAACAATATACTAGCATAACACAATCCATAAGTCACATTATACTTTTAATCCACATTTATCTACTTAACCAGTTTCAAAAATATAGAATAATACCATATTAACAACATAATTGTTTGTTAAATTCTATCTTGTTATCATTCATTCATTGTATGTTCACATTCCACATTCCATTTCAAATAAACCATTTTTATAGATTCATCCCAAGAATAGATATTCCACTTTAGTTCCATACATAAAAAAAACTACAATTTATTCACACATTAAAATATCCAACACATAGAAAGTAGCACAATAAAACAACCCATTACTCTTTAACCAATAATACCACATCATCACTAACTCATAGCCACATCGTCTTTTTATATCCTTGCTTCACATCCACACCGTAACTATCATAAAACCCTGTTTTATAACCATATTTCATCGAATTTTCCCCAACTAAATCACAATATAGCTACAATAAATTACACCAGCCCAACACACACAACCCATAACCATTACATACACCAAAAAATATATCACAACACATTCCATTTGTAAATTTAGAAGATAAATAGAATTTATTCAATTACACTTATTTATTTAAGGTAGTTACCATAAAAAGCATTGAATATGGGGGAATCCATTTAATTAAGTTAGGATATGTGGTTAATCATTTATTTATGGTTATTAATAAAATATGAAAAAAATAAAGAATTTAAAATGGATGTTTCTATAGTATAATTGCACAAAAAAATACACAATATTCATCTAGTGAATACACCCATACAACCATAATATCAAGTAAAATTAAATCCAAACAACAAGAAGTTGTAACATCATAATTCACTTTCCCCCACCCATTTAAATTTAATTTAAATGAGTTTATTTTCATTATTAGTTTGGATAAAACCATGTTAGAAAGAGGTGAAAATAATAAACCCGTCTCATATGATACACATAGAGAGAAACGAAGGAATAATCGACTTTGAAGGAGGATTACTGACATAACCTTTTTCCCAGACTTATTACACCAAAACCGGGGTTGCACATAGGAGGGAACTCTCTAGGGAAACATGAACTAGCTACACCAACCAAGGTATATGACTCCTATAGGAATAAGGATTATAAACCACATGTATCAATAGAAATGAGAAGGAATGAACTAAGTTAAGGTCACCAGTTTTGAAGGATTAGATCTAAAACTCACAATATTTAAAATGGAATAGAATATTCATTAAAGTGGATCACATTAAACAATGTGGTTTGACCATTTAAAATCCTCCAGATATTTAAAAAATAAAATATAATATTTATATACCTTGAAATGGCTTCAACACCAATTAAATATTACATTAAAATCATTTTACATCAAAAAATATGTCAAGAGGGAAAAACTAAAAAAATATTGAATATTTTGTAAATTTTGAAAACTATTGAAACGTGTCACTACCACCATTAGATGAGTCAATGCCAAATAAATCTCTACCATTGAGTCACTACTAGATGAGTCACCACCAGATGAGTCAATGCCAGTGATTCAATACCAGATGAGTCACCGCTAGTGAGTCGCCACTAGGGAGTCACCGCCAGCGAGTCACCACCGGATGAGTCACCACCAAACAAGTCACCACCAGTGAGTCACTTACAGGATGATTTAACACTAGGTTGAGCTTCCACCAGAACAAGCTACTGACAAAATGAGCTACCTCTAGATTGAGGTACTTCTAGAATGATTTACCATTTGAAAACTATAGTTTTTGAAAACTCTTGAAATGAGTCATTGATATAATGAATCACCTATCCCAAAAAACCCAAACTACCCCCACACACATAAAAAATTTATCAAAAATTAATGGAAATTAAATTCTATGACATTACACATCCAGTCATGAATACCATGCTCATGGGGCCTTTTTTAGATCAAAAGGAGCCTTCTATAATCTATAAACCATTTTTTCATCATTTCCAATCAGAAATCCCACTGGATTTTCAATGTAAACTTATTCTTACAGAACAAAATTTATGAATATGGTTTTAAAATACATTTGATAAATGTTTTGACCTAGTTGAATTTCGATGGATAGGCGGATCTTAATTGAATCAAGTTGGGATACTGGAGAAAATGTTTATTCAATATCAATATATTCAATCTATGCATATCCTATACAAAAATATCATGCCTTGAATCTAATAATATTTCCCAGCTCATCAATTTTTTTATAATCCATTTTGTTTCAATAAAATTTTAATTTTATGGTCTCTTGACAAGATCCCGACTAAGGGTTTTGTTAATCTGATCCAGTTATTCATTTAGGGAATTAACCCATGATTCATACTTCACTACTTTTTCAAACAAGTATTGTTCTACAATTGATAGGATATCATTATGTGGTTCATTCCTCATTCTCATTGTCTATGTTTTAGTTGTCGAATCCCAAAATATATTGGAGTAATCAACTTTTACTCTTCTATTTATCATGTGAAAATCTGATAAAGTTTCTTAAAAATGTTTTACTCTTCTAGTTCTAATTCTAAAGCATCATCACCTTGAAAACCTGGAATGTTAGGTAGGAATCCCATAACTTTTTTACTTTAATCTATCCCTATTCCACTTTATTATTCTTATTCAATCATATCAACATACGGGCTCCCCATGTTATTCATAGTTTTATCCTCAATGATCCTGACATCATTGCATTCCAAAATCTTTCTAAGATGATTAATTTTTTATTTTTATTCACTAATCATCATTGAGTATATATGAAATATTCACTCATCTACACTATAACCATACTTTCCTTGATTTCCATCTTTGTTATGGACGGAACATTTACTTCCAAAAACATGGAAATAAATAAGTAATGGATTTATTAAATTCCATATCTTATATGGTGTCATGTCCTATCCTATAAATAGATATGTTTTATTTTGATTGTACACCACAAATTGACCATCCTCCTTCCAGTAATGACAAGAAACACAACTCTCAGTTAACACAGTTCCCACCATATTATTCACATATCTATTTTTGCATTCAAGATCCCCTTTTTTTGTGTTGTTCTCATTTGATAAACCATATTCTTGATCTTTTGATTTTAAAGGTAATTTTCAAATTAAATGGATGTCAATTTTATTCCATTGTCAGATTTTAATGTCTAGATTGTATGGGAAGTTTCATTCTCAACTCTTTAGAGATATTTCTTCATGACTTCAATCACATTCCATTTTCAATACATAAACATCACACATGTAATTCTAAAATAATCATCAATAAAAATAATTATGTACCTCAATATAATTGTGTGAGCCAAATTTATTTGACCAGAAAAATCTATGTGGACAAGATCAAGCAGATTTGATGAAATTTTATTCTTCAACAGATAAGAATTCCTGACCATATTAACTCACACACATGCATCACATTCCTTTTCTCAATCATGATTTAGATTGGGAATATCCACAACATCCTTTTTCTTGGATATTCATTCCATGATATGATGATTAATGTGACCCAAACTATAGATCGTAAGTTTTTTTACTATTCTATTGTTAAGAATCATGTGTTTTCTTTTCTATATATATTATAAAAGTTTCCATTTTTAATACAGTCTTTCATAATAGAATTACCTATCACCCCCTTGATGGTGAAGCCCTTATTATTATATAAGGACCTTACCTTAAACATTGTATAATCAAGTAAATTCTTTTAGAATTTACATTCTTACATTCATAAATATCGTTTTAGTTTATTGTTTCATACGATTAGTACACAATGAAAATATATCAACCCATAATAATAAAAAGTGGGTATTACTTAAACAATAACTATTTCTTTCATAATATAATTTTTTAAGCAAAACATGAAATATTTTCATAAATAATAATTAAAACATTCATCTTGGATTCTTCTTTTCTCTTACCCATCCTTAAACCAAGTGAAAAATATTTTAAAACATTGGATGATCACAAAAGTTCAATAAGGGATATAAAATGAAAGGGATAAATCATTAGAACATGAATAATTATAAACTTATGAAATCATTTTCACAAAGACATACCTCTCACCCATAAAGTATCAAATAAATACTTGTGAAAAAACATGAGATTTACATAATATATAGAAAAACACAAATAAACCATATAGGAAAATTGTGGAATTAATTACATAATATTGTAACCGTTGTGACTACTTTATGATTATTAAACCTCATGACTACCTTAAATTTTAACCATCATGGTTACCTTATGGTGTAACCATCTCAATTACACTTGGAGTAACCATACGACTGACCTCAAAATGAAACATACCCAATGCATTGGATGGAGATATAGTTCCCAAAATTCATCATAAAAATGACCAAGAACCATAACATAATAATAAAATAAGAATACTTACATCATATAAACCATTCCTTTAAAAATATAAATGAAATTAAAAGAGGGGTTTTAAAGAAAAATCCCTTAAAAATATCATATATTTGAAGTGAGAGTTGATAAAAAGAATATAATATGTTTATAAAATATAATTTCACATAATAAAAAAATAATATAAACAATAATATTAGTAACACATAATTAATTAAATAGAAGGTTAACCCAAACAATATAAATTTGTTTAGTAACTATGTTACCTCAGGTTCTTCTTCCTTCAAACATGTTCAAACCTCTTATATAATTGTTTAATAGTTTTATTAACATATTAAGGAACTATATTCATATTTGTAATTACTTATAAGATATTATCACAACCTATTTACACCCATTTATTAATATTTTTTTTTCATTATTTCAGGTGAATTTATTTCATGGTTTCCATGGTTGGTTAATTATGGATTCTCTTTTCAAATTGAATAAAAACTATAGAAGTTATATTAAATTTTGTTAAACATGTTTATAGAAACTAAAATGACACCTTTTATCATTTTTCTTCTATTATGAGGATGAATCATTAGATAAAACATTAATTTGAATGATTTAATTTATTTTGGCAGTTTTTATTATCATCACGAACTTATTTCACTATATTAAATATCATATTTATATATTGTTATAGAATATTTAAAAAACATACAATAATTAAAATAAAATATTATTTAACCATAATAATGGTTTTATAACCAAAATTTATGGCACTAATGAAAAACGAAAGTGCATCATCCAAAATCATGGTATTTTGACACATTGTAGACGGTGTTCTCAATTTTAGAATAAAAGAGAGAGGAGAAGAAGTATAATGATAAATTTTTACATAAAAAAGATAAAAATCCAGTATATATAATATATTTGGGTTTTCATGCCACTTGGACAAGTTTAGGTGAATAGATTATAAGAAAAGAAAAATAATTGAAAAGAAAATAAATGAAAATGAAATAGGATTTTACCTCTGGAATTCTCCTCCTTGAGGACCTCCTTAAGGCCCTCAGTTTTGCCCTTTTGGTGAGACCAACAGGTCTTAGACACGGGTAATCCACTTCTAAATGGATTAGGGTAGAAATTGAACAAGATAAAAGGCTTTGAGTTGTGAAGAGAAGAGGTGGTGTTGGGTGGTATTTATAGTGGAGGAGAGGTGTGTTTTCTCATTATTATATTCATTAATTCATTATTTTGGCACAAAAATATGAATAGTTTAAGCATTATAACATATTATATTAAACTAATGATGTAATGTTCAAGATTATGGGCTTACATCATCCTTACATCGTCTATGACTCAATAAATCATGTATTTAGCTTATATTGTAAATTATCGTATTTCACTATTCACAAAACTTTAAGTATTTCAGAAAAATCCAAAAACATCACCCCAAATTTTTTTGGATGAATAGAATTAAAAAATTAACTCCATTTTTTGAAAATAATTTTCTAAATTTGAGAAATTTAGTTTTTTTATTAAAACCATAATTTATTTGAAAAATACCAGTTTTAAAACTATAAGAGATTTTACAACAACTTGTAAAACGAATAAAGGTCACATAAATTTATATTATAATCATAAAAAAATAAAATATCAATGTATGAATATATTTTATGAGAATATATTTTCTTTTAAATTATTGTTTTAAATATAAAATTGTAATTAAATATTTTTGACTTATAAAAATACAAACACTTAATTAATAATTTTTTTTAAAATTATTTACTTGTTAAATGATATAAACATATAATATTTTAAATTTTTAGATGGATAAATTTTATTTATAATTTATTAAGTGAGGTTAATATTCTATTTTCCAAATTACTATTCATAATAATCATGTTACCTTTCATAAGGTCATCTTACTGTTCCACTAATTTAAATTCCTTAATTTCTATACATACCACTTATTTAATTATTCAATTAATAATGAATTTTTCTATATAATTGTAGAATGAAATGAAATTATTTTATGAGTACCTAGCTTGGTATAGGTTAAATTTCATAAGAAATCCTGAGTCATAGAGTTGCCTCCCACTGAGGAGATTGCGATGCAATCCCTCCACAGAGAGTACTTTTTTTTTCATTGTCTAATCATTTGATAATTCTCTATTAACATTGAATTTAATATTTATGGAACCATCATTCCATATTTTCATAAAATTATTCAAAATATTTATATTTCCTTTCATGTGGGATGACTATCCACTATCAGGAATCCATGTGCTACTATTCATTGTAGATTTGAGGGTGATTTCTACCAGGTTGGTTATCTTAATATTCTTCTTTTCCTTCCCTGAGATACTTGATTAAGTTAAGGAAAATTATGGACATTACTATATATTTTAAATATTAATGGTTTAATAATACTCCTATTCTTATTTTAGAATAGAATACATATTTTCATGGTTAATTCTTCTTGGTTGACCAGTATGACTTGACTTGAAGTTTTTAGTTATTGATTCCACCATTCCTCTACCAGCAATGAATAAATTTATGTGCAAAGATAGAACAATGAAAATAACATCCATATAAATTATTTATTCTATTTGATGAGTGATATGGTCTCATTATCCTTTATTTTCTTCTTGGTTCTTCCCCATCGAGATAACTCCTTTATTTCTCACAGTAAGATATGGTATGGACTAAAATGCCCCAAATTTGACATTTCATAAGAGTAAATGTATTATCACGTCCACTAATCCTTATGTTTCCTTAATTTAAATATGTATTTAACTAGTTATACTCTTGAGATAATTGAGAATTATTTTTTGTACTCTTCACTATTGTTTTGATATTGTCACTATTGGGACATCTGGAACCATGGTGTTATGTATAACATTCATGCTCCATTTTTTTTGGCTTATACCATTTTTAGACATTGATGTTTCTGTATCACATGAAATTCTATTTTTTCCTATAATTTTATATATTATATCGTTAAATTATTTATTTAGTCATTTGGAACCATGTTTAACTCTTTCCAAAAGTTCTACATCATAAAAACTTCCAAACCATAATTTCTTATTCATTTAATTTTATTTCGATTCAGTTTAAAGTTTAATTCTAAAATAATGAAATTCTTATTAAAGAAACTCAACTATCTTATCCTTTTCCTCTAGTCTTGATATAAGGTCATTGATGATTTCATTCTTATCATTGATCCTATGTTTAAACTCCACAAACACTTCTGAGATTTAAAATATTATCAAATGTTCTTACACCTCTCCTTTTAGTTGATCAGTCTCTTCTTTAAGATGATCCACATAATCTGATGAATATTTCAACATAGATTCCATATTTTTTTCTTTAATTGAATTTAAAAGTCATTAAGATCACCCTCATGTTCTACCTTGATATTTAAAAAACTATTTGACTGATTTTATTCATCTTTTTTACATTTTACTAATTCAAATATAACAATTATGGAATCTTCAATATCATAATTATACTCTTGTTCTACATCTCCAAAACGTCATTATTATCTTGTTCCTATTTTCATAGGTGGCTCTTTATCTATAATTTCATTGTTTATTTAAATTCTATTTTTTATGGAACCTCCTCTATTGTAAATTTATGATTAATGTTTCACTTTCTTTATTATAAAATATGTTTGAGCACCGATTGAAAATGTGCCCTACTTTACCACAATGAAAACAAGCCAAAGGAATCAATTATTTAAATTTCCATTTCCTCTATTTAATTTCATGGAAAAATAGAAATAATTTGGTCATCCCCATTATATAATTCATCACTAACATTCAAAATGTAATGATTTTCTATGGATTTGAATGAAATTCCACATCTTAATCAGATTACTGTTTCTTCTATTTTGAATCTAATTTCATAAACCACCAAACTACTCAGTGGATCATTAAAAGAAATCTTAGAAATATATCTTTCCACAAGGGATAATACCTTTGGATTGTATAGAGGTGAAATCCTTCTCAATATTGTTTTCACAATTGTAATATAATCTATTTATTTTTAAAGTACTCTTATTGATCAAAAAACTATAGTAATATAATTAAATAAACTTTCTTTTTTTAATCTGGAAACATATTCAGATTTTCAAAAAAAAATTTAAAACTTGATGATTGGCCTCCTTCACTTTGGTATCACTTTCAATTATATTGTCTTGTTTCTCCAAAATTTACATGGATGTATTGAAACTCCTCACCTTCAAATATAATTGATTATATAGTGCTTCAATTAGATCATTTTGAGATTTGTAATCTGCGTCAAGAATTTTACAATATGTTTCATTCATAGAAATACTTGTCGTATCACTAACTTGAATCCCCTAAACTATGGAATAGGGAACATATATCCTAAGATATTTTAGGTGAGATATCATTATATTCCTCCAATTCTATAAGCTTATTCCATCATAAAGAGAAACTCTCGTAACATTAAGTAAGTTCTCTATGAAAAAAACAGAGTATAGATTTAACACCTATAAGCTTTACACTCAGATACAACATGCAGATCCCTAGAATAACCTAAGAGGGGAGGGGTGAATCTGGGTGTCAACCATTAATTGGAATGAGAAAAATCTTTTCCCTATGTTAATAAGAAATTGTTAAACCTATATAATGGGATCATGCAAGTATGAAACACCCATATGATGAAATATAAACAAGACATAATATTTTTAATTGGTTCACCACTAAGGTCTTGTCCATGGGGAATACTATGAAATTGTAAAGTACAGACTTTAAGAATCTAATATTATATTGTTTTGAACTATAATTCTCATTTGAGGATCTTTTCAGTTTAGAGATTTTTAGAATTAGGAAAAAATCATGAGAAGTTAAACCATACATTACAAGTGGAAACTTATAATTAGTATCCATTTTTTCACCATATAAATATCTTTAAAACAAAAATGTATATATTTCCTAAACAATCTTCCAACTCTCAACGTTACTTAATCATTTCCCTTACACATCCAATAAAAATCATTTAAAAATATTGGATGAGTAAAAAAATCTCAAAAGGGATATAAGAGAAAGGAGACCATCAGTCCAGAGAAAACCGGAAAATTGTATAAAATTTAACTTTATCATAAAATTTATTTAATAATATGAAATAAAATGCTTATATTTTAAAACAATACTTACATATTTCTCAATGAAAATCTTTAAAACCCATAATAAGAAATTAAAACCTATTTTGGTGACTTAAAGAATCATATTCATAAACATATTTAATTTGAATAAACATATTGATGACTTCAAAAATTTCTATCCACCAATTTTTGGAGTTATATATGGGACAACCCACGTTAATCTCTAATAGGCTTACCTAGTGCTATTTGGGCCACCCCATGTTAAGGTGTAACAGACTTACTCAACACAATTTGGGCCACCCCATGTTAAGATATAACGGGTTTTTTTGACACTATCTAGGCCACCCCATTTTTAATTATCAATTAACATATAATGAATAACAAAATTTTATGCATGAAATTTTATTATCAAATTGAATTTCATTTTTTAACACATATGAAAATCACTTTTGGATATCATAACACACTTTCATTTTAGAAAGAGTATTTTAAAATTATAACACAATGAACATCATAAAGAAAACATTTTATTTGAATATAAATCATAAAACATATATATTAAACATTAAATAATTAATGTTTTAGGAAAACAGGAAATCCCATTCATTCCGTATAAGTTAAAAAAATTATTTTTGACCTTTTTAAGAGAAAAAAATATAAAAGAAGATTTATAAAAATAGATTCACTTACATAAAACCTTAAAAAGATATATTTTTAAAAACATTATGAGATAAATATAAAAATAATATATTTAAAACATTCATTTACATATAAATAAATTAATAAAAATAATTTTAAAAACATTCAAAATAAAGACAAATATTTAAAATATGAAACATTAATACATATGAAAAGTGGTTTTTTAGTTAAGTATCCCTTACCCCGAGTATGATTTGTTATGTATGTCCTTTATCATCCTGAATAATGTACTTATGTTTATTATTATTTTAATTTAGGACCCTTTCCAGGTTTATTATCTATTTCATACCACTTTTTACCATGTTATAAAAATTAATTAATGAATTATGTTTACATTGGATGTTTTGATGATATTCAGTACTTAAGTCCAAAATTACATTAGTATGATGTATATAGTCAATTTTTCATTATTAAATCATCTAAAAATAATAATAATGAAATAATTATCATTTTTAAACAATTATTATACTTTTAAATCTATCCACTAAATATGTATATGAAAAATTAACTATGTTACAATCATATAGATGGTAAGTCGTATGCACACATGAGTAATGTTTCCATTTTTGAATGATCATTATGGAAAGAAGGTAAGTATAATATTATCTATAAATTATTATAATAATTTAATTAATATCATATTAATTATTTAAATATAATTATATATATCATCCATGTGACGTGGTGATGAAAAATAAATCATGCCACTTCGTGGAGGTGATAATTCACACGTACGCACGAATGATGTTATCAATTTTTTGTGCATTATAACATAATAATATAAATAATATATTATATTTTTTTAATCATAAATATTTCATTAATATCATATATAATTATTATTTCGATCATTACAGCCTGTCCATGGAGAGGGTGATATAAAACAAATTTCATCGTTTTGTGCGGCTGTAGTCCGTTGTACACATGAACGATAAATTCATTTCCCATTTGATGGATGTAGATATGTATTTAGGTAATGATAATAAAATTAATAAAATATCACTATATGTAGGATACTAGATTTATTATTTAATCTTTGTTTAGGAATATTTTAAGGAGGTGGATGAAGAAACAAAATAGAAACATTTGATTAAAAATGACACCTCTTATTTAAAAATCCTTCATTTCTTAATACCTTAAGACCACAAAAGATGGTGTTATGAATAAAATAATACATCCATAATGTGTGTAGGTATTATAAGAAGGGATATGGTTTGGTATATTTTTAACCAGAAGGACTTTTAAGGGTAAATATTTATGAATAAGAGGTTAAATTTCATAAGAGAGGGGAGGGGCACTCTTGGAATTTCCAAATATATTAAATTAATATAAATTTATTTTCAATTAAAAGTGGATAAAAAATTATTCATTTATAATATAATATTATTTAGGGTCTAAATAACCTTATAAAATAATATTTAATCATATTTTTATAAATTTATATCCTTATCTTTCAGTTTTAACCCTTATTTAACCCCTTTAATTCATACCATGACAACATGGATTTTTACCCTTTAAGGGTCCATATTGTTACTATAAAATGCTGAAATAACCATAAATAAATCATTAATGACATTTTAAACATTATCTCAATAATTTGGTTGAATGTGTTATTTTTTAAGAAATTTTTATTATTTTTTAAAATACTATTTATTTTAAAATATCATTAATGTCATTTTTGATACTATTCATTATGTTCACTTTTAAAAATATCAAGTTAACAAGATAACTACAAAAAAATATTTTAATACATCCATAATATTTCCATGTAATACATAAAATTAGTTTATGTAAATAATTACCTAATATTATATTTATGTTAATATCTTTACTATCATTTATTAGTTTTTCTCGTAAATTAAATAATTACAACCTCAACATTGTGTCACCATTCAAGGTAATTATTCTATCCCTAAAAATTATGAATGAATTTTAATTATGTATATAAATATTTTTTATTTAAAATAAATATTTATATTCTAATATATCTTCTTGATAAACATATATTAAAAATGATATAATTTTCAAAAATATGAGGAGGCCATCTCTAACTTTTCTTTAAATAAAGAATTATAAAATACAAAATCTCATACCAGTTTATCCCGAAGGATATAATTTAGATACATTAATTACTATGTTAAAAAATAACTCATAAAATAAAATTTGGGTAAGTTTTAGTGTTATTTTCAATTTATTATCATTTATCTTTTACCGTTAATGACATGATTTACCCCTTACTTTGGTAATAGCAATTACTAAATTATTATTCATACTATCAAAAAATAAAAGATATATATTTAATTAATTTCTAACATAGTAATCCAAATACGAAATTCATTTTTTGAAATTAAGAACACATAATTTTTAGTATTTAATACAAATTTATAATGGTAAGATATAATGAAAAACAATTTTTTTCCTAAAAAATACCATTTTTAAATTTAAAATGTAATTGTACTAATTTCAAGCATAAATTCCATTTTAAAACCATAATTTGATTATTTAATATCCAAATTAACTAATTAAAATTTAAAAAAAATAAAAAATATATTTTTACCCGTTGGATATATTAAAATAAAATTTATATTTCTATTAAAATCAGTACTTTTCACTATTCATTAAAAAATAAAAATTATCATAAAAAAATCACCTTAAGGGGTTCAAAAATAGCCATTAAAAAAATATTTTTTTATGCGTAAAATTGGATTAATTATTATAACATGTATAGAAAACATATAGAGTTATTTTTAAACATTATATTGACTATATATTATATATATATATATATTTAATTAAAATAATCTATCCAAATAGATTTTATTATTTTGATGGTATAAATCAGTACTGTGTGCATTTAAGTAGTTTCTCAGAAAAAGATTTCCTTTTATTTCCAAAACATATTTTATTTTAATTTATAATTAACTGGCCACAAAATAAATAATTATATATACTTATGTACACAATATTTTTATAAATTAGTAAATCCTTCTCAAATAGATCATCCTAACTTCAATGTTATAATAGTAACATTTAAATAATAACATTTAGTTATTCGTTTAAGCTCGATGTAGAGTATAATGTACACTATTAAACATAGATTATTATTTAAAAAAACATATGAGGTTACATTACCCTTGATTTGTAATATTAATCCTTGAAATATGAACTCAGGATTGTTAAATAGGGTTAGAATATTCAAAATACCTTTATTAAAACCCTGAATCATAAAAAGGATAAATAAAAAATCCACTTGATAAGAGAGAAAAGAAAGTATGAGCGTAACATGGGAAACAAATATTATGGTACCTCATATGAAAACATAGACATATAAGAGAAAACTAAATTTCATGTTCTAAGGGAGAGCGATATTCCCCATGGTCATGAGAAAGTGAAAAATGAAAAAATAATAAGTCTGTGATGGCTTAAATGTTCAATGATTTCTTTGTAAGAATAGTAAATAGTTAATTTTTCTATCACAAGATCCTTTTTATAGATTTGGAGACTTATTTTAATATCTGTAATAAAAATATAAAAAAATATACTTACTTTATAGGCATAATTTCATCTTTAAATCAATTTACACTACAATCTCATCTTTTTCTCCAGAACATGAGTTTTAAGATGATTTTTTCATTCCTGAAGCATTATAATCAACTTTTATAGATCACCAAATCCAAAAAATTATAACTCTATATTCCTCTTGTCTTTATATATTAACCAAAACCAAAATGGTTAGGAAAATTTAATATAATTCCCAAAAAATAATAAACATTTATACGAGGAAGAAATAATTTAATCTCAAAAAATTAAAATGTAATACATGAAGTTCAATGTAGATCATTCAATAAATAACTATCCTTAAAATTACTCAAAAATAACCTTAATATGTTTTAACCTCAATTTTCTTATCATACCTTTCATTTTTCAAACCCAAAATGTAATAACCCATAATTACCTAAAAAATGAATGTCTCCAAAAATACCCTTAGTCACCTTAAAATTTCATGACACAAAGCCCCAAAAGGTGTTTCTAAGACACTGAATATATAATAAACCTGAAAATAATAAATCAATGATGATATTCATAACTCTTAAGAATACATCTTAATATCTAATGTTTAAGAAACCCTCATCTTTTACCAGATCTAAGGACCTAGCCTTAAACATTACATAATCTAGTGTTTTTGAACTAGATTTCCCATTTGAGGATATTTTTAGTTTATAGTTTTCAAGAATTAGTACTAACTCTTACAAATTAAATCTATATATTATAAGTAGACACTTATCCTAAGTATACATTTTTCCACTATAAAAAAATCTCTAAAAAAATGTATTTATTTTATGAAAACACTCTATGAAAATCTACATGAATTCATATTTTCCCTTAATCATAATTTGAAATACATTTAAAAATGAGGGATAAGTACAAAAATCTCAGTAAGGGATACAGGAAAAAGGAAACTATTATTCTAGTGAAAACATGAATACTCATATAAAATTTATCATTATCTTTAATTTTATTTGAGTATATGAAGAAAAAAATTACAAATTTAAAAACACACATACATTTTTCTCAAATAAAATCATTAAACCATTATTATGTAATTAAAACCACTTTTGGTGACTTAGAGAATCATATTCTTAAAACCCTTTCAAAACACTTTTAACTGAAATATCCAAAATGAAAAATAAAAAAAAGTAATTACTTAGTGAATTTGAGAACAATCTGTTCCACCCCATGTTAACCCGTAAAGGGACTACCCACCTCTATCTGGACCACTCCATTTTAATATGTAATTGGCTTACCCGGTGCCATCTATGCCACACCATGTTAAACTATAATGAGATATTCCTGAAACATCCGTTCCACCCAATGTTTAATGATAAAGTACCATATAATGAATTAAATATCTTTATTATTGTATTATTTTTTTCATATTGAATTTCAAAAACTTTTTTTTAGCTCATAATAAAATTAATTTTAGATATCAAAATACCCTTTCCTTTTTTAAAAATAACTTTTAAAATTGAACCACTATGAATATCATAATGAAAACTTTTTCATTGAAAACAAATATGAAACAATGTAAAAGATACATTAAATAAATAAAGAACCATGAATGAGTGAAATTCCATTCATTCCATATAAGATAAAAAACATTATTTTTTAATTTTGTAAAAAAGGAAACATTAATAAAAATTTATAAGAAAGTCCCATACATAAAATCTTAAAAACAATCATTTTTGAAATTTTTTTGAGAGAAATTAAAAATGTACATTTTTAAAAAAATTCTTTACATATAAATATATTCATAATAATTATTTAATAAAATGAAATAAAAGATAAATATTTAGAAAATAAATAATTAAAACATTTATAAAAATGTTTTTAGTTAAATATTACCTTACCTAGAGTTGGATTTGTCATTTATTTCCTTTATGATACAGAATAATAAACTTATGATAAATATTTTTATTATTTATAACCTTATTCAAATTTTTTATTCTTTTTATACCACTTATTAACCTGTTATAAAAATTACATAATTATTTATGTTGACATTGGACATTTTGAAAATATTCGGTACATGAGTCCAAAATTACTTTGTTGTGATATGTAAAATCGATGTAGTCATTAGTAAATAATATAATGAATAATAATAATGATATTTTTATAATTATTATAAATAAATTATACTTTTAAATTCATAAATTAAATATGGATATGACAATTAAACTATGTTACAATCATAAAGAAGGTAAGCCATACGTATGCATGGGTAACACTTCCATTTTTCAATGATCATTATGGAAACAAGGTAAGTAACATTTTATATTTATAGAATGATAATAATAACATAAATTTCATATTAATAATTTAAATATTCTTATATATATCATCCAGGTCATGTGGTGATGAAAAACGAATTTCATCACTGCGTGGAGGTTATAGTTTACATATACGCACAAACGACCTTATCATTTTTCTGTGCATGAAAATATAAGAACATAAATGAAAAATTATCTTTTAATAATGATAATTATTTCATTAATATAATATATAATCATTAATTCAATTAGTATATCAATTATTTATTAATGGTGATGAAAAAAATTCATTGGTTCGCGAGGTTGTAGTTCTCCATACATGCAAACAATAACTTATTTTCCCAATTTATGGAAGTGGAGATGGATATAGGTGATGAAATTAACATATTAACATATAAGTATTTTTAGGATAATAGAGTTATTATTTCATATTTATTGATGATTATTTGAATCAGGTGGAAGAGGAAAAAAATAGAAACAGGAGATTAAAAATGATACTTCTTCTTTATAAATATTTAATTGTTTAACACCTTAATACCACTAAGGATAGTGGTATGACTAAAATAATACCTCTAGAATGTGGATAGGGATACTATTAAATGATTTGGGTAGATATTTTATGATAAGAAAAAGGTTTTTATGTGTGAATTAAAAGTAATAATAGGTTCCCTTTTATAAGGGAGGGGAGAGACACACTTGGAATTTATCCTAATATTAAATTAATATAAATTAATTTCCTATTAAAAGTGTATAAAAATTATTAATTTTTAAGATACTATTATTTATGGTCTTAATAACCTAATCATATAATATTATATATGTTTTGACTAAATTTATACCCTTATCCTTTAGTTGTAACCCTTATTTAACCCCTTTAATTCTTACCATAGCAACATACATTTTTACACTTTGAGGGTAAATATTGTTTCTATAAAATGAAAAATGAGCATGAATGAATATTGGATGAAATTGTAAACATTATGCAAGTAATTTTTAAAATTTTAAATTTTTTTTATGAATTTTATACCATTTAATAAAATATTATTTATTTTAAAATATCATTAAAGATAATTTGGACACTATTCGTTACATTAACTTTTAAAAACATTTCAGCTACAAGATAACTTAAAACAACATATTTTAATGCATCCATAACATATCAAAGTATTTTATAAAATTATTTTTTTGTAATAATTATCTCAAATGTTATTTATTTTAATATTTTTAATACAATTTCCTTAATTTTTCAATTAATTGAATTATTACTTCATCAGCGTTGTTTAATCAATTAAGGTAATAATTATGTCGCTAAATTTTATAAATAAATTTCCATTATGTATATAAATATTTTATATTTCAAATTAATAATAATAGTAGAATATATCCTCCATATAACCCTATTTTAAAAATGATTTAATTGTTAAAAATATGAGTATGACATATTTGACTTTTCATTAAATAAAACCTATAAATATCATAATATAATCCTAGTGGATCTAAAAGGTTATAATTTTGATCCTTGGATGACTATGGAAGGAACTAAATCATAAAAAAAGTTGTGACAAGTTTTAATGTCATTTTATAGTCCATATAATTTTATTTTTACACTTAATTACTCGATTTACCCTTTACCGTGGTAATAAAAATTACTAAATTTAATATTTATATTTACCTAAAATCAAAGGAATATATTTAAATAATATGGTTAAACTTAATAAAAATGTGGAATAAGTTTTTAAACATTAAAAAACATAATTTGCAGATTTTAATTTATATTTATACTTGAAAAACACAATGAAAATAGTTTTTCAGAAAAATGCCATTTTTAAATTTAAAATGTTTATATACTAATTTCAAATATAAAATCTATTTAAAAAACCAAAATTAAATTATCTCATATAAAAATTAATTAATTAATATTTAATACTAATAAAAAATTTATTTTACCATTTTTATAATTTAAGAAAGAATAATGATTTTAATTTAAATAAGTATTTTTTACTATTCATTAAAAAATGAAACTTATAAGAAAATATAAAAAATTCACCGTAATATAATTTGGACATTAATACTTCAAAAATTAAGTTTATTTCTCAAATTAAATTTTTTAAAACTATCAAAATTTAGTTTTAAAAAAAGTGAACCATCAAAAGGGGGAAAATGCCTTGAAAATAATAAAGCTTTTTATGCATAAAATATGATTTGTTGTAATATAATGTGTTGAAAAAACATAGGATGAGTGTAAAAAATTGAATTGAATATATTATATATAGGTATCATTAATACAATCCAGTAAGTGTGATTTTTTTATTTGTATTAAAAAACACTTGTACACATTTAAATAATTTCTTCGAAAAATATTTCTTATTATTTTAAAAAGTGGTTTTATTTTAATTTTTATTTAACTAGTCACCATAGAATTAATTATATATACATGTGTAAAACATATTTTTATAATCAGTTAATCTCGTTCATATCTTCAATTCTAACGAATAGGATATAAAGGCAATATTTAACTAATATTATTGAGTTGCTTGTTTAAGATCGATGTGGAATATCATGTATGTTATCGAGTACATTGTTTCCTTCATAAAATATCAGTATGTTACAGATAGTGAATAATTTATGCTTGAATCCACTATATTTAACTAGATATTTTGAATTACAATATTTCATACACTATCACTCTTTTCCAGGCCCGCTGCCTTTACAAGAATTTCAGGTATAACAGACTGCCTACCTCAGATGACTTCCATCAACTCCCCATTTACCACTACCTTGGATAAATCTTAATCAGTAAATTTACATGATTCTCACCTCAATATATTAGGTATAAGTCCTTTCTCTAATTAGCACGAGAATCTTCTTTCACCATTTTTCTGAAATGATGCACTCTAATACACTCTTCACTCAAACCAGATGTTAAACACTACTATTCATGAATTTAATAGCCTTTGTGAAACCCAATTTTATATTTCAAATATGTTTCATCCATCATGAACCCATATAAATTCAAGAAGATAACATCCTTCATGATTATCCCATCCTCTGCGGAACTCCTAGCCATTGTGAAGCTCATAGACTTCGTGGAACTCCAAATTATCTTGAATGTCTTAGTCTTCATGAAACTCTACATCTTGAAATTCCTTACAGTAAATTAGTTCTTAGAAATTAATTTCATGATGATTCATCTCATGAAGAGTTACTTATTTTTGAATAAATTTACCTTTATGAAATCAATGTGATTCAAACTTTTTCCAAATTTTCTTAGTGTCTCAAATTAAAAATGATCACCTATTTATAGGAAGTAACTTTTTCTCAAATATCTTAAGCTTACTAATACTTTACACAAACTTCTTTTTCCATTTTTGATAATTTAATGTTATTCTTGAAATTCCAGTGGAATTATTCCATTCGTGAAGATTCTCGTAGTCTCATGGATTACTGTCTATCCATCACACCTCAACAATTCTTCATGAAACCTATTTCACAAACCTTGACACATTCACAACATAAGATACCCGATGCTTACATGAAAAATCACATCTTATTTAAAATCTAATCACCATGAAATCCTTGCATTTTCTTTATTTGAAAAGAGGTAGTCCTAGAAATCCATGCATCATGAAGTTCACTCCTTCCTCCTGAATTTGAGATCCAAAAATTTAAAAAACACTGGGAAATTATTCTACATTCAATTCCAAAACCATATACACCATAAGATAACTTATCTATCAAAATCCAGGGTCAAACCAGTGTGGATTGAAAACAAACACACAAAAATCTGTTTCTAACTGTGAAAAACCCTTTTGGTAACACCATTATATAAGCATATCCACATATCCACACCATATAAAATTATATTTATAAAATTTAAAAAATAAGTAATTATTTTTCAAAATTGATCCTATCACATGGGAACACCGAAGGCTCCATGTCATTCTAATTCAATTTTCAAGAAAAAATCTAGTTCTTTATCATTCAAGGGTAGGATCAATCTCTGGGTTGTAGGATGCCAATTTTCAACAATATTGGATATAAAAAAATATAAGGTGTTGTCCAAACACATGATTATCATCACTCATTCTTCCTTCAGCTAACACCCACACTTTGTCGACATAATCACATATAATTTCACACACATAAAACTATAAACAAACCATAGATATTTGTTCTAGATACCTACTATTATCCAATGATGGAAGCTAAACCCTCAATATGGAATACCAATTTAGAATTAAGGGGAATGAGATCAAAATGAAAACTAATATCACATAATAATTAAGTTCATAATCCAATTCAGTGGAGGTTAAGAGATCAAAATTCTATAATTGAGGATGTCATAAGAAAGAGGAAAAGAAATCAGAATGGACTCACCAAGGATCCAATGCTAGACCAAGACATCCATACGGGAATGAGTCACCTAAAAATCACAAGGAGTCACCCTAAGGTTTGAGAGAGGAGTTTGATCCCTGAATGA
This sequence comes from Viscum album, assembly GCA_963277665.1. Lineage (NCBI taxonomy): Eukaryota > Viridiplantae > Streptophyta > Magnoliopsida > Santalales > Viscaceae > Viscum > Viscum album. Next base: position 1,074,848,759 of record OY728134.1, read on the forward strand.
AAATAAATAATATGTGTAGCATGGTTTAAAATCATGGATATTGAAACACTAATAACATGAAACCCTTTCATAAATTTAATTTCATGTCTAATTAGATACATTAAAAACTGAATCACCTTTGGTTAAATTAACACTGATCGACCATTTTCAGGACCTAAAATAGTTTCATGGTGTGTGAAATATTTACAAATTTCACCAATTCATTTTATCTAACCAGAAAAGGGATATATTTCATGTAACAAGTTTAGGTTGTGAAGGTTTCCAATGGATAGATTCTATAGAAATTCTTATATGAAATCCCTATGTTAACCCAAAACCCTAATGGACATAATCTTAAGACAATTCCACATTTATACCCACAATCCTTTAATTATAACAAACATACTCCCCTAAAAATTAGGTAATTTTCCCCATAAAAAACATCGTATCTCCCAAATAAAATGTTTGATCACCAAGATTTTATAAAAGAATAACCTTTCTAAAATTGGTTAAAAAAACTCAAAGAGGGACATACTAAGAAATGATGAGATCTTACAACCTCCCCACCAAATAATATCTCATCCCTAATTTGATCCATGCATTACTGTTGGTTGTTTTAGAATAAGTCTAGTGACTGTGGTTTCACCTCATTATCCCTCTCCCAGGTCCCTCTTGAACATGCCAATGTTTCTCCTTCACTCATACTAGTGGTAAGGTCATTCCTTATAGGTAATTCTCAAAATGGTATAAAATATGTATCAGATGATCTGTAAAGGAAATAGTTACAATATGATCAACATCATAAATGTCTATAATATGATAATGGTTAGGATGATATATCTGAAGTTGGGATATGTGAAACACATCATGCATAACACTATAATTCTATTGAAGTTCCAATCATTATACCACTAGACTGAACCTTTACACTTTCTTGAATGACCAAAAAATCAAGGGTACTAACATTCCATGTTTCCTAATACATCATCGAAAAATAAATTGACCAACCTCAAACTATAGAGGTTTTATATACTGGTCAGCATAAGATTTATGCATGCTCTATGTGGTTAACAACTAGTTTCTGAATATCTAAACTTGGTCATATGTATCTTGTATGATACTGGGTCCAATATGTTCAAACTCACCTACCACTTACCAACAATGAGGTAAACATCATCACCTTCTATACAAATCGTTGAATTGTTCCATTTAGATTAATGCTTGGAAGATATTATTATACAAAAATTTAATGAGTCTCACGTGATGCTTTCATGAACCACTAAGATCCATCAAACATTCCCATAGCATATCCTCTAGAATTTAAATCATCCATTCATTTTATCCTTATTTATGAGGACTAGAGGTTATATTCATAAGAACCTTTGATCCTAAAGGCTTCTAAATACCCTTAAAAACCATTACACTAAATAATTATCTCTATCATAAAGGATATTCCAAGAAATAACATGAAATCAAACTATCTACTGCATGTAGAAACCACCCATATCATCAATAGTGAATGTATACCAAATGGAAAATAATTGGGCTAACTTCACCAGTTGATATAATATCACCCATATTGCATCATACTTATAGGGTGTCTTTGGTAATCTAATTAGGATATCCATATGGAAGTAATGGGTCTCAACCATTCACATAAGTTATATCGGGCTCACCAATGAGCTATAATGGGGATCAAACCTTTGTATAAGTTGTATCAAACTCACTAGTTTCATATAATTCTCAAGTTTCACATCAGGAATAAAATAAATTCATCCTGAAACCATTTCAATGGATCTTTTAAACCCATATGACAAACAATTTTGGATAAAAATACCATTTTATTTTAAAAAACCAATTTCAATACGAAAATTAAATTTTCATTTGATTTTTTTTTAATAAAAAATACAATAAAAATAAAAGGTCTATCATTTGTTGAAAACACGAAATCTTGGAATGTAATATAGAAATAAAATAATGGTTATAACATTGGAAAATTTATTATCGCCATGTATGTTAAGAATAGAATGTTACATTTTCTTTTTTTCAAAATGTTATGTATAAAACACCTAAAAAGATTCTTTTGGAAAGAAAATGAATATAAAAAAAAAGATACATAGAATAAAATTTATAAATATTATTTTTATATATAAAACAATTCACAAAATCATCAAAAAATGTTTGACATGTTAGACGAAGATTTTGAAATAAAAACCTTAAATGATTAATTTTTTATAAAAAAACCCCTTATCACTTTAGAAATAGTTCAATCATAAGCCATGTGAAAGAATAATATTTTAAAAAAATTAATTATCATGATAATAGATAAATTAATTTTATAAAATTTCAAAGGGTATTTATATATACCTTATATTAGAAAAAAGTTGAAATATATCAAAATATACCTCAATGAAATGAAATTGAGATGAAGTCCTTTACATTAAGCCAGATTCATCATTTTCGACTTCAAATTCCTGAATAAAAATAACCATTATGGTCAAAATATCATACGTTCCAGGTTCTGTTTATTAATACATTCATTTCAATTATTATCATTTTATATAAAATTACATAACCAATCCAGTTTACGTCTTATATTTTGACCAAATTCATCTTATCTATCAAAAATTTCTTTGGTTGGCAGACTGTAGTCAATGAGTTCATTATTTAAAAATATAAAGAATAATAATCATGAAATAAATATAATATTTATATATAAATTATACTTTTAAAAAAATCATGTAGTATGGTTTAGAATAATTAACTGACGTTGTAACGCCCTGACCCGAGTTACCCAGAGTCGGTGCATTATTACATAACATTGTCATGATCACAAAATATCAAGTCTCAAAAGACCGATTAGTTTAGTAGCCTTAGAAGCACTAGATACATTCATAAGACATAAATTACATGATAAAATGGAAAACTACAACAACATAGTCTCAAAATTCCACACTCATATCCCCTCAGACTATCCCTACAGGTTAGTCATAAAATACCTCTTCACATCCTGGAAAAAATAAAACATAGAAACTGGTGAGCTCAAATGCTCAGTAAGGATAACAATATAGTGGAAACTTTCATAAATAAGCATAAACATTTAAGTCAATGTATAACTAAAACAAAAGCCTTTTAAACTTGAACTTCAGCATAATATGGAAAAAATAAAATGAAATAATACCATTTTCTTATTCAGATGGATATTCTACTAGTTGAATAATCACATGCAATATCAATAACCACTTTCATAATGATGGAATGCATAATGCTAGACTATTATAAACACATAGTCAAGGCCTTGTGCTAAGACTACAAATAATATTTCTTCAAGGACTTGTTCTAAGACACTAGTTTGTCTCAGGAGACCTACCGATGGATAGAGGAGCTATAGTGAGCTCCACCCATCAGTTACTAAGTCCAATGCATTCCTTATATGAACATGTTTAAACATAACATAAACATTCGTATTAAATCTAGCATATGAATGTCAATAATTTTTCCATAAGCCATGAATGGTATAAAATAACAAATCCATAGTCAAACATATCACAAAACCTTCAATACAATATGGATGTTTTTATCATAATAAATCAACTTCAAATAAGATTAAAATCTATCAAAGGATGTTGACAAAAATGAAATCAAAACTATTTGAGAGAAATATATCTTTTATTGTAATAATTTAAAAGTAACATAATTATAAAAGAAAAAATTTACTTTGAATATATTCATATAAGATTGTAATGGAAGATTTGACGATTTTATAACGGCGGAAAAATAGTTGCACCCGCCGTATAAGTTAAAAAAGACATTCTTAACTTAATTCTGTCAAAAAGGTTAAAAAGGCCCTTGTTTGGAAAATGATGGAAACATTCCTTTATAAAAATCTTATAAAAATTCAAACAAGGTTATAAATGACTTTAACCCATAGTATATAAAATATTAATAATGTTTGAAATACATTTTTAAGAAACATGGATGTGGATGATAGAGAGGTCCCAATAGATACTTTCGTAAAAACAACCTTGGATAATAAAGAGATTGTAAAATTAACCCTTACCTTGTACTTTTACTTGGTAAGGGGTAGGTTAAAATCCTTTATAATGGTGATTTTTTTTATTAAATTATAAAAGAATCTTATAAATTAATATAATATCATATATGATCTTTTAACATTGTTTTGTTAATAATATCTTAGTATTATCATTATTTCGGGTGTTAACAGATTCGTTTTCCTTTATATTCTATGTTATGTGAGTCATATTTGTTATGTATGTGATGTATATTATTAATATATAGATTTATTACAAGTCTTTAAACATTATTTTTAATTATCTAATGAAAATTAGTCTTGAATGGATACGATGGGGAATGACTCTCATCGTGTTCGTGGAGACGGTAATTCGTACGTACGCACAAGCGACAATATCAATCTATTTATATTAAAATAATATATAATTTTATGGTATATCATATATACAGAATAATTATCATTTTATATTTATTATTTACATTAATTACACATCATTATTATACCCATCCAAATAATAATGTATTGGGTAACAATTACACCACGACGTGGAGACGGTAATCCGTACGTACACACATATGGTGACATGTAATTCAAAGGATGGATAGAATAATTAATTTGGTTGTACCATCTTTATAATAACATCATAGTATATAGAATATACTGGATTTATTGTTTTATAATGGAAAAAACAAAGAAAAAGGAAGTGGAATAAGAAAAGAACTTGAAAGAGTGTTGTGAAATTATTACCTCTTCTTCAGGTTATTCCTTTTGATTTGATCAAAAGGGCTCCTTATGTTGGATTTATGAATAAAGGAAGGACTCTATGATTATGTGATGGAATTTTAGAGGATATTTGGGTAGGATTTTTCCAATACAGAAGGATTTTATTGTGTGAATTAGAGAGAAGGGGGAGTGCCCTTTTATAAGAGGGGTGAGAGGCACCTTAGAAAAAGATAGAAATATTATTTTATAATAAAATAGTTTTAGGTTTCTATTGGATCAAAAATTGATTATTTAAAGTCTGAGGTGGGTATGGTTCTAAAATAACTCAACCAATAGGTTTAGGCAGGTTTGGGTCACAATATTAACTTTATCTTTTAGATTTAACTCTTAGTTAAATAGTTTGACATTTACCATGTCTCTTTGTATTTTTATATTATATGGTTAATAAACATACTATATAATTCCAATAGAACCCCAAGTGGTTCATTAATGATACAAAAATCATTATATAAGTACTTTGGTCGAACCCTAGATTTTTAGAAATAGAATATCAATTAATAATATAATATTTGTTTTAAAAACTCTTTTATGTCAATTTTGACACTATTTGGTATTTTGTTTTTGCTTAATTCCAAACATCATTATCACATGGAAAAAAAATTCATCTAACCAACCCTAATATGTAATTTTAACCTATAAAATTAGTTTAATTCATAAAAAGTCTCAAATTACAGTTATTTGGATATTTATAATATCAATTATTTTAATATTTCATTAATTAGGTAATTACTCTATCACCATTGTGTCATAAATAAATTAAATTATTTAATGTATAAAAATTATAAATAAAATACCATTATGTAGGAAATATTTTTATATTTCTAATTAATATTTATAATCTAATTTATCTTATATATAAACCTATATGAAAAGTGTTTTAGTTATTAAACTTTGATTTTAACTATTTTAACTGTTCTTTGAATTAAATAATAATAAATGTCCTAATCTAATTCAAGTGGAACAAAGATGTTTCTATTTTATTCCTAAGGATTCTTTTGGTCTAATTATAATTATACAATAGAATTAGTACATGTGTTAGGGTAATATTAATATCATTTTTACCCTAAATTACCCTATTTACTTTTAACCGTGGTAAATAAAAGTAAAAAATTACTAATCACCAAAAATTATTTTTATCTTATTGAACCACATTTTACTCCTTGATATTAACCATGTCTCTAGGATTTTCAAAATTCCACTCACATAAGCGGTAAAATTTAGTTTTATGTGAATTTGCAAATTCTCCGAGGAGATGGGTAAAAGATGGTGAAAAGCTCAATAAAATTTTTATATATCTAAAATTATTATAAACTGACTCCAATGAATTAAATTGAACTTATATAGGTATTATGTAACTATTTTTACCTAAAATAAATTTAAATAAAATAAATAATTATTTAAATAAAAATTCGGTTATAAACTATAACTTAGTGTTTTTCACTATTTATCAAAAATTGAAAGTTTTCAGAAAAATACCAAAAATTCACCCTAAGCTAATTTCAATATTCCGAATCCAAAAATGAAGTCCATTTTAAAAGATTAAATTTATAAAATTTCAAAAATTGGGTATTACTATTCATAACGACTCATTTGATTGGTTGTGGTGTGTGTTAGAACTCGAAGTTGCGTACAACACACACTACTGTATTATTCAAAGAGAAGCGTACCGTGGAAGCTTTGGGTGTTACATTCTACCCTCCTTAAAATAATTTATTCCTTGAAATTTATAGAATATTACTGCATAAAAAGACTCGGGTGGTTCTTCATCATAAGTTCCTCGGGTTCCCACACTGCCTCTTCCATCTTTTGGTTTCACCATAGAACTTTTACCAGATGAGTCGTCCAGTTTCTCAGCAATTGTTCTCTTGTATCAAGAATCTTGACAGGATATTCACAATAAGATAGATCATGTTCCAGTTCTAATTTCTCATAGGTGAGTACATGCATTGGGTCAGGCATGTATTTTCTCAACAGTGATACGTGGAACACATCGTGAACTTTTAAGAGATTTGGTGGCATTGCCAAACGATAAGCTACAGCCTGAATTCTTTCTAGAATTTTGAAAGGTCCAATATACCTGGGACTCAATTTAACTTTTTACCAAAATGTATAACTCCCTTCCATGGAGATACCTTTAAGAAAACATGACCTCCTACATGAAATTCCTAATCTTTCCTTCGGTTACCACTATATCTCTTCTGCCTACTTTGAGCAGCTATGATTTGGGTTTGGATTTCCTTTACCTTTTCTATCGTTTCCTCAAAAAGTTCTAGGCCTTAATGTTTTCTTTCAAAAACATGATCCCAACAAGTTGGTGTGTGACATCTCTTTCCATATAACACTTCATATGGTTCCATCTGGATACTTGAATGGAAACTATTGTTATAGAAAAATTCTACCAAAGGTAAATATTGATCCCACATACTCTGAAAGACAAGTGAGCATGATCACAACATGTCTTCTAAGGTTTGAATAGTTCGTTCTGATTGTCCATCAGTTTGGGGTTGGTAGGCAGTGCTCAAACGAAGTTCAGTATCCAGGGATTTCTGAATACTTTTCTAGAATCTTGAAGTAAAACGTGGATCATGATCAGAAACAATCGATAGGGGTACTCCTTGAAGTCTCACTACTTCATTAATATATAGTCTTACTAAACGATCAAGTGGTAAATCTTCTCTTATTGCAAGAAAATGTGCTGACTTGGTAAGACGATCAACATTGACCCATATTGCATCGTTCCTTCTAGGAGTATCTGGTAGTCCTATGATAAAGTACATCATGATATTATCCCATTTCAACTAAGGTATGTGAAGAGGTTTCAATACTCCTCCAGGATGTTTCCTTCCAGCTTTCACTTGTCTACAAACCATACATCTTGACACAAAATCAGCAATCTCCCTCTTCATGTTGCCCCACCAAAAATATTCCTTCAAATCCTTATACATCTTAGTGCTAGCAAGGTGTATAGAGAAATTGGAAATATGAGCATCATCCAACAATTCCCTTTTTAGATCAGGTATATTAGGAACACAACGTCTCTTCCCAAATTTCAATATTCCATCTTCATATACGAAGTCACTCAATCTCCCATCATTCACAGCTTTAATCTTCTTTTTAAACTCCTCCTCAGCAGCCTGAGAACTTTTTTATCCTTTCTACTAAAGATGTTTTGTCTACCATTTGAAAAGTCATTGATGTTTTACCTTCCCTGGTTATTCCCATATCCATCTTTATTAGATCCATGAAAATAGGATCCCTTTTAACTCTCATCTTGTTCAAAACTCCATGATCCTTTCTGCTCAAAGCATCTACCACCTTATTTTCCTTCCCCGGGTGGTAGTGTATCGTGTAATCATAATCCTTGAGTAGTTCAAGCCATCGCCTTTTCCTCATGTTGAATTCTTTCTATGTGAAAATATACTTCAAACTCTTGGGATCGATATATATCTCACATTTTCACCATAGAGATAATGTCTATATATCTTCAAAGTAAAGATTATAGAAGATAACTCAAGATCATGAGTAGGATAGTTTTGATCATGAATTTTTAGCTATCATGATGCATAGGAAATAACCCTATCATTCTACATAAGGACACAACCATGTCCTTTCTTTGAAGCATCACTATAAATAACGAACCCATCATTCCCCGATGGCAGAGTCAATATAGGAGCATTGACTAATCTTCTCTTCAGTTCTTCAAAAAATTCTTCACAATATTTTGTCCAAAAAAATTTAACCCCTTTATCTGTGAGCTTCATTAATGGGTTATCCAATCAGGAAAAATTCTAGACGAAACGTCGATAATAACCTGCTAAACCAATAAAACTACATACCTCGGTTATACTCGTTGGTGCTCTCCATTCTTGGATTTCTCTTGTATTAGAAGGATCAACAGAGATTCCATCCTTAGAGATGATATGACCAAGAAAAGCAATCTTCTAAAGCCATAATTCACACTTGCTAAACTTCCCATAAAATTAATTTCTTCTCAGAGTCTTCAGGATAATGCTCAAGTGATTTTCATGATCTTCGTAGATTTTAGAGTATACCAAGATATCATTAATAAATACCACTACAATGTCATCAATATATTCTATGAAAACTTTGTTCATTAGATCCCTGAAAATAGAGGGTGCATTAGTCATCCAAAAGGCATTACTGTAAACTCATAATTCCCATACCTAGTTTGAAATGATGTTTTCAGAATGTCTTCCTTCTTCACACACAACTGATGATATTCAGATCAAAGGTTAATATTTGAAAAATATTGATCTCCATGAAGTTGGTTGAATAAATCATCAATATGAGGTAGGGGATACTTTTTCTTTATTGTTATAGCATTGATCTCCCTGTAGTCAATGCACAACCTCATAGATCAATCTTTATTCTTAACAAAAAGAACAGGGGCTCCCCATGGATAAACACTAGGGTGAATATTTCCCTTATTACTTAATTCCTCTAGTTGTTTCATTAGTTCCACTACTTTTATAGTTTCCATTCTATAAGGGGTATTCGATATAGGCCATGATCCATGAATTAAATCAATGGAAAACTCAATTTCTCATTCTGGAGGATTTCCAGTTAAATCTTATAGAAATACATCAACATATTCTTTCACAATAGGTACATCCTCTATTTGAACATTTCATTCCTCACCCCCAGTTATTTCATTCTCTTCCTCCCCAATAATTGAATTTAGTTGAGCTACTGGGAGTGGATCTAGATAAGAATTAGGTGGTGACAATTCTAATCTAATGATAAGGTGTTCTTTATCATCATCATCAAAAATAGGAACCTCCTTCTTCTAATAATAAATTTTTTCATCATGGTCCGAAATCCAATCTATACCGAGGATTATATCAAATTTAATCATGGGTATGACGATGAGATCAGTAGATAAAGAACATTTATATTCCCTAATGGGAACTGATTCCAAGAACATTGTAGCAATGATACTTTCCTTAGGAGTTTTGACTGACAAATCCCATGTTAAATCAAATTGGAAATATCTAAATTTCTTAGAAAACTTGGAATATAGGAAAAAATGCGATGATCTAGAATCAAATAAAGAATTTGCTAAACTTGAGGAAACCATTAAATTACCTTCCACCACGTCTTTCGGAGCTTCAAACTCAGCAGTAGTGATTGCATAAGCTTGGAGTTGATCCCTTGGCCTTTTCAGAGGTAAATTTCCCTACCTCTTAGGACATTCATTTTCATAATCTCCCATCTCCCTGTAATTGTAGCATTGAACATTGGAATCTTCCTTCTTCCCCTTGCAATCACGATCTTGGTGGACTTTTTCACCACACTTGTAATAGACTCCCATTCCCTTCAAGCAAGTACCAGGGTGTTTCTTCCCACATTGACTACATGATGGATATTCAACTTTTCCCTTATTCCCCTTATTTCCATTTCTAGAGTGATCAGAAGATCTCTTCTTATCTTGATTTTCTTTAAAGTCGTAAGACTTAGAGAATTCCTTTTCGGTCTTGATAGCACATGAGACAATATCTTCATACGATAAGAAGGATTTTGAGACTAATTCTCAATGGAGAAATGGTTTTAACCCATCAAAGAAATTATCAATCTTACTTCTTGGGTTACGTATATAATCTGAAGCATGCCTTGCTAACCTTGTAAAGTTAGACTCATATTTTGCAACATTCTCATCCTCCTTTTGCCTTAGATTGAGAAATTGTCTTTCCATATCCGCTCGATGGTCATGAGGAAAGTACTTTTCTAAGAAACTATATTTAAACTCCCTCCATCCCATATTAGATACTTCATCATCTTCCTTTGTGTTTTGAATCAATGAACACCATTGATCAGCATATCCAGTGAGGTGGTAAACTGCCATGAAAACTTTTTCCCTTTCACTGCTGCCCAAGGCGTGGAATATTTTCTCTAAGGAATTTATCCATTGCTCAGATACTAGTGGATTTGTAACACCATTGAATGTTGGTAGTTGTTCCCTCATGAAGCGATCTAGCTTTGATCCTCCACACTGCAGATTAGGGTGCTCCATACGGGTAAGGTTATTATTCGTAACCTGAGTGTGTTGTCCCAGTATGGTTATTAACTAACCAGCACCAGTTGCATCACCAGCTCCACTATAATTATCTTGAGTAGTAGGACAATTGTTTCCTCTAGAAATGGGGATGAACTTGTTTGTTTAAGAATCAAGAAGTCCAATCAGTTTAAAATGTGTTTATTCATAGAACCAAAAACATCCAATGATTCTATATCTATTTGGACCTACATTCCAAAGGTATGTGCTCATTAGTTGTTGACCTATGATGCTTAAGAATTTGCATTGGTCGAGAGGATGGGAGGTTGGACTTATCACACCTTTTTGGGGGGAATTATTGTCTACTGTGGGAGTCTCTTTATAGATTTGAGTTATGTTCGTGAATATTTATTAAATTACCAAGTATGAAAATGAGTTTTCATTTAGATCTGACAATCAATGATTAATATGTATGAGATTTATAGAATATTTTATATGTATTTGAGGTTCTTCATCAATATATAATCATTATATAGAAATATCTTGGTCATTATAATAACCATACTAGTTTTAAAGACACTCAATGGGGCACTTGAAGTTTATTGTCATTCATAAGGAAATGGATTATTTCACAGTTGGGATCATACCTGCAGATAGGCAAACTACGTATCCTTGTTTAGAAAAGGAATTAGAACCCACAGTGTTCGAGTAAATAAGTATGAGGTTTATGCATGATTGATGGCTCAATGAAAGATGTCATAATTACTTTTACTCTCTAAGCTCATGTGAGTCATGCTCGGTGTGAGAAACAAGAGGTATCAGTAAAACCTGATGATTGTTCCACAAAAGATGAAATTATATGAAATGATGTAGGTCTTATGTATGTATGACTGCCCAGATAGATGAACATTGGGATGTACTTCGAAGAAGAAGCCAGGGAACAAGGTCCATAAAGGTATATGTTCTTTATGTATATTTGGATACTTAACTTAGGACGTAATCCCGAGGAAGATGCCCAAATTAGAGGGGACTTGTGATTGGGTTTTATTCCTGAGAAGGAAGCCCATATCAAGATAAATTAAGACTGGGGCTTACTCTTAAAAAGGAGGCCCATGTTAAGGGAAATTATGATTGGGGCTTACTCCAGAAAAATAGGCCCAGGTTAAGAGGACATAAGAATTTGTGGATTAATTCTGAGAAGGAGGACCAAATTGGGGAACTTGGGGCTTACTCCTAAGGAGGATTCCCATATTAAGGGAATTTGAGATTGGGGCTTACTCTTGAGGAGGATGCACATGTTTAAGGAAAATTATTATTGGGGCTTACTCTTGAGGAGGATTCCCATATTAAGGGAACATGGACTGGGGATTACTCCTGGAAAGGAGGCCCAGGTTAGGGAACTTGGGGCTTATTCCTAAAGAGGATGCCTAGATTAAATATCTTCTCATCTTAAAGGATGAGTTTGAATGAATGAAATCTCTTACGTTAATGACATAAAGATATGTAAAGCACTAGGTTTTGAGAGATATTCCACATAATTCCTTTCAGATAAGAAATCCAACAAAGGAACCATGCCATAATTGTCTTTGAAGAGTGTTTCGAAGGCTAAATCTTGAATAGTAGAGGTGTATTTGATGAAAAGAGTTGAATAAACCGAAGGGCCACTCAAAAAAAGGTAGGCCCGCAAGTCCTGTTGGGGTGCACAAGCACTGGTCAAGAAAGTATACTTGCGTGACACATGTGTACCTATGCGACGGTTAACCCATAGGGTAATATATGGGAGAGACATGGCTCAAGCCCTTTGTATTTTCCCTAAAGGCTTCCAAAAGTGTGGCATTCAAGTTTTGTTGAAGGGATAAGGTGGAGTGCAAGTGTCTTAATTTTCCTTAAGGGATAGACACTTAGGCTCACAAGTGTTGATGAATTTCAAAACTTAGGCCTTGTTACCCCTCTTTATATCTTCCATTCTAGGTAATAAATTACCTTAGAAGTGTTTGGATGACTTCAAGTAGAGACTAGGGCACCGAGAGCTTAAATATGACTTTTGGAATTTTCTGGCCTCCAAATGGGGGGCCCACAAGGGGTATTTATAGGCTACTGAAGACCTTGGGAGAAAATCAAATAGGACGCGCAAGTCACATGCGCGACCAATATGTGGTGCGCAAGTATACTTGTGTGACCATGATGAAACTCATGCAACCCATTCTTAAACAAATCCTTGTTCATGCCTTTTTCAATTTTTGATGTTTCTTCAAAGGATGAATCTCTTTATGCTAAGGTATTCCCATTTTTCAATCATTAGAAAATGTGACGGAAAGGAGAGTCAACAAAATTCCCCCCTCAATGTTGGATCCAAAAGGAAGGAGGATTTGAATCTGATGTAATGGAGAAAAACAAGGAACTACGGCGCGCAAGTTTTGAGCGTGCAAGTAGAGGCGTGCAGGTGAGAGATGCGCAGGGTATGACGCGCTGGGTATAGCCTTGGCCTATAAATATGCGGCCATTCTTGTGTAAAGCAACCGGATTTCAAACTTTCCTGCTCTCGCCGCGCATGTTGCTCTCATCAAGCGAGTATCATGATTTTCCACGGTTCATTGTTTTTGTTCGTGTCACACTTCTACATAGGTAGTTTGACTTGTGCGGTGATACCTGCATTCCCAAAATTGCACTACACAATTATACTTGCGCGCCAACATTGGACTTGCATGCCTTAATTCCTTAACCATTTTTTTCACTTTTCTTCAAAAATTTTATGAAACACCAAATTACTTAAGAGTTAATTACTCGACCTTTATGCATATTAAATGGCTCCCAGAAGAATTGGAACGGCTGATGAGATGTTCAGCAAGTGGATTGATGATTTGATGAACATTTTTGGACATGATTACTATAATATCTGTGACATCACACTCTTGGATCTCGACAAGTACTTGAAGAAGTATCATCTTAATTTCCGAAAAAGTATTTACCTGCCTCTCTATGGGCATGGTCATCTGCAAGAAGTCAACATTCCAGAGCCAAAGAACTATCTCCCGCATTCTTGGTTTTAGACTTGAACCAATTTTTCTTCAGCAAATGTCCCAATTGGAGGATCATATGTAAATACTGGAACAGTGGAAAAGGCCTACATAATTCATCATAGACCTTGTGCCCCAGATTTGAAACCTCACAAGCCTGAGCTGCAACCACTTCAATATTCCAAAATTCTTAGATGGATCAATCCAAAGGCTGGAAGAAGAGTTGGGACTTCTGTCCTAGAGGATGTGTGAAGCTGACTTGGATATGGGCATATTGGGTGCGACAAAACTACATAGAATTTGTCAAGGATCATAATGTAGCTAAAATATATGAAGCCCTCTGGGTTGTGTAGACATACGTTTACAGGAATGAAAACTTTGTGTTGGATCTAATCAGCTGTTGGAGCCCAGAAACCAATTATTTCCATCTAACTCATGGAGAAGTAGGAATTAGTTTCTAGGATGTCCACAAGATCTCAGGGGCACCAATTGTAGGTGATATGTATGATGAATTCATCCCTCCCAAGGCGACTTGGAATGACTCGGAGAAGACTCTGGCTTTGGCTCGAGAATTATTGAATATTTTCTACAAGCTCAAGAATTCCAATACCTCCAAAAATAATTCTAGAAAGGATATTCATCTAGAGGAGTTGATGGATATGTTTCTTACCAAGAAAGAGGGTATGGGGCCCACCTATTCTTGTCCTACTACCTGGCCCATAACAGAGAAGAGGGGTGCTTCTGGAACATTCTGGCCAACTCTAGAAGTGGGATAATATGAGAAGTGGGGGTACGAAGTGGATCCGGGAATCCCAGAAAAGACCCATCTGGCGGGCTTCTTAGCCTTGTGGCTCAGTGTTTATCTTCTGCCAGTCAGGGATTCGAAGGGAGGCATCAGGACAGGGACCTTCATTGTGGCAGCCGAGTTGACTGAGAGGAAAATGGTTGGGTTATCCACCCCTATTTTGGCGATTATTCATAGGAGCTTACTCCATGTCTTTATGGGTAAGTATCCTTTGAGAATAGTGGAACCATTACAAGTTTTGTGGGGATGGATCGCCACTCATTTCAGGACATACACTGTAAAAAACGGAGTACAGGTTCCTGGAAGTTCCTTTAGGCCATCAGTGCATGAATTTTCTAGAATTTCTCCATTGTCTCTCAACTCCTATGATATGAAGTTAAGGCTGAGAATGTTCAAGGAATTCCATTTCTTTCCTTATGGAAACCCACCAACATGGCGGTTTTTTGATGATGGAACAGCCGACCTAGAACTAAGGTAATACATGCTGGCTTGCAGAGATGGTGTATTGGCCACCAGGATTGACAGTGAGATTATATGGGAGCCCTATGCTCTATACAAATTTGTATGCCAATTCAAGTGTCTGCAGCAGACTGTTGTATCCCCTCCTGTGCATGTCAGGTTAGAGCAACATCCGATGGTTTCCCGACAACTATGGTTGCTGACATCTGTGGAGAAGACCGGGGTAGTGTTTGATCTACCAGTTGATAAAGCGGCGAGTAACTTGACTACATGGTATGCCGAGAACTGGGTAGCATCATACCCTGAAGGGGTACTGAATTATCTGGTTCATCGGGTGGGGATAAAGAAGAGAACTGTCGAGAAAGAAACCCTTCATCTGGAGGGTGACTCTTCTACACCCGGAGCTGATTCACCTGGTTCCTCACCCAGGGATGACTCGTTGGGTTCTTAGGATGGGGATGATGAGGCACGACATGTGTCAAAGGGGCCTCATGCCACATATAATCCTCTTGTCAGAATCAAGAGACCCATTCCATCGAATCCTAGTGAGTTACTTCATTGAGGCAATTTAATCACAATTACTTTATAGAGCAAAAAATTACATTTTATTATTCTCTATCTATGATTGCAGGAGCTAGGATGAAGCTGAAGTCCATGTTTGTAGGACCCTCCTCGCATCCTTCTGTTACACATGCCGAATATCTACGACCAGAGGCTGTCCAGACATGGAGGAGTTTATATTGCGATGCTAAAACCGCATGGTTGGATCTGTGTGAGGGGATACAAATCCCTAGAATAGGGAATCTTTAAGCCTCTACCAATATCTGTTTCCAGGATAACCCCGATGAAGTGCAGGCTTACACCAGAGAGCTAGAGATTCTCATATATGCCATTGATTATTCCATTCCTGTCACCAAGAGGGTGAATGAAATGATAGATTGTGGCACCACTAAAGGGACTGGTGCTTCCAGAGATGAGGAGTGGCATGATTACATGGATCATGAAGATGTAAGTCTTTTTCCTTATTTTCTTTGCAACATGATTTCAGTTAAATCTTTGTTACTAAAGGAAAATACTTTCTTCATCCTGCAACTTGCGAAGAAAGGAACTGCTGAGGTTTCTTCACCACAGTATATCCCTAGTAGTACTGACATCGGGGCTAATGAGTCTCCTCGCGAGCTGGTTGAAATATCTCCAGGCCAGCAAGCCATGGACGAGGAGTTAGACATGACTCTTCATTTTCCAATTCCTGTATTTGGAGATGATATTGTCACCACTCCCAAAAAGGCAAGGAAGCAAAGGCATCAAAGGAAAAAGTCCACAGCTAAATGATTCATCCGTAGAGGCAAGTCTTTCAGATAGTCATGAGTCTTAACCCATGAAAATATTTCTCATAATTCTTGGGATTGTAGGGGATTCTTCAATTTCCCCTTTGAGGGAGAGGACTGACCCTCCTCTGAGAACGACGGAGGGTGCTGGTGAACAGTCGCAAATTCATGCGACTTGGATACTCCTGAAGAAGAGCCAACATCTGTTCCCAGTACTGCTCTTGCTGCTAATACAAGGAGAGAAGAGCCTACTTCTGGTAATTTAACAATGATTTATCAAATATTGACTGAAAAAATCAACTAACTTCTATTCTATGATACTTTAGTTTCAACACCTGGACCAGAACATTTGGTGGCCACTACAACTGATGCTGTAATTTTATCTAAAGAAACTGTTCGGGGTCAGAGGCTGTAGGATGAGGGTCTCCAAGAAGATGCATCGAATTCTCCCACTAGTGAGACTAACCAGGAATCTGAGATATCTTGGGATGAATTGATGAAACTTGGGACATATTTTTAAGACATTTTAGATCATGTTAAATTACCATGTAATTTAGAAGATTTTGGACGTGAGTGTTATCCTTTGTATTATTAAAATAACTTCTTATTACATCTCAAACCATGATTGGTTAAAATGTGTAGTTCCATCTGAGAAAGATGCAAAACTGCCAATGCCTAAAGGGGGTATGCACAACCCTACTATTGCAGAGACACTAGCTCAAGTGGAGTTGAACTTGGTAGAGCTTCCTGAAACTCATCCTGAAAATCCTGTTGAAGCTAGGAAAGATGGGGAGGAGCCTTCTCATGTTGTTGATCTACCATTTGGTAATAGATAACAATAATTTTTGGCTGTAATTAATTTTCAAGAAAACTTTATCAACTTTTGTTATCCTTTGGAACTAACCAAAACTTTCAATTGCCTATGCAGGGCCATCAATTTCAGTGGCTAGATCTGGAGGTGAAACCTCAACCTCCACCCCAACAGGAATAGAAAGTGAAGTAACAATGGACACGGGGAAGGAGCAGAACATGGCACTTATCTAAGTGCATAAATCTTGGATTATATTCCCCCCTTTGACAGTGATGCTGACTCAGACCCAGAAGTACAATAGGTGGTCCAATTTTCACGATGCAAGGCATGGTAGAACATATGGAAGATCATATCTGAAGTGTCTCTAGAAGATCTATCTTTGAAGATCCCGCGACTTTCATCCCTGTTCGTCATGTTGGGACTTGGCGGTTTTGGATAACATGAGATCCATTCCGTGGTGAAAAAAGTCATTTTAAGGAGGGAGCAGGAGCAGAGGTATCGTAAAGACCTGACCAGAGTGAGGCTGTTGGCCAATATCAGTGAATTTGAGGCTGCAGTGTCTCGAGCTGAGGCTGATCATGCTGCCAAGTTGAAGGAGCTGAAGCATAAGATCAAGGAGAAAGTTTTCCAGAAGATGCACCTTCAGTAATAGTTAGATTCCATTACTGGGGAACTTGACCATCTTAACAATTCACTGGAACGAGTTCAAACAAATTTTACGAAAGCCATCGCTGAAGCCAAGAAATCACTCCATCAAACTGACAAGAGTGAAGTTGGTCGAGTGCATGAACTTCAAGTGGCTGCTGATGAAGCTCGGGATATCGTAAATCAAATGATGAGTTATGTTGAAAGTCTTTTGTAATCCTTGAAAAAGAGAAGAGACTCTAGTCTGTGGATTTCCTTCTAACTCTTGTGCATCAATGTAAAACACTTTCATCTTCAACCATTTATGCCTTCATTCTTTTTCAACCTGCTTAAAATTTTTACCTAAGCTAATGGGCCTAATAAGCATAGTTTGATTTTTTCTAGGATTATTAAAAATAACCATACAAACTTTGAATATTTTTATTTCTCAATCATACCTAAATCCTACAAAAAATATTTTTAGTGAGCTGGGACTTGAATTTTGTTCAGAGTTCCCTTTTCTTTTGTGGGCGGTTTAAATTCATGCACGTCAGACATAAAAAGAAAGGCTAATGTTTAAGGTCAAATAGTTTTGACCGAATGGATTAAAATAGACCTAATTCCTTGATAATTTATCTAAAAAAATATTACTGCACTCATGTATGGGGGAAAACATGTGAACTATGACTTAAGAAATTTTGAGTTTGAGGAATGATAGAAAAAAGGGCTAAGAGGCATTAGAAGAAGTATTTTTTAAGAGTGAAGTTACCATTATTTATAAACCCATTAGGGGGTTGAATTATACAGGTCCACCTAAGGGCATTGGCTTCATATCCAAATAATAGTATGTTTTGACTGACAGGTCTATTATGTAGAATACTTATGCAAGGCCGCATAAGGGCACGTGCTGTATAGTCAGGAAAAATATCTCTATGAAATTTTACTTTTCTATTGCTAAAAATAGAGTGAAAGTTTATGGAGATTCAAATTTTCCAAATCATAGAGTCTGCTATGTGGAGATAGGTACTTGAATATGGAGAAGATATTTCCAATCAAGATTGTTAAAGAATTGGATGAATTTCACTCCTTTGAAGGTCTGACCCAAATGTAGGGAATGGAAATATAAACCATATACTTGGATACTTTCAGATCATGAAAAAGAGTATGGGACAAATATTCTAAGGATGGATATTTTTGTGGATCCCTATATATTTTCGTTAATATAGATAATGAAAAAAGTGGTTTTATTCCCATGAATAAAGTTACCACTATTTGAAAAACCCATTAGGGTGTTGAATTATGCAGGGCCACCTAAGGGCATTGGTTTCATAGTCAAATAATAATATCTTTTGGATGACAGGTTTGTTATGTAGACTATTTATGCAAGACTACCTAATAGCACGTGCTACATAGTTAGGCAAAAGAACTCTGAGGTATTAGAAATTTTGTGACCAAAAGTCAAGAAAAGGGTTATGGAGATCTGGAAGTATTTTAAGGTTGGGATTATGACACATGAAAAATGGGTATTGTCCAATGCATAAAAGAGATACATAGAACAATGCTGACAATAATCATGTTCTGGCTGGGTCCTGAATTGAGGTGCTAGACTTCACTATATATCCCATAAGTATGGGAATCAATCCATATGTAGTTCTTGAAATATAGTTTAATGTCATGTGGGATGAGAGTGTAGGAGATCCTAGTTTAGGGTCATAGAGCTCAGACAGTAATAATGAATACATAGTTTGTGTTTTATAAACCTGATATGAATGAGGACCAGGGTTTTCATACCACATTAATGTTTTCATAGGGGGAATTTTCAGCCAAGTGATTGAAAGTGGAATTTGGGGTTAGGCCCAAAGACTTTTTGCTGGATTTGAGGGATTCTTGAACGTTCCTATGTATCCCATAAGTATGGGAATCATGCCGCATTTAGTTCTTAAAATACCCTTTATACAGATTTGGTTCGTACATATAAAGGGTGAGAGGGTACTTTAGTGCAATAATGGTTTGACCCAAGATTAAAGGTTCAGGCATTGCCATATATGCACGTAGTATTTGGAATATAACATGATTGGAGGTCAATGTAAATAATTATTCCCTTTCAGGTGAGGGTGTCATAGAATGTTGTAGTTTATTATTGTACCGGAAAAAAGTGAAAATAATTTAAATTCATATGAATTGATGATGGTGAACCAATGTAAAAAATATTGGTTCTGGTGGTGGATTCATGAATCAACATCATATGAGATGGAGGTGAACCAATGTGAAGAGGTGAACCTATGTACCCAACCTAGAAAGAAAGGATCAAAGTTCGCATAGTTCAATTGAACAATGAATTAGTGATCAAGTTGTTTTTTAGGACAATGACCTAAAAAGTGGTGTTGGGACATACAGATGGATAGTGGCCCATAGAGGGTGTTATGGTTGATGTTTAGTCTAAGCTCACATGAGTCATACTTGGTGTGAAAAACAAGAGGTAGAAACAACCCTAACGATGCATAGATTAATGTCATGTAGGACATAAGGGAAAAGACACAGTTTAACGTCATGTTGGATGAAAGAGGGACCGTGCAGTTTAAAGTCTTACAGTAAGGACTTAGGGGGGACTATGCAGTTTAATGTCATATAGTAAGGAAAAAATAAGGGTTTTATAGTTTAACGTCATAGAGCAAGGATGAAAGGGTGTTGTACAGTTTAGCGTCATGTAGCTAGGATGTACTAGGGACTTTTTCACAGTTTAACATCATGTGGGATGAAGAGGTAAACAGTTTAATGTCGTATAGCTAGGATGTTGATTATGAAGTTTAACATCTTTCTAGACGTATTATATTTGTGTTAAACAAAATACTTCTTCAAAAATCTTGCATTGGTTAGAGTCATGATGAGTTCTCCAACCATTGAGATTAAAGAATAAGCTCCATTGGAGTAGACCTTATGTATTGAGTAAGGTCCTTCTCACTTTGGCTCAAGCTTGGGAGGTTTCTTTCCTGGTATCATTAGAGTTATGAGAACCAATACCAATTCTCCTTGAATGAATGAATAAATATGAAATTTTTTTGTTGAAATATTATGCTATTCGATTCTGATAGACTAGCAAGTGGTGTAGGGTGCACAATATTTTTTCATCTAATCGTTCCAATTCATCCTATCACTTTAGAGATTGTTCATTTGTAGATTCATGATAAAAAATGGATAGTATTAGCGAAGGTAATTGATCCTCAATGGGAAAGAATCTTCCGTTCCATATACCAATGAATATGGATTTGACCGCGTTGCAGTGTGGGTGGTGGTTAGATAAGCCCATAAAGCATGAAACAATTTATCATGGCATGATTTCTTATCTTTATCCACCATCTTTTTCAGTATGTTTAAAAGAGTCTTATTGAAGGTATCTATTTGGCCTTTGTCCACTGCATGATACCGAGATGAATGGTTGGATTCGATGTTGTATTCTTGATAAAACTTCTTTACCTCAGATGAACATAAGTTGGTGCCATTTTCCGTCAGTATGGTATGTGGGACACCAAATCTGGTAATGATGTTAGACTTGATGAAGCTATCAATGCTTTTAGAACTAACTTATTTGAGAGGTATTTCCTGTTCCCATTAGGAAAAGAAGTTAGTAGTAGTAAGAATATACTTAAACTGCTTGGATGTAGCCGAAGGGTAAGTTCCTACGACATCCATTCCTCATGTGGAAAATGGCTATGAGTATTTAGATGTATGAAGAAACTGTGGGGGTTGATGAATGAATTTGGCACATACTTGAAAAGAATGACACTTCTTAATGAAATCAACACAATCTTGTATCATTGAAGTCCAAAAGTATCCAAGCCATCTAATTTGATCAGATATTCTTTGTCCAGACTGGTGGGCACCACAGACTCCCGCATGTACTTCATTCATGACAGCCATTGTCTCTTCACCATCAATGCATCTGAAGAGAATTCCATCAAAACCACTTTTATAGAGAATTTTTTCTAGGTGATCATGTAACACCCCAAGCTTCCATAGTATGTTTCCCTTTGAATAATGTAATGGCGTGCATTGTACGCAACTTCAAGATTTTAACACACCCCAACCAATCAAACTAGCCGTTATGAATAGTAATACCTACTTTTTGAAATTTTATAAATTCTATCTCTCAAAATGGACTTCATTTTTGGATTCGGAATATCGAAATAAGCCTAGGTTGAAATTTTGGTACTTTTCGGATAACTTTCATATTGTGATGAATAGTGAAAATTACTAAATTTTAATTAAAAACAACTTTTTAATCGAAATAATTAATATTGATAAATTATGAATTTGAGTAGTTTTAAAGTATATTTAGAATATATTTTTACCATTTAATTCAATGTTTGTCATTGGACATAATTTCACAATTAAACCAGACATAAACAAGTGCCAATCTTTTAATAGTTATTATCTATTAAAAACACACTTTTTGTTTTAACAATGGGAATTAATTTTAAATTAATTTCTGCCACTTCTGTCTTTGGAATTTGGAAAAATGGATTCCATATTTGGAATCAGGATGTTCAAATTGGGTAAATAGGTAACTTTTATTTTTATACATTTTGAATAATTACTTCGGTAAATATTTTATTTACCATGGTTAAAGGGTAAATCCGGTAAATAATGGTTGACAAATAATATTATAATAGTACTAAATTACCATAAAACGTGTCTTAACCCTATTGGTTGATACATGGCCGACCATGGGAATCTTTGGGTCGATTTTGGGACCCCATGGATCCACTTGTAAGTGATAGGGACACTTTATTTTAATTAAGTTAAAATGAATACAAAAATGACACAAGCATATATCCTTTAGCAAAAAAATTGTTAAATAGGGTTATATATGCTGAATTTTAGACCATAAATATTCATTAGAAATCTAAAAGGCTTTCCTATGTAATGATATTTTATTTATAATTTTTAGACATTAAATAATAAAAATTTATTTATGACACAATGATGATGAAGTAATTACCATAATAGTGAAAAATTAAAATAATTGATATTATAAATAACCAAATAAATATAATTTGAAACTTTTTAGTAATTAAATTAATTTTCTTGGATAATATGACATGTTAGGATTGATTTAATTAACTTTTTTTGAAGTAATAATTCTGTTATAAGTTTTACAAAAATAAATTTTTGAATAGTGTCAAAATTGACATAAAAGAGTTTTTAAAACAAATATTATATTATTAATTAAAATTAAATTCCTAAAAATATAAGGTTCGGCTCAAAGACTTATATCATGATAGGTGTATCATTAATGGACCACTTGGGGGTCTCTTGGATGTATATAGTAAGTTCATTAACCATATAATATAAAAATACAAAGAGACATTGTAAAAGTGAAACTAATTAACTAAGAGTTAATACTTAATGATAAGGTTAATATAATGACCCAAACCTGTCTAAATTCTATTGGTTGAGTGGATTTCGACCTATCCAAACCTTAAAATTTAAATAATCAACTTTTAAGCCATTATAAACCGAATATGAATTTATTATAAATTAATATTTCTAGCTTTTCCAAAGGTGCCCCTCACCCCTCTTATAAAAGGGCACTCCTCCTTCTCATTTCATCACACCATCAAAGCCCTTTTATTTGGCCAAACACAGACAAAATACTCTCTCAACTTCCCTCACTACAACCTTGAGGCCTTGGTTTGATCATAAATCCATCCTAAGGAGCCCTTTTGATCAAATCAAAAGGAAGAACCCGAAGAAGAGGTAATGTTTTCACCACCCCTTTTCAAGTTCCTTTCTTCTTCCACTAATTCTTTCTTTGTTCTTCCCATTCTAAAATAATAAATACAGTATCTACTATATAACTTAATATTATTATAAATATGGTACAACCATATTCATTATTCTATCCACCCTTTGAATAACATGTCACCATACGTGCGTACGTACGACTTACCGTCTCCACGTCGTGGTGTAATTGTTATTCAATATATTATTATTTGGATGGGTATAATAATAATGTATAATTCATGTAAAAAATAAATATAACATGATAATTATTTTGTATATATAATATAACATCCAATTATATATTATTTTAATATCAAAAAAATGATATTGTCGCTCGTGCGTACGTACGGACTACCGTCTCCACGAACGTGATGAGATTCATTCTCCATCATATCCATTCAAGTATAATTATAATTTTATGATTTAAAAATAATTTTTAAGAACTTTATATCATTCTGGATATGAATAAGATACAACCTGTCCATGACAAACATGGCTTACGTAACAAAACATATAAAATAAAACGAGTAAGTTAACACCCGAAACGACGATAATTCTAAGATAATATTAACAAAGCAATGTTAAAAGATCATATATGATATCATATTAATTTATATGAGTCATGAATAATTTAATAACAATTATTTCAACATTATACAGGAGGTTAAACTACCCCCAACAAAGGAAAAGTACAAGGTAAGGGATTTTCTTATCTCACTTTCAATTCTGTGAGATTTCCATTGTTCGCCACTAAGTCATTGAAAGTGGTGTATTGTGTACTGACATTTGATATATATTATCATGATTCTATTTATATTCATGGTATTCTGTAAATAATTTGGTGGTTATTAACTTTTTTACATACGACTTAGTTGATTACAACGTGGTAATGGGTTTCTTATATCACTCTTAATTTCGTTAGAATTCCATTGTTCACCACTTATTTATTCCATGTGGTGTATGTGTACTGCCCATGATTGTATTAATTGTGTAATATAATTTAATTTATGGGTATTTACATCATCATTTAATGATCCTACTTTCATGGGTGTATGTTTCATAAGTTACCTAATCGATAAGGGAATTTGAAATTTCAATTTCCATTTATTTGGCTTTACGCATACTTCATTGATTATTTTTACTCCAAGATTATGTGTGGAATCACTATTCATTTTATTATGTCATAATTTCCACTCCCATTTCTTTGGATATACTTTTTATACACATAATCACTCCATTGATAAATTCTCAAGTCATCGGTATGAACTTGATAAGAGTAATTTTTACTCAATCTCGATTTGTTGAGGTAAACATCCAATTCATTGGTGTTTTTTTACTAGAATATGTGTGAATGTACTTTGATTGTTTCACACTGAATATCCAATCATATTTAGTGTATTTATATTTGTCACACATAATTATGTCGTTGATTTATCCTTAACCTAAGGATACGACCTTTATGAGAGATTTCATCTCAATTTACTTTCCATTGAGACTTCTTTGTTGTTATACACCAAATCACTTTTATATGGTGTACATAATGTACTTTAACATAGTATATCATGAATCAATTTATTCTCATGATATTACAAAGTTTTGATTACCTCAATTATTTGAATTCAAGTGTCACTCTTTTGGTTAGAAACTCTAACTAAAATACTATTTTCTAATGTTTTAAAGACTTATTATTCCAAATCTTGCTCGTTAATGTCCATGTTTTAAAAATAGTTTTAAGGATTTATTTATATGGACCTTAAAGTTTTAAAATTAAAACTCCTTTTAAAATTTCCAATGTGGTATGGTATACTTTGATTCAAAAATCTATTTTTAAATGGCTTCTTGACAAATAGTGTGACTTTTAAATGATTTCAAGAAAAAGGGAGATATTTCTCTCAAATAGTTTTGATGATTATTTTCATCTATGTCAATATCATTCATTATTCTTGATTGAGGTTAATGTGATACAATACAATATTCCATATTGTATTGAATGAGTTATGTTTGACTGTGGATGTGCTATTTTTTTATACCACTCATGGTTTGTGGTGAAAGTATTGACTTTTCGTATGCTAGTTTTAATACGAATGTTTATTTTATGTTTAAACCTGTTCATATGAGGAATGAATTGGACTTAATAAGTGACGGGTAGAGCCCGCTATATCTCCTCGATGCATCGGTAGGTCTCATGAGACAAACTAGTGTCTTGGCACAAGGCCTTGGCAAAATCTTATTTGTAGTCTTGGAACGAGGCCTTGGCTATGTGGTTATGATAGTCTAGCATTATGCATTCCATCATTATGAAAGTGGTTATTGATATTGCATGTGATTGTTCGACTAGTAGAATATCCATGTGAATAAGTAAATGGAATTATTTCATTTTAACTTTTCCATATTATGCTGAAGTTCAAGTTTAAAAGGCTTTTGTTTTAATTATAAATTTCCTTAAGTGTTTATGATTATCTATGAAAGCTTCTACTATAACGTTATCCTTACTGAGCATCTGAGCTCACCCCTTTCAATGTTTTATTTTTCCTAGTATTGTGAAGAAGTAAATTATGAATGACCTGCAGGGATAGTATGAGTGTGGACTATGGAGACAATGTTTTTGTTGTTTTCAGTTTATGATGTAATCTAAACTTTATTAATGTATCTAGTCATTCCAAGGCTACTAAACTAATCGGTCGTTCGAGACTTGATATTTCTTGTGATCATGCCAAATATATGTAATAATGCACCGACTCTGGGTAACTGGGGTCGGGGCATTACAGTTGGTATCAGAGGAAGTTTAGTACAAACCTTGGAAGCTAGATTTAGATAAACTATGATTAGAGCATGTAGACCTAAGATGAACTTTGAGGATTTGTATAGAATAACTTCCTAGAATTTTGTTATTGTAGAGATTTTGTGAGTTTTCCAAGAAATACATCCCTGTCTGGATACGAGCAGGTAGAGGCAGCTCTGGAACAGATGTACCTAGGGGTAAAACCCAAAAACACCGCTTTGAGCTAGACTTGAACAGGAACTGGTGCACGAAAACGGGCCTTGCTACACTCTTGGTTACGACACTCCCGGGGTATATGCTTAGGATAATTTACATTTTCTTTACTAACCTATTTGAAGTATTAAATATATAAGATGATAGTAAATGACCTTGGTTAATCCTAATGTGTTTCAAATTTAGAATATGGTGACATGTTAATCTCTAAATGATTTTATGACTACTATTACTCACACAATTCTTTCTGGTTGTAGTCAATGGCTGGATTCCAAGGAAGTCATAGTGACTTTGGGAATGATGTACAAGGTGGGAACGGTGGTGGAAATGAGCAAAAAAATGGAATGCCGATAGACATAAAAGATATCGTCTTTATGCCAAATCAATTTTCCAAAAATATGATCAAACAATATATATATTAACCAATTCTCGGACTCAAAAAAGAAGAGAAAGGTGATGAATGATAAGAGCTCCAGCAATGGAGACCATGGAGAAAGGAATCCTCAATTTCCATCATACAGGAAATGTGGAAGGGGACACCCAGGAAAGTGTCTCAAGGGGACAAAAAAATGCTTTACATGCGGGAAGGAAGGACATAAAGTGAAGAATTGCCGAAGAAAAATTAAGTGTACTATGGAACAAGATAAAAATGGTCCTAAGAGTCCATTTACAGTCATTTGCCATAAATGTATGGGACCTGGCCATTACCCGAGTGAATACCCTATTCTATAGGATATTTTTTGGTCAAAGAAGAAGCTATGTGGAAATAAATGGTTAGAGAAATGTTTAAAAGGTATTAGTGCTCCTTGTTGATGGGTTTACTTTGGAATAATTTTCACTTGTATTTGTAACCCCATAGTTTTCCATGTGAGAATGATATTTGAGGAAGAATTATCTCTTCTCTTGTGGATATAGGTATAAATAACCATTTGGTTTTATATGATCATTGGGGTTTGAGAGAATTATAATTTATTATAATTTGGGATGAAAATGAAAGGTATGATATAACATTTGTGGTTAAATTATGTTATGGTATTTTGAGGCATTTATCTCATTTTGGTAATATTATAAAATATATTTTTTGAAAAAGGACAACACGTAGACCGTGTGACAACCCGTTGCGTTGGAAAAAGTTGTGGGAATCGAACCCACAACCAAATTGCGATTGGGATTTATCGCCTACCACTGGACTATGTGAAGTCCCTGGATAGTGTGACTAATTATTTTTAGGTAAATGATTTTATTGATCAATAATAAGTTGATTTGGGTTCTTATGTCTTATTAAATGAATACCCTTGGTATAGGAAAATGAGTTGGTGATTAAGTGATATATTTTATTTTGTAAGTTGTTCGCTCTGTTTTGAACACTATATGCCCAAGGAAAATAGAATAGTATGGGATTTAATTTTAGGAGTAATGGTGGATTTTTATCTATGTTTTTATTATGGATTTATAGTGATTTAGGTTGATTATGGAAATGATTAGGTTAATTACATTTAAGTATGTGACTTTAAGATTATTTGATGTAATTTGGAGATATAATTTAACGTGGAAGACTACATTCTTATAAGTTTTGAGTTTCAATATTAGTTTGTATTATATTGAAGGATTTTAAGGACAATTGATTATTGAATGGTATTTATTTAACTTTGGGGTATTATTGGTTTAATTTTAGAAATTAAGATTAGTGTTTATTTCTCTCAAGGAATATCCTTTTGGGGGATCATTAGATCTTGTACTAACCATTTTGGTTTTGATTAATCTCTAAAGACAATGTAATTACATAATTTATCCTGCATGGATCATGTGATTCTATAGAAGTTTATTCTAGCTCTTCCAGTGTGACCAAGTCTTCTTGAATACTCATCGTTTAAAAAATGAGTTAGTGGTGGAAATTTATTAAAGAATTAAACTCTACATAAAAAGTAAGTATATATCTTTATATTCTTAGTCAATATCGTAAATGAATTCCTCATCGTTATGTAATGTAACTTAAAACAAAAAATGTTGTCCGTTTACTTTTCCTACTGGGAGACTAAGGACCGTTTGTCCCAACACAAGATTGTGATTTTCTTATTGTTAACTTTCTCCTGATCATGTTTTCTATCCCTCTTCATCAGAACTGAACACTTAGTTTATCATCCATATCCATGTTTTCTTACATGGAATCCTAGTATGGGTTATCTTGGGTGACCTTTATACCTATCTTCCTTTCTTTTAAAGTGATAGTTTTATTGACTCCCTTTCCGATGTGGGACTTTCCATTATATTCTCAAGCCCAATATTAAAAAAATTTCGAGGACGCAATTTATTGAAGGAGGGGAGAATGTAACACCCCAAGCTTCCATAGTATGTTTCCCTTTGAATAATGTAATGGCGTGCATTGTACGCAACTTCGAGATTTTAACACACCACAACCAATCAAACTAGCCATTATGAATAGTAATACCTACTTTTTGAAATTTTATAAATTCTATCTCTCAAAATGGACTTCATTTTTGGATTCGTAATATCGAAATTAGCCTAGGGTGAAAATTTGGTACTTTTTGGATAACTTTCATATTTTGATGAATAGTGAAAATTACTAAATTTTAATTAAAAACAACTTTTTTATTCGAAATAATTAATATTGATAAATTATGAATTTGAGTAGTTTTAAAGTATATTTAGAATATATTTTTACCATTTAATTCAATGTTTTTCATTGGACATAATTTCACAATTAAACCAGACATAAACAAGTGCCAATCTTTTGATAGTTATTATCTCTTAAAAACACGGTTTATGTTTTAACAACGGGAATTAATTTTAAATTAATTTCTGCCACTTATGTGTTTTTAATTTGAAAAAATGGAATCCATATTTGGAATCAGGATTTTCAAATTGTGTAAATAGGTAACTTTTAGTTTTATACATTTTGAATAATTACTTCGGTAAATATTTTATTTACCATGGTTAAAGGGTAAATCCAGTAAATAAGGGTTAAAAATTAATATTATAATAATACTAAATTACCATAAAACGTGTCTTAACCCTATTGGTTGATACATGGCCGACCATGGGAATCTTCGGGTCGATTCTTCGACCCCATGGATCCACTTGTAAGTGATAGGGACACTTTATTTTAATTAAGTTAAAATGAATACAAAAATGACACAAGCATATATCCTTTAGCAAAACAATTGTTACATAGGGTTATATATGTTGGATTTTAGACTATAAATATTCATTAGAAATATAAAACGATTTCTTACATAATGATATTTTATTTATAATTTTTAGATATTAAATAAGTAAATTTATTTATGACAAAATGATGATGCATTAATTACCATAATAGTGAAAAATTAAAATAATTGAAATTATAAATAACCAAATAAATATAATTTGAAACTTTTTAGGAATTAAACTAATTTTCTAGGCTAATATGACATGTTAGGATTGATTTAATTAACTTTTTTCGAAGTAATCATTCTGTTATGAGTTTTACAAAAATCAATTTTTGAATAGTGTCAAAATTGACATAAAAGAGTTTTTAAAAAACTTTTATATTATTAATTGATATTAAATTCCTAAAAATCTAAGGTTCGGCCAAGAGACCTATATCATGATAGGTGTTTCATTAATGGACCACTTGAGGGTCGCTTGGATGTATATATTAAGTTCATTAACCATGTAATATAAAAATACAAAGAGACATTGTAAAAGTGAAACTAATTAACTAAGAGTTAATACTTAATGATAAGGTTAATATAATGACCCAAACCTGTCTAAATTCTATTGGTTGAGTGTATTTCGACCAATCCCCACCTTAACTTTTAAATAATAAACTTTGGAGCTATTAGAAACCGAATATGAATTTATTATAAATTAATATTTCTAGCTTTTCCAAAGGTGCCCCTCACCCCTCTTATAAAAGGGCACTCCCCCTTCTCATTTCTTCACACCTTCAAAGCCTTTTGATTCGGCAAAACCCTGCCCCAATCCTCTCTCAACCTCTCTCAATACAACCTTGAGGACTTGGTTTGATCAGAAAGCCATCCTAAGGATCCCTTTTGATCAAATCAAAAGAAAGAACCCGAAGAAGAGTTAATGTTTTCACCGCCCCTTTTCAAGTTATTTTCTTCTTCCACTTCTTCTTTCTTTGTTCTTCCCATTATAAAATAATAAATCCAGTATATCCTATATATAGTAATATTATTATAAATATGGTACAACCATATTCAGTATTCTATCAACCCTTTGAATAACATGTCACCATATGTGCGTACGTATGGCTTACCGTCTCCACGTCGTGGTGTAATTGTTATTCAATATATTATTATTTGTATGGGTATAATAATAATATATAATTCATGTAAACAATAAATATAACATGATAGTTATTCTGTATATATAATATACCATCCAATTATATATTATTTTAATATCAAAAAAATGATATTGTCGCTCGTGCGTACGTACGGACTACCATCTCCACGAACGCGATGAGATTAATTCTCCATCATATCCATTCAAGTATAATTATCATTTGATGATTTAAAAATAATGTTTAAGAACTTTATATCATTATGGATATGAATAAGATACAACCTGTCCATGACAAACATGGCTTACGTAACAAAACATATAAAATAAAACGAGTAAGTTAACACCCGAAACGACGATAATTCTAAGATATTATTAACAAATCAATGTTAAAAGATCATATATGATATCATATTAATGTATATGATTCATGAATAATTTAATAACAATTATTTAAACATTATACAGGAGGTTAACCTACCCCCAACCAAGGAAAAGTACAAGGTAAGTGATTTTCTTATCTCACTTTCAATTCCGTGAGATTTCCATTGTTCGCCACTAAATTATTGAAAGTGGTGTATTGTGTATTTCCATTTGATATATATTATCATGATTATCTTTATATTCATGGTATTCTGTAAATAATTTGGTGGTTATTAACTTTAGTCCCTACGACTCAGTTGATTACAATGTGGTAAGGGGTTTCTTATCTCACTCTTAATTTTGTGAGAATTCCATTGTTCACCACTTATTTATTGCATGTGGTGTATGTGTACAGCCCATGATTGTATTAATTGTGTAATATAATTTAATTTATGGGTATTTACATCATCATTGTATGATCATACTTTCATGGTTGTATGTTTCATAAGTTACCTAATCGATAAGGGAATTTGAAATTTCAATTTCCATTTATTCGGCTTTACGCATACTTCATTGATTATTTTTACTCCAAGATTATGTGTGGAATCACTATTCATTTGATTATGTAATAATTTTCACTCCCATTTCTGTGGATATACTTTTTATACACATAATCACTCCATTGATAAATTCTCAAGTCATCGGTATGAACTTGATAAGAGTAATTTTTACTCAATCTCGATTTGTTGAGGTAAACATCCAATTCATTGGTGTTGTTTTTACTAGAATATATGTGAATGTCCTTTGATTGTTTTACACTGAATATCCAATCATATTTTGTGTATTTATATTTTTCACACATAATTATGTTGTTGATTTATCCTTAACCTAAGGATACGGCCTTTATGAGAGATTTCATCTCAATTTACATTCCATTGAGACTTCTTTGTTGTTATACACCAAATCACTTTTATATGGTGTACATAATGTAATTTGACATAGTATATCACGAATCCATTTATTCTCATGATATTACACATTTTTGATTATCTCAATTATTTGAATTCAAGTGTCACTCTTTTGGTTAGAAACTCTAACTAAAATACCATTTTTAAATGTTTTAAAGACTTATTCTTCTAAATCTTGCTCGTTAATGTCCATTTTTTAAAAATGGTTTTAAGGATTTATTTATATGGACATTAAAGTTTTAAAATTAAAACTCCTTTTAAAAGTTCCAAAGTGGTATGGGACACTTTGATTCAAAAATCTATTTTTAAATGGCTTCTTGACAAATAGTGTGACTGTTAAATGATTTCAATAAAAAGGGTGATATTTCTCTCAAATAGTTTTGATGATTATTTTCATCTATGTCAATATCCTTCATTATTATTGATTAAGGTTAATGTGATACAATATAATCTTCCATATTGTATCGAATGAGCTATGTTTGACTGTGGATGTGCTATTTTTTATACCACTCATGGTTTGTGGTTAAAGTATTGACATTTCGTATGCTAGTTTTAATACGAATGTTTATATTATGTTTAAACCTGTTCATATGAGGAATGAATTGGACATAATAAGTGACGGGTGGAGCCCACTATAGCTCCTCGATGCATCGGTAGGTCTCATGAGACAAACTAGTGTCTTGGTATAAGGCCTTGGAAAAATTTTATTTGTAGTCTTGGCACGAGGCCTTGTCTATGTGGTTATGATAGTCTGGAATTATGCATTACATCATTTTGAAAGTGGTTATTGATATTGAATGTGATTGTTCGACTAGTAGAATATCCATGTGAATAAGTAAATGGAATTATTTCATTTTATCTTTTCCAAATTATGCTGAAGTTTAAGTTTAAAAGGTTTTTGTTTTAATTATAAATTTCTTTAAGTGTTTATGATTATCTATGAATTCTTCTGCTATAATGTTATCCTTACTGAGCATCTGAGCTCACCACATTCAATGTTTTATTTTTCCCAGGATTGTGAAGAAGTAAATTATGAATGACCTGCAGGGATAGTATGAGTGTGGACTATGGAGACTATGTTGTTGTTGTTTTCAGTTTATGATGTAATGTAAACTTTATTAATGTATCTAATCATTCCAATTATACTAAACTAATCGGTCCTTCGAGACTTGATCTTTCTTGTGATCATGCCAAAGTTATGTAATAATGCACCGACTCTGGGTAACTGGGGTCGGGGCATTACAGATCAGGGCTATCATAATGAGTAAAATTTACCACACGTCACCAGATTTGTTCTTTCCCGGCTCTATCAGGTGGGAGTTTTCCATTTTGAAGGTATTCCCTGATTGGTGTCATTCATACTTTAGTATGACCATATGGTTCATAAATGGGACTAATTTCATTGATTTCCTCTGTTTTGGTTTGAACATAAAGTGAAATTGTATGACAGCGGGCAATACTAATGATTGTTTTGTCCCGATTTGGATCTGCCATAGCTGTGGATATATTATCCAGTGCATCAAATTGAGCATTTAGTGATCATGAGACATAAGAAAATTCTAGTTCTGAAGGAAATTACACCATTAACTCTCTAACATAATCATACAAAGGGATTAACTATTCTTTTCTGATGGAATAATCCCCATTGACTTGTTTGATTTCCAAGTCTTAATCACCTTTCAGCTTTAAGTGATTCACTTGTGCTTGAATTTCCAACTCCAATCCTACGATGAAAGATTGATATTATGATTCATTATTTGTACCACCTTACCACAATAAGAAGGAATAAGGTAGCACAGATTTTTTCTGGAGAAATGAGCACAATTCCTAACCCAACTTTTTTGAATTTAGGATCTTCCATTTTCTTCCCTGTTGGACTTATGGAAGCACCATCAAAGAACATTTCCCATGTTTGAAGATTATTTTTAATAGAAAAGACTTCCTCATCATGAAGTTCTATATCTAAAGATGTATCTTCTACATAAATGGGGTTAAATAAGGAAATCATCCAGATCTTGGACCTTTATTGCCTTTTGAGACACATACTGGATATCAAATTGCTGCAAAATGACCCCCCACCATGCCATATGTCCTGTAAGCATTGGACGAATAAGGATGAATTTGAGAAAGTTATTGCGAGATACCAATTGGACCTCATGATGTTGCAGGTAGTGTCTCAATTTCTGAACTACAAAGATTAATGCAAGGCAACACTTTCTAATACATGAATATCGGGTTTCTGCTTCAAGCATAGTCCAACTGAGATAGTAAAGGTTTTTTTCATTCTTAGCATGATTATTTTGGGAAAGCAAGGAACCCAATGATCTCTCTAAAGCTTTCACATAAAGAATTAGTGGTCTTCCTTCAACAGGTGGCATTAATACTGGTGGACTCAGGAGATACTTCTTGAGAACATTGAATGCTTCTTGACATTCTTCAGTCCACTGGTAAGTGACCTCTTTCTTTATCAACTTGGTGAAGGGTAAACTTTTGCCTGCCAAATTGGAGATGAAACACCGAATATTGTCTAAGTATCCTTGAAGTCCTCTCGATTACTTCAAATTTCGAGGAGTTGACCTACTAAGGATTTACTTTGTCTTCTCAGGATCAACTTAGATACCACGATGGCATACAACAATGCCGTGAAATTTTCCCGAGGTTACCCCAAAATCACATTTTAAGGGGTTCATCTTCAAATTATGTTGTCGAAGTTTGTGAACTATGATTTCCAAATCAACCAAGTTATTAGAAAGTTTTCTTGATTTAACCACCAAATCTTCCACATAACATTCCACAAGCTTCCCTAAAAAGGGTTTGAAGATATGATGCATGGCATGATGATATGTTGCCCCTATATTCTTTCGGCCAAAGGGAATTACCTGATAGGAAAACACACCCTAAGGGGAACTGAAGGCTGTAGATTATTCATCTTCTGGATCCATTCAGATTTGATTATACCCTCAATATCCATCAATGAAGGAAAGTGCTTCATAGCTAGATGTTACATCAATTAAGATTTCTATGATCAGAACAGGAAAATCATCCTTGGGACAATACCGATTAAGATCTTTGAAATCAATGAAAACTCTAATATGTCCATTATTATTTTTCATAGGGACAATATTAGCCAACCATTTGGGAAATTTAACTTCTCTGATGAAGTTTTCTTTGATAAGATTATCCACATTAGCTTCAATTTTGGATGCATAAGTTGGGTTTGTTCTTCTTGCATCTTGCTTAAATCCTCGATGTTCTTCTGGAAAACCCAAATGATGAGTAGAAACATCGGGATCAAGCCCTAGAATTTTTGTATAGTTCCAAGAAAATATATCTCACTTTTTATTTAAAAATGAAATATACATTTCCTTCTCTTCAAGAGTCATGGCTGCACTAATTAAAGTGGGGCGTGGATCTTCATCTGTACCCATATTTATTTCTCTGAGTTCATCCACAGTGGTAGAGATACCCTCTTCAAATGCTGGAGGAGAATCTCTGAGATCTTCCTCTTCTTCTTCAACATGTTTTGTTTCTTCCATTTCTACTTGCATAGTAGATGATGAAGCAAAATTTCCATGATCAAGAGAGATGTTAAAATTTGAACATATTGAAGAAGAGGCTACCATTTCTGACCCTATTGATGATGAACTGTCTTCCTTGGGTAATAAAGAGGAGATTATGGATTGAGAATTGACATCATCATTCATCTCTAACATTACTATAACTTCTTCTGGCCTGGTTGATGAAGTATAGAATTGCTGGATTTCAACGGATGAAATGAAGACATCTCCATTTGAGCTTTCATTATTGCTTGGTGAATCACCAATTTCTCCCATGTAGTTTGTCTTGATTGGTGTAATTGACATTATGAAAGTTTTGATAAGAGTATTTGGATTTGGGTCTATCCTGTCAATTTTACTGATAGAAAACACATAATTAGTACTCACATGTATGAATGGGTTTACTGGAATCTTTTCCAAACCATATGGAGCATTAACTTTGGTAACCTACCTTGTTGTGGATTTCTCCTTACCCTCCATGTGATAGAATTCCACCTCAATGTATTGAGATTCACATGTTTTGAATGGGTTTTTATTACCATAAAATGTCCCAATTTGACCATTAAAACAATATTTTAGGAATTGATGGTATGATGAAGGTATAGCCGCATGTTGATGTAGCCAAGGTCTTCCCAGAAAAATGTTGAAAGCTGTTTCATGATGAAAAAACATGAAATATGAATTGGATACAAGATATACAAACTGAGTTCTGAGTGTGATCTCGCCCAAAGGTTCTTGTTCATTTTTATCATATACTTGCAACATCAAAGTAGAAGGAGATAAATCAGATTCAGTGAGGCCCAATCGACGAAGTGTAAGAATGAGGATGAGGATGAATCCTGAACCATTATCAATGAAAGATATTAGGATGTCTAAATCATTGACCTTGACAAATAAATACAAAGGTCTAATATGTCCCTGCACAACATCATCTTCATCTTCATCTGTGAAAGATATCACTGCATGGAATTCTGCAGGATTATTCTCTACATGGTATACTTTAGCTACAATAATTTCAGTTTCAGATTCCTAAGGGTCTGATAAAGCCTCAATGAGTGCCTTCTGAAGATCTTTTGATAGATTAAAGGCATCCAGAATTGATAAATTGCCTGGATCTTGGGCCAAATGTTTCAAGAAATCATACTTTTGATCTAAAGGTCTGCGTTTCTCAATAGGAACACGTGGTTTTGCAGGTGCCTTAGAAGTTGATGATTTGGAAGTGGATGCTTCTTGTATCAGGGTAGGAGTTGGAAATACTCCTGGATTTGGAAGATTAGACTGATTAGGTTTATTTACTTTCTGAAATGAAGAAGGTGTAATTTCTAACCGATCTTCCAAAATAACTTTACCAGGACTGAATCTACCATGCATTGAAGAACATTCTTTTTCTTGTTGAGCTTGCTGAAGGGATCTGCCATGAGTTTCTAATGCATATACAGTTCTAGCAGGGTTAGAATTGGAATAGTGACTTCTGGGATATCCACGTCTTCCACTGTATCCCAGACCTCTGACACTTCCTCTAATTCCTCTGTCTGATACAGGGAACACAGGCTCATCAAGATCAAAAATGTGACTGGAATAAGGATATGTTAATTAAATCATGTTAACAGAACCAAAGATCAACTCTTCATCTGATGAAGACTCCACCTGATTAGCCAGTTTAGGCTGCTCCGTTTGGTGGGGCGGTGCCCGTGGCTCTAAAGTAGATGGCATAAAATATGCCTGAGTCAAAGACAACTTGGTCTTTGACATGATCTCATCTTATTATGAATGCTCTTCTTTCATTGAATTATACCGTTTCTTTGAGGATTTTCCCTCTAATGTAGGGGGTTTTTCTATGGAATTCATAGCAGAAGACATAATTGATTTCTTCAATTGTGTTCGTAAAATGGCATGACCTCGGTTGATCATTTTTCTGACCATCCAATCATCATATTTCTGTGCATTTTTTCTTTTGACTTCTCACTACTCGCCTTCTTCCTCTGGATCTGTAGCAGTAACACATGCTACTTGAGCTGAAGAACCTTTCAGTTTGACTTGTCCCGAGTCCACCATTTTTTATAGGAGGTCTTTGAAGACCAAACACTCCTAAATGGGATGCCCCAACATCTAATGAAATGGTAAATAGTTGGGACGATCTTCATCTGCTTCCTTGTTCGGCCTTTTGGGCCTTGGCAATTGAACCAAATTATTTTCCAGAGCCGAAATGAAGTAACCATGAACTTGTTCATTGTAACGACCCGAAATTTTGAATAAATCTTGTTTCCTAATTTTGCATGTTATTTTATTTTTTGATACTCAACAAAACTGTTGCATTTGATAACATGAGTATAATTAAAATGAGACCGTTGGGTTTTGACTGTTATATGACCATTGGTCAATATGACCACTGGAAACTAAACGTTTTGATTATTATCTCTAAATACAAGTAATCTTGGTTAATTAATATGGAAAGAAGATTTGATGGCCTCACCCAGTAGTCTTGGACCGATCGAATCCCATCTAACAGAACTTGGGAAGGAGGTAGCACCACTGGGCTTTTCTCTGGACCAAAACCAAGCCGAACTTCATCGTGTGAAGCTAGAACGGAATCGCCTTTGCGAGAAGTTCAAACTGATAGAAATTACTACTCATGCGATGTTGGCCGAGCCTCCCTTGGATTATCTCACCTTAGCACACCTTACACTTAGGTCCTATGCTGGTGTGATAAGGGGCTATGTAAGGAGACCATAACTGCCTTGTGTAATCCTTTGTTTTAAATAAAAAATTGGGATTTCTTCCTTTGATGAAGTTTTTGAATTTTCAAATGACCGGATAAATATAGTATGCATATTTTTGATGAATTTTAGAAAAGGGATATTTTAAAAAAGTTTATATAAACCTTAAATAATTAAACATTAGCAATGATATTCAAAAAATGGTCTTCTACAATCATGTCTAGTACGAAATTTAGAGTCTAATAGGATCAACTTGATTTTTTATGAATAGTAAATTATGAATAGTGATTTTATGCTTAGAATTACTAATGTGACCAAATGGATTAGTAATATCCCTTAAATAAATCATTAAAATAATCTAGGCACCTTGATTAAGTAATGTGATTCAATAAAATGGTTAAATAACGGTTTCATAAATTATTAGTCAAGTATTAGTTTTTTTCTGTTGAATAGTGTTTTTTTTAAAAATTTAATTAAAAATATTTAGAAAATTATTTTTATAAAATGGATTCCATTTTTTAACTTGGAGCATCGATATTATGTTAAGGTAATTTTTGGGGAATTTTCTGAAAAAAATGAATTTTCGGTGAATAGTGTATTTATTTAAAAATTAAATTAAAAATATTTCGATTTTTTTTATAAAATGGAGTTCATTTTTTAAATCCAAGCATTGATATTTGGTTAAGGTGAAATTTTGGGATTTTTCTGAGAAAGTAGAATTTTCAGTGAATAGTAAAAATACAGTTTTAGGGTTTCGGTATGTTTAATGACATCATAAATGTGTCATGATGATGTAATGTGATATTTTAAGGGTTGCCCGACCAAAGGTGATGGATTATTGTATTGGGGGCCCCATTTGGCCTAACTCCATGGTAAATTCCATGGAAGAGCACATGGTTTTGAGAAAAGCACTTGTGAGGTGTCCCTTGGCCATTAATGCCTTGTCCCCTCACTTTCCCTATAAATACCAAGCCCTCCTCTCATCCATTTGACTCCAAAAACATCCTCAACGAATTTATGCTCTCCTTAACTCCCAAGGAGTCCTCCCATGGTGCCCCAAGCCCTCATGGTCCCAACCTTTGCGTTTTAAGAGTTACGTTTTAAGGTAAGGGATCCGACCTCTCTCTTTCTTTTCAAGTAATCTCTTTTATGTCATTTCTTTTATACTCCATGTTCTTATGTTGGAGGATGTTCTTCAATATTAATATTACTGCCCTTTTCATGTTCATATGACGAGAGAACCCATCTTGCTCTCATCAATTCGTTTTAAAAATGTTTAAGCGGCGCCGTTAGGCTGCCGAATTTTTAAGGGGATTCTTTCACCGTTCTCATTCTTTTCAAAGTTCTACATTCATGTCAAGTTTTCCAAGTTAATTTTTATTATGTTGGGGTATGATATCTATATCTATAATACTGATATTTTATGATCATTTTATGAGAGACCCTATTTGATCTCTTCAATTCAGTATTTTGATGTTTTACGTGGTGCCGCTAGGCTGCCGAATTTTTAAGTGGTTCTTTCACCCTTCTCGTTTTGAAGTTCTACTTTCATGTCAAGTCTTTCAAGTTTCTTTTTATTATGTTGGGGTATTATATCTATATATATCATACTTAAATCTTATGTTCATATGATTAGAGACCCTATTTGATCTTTTCAATTCATTTTTGGTTGAAGTTTAAGTGACGTCGTTAGGCTGCCAGATTTTCATAAGAGAAACCTAATTTTTGTCCTCCTTCCATATTTTTCATTTCAAATGGTATGTATTCCAAATTTCATTACCATATTCATATATCCTTCATATTCTGTCCCTATACTGTTTTATGGATCATTTATGAATTTTTTACCCATGTCCCCTCCCTTTTCAATGTTTTCTAAAAACCCGAAACATAGCCGTTATGCTGCAGAATTTTCGTCTCAAAATGCCTCTCTATTTTTCTCAAAATTATTTTATGTTATTAAGTGAATACTCAAAGATCTTATTTCTATAGGTGTATTCAAATATATATCAAAATGTTCTATTTTAAATTATGGGATTTACATATATGAAACCCACTTTCCCTTTCCGTGGGTTTAAAGTGACGTAAAGATCATGTCTTTAAAATAGTTTTTAAAACGTTATGATTATGAAATGAAACCCATTTATTTTATTCTATATAGTTTATTTATGAAATTTTTGATGATGATATATGTGTCTCACATGATAATAAAGGCAAATTTAAGGGTGCACCCTGATAGCTCTCCAATGCATTGGGTAATGATGTAACCACTAGAGATTACAATTTTCACGATATCTTGGTGAATAACCTTGGTAATTTTCAAATGACACCTTGGGGATGGACCTTGGTGATATGTTCATGATTGTCTATGTTAAATGATGTAGCCACATCTTAATTTTATGAAAAAAGTTTTTTTTATTATGATATTCCACATGATTTCTTTCTCATTCCTTAAAGTTTTTTTTCATGACCTTATTGAAGTATCTCAAGTTCACATGTAAAATGTTTCTCTTGTTTCCCTTACTGGGACTTCTGCTCACCCTTTCTTTTGATGTATGTCCCCAGGTTATGAGATGCAGTAATGAACCTAAGATGAACATAAGGAGAAGCCTTTAAAGTGTTTAAGAAGATTGTTTTTTTGTTTCATGTATTAAGTTCCTGGTTTCCAAGACACTAAACCTTAAAGATCCTCAGTTTTGTAAAATGTAATGAATGTTTATGTGATAAAAAGGCGGGATGCTATAGTTGGTATCAAAGGATGGTTTAGTTATTTGTGGAAATTAGGATATGAAAACTTTAGGAAGGAGCCTATAGAAAAGTTTATATATAGGGAATCATCCTGGTATTGTGGTGAGTATTGAGTAATGGGTTTCCAAGCAAATACATCCCTGTCTGGATACGAGCAGGTAGAGGTGGCTCTGGCACAGATGTACATAGGGGTAAAACCCGAAAACACCACTTTGAGCTAGACTCAAACGGAAACTGGTACACGACAACGGGCCTTGCTGCACTCTTGGTTACGACACTCCTAGGGGATATGCTTTGGTAAATTCATAAGCTTAGTATGAACCATTGTTAAAGGAACAAAGATAAAATAAAATAAAGATTCACATAAGAATATATGATAATGGATAACCTAGATGGGAACCTAGGGGATCAAAATTTAGGGTATACTTTTCTTCTACAAGTTATCCTTATATGCTTTACGTTCCTTTTCATGATTATTGGATAAGTATTTAAGCCCCTAATTATATTTTCTCTTCTTAGTTAATGGTGGGAAATGGAAGAACATGTCCCAACAACCAATGTGATAGGAAATGTGATGTTTGTTGTATTAATACGACATAGATAATTAGGGTATTAAAAGATGATTATTATTTTGGAAGACGTTCACTATTTTGGGGACCCTATATGATCGAGGTAAATAGATTACTACGGTATTTTCATTGAGGAGTAAGGTTGACGTATATTTTGAATAATCGATGAATTTAAGGTGGAATTATAGTAATTTAGGTTACTTATAGGAATGATTAACCTATCTTGGGTAAAATATGTTTAGGTTAGCTACTTTTGTTATAATATGTTAGGAGTGGTTGATGTTGTTTGGAGATGAACAATGAAGTTTATTTTGGAAGACTATGTTATTAAATCCATCTAGTATTTGGGTTTCAATCTTAGTTTGGTTTATTTTGAGGAATTTTAAGGACCGTTATTTATGGAATGGTCTATGATGAACTTTGGGTATTACCATGTAACTTTGAATATTTAAAAGTAGTTTCCATTCCTATGGGATTCTTTCTTTT
Source organism: Viscum album (assembly GCA_963277665.1). Classification (NCBI taxonomy): domain Eukaryota; kingdom Viridiplantae; phylum Streptophyta; class Magnoliopsida; order Santalales; family Viscaceae; genus Viscum; species Viscum album. Next base: position 1,074,891,103 of record OY728134.1, read on the forward strand.
TGAAGAGTTGTTTTACCTTACCCTTTCTGTTTTTGGGATAATGTTTAAAGATAGAAGAAATAGATAGTTAATCTTTTGTGGATTATGTGATTCTCTAGAAGATTATTCTTGTGTTTTGATGAGACCAAGTAGTTTATAATGCTCATCATTTAGAGAAAATATTATTTTTGGTATAAACTTATTAAAGGATGAAACTCTACTTGAAGGTAGGTATATTTTCTTATGTTTTTGTTCTATGTAGTAAATGAATTCCTCAAAATTATGAAAAGGAACGTAAAACAAAAACTTTGTTGGTTTAAATTTCCTACTAGGTAATCAAAGACCATTTACACACATTGTAAGTTTGGGATTTTCTTACGGTTAAATTTCTTATAATCATGTATTCTATCACTCTCCCCCAGAACTTGACCCTTTTTTTTTCTTCCATATCCATGTTTTCTTCTATGGAATCCTAGTATGGGTTAACTCGGGTGACCTTTGTACTTCCCTTTCTTTCTTTTAAAGTAATAGTTTTTCTGAATCCTTTTCCGATGTGGGACTTTCAATGAAATTTCAAAACCCAATTTTAAAAATTATGAGGACGCAATTTCTTAAGAGGGGACGATTGTAACGACCCAAAATTTTGAATAAATCTTGTTTCCTAATTTTGCGTGTTATTTTATTTTTTGATACTCAACAAAACTGTTTCATTTGATAACATGACTATAATTAAAATGAGACCGTTGGGTTTTGACTGTTATATGACCATTGGTCAATATGACCACTGGAAACTAAATGTTTTGATTATTGTCTCTAAATACAAGTAATCTTGGTTAATTAATATAGAAATAAGTTTTAATGGTCTCACCCAGTAGTCTTGGACCGATCTAAGCCCATCTAACAAAACTTAGGAAGGAGGTAGCACCACTGGTCTTTGCTCTGGACCAAACCCAATATGAACTTAATCGTGTGAAGATAGAATGGAATCGCCTTCGCGAGAAGTTCAAACTGATAGAAATTACTACTCACGTGATGTTGGCCGAGCCTCCCTCAGATTCTCTCACCTTAGCACAACTTACACTTAGGTCCTATGCTGGTGTGATAAGGGGCTATGTAAGGAGACCGTAACTGCCTTGTGTAATCCTTTGTTTTAAATAAAAAATTGGGATTTCATCTTATGATGATGTTTTTGAATTTTCAAATGACCGGATAAATATAGTATGCATATTTTTGATGAATTTTAGAAAATTTATATTTTAAAAAAGTTTATGTAAACCTTAAATGATTAAAAACATGTAATGATATTCAAAAAATGGTCTTCTACAATCATGTCCAGTACGAAATTTAGATTCTAATAAGATCAACTTGATTTTTGATGAATAGTAAATTATGAATAGTGATTTTATGCTTAGAATAAGTAATGTGACCAAATAGATTAGTAATCTTACTTAAATAAAGCATTAAAATAATCTAGGCACCTTGATTAAGTAATGTGATTCAATAAAATGGTTAAATAACAGTTTCATAAATTATTAGTCAAGTATTAGTTTTTTCGAGTGAATAGTGTTTTTTAATTAAAAATTTAATTAAAAATATTTAGAAAATTATTTTTATAAAATGGATTCCATTTTTTAACTCGGAGCATCGATATTATGTTAAGGTAATTTTTGGGGATTTTTCTGAAAAAAAATTAATTTTCAGTGAATAGTGTATTTATTTAAAAATTAAATTAGAAATATTTAGAAAATTATTTTTATAAAATAGAGTTAATTTTTGAAATCAGAGCATTGATATTTGGTTAAGGTGAAATTTTGGGATTTTTCTGAGAAAGTTGAATTTTCAGTGAATAGTAAAAATACAGTTTTAGGGTTTCGTTATGTTTAATGACATCATAACTATGTCATGATGATGTCATGTGATATTTTAAGGTTTGTCTGACCAAAGGTGATGAATTATTGTATTGGGGGCCCCATGTGGCCTAACTCCATGGTAAATGCCCTGGGAGAGCACATGGTTTTGAGAAAAGCACTAGTGAGGTGTCCCTTGGCCATTAATGACTTGTCCCCTCACTTTCCCTATAAATACCAAGCCCTCCTCTCATCCATTCGACTCCAAAACCATCCTTAACGAATTTCTAGTCTCCTTACCTCCCAAGGAGTCCTCCCAAGGTGCCCCCAAGCCCCCAAGGTCCCAACCTTTGAGTTTTAAGAGTTACATTTTAAGGTAAGGGATCCGACCTCTCTCTTTCTTTTCAAGTAATCTCTTTTATGTCATTTCTTTTATACTCCATGTTATTATGTTGGAGGATGTTCTTATATATTCATATTACTTCCCTTTTCATGTTCATATTATTAGAGACCCCATCTTTCCCTCATCAATTCGTTTTAAGAATGTTTAAGTGGCGCCGTTAGACTGCCGAATTTTTCAGGGGATTCTTTCACCCTTCTCATTCTTTTCAAAGTTCTACTTTCATGTCAGGTTTTCCAAGTTACTTTTTATTATGTTGGGGTATGATCTATAAATATATAATATTTATCTTTAATTATTATTTGATGAGAGACCCCATTTGATCTCTTCAATTCAGTATTTTGAAGTTTTAAGTGGCGCCGTTAGGCTGTCGAATTTTTAAGTGGTTCTTTCACCCTTCTCATTTTGAAGTTCTACTTTCATGTCAAGTCTTTCAAGTTACTTTTTATTATGTTGGGGTATGATATCTATATCTATCATAATTAAATCTTATTTTCATATGATGAAAGACCCTATATGATCTTGTCCATTCATTTTTGGTTGAAGTTTAAGTGACGCCGTTTGGCTGCCGGATTTTCATAAGAGAAACCTAATTTTTGTCTTCCTTCCATATTTTTCATTTAAAATGGTATGTCTTCAAAATTTCATTACCATGTTTATATATCCTTAATATTCTGTCCCTTTACTATTTTATGGATCATTTATGAATTTTTGACCCATGTCCCCTCTCTTTTCAATGTTTTCTAAAAACCCGAAACATAGCCGTTATGCTGCAGAATTTTCGTCTCAAAATGCCTCTCTCTTTTTCTCAAAATTATTTTATATTATTAAGTGAATACTATAATATCTTATTTCTATAGGGGTATTCACATATATATCAAAATGTTCTATTTTAAATTCTGGGATTTACATATATGAAATCCGCTTTCCCTTTCAGTGGGTTTAAAGTGACGTAAAGATCATGTCTTTAAAGCAGTTTTTAAAACGTTATGATTATAAAATGAACCCCATTTATTTTATGCTATATGGGTTATTTATGAAATGTTTGATGATGATATATGTGGCTCACATGATAATAAAGGAAAATTTAATGGTGCACCCTGATAGCGCTCCAATGCATTGGGTAATGATCTAACCACTAGAGATTACAATTTTCACGATATCTGGGTGAACAACCTTGGTAATTTTCAAATGACACCTTGGGGATGGACATTAGTGACATGTTCATGATTTTCTATGTTAAATGATGTAGCCACATATTAATTTTATGAAAAATGTTATTTTTATTATGATATGCCACATGATTTTTTTTCTCATGCCTTAAAGTTTTTTTCATGACCTTATTGAAGTATCTCAAGTTCACATGTAAAATGTTTCTCTTGTTTCCATTACTGGGCCTTCTGCTCACCCTTTCTTTTGATGTATGTCCCCAGGTTATGAGATGCAGTAATGAACCTAATATGAACATAAGGATAATCCTTTCAAGTGTTTAAGAAGAATTTCTTTTTTGTTTCATGTATTAAGTTCCTGGTTTCCAAGACACTAAAACTTAAAGATCCTCAATTTTGTAAAATGTAATGAAAGTTTATGTGATAAAAAGGTGGGATGCTATATTCATTTTGGAAATAATAAACTTTTTTCTTTAACCCCTCAAATTTTTTCCATATTTGATCTCTTTGATCATCTTGAAAAAATGACCTCTGTTGTCGATGCTCAGGAGGTGGATCCCTTCAATAAGATGAAGTTTTTGAAGTAGAAGTAGGTACATGTGCTTGTTTAAGTGTAACTATAGCAGTCTATGCTCTAACCATTCTCCTTCCTGGAACTGATAGAATTAAACAAGTTTTATCCTTAGTCTTTGTAAGAGATTCTTCGATCTGCTGAGTGATCGAAGTAAGGTCTCGAAACCCTTCGGTGTATTTCACAGGGATCAACAGTGTGCATAATTCATCACACAAATTTTCCCCACAGATTGGAAACAATTCTTCTTTAGGGAGTGATAAGCTTAGGGAATATGTTGATCCCTTCTAGCGAGCAATGAAATATGAAACCCATTCATTATCCCTTTGCTTAAAATTTTTAAGACAAAAAACTCTTGTCTTTGGAAACGTTGAGCCAAATTGAAGAAGGAATCTTTGGCAAGGATCTTCCCATCCGGTAATTGACCAGGATTGCAATCTTGTATACCAGACAAAACCAGGTCCTTTTATTGACTGTACAAAACACTTGATCTTAACTGCTTCTTGTTGCTGAGGGGTTCCCATCATAGGATCACAATGAGAAACAAAATGTGTTATGTGTTTCTCTGGGTCTCCTGAACCATTAAAGATTGAGAATGTGGTACTTGAAAAATTTGATGGGGGAGGAATTGCATCAACCCATTCAGGGTAAGCTCTCTTTTCTAGTTGAATTTGGGCATGTTTTCCCTCCATATATTTTAACCAAGCTATTAATGACTCAATGGTAGTTTTTAACATTTGAGAAACATCCAGTTGAGCTTGGACCTGAGCAGGTGCAATAACTGGAGCTTGGACAGATGTGGTGGCTAGTACTGCAACTGATGGTAGCACTGCTGATTGTTGTTGCGCATGACCCATAGGATTAGACCTGTGAGGGTATACTGGAAAAAGTGGATATTATTGATCCATCTTAGTAGCTGCAACAAATTCTCGTGACTTATTGAATCTAGCATGCTTAGGAGGAAAACTACCTTGTAGTAGTTATGCATTCAACCTCCTTAACTCCATTTCTTCCTCTTGTTATGAAAAACCTTTCTCTAATGAGAGTGATTGGTCTTTTCTAGAGGAAGGGTATGTAACCTTATTTTTTCCTTTCCCCTTATTGGACACCCTTCAGAGAGGGGGAAGTTGGTTACTTGAAGGAATACCTAGATTCTGGGTAAGCCTTTGATATCGTGTATGCACACCTTCTTCATTTGTGTCTGTGTGTACAACTTCTTGAGAAGGAACTTCTTCATCTAATCCATCTAAGTGAGACTCATGTTCTAGAGAATCAACAACAACGACATTGATGAAATTTATTGAAGCATAAGGGATTGCATCCTTTCTATCGGAATTTCTGCGATATTGTCTTATTATATGTCCTTGATGAGAAATTTCCTTTTGTGGATTTGATCCCTCAGGAACTTCTTAACGAACCGTAATTTGGAGGGAATCTCCTGATAATTTGGCTCTTCGTTCCTCTTGTGGGTTATTCCCTAATCAAGAGAAGAATGGATTTCTCTGAGGAAGAAATTGAGGATTTGAAAAAGTCCCCAGTCCAGTAGACTAGGGCTGTTCCTGCTGTTCCTGCTCAACTCCTCGAATACTATATATTGATTTCTAGGTTTGGGTTAAAAGATTCTCTAGTCTGGCAAGCTGGGGTGGTTCTTGAGCTGCTACATCTGAGACTTTATTAAAAGATATCCTGATCTTGCAGTCTTTATTCTGGAAATTGAATGGATGCATCAACCTACATCCACTCAAATCACCTGGCTCAAATGACTGCTGGATGATTTCTGACACTTCTATCACCTCATGATGCGCCCGCCCTAAATGAGAATCCTGTTCGATATTCTCATTTTCCTGATGCAAGCGTAATTAGAAAACTTGTTCTTTGTATGCCAGACTTTGGGAAGAACAAGTTGAGGCCTGTTCCTGAGAAATCCTATGATTACAAACAAACCAATTGGTTGTGGCCATCCATGAGCAATAACATTGCATGTGACCATTTTTGGTGGGATTTGTGGATTGGAGAGTACAGTGAAATGTAGTGCTCCATGAACACCCCATCCCCTGATATGAATAACAGATGGGGCATTAGCAATTAACTGACACAATCATTTTATTGCACCAAGGAATGATTCGTTGAAGGTCTCTCTGCTGCTTTTCGGCCTTCAAATATCGAGAAACTGAGAGAGATTCCAAATCAATTTGGCGTTGTAACCCTTATATTATCTTGACATGATTTTCATATTCATCATAAGATAATATTTTATCTTTCAAGTGACAAAGATTTTTCCACATGTTGAGACAAATATCGTGAATACAATCTTCCGTCAACATCTCTGGAATGTCATACTGAGATTCAGGAAAAGGCCAAAACATGACTGGAACTTCACCTTTCACCATTTGTTTTCTCATATTCTGACTTCCTCTTTATCATTCAATGAAGATTATTCTACTTGATTAGACCAGAGATAGTGGTTCCTTGTTGCTTCATGAGATTCAACAAGATTGGTAGAAAATTCATTTACCAACCTAGAAGATGAATGACCCAGGGGTGGTTCCGAGAATGACCTACACCCCGGGTTATCTTCTGATTGAGAAAGTATTTCACCTACTAGCGGTAAAGAATCATACATGACTGGATTGACATTTTCAAGTACCTCAAGATAAGAGGGATTTCTCATTACTGCATTGTCCTTTAAATAATTTTTTAGGCAATGCGAATTACTACTATGGAGAAGACTTTCATAGATAAATTCAATATCATGGGAAGGACCACCATAGTGGGTTACAAAAAAAGATGAAACCTTTTTCTCCTTGATCTCCTGGCCATATAGAGGGTTCTTTTGGATCTCATCTGAAGATGATGCTTCGAGATCGACCGAACTGTCATGAAGAAAGCCTTCATGATTAAGTGTCTGATGAAGACCTTCAGAATTAATGTTCCCACTATTGGGAAATGAGAGAGTAGAATCTTGAGTTCCAACAGATACTTTTCTGAGGTCTTCAAGAACTCCAGCATTGAGAAAGGCCTTATTACAGATTGTCTCTTGATTTCTTGACTGTGCTGAACAAGTCTTTTTCTTAGCTACCTTCTTACTCACTTTGGGAACCACTTGTTGACGAAAGTGGTTATTATGGGCAAGTGTATCTTCCTGCTCAGGATAAATAGTCAGGTTATGCTGATTATCTCTATTCAAATCAGGTGTATGTGGCTGACTTGATTGTCCATATGACATGGGGGAGTATTACCCCACAACCCTCTTGGACTGGAACAGAGGCGTGTATCTATTCCGGAGTGATATGTTGATGTGTCACTCCACTGGTAGGGACATATTTTCTTTTCTTTCCCTATGATGCTGCTGAAGTTTTTATACTATTCCGACAGGCATCCAGAATATGATCAGGGATTTTCTTCTGCTCTTTCACCATTGTTAGAATGTGCTTGGTTACTTCAACTGCCGGAACAGGAATATAAATCCATTACATTCTTGGATTAGGTGTGTATTCCTACTCCTTCCCTAAATTCCCTGTTAGTGAATTCTGACAGTAATCATGTGTGAGGGAAGATAGTTGAGTCTTCTCCAAATTTGTCCTTGGAGCTTTCCGACTGACTTCTCCGGATGCTACCAAAAGAGACTGTTGGTAGGCTTGATGAAAATTGGCAGGTGTATGTGCCTGCTATGCATTCTTCTTTAAGTATGGTTGATGAATTACCTTCAATAATGGCAGACGAAACTACAGACAGAATTTTTGATTGTAAACAGGTGTATGTCCTGCCTTATCAGTTGCCACTATATTAAATTTGTGAGCTTTTTTGGTTGTAGTCAGACAAGCCTGCTGACTAGCTGATGAATTATAAACAGGTGTATATGCCTACCTATAATAATCCGCCGGAATTTCATGGTGGGATTGGTGTGTTGCTGCTAGACGAGTCTGCTGTGCAGTGACATCAGGACCGATGGGTGTATATGCCCGCTTGTTGCTTTCCATCAAGTTGGATTGCTGGACATATCCGGATGGGGTAGAAGTAAGAAATTTCTCCCTGTTGACCATATTTCACCTATGGCGGTTCTTCTTGTAGACTCGGGTCAGGGGAACCTGAGTCGAACCCCTAAAGTCGATACCCTCATCATGTTGAGGGTGCACTGCCGCACGAGTCTGGCGATGATTTTTTATGGGAGCCATCGAGAAGGACTCCTATCTCTTTGAATTAAGGCCTTGAGTGACCTTCTCATTCACCTCCCCATAATATGGGAGGGACTAGTTATTGCGTTCCAGGGATAACGACCTGAAACGGTTGGAGATGGTTGTTGGCACCACCTTCTTCTTGATCACTGGTCATCGCTGTCTGGACAACCAGGGTGAATTATTGACTTGGAGGGCTTTTTGAGCGGCCTCCAGAGTTGAAATGGTACCATGTTGACGGTATTCCTTTACCAGTTCATTTGATACCTAGCATTGAAGATGCTGAGTAGGTGATGTCATCCTCAGAGTAGATGAAGATCTAGTAGGAGTAGCAGCAGATGCATTCACAGATGTGAACTTTTGATAAGCCATTTATATAACGCGGAGAGATCTTGGAAACGAGTGCCTATTAGATATAATAGACATAATCAAGAAAATTTAGTCCACTACATCTTTTGGATGAGCACATATGTTATTGATTGTTTTGTTGGACCTCTCATTGAGCTTAAATAGGTGCCTAACAAATAAGTAAAACATCATTTTGACTTGGTTAAGGATTCACGTCAGGTTCACCATTTCATGTTTCATCTAGAAATGGGGAAGACCTTGTTTGTTTAAGGTTCAATCATTCCAATCGATTTCTAATGGGTTTATTCATAGAACTAGAAACATCTAATGATTCTATATCCATTTGGACCTACTTTCCAAAGGTAGGTGCTCATTAGTTATGGACTGACGAGGCTTAAGAATTTGCATTGGTCGAGAGGATGGGAGGTCGGACTCATCACACCTTTTTGGGGGGAATTACTGTCTACTTCGGGACTCTATTTATATATTTGAGTTATGTTCGTGAATCCTTATTAAATTACCAAGTATGAAAATGAGTATTCCTTTAGATCTGACAATCAATGATTAATATGTATGAGATTTAGAGAATCTTTTATATGTATTTGTGGTTCTTCATCGATAGAGACTCATATGTATTTTGAAGATATTCTTAGTCAATGGTATCCATAAACACATTATATAGAAATATCTTGGTCATTATAATAACCATACTAGTTTTAAATCCACTCTGTAGGGCACTTGAAGTTTATTATCGTTCAGAAGGACATGGATTATTTCAGAGTTGGGATCGTACCCGCAGATGGGCTACCTACGTATACTTGTTTAGAAAAGGAATCAGAACCCACGTAGTTCGAGTAAAGAAGTATGAGTTTTATGCATGATTTATGGCTCAAAGAAAGATGTCATAATTACTTTTACGCTCTAAGCTCACGTGAGTCATGCTTGGTTTGAGAAACAAGAGGTATCAGAAAAACCTGACGATTGTTTCACGAAAGATGCAATTATAAGAAATGATTTGGGGATTATGTATGTATGACTGCCCAGATAGATGAATATTGGGACTTACTTCAGAGAAGAAGCCTAGGAACAAGGTCCATAATGGTATATGTGCTTTTTGGAGATTTGGATACTTAACTTAAGACTTAATCCTGAGGAGGATGCCCAAATTAGAGGGGACTTATGATTGGGTTTTATTCCTGATAAGGAATCCCAGATCAAGAGAAACTAAGACTGGGGCTTACTCGTGAAAAGGAGGCCCAAGTTAAGGGGAATTATGACTGGGGCTTACTCCTGAAAAAGAGGCCCAGGTTAAGAGGACTTGATACTTTGGGGATTACTCTTGAGAAGGAGGCCCAAATTGGGGAACATGGGGCTTACTCCTGTGAAGGATGCCCATATTAAGGGAATATGAGATTGGGACTTACTCCTGGGGAGGATGCCCATATTAAGGGAACATGGACTAGGGATTACTCCTGATAAGGAGGCCCATGTTAGGGAACTTGGGGATTATTCCTAAGAAGGATGCCCAGATTAAAGATCTTCTCATCTTAAAGGATGAGGTTGAATGAATGAAATCTATAACCTTAGTGACATTGAGATATGTAAATCACTAGGTTTTGAGAGATTTTCCACATAATTATTTTCAAATAAGGAATCCAACAAAGGAACTGTGCAATAATTATCTTTGAAGAGTGTTTTGAAGGCTAAATCTTGAAGAGGAGAGGTGGATTTGAAGAAAAGAGTTGAATAAGCAGGAGGGCCACTCAAAAAGAGGTAGGCGTACAAGTCTTGTTGTGGCGCGCAAGTACTAGTCGCGCAAGTATACTTACACGACACATGTGTAATTGCGCGACAGTTAACCCATTGGACAATACATGGGCAAGACATGGCTCAAGCCTTTAGTATTATCCCTAAGGGCTTCCAAAAGTGTGGCGCGCAAGTTTTATTGAAGGGATAAGGTGGCGCACAAGTTTATTCATTTCCCTTAAGGGTTAGACATTTAGGCACGCAAGTGTTGATGAATTTCAACACTTAGGCCTTGTTCCCCCTCTTTAGATCTTCCATTCTAGGTAAGAAATTTCCTTAGAAGTGTTCATAAGACTTCAAGTAGAGACTAGGGTGCCGAGAGCTTAAATCTGAATTTTGGAATTTGCTATCCTCCAAATGGGGGGCTGACAATGTGTATTTATAGGCTACTGAAGTCCTTGGGAGAAAATCAAATAGGGTGCGCAAGTCACATATGCGGCCAATATGTGGCGTGCAAGTATATTTTCACGACCTTGATGAAACTTGCGCGACCCATTCTTAAACAAATCCTTGCTCATGCCTTTGTCAAATTTTTATGTTTCTTCAAAGGATGAATCTCATTATTCTAAGGTATTCTCCTTTTTCAGTCATTAGACTCTGTGATAGAAAGGAGCGTCAACAAAAATCCCTACATGGAGTTCATGCATTGATACAGTTTCCATTTCGTCCACTAAGAGCCATTTCTAAACAATGGCATAGACTAGATTAGTTTATGAATCGCAATACATAAATTCAAATTGTAAAACACTTAACATAAATTGAACAGTTTATGGATATAATCCATAATCATAAAAATGTTTTCTTTGAGGATGTATATACTCATAAACCCTTCATAATGGTTTGTAAAGAAAATGAGAATTATCCTAAGCATATCCTCTGAGAGTGTCGTAACCAAGAGTGCAACAATACCCGTTGTTGTGCACCAGTTCTCGTTCGAGTCTAGTTCAAAGCAATGTTTTTTGGGTTTTCCCCTAGGTACATCTTTTCCAAAGACACCTCTACCTGCTCGTATCCAGAAAAGGATGTATTTCTCAGAAAACTCACAAAATCTCTACAATACAAAAAATCTAGGAAGTTCTTCTATACTAATCCTCAAAGTCTATCTTAGGGCTATGTGCTCTAATCAGAGTTTATCTAAATATAGCTTCCAAGGTTTGTACTAAACGTCCTCTGATACCAACTATAATTCCCCGACCCCAGTTACCCAGAGTAGGTGCATTATTACATAACATTGGCATGATCACAAAAGACCAAGTCTCGAATGACCGATTATTTTAGTAGCCTTGGAAACACTAGATACATTCAAAAGTCTTACATTAGATGATAAAATGAAAAAATACAACAAAATAGTCTCCATATTCCACACTCATATCCCCTCAGACTATACCTGCAGATCAGTCATAAAATACTTCTTCACATCCTGGAAAAAATAAAACATAGAAAGGGGTAAGCTCATATTATCAGTAAGGATAACAATATAGCAGAAACCTTCATAAATAAGCATAAACATTTTAGGAAATGTATAACTAAAACAAAATCATTTTAAACTTGAAATTCCACATAATATGGAAAAAATAAAATGAAATAATTCAATTTATGTATTCACATAGATATTCTAATAGTCGAATAGTCACATGCAATATCGATAACCAATTTCATAATGATGGAATGCATAATGCCAGACTATCATAACCACATAGTCAAGGCCTTGTGCCAAGACTACAAATAATATTTTTTCAAGGCCTTGTTCCAACACACTAGTTTGTCTCATTAGACCTAACGATGTATCGAGGAGCCATAGCGGGCTCCACCTATCACTTACTAAGTCCAATACAATCCTCATATGAATAGGTTTAAACATAACATAAACATTCGTATTAAAACTAGCATACAAAATGTCAATACTTTCTCAATAAACCATGAATGGTATAAGAATAACACATCCACAGTCAAACATATCACAAAAAATTCAATACAATATGGATGTTTTGTATCATAATAAAACAACTTCAAATAAACATAAAATCCATCAAAGGATTTTGACATAGATGAAATCAATACTATTTGAGAGAAGTATCTCTTTTTTTTTTAAATAATTTAAAAGTCGAATAATTATAAAAGAAAACATTTACGTTGAAAATATTCTTATAATATTTTAAGGTAATCTTCAACAATTTTATAACGGAAGAAAAATAGTTGTACCCGCCGTATAAGTTAAAAAAGACATTCTTACCTGAATTATGTCGAAAAGGTTAAAAAGGACCCTGTTTGGAAATTGACGATAAGATTCCATTATAAACATATTTTAAAAAGTAAAAAAAAATGTATAAATGAGTTTAACCCATGGTCTATAAAATATTAAGAATGTTTTGAAATACATTTTTAAGAAACATGGATGTGGATGATAAAGAGGTCTCACTAGATACTTACATAAAAACAACTTCGGATAATAAAGAGATTGTGAAATTAACCCTTAAATTGTACTTTTCCTTTGTAGAGGGTAGGTTAACATCCATTATAATGGTGAAATATTTGTTATTAAATTATACAAGAATCATATACATTAATATGAAATCATATATGATCTTTTAACATTGTTTTGTTAATAATATCTTAGTATTATCGTCTTTTCAGGTGCTAACAGATTCATTTTTCTTTGTATTATTTGTTATGTGAGTCATATTTTATATGTATGGGTTGTATCTTATTCATATCCAGAATTATATAAAGTCTTTAAACATTATTTTTTATCATCTAATGAAAAATAGTCTTGAATGGATACGAGGGTGAATGAATCTCATCGCGTTCGTGGAGACGGTAATCCATTCGTACGCATGAGCGACAATATCATTCCTTTATATTAAAATAATATATAATTGGATGGTATATAATATATAAAGAATAATTATCATGTTATATTTATTAGTTACTTGAATTAAACATCATTATTATACCCATCCAAATAATAATGTATTGAATAACAATTACACCACGACGTGGAGACGGTAATCCGTATGTACGCACGTATGGTGAAATGTTATCAAAAGGATGGATAGAATAATGAATTTGGTTGTACCATATTTATAATAACATCACAGTATATAGAATATGCTGGAGTTATTATTTTAGAATGGAAACAACAAAGAAAAAAGAAGTGGAAGAAGAAAAGAACTTGAAAGAGGGTGGTGAAATTATTACATCTTTTTCGGGTTCTTCCTATTGATTTTATCAAAAGGGATTTTCAAGTTGTCTTTTTGACTATATTAAATCCTCTAGGATGAATTGAGGGAAGTGGAAAGGATATTTGGTCAGGGTTTGGGCGAGCCAAAAGGCTTTGAAGGTGTGAATTAGAGAGAAGGGGGAGTTCCCTTTTATAAGGGGGGTGAGGGGAACCTTAGGAAAATGAAGAAATATTATTTTATAATAAAATAATTTTTGGTTTCTAGTGGCTGAAAAATATATTATTTAAAGATAAGGTGGGGATGGGTCGAAAACCACTCAACCAATAGGTTTTAGACAGGTTTGGGTCACTATATTAACTTTATCTTTTAGATTTAACTCTTAGTTAAATAGTTTGACATTTACCATGTCTCTTTATATTTTTATATTATATGGTTAATAAACTTACTATATACTTCCAAGAGAACCCCAAGTGGTTTATTCATGATACAAATATAATTATATATGTCTTTTGGCCGAACATTAGATTTTTAGAAATAGAATATCAATTAATAATATATTATTTATTTTAAAAGCTCTTTTATGTCAATTTTGACACTATTTGGTATTTTGTTTTTTCAAAATTCATAACAGCATTATTAATTCAAAAAAAATTCATATAACCAACCATAATATGTCATATTGACCTAAAAAATTAGTGGAATTCATAAAAACGCTCAAATTACATTTATTTGGATATTTATAATATCAATTATTTTAATATTTCATTAATTAGGTAATTACTGCATCACCATTGTGTCATAATGAAATTAAATTATTTAATGTCTAAAAATTATAAATAAAATACCATTATGTATGAAATATTTTTATCTTTCTATCTATTTTTTATAATATAATTTATATGATGTATAACCATATACTAAAAATGTTTTAGTTATTAAAATTTTATTTTAACTCTTTTAACTCTTCTTTGAAATAAATAATAATAAATGTCCTAATCTAATCCATGTGGACCAAAAAGGTTCATATTTTATTTTATAAGGTTGTTTTTGGTCGAATTATTCTTATCCAATAGAATTAGTACATGTGTTAGGGAAATAATAATATCATTTTTACCCTTAATTATGATATTTACTTTTAACCGTGGTAAATAAAAGTAAAGAGTTAATATTCACCAAAAATTATTTTTGTCTTATTGAACCACATTTTGCTCCTTGATATTAACCGTGTCTCTCGAATTTTCAAAATTCCCATCATAGAAGCCGTAAAATTACGTTTTATGTGAATTTGCAAATTTTCCTAGGAGATGGGTAATAGACGGTGAAAAGTTCAATAAAATTTTTATATATCTAAAATTATTATAAATTGACTTCAATTAATTAAATTTAACTTATATAGGTATTATGTATCTATTTTGACAAAAAATAAATTTAAATAAAATAAATAATTATTTAAATAAAAGTTCTGTTTTAAACTCTAACTTAGTGTTTTTCACTATTCATCAAAAATTGAAAGTTTTCAGAAAAATACTGAAAATTTAACCTAAGCTAATTTCGATATTACGAATCCAAAAATGAAGTCCATTTTGAATGATAAAATTTATAAAATTTCAAAAATTGGGTATTACTATTCATAACGGCTAGTTTGATTGGTTGTGGTGTGTGTTAGAACTCGAAGTTGCATACAACACGTGATACTGTATTATTCAAATAGAAGCGTACCATGGAATCTTGGGGTGTTACAGACATTTTGATCATATAGATGATAGGTCATACATACACATGAGTAATGATTCCATTTTTCAATGACCATTATATATGGAAGTTAAGTAATATTTTTTATTTAAAAAATTATAATTAAATCATAAATACCATATTATTTAATTATATATACTTTTATTTATCATTCTTGTTATGTGGTGATTAAAAAAAGAATCATATCGCTTCGAGGAGGCGGTAATCCACACATCCATGAATGACACTATAATTTTTTCAGTGACTGAAAAGGTAAAAATAAAATTATATATTTTATTTATATTGTAATAAATATGTCATTAATTTCATATTTATTTCATTTATATCACATATAATGTAAATAACTATATTTTCCATGTAATATTTTTTAAATTATATGGAATTAGTACGAGTCTGATAAAATTGATGGGGAATAATTCTTAGGCTCTGTGTGCCCGGAAAGAATTTTTGAATGTTTTTAAGGTATGCTCAGTAAACACGCAAGCGATATAGTATAAATTTTTAACCATTTCTCGGATTAAAAATCTGAGGGCACTATTGAATCCACAATGCTGAGATTCTCTTAAGGGAGGCTTCACTTCAACTGCAGTAGGTCGGGAGAAAAAGATTGATTTTTGGACTTTAAAAATATTAATAATATTACAAAGTTATTTTATTCCTTTTATTTTTTTCCCTCCAACGGACAAGTGGCGGTGGCAGGACCGACAATGTGTCATGCCATTAAATGGATTGACTGCTAAATTATTTGTAACAACACTATTGTAATTAGGAAGGTTCCTTAATTAATTAAACGCCATCAATTCCACATGTGTTACTCACCCATCCCCTATAATATTTATATGTATTTTGGGGAGGAGTATTGGCACAACTTCACCAAGAAATTAAGTTCTCATAAAGTTTCATGATGCCAACCACTTGGAGGATGGAACCGGTTACGACAAGCGGTGACGAGATCCACCAAATCAAAAACTGAAGAACGACGATTGAGCGGCTTCATTGGAGTCATGTTGTGGGTTCAGCGAACGCCAAATCTTCCTCAAATTCATATGTTCTCCAACAAAATTGAAGTAAGGATTTATCTTGTTTTAATTTCAAGAGTTTGTTGAATCCTATTATACCCTCTTCCTACCAAGCTAACATAGAGGGCGTGGGTCAAACAAGCAAGGCCCAAACTATCCGCTATTTGTTTTACCAATGTGTTCTTCACAGGATTTTGTTTGGATTAGAAGAATTTCAAGAACATAGAGACAAGTGGAAAGAGGTTGTCCCGAGAGGTCTGTTGGCAGCTTCAGATGGAAAGAAGGGCCATCAGAGCTCACTCGGTGTCCCGCAGAAGACCGCTAATGGTGCACCGACATAGAATCAACAACGACTGTTACTGGCTGGTGATGGAGGAGGTCAACACCGGCTAGCCGCAGAGTAGGCGGTGCACCGTCGCATTCCATAGGATGAGAAGGTCACGGATTTACAACCGTGATGGTCGAGAAGGGCGGCTGGCGCCGACCGGCCACTGAGGCGGTGCGGCGCGCTGTCGTGCGCCGTTGGAGGTGGTCGCGGCTCGAAGCCATAAAGGTGGAGGGACCCACCCTCCTACGGGTCCCTTGGAGACCAGACGACTCCACATGATGCTGCCACTTTAGAATCCTAATGGCTACGACCATTTGGGAAAATCAGGGGGGGGGGAACTGCTCACCCCCCTGCTTGCTAGGGCGGACCTAGCCTACGGGTTGCGCCCCTCCGTGCACTAGGCCACGCCAGCCTAATTGGCTGCACCCCCCGAGGGCTGGGCTGTGTGAGCCTAGTGGACTGCACCCTCTGTGGGCTGGGCCGCTAACCCCTTGCGGGTCGGGCCCCGCCTTCTACGGGTCAGGCTAGGTCAGTCCGTCCTGGTCGGACCAGACCCGGACCACACTAGGCCCAATTTCGCTTAAAGGGTCATAACTAGTGAGCCGTACATCTGTTTGATGAATTCTCTATGGTTTTGGGATCCTTGGGGTGAGGCGGACCTTTTGGTATACTCCAATTTATTTTGGAGAAATATGGAGTATGACCGGGTTAGATCAAACCATAATCGAATAGGGCCCTCGACATTAAAATGCCAATAACTGACAGACTGGGCATCTGATTGACTCTTTGTCTGTCGCGTTATAACCCTTACAACATGGATCTCATTTGGGATACTTCTTCGAGTAGCTTTGTGGAGGTTATGTTACTACTAATGTCTTGAGGAGCGAATCCTCC
The DNA here is from genome assembly GCA_963277665.1 of Viscum album. Lineage (NCBI taxonomy): Eukaryota > Viridiplantae > Streptophyta > Magnoliopsida > Santalales > Viscaceae > Viscum > Viscum album. The sequence continues at coordinate 1,074,908,573 of OY728134.1, forward strand.
CCGAATCAAGTGTACTATGAGTAGGAATCCAGTTTCTGGCAGTGAGGTAGAGGTTGGAGACAGATCATACATAGGTTAGTACCTAGAAATCATTTGTGGATCAGAACTGATCCTGTGTGGGTATGATCCTATGTGGGTCAGCACATAATAATCCTGTGTGGTTCAGTTCCTATGGGGGTCAACAGGGGTGTGTACCTATCGATCTTGTGTGGGTCAGACTCCGTATGGTCTGCAGTAGAGCCTCTCGACAGAATAAGATGATCTAGATTTACGACTAATAATTTGTACTTATGTACTTATGTTACATACCTGGTGTGATTTGAGTCTTTACCTTTTTAGTACTTTTACCTTCGTGGTGTTACCTTTGTGGTACTTTTACCTTTGTGGTGTTAACTTCAAGGTGTTACCATCATGGTGTTACCTTTGTGGCACTTTTACCTTTGTGGTGTTACCTTCATGGTGTTACCTTTGTGGTACTTTTACCATCGTGGTGTTACCTTCGTGGTCTTACCTTTGTCATATTATTCCTCCCTGGATAAGATATGAAATGGCTTAAAAGTTAGAGCCTTATGTTTCCTCATGAATGAGACAAGTATCTTTTGATAACTTAGGTATATGTATGGGAATATACCTAAGTAGAGTTGATGACTTCTTCATTCCTTGTGATTGAATTCATGCTTTGTGGATTTTCCTTTTCTGAACTATGGGAGACCTTTATGGGTCTCATGGTCCCTACAGAGTATTATTATACTCACGCATGCACGGGCTACCCCCACACCTTGTAGTGTCTTGTGTAGATAACAGACAGATTTGATCGAGGCCAAGGGAGCCAGGACTGGATGGTGCTCAGAGGTGGACCATTTGACATGACGTGACGCAGTGTCTAAAGACCATGAGTTGTACCTACCCATTAGGTAGGATCCTCAGTGGATGTTCTAGGAGATATTTTATCTTTTAGTTGTACTTGTCCATTCCATTTGGTCTTGTATTTCATCCCCCTTTTCATTCAGTACACTTTGTACTATAGCAATTTACTTTGTTGTTGCTTCTTATTGTGTTATTGGATTGTGTGTTTGTACATGTTTAAAGGCAATGCCTTCCCATTATAGGGATACACCTTTCTGGTGCTAGTTGCCAGCCCCTGAACTATGGAAGGCATGCTTGAGGTAGTCAAGGCATAGGACCTGAGGGATGGTTCGTGACATATGTTCATTATATTTACCCTTATTACTTTCTATGTAACACATTAGTGAAAACGAATAACATCGTTTCATGAACTGGCAGTCCACCCTACAGACGAGCGATGTTATTGTATACCATACATAATGCAAACTAAAAATGGTATATAGGTGGTATAATTAATCCATAGGTATAATAATATTATAAATATGAATTTTAAACTTTATATACATCATCATACCCAACCTTTTGTGGTTGTAATGAAAAAATGAATGAGATCATTTCACGAGGCAGTAGTCCTCCATACACATGGATGATGATTTCATAACCCATTTGATGGAAGTGTGTGTTTTGGAAGTTCATTCCCATAACATAACAACATATCAGTATATAGAATATAATCAGGTTATTATATCATTATGGTATAATAATAATTGAATGAAGTAGAGAAAGAAGTAAAATAGAGACGCTTACTGAAGAACATTACATATTTTCCGGATATCCTCCTTAGGTTTATTCTAAATCCATGAAATTTTGGATTAATAACCAAAATGATGCTTCTAGGATTAGGTTAGGGAAGGTTTTAAGTTTATTGTGGACTGTTTGGAGTGATATTCTTGTAAATAACCAAAATTATTCACTATTGGGATGTTAATATTACCTAAGGAGGATAAATAATTTTACAATTAATAGTTTCTAGGGAATATGAACTTTAAAAACATCCAAAACACAATTAATCACATGTTTTAATTATTTGTTTCATTACTATATAAGTTTATTTATTTTTACCGTTTGGGGTTGTCACTATATTTACTACGTTTCTAACCTATGTAATTTATCCATTAATATTAAATTAATGTGATACTTAATATATAATTTTAACCACTTATTATAAGTTTTAAATAAAATTTATCAAATAAAAAATCCTATGGGAATTCAAAATTAATTTTAATTCTAGCGTATAAAATATTGGAAATCACCCTTTAACCTTTACCAGGAAAACCGTGTTTTTTACTATTTAGTGTTAAATATATTCATCATTAAATAATAATTATTCCATGAATAGAACCAATTGGATATTTATTAAAACATAAAAATAAATTATGAATATATAATATTTTTAGTAATTTTAAATCATTTAGTAAAATATAATTTTTTATAAAATAACATTAATGTTAATATGACATTATTTATTTAATTTGAAATCTAAAAATATCAAGAAAATGATGAAATTAAACTATATTATTATCATTCATATTTAACATGATAAATTAATCTAAAAAACTAATATTATATAATAAGTCACTCAATTTACTTTACTTTTAATATTTTTAGTATCGATTATCTAATTTAATTGGAAACTAAATAATTACTACGTTGGAATTTATTAAGAATTATATGTAATTATTTCATCTATAAAAAGATAAATTTATAAGATAAAAAATAAATTATCTTTTAAAATAATATCTATAAACAAAACTATGATGTTTTTCCCTATCCCAAATCTATATAGAAATTAAATAGAAGAAAATTATGTTTTTGTCATTTTCTTTACATTTCTTATTATATGGGTCATATTCAAAGGTAATTTACCAAGAATTACAGTATTTCAAAGATATTGATGGAAAATGTATAAATAAACTCATTCAAGAAAATTTAGATAATATTTTATTTCATTTTAAGTGTTATCATTCTAGATTACCCCTGGTGAATCAATTTTTACCTTAACCGCCGTAAATAATTTTCAGTACATTCACTATTCATTTAGGTACAAAATTTATTTGAATGTATTAGAAATTAGAAATTATTATGATTCCTAATATGGAATCCATTTTAAAAAAAAAATTAATTAATATAATTAGAATATTTTTATATAAAATTAATCTTACAGGCGCGACAAGAAAATGAGTTTTTTAAGTGAAAATGTTTTAAAGATTATATGTTTTTATATCACAATTCAATATGAAAATGATTACAGTGAACTAAACTATATTAATTGATATATAATTTATCTAATTTTACTTAAAACCTAATTTTTTATATAATTTAACACTATAAATTATATAAACTAAAAAAATGTTTTCAATTAAAATTTAGTATTTTTTACTATTCATCAAAAAATGAAAATTTACAGAAAAATCCAAAAATTCACCAAAAGATAAATTTGGTATTATAGCATAAAAAAAATAAGATTATTGTTTAATTTTTTTTTGTAAAATTTTTATTTTTTTAATATTATGTACACTAAGCATAACTAATTCATCTTTTAGAAAATAAAAACAGTTTTTTAGAAGACATTTCATTTTATTTAAAGTGATTCCTTTTTTATTAATAAAAAATAGATAAGAAAATATTTCATAATTTTGTTAGTACTATTAATAAATTATAATTTAAAAAATAGGTTATGACTATTATATTAAATACTATTATTTTAATAATAATTTTTATTTTGTTTAAACTCAGTGTTTCATGTAACACAAGCTAAGCATATTTTTGGGTTTAATTTATGAAATCAAACATATGTTTCAATTTTTATAACATTAGGGTGATACATCCTCCCACCCCCATTAATAAATTGCATCTTTTCAATTTTATATTTATCTCGTTAATCAATGGATGTACATTTGATGTTACTTTTATAGAAAACGCACATCAAAATAATGGGTAAATAAAACATCATATTAATTAGAGAGAAATAGAATCACAATGGTCATATTGAATAACACATAACTGGGATTCCAAATAGTATAACATAGGTGGGAGTGGAAGAGAAGAGCGAATAATTATAGAGAGTTATTGAGGTCATTGATCACCAGGAATTGAATGGTCAATTGAATATTGAGGTGTACAAAACCACAATTCTATGACGATCTAAAAGACCATATGACTCATCAGATATTAATGTAGTAGGATAATATTTTTGTTTCAAGATATTTCTCCCAAAGTTATAGATTTATTTTATTGCCTAAGGAAATATACATGCTCGGTAGGTTTTTATTTCTTAAGCACACTATCCTCCATTGGTTATTATTTGATCAATTTCAAATTCATCATTTACTCTAATAAATGAATATCCAAAAATTAATTTTTTATTTTTGAAGCACTAAAATTAAATTTTAATAATTCATTATATCCATAAAAGAGAGTAAAATCTTATTTTTCTCTCTCTAACTATTTTCCAAAATAAAATTGGTTAGCACATGTTATAATAAATTAATATCCCAAACCAAAATGTACCATTAGTGGTTCATCATTAGTATTTATTATTTTTTTCAAATCATTTAACTAAAAATAATGTCATTAGTGATCATATTGACCACAAAGTTTTTTAATACATTTAAACTTATGTATATAACATGTAAATACCATATTTTTCAAATAATATTTCTATTATAACACATGCATGAGATATTTATAAAAACTCAATAAATGAATCAGAAATTTCATCCATTACTTAAAATATATCAAGAGGGGTTCTTACGACATTGATCTAATGATAAAACTTAAAAAATAAAAATTTACCTAGAGCTATTATCACTTCAGTATATGGACCAACATAAACTGTAAAAGTAGAAAATGATTTTCCACCCATTTTTACTTCTGATCATGATGATTTCTACCCTGAGTAGGTAACATTGGACACACATTATCATAATGTCCCAAATCATTGCAGCCACAAAATATTACTATCATCTAGCTATCTTTTATCTTATTTTATTACAATACATGACTCTTTTATTTGTAGTAATTTACCTTGGACCAAACATACCACACTGGTAAAACTTGACCAATCCTAATATAAATTCCCAAAAATTTATTTTACCACAATTGGAATAACTTTTAGGATTACCTCTATAATTTTTAGTAGTTTCATTATCTATTTCTTTCCAACTTGAATATTTCATACTCTTTTCATATCATGTAACATAAGTGTGATTAAACTCTATCTCAAATTTCTAAACATAATGAAAAACATTCTCATAACTTTTAAATTCTCTTCCATCCAATGATCTTCTTAAGAATAGTTTTTATCCTATGTAAAATCTATTAATTTTACATTCAATTTCTTGAAAAGGGTTTGGAATATACCTAGAAAATATTTTGATGTTTTCTTTACATGAATCCATTTAATATTCATCTTATTTTTTCAATACTAGTAATTTATTCTCCTTGTTAATCCAAACAATATTATTGAAATATTTCTCAACGAAATTTCTATTAATAATATCCCATTATATGGAATTAAGATCAAAATTCTCTATGATATTGATAACCAAAGTCCACCATTTTTCAGTTTCACCTTAAAAAATATAGATCTAAATACTTACTTTTTGACATTATGCACATCCCATACTTCAAATATCTTTTCGAGGGTATTTATGCATCCTTAGACTACCATTTGGTCAGATGATCCATTGAATTATGGGAGAAGTATCCACATGAAATCCTCTACTATAGACACATTCCTTCATGGTAGATCGAGTTCCTATCAATAATGGATTATACATGCACTTATACCGTGTTTCAACTAATCTATCACCGCAAAAAACTATTCTTTTCGAATTTAAACCATATTAGGAAACTTATTTGGAAGTATATTTACACTCAGTTCCTTCCCACTATTGTTTCCCTATTTATTATATGAAAACACATTCAAAACAGAAATATATTTGATGAATCAACATGGAAATATATAATTCTATATCATTTTAATTTTACCATAATGTCATATATTATAAGGGTATGTTATTAACATTATCCCAACCATTATATTTATAAAAAAACCAATGATTCCAACTATATGGACCTAGAATTAAACATTACATAATCATTAGTTTTATGTCAACAATTCATTCTCCAACATTTGATGAACTTTTAATGTTTATATATTTTGTTAATTTGTCCATAAATAATACATAAAAAGGCAATGAAAGAAAACGTGGACACTTCTAATTTGTATCCATTTTGGCCACAATATAAAACCTTTTCAATAAATAGTGATTTTTTCATGGAAAATATTCTTTCCCTTACCCATCCATAAACTCTTTTAAAGGAATTTTAAAAACATGGAATGAGAAAAAAATATCGTTAGGGGTTATAAAAATATAGAAACAACTAGTTCAGTAAACACATAAAAAACCATGAAATATTTAACTTTACATCAATGTTCTTTTGGATAAATGAGTAAAATATTTTGACAAGAAAATACACACATGTTTGGCATAAATAAATCATTTAAAACCCATATAAAGCAATTAGAACTCATTTTTAGTGTCTTAGAGCATCATATTCCTAAAACCATTTCAAATCCATTCCAATTGGAATAAATATATGGCCAACTTCCAATATAATCATTACTCAATAATTTTAATATTTATAATTGATCTCACACTTCATAGAATCTATATTAGCGTCACCTATTTATAATGAGTTATAAAGGGGTATCAACCCTTTGTATAAGCTATATTGGGATCATTGATGAGCTATAATGGGGATTAACCCTTCGTATAAGCTGTATCAGGCTCAACCAATTCATATAATGATCAAGTAATAAATCACAAATAAAAAAATTTCATCATAAAACCCTTTTAAAAAATCTTTTAAACTTAAATGAAAAAACATGTTCAGATAAAAACACTATTCTCTTAAAAAACCATTTTCAATAACAAAAAATTATTTCTTTCGAAATTTCTTTAATAAAACAATACATAAAAAATAAAAGAGTATTTTATTTTAAAAAACATGAATACGTAAAATAGAATCTAAAAATAAAATAATGGCTATGGAGGTGAAAAATTCATTGTCGTCATGTATGGTAAGGATATAATATTCCTTTCGTTATTTTTCAAAATATTCTATAAAACACATTAAAATATTCATTTTCAAAAACTTTAAAAATAATGTAAAAAACTAATAAAATGTAAATTATAGTTCTATTGTGTCCATATAAAAACATTTATAAAATCATTATAAAACATTAACATGTAAGATAAAGAGTTGGAAATAAAAACATTAAAATACGTTTTAAAAAATACAAGCCTCTTATCACATGAGAAACACCTGAATCGTAATCCCCATTAAAGGATAACATTAAAAAAACATTAAATATAAAAAATATAGATAAATCCTTGATATAAAATTTTAAAGGGTCTATATATACACATTATAATGGAATGAAGGTTGATAACATCAAAATATACCTTAACTAAAGGAAATTGAGACGAAGGCCATACATTGAGACCGATTCATCACTTGTGTCTTTATCATCCTAAGTAATAAAATTATATTAATTATTCACTTTATTGATAACCATTTTAATGTTTATTATTACTTTTATTTAACTTATTAAAATTTTATATAAAATTATTTAATCAATTAAGTTTACATATTCTGTTTTGATCATATTCGGCTTATTTGTCAAAAATGAATTTGGTAGGCAGAATATGTTCAAAGATGTAATTATTTAAAAATATAAATAATAATAATAAAAAAATAAATATTATATTTATATAAAATTTATACCTTTAAAACCATTAATTAATTATAGTTATGAATAATGAACTAACATTACGATGATGGAGATGGTAGGCTGTACGTACACATGAGTAACGTTTCCATTTTTCAATGACCCTTAAAGAAAGAAGGTAAGTAATATTTTATCATTATATAAAGACAATTATATCATAAAAATCATAATAAAAAACTATATATACTTATTTATATAATTCTCACTTTACGGTGATGAAGAAAAGGAATCACATCACCTTAAAGAGGCGGTAGTCAACACATCCACCAATGACATTATCATTTTTCCTAGTGAGTGTAAAGGTAACAATAAAATGATATATTATATTTATATAATGATAAATGTTTCATTAATATCAAAATTATTTCATTTATATAACATATATTAATTATATTTATCCCTATTACCTTTTATGTATCACGTTAGTGAAAACGAATCACATCACTTTGTGAGGCGGTAGTCCTTCGTACACACAAGCGACACTGTCATATCCCATACTGAATGGAATATAAAAATGGTATAAATTTTTTAATCAATATATAGGTATAATTATGTTACAAATATTATATAAAAATTATATATCCATTATCATACCCAACCATGAGATATGGTAATGGAAAAATGAATGACATCATTTTGTCTGGTGGTAGTCTTCCGTACAAAATAATGATGATTTTAAAACCCATTTAATGGAAATATGTGTTTCTATAGGTTATAGACTTAAAAAAACTACATCAATTTATATGGAAGATACTGAGGTTATTCTATCATCCTAGTATATTAAATGTTTAAGGACGTCGAGAAAGAAGTAAAATAAAGACACTCCTTGAAAACATAACTTCTTCTTCATGTATCTTCCTTAGGCTTGTTGTAAAGCCTTAAATGGTTTGATTTATGAAAAAACTAAAAATTATAGTATAAGGGTAAGGATTTTTTTTGGTAAGGGTTTTGATGATCAAAATGGCTTTAGAGGTGTGAAGAAACAAGGAGAGTGTGTTCCCTTTTATAGTTGAGGAGTGGCATTCTGGTAAATACTACAAAATATTCGCTATTGGGAGTTCAATATTACCTAATGTGGGTCAAAATAGATAATTAATGTTTTTAAGAATGAAATGGTATATCAAAACCCCCCACCACACAATAAAACAAATGTTTTCAACATTTTTTTCCTTAACATCTATGTTTTCTTAGTTTTATCATTTTTGTGTATTCAATATGTTAACTAGTTTTCTAACTGAGGTAATTTATCCATGAAGATGAAATTAAAGTTATAATTAATATAAATTTTTTACCTAATGGATCTAATTATTCAATACAATTTACCAAATAAATAATCATATTTGTGTTTATAATTAATTTGAACATAAATGCATGTAATGTAAAAAATAGTTTTTAACCATAACCATGCTAACAAAGTTTTTAACTATTTAGTAGTCAATATATTCATTTTAAAATAATAATTGTTACATTAATAAAAAATATTGGACATTAATTAACACTTAAAAATAACTTGGTAGAATAATGGATTCTTAGTAATATTAAATCATTTAATAAACTATCATTTCGTATAAATTAACTTTAATGTCAATTTGTTATTATTTATTTAATTTTTTTATCAAATATCCAAACAAATATAAAATTAAAATATATAATTCTATGACCTATTTAACATGATATATTAATCTAAAAACATAATTTTATACTATAACTGACTCAATTTACTCTACTTTTAATATGTTTAGTAACACTTATCTCATTTTACTGCTAAGTGAATAATTACGACTTTGGCATTTATTAAGCATTATAAATAACTATGTATTTTATAAAAACTAACGATAATTTTTTTTGATAAAAAAACTAATATATATTTTAAAATAATATCTATCACCACACCTATGATGTTTTACCTTATCCTAAGGCATCATATAAATTAAAAGGAAGAAAAGTATCTATTTGTCTTTTTCATTGTTTAAATTATTATATGGGTCATATTCAAAAGTAAGTGTAAACTAACTTCCATATTTGAGATATATTTATTTCCAATGTCTAAATTAACTCATTCCTGAAAATTAAGATAATAGTTTTTTCATTTTCACACTCATCATTCTAGTTTACCCTCAGTAAATAAATTTTTACCTTAACCATAGTAAATATATTTTACTAAATTCAATATTAATTTTGATAAAAAATTTACTTTACCTTGTAAGAAATTATAAATTATTATCATTGAAAATATAGAATCTATTTTTATAAAGTAAAATTAGATGTGGGAAATAATTTAATTTAAAATTAAACCTATATACGCGACGAGAAATCTAGTTTTTAAAATGAAAATGTTCAGAAGTTTACAATGTTTTTATATACAAATTCAACATTAAAATTATTATAATGAAATATATTTTATTAATGGATATATAATATAACTAATATCACTTTAGAACCAATTAAATATATAATTTATCATTATAAATTATTCAAATGAAATCGTAGTTATCAATTAAAAATCATTATTTTTCATTATTCATCAAAAAATGAAACATTTTAGAAAATCCCAAAAATTCACCCAAATATAATTTTGGTATTACGATATAAAAATTCTGTTCATTTTTTCAAATTAATTTTATAAAATTTTAAAAAATTAGTTTTAAATTATGTTCACAATGCATGACTAGTCCTTTATTTAGAAAAAACACAATTTCTTTATTAAACATTTTTTTGATCAATATGATTATTATTTTATTTATAATCAATAAATAACCTTAATTTTCATAATTTATAAAGTAATATTAATACACACCAATTTAACAGATATGTTATGAATTTTATTTGAAATAATAATATTTTGATAATATTTCACATTTTGTATAAACTTGATGTTACATGTAATGAAGGATAAATTTATTATTGTGTGTAATTTATGTTGTCAAACACAATTTTATTATATTAAAATCTTGTGGTTTTAAGTTCTCCCCCCACACTTTAATAAATTTTATCCTCATTGTTTAAATTTATCTCAGTAATAAAAGTATTGATATTTGAAAATAATTTTTGGTAAAACTAAATCATAAAAAGGTTTAATAAAATATCCTCATACTGAGAGATAAATAGAATAAAAAAGGTTATATTGAATAATTCATACCATGTATTAAAAATAGGATAACATAGGTTTTAATAGAAGAAAATCATAAATTATTATGGAGAGTTATTGAGGTCATGTTTTAGAAGCATGTGAATGATCAATCAAATGTTGAGGGTCTCAAAACTATGAATCTGTGATGATATAAAGGGGCACCTGATTCATAAGATATGAATGTAATAAGATAAAAAAAAATTTTAGGATCCATTTCCAAAATTTTAGTAATTATTTTACCTTCTATGTAAATATACTTAAGTTATAGGTTTTTATTTCATAAGAATAATTTCATCAATTGGTTATACTTCACTCAATTCCCAATTCATCCCTTACTCTATGAAATGAATATCCAAACATGAAATATTTATGTATAAAGAACAAAAATTAACATATAATGGATCATAAGATCAATATAAGAGTTAAAATAATTTCCATCTATCTCAAAATATTCTATAAAACCAAAATTTTTAGAAAAAGTTATAGTAAATTAATCTCAAAATTTAAAAGGTAACACCACTGGTTTACCATTAGTATTTATTTTTTTCAAATATTTTAACTGAAAATAATTTCATTAATTGTCATATTAATTATAAAGCATACCAATAAATTTAAACTTATTTCTATGACATATAAAGGAATTAATTCTCAAATAACTTTTCCACTAAAATATATACTTCAGATATCTATAAAAACTCAATAACCATCTTAATTATAACTTCCATTACCTAAAAAATGAAAAAAGGGGTTCTGAATTCCTTGATATTATGGCCACCATTCAAAAAAATAAAGATTTTCAAGGAGGAATCAACACTTGACCAAAGGATCTAACATCAACTGTTGAAGTAGGAAAAGATTTTCCACCCCTTTTCTCTTATGATCATGATGATTTCCACCCAAAGTAAGTAACATTGGACACACATTTTTATAATTCCCCAACTCATTATAGGGAAATAACATTACTATTTAATAAATATCTATTATCACATTATTTTATTGTTTAAGACTCTTTTATTTGTATTCATGAATGTTGTGACCAAACATACCACACCAGTAACACATTAAAAATCCTCACATACATTCCCAAAAATTTATTTTACACAAAAGGATAAAGTTTTTTTTCATATCTCATAGATCATTATGTGGTTTCTTCTCTATTTACCACCACATTTACCATTTCATACATTGGTAATCTTATGGTATAGAAGTGTCCAAAAACTCAATCTCAACATTATCAATATAGTGAATAACTTTACCATAACACTTACATTCTCATGAGGCCAATTCTCTTGGTATAATTGGTTTTAATCCCAATTAAAACCCATTAATTTTATTATCAATGTTTGGAATATATTCATGAACATATCATTATAATATTATGATGTTTTCATCCCATAATTCCACAAAACCATTATATTTTTCCCCCAATTACAAGAATAGTTTCTCCATCCTAAGCTAAAACCATAGGGATGTATTTTTAAAGAAAAATATTATTAAAATTTTCCCAATCCATAACATTGAGATTGTCTTTATCTATAGAATTATTAACAAAATACCATAATTGATCATATTAGCCTTAAAATTGTATATGTAAAGAGTTACCTTTTTACATTCCAAACATCCCATGAAATAAAATATCTTCTATACGGAATTGATCCATCCTTCGTCTAAAACTAGATCATATGATCCATTTAATGATTGGGGATATTGGATCATGAAATTATCCACTAAAGACATGTTACTTCATGTTATATTGGGTTCCTATCATTCATAGATATCACCATCATTAAAGACATGTGTCAACTAATCCATCATTACAACAAACTATTTTGTTGTAATTTTGAACATCTTAAGATGATAATTTGGAAGGGTATTCTTTTCTCGATGCTTTACCATAATAGAGTTTCTATTTTATCAATGGAAAACCATTCTAAACGAAAATAGTTTAGACAAAGTACCATGGAAATCTTGAAATTAACAATCATTTCAACTTAACCATAAGATAAAATATTATAAGGGAAAGATATTAACAATATCATATCATATAATGTTTTATAAATAATCCTTTAATGCCAACTATAATAACATTTCCATAAACATTACACAGTCTAGAGTTTTATGTCAATCATTAATTCAATTACATTTGAGGACCATCTCAAGTTTAGAGTTTTAGTAAATTTTTCCATAACACATATATATAAACCCATAAAATACAATGTAGAAACAAAAGCTTAGTATCAACTTTTCCCATAATATAGAACTTTTAAAATAAAGAATGATTTATTTTCTGCAAACATGTTCATGAATTTCAACATGCATTCTTCGATTCCACTTACCATCCATAAAACCAATGAACTTGTTCTGAAACATGGTATGGAAAAAAATATCACTAAGGGATATAAAAATCAAGGAAACTATTAGTTCCTTAAAAATATGAAAACCGAGGAAATATTTACCTTTATATCAATTTTCTTTGACCTAAAAAATGAAATACTTTCATATGAAATAACAAACATGTTTTTCTCAAATAAATCCTTAAAAACCCATAAAATGAAATTAAAACTCCATTTCAGTGACTTAGAGTATCGTATCCATAAAACCCTTTCAATACCCTTCTAACTGGAATAAACATAAGTCCAACTTATAATATAATCATTACCTAATTCATTAGAGAGTTGTAATGGGTCTCACCCTTCGTATAATCTATGTCTGGATCACCCATTTCTCATGATCTATAATGGGGCTCAACCCTTTATATAAGTTATATCTGGTTCACCCATGAGCTATAATGGAGCCCAACCCTTCATATAATCTATATCGGGCTCAAAATTTTAAATTAATTCTAAATTACCAAATCATGAATAAGACTCTTTCCTTAAAAAAAATTAGAAAAAATAATTTAACCACATATGAAAAAGATTTTGTTTAAAATACTCTTTAATCTTATATTATTAATGTACACAAAAATAATGAATTTTCAGACTATGTGACCATTATTATATTTAAATCAATCCTTTAAATATTTCAGGTTTTCTTTAAAGTTTTTTTTAATTTTTTTAAGTATTTTGATATTGAAAATGGGTTTTCTTTTAAAAAACACATGTTCAACACCAAATTACAGTTTTCTATTGAAAACCAATTTTAAATACCAAAACACATACAACATTAAAGGTTTTTTATTTAAGAAAACATGAATATAAATCAAAAAATGATCACGACAACTGAAAATTCATGGTTTTCGTGTACATTAATAATAGAACATTAATATTTTCATTTGTCGAAACATTACATATAAAACATGTAAAAAGATTAATTTTGAAATTCATTGTAAATAAAGTAAATGTAAAGACCCATAAATTTCAAGGAAAATGTTTCTTAAATTTTTTGGAACTTCACAAGCCCGCAGTTTCTGACGACGCCTGATTATGAGGCTCGGTGTGCGCGGAATAAATTTCTGATGTTTTTTTCAGGTATGTTCAGTAAACTTACGTGTTTGTTTTTCTATCTTTTGAACCCGTGCTCAGAATTGAAATCCGAGGACACCTATGAACTCGCAACGACGATATTCTCTTAAGGAGACCTCTACTACAGTTGTGTTTGGTCATGAGTGGAAGTTATAAATTGGGGTTCCTAATTAAAAATTAAAGATTAAATAAAAATGTGTGTTTAACACATTTTTATTTAAAGGCAGTTAAAGTATTTGGGTGGTGGTTGTTTTCTCCAATGGGAAGTTGGAGGTGGGGAGCACCCCCACATAACCTCCCATGGGAGGATATTTGTGTGGTGGGGCCCACACGAGCACCTAACCCTTTAACTCTCCTTTAAACCCCCCTTTGAAACTCTTGGACTCCCCATTGAATTAATGAGGCCACCACCCTTCATTTATTTAGGGTGAAATCTCCACCTTCCCCCTCTCATTTAGTATGAAAACCAATTAAAAGTATAATTTTAAATGAATAAAAGTATACCCTCGTTCTTGATGTATGCTTTGGTTTGTCTTTGGCCTTTTGTTTTCGCCTAACGTGGAGGGTGCGGGCCGAACGAATCCTGCCCGACGACCCTCCATTGATTCTTGTTTGCGTTGATAGTGGGGGTGGAGATGGTTGGGCGCGGTGCTGTTGCACCACACCGGATGAAGGAGTCCACGACCATGTAGGCTATAGCAGTCGGAAGAGGTGACGAAGACCGGAGGCGGCGACGACTAGAGGTGGTGGTCGCGTGTCGGCTGTGAGGAGGAAAACTGGGGCCCGCATCCGCGGGTTGCTTAGGTTGAAGAACCGGTCGGCTACTACCGGCCGGGCTGGTGGCCTGTGGCACCCGCAGGTGCCGAAATGAGGAGATGCGGCCCGCAACCATGGGTTGCTCAGGCTGGGCGAACCGGCCGGCTACGGCCGGTCGGGATAAAGAATCGGGGTGCCCACAGGCGCCGCACGACGGGGGAACCGCGACCCGCAACCGCGGGCCGCTCAACGACGAACCGGCTGGCCGCCTACCGGTGGGGATGATGACCCACGACACTGCTTGGAACCACATGGAAAGAATAGCATCCCATTGTGCGGCCCGCTCCCACCGGAATAACCGGCCGACTTCGGCCGATCAGGCTGGGAGAGGCGGTGCCGGTCGGCGCCGCTGGGTGAACCCGACCGGCACACTCCACGGGCCGGGTCCGTAGGTGGGCCGCACCCCACCAGGTCGGGCGGACCCCCAGCTGGGTCAAACCTGCCAAACCGGTCCGGGCCTACCCGTAGCCGGGTCAGACCCGCCAAGTCAGGTCGGACTGACCCGCCAGCCCACTGGGCTTGACAGGTCGGGCCCGACATCGCTTAAAATGTGAATATATCCAAGACTATGCTTCCGAACGACGCACCATCTGAGGCACTTGTACCTTGAGATGGGGTGGTACTTTTGTGATACTCTAAGTGAGTTTTGTATGACTTTGGAAAATGGTCGGGTTCAGATCGAGCGTAAATCCAACTGGGTCCTTGGAAAGGAAAATCCAATAACTCTAAGACCGGGCGTCTGATTGACGCGTCGTCTATTGCGTTGGTTTTATTTTGACGATATGGAAATTCAGGATACATCAACTCAGTACTTCATGATAGTTGATTTATCAACCCCCTTTGCTCGAGGAGCGGACCCTCTCAGAATCAATCAAGTTGTGTGCGGGAACCCTAGAGCTGGCTGCGTCTACGATGACTTCTGTACCGGAATCCTGTGTGGATTCAACAGTGAAGACTACTGTACTGGAATCCTCTGTGGGTTCGAAGATGATGACTATTGTACCAGAATCCAATGTGGGTTTGACATTTCTGACTCCTGTTCCTATATCTTGTGTGCGTCCGAAAGAATAGATGGTCCGGTATCTTGTGCAGGTCTGACAGCTCAAATGAGTTATATTTGGTCGTGTATCCTATGTGTGTCCGATAGCTTAGACGAGATAGCTGGTCCTCTATCCTTTTTGGGTCTGACAGCTTAGTTGGTCTTGTATCCTGTGTGGGTCTGACATCTTAGAAGATCCAGTTGCTACATCTGATCATCTATATCTCTCTACTATTGTGGCATACCTGTGTGAGATGAGTCATGTCTTCCAACCATTATCATCATGGTGATTGAATTTACTTCCTTTTTGGAATTGGTTTGTGCATGGGCTCGAGAGTTGGAGCCGAACTGAGATTGGTAACTTAGGTATTTTTATGGTCATATACCTAAGTAGGGTTGGTTGATTCTTTGTGATTGAATCTTTCTTTTGTTTATCCTTAGTGGATATTGTAAGACCTTGTGGGTATCAGAATCCCTACTGAGTATCGTTATACTCACCGCTGCATGAGCTATGCCCGTACCTCATTGTGTTGGATGCAGACAATGGACAGCGCTAAAAGAGGCCGAGAGTGCCACGACTGGACGGTACCCGGAGGTGGACCTTGCGACGAGTCGGCACACAGAGAAGACTGATGTATGTGAGTGCTGAGGTGACCATCTGTACCTACCTTTCAGGTAGGAACCCCAGAGGAAGATCCAAGAGCTTCTCTTTACTTTCAGTTGATTGTCCCTTTTTTACTTGTACTTGTTGTTCAGTTGGGTTTGTATATTGGCCCATTTTCTTTCCATCAAACTCTTTTGTATTCATATTTACTTAGTGTTTACATCCGGTTGCATACTTTGTAGTGTTTGTTTACTTTTATAAAGGTAATTCCTTCCCAGCATAGGGATTTATGACTTTGGTGCTACTCGCCAGCCCCTGGCCTATAGAAGGCCGGCTTGGGGTTGTCATGGGACGATCCCTGAGGACTGGTCATGACAAAAATTGTATCATAGGTGGTCGGCTATACCATATAACTTGGGCTCTGTTTCTTTTAACAGTAATAGTGTTATGTGTTTTTGGTGTTTTTATCAGTTTAGGGAAACCGGTGTTAGTGTAGTGGCCAACTTATCCATACACTAGGACTCTGACTTCTAATTACTAACTCACAGCATGAAAACACTGATTGTGTGTGTATTTTCTTTGAAAAGGTTTTCTTTGTGATTACTTTTTGTCAGCTCACCAGGTATACTGTTTTGACTGTGATGCACCTGTTACTCTTCAGGATGGCCCCATGAAGGCAGCAATCTAGGGTTCCGAGTTACGTACGAGATGATACCCCACCAAGCGATGAGGCCTCGGTGTAGGTCCCCATCACAGCGGAGGCACCAACGATACCACTAACCGATGGGTCCCCGATACAACTAGATCTAGAAGAAGAGAGTGCACTCCACCTGAGTGTGTTGCTTGAGTTCTAGCGCCAGAGGCTGCCTAGGATCTTGTGAGAGATGGACCCACAGACAACTGAGGATTGGATAGAGGTTTTCATGAGAGTTTTCAAATTGGTAGGGACACTAGACGACCTTACGGTGATCCTTGCCATGAGTCTCTTGCATGCAGTAGTAGGTAGATGGTGGAGCCTGATTCTCCAGGTGCATGATGATGCATCACTACTCTGGACAGACATCGAGAGTGTATTCTGGATGGAGTTTGTTCCACCCACCATTCATGTAGTGTAGATTCATAAGTTACTACATCTACAGTAGGTCAGCATGACAGTAGCTTAGTACTCAGTGAGGTTCAACGATCCCTCACGCTACTCCACAAATATGATACAGGACCCGTTCTTTAGGGTGTAGACCTTAGAATGGGGACTCAGGCATGAGATCAAGGCTTCAATGATTCCACTCAGCATTCTGGTGAGGGCTGGGGTACAAGAGTGAGCCCTTCTAGTGGAGAGATTTCTCATTGAGCAGTCACTTGTAGTGAGACCCCCCACAGGCCAACACATAGTGGAGTCTTCTGCAGCCGGCAGCAGACATATGTCTTAGAAATCCAAGCGGAACAGGACATCAGGTGGGAAATCCCAAGATACAGGTTCGGTTGTGTGGGGCACACGAGGCATAGTCATCTATACGAGGAGCAGACAGTGTTATGCTTGCAGCGGGTAGGGCCACATGGCTCATGAATTCCCAACCCACCATGCAGATGAGTAGCAGACAGTAGAGGGACCTCCTAGGCAGAGGCAGAGGTTTGACCGTGGTGGTCCTCAGGGAACAGGTAGATGTGGTAGAGGAGTTGGCTGAGCAGTAGGTGGTGGACGATGTTTTGAGGCTCTACCATCGCCACCACCCTGAGGTCCACCCTGACCGCATGGATTTGGCGGACAGAGGCGGGCTCAACTCTAGGCAGTCAAGGCCTATGACCACGGCGCAACTGAGATGATTCAAGGTACTATATGTGTCTACTCCACCCTTGCTGCAGTACTCATAAAAATAGGTGTGAGTCATTCTTTCATTGACGCTTCCCTTGTTCGGAGCTTGGAGATTCTGACGGAGCCGTTGTCTCGATCCATACGGCTAGATACTACTATGAGAGTAGACTCGATGATTACGCACTGGTTCTGGCTATGTGAGCTTACTCTAGGAGGTTAGATCTTTGGCTGATATCTTCTTGTAGTGGCGTCGAGGTCTTACGATGTCATATTGGGTTTGGATTGGTTATCTACAGTCCATGCTCAGATCGACTGTATTAGGTGAAAAGGGTGGTGTGTCCGCATAGATGGGACCAGGTTCACCTTCATCGGTGATAAGGGAGCCTTTGCAGTACAGGATGGACTTACTTAGAGGAGGGGGCAGCCGATCACACATTAGTTGGCTAGTCTCATCCTCAGAGCTATTGATGTGCGGAGTCCGGGTTTTCTTGTTGTGGTGGATCAGTACGTGGATGTTTTTCCTGACGATCTTCCAGGAATACCCCCTCGCAGAAAGGAAGACTTCTACATTGACATGTACCCCAGGACGACACTGATATCTACTCCAGTATATTAGATGGCTCCCGCCGAGCTTCGTGATCTACGGGTACAACTGGAGGACTTGCAGGGGAAATGATTTATCCGACCCAGTTTTTCACTCTGGGCATTACTGATTTTGTTCGCCAAGAAGGTGGATGGGATCCTGCGAATTTGTGTCGACTACCATCGCCTGAATCAGGTGACCATGAAGAAAAAGTACCCCATTTTGAGGACTGATGACCTCTTTGATCATTTCAAGGGAGCACAATGGTTCTCAAAGATAGACCTCAGGTCAGGCTATCACTAGCCCTGAGTTCGAGACGAGGATGTACAGAAGATGATCTTCAGGTGTTGGTATGGCCACTATGAGTTCTTGGTTATGCCCTTCGGTGTAACTAATGCATTAGCAGTGTTCATGAGTCTCATGAACAGGCTCTTCCAGACTTACCTCAATCGATTTGTCATAGTCTTCATCGACGACATACTGATTTACTCGACTAATGAGGAGGAGCACGACTACACTTTACTGGTGGTACTAGATACACTCCGAGAGAACCTTCTATATGGTAAACTCTCGAAGTGTCAGTTCTAGATTTGAGAGGTTCACTTTCTGGGACACATCATCTCAGAGGCTGGAGTTACAGTAGATCCAGCGAAGATCGTGGAAGTACTTGCTTGGGAGCCACCCAAGAGTGTGATGGAGGTGCGAATTTTCCTAGGACTAGTTGGGTACTATCAGAGATTTGTGACAGACTTCACCAGAGTTGCAGCACCGCTTTCAACATTGAAGAAGAAGGGGAAACCCTTCGTGTGGTTAGAGAGATGCCAACAGAGATTTCAGGAGACGAGGAAGAGATTGACCAGTGCACCCATCTTGAGGCAACCTGAGGAGGGTGTTGGGTACATAGTTTACTGCAACACATTAGGGACCAGACTCGGGTGTGTCCTGATAGAGGAGTGATCGGTGATCGCGTATGGTTCATGGCAGTTGAGATAGCATGAGAAGAACTTTTCTACCCATGACCTGGAGTTAGCAGTAGTGGTCTTTGCATCAATGATGTGGTGGCACTATCTGAAGGTTGAGCATTTTACAGTCTATTCAGACCACCAGAGTCTCAGTTACATCTTCTCACAGAAGGACCTGAACCTGAGACAACAACGATGGATCGATTTCCTCCAAGATTATGTCTTTGAGATAGTCTATAATCCTGGGAAGGGGAATATTGTAGCAGATTCTCTCAACAGGAGATCAGACATTCAACTGCTAGGAGAGGCGATAGAGCAGTTGGCCGCGTTGCAGATATCCTTTGTGGAGAGAGATGGAGTAGCCTTTCTGTAGTCTCTTACAGTCACTCCTCCACCTCTTTAGTGATTCAGAGAGGCACAGTATGAGGATGCTAACTTTGAGGCATGACGTGCTCAGATATCCTTAGGGTAGGCACCTCATGGGTTTTATGAAGGTGGGGAGCACTTCATCCTCTTTAGAGGATGTAACATAGTACCAGTTTCACTACAAGAGGAGTTTTTGAGGAAGTTTCACACTTCCCCTATAGCGGTATATCCAGGAGTGGTAAAGATTTATCAAGACTTCAGATGACAGCACTGGTGGCCATGTGTGAAGAAATAAGTAGCAGAGTTTGTCTCTCGATGCCTCACTTGTCAGCAGGTGAAGGCGGAGCACCAGGTCCCAGCAGGCTTGGTTTATCACTTAGAGTTTCCAGAGTGGAACTGGGATGGGATATCCATGGATTTCATAATGGTAATTCCACGTACATCTAGAGGACATGACTCTATCTGGGTGATCATAGACTGACTCACCACGTCGGCCCACTTCCTACCAATTAGAGAGCAGGGCTCAGTAGAGAGCTTGAGACGCCTCTACGTTCCGGAGATCGTATGACTTCATGGTGTGCCATCGACTATGATGGACTGACCCAGTGGAGTCAGTATTTGTAGGACCAGAGATGGTTCTGGCTATGACAGAGAAGGTGAAAATCATCCAGGAGTGGATGAAGACTGCACAAAGTAGACATAAGTCCTATGCTGATAGGATATAGAGACCACTGGAGTTCGACGATGGTGAAAACGTCTTCCTACGGGTCACACCTCAATGAGGTTTATGGAGATTTGGCCATGGCGGAAAGTTATCTCCCCGTTTTATCGGGCCATTCTAGGTCCTCAGTAGAGTAGGCGATGTGGCTTACCACCTGGCCCTTCCACCTCAGTTGCATCGGGTGCATGATTTCTTCTACATATCTCAGCTGAGGAGATACGTGCACGAGCCATCCCACATCATCGACCATGGCGAGCTGGACATCGACGATGAGGCAACATTCATGGAGGTTCCAATGGAGATTGATGATCGACTGGAGTGGGTCCTACCTTGATGGTCGATTCCACTGGTGCGCATTCACTGGCAGCATGGGATCCTCTAGGAGAGCACATGAGAGCGGGAGGATCAGATTCATGCTCAGTACCCCCATTTGTTTCCCTAGTGTGTGTTGTAGCTTTACCGGGGCATAAAGCCCTGAGGTGGGTGTAATGTAAAGACCCATAGATTTGAAAGAATTTTTTTCTTAAATTCTTTTTAATTTTATGAGTCTGCAGTTTTTGACGGTTCCTGATTCGGAGGCCCATTGTGCCCGAAATAAATTTCTGAAGTTTTGTTTGGGTACGTTCAGTAAACGTACGTGCATGTTTTTCTATCTTTTGAACTAGGGCTTGGAATTGAAATCCGTAGACACTGATGAACTCGCAGTTCCAATATTATCTTAATAATTCATCTACCGCAGTTGCGTTTGGTCGAGAGTGGAAGTTATAAATTTGGGTTCCTAATTAAAAATTAAAGATTAAATAAAAATGTGTGTGTAACACATTTTTATTTGATGTCGGTTAAAGTATTTGGGTGGTGGTTGTTTTCTCCAATGGGAATTTGGAGATAGAGCCCACCCCCACATAACATCCCATGGGAGGATATTGTGTGGCAGGGCCCACACGAGCACCTAACCCTTTAACTCTCCTTTAAACCCCCTTTGGATCTCTTGGACTCCTCTTTGAAATAATGAGGCCACCACCATTCCTTTATTTAGGGTGAACTCCCCACCTTCCCCTCTCATTTAGTATGCCAACCAATTAATTAATGATTTGAACATATTAAATTAAATTAATTCTAGATTTTTAATTTTGAAAAGATTTTCGACAATAAAATAATAGGAGAGGCTATTATTTTAGTGGGGTGGTGGAACTTTGAGAAGGATTTGGGAGAAACTCTTGGTCTAATATTATTCTCTCGACTAAGAACATTGTTCTTCAACGAAGAATGCTCCACGTCTCGAAGAATGTCAAGAAAATCCTTCTACCTTCTTCAACCGAGGCAAGAACGTGAGGCGACACCCATGAGGAACACCCATCATCCTTCCTCTTCCTCCGCATCAAGGGAGAAGACGCCACCCATGATGAAGGTCGCCAACAATGACGCTTCCTCCTCGGACGCACCCCGACGTCACTGAATCGACGCCGTCATCAACGAACGAACTTCGAATCAAGGTAGGGGATTTTGTATAATTTTAAATGAATAAAAGTATACCCTCATTCTTGATGTATGCTTTGGTTTTCCTCTAGCCTTTTGTTATTGCCTAAAGAGGAGGGTGCGGGCCGAACGAACACGGACCGACGACCCTTTGTTGATTCTAGTTTGCATTGAAAATAGAGGTAGAGCTGGTAGGGCGTAGTGCCGTCGCACCATGCCGGATGAAGGAGGACGCATCCATGTAGGATGTGGTGGTCGAAAGAGGTGACGGCGATCGGAGGCGACGACGACCAGAGGCGGTGGCCGCGTGCCGACCGCGTGGAGGAAAACTGCGGCCCGCATCCATGGGCCGCTCGGGTTTAAGAACTGGCCGGTGGACCATGGCACCTACTAGTTCCTCGTGGAGGAGATGCGGCCCACAACCGCGGGCCACTTGGTATGGGAAAAATGGCTGGCTATGACCGGTTGGGAAGAAGAATCATGGTGCCCATAGGCACCGCGCGACGGGGGAACCGCGGCCCGCAACCACAAGTCGCTCTCCGGCGAACTGACCAACCGCCTGCCGGCCGGGCTGAAGACTTGCAGCGCCACATGGCACCGCATAGGGAGAACAGAGGACCGTTGTGTGGGCCGCTCGCACGGTACAGAAACGGTAGGCTTCGGTCAGCCAAGCAGGTAGAGGCGGCACCGCCGGGTGAACCGGACCGGCCCGCTTTGCGGGCTGGGTCCGCAGGTGGGATGCGCCCCACCGGGCCGGGCCGACCCCCCTGCCGGGTCAGACCCGCCAAACCGGGCTAGGCTGACCTGAGCCGGGTCAGACCCGCCAAGTCGGGTCAGGCCAACCCGCCAGCCCACTAGGCTTGACAGTCTGGGCCCGACATCGCTTAAAATGCGAATATCTCCAAGACCGTGCATCCGAACGACGCGCCGTCTATGGCACTGGGACCCTTGCGACGAGGCGGTCATTTTTCTATACTCTGTGAGTTTTGGACAAATTTTTAAACCGGCCTAGTTTGGATCGAGCGAAAATCCAACTGGGCGCCGAGAACGGAAAATCCAATAACTCTCAGACCATGCGTCTGATTGACGCGCCGTCTGTCACGTTGGGTTTATTTTGATGAGACGGAACTTCAGGATACATCAACTCAGGACTTCGTGATAGTTGATTTATTGATCCCCTTTGCTTGAGAAGAGGACCCTCTCAGAATCGAGATTGATGTGTGCGGGAACACTAGAGCTGGCTTCTTCTGCGACGACTTCTGTACTGGAATCCTATGTGGGTTCGACTGTGATGACTACTATACTAGAATCCTCCGTGGGTTCGATGATGACAACTAACGTACCAGAATCCTGTGTGGGTTTGACAGTTCTGACTTCTGTTCCTGTATCCTATGTGGGTCTGACAGAATACCTAGTCCTATATCCTGTGTGCATCCGATAGCTCAGATGAATTATAGCTGGTCCTGTATCCTGTGTGGGTCCGACAGCTTAGACAAGATAACCGGTCCTGTATCCTATGTGGTTCCGACAGCTTAGTTAGTCCTGTATGTTGTGTGGGTCTGACAGCTTAGATGATCCAGTGGCTACATCTGATCATCTATATCTCTATACTATTATGACATACCTATGTGAGATGAGTCATGTCTTTCAACCATTATCATCGTGGTGATTGACTTTACTTTCTTTGTGGAATTGGTTTGTGCTTGGGCTCGAGAGTTGGAGCCAGATTGAGATTGGTAACTTAGGTATATGTATGGGAATATACCTAAGTAGGGTTGGTTGATACTCCGTGATTGTTTCTTTCTGCTTTTTTTTATCCTTAGTGGAAATTGCGAGACCTTGTCGGTCTTAGGGTCCATACGGAGTATCGTTATACTCACCCCTGCACGAGCTATGCCCTCACCTCATTGTGTTGGATGCATATGACTGAAAGTGATGATGGAGGCCAAGAGCGCCATGACTAGATGGTACCCAGAGGTGGACCTTGCGATGAGTCGGCACACAGAGATGACTGACAGACATGAGTGGTGAGGTGACCATTTGTACCAACCCTTCAGGTAGGAACCCCAGAGGACGATCCAGGATAAACTCTTTACTTTCAGCTATTTGTCTCTTTTTACTTGAACTTGTTGTTCAGTTGGGTTTGTATACTGGCCCATTTACTTTCCATCACTCTTTTTTATTCAAATTTACTTAGTGTTTACTTCCTATTGCGTACTCTGTAGTGTTTTTTTACTTTTATAAAGGCAATTCCTTCCCAGCTTAGGGATTTGCGCCTTTGGTGCTAGTCGCCAGCCCCTGGCCTATGGAAGGAGGGCTTGGGGTAGTCACGAAACGAGCCCCGAGGACGGGTCGTGATAGTAAAATAGAAATAAAATATAATTTATAAATATATTTTTTCAATATTAAAACATTTATAAATTCACTAGAATCTTAGACATGGAAGAGAAAGTGTTGGAAATAAAAATGTTAAAATATGTGTTTTTAAATAAAAGTCCCTTATCACATGGGAAACACTTGAATCATAAGACCCATGGAATAATAATAATAATAAACATTAAATATCAGAAGAATATATATCTTCATGATATAACATTTTAATGGGTCGACATATTCTCCATATATATGAATAATGGTTTATAATATCAAAATATGGCTCAATGAATAGAAATTAATAAGAAGTACCTTACCTTTAAACTGATTTATCATGTGTGTCTCTATCTTCCGAAGTAATAATGTTATGTTTATTATTAAATTTATCAAGAACCATTTTAATGTTTATTATTACTGTTATTTCAATTATTTACATTTTATATACGATTACATAATCGATTAAGTTGGCGTCATATGTTTTGACCATATTCAGTTTATGTGTCAAAAATGTCTTCGGTAGGATGAATATGGTCGAAGTGGTAATTATTTAAACATATAAATAATTATAATAATGAAAAAAATATTACATTTTTATATCAATTAAAATTATAAAACTCATCATGAAGATGACTATGATAAATGAACTAACCTTATGATCATGTAGACTGTAGACCAAAAATACACAAGAGTAACATTTTCATTTTTCAATAAACATTATGGAAACAAGGTATGTAAAATTTTATCTTTACTGAATGATAATAATTTAATAAATACCATATTATTAAATTAGATATACTTATACATATTATTCCTATTATTTTATAATAAAAAATGTATCACATCGCTTTGAGGAGGTAGTAGTCCACACTTCCATTAATGATGTTAAAATTTTCTCAAGAGATTGAAAACGTAAATATAAAATGATATATTATATTTAAATAATGATAAATATTTCGTTAATATAATAAGTATTCTATATATATCACATATATTCATTATATTAACCACTGTTATCTTATATTTAATGCATTATTGAAAACGATTCACATAGCTTCATGAGGCGATAGTCCGCCGAACACATGAGCGACGTTATCATATAACTTATGGATTGAAATATGAAATGGTAACAAATTAAATAATGACTACATAGGTATAATTATGTTATAAATATAATATATAAACTTTACTTCCATTATCATACCTAACAGTGAGAGGTGGTAATGGAAAATGAATGACATCATTTCATAAGGTGGAAGTTTTCCGTACACATGAATAATGATTTAAAACCCCTCTGATGGAAGTGTGTGGGGTTTTAGGTAATAAACATAAAAAACAAAATATTATTATATGGTGTTTATTTAGGTTATTATAACATAATTGTATAATAATAATTTAAGGATGTGGAGAATGAAGTAAAATAAAGATGCTCATTGAAGAGCATTACCTTTTTTGAGTATCATCCTTAGATTTTCACTAAATCTTTTAAAGAATGTCATTATTCAAAAAATAAGGATTATAGGATGGGGGTATGGAAGTTGGTATGTGATTTGAGAAAGGTTTTTATGAGACAAATGACTTGAGAGAGGTGAAGAAGTGAGAGGATTGAGTATGATTTTATAGTTGAGGATGAGTGGTATTCTTTTAAATACTCAAAAGTATTATCTATTGAGATGTTAATATTACCAATAGTGGCTTAAAAATTGATGATTAATGTTCTTTAGGGATGATATGGTCCAATAACACCTCTACCACCCAATTAATAACATTTTTTAAACATTAGTTTACTTGAATTCTAAGTTTCCTTACTTTTACCATATTTGGTTTTGACTATAGTAACTAGTTTTCTAACCTTGGTAATTTATCCATTAAGGATAAATTAAATTTATTATTATTATATAATTCATTCCCACTGATTCTAAATAATAAATCCAATTTATCAAATAAAAAATCAATTTTTATTTAAAATTATTTATAATGCAAGTGCATGTAATGTGCAAAAACACGCTTTTTACTATTTAGAATTTAATATAGTAATTATAAAATAATAATTGTTCAATGAATATTACACATAAGATACTTATTAATACTGTAAAATCACCTTGAATAAGATAATATATTTAGTATTTTTAAATCATTTAATAAATATTATTTATTATAAAATAACAATAATTTCAATTTGAAATTTTTCATTTAATTTGAATTTATAAAATATCAAGACATTGATGGAATTAGAATATATTTTTCTCAAACCACTGTAACATAATATATTCATCTAAAAAATTAATGTAACAAAATAATTCATAGAATTTACTTCACATGTAATATTTTTATTATCAACTATCTCATTTAATTTCTTAATAAATAATTACTATGTTGGAATATATTAAGCATTCTAAGTAATTATTTCATGAATAAAAATTCAAGATAAATTATTATGATAAAAAATTAATTCATATTTGAAAATAATATCTATAACCAAACCTATATTGTTTTTTTCTCTAACCAAAATCTTTATAGAAATTAAAATTAATAAAAGTATATTTTTTTCTATTTTATTACTTAATTTATTATATGAGTCGTATTCAAAGGAAAGTGTCAAGGAATTTCAATATTATAGTGAATGTGATTTAAAATGTCTAAATAAACTCATTCAATAAAAGTAAAATAATATTTTAGGTCATTGTAGGAGGACCCAACCTTAAAACATTGCATAATCTTATGATTTAGTCCGGAATTTATATTCTTTCAAATTTCAGATCTTTTCATGTTTAGATACTTCAATAATTAGTACATAATACATACATAAAAAACCACATTCATACAAAGAGGATACTACTAAAATAGTATACATTTTTTAAAAATATAAATATTTTACAAATAAAACATTTGTTATTTAAAAAATATTAAAAACATTTAACACGTATTCCTACTTTACCTTACCCATACTAACACTATATTTATTTTTTAAAAAAAAATTGGGATGTGAAAAAAATATCAGTATGGGACATAATGAAAGGAAATTGTTAGTCCAGTGAAAACATGAAAACCCATTAAAAACCTTTTTCTTGAAAACTGATAAGCATTCATAGAAAAATCATTAATTCATATTGGGAAATCATTACCATATCATTCATAGATTAACACTTAAAATGGAATAACCTTATTGTCAAATTCCTTATCCGGAGTACCCAATTCATTAGAGAGGTATAACGGGGCTCACCCCTCATATCTTGATCTATAATGGGTTGAAAATGAAATATATTAATATATAATGGGGATCACCCATCACATATTGAGATATAATGGGATCAACCAATAATAAACAATGTATATGGAAATTATCAATAATAACACAATTGATAACTCATTCAAACCAATGAGAAAAGCACATTCACATATGGAAATATCTTTTATTGATTAAAAATCACTTTTCAAAACATATAAACACCACAAATATAATAATAAAATCATATTATTAAAAAATAAATATGAAAACTTACAAACTAATCATTAATGTAATAGAGTTTCATTAAATTAAGAGAAAACACTGATGATGTATATAAAAAAATAATAATCTTTTTGAATTTCATAAAAGAGACATTTTCTTAAAAAGTGTTCAAACATACTGTATATTGTTTTGAAGAGTTTAATAAATTTATTATAGAACTAAAATCCTATTTATAATACCTTACATGATATTATTATAACATTTTCCACCCATTTATAAACAATAATTTGTTATTTCCCTTGTTTTTGGTGCGTTCTTTTCAAGGATTCTAAGGTTAGTCTATTATGGTATTACTTGTAAAAAGAAATAATAATCCATAAGTGATAATACACACACACACACAAACACTCACACACACATAGATATATTTATATATATATATAGGTCATTTTAAACAATTATTAGTGAATTGAGATTTCCCATGAGTATGGTAAAGTGAAATGAAAACTCACCAACCACAAAGGCGATGAATTCAAACACCACAGACGACGATTTTTAATTATTTAAGAATAAAAAATGAAAATAAGAGATTTTATAAAGAGTATACCATCAATAAAACAAAATTTAAATATATATATGACACTATAGTTGTTATTAATACTTGTATTGGTGGTGAGGATAAGGTAGAAGTGAAAAGGAATTTAAAAGACAAGAAAAAGGAATCATACTTCTTGAATCATTCTCCTCAAGAACCTCCTTGAGGCTCTTGAAAGTGTTTTTTTTGTAAGACCAAGACCACTAGAATGTGGAAAGGGATGAGAATAAGGTAAATTTACATAATATATTCAAGAAAGAAGTCACAACATGATGAATATTTGTAAAGGAAGGAGCCTCATTTTATAATTGACGTGAGGGGTAACATAGAAATTACTCAAATAATTAAAATGTAATAAAAATATCATAGTGTTTAAAACATCATAAAAGGAAAAAATACTAAACGGTATAACATTTTAGAAGTAATATTTTTTTGTATTTGTTCAATAAATTTGTTAATTTTAAACAATTCAATAAAATATTTTATTAATGAAAAATATTTTTTTCAAAATAAAAACATTTTATAATAATGAGATTAAACACATCAAAAAAGTTTGAAATTCGAATAAATTATTTATTATATCATATAAATTTTATATTAATCTATTTAATTCATTAATTAACTTAAAAATATAAAATTATATTTATTTTATGAAATCTAAAATCATTAATTCAATTTATTCATTAATTAAATAATTTCTGCATTATAATTGTTCAAGCCATTAAGATATTTATTTATTACAAAAAAAAAAAAATTAAATTTCATTAATGATATAAATTTCATATATTTGAATAAACTATTCATTGTTGAAAAAATATATTGTAAATCCATGCATTAAAATATTATACAAACTAAAATTTATAGTGTGTACAAATTGACTTTCTTTTTAATAAAATATTCTAAATGTCTTAAAGTGATTCTTGTGGGTCATAAATGACCCAAATTAGAATAAAAAGGATATTTTTTTTGAAAATGTTTATAGAAAATTATTTAACAAAAATTTGGGCTATTTAATAATTCTTCTAATTTAAATTTAAATTATTTTATTTATTTTTATTATTCTTACATAAGCACTACACCAGCATTGTAGTGTCATTAATTTAATAATATCATATATAAAAAATAAAAATAAAAATAAAATCCCAAAAATAATTTAATTATGTTAAAAAAATTCTATTTTTATTCATTATGTAGATTAACTAAACTACATATCAAGATAGATTTTTAAATATGTTATTTTGCCTTTTATTTTGATGCCCAAGCATTGCACCAAATTTTGGATTAGACATCTTTTATATGACTATAAAATTATTATTTAATAGATAAAAACATATATAATACATAAGAATTAAAAAAAATTCATCAAAATAATTTTTATCTCTCAATTATTATTTATAAAGAACCAAATTTGACTTTGCTAATGCTATGCATATACTATGTCGAAATTGGATATAATTTTTATACTTATCTATATAACATACTGGTTCTAAATTATTACTAAACAATATTACTCTAATAAAATAATTATTTAATTATTCATTAAATGTATTAAATTTTATATCATAATTATGTCTTCATGATGTCAAAAAATACCATATTTTATAAAAGACTATTTTTTACTAATCACCTAAAATTATACTTTTTGATAAAATTCTAAAAATTTAATAAGAAGATAATTTTGATATTATTAATTTTGAAATGAAATTATATTTTTCAAATTAAAATTATAAAATATGAAATATATTTTTAAAAAATAAATAACCATATAATAAGTTATTTATTTTAATAATTACTATTTAAATCAAGAATACTAATAGATATTATTCTATAAATACCATGTTGTTACATTCTGCATTCCTTTTTGAAATTTCATCCTTGTAATTTATTTAACTTATTAAGAAAATGGGGATACTTTTCTATCATCAAATTTTTAGATTCACATGTTTCTTCTTCAACCATGCGGTTTCTCCACAAAACCTTATCCTCGTGAATTACCTTGTTCAGAAATACTTGATCACTATGGTCAAGAATCTAAATAGGTTTCTCTTCATAAGAAATGTTCTCTTCTAGCTAAACTTATTCTAGGATCAAAACATGAGATGGATCTGGAACATAATTTCTTAACATCGAAACATGAAACACATAATGTACCTAAGATAAACTAGAAATCAAGGATACTCTGTAGGAAAATGGTCTAATTTTTTCATGAAGTTTATAAGGTACAATTAATTGTGGACTTAAAATTTCTTTCTTACCAAAATTTATAAAAATTTTCAATAGAGAAAATCTGATAAAGACATGATCACCAACCTAAAAGGAAAGGTCTTTCCTCCTGTTATCTGTATAACATTTCTTCCTCCTTTGAGATATCCTCATATGTCACTAAATCACATCAAAAGGTGCCATCTGAATACTAGAATAAAAACTATTATTACAAAAAACTCAACTAAAGAATGATATTGATCCCAATTCCCCAGTAATCCATTGAAAAACCTCAAAGAAGATCCTATAGTGTCTGAATTTTTTTCTCTCACTATATATCATATTGAGGGTGAAAGGCTATAATAAAATTTAATTCAATTTCCAAATACTTTTGAAGGACTTTCTAAAAGTTATAAGTGAACCTGGGGTCACAATCAGATAAAATTGAGAGAGGCACTCCATGTAACCTGACTATCTCCTTTAAATATGACATGAATTATTATCTTCAGATATGGTGTCTTGAATATGATGAAAATGAGAATATTGAGTAAAACAGTCAATAATAACACAGATTTCATTGTTACTTTAAGACGTCTTTTCTAATCCCACCACGAAGTCCAGGGATATATTTTCTCATTTCCACTCCTGCACTGGCAAAGGATGAAACATCTGCTTCGGTAATTGAAATTCTATTTTAACCTGCTAACATAGAAAATATTTGACTATAAAATTAGCATTATCTATTTTCATTCCATCCCACCAGAAATACTCCAAAATATCATTTTATATCTTAGTGGTACTTGAATGAACTAATAATGGAGAACTATGATCTTCAAATAACAAATATTTCTTTAATTGTGAATCAGAAGGAACACATAATATCTTCCCAAATCTCAAAAAAAATCTCCATTAATGTCATTTTTAGTTAGATTACCCTTTTTTACCAGTTCTACCTTTTTCAATAACTCTCATTCATCCTTATACACTTTCTTAATTCTGTCTAATAGAGATGACTACACTGAAACATGAAACAAAATAGTTAAATTTCTTGAACCAAAAACATCCAAGCTACAATTCATCAAATCATTAATCATGGGGTCATGCTCGAAATGTAACATAGTTATCATAGAATTATTATTTTTACTCAAAGCATAATCCACTAGGTTTTACTTCCCATGATGGTAATGAATCATGAAATAATAATCCTTGGTTAATTACATCCATCTTCTGTATCTCATGTTCAATTATTTCTGAATGAATATATACTTAAAACGTTTATTATTATTACATATTTCACATTTTACCACATAAAAATGATGCATTTTAATTTTTAATGAAAAAATAACAATAAAAAATTCCAAATCATGTGTATGATAATTTAACTAATGAGGTTTAAAATATCTTGAAACCCAAGCAATTAACTGATCATTTTTCATTAAGACACAAAAAATCCCTTTCAATTAAGTATCACTATATATTAAAAATTCAACATTTCTATAATAATGGTTCAGAACTAGAGAATTTGCCCATCTTCTTTTCAATTCATAAAGACAATAATAACATTATTTTTTCCACAAGAACATAACACCTTTTCAAGTTAACTAATTCATTGAGATAGATAACCATGAAATGTTTTCAAAAAATATTATGTAATAGCCTACTAAATTAACAAAAATATTAATCTCGATTATATTTAGGGTTCTTATACATTCCTCAAAAAATTTGGTTTTAGTATGATCATTAATTATTCCATATTTAGAAACAATGTGATGATGGAAAGAAATTAATTGCAACAAAAATTCATAATTATTGGATTTTCCATATGGTTTCTATTATTTTAATAATTTCAAAACAACCCTTAGATTTCAGTCATATTCCTCTTTAATTTTATAATATACCAAAATTTCATCAATAAGCACAACCAAAAACTTATCCATGAACTCATGGAATATTCTATTCATGAGAACCATGATTTCAATATGTGGATTAGTAAAGCCCAAATGACATGACTAAAAATTAATATTTCCCATATCTAGTACAAAACCTAATATTTGGATTACTTTATTCCATTACTTTCTACTAATGATACCCTAACCACAATTCAAAAATTGAAAAATATTGTGCTCCCTAGATCTGATCAAAAGAATTATCAATATGAAGAAAAGGATACTTGTTCTTAATAGTGATCTTACTCAAGGATCTATAATCATTGAAAAGTTTCATTGAACCATATTTATTTTAAAGTAACAAGACAAGAGCACCCCATGGTGAAGTGCTAGTTTGAACGAAACCTTTATTTAAAAATTGTTGCAACTTATTGTTACAATGTACATGTTCTACCTGAGACATTGGATAAGTTGGTTCTGAAATTTTCTTAAGATTATGAACATATTCAATAGTAAACTCAACTTCTCGATCAAGAACAACATCGATAAAATTATCAGAAAAACATTGAGATACCCATTAACCACTGGAACTTCATTAATATAAACAATTCCATTATTTTAAAAAATATGTACATGAAAACATTAATTTGAATATTTTAATAATTTCTTATATTTCTGATATTTTATCAATGATATGGTTTCATTCTTGTACCAAAATTGAAAATCGTTCTTAAAATTAACTTATGTTTCTCTATAATCTATCTTAGCATGGTAAATATAAATCTAATCCATACCAAGGAAAATATCAAAATCTACTAAAGTCAATACATCATGGTTTACATATAATGTCCTCTAACAAAAAATAACTACAAGATTCTTATAATATCTTATTGACTTAATATTTCCCCTAGGCATTTTCACCATAAGTTCAAGATTCATTTCATGAGGTGGAGTTTCAAAATTATTAGAAAATCTCTCAGAAAGTAATAAATGGGTAGACCTTGAATAAAAAAACATTTTCATATTATGTAAAAACACGAAATGTACCACATACCACATCTTTTTATAGCTCAACATCTTCTGAATTAGTTGTAAATGATTTTCAACACCCTTTAGTTTCCAATCTTGTTGATTTTCCACCTAAGTGACTAGATTTGGATGTAAATTAGCATAATGAACCAACTATTTAGAGTTAAATAATCTTACAACCGACTTCTCATCATTATTATAATCATTTTCCTAGAACTCATGATCCATGTGTCCAAACATTCTACATCAGAAGAAGTTCCCTGAAATTATAAGGTATTCCCTAGGATGTTTTTACCACACTTTTCACAAGAAGGAAAATTGATTTTATAACTCCATAATTCTTTGATGAATTATTTCTCAAACTATTCCAACCTAATCACTTCTTATTCATGTCATCACGAGGAACATATGTGTTAGAAAACAGCATTTCAAGACTTTCAGCACACACAAAAATTCTCAGAACTTTTAAATTCTCAAGCAGCCTAAGCTCTTCATAAAACTATTTTTAATCCTGAGAAACACCGATTAATTTTATTATCAGTGTCCTGAAAGAAATTCATCACATACCTTGACAATATTGTAAAGTTTTATTCATATATAGCTATGTAATGTTCATTTTTTCCATAATTCCATATATTGTTTTTCATTTTGAGTCGAACAATATTAGGGAAATATTTCTCAAGTTAAATATCTTTTATGGTTTTTCATTCCATGGAATCAAGATCTTATTTCACTCTGGTATTCTTAACCAAAGACCACCATTTACCGACTTCAGTTTCAAAACGATAAACAAAAAGGATTACATTTTTGATTTCTTGAACATCCAATGACATCAATCACCTTTTCCAGAGAATTAACCCATCCTTCATCTACCACTGAGTCAGAGTATCCAGGGAAAGATGGGAAATGTTTCCTAAAAAAAATGGTTCACAAAAAAAAATATTTCTCTTTATGTAATATCAGTTTTATATTTAAAATTAATAACACCACTTTTTATCACCTAAGTAAAATGTTGAATTACTATCATAATATAATAACCCTGCTCTTTATTGGACACTTAAAAATGATTTATTACATTAAATTTTAATTAATACAACTCTGAGGATCTGATGTCTAGTGTCTTGGGAAATTAGTAACATTACATAACAACATAAAAAATTAAATACAATATATTTATTTCAAACTTCTTTGACATGACCAAATCATTCCTTCGTACTTAACACTGCATGGGACAACTTGAGGACATATAAGAAGGGGGTGAGCTATAAAGCCCAGTAAGGGAGTAAAAATGCATAACATGAAGAATAAAATACATGTCAGGTAATATGAATATCAATGGATAATAAGAGAAACATGAAAATAAATTCATGATAGATCATTATTATCATAACATAGAAATGTGGCAATGACATACAACATTATATTAGCATGATCCAATTCTCATTGCACATAGATTAATATGAGTAAACCCTCATTGTAAAATAATTAGAATGAGTAAAACCTCATTGTACATGGATTATCATGAGTAAACCCCCATTTTACATGGAGTATCTTGATACTAAGCATTACCCAATTCATTTTAGGGATATCAGGGTGAACCATTTATAAACATTTCATTTCATGCATAAGTGTGCCACAATGATCATATATCGTGGAATCATTCCACATTATAAGTTATTACATGATTAAGGAACGTGGAATACATAAATGTATGTACCATTAAATATATTAATACAATTGAATACCCTTGATATATAAATGAGTATGGTGTTCACTATGTGATGATTTTGGCTTGTAAAATCATGATGCAATTTTGATAGAATAACGTCATCAGATGGAAATTCATAAGTTGGGTTGATTACAGAGAAAGGGGTATCTCATCATTTATACATGAAATAGATATTAATGGGATCATGGAATATAATATCACAACATATGAAATGGAAATTAGATGCATTAAATGGGAGAAATGCTTTAATTGAAATAAGAAGAGAGAAATCAATTACACAATTTTGGCATGAAAATGGGTATACATAGAAGATATTAATGAGAGGTCAAGTGGTATCTCATCATTCAAACATAAGTAGTTCAGTATGGGGTAGGTGATAAATTATACCCCATCTTTTTTAATTGAAAATAAAATGATAAAACAACATGATGAAACATGGATAAAAATGAAAAAGAAAGGAATACCTTACGAAAATCCAGTAGGTTAATAGAGGCACATAAGGGTTCATAAGAGGAATAAATGAGAGTTAAAGGGGATCTAATAATTTATAAATCAAATTAAAAGTAATTAGGATATTTAATAACATATGCCAGATAATTATAAAAGAGATTAAAATACATAACATGAAAAGAATGGTTGATAATAGAGGAGGGCAGAATATCCCTTACATGAGTGTGTGACTTCAAGAACATGAAGAGGGGATTATTGAGATATTGTGGATCCTTGGGATGATTATATAGATATTAAAGTAGAGTAGGGATGTGATCTAATGATTTTGAATGAAGAGAAGTGGGATCTTGTGTGGGTTTATATATGAAAGGAGAGGGGAATTCTTTAATATTCCACAAACATAGGTTTTGGAATCTATATAATTAAATATTAAAAACCAAAAACGTTTACATGGTTTTTGACCATGTGTTTTTCCAAAGAGTAGTGCAAAACATTATTTTATAATTCCAATGGCCGATTATATTAAAATATTATCCTTTTTTATGTGGATGTGAGTCACAATTTTAAAGCAATAAATTTAAAATCATAAAGCATATTATACATTTGGGAGGAATCACTAATGATTTATTAAATAATTAAAACAAATCTAAATTTACATTATTTTGATGAGAAAAAATATATTGGGACGAGAATACCCATTATAATATTTATTAAATCATTTTGGGGTCATTATTATGTCATAGAACATATATTTTATTTATACAGTTTTTAATTTTTACCAAATAATTTGATTATCTATAAAAATTAGGAAAAACTCACAATTGGATAATTTTGAATTCCTAATTCCAAAAATAATATTCATTTTGTCTAAATAATTTTCCAAATATAAGAATTTTTAATTTTAAAATGAAAACTGACATTTATTGAAAATTCACAGGTTTTGAGAAAAATAGTTTTCAATCCTTGATAAAAATAGCATTGGAATTAATAAGAATTATATATTCATTTATTATTCATTAAAATAATTTGATAATAATATATTATTAAAAAATTAATTATTTCAAAAAATTAATTAATTCCTTTAAATAAATTCTTTAAAAATATACTTTTTGTTTTATAATATAAAATATATAATTCTTATCAAACTGATTACCTAATCATTTATAGATAAAAAACTGATATAATAATAATTTACAAGAATTGTTTTTATAATTTCAATAATAAAAACCATAGATAAATATAATATTGTATAAATTTCTCAAAAGTACCATTTTTACCCGAAGAGTCAATTTATCCAAGTCATCGTTTTTTAAGAAAGAATATTCTCATAAAAGAATTAGTGGAATAATACTTTTATTCATGAAAAAGGATTACACAACAAGTAACTAATACCTTATCACATAACCCCTTATAATACCCGCGTATGACCTAAGGGTAAGGTGTGTGATGGTGACCAACTCTTGGGGTGGCTCGGACAACATCGCCCGAGGGGTAATCTCTATTAACATGAAATACTCTTGTAGGTTATTTTGTTAAAGCTTAACGTGTTGAATATCATCTTGGGCTTGGTCAAGTGTGAAGCACAATGATTCCACCTCCGTTTCAAGCTCTGACAAATGAGATTCGTATGAACCGAGTCTACTGGATGAGCCCATCCTCTCCTTTGTCTCTGTCGAAAGGATTCTTTTTGGAAAACGTTATATTTATATTAGTCGTCTGATCACTATTTAATAGCTATATTATCAGTGTTAATGATACATTATAGTCATTCAAACCCAATAATAGGAGAATAAAAAGAGTACATGTTTTTTTATAATATATTAAATGAATGATAATTTTATTAATATAATATCAGGTCATCACAACATTCCACCATCAAGAAATTTTTCCTTAGAAATTTCATTTTCCTGTACTAAATTTGATGAGGGTAACTCTACCTCACCACTTCCTCTAGTTTCCACATTGCTTATACAAGATTTTGGCTTCTCCACAACACCTTGATGATAGACATCATCTTATTTTGTAGAAATTTTTCTGTACAGTCTACGATCTTAACCAGATTCACTTCATTGGAGATGCAATTCTCCAGTGGTACCACATCTAGATTGAGTACATGTGAAGGGTTAGATATTTACTTATTCAAGAGTGATACCTTGAATAAATCATGTACTTGAGACATGTTAAGTGGGAGTTTTAGTTGATAGGCCACTGCTCCAATGCAATCAAGGATTTAAAAATGTCATATGTACCTTGGACTAATCATTCCCTTCTTCCCAAATATCATAACTCTCTTCAATAGTGATATGCAGAGGAATACCATGTCTCCAAGATCAAACTATAGGTCTCATCGACGATTGTCAGCATATCTATTTTGTTGACTCCCTGTAGGTTTAATGCACTCCTGGATAGTCTTAAACTTATCCTCCATTTCTTCGACCATTTATAGACCTAGAAGTTTTAGCTCCCCAAATTCATCCCAACATGTTAATTTTCTATAGCTCTTCCCATACAGGGCTTCATAAAGATCCATTTGGATGTTTGAGTGGAAACTGTTGTTGTAAAAGAACTCAACTAGATGAAGATCTTGATCCCATCCTCCTTTAAAGTACATTGAGCATGCTATAAATATGTCCTCAATTTTTTGGATTTTCCGCTCAGATTGACCATCAATTTGAGGATGATTAGCCGTACTGAAGTTCACGTCAGTATTCAGAGCATGTTGGAGACTCTTCCATAGCATATAGGTGAATCTTGGATATCAATAGGATATAATATATTTTTGTACTCCATGAAACCTTACCACTTCTCTGATGTATATCCACACTAGCTGACCAAATGAGAAATCCTCTTGAATTGCAATGAAGTGTGAAGTCTTTCTATGATGATCCACAATAACCCAAATAGCATTGTTTCCTATGGATGTCTTTGGAAGTCTGGTAACATTTTCAATATTGATATTCTCCCATTTCCATGTTGGTATGGGTAATGGTTTCATCGTCCCCTTAGACTTCTTCATCTCAGCCTTCACTTACTGACATACCACGCACATTGATGTATACTCAGCGATATTATTATTCATTTTATCCCACCAATAAAGATCCTAGACATCTCAATAGATATTTGTGTTTCCTGGGTGATTAGAGAATTTCGAACTATGTTCATTATCAAAAATTTATTTTTTAACTATATATTTGATAGAACACAAAGTATTGACCCAAATCCCACAATTCCTTATTCATTAAAATTGAAATCCAAGGATTTCTCATTTATAATAGTTTCCACTTTCATCTAAATTCCCACCTCAGTTTTTTGATCATACTTCAACCATTCCAAAAGAGACGGTTGAGCAATAAGTTATGAAAGGATTGACGATGTTCCCTTAGTTATAATTACTATGTACATCTTCATCAAATCAAAAAATATTGGATCATTTTTAATTATCATTAATGATAGAATCGTTGAGTCATTTCTACTTATAGAATCTTCCAACTCATTCACTTTACTAGGGTGGTAATGGATTTAGTAGTCATAGTCATTGATCTACTCTAACCATCTACGTTGGTGCATATTCAACTCTTTCTATGGGAATATATCCTTGAGGATTTTGTGATTTGTATATATTTCACTATTATCCCCAAAGGGGTAATGTTGAAACATTTTCAAATCATAGATTACAGAATCCAACTCCAGATCATGTTTTTGATAGTTCTACTCATGAAATATCTATTTCTTTTAATCATACGCAATGACTTTTTCATTTTTCGTCAACACACATCCCATTCCCTTCTTCAAAGAATCACTGAATACCAAGAAACATTAACCACTTGTGGGTAGTTTGAGTATTGGTGTAGCGATAAGCCTCCTTTTCATCTGCTTTAATCCTTGTTCACATTCATCATTGCAAGAAAACTACCCTCCCTTCAGATTTATATTTGTAAGAGGGTTTGACAATCGTGAAAAATTTCTCACAAAGCAGCGATAATATACAACTAAACCGAGGAAGCTATAGATATCTGCCATATATTTTATCCTCAACCATATTTCAATTGCATTTTTCTTAGAGGTATCCACATATATCCCATTTCTTATGATGATATTCCACAAGAATGAGACTTCCTTCAACGAGAACTCACACTTGCTATAATTTTCATAGACCTTCTTATTTCACAAGGTCTCTAGTACAGTGTTTATATTCTCCCCATACTCCTCCTTGTTTTTATAGTCTATTATAGTATCATCTATAAATAATACCAAAACATTTTCAAGGTAATCTCCAAAGACTTCATTCATCAAGTCCATGAATATTTATAGAGAATTAGTGAGTCCAAAAGGCATTAATAGGAATTCATAGTTCCCTTACCTTATTCAAAAATCATCCTTTGGGATATCCTCCTTCTTCACCCGTACATGGTAATATCCCAACTATAGATCTACCATGGAGAAGTATCGGGCTACTCATAGTTGATCGAACAAGTAATAAATTTGTGGAAAAGGATACTTGTTCTTTATCGCGATTTTGCTGAGCTCACAATAGTCAATGAAAAGTCACATTGATCCATTCTTCTTCATGACGAATAGAACTGGTGCACACCATGGGGTTGAACTTGGGAATATAAACCCTTTATCCATATTCTAATATAGTTGTTTATTTAGATCCTAAATCTCCACAATATCTATTCTATATAGAGTTTTGGATATTATAAATTCACCAAGTATGAGATCAACCAAGAATTCAAAATCTCCTCTAGGAGGAAGATCTGATAAATCGTTGGGAAACACATCAGTGAATTCACTCATAATAGGAATGTCTTCTAGGATGGTTCCTTCCTTATACTCAATCATTTGGGAAAGATATTCGTGCTCATAGGGATGTAATATCCACTATTTAGTTGATGGTTCTAAAGAAGACTCATCCTCCTCCTTACACATGTACAGAATCAGGGGTTGATTATCTATATAGTTATTTCTTTACCTTTCACAACAATTTATGTTGGATCTACATAGGTAAAGCTAATACATTCCATGAATTGAATCAAATTTCACTAGAGGGAGTGTGATGACGTTTTCTGGGAAGTTAAATCCACAAATTGTGATAGAGTAGGATTTATATTCATGGAATGAAATAATTTCCCCATTTTCTATTCTCACTGACATCTCCACTTCCATGATTTGTGGTGGTGTTTGTATTGTTCTAATAAACATTCAAGATATAAAAGAATGTGTAGAACTCGAATAAAAAATATTTTTTTCTATTATTCAATGAATAACTAGAGTACCTGTCACCACTTTTTTTTCGGGATTAAATTCAGTAGTAGTAATAGAAAAAACTCACCCATGCTAACTTGGAGGTTTTTGGTTGCCTCATAAATCCATTGCTTCAGGTACTGGTTCATAAAGATCCCAGGTTCTTTGCTGTTATAACAATGAAAAATAAATTGAGGGTCGAATTAAGCATTCATTTCCTCTGTCGCTGTAGCGGGTTTTTCTTGTTAATAGTTAATGGCCATGTGGTCTTATATTCAACACCTAATTCATTTCCTTGTCCCCTTAAGAAATTTTTTGGGGTGCTTTTTTCTGCACCTTTTACAAGTGGGGTTCTAGAATTTCATAGCACCATTGGATTTATCCATCAGACCCCCAGAATTATAGTCATCTTTATACTTCTTATCCCCATGATACCCCTGATATTCTCTCATCTCCATTTTTTACTTTGAAGGAAAATAATACAATTTCCTCATAGCTATCAATGTCATGGGTTGCTAGTGATTTCTGTAGGCTAGGTTTTGTCCCATCGAAGAAGTGGTCAACCTTGTATTCAGGGCTAACTGCAAAGATGAAGGCGTATCGTGGAAGCCTTGGGAAGTTTTCTGAGAATTCTCCTATAGATTCATTTCCTTTTTTCTTGAGGTCAAGGAAGTCCCTTACCATATTAAGTTGGACGGTGCAGGGAAAATATTCATCTAAAATCAATATTTAGAAATCATTCTATTCCAACACCTCGAAATCTTCCCTAGGATTCATATTTTTGATTAATTTCCACCATTGATCAGCTTCACCATCAATATGATAAGAAGCCATAATAACCTTCTCTTGTTCAGAAAAATGAAGGGTAGTGAAAATATTCTCAATAGAGTTGAGCCATTGTTCGACGATTGAGGTATCAGATGATCCATTGAAAGTATGAGGCCATTATATCATGAAGCTCTCGATTGCGTCTTGTTATTTCTTTAGGGGTGTTGGAAGTTCCACTTAACCCATGTTTCTATTCATAACTTGAGATAAATGAGAGAGTATCTTGACAATGTTTTCGATTGTCACTCCCATTGGATTGGGCATATTTTTAGAACAATCATCACATTGATCTTCACACCACTTATTTTCCCAAGTCCTCATATTACCAGCCATTGGCTAAAATAAATTGATATTTATGGGTATGTTTACTAAACACATAATGGGGAATCCAATGATAAAAATGTATAACTTATAAATTACATTGATTTCTTTAACTAATGAATTTATAGGCTTCAATCTATGTTATCAATGATCGACTTCCCAACATATATTCTTTGGGTCATTTTTTATTCCCTTAATAATGGTTCAATATAATATTATGAATTTACTAAAGAAGATGCCCGGGGAGTGTCGAAATAAGAGTGTAGAAATGCCCATTTTTATGAACCAG
The DNA here is from genome assembly GCA_963277665.1 of Viscum album. NCBI lineage: Eukaryota > Viridiplantae > Streptophyta > Magnoliopsida > Santalales > Viscaceae > Viscum > Viscum album. The sequence continues at coordinate 1,074,951,643 of OY728134.1, forward strand.
TTCTTATTTTAGTTTAGCTCAAAGTAGTGTTTTTTGAGTTTTACTGCTAGATACATTTGTGGCATAGACACCTCTACTTGTTCGTATCCATACATTGATGTATTTTCTTGAGAAAAAACATTATCTATAATCACCAAAATTTTGTGATTAGTTTCTTATACTAAGTATTATCCTTATGGGTTTCAATAGTGTTTTATAACCCTAGTCCCAAAAATAACTAAACTTATCCTTTGATAAAATCTACAATAACCCTTCTATTTATTACACACATAAAAATGATTTATTACATAAACCTGTACTTAAGAAAACTCTGTGGATCGAGAGGTCTAGTGTCTTGGTAAATAAGTAACATTAAATAACAACATAAAACATTACAAACAACATCTTTATTTAAAACTTCTTTGAAATGACCAACTCATTCCTTCATACTTATCACTGCAAGGGATAACCTGAGGACATATGTAAGAAACGAGTAAGCCATAAATCCCAATAAGGGAATAAAATGACATAACATGAAGAATAAAATAAATTTTATTAAATAGGCATATCAATATATTTTAAGATAAACATTAACATAAAGACATGATATAACATGATTATCATAACATGGAAATGTACCAATAACAAACAACATGATATTATCATGAACCAAGGCTCATTGCACATGGATTAGCATGAGTAAACCCTTATTTCACATGAATTAGAATGATAAAACCCTAATTGAACAAGTATTAGCATGAGTAATCCCTCATTTCAGATGGATTTTATGATACTAAACAATACCCAATGAATTGGATCACTATCAGGGCACACCATTTATAAGCATTTCATTTCATGCATAAGCGTTCCACATGGCTCATATAACATGGAATAACTCAACATTATAAGAAATTAAATGATTAAGGAATGTGGAATAAATAAATTTAAGTTCCATTTAATATGTTCAAAAAGTTTAATACAATTTATATGGAAATGGTTATTGTATTCACTACACGATGAATTTGTCTTGGAAAATCGCGGTGTAATTTCGACAGCATAACATCATCATATGGAAATTCATAAGTTGGGTTGATGAGGGATAAAGAGGACTCTAATAATTTATACATGAAATATATATTAAGGTTATAATGTAACATAATATCCCAACATATGAAATGGAATTTAGATGCCTAATATGGGATAAATACTTGAAGGGAAATAAGAAGAGAGAAATCCCTTACAGAATTACAGCATGGTAACTGGTATACATTGAATGCATTAATGAGAAATAAATTGGAATCTCATAAATAAAAAATAATTATAGAAGTGTGGTGGATGTGAGAAATTATACCCAAAACATTGAATTTAAAATAAAATGGTATAACAACATGAAGAAACTTGGATAAAAATGAAAAAGGAAGGAATCCCTTAAGAAAATTCAGTAGGGTAACGAGTGCACATAAGGGTTCATAAGAGGAATAAATGAGAGTGAAATGGGATATATTAATTTTTAAATACAATAGTAAGTAATTATTATATTTAATAAAATATCACAATATAGGTATAAAAAATATTAAAATACATAACATGAAAAGAATGCTTGATAAAAGAGGAGGGTGGAAGATCCCTTACTTGAGTGTGTAACTTCAAGAGCTTGAAGAGGGGATTCTTGAGAGCTTTGGGTGCCTTAGGAGGATTATAGAGAGATGATGGAATAGTTGGTATGTGATTAATGGATTTTGAGTGATGATAAGTGGGAGATTGTGTGTGTTTATATAGGAAATGAGAGGAGAATTCTTTAATATTTCAAAAACATAGGTTTTGGAATCTATATAATTAAATATTCAAAACAAAAAAACCTCCCATGGATTTTGCTCATGGTTTTTGAGAAAGTTGAGTGAACAAAAAATATTTTATATTTAAAATTTCTTAACATATTAAAATATTATTCTTCTTTATGTGAAGGTGAGTCACATTATTAAACAAATGAATTTAAAATCAAAAAGTATATTATACATTGCGAAGGATTCACTAAAGATTCATAAAATAGGTAAAACATATCTAAAATCAAATTATTTTAATGTAAAAACATATATTAGTCCTATAATACCAATTATTGTAATTATTACATAATTTTGGAGTCATTGGGATGTTAGAAATGTCATATTTTATTTATATGATATTTAATTTATAACCAAAAATTTGACTATCTTATAAAATTATGAAAAATTAACCATTGGATAATTTTGATGTAATGATTCCAAAAATAATATTAATAATTTTTTTAATATTTTAATTTTCACTTTTAAAATGAAAAATGAAATTAATTGAAAATTCACTGGTTTTGACAAAAACAGTATTCAAACCTTAATCAAAATTGCATCTGGCTTCATAAATATTATATACCCATTTATTATGAATAAAATTAATTTGATAATAATATATTTTAAAAATATTAATTATTTCAAAAAATTAATTTATTGCTTCAAATAAATTATTTAAAAATAAACTTTCTGTTTTATCATATAAAAAATACAACTCTTATCAAATTGATTACCTAATCATTTAAAAATCAGGAACTGATATGATAATCATTTATAATATTTTTTTAATATTATAAATAAAAACCTTAGTTTAATTTATTATAATATATATTTCTCAAAAGATCCATTTTTACCTGAATTTTCAATTCATCTAATCATCATTTTTTAAGAAAGACTATTCTCATAAAGGAATTGTTGGAATACGAATTTTATTTATAAATATGTATTACACAATTAGTAACTAATACATTATAACATAACCCTTTATAACACCCGCTTAGGACCTATGGGTAAGATGTGCGATGAGGAAAGACTGTTGGGGAAGCTCAAATAACATCGCTTGGGTGGTATTCTCTATCAATATGAACTTCTCCCGTAGACAATTTCTTTTAAGCTTAACGTGTTAAAGCACTTCTTGGGATTGGCAAGGGTGAAGTCCAATGATGCTACATCCTTTCGGAGCTCTAAAAAATGAGCTTCATATGGCTCGAGTATACTGTTTGATGCAATCCTCTCCTTTTTTTGTCTGAAGGATAACTTTTTAAAAACCTTATATTCATATCAGTTGTGTGATCACTGTTTAATGGCTATTTTATCAATGGTAATAACAGTAAATGGTAATTTAAACCAAATAATAAAACAATAAAAAGGGTGCATGTGTTTTTTATAAAATATTTTAACAAAGGTAATTTTATTCATAAAATATCAGGTTGTTACACACAAACTACTCGATTCCAATTCCCACCATCCCGTGCTGTGGATTTTGAATGATATCAGCCTCTCAGTGCATTATTACTTCATATTCCATGATTCTTTTGTGGAAAACCATTATAAACATAGACATATTAGTCAAATAAAAATGGTAATATTTAAAATTATATACCACTATAAATTAACCATAATGTAAAAAATAAATTATATTGTTCTGTTAACATCATATTAGCACCTATGGTTATCAAAACCATCCTTTGATACCAACTATAAGGACCCATCCTTAATTCATTACTTTTTCTTCAGTTTTAGTTAATAAGTTTGTTTCTTTAAAATTTAGGATATTTTTAGGTTTAGATATTTAGAGAAGTAGGATATAATACACACATAACAAACCACATTCATACAAAGAGGATAATACTGAAACAATATCTATTTTTTCAAGATTATAAACTTTTAAAAATAAAACATGATTTAATTTTTCAAATATTAAAAACATTAAATGAGGATTAGTCCTTTATCGTACCAATACTAATACACTTTATAATAATTTATAAACATAATATGAGGATAAAATATTAGTAAGGTACATAAACAAATAAAATCATTCGTCTATTAAACACATGAAAACCCATTAAAATCCCTTTCCTTGAAAACTCATATGCTTGCATAGAAAAATTATGTAGATGCCTTGGGAAATAAATACCATATAAATATTACATTTAAACTTAAAATTTGAATAAACTTATGGTCAAATTCCATCTCTGTATTACCCAATGAATTGGAGGGCTATAATGGGGCTCACTCATCATATCTTGAGCTATAATTGTCTCAACCTGACATATATTGAGCAATAATGGGGATCACCAATCATATATTAAGCTGTAATGGTATCAAACAATAATAATAAATTTCTAAGGAACATATCATGAATAAAACCATTAATAACTCATTTAAACCCCAAATAGAAACATATTCACATATCAAAACACCACTTTTTTGTAAAAATGACTTTGAACAAAAATATAAAAACCACACACATAGTAATAAAACAATATGACTAAAAAAATATAAAAAATTACAAATTAATCATTAAAATAATAAAGAATCATGAAATAATTATAAACTAATCATTCCGTATATAAAAAATAGAAATCTTTTTGAATTCCATAAAAGAGGCATTTAAAAGGATTTTAAAATATAAGTCCCTTAATTCCAGTACAAATTCATTAAAAAGTGTTAAAAACTTATGCATAGTAGTTTAAATAGTTTTTTTAATTGATCATCCAACACAACTTATATTTATAATACCTTATATGATCTTATTATAACATTTTCCACCCATTTATTAACAATATTATGTTATTTACATTGTTTTAGGTGCATTCTTTTCAAGGATTCCGTGTTTGGTTTATTATTTTATTCCTTTTCAAAAGAAATAATAATCTATAAGTGATAACATATATATATATATATATAGGTAATTTTAAACAATTATAAATTAATTAAAACTTCACTTAATTTCAGTAAAGGGAAACAAAAAGTCATCGTCCACAAAGGCAGTGAATTAACACACAATAGATGACGATTTCATTATTTAAGAATGAAAGAATAAAATAAGAGGTTTTATAAAGAATATAAAATTGATAAAATAGCATTAAAGTATATATATGATACTATAGCTTTCATGAATCATTACATATGAGGTGAGGATAAGGTAGAAGAGAAAAATAATTTAAAAGATAAGAAAAAAGAATCTTACTTCTTGAACATTTTTCCGTGAGAACCTATTAAGGCTCTTGGAAGTGGTATTTTTGTGAGACCAAGAGACTATAATGTATAAAGTGATGAGAAGAAGGTAATTTTATAGAATATTTTCAATAAATAAGGTTCATGGTGATGAATATTTGTGAAGTAAGGAGCCTATTTTTATAATTGTGGTGATGGGTAACATAGGAATTACTCAAATAATAAAAATATAGTAAATCTACTATAGGGTTTATGACTTCCAATAAAGACCTAGAAACTAAATGAGATTACATTTTCAAAGTAATATAATATTTTTTTTGACATTTTCAATAATTATCTAATTTTTTAATAAAATAATAATATAATTTATTCATGAAAAATATTTTTTTCAAGATAAAAACTATTCATAATTATGGCATTAAACATGTCAAAACAAAGTTTCAAATTCGAATAATTTTTATTATATCATATACATGTAATATTCATCTCTTTAATTCATGTATTAACTTAAAAATATCAAATTATTTTAATTCATTGGTGATGAAAAGGGTGTAACAATGACTATTCTTCTGGTTCGGTTTGTGAAGATTGAAATGTTTTTTGGTGACTGCAGTTATGGTGTTTTTTGTAGGCGTGGATGAAGATGCTCCGATGATGAGGAAGGACTGGTCTTTGGCGGTCCGTTCTCGATAGTGATATTTTTGTTATGATGCTCTCATTGTTTCATTTTTCGGGGGTTCTCCATTGGCGACATGATGGTACGGTCTGACGGTGATGGATGGTGACGACGACGACGATGGTTTACTAGGCTGATGATGGCGATTGGCAGGTGACATGACTATAACTATCGCAGGTGGCACATGGATTGAGGCCTCCTTGGGTTGGGTGTTTTTTAATTTCAAATTTAGTCATTGAATCATGTAATTTCAGACTCCCTCTTGATTTTGATGGTTTCCGCTTATCCTTAAAGTGGCTCCTTTGAAAATAAAAAAAATATTTCAGTTACTCCTTCCTAACTATTCGATCCATTAAGGTATTTATTTATTCCCTAAAAATTTCAAATAAAATTTCATGAATAATATAAATATCATATATTTAAATAAACTATTTATTTCAAAAAACTCTACCAGAAAACCATTCATTAAAATGTTATTCGATCTAAATTGTATTCTGTAAACAACTTAAATTTCATTTAAATAAAATATTCGAATGGTCTTAAAGTGATACTTGTCGATCCAAAATGTCAAAAAGTTTAATCTAGTAGATATTTTTGTTGAAAAATACTTATAGAAAAATATTTAAGAAAACTTTGGGTCATTTAATAATTCTTATAATTTTAATTGAATTTTTTTATTTATTCTTCTTATGCTTCCCCAAGCACTGCATCAGTGTGGCACATACATTAATGTTAATTATTTCATATAAAAAAATTAAAATTAAAAATAAAATCATAAAAATAAATTAATTAGGCTCAAAATAAAATTCACAATCCATTCATCAAGTATATTCACTATAATACATATAAAGCTAACTTCTTAATTTTTTATTTGGTCTTTTCTTACCATGGGAAAGAGTTTTGAAAAGACTTATGTTATATGACTATAAAATTAGAATTTCACAGATAAAAAAACTAATTATACATTATAATTAATAAAAATTCATGAAAATAATTTTTATCACTCAATAATTATTTATAAAGAACCAAATTTGACATTGTTAATGCTACAGAGGCACCACGTCAACACTAACATTAATTAATATGCTTATCATTATAAAATATGTATTCATAATTATTTCTGTACAATATTACCCTTATAAAATTATTATTTAGTTATTTAATAAATTTAATAAAATTTATATGATAATTATTTCTTCATGATTTCACAAAAAAATCATATTTCATAAAAGACTGTATTTTTTTACTATTCACCAAAATTAATCTTTTTCAAAAAATTCTAAATATTTTATAGCAAGATAATTTAGAGATTTTTAATTTAAGAATGAAATTATAATTTTAAAATTAAAATTTTATAATTTTATTTTATTTTAAAATAAATAACCATATACAAAATAAATTATTTTAAGAATTAGTATTTAAATCAAGAATAATAAGAGATATGATTCTATAAATACCTGGGTTATTACACATAGTCAAAGGTATATTTGATTGTCTCACTCTCTACTAATGATACCATGATCATAGGAAAATCATAAGTAAAATCTGGGCACCTATCATCTATTTGATGTGATCATCGATTCATGGAAGTGAATACTCTTTCTTGACCATCATATGGTTCAGTCTTAAATAGTTGACACACAAGAACAAATTCCAATCAGCCTTCTTTGTGAAAATCATGAGAGAACCCCAATATAAAATAATAGGTCTATGAAACCCTTATAATTTATATCATCAATGTAAATATTCAATTCCAAAAGCCTTGCTGGTTCTATCCAATAATGAGGAATAGAAAACAACTCATCTCCCAACACCAACATGATCATGAACTCAATCCCACACTAAGGTGGTAATACATAGAACTCTTCTTGAAAAACATCATGAAAACTGTCTAACAATGGGGGGAAAGTATCTTGAAACATTCCATCATCATATAGAGAACTACCTGATATCTGAGTCATCAGAGAATCCCATCTGAAATAAATTAGTCCCATATGATTAACCTAAAGATCATATGCATCGAGTTGAAAATATACTCCTATTTCTAGATATAGAAATGAAACCCTATTCTAGTAATAGTTGATATGAAACTAGTATAAGACTAATATAACCATACAAAAATAAAAATTAAAAAAATAATTTCAATAAAAAATGCGTCCCAAAAGAAATGACAACCACCAATTACTTCATAAATTTTTTACATCATTTAATATTCTCTAAATGCACTCCCAATAGTGTTTCTATGGTCAAGAAACCATCAAATCATTCCAAAACCAAGCCCAAACAGTTTGAAAAAATTTCCAATATAATGGAATTCAATAATCCTGTATCAAACCTAACAAAAGAAAGGTTAGAAGATAAAAAAAATCATATCAGTGATAGTAAAATTTCGTTCATCCAAACTATCTGATGTTGACTACATGGAATAATGTTGGCGTTCACCTATACCCATGGATCCTATCTAACTCCACTATGTTCCTCCCTTTGTATGGTACCAATATTCCTGCACAGGGGTACCACATACCCTTCCTTGACATGAACATCTAGTGGAACTCAAGTTACCGGTTTTCTGATTAGTAGTTGAGTCCTTCCAAGACTTTGGTATGTGTCATCATCCCCATGTCACAACTATTTTATTATATCCCCCTGCTAAACCTTTTATTATGGTCCAACCATCCACAAGAAAAAAAATTGAGGAAGGATATGGACACTAAGGCCTCTTACGATTAAAAATTTCACAATTATTGTAACACCGCATGCTTCCATGGTAAACTTCTCTTTGAATAATACAATAGCGTGTGATGTACGCAACACCGAGTTCAAACGCACCACAACCTATCAAACAACCTATTTAGATAACGGTTATGAATATTTATAACCACATTTTTAATTTTATATTTATCCCATAGAATTTTAACATTCATATTTTGTGAATCTCATACATAATATAAGCACAAATTCAATTTTTCTAATAAAAGAAGTATTTTTTAGAAAATGCATTTTTTCCGCCTTTTAATGGAAAAACTTTTCTAAATCCAATATTTTAAACTTTTATATATTAAATTTTATTAAATTAAATTTTTATTTAGAAGCGAGACATAAAAATTTAGTTTGGATAAATTTTAGGAGTTTTTCTGATAACTTTCATATTTTGATGAATTGTGAAAGATACTATATTCTAATTAAAAACAACTTTTCTAATTGAAATAATTTATAGTGTTAAATTATATATTTGAGATGTTTTAAATTATCATTAGATTATATTTTTATCATTTAATATAATTTAGATAATTGGATGTAATTTTACATTTAAATAATATATAAACATATGTTAATCTTTTGATAGTTTTTACTTCATAAAAACCCGCTTTTTGGTTTCAACAACAGCAATTAATTTTAAATTAATTTCTGAAACTTTTGTGTTTTTAATTTAAAAAAATGGATTTCATATTTGGAATTATGAGGTACAAATTTTTTAAATAGGTAACTTTTATTTTAAGACATTATGAATAATTACTTCGGTAAATATTTTATTTACCATGGTTAAAAGGTAAGTCCGGTAAATAAGGGTAAAAAATAATATTATAATAATATTAAATTACCTTCACACATGTCCTAACCCTATTGGATGATAATTTTACAACCATTTACATCCTTGGGACTATTTTGGGACCCCATAATGCCACTTGGCAGTGATAATGACATTTTATATTAAATAATCTAAAGTAAAGAGAAAAATAACAAAATCATGTATCTTTTTGTAAGACAATTTTTATATGAGGTTATATAATTGATCTATTCGACTATAAATAATAATTAGAGAGATAAAATGATTTAATACATTAGGATATTTTATTTATAATTTTTATACATAAAATAAATATATTTATAAATGACACAATAATGATGAATTATTATCTGTATTAATGAAAGAATTAGAAAAATGATTTTATAAATATTAAAACAAATATAGTTTGAAAGTTTTTGTTCCATACAAAAATCTTATTATTGAATATGAAATTTTATTTGTGATTAAATTTATTTTTTTCTAATTAATAAAGTGGTTATTACTTTTACAAAAACCAAATACTTAATAATGTCAAAATTGACATAAATGAGTTTTTAAAACAAATACTATATTATTAAATGATATAACAATTATAAAAATATAATGTTCCTAAAAAAATATTATATAATAATAAATATGTCAATATTGAACCAATTGGGGTTATCTTGTCATTTTATGTTAAATTTATTAACAATTTATTATAATAATATAAAATACATGGTAAAAGTTATATTATTTAACTAAGAGTTAAATCCAAAAGATAAGGTTAATATGGTGACCTAAACCTATCTAAAAAATATTGGTTGAGCATTTTTCGACCCATACCCACATTATATTATAAATAAATCATTTTTATCCATTTTAAACCGAATATTATTATATAACAAAATAATATTTCAAGCTTTTCCTAAAGTGACCCTCGCCTCTCTTATAAAAGGGTACTTACCCTTCTCTCAAAATCACACCTCCAAATTCATTTGGATCAGCCAAAACCTGCTCAAATATCCTAAAAACTACCCTCAAATCATATTAGAGGCCTTACATTGATCATAAAGTCATCCTAAGTATCCCTTTTGATCAAATCAAAAGGAAACACACGAAGAAGTGGTAATAATTTCCCCACCTCTTTCAAAGTTCTTTTCTTCTTCAACTTCATATTTACCTGTTGTTTCCAAAATAAATAATAACTACCATACATTATACATAATTTTATGTTATTATAAATATGGCACAACCATATTCATTATTCTATCCATCCTATGAATGACAAGTCACCATACGTTCATATGAATGGCTTACCGTATACATGTCGTGGTGTAGTTTGTTATTCAAACACTTCATTATTTGGATGGATATAGTAATGAGTATAATTGATGTAAATAATAAATATAATATGTTAATGATTGTTAATATATGAAATATCATCTAATTTCATATGATTTAACCATCTATAAAATGGTATTGTCGCTCATGCGTACGTATGGATTACCGTCTCCATGAATGCGATGAGATTCATTCCCCATCATAACCTTTCAATAATATATATCTTTTTATGATTAAAAAATAATTTTTAAGAACATAATATCATTATGTATATGAATCAAATATATACTATCTATAAAAAAACATGACTTACGTAACAAAACATATAAAAAAATGAATCAATTAACACCCGAAACAATGATACTACTGAAATGTTATTAACAAAGAAGTATTAAAAGATAATATATGATGACATATTAATGTATATGGTTCTTTTATAATTTAATAACAATTATTTTACTATTATACAGGTGGTTAACGTACCCTCAACTAAGTAAATGTACAAGGTAATGGGTTTTTTATCTCACTTTTAATTTTTTGAGATTTCCATTGTTCACCACATATTTATTGCATGTGGTGTATTTTGTACTACCATTTGATATATATTATCATTATTCTAATTATATTCATGGTATTATATTATTAATTTTTTGGTTATTAACTTCTGGTCTTAATACTCAATTGATAACAACATGGTAAGGTGTTTTCATCTCACTTTTTATTCCAGTGAGATTCATGCTATATTCTCCACTATTTAATTTTGTGTGATGTATGTACTTCCCATGATTGTATTAATGGTGTAATATGATTTAATTTATGGGTATTTACATCTTAATTATCCTTATTTCATGGGATGTATGTTTTGTAAGTTACCAAATCGGTAAGAGAATTTCAAATTTAAATTTCAACTCATTGGTCTTTACGCATACTTCATTGATTATTTTACTCCAATATTATTTATGGAATCACTATTTATTATTTATGCAGTAATTTCCAATCCCCTTTGTGTGGATACAATATTTATAGATATAATAACTCCATTGATAAATTCTCAAGTCATCGATATGATCTTGATAAGAGTAATCTTAACTCAATATCCATTCATTGAGTTAAACATCCAAGTCAATGGTGTTGTTTTTAAAAGAATATCTGTGAATGTCCTATGATTGATTTACACTGAATATATAATAATATTCAGTGTATTTATATTTTTCAAATATAATTATGTAATTGATTTATCCTTAACCTAAGGATACAGTCTTCATAACATATTCCTTCTTAATTTATATTCCATTGAGACTTATTTGTCATTATGCACCAATTAACTTTTATATGGTGTATATACTATACATTGACATTTTATATCATGAATCCATTTATTCTAATGATATTTTAAGGATTTTATTACCTCAATTATTTGTATTCAGGGTCTCTCATTTGGTTAGGAACATTAACTAAAATATGATTTTAATTATTTTAAAAATTTATTCTTCTAAATATTTCTCATTAATGTCCATGATTTAAAAACAGTTTTAAGGATTTATTTACTTGGAAATGAATTTTTTAAAATTAAAATTCCTTTTAAATGTTTCAAATTGGTATGATAATATTTGATTCAAAAATATATCTTTAACATCTTCTTTATAAATAGTGAGACTTTTAAATATTTTAAAGAAAAAGGGGATATTTCTATCAAATAGTTTTACTGGTTAATTTCATCTATGTCAAAATCCTTCATTATACATAATTGAGGTTGATTTATAATAATAAAATATTTCATATTGTATTTAATGAGTTATGTTTGACTATAGATGTTCTATTTTAATACCATTTATTGTTTTTTTGTTAAAATATTAACATTTTTATGCTATTTTTAATATGAATTATTTTGTTATGTTTCAACCATTTCATATGAGGAATGAATTGGACTTAATAAGTAACAGGTGGAGCCCATTATAGATCCCCAATGCATCAGCAGATATCATGAGAAAAACAAATGTCTTTGCACAATTCCTTGACAAAATATTATTTTGTAGTCTTTCCACGGGGCCTTGACTATGTGGTTCTGATGTCCGACATTCTGCATTCCATCATTATGAAATTAGCCATTATTATTACATGAGATTATTTTACTAGTAGAATATCCATGTGAATAAGTAAATGGAATTATTTGATTTATATTTTCTATATTATTCTAATGTTTAAGTTTAAAAGGCTCCTATTTTAGTCTTATACATTTCCTTAAATGTTTATGATTATTTACAAAAGTTTTCTCTATATTGATATCCTTACTGAGCATCTGAGATCACCCCTTTATATGTTTTATTTTTTCGAGGATGTGAAGAATTATATCATGATTTACTTTCTGGAATAGGGTATGAGATATGAGTGTGTTCAAAGGGGACACTATTTTGTTTTTCCTTCACTCATGATGTAATGTAAAACTTATTTATCTATCTAGTACTTCCAAGGCTATTAAACTAATTAGTCATTCCGGACTTAATCTCTTTTGATCATGCCAATGATATGTTATAATGCACCACCTATGGGTAACTAGGGTTGGGGTGTTATTTTTGGTATAAGAGACGTTTAGTACAATCCTAGGAAGCTAGATTTAGAAAAACTTTGATTGGATAACATTTCCCTTAGATAGAAATTGAGGATTGGTATAAAAGAACTTCCTAGAATTTTGGTAATGTAGAGATTTTGAGTATTTTCTTGGAAATACATCCCTATTTGGATATGATTAGGTGGAGGTGACTCTAGAAGAGATGTATCTAGGGGTAGAACCAGAAAATACCGCTTTGAGTTAGACTTGAATGAGAACTAGGGCACGACAATGGGCCTTACTGCATTCTTGGTTACAACACTCCCGAGGGATACATTGAGGGCAATTCACATTTTCTTTACAAAATTATTTGAAGGATTTTAGTTTATGATGATAATAAATAACCTTGGTTAATACTTAGGTGTTTTTGATTGAAAATAAGGTGTCATGATATTCCTTAAATGATTTTATGACTATTTTTACTCACACAATGCTTTCTGGTTTTAGTCAATGGATGTATTCTAAGGAAGTTATAGTACCATTGAAAATTATTTACAAGGTAGGTATGGTAGTGGAAATGAGAAAAAATGGAATGTTGATAGGTATAAAAATATCATGTTCATTCCAAATCTGTTTTCCAAAAATATTATCAATAACATATATATTAAATAACTTCTGCACTCAAAAAGGAAGAGAAAGGTGGTGAAGGATAAGAACTCCAACAGTGGAGACCATAGAGAAAAGAAATCTCAATTTCCATCATACATGAAATGTAGAAGGAGACACCTAGTAAAGTCTCTCAATGGAAAAAAATTCTTTATGTCTGGGAAAGTAGGAAATAAAGTAAAGAATTTCTGAGGAAAAATGAAGATTACAATGGAAGAAAATTAAAATGATCCCAAGAGTCCATTTACAGTTATTTCCCGTAAATGTAGGGGACCTGACCATTACTCGAGTCAATGTCTTATTCTATAGGATAACCACTAGTTCATTTAAGAACCTTTGTGTCAATAAATGGATGGCAAAATGTTTATAATTATTAGTGCTCTTGGTTGATGGGATTACTTTGGAAGGATTTTATTTTGTATGTGTAACCATGTAGTTTGTTAAGAGAAAATTCTATTTGAGGAAGACTTATATTTTTTTGTTGATATAGTTATAAATAACCATTTGGGTTTATATGATCCTTGAATTTGAGGAAATTATAGGTTATTAATATTTGGTATGAAAATTTGAGGTGTGAGATAAAATTTGTGGTAAAATTATGTTATGGTTATTTTGAGGATTTTATCTCATTTTAGGAAATCATATAAAATATATTCTTTGAAAAAAGACAACACACAGACCATGTGATAACCCGTCACGTCGGACGAAGCTGCAAGATTGGAACCCACAACCAAAGTGTGACTGTTATTTATCACCTACCACTAGACTACGTGAAGTCCCTGGTTAGTGTGACTAATTATTTTTTGTTAAATGATTTTATTGATCATTAATAAGTTGATTTGGGATATTATATTTTATTGAATGGATATCCTTAGAAAATGAAAATGAATTTTTGATCAAGTGATAAATGTTGTTTAGGAAGACGTTCACTATTTTGGGAACACAATATGCTTAAGGAAAATATAATACTATATGATTTCATTTGAGGTGTAATGGTGGATTTTTATCTATTTTTTTATTGTTGATTTATAGTGATTTCAGTTATTTATGGAAATGATTAACCAATTATAGAGAATATTTGATTAGGATAATTAATTTTATGTATGCGACTTTAATAGTAGTAGATGTAATTTGGAGATACAATTTAACATGGAAGACTACATAATCAAATTCTTCTGAGTTTTGGGATTCAATATTAGTTTCGATTATATTGAATGATTTTAAGGATAATTGTTTATTGAATGGTATTTATTGTACTTTGGGTACTGTTGGTTTAATTTTAGAAACTAAGATTAGTACTTCATTCTCTAAAAGATTTTCCTTTTTGGGGGTCAACTGATCTTGTACTAACCATTTTGGTATTGGTTAATCTCTAAAGACAAGGGTAATATATAGTTCATCCTTGGTGGATTATGCGATTCTCTATAAGTTGATTCTAGTGCTTCATGTGTGACCAAGTCATATTGAATACTCATCATTTGGAGTGAAAAATGAGTTTTGGTAGAAATTAGTTATAGGTTGGAACTCTACTTATCAAGTATTTTTTCTTATTATATGAAGAAATTAATTCTTAAACCATAGGTTATGGTTCTTAAACCTAAAAATGTTTTATCATAATACTTTACGTTATTCATCATAGATTTATGGATTTGATGCCCTCAATTTTCCATTCACATGTTTGTGATTGATGAAATCAATAAATCCCTATAAATATTTATGTTTTTCCTCCAATTATAATTTCCACCATTGTTCTTCTATTCGAAATCCTAATTTGGTGGTGACTTTTTCATTTCCCATCCCCTCTTATTAAAACTAAAATTTCTCTAACCCTAGTTTCTATGTGGGTTTTCCACAAAGGTATTTTTTATTTAAAACCTTTTATTTTTGAAAAACAATTTCAAACTAAGAGGAATAAATTTATTGAAGGAGGAAATAATGTAACTCCCCAAGATTCTATGGTACGCTTCTCTTTGAATAATACAACAGCGTGCGATGTACGCAACACCGAGTTCAAGTGCAACACAACCTATCAAACCTACCATTTAAAAAGCAGTTATGAATAGTAATAACCACATTTTTAATTTTATATATATTCCATATAATTTTGAAATTCATCTTTTGTGGTTCCTAGACATAATATAAGGACAAATTCAATTTTTCAAAAAAAAGAAGTATTTTAAAAAAAATGCACTTTTTCAGCCTTTTTATGGAGAACCCTTTCTAAATACTATATTTGACCCTTTTATATTTTAAATTTTATGAAACTAAATTCTTTTTTAGAAGAGGGACATAAAAATTTAGTTTATATAAATTTTTGGTGTTTTTCTGATGACATTCATATTTTGATGAATAGTGAAAGATACTAAATTCTAATTAAAAATAACCTTTTAAATTGAAATAATTTATAGTGTTATATTATAAATTTGAGTTATTATAATGTATCATTAGATTTTATTTTTATCATTTAATATAATTTAGGTCATTGTAATTAATTTTACATTTAAATAACTTGAAAACATATGTCAATATTTTGATATTTTTTACTACTTAAAAACACGCTTTTTGGTTTCAACAATGGGAATTAATTTTACATTAATTTATTCAACTTACATGTTTTGAATTTAGAAAAATGGATTTCATATTTTTAATAATGAGGTTGAAATTTTGTAAATAGGTAACTTTTATTTTAAAACATCATGAATAATTAATTTGGTAAATATTTTATTTACCATGGTTAAAGAGTAAATCCAGTAAATAAGGGAAACAAATAATAATATAATAATTTTAAATTACCCTAAAAAGTATCCTAAATATATTTTACGATAAATGTACAACCATTTTCATCCTTGGGTATATTGTGGGACCCCATGGATCCACTTGGCAGTGATAATGACATTTTATATTAAATAATCTATAGTAAAGAGAAAAATAACAAAATCATGTATATTTTTGTAAGAAAATTTTTATATGAGGTTATATTATTGATCTACTAGACTATAAATAGTAATTAGAGAGATAAAATTATTTAATACATCATGATATTTTATTTATAATTTTTATACATAAAATAAATATATTTATATACGACACAATAATGATGCATTATTTTCTGTATTAATAAAAGAATCAAATATATGATATTATAAATATTAAAACAAATATAGTCTGAACGTTTTTATTCCATACACGAATTTTATTAGTGAATATGACATGTTATTAGTGATTAAATGTATTTTTGTTGAAGTAATCAAGTGGTTATGACTTTTACAAAAACCAAATACTTAATAATGTCAAAATTGACATAAATGAGTTTTTAAAACAAATACAATATTAATAAATGATATAACAATTATAAAAATATAAGGTTCATCCAAAAGGCATATATAATAATACATATGTCAATAATTAACCACTTGGGGTTATCTTGTCATTTTATATTAAGTATATTAACAATTTATTATAATAATATAAAATACAAGGTAAAAGTTAAATTATTTAACTAAGAGTTAAATCCAAAATATATGGTTAATATGGTGACCTAAACCTATCTAAAAAATATTTGTTGAGCTTTTTTCGACCCATACCCACATTATATTATAAATAAATCATTTTTGAGCCATTATAACTGAATATTATTATATAAAAAAAATAATATTTCAAGCTTTTCCTAAAGTGACCCTCGCCTCTCTTATAAAAGGGTACTTCCCCTTATCTCAAAATCACACCTCCAAATTCATTTGGATCAGGAAAAACCTGCTCAAATATCCTAAAAAATACACTAAAATCATATTAGATGCCTTACATTGATGAGAAATCGATCCTAAGGATCCCTTTTGATCAAATCAAAAGGAAACACCCGAAGAAGAGGTAATAATTTCCCCACCTCTTTCAAAGTTCTTTTCCTATTCCACTTCTTATTTCCTTATTGTTTCCATAAAAAAATAACTCCCATAAATTATACATAATTTTATGTTATTATAAATATAGCACAACCATATTTATTATTCTATCCATCCTATGAATGACAAGTCACCATACGTGCGTACGAACGACTTACCGTCTCTATGTCGTGGTGTAGTTTGTTATTCAAAAACTTCATTATTTGGATAGATATAGTAATCAGTATAATTTATGTAAATAATAAATATAGTATGTTAATTATTATTAATATATGAAATACCATATAATTTTAAATTATTTAACCATCTATAAAATGGTATTGTCGCTCATGCGTACGTTCGAATTACCGTCTCTATGAACACGACAAGATTCCTTCCCCATCATAAACTTTCAATAATAAATATCTTTTTATGATTAAAAAATAATTTTTAAGAAGATAATATCACTATGCATACGAATCAAATACATCCTATCCATAAAAAACATGACTTACGTAACAAAACATATAAAGAAAAATGAATCAATTAACACCCGAAACAATGATACTACTAAAATATTATTAACAAAGAAGTATTAAAAGATCATATATAATGTAATATTAATGTATATGGTTCTTGTATAATTTAATAACAATTATTTAACTATTATAAAGGAGTTTAACGTACCCTCAACTAAGGAAATATACAAGGTAAGGGGTTTTTTATCTCACTTTTAATTTCGTGAGATTGCCATTGTTCACCACATATTTATTGCATGTAGTGTATTTTGTACTACCATTTGATATATATTATCATTATTATAATTATATTCATGGTATTATATTATTAATTTTTTGGTTATTAACTTCTGGTCTTAAGACTCGATTGATTACAATGTGGTAAGGTGTTTTCATCTCACTTTTTATTCAAGTGAGATTCATGCTATATCGGCCACTATTTCATTTTGTGTGGTGTATGTACTACCCATGATTGTATTAATGGTGTAATATACTTTAATTTATGAGTATTTACATCTTAATTATCCTTATTTCATGGGATGTATGTTTTGTAAGTTACCAAATCGGTAAGGTAATTTCAAATTTAAATTTCAACTCATTGGTCTTTACGCATACTTTATTGATTATTTTACTCCAAGATTATTTGTGGAATCACTATTTATTATTTATGCAGTAATTTCCAATCCCCTTTGTGTGGATAAAATATTTATAGACATAATAACCCTATTGATAAATTCTCAAGTCATCGATATGAACTTGATAATATTAATCTTAACTCAATTTCCATTCATTGAGTTAAACATCCAAGTCAATGGTTTTGTTTTTAAAAGAATATTTGTGAATGTCCTATGATTCATTTACACTAAATATACAATAATATTGAGTGTATTTATATTTTTTAAACATAATTATGTAATTCATTTATCCTTAACATAAGGATACAGTCTTCATAACAGATTCCTTCTCAATTTATATTCCATTGAGACTTATTTGTCGTTATGCACAAATTCACTTTTATATGGTGTATATACTGTACATTGACATTGTATATCATGAATCCATTTATTATCATGATATTTTAAGGATTTTATTACCTCAATTATTTGTATTCAGGGTATCTTATTTGGTTACGAACTCTAACTAAAATATCTTTTTAATTATTTTAATGATTTATTCTTCTTAATATTTCTCATTAATGTCCATGATTTAAAAATGGTTTTAATGATTTATTTACATGGACATGAATTTTTTAAAATTAAAATTACTTTTATAAGATTCAAATTGGGGTGGGAAACTTTGATTCCAAAGTATATTTTTAACAACTTCTTTATAAATTGGGAGACTTTTAAATCTTTTCATGAAAAAGGGGATCTTTCTATCAAATAGTGTTACTGGTTAATTTCATCTATATCAAAATACTTCATTATTATTTATTTAGGTTGATTTATAATAATAAAAACCTCCATATTGTATTTAATGAGTTATGTTTGACTGTGGATGTTCTATTTTTATACCATTCATTGCTTTTTGTTAAAATATTAACATTTTTTGCTAGTTTTAATATGAATTATTTTTTTATGTTTCAACATAATCACATGAGGAATGCATTGGACATAGTAATTAATAGGTGTAGCCCACTATAGATCCCTGATGCATCAATATATATCATGAGAAAAATAACTGTCTTTGCACAATGCCTTGAGAAAATCTTATTTTGTAGTCTGTCCACGGGGCCTTGACTATGTGGTTCTGATATCCGACATTCTGCATTCCATCATTATGACATTATCCATTATTATTACATGAGATTATTTGACTAGAATAATATCCATGTGAATAAGTAAATTGCATTATATGATTTATATTTTCTATATTATGCTGATGTTTATGTTTAAAAGGCATCTATTTTAGTCTTATACATTTCCTTAAATGTTTATGATTATTTAAGAAAGTTTTCGCTATATTGATATCCTTAATTAGCATCGGAGCTCACCCCTTTCTATGTTTTATTTTTCCGAGGACGTGAAGAATTATATAATGATTAACTTTCCAGAATAGGTTATGGGATATGAGTTTGTTCAAAGGGTACACAATGTTGTTTTTCCTTCATTCATGATGTAATGCAAAACTTATTTATTTATCTAGTACTTCCAAGGCTATTAAACTAATCGGTCATTCGGGACTTAATCTCTTTTGATCATTACAATGATATGTTATAATGCACCGGCTCTGGATAACTAGTTTTGGGTCGTTATTGTTGGTATAAAAGACGTTTAGTACAATCCCAGGAAGCTAGATTTAGAAAAACTCTAATAGGATAACATTACCCTTAGATAGACATTGAGGATTGGTATAAAAGAACTTCTTAGAATTTTGATAATGTAGAGATTTTGTGTATTTTCCCTGAAATACATCCATGTCTGGATACGATCAGGTAGAGGTGGATCTGGATGAGATGTATCTAGGGGTGAAACTAGAAAACACCGCTTTGAGCAAGACTCGAATGAGAACTAGGGCACGACAAAGGGCCTTACTGCATTCTTGGTTACAACACTCCCAAGGGATATACTGAGGGTAATTCAAATTTTCTTTACAAAATAATTTAAAGGATTTTAGTGTATGATGAGAATAAATAACATTGGTTAATCCTAAGGTGTTTTTGATTGAAAATAATGTGTCATGATATTCTCTAAATGATTTTATGACTATTTTTACTCACACAATGCTTTCTAGTTTTAGTCAATGGATGGATTCTAAGGAAGTAATAGTAACATTGAAAATTATGTACAAGGTAGGCATAGTGGTGGAAATGAGCAAAAAATGGAATGTTGATAGGCTTAAAAGATATCATGTTCAATCCAAATCTATTTTCCAAAAATATTTTCAATAACATATATATTCAAAAACTTCCGGACTCAAAAAGGAAGTAAAAAATGGTGAATGATAAGAACTCAAATAGTGGAGTCCATAGAGAAAAGAAAGATCAATTTCCATCATATATGAAATGTGGAAGGAGACACCCATGAAAGTGTGTCAATGGAAAAAAATGCTTTATTTCTGGGAAATTAGGACATAAAGTAAATAATTTCTGAGGAAAAATGAAGGTTACAATAGAAGAAAATTAAAATGATCCCATGACTCCATTTACAATTATTGCCCATATATGTAGGGGAACTAACCATTACCCGAGTCATTGTATTATTCTATAAGATAACCAATAGTTCATGTAAGAACCTTTGTGAAAATAAATGGGTGGAATAATGTTTAAAATTATTATTACTCTTGGATGATGGGATTACTTTGGAAGGATTTTATTTTGTATGTGTAACCCTGCAGTTTGTTAAGTGAAAATACTATTTTAGGAAGAATTATATATTTTTTTGATATAGTTATAAATAACCATTTGGGTTTATGTGATCCTTGAATTTGAGGAAGTTACTGGTTATTAATATTTGGTATGAAAATTTGAGGTGTGAGATAACATTTGTGGTAAAATTATGTTATGGTTATTTTGAGGATTTTATCTCATTTTAGGAAATCATATAAAATAAATTTTTTGAAAAAAGGAAACACAAAGACCATGTGATAACCCGTCACGTTGGAAAAAGCTGCAGGAATAGAACCCACAACCAAAGTGTGAGTATTATTTAGCACCTACCACTGGACTACATGAAGTGCCTTGATAGTGTGACTAATTCTTTTTAGTTAAATTATTTTATTGATCATTAATAAGTTGATTTGGGATATTATATTTTATCAAATGGATATCCTTAGGGTACGAAAATGATTTGGTGATTAAGTGATAAATGTTGTTTAGGAAGACGTTCACTATGTTGGGAACACTATTTGCCTATGGAAAATATAATACTATAGGATTTCATTTGAGGAGTAATGGTGGATTTTTATCTATTTTTTTCTTTTTTATTTATAGTGATTTGGGTTATTTATGGAAATGATTAACCAATTATAGTGAATATTTGATTAGGTTAATTAATTTTATGTATGCAACTTTAAGAGTAGTCGATGTCATTTGAAGATACAATTTAACGTGGAAGACTACGTAATCAATTTTTTCTGAGTTTTGGGATTCAATATTAGTTTCTATTATATTGAATTATTTTAAAGAGAATTGTTCATTGAATGGTATTTATTAAACTTTGGGTACTATTGGTTTAATTTTAGAAACTATAATTAGTAATTCATTATCTTAAGGATTGTCCTTTTGGGGGGTCATCTGATCTTGTACTAACAATTTTGGTTTTGGTTAATCTCTAAATACAATGGAAATATATAATTTATCCTTAGTTGATTATGTGATTCTCTATAAGTTGATTCTAGTGCTTAATGTGTGACCAAGTCATCTAGAATACTCATCATTTGGAGTGAAATATGAGTTTTGGTAGAAATTATTTATAGGATGGAACTCTACTTATCAAGTATTTTTTCTTATTATATGAAGAAATTAATTCTTAAACCATAGGTAATGGTTATTAAACCTAAAAATGTTTTATCATAATACCTTACGTTATTCATCATAGATTTATGGCTTTGATGCCCTCAATTTTCCATTCCCATTTTTGTGATTGATGACATCAATAAATCCCTATAAATAATTATGTTTTCCACCAATTATAATTTCCACCATTGTTCTTATATTCTACATCCTAATTTGGTGGAGGCTTTTTCATTTACCTTCCCCTCTTTTTAAAACAAAAATTTCAATAACCCTATTTTCTATGTGGGTTTTTCACAAATGTATTTTCTATTTAAAACCATTTATTTTTGAAAAACAATTTCAAATTACCAGGAAGATATTTTTTGAAGGAGGAAATAATGTAACTCCCCAAGCATCTATGGTACGCTTCTCTTTTAATAATACAACAGCGTGCGATGTACGTAACACCGAGTTCAAGTGCAACACAACCTATCAAACTAGCTGTTTAGAAAGTAGTTATGAATAGTAATAACCACATTTTGAATTTTTTATATATCCCATATAATTATTAAAATCATCTTTTGTGGTTCCTAGAGATAATATAAGGAAAAATTCAATTTTTCAGAAAAAAATAAGTATTTTTAGAAAAATACACTTTTTCAGCCTTTTTATGGAGAAACCTTTATAAATACAATATTTGACCCTTTTATATTTTACATTTTATAAAACTAAATTTTTTTTAGAAGAGGGACATAAAAATTTAGTTTAGATAAATTTTTGGTGTTTTTGTGATAACTTTCATATTTTGATGAATAATGAAAGATATTAAATTCGAATTAAAAATAACCTTTTAAATTGAAATAATTTATAGTGTTAAATTATAAATTTGAGTTATTTTAAAGTATCATTAGATTTTATTTTTATCATTTAATATAATTTAGGTCATTGTAATTAATTTTACATTTAAATAACTTGAAAACATATGTCAATCTTTTGATAGTTTTTACTACTTAAAAACTCGCTTTTTGGTTTCGACAATGGGAATTAATTTTACATTAATTTATTCAAATTCTGTGTTTTGAATTTAGAAAAATGGATTTCATTTTTGAATAAGAAGGTTTAAATTATGTAAATAGGTAACTTTAATTTTAAAACATCATGAATAATTACTTCGGTAAATATTTTATTTACTATGGTTAAAGAGTAAATCCGGTAAATAAGGGAGACAAATAATATTATAATAATATTAAATTACTCTAACACATTTCCTAAATCTATTTTCTGATAAATGTACAACCATGTTAATCCTTGGGTCTATTATGGGACCCCATGGAGCCCCTTGGGAGTGATAATGACATTTTATATTAAATAATCCCAAGTAATGAAAAAAATAACAAAAGCATGTATCTTTTAGTAAAACAATTTTACATGAGATTAATTAATTAATCTATTAGAATATAAATATTCATTAAAAATAAAAAAATATTTGATACATCATAATATTTTATTTATAAATTCTAGACATAAAATAAATATATTTATATATGACACAATAATGATGCAGTATTTTCCGTATTAATGAAAGAATCAAATAAATGATATTATAAATATTAAAATAAATATAATTTTAAAGTTTTGATTCCATATAGAAATTTTGTAGGTGAATAAGATATGTTAGTATTGATTCAATGCATTTTATTATAAACAATCAAGTTGTTATGACTTTTCACAAAAACCAAATACTAAATAAGGAAAAAATTGACATAAATGAGTTTTTAAAACAAAAATTATATTATTAAATGATATGATAGTTAAAAAAAACTAAGGTTCCGAAAAAAGACTTATATTATAATATATATGTCATTAATGAACCACTTGGGGTTATATTGACATTTTATCGAATTTTTATTAACAATTTATTATAATAATACAAAAATACATGATAAAAGTAAAACTATTTAACTAAGAGTTAAATCTAAAATATAATGTCAATATGGTGAACTAAACCTATATAAAAACAATATTTTGAGAGGTTTTCGACCCATAACAACCTTTTCCTTGAATTAAATCATTTTTAAGCAATTATAAACTGAATATGATAATACTATAAAATAATATTTCTAGCTTTTCCAAAAGTGACCCTCACCTCACTTATAAAAGGTGACTTCCCATTCTCTCAAAATCACACATCCAAAGCCATTAGGCTCGTCAAAAACCTACTCAAATATCCCCCAAACTATACTCAACTCATCCTATAGGCCTTAATTTGATCATTAATCCTACCTAATATTCACTTTTGATCAAATCAGAAGGAATCACCCGAAGAAGTTGTAATAATTTTACCACCTATTTCAAAGTTCTTTTCTTGTTTCACTTCCTATTTCCTTGTTGTTTCCATAAAAAAATAATAAATCCAGTAACTTATACATAATTTGATGTTATTATAAATATGGTACAACCATATTAGTTATTCTATCCATCCTAAGAATGACTAGTCACCATATGTGCGTACGTACGACTTACCATCCCCATGTCGTGGTGTAATTTGTTATTCAAACACTTTATTATTTTGATGGTTATAGTAATGAGTATAATTTATGTCAATAATATATATAACATGATAATTAATTTTTATATATGAAATACCATAAAATTATATATGATTTCACCATCAATAAAATGGTATTGTCGCTCGTGCGTACATACGGATTACCATCTCCACGAACGCGATGAGATTCATTTCCCATCGTAACCAATCAAGAATAAATATCATTTTATGATAAAAAAATAATCTTTAATAAGGTAATATAATTATTTATATGAATCAAATAAATCTTATCTATAACAAACATGACTTATGTAACAAAACATATAAATAAAAACGTATCAGTTAACACCTGAAACAGTGATAGTGCTGAAATATTATTAACAAAGAAATATTAAAAGATCATATATGATATCATATTTAGGTATATTGTTATTTTATAATTTAATAAAAATTATTTCACCATTATACATGAGGTTAACGTACCCTTAACTAAGGAAATTTAAGAGGTAAAGGGTTTCTTATCTCACTTTTAATTTCGTGAGATTTCCATTGTTCACCACTTATTTATTTCTTGTGGTGTATCGTGTACTGCCATTTGATACATATTATAATGATTATATTTTTATTCATGGTAGTCTATGATTCATTTTTTGGTTATTCATTTTTTTATCTTACGACTCAATTGATTACAACGTGGTAATTGGTTTTCATCTCACTTTTTATTCCTGTGAGATTTGTGATATATTAGCCACTATTTCATTTTGTGTGGTGTATGTACCACCCACAATTGTATTATTG
Source organism: Viscum album (assembly GCA_963277665.1). Taxonomy (NCBI): domain Eukaryota; kingdom Viridiplantae; phylum Streptophyta; class Magnoliopsida; order Santalales; family Viscaceae; genus Viscum; species Viscum album. Next base: position 1,074,977,583 of record OY728134.1, read on the forward strand.
GTGTATCATAAATTAATTTATGTGTGTTTACATCTTAATTATCCTTATTTTATGGGGTGTATGTTTCCTATGTTACCAAATTGGTAAGGGAATTTCAAATTTTAATTTCCACTCATTGGTCATTACGCATACTTCATAGATTATTTTACTCCAATATTATGTGTGGAATCACTATTTATTTATTTATGTAGTAATTTTGCCTCCCATTTGTGTGTATATACTTTTGATACACATAATAACTCCATTTATAAATTCTGAAGTCATTGATATGAACTTGACAAAAGTAATCTTAACTCAATTTCCATTCATTGAGTTAGACATCCAAGTCATATGTTTTGTTTTTAAAAGAATATGTGTGAATGTCCTAAAATTGATTTACACTGAATATCCAATCATATGGAGTGAATTTATATTTTTCCCACATAATTATTTCATTTAATTATCCCTAACCTAATGTTACAATATTTATAAGGGATTCCTTCTCAATTTACATTCTATTGAGACTTGTTTGTTGTTATGCACCGATTCACTTTTATATGGTGTATATACATTAATTTGACATATTATATCATGAATTTCTTTATTCTGATGATATTATATGGGGTTTATAACCTCAATTATTTGTATTCAAGAATCTCTCCTTTGGTTAGGAACTCTAACTAAAATTTCATTTTAAATATTTTAAATATTTTAAAGATTCGTTCTTCTAAATCTTTCTCATTAATGTCCACAATTTAAAAATGTTTTTAAGGATTTATTTAAAAGGACATGAATATTTTAAAAATAAAATTTCCGTTAAACATTTCAAAGTGTTATGGGACACTTTTATTCAAAAATCTATTTTTAACAGCTTCTCGATAAAATAGTGATACTTTTAGATGTTTTCAAGAAAAAGGGATATTTCTCTCAAATAGTTTTAATGGTTATTTTCATATATATAAATATCCTTCATTATTCTTGATTGTGGATGATTTGTTATAATAAAATCTTCTATATTTTATTTAATGAGTCTTTTTTGACTTTGGAAGGGCTATTTTTATACCATTCATGGTTTTTGGTTAAAATATTATCATTTGGTATTCTAGTTTTAATACGAATGTTTTTATTATGTTTCAACATTTTCATATGAGGAATGAATTGGGATTATTATGTAATGGTTGGAGCCCGCTATATCTCCTTTATGCATTGGTACGCCTCATGAGACAAACTAGTGTCTTGGCACTAGGGCTTGAAAAAATCTTATTTTTAGTCTTGGAACGAGGCCTTGACTATGTGGTTATGATGTCCAACATTATTCATTCCATCATTATGAAATTAGCTATTGATATTACATGAGATTATTAGAATATTATAACATCCATGTGAATAATTAAATGGAATTATTTGATTTATATTTTCCATATTATGATGAAGTTTATGTTTAAAAGGCTTCGGTTTCATTATTATACATTGCCTTAAATGTTTATGCTTATTTATGAAAATTTCCTCTATATTGATATCCTTAATAAACATATGAGATAAAGCCTTTATATGTTTTATTTTTACCAGGATGTGAAGAAGTATATCATGATTAACCTGCAGGAATAGGCTAAGGGATATGAGTGTGTTCAAAGAGGACACAATGTTGTTTTTCTTTGTTTCATGATGTAATGTAAAACTTATGTATGTATCTAGTAATTACAAGGCTACTAATCAAATCTGTCTTTCGGGACTTGACCTATTGTGATCATGATAATGATATGTAATATTGCACCAAATCTATGTAACTAGGTTTAGGGAATTATAGTTGGTATCAGAGGAAGTTTAGTACAATCCTTGGAAGCTAGATTTAGAAAAACACTAATTTGATAACATTAACCTAATATAGAATTTGAGGATTAGTATAGAAGAACTTATTAGAATTTTCGTAATGTAGATATTTTGTGTATTTTACAGGAAATAAATCATTTTTTGGATACAAGAAGGTAGAGGCAGTTCTGGCATTGATGTACTTAGGGGTAAAACCTGAATACACCACATTAAGATAGACTCAAACGGGAAGTAGTGCACGAAAACGAATCTTGTTTCACTATTGTTTACAAAACTCTTGGGGGATATTCTTAGGATAATTCACATTATATTTTCAAAATTATTTTAAGTATTTTAATATAATATGAGAATAAATAACCTTTATTAATCCTAAAATGTTTTTGATTAAAAATAAGGTGTCATGATATTCTCTAAAAGATGTTATGACTATTGTTACTCACACAATAATTTTTGGTTTTAGTCAATGGATGGATTCCAAGGAAGTCATAGTAACAATGAACATTATGTGAAAGGTGGGAACGATGGTAGAAATGAGCAAAAAAATTGAATATTAATATACTTAAGAGATATTGTTTTCATGAAGAATCAGTTTTCCAAAAATATTATCAACAACATATATATTAACCAACTCCTAGACTCAAAAAAGAATAGATAATGGGTGAATGATAAGAGCTACAATAGTGGAGACCATGGAGAAAATAACGATCAGTTTCCATCATGTAGGAAATGTGGAAGGAGAAAACTAGGTAAGTGTCTCAATAGAATAAAGAAATGGTTTATTTGTTGGAAAGAAGGACATAATGTAAGGCATTTATAAGGAAAAAATGAAGTGTACTATGGAAGAAAATAAAAATTATCCCATGAATCCATTTACAGTCATTTTCCATAAATATAGGGGACCTGAGAATTACCCGAGTCAATGACCAGTTCTAGTGGATAACCTCTTTGTAAAGGAAGAACCTATGTGGAAATAAATGGATGGAGAAATGTTTAAAAGTATTAGTGATATCTGTAAATGAGATTACTTTTGAAGAATATTTTCTTGAATGTGTAACCCAATAGTTTGTTATGTGAAAATTCTATTCAAGGAAGAATTATCTTTTCTTTTGTGGATATAGATATAAATAACCATTTCAGTTTATATGATCCTTAAAGTTGAGGAAATTAAAGGTTATTAATTTTTGGTATGAAAATGTGAGGTAGGAGATAAGATTTTTGGTAAAATTATGTTATGGTTATTTTGAGGAATTTATCTCAATTTGGGGAATGATATAAAATATAGTTTTTGAAAAAGGACAACACACAGACTATGTGACAACCCGTCACGTCCAATAAATCTGTGAGAATCGAACCCCCAACCAAAGTGTGACTGAGATTTATCGCCTACCACTAGACTACATGATGTCCCCAGTTAGTGTGACTAATTTTTTTAGTTAAATGATTTTGTTGATAAATAATATGTTGATTTGGGATCTTATATTTTATCAAATGGATATCCTTAGTGTAGGAAAGTGATTTGGTGATTAAATGATAAATATGGTTTTGGAATACATTCTCTCTATTGGGAACACTATATGAGTAAGGAAAATAGAATACTATAGAATTTCATATGAGGAGTAATGATTTATTTTAATCTATGTTTTTATTGTGTATTTATAGTGATTTGGGTTATTTATGGAAACAATTAACCTATCATAGAGAATATGTGATTAGGTTAATTAATTTTAAGTATGTCACATTAAGAGTAGTTGATGTCATTTGGAGATACAATTTAACATGGAAGACTACATAATCAACTTCTTCTGAGTTTTGGGTTCCAATCTTAGTTTGGATTATTTTGAAGGATTTTAAGGATAATTGTTTATTGAATGGTATTTATTGATCTTTGGCTATTATTGGTTTAATTTTAAAAAATAAGATTAGTATTTCTTTCTCTAAAGTATTATCCTTTTTTAGGATCACCTGATTTTTTACTAACCATTTTGTTTTTGGTTAATCTATAAAGATAATGGAAATATATAGTTCATCCTTTGTGGATTATGTGATTCTCTATAAGTTGATTCTAGTGCTTCATGTGTGACCAAGTCATCTTGAATACTCATCATATGGAGTGAAATGTGTGTTTGTGGTAGAAATTAGTTAAAAGATGGAACTCTACTTATCAATTATTGTTTTCTTATTCTATGAATAAATTAATTCATAAACCTTAGGGAAATGTTCTTAAACCTATAAATGTGTTATCCTAATACCTTATGTTATTCATCATAGATTTAAGGATTTGAGGCCCTCAATTTTTCATTCACTTGTTTATGATTGATGACCTCAATAAATACCTATAAATATTTACGTTTTCCCTCCAATTATAACTTCCACCAATGTTCTCCTATTCGAAATTTTAATTTGGTGGTGACTTTTTCATTTCCCTTTCCCTCTTATTAAGACTAAAAAAATTTTAACCCTATTTCTGATGTGGGTTTTCCACAAAGTTATTTTATATTTTCTAAAATTTAACTTAGGAAGAACAATTTCAAATTGCGTGGAAGACATTTATTTAATGAGGTAAGAATGTAACACCCCAAGCTTCTACGATATGCTTTTCGTTGAATAATACAATAATATGTGATGTAGGCAAAACCGAGTTGAAGCGCACCAAAACCTACCAAACTAGCCATTAAGAAAGTGGTTATGAATAGTAATAACCACATTTTAAATTTTATAGACATACCATATAATTTTATCATTCAAATTTGTGGTTCCAAGACATAATACAACAACAAATTAAAATTTTCAGATAAAATAAGTATTTTTGAAGAAAGCGATTTTTCTGCCTTTTAATGGAGAACCCTTTATATATCCAATATTTGACAGTTTTATATACTCAATTTAACGAAATTAAATTCTAATTTATAATTCGGACATAAAAATTTACTTTGGATAAATGTTTGGTGTTTTTCTGATAACTTTCATATTTTGATGAAAAGTAAAAGATACTAAATTTTAATTAAAAACAACTTTTTAAATTTAAATAATTCATAGTGTTAAATTATAAATTTTAGTTGTTTTAAAGTATAATTATATTATATTTTTATAATTTAATATATTTTAATTCATTTGATGTAATATTATATTTAAATAGTATATAAAAATATGTCAATCTATTAATAGTTTTTACTTTTTAAAAACCTGCATTTTTTTCAATAATAGGAATTATTTTTAAATTAATTTCTACAACTTATGTTTTTTGAATTTGGAAAAATGTATTTTATATTTGGAATCAGGATGTATAAATTTTTTAAATAAGTAACTTTTATTTTTAGACATTATGAATAATTACTTCAGTAAATATTTTATTTACCATGGTTAAAGGGTAAATTTGGTAAATAAGGATAAACAGTAATATTATAATAATATTAAATTACCCAAACACTTGACATAACCCTATTGGATGATACCCTAAGGACCATGGTCATCCTTGGGTCGATTTTGGAACCCCATGGAGCCACTTGGGAGTGATAATGACATTTTATGTTAAATAATCTAATATAAAGACAAAAATAACAAAAGCATTTATCTTTTAGTAAAACAATTTTTATATGAGGATATATATTTTATCTATTAATCTATAAAAATTAATTATAAATATAAAATTATTTCCTACATCAAGATATTTTATTTACAATTTTTATACATAAAATTAATATATTTATATATGACATTATAATGATGTAGTATTTTCCATATTAATGAAAGAATCCAATAAATGATATTATAAATATTAAAATAAATATAATTTGATTGTTTTGATGCCATAAACTAATTTTATAAGTGAATATGACATTTTAGGATCTATTAAATGTATTTTTTTAAGTAATAAAGTTGTTATGACTTTCAAAAAAACCAAATTCTAAATAATGTCAAAATCGACATAAATGAGTTTTTAAAACAAATAATATATTATTAAATAGTATAATAGTCCTAAAAATCTGAGGTTCATTCAAAATAATTACATAATAATATATATTTCATTAGTGAACCACTTGGGGTTCACATGTAATTTTATTGTATGTTTGTTAACCATTTGTTATAATAATACAAAAATACATGGTAAAAGTTAAACTATTTAACTAAGAGTTAAATCTAAAGGATAAGGTCAATATGGTAACCTAAACCTATCTAAAACCCATTATTTGAGATTTTTTAGACCCATACCCACCTTATCATTGAAATAAATAATTTTTGATCCATTATTAACCACATATGATTATATAATAAAATACTATTTCAATCTTTTCCTAAAGTGACCCTCACCTCTCTTATAAAAGGGTACCTCCCCTTCCCCCAAAATCACACCTCTAAAGACATTTGAATTGAACACAACCGGATAAAATATCCTAAAAACTACCCTCAATTAAACCTAGATGCCTTAATTTGATCAGAAATTCAACCAAAGGATCCATTTTGATCAAATCAAAAGGAAACACCTGAAGAAGAGGTAATAATTTCACCACATATTTCAAAGTTCTTTTCTTCTTCCACTTCCTCTTTCCTTGTTGTTTCCATAAAAAAATAATTAATCCATTACCTTATACATACCATGATGTTATTATAATTATTGTACAACCATATTAATTATTCTATCCATCTTATGAATGACAAGTCACCATACATGCATACGTACGACTTACCCTCTCTACGTTGGGGTGTAGTTTTCTATTAAAACAATTCATTGTTTGGATGGGTATAATAATGAGTATAATTGATTTAAATAATAAATATAACATTTTAATGATTCTTTATATATTAAATACCATCTAATTACATACGATTTCATTATCAATAGAATCGTATTGTCGCTCGTGCTTATGTACGGATTACCGTCTCCATAAATGTGATGAGATTCATTCCCCATCATAACCATTCAAGAATAAATATCATTTTATGATTAAATTTTTTAAGAACATAATATCAATATGTATATGAATCTAATACATCCTATCTACAATAAACATGACTTACGTAACACAACATATAAAGAAAAACAAATCCATTAACACCCGAAACAATGATACTACTGAAATATTATTAACAAATAAATAATAAAAGATCATATAAAATATCATAATTATGTATATCATTCTTTTATAATTTAATAAAAAATATTTCACCATTATACATAAGGTTAATGTACATTCAACTAAGGAAAAGTACAAGGTAAGGGGTTTCTTATCTCAATTTAAATTTCGTGATATTTCCATTGTTCACAACTTATTTATTGAATGTGGTGTATTGTGTACTGCCATTTGATATATATTATCACGATTATATTTATATTAATGGTAGTCTATGATTCATTTGGTGGTTATCAAATTTTGGTCTAACGAAACGATTAATTACAATGTGGTAAGGGGTTTTCATCTCACTTTTTATTCCCGTGAGATTCATTCAATATTGGCCACTATTTCCTTTTGTATGGTGTTCGTACTTCCCATGATTTTATTCTTGGTGTAATATACTTTAATTTATAGTTTTTTATATATTAATGATACTTATTTCTTAGTGAGTATGTCTTGTAAGTTACCAAATTGTCAAGGGAATGTCAAATTTCAATTTCCACTCATTGGGTTTATGTATACTTCATTGATTATTTTACTCCAAGATTATGTGTGGAATCACTATTTATTTATTTATGTAGTAATTTACACTCCCATTTGTTTGGATATAATTTTTATACACATAATCATTCCATTATTATATTCTCAAGTCATCGATATGAACTTGATAAGAGTAATAATAAATCAATTTCCATTCATTGAGTTTAACATCCATGTCATTGGAATTGTGTTTAAAGGAATATGTGTAAATGTACTCTGATTGTTTTACACTGAATATCCAATAATAATGAGTGTATTTATATTTTTCACACAAAATTATGTCATTGATTTATCATTAACCTAAGGATATGGTCTTTATAAGGGAATCCTTCTCAATTTACATTCCATTGAGACTTATTTGTTGTTATGCACCAATTACCTTTTATATGGTGTATATAATGTACTTTGACATAGTATAGGATGAATCCCATTATTATCATGATATTATAAGGGTTTTATTACCTCAGTTATTTATTTTCAAGAGTCTCTCATTTGGTTAGGAATTCTAACTAAAATATCATTTTAAATATTTTAAAGATTTTTTCTTTAAAATATTTATCATTAATGTCCATGCATAAACAATGGTTTTTTGGATTTATTTATATGGACACGAATTTTTTAAAATTAAATTCTTTTAAAATTTTAAAAGTGGTGTGAGAAACTTTGATTGAAAAATATATTTTTAACAGCTTCTTGATAAATAGTGAGACTTTTAAATGTTTTCTAAAAAAATGGGATATTTCTCTCAAATAGTTTTACTGGTTATTTTCATCTATGTCAATTTCCATCATTATCCTTTATTGAGGTTGATTTATTATAAAACAATCCTCCATATTTTATTGAATGATATATGTTTGACTGTGGATGTGATATTTTTATACCATAAATAGTTTTTTGGTTAAAATATTTACATTTCGTATGCTAGTTTAAATAGAAATGTTTTTTTATGTTTCAACATTTTCAAATGAGGAATGAAATGGAATTAGTAAGTGATGGGTGGAGCCCACTATAGCTCCTCGATGCATCGATAGGTCTCATGATACAAACAAGTGTTTTGGAATAAGGCCTTCAAAAAATCTTATTTTGTAGTCTTGGCACGAGGCCTTGAATATGTGGTTATGATGTTCGACATTATGAATTCAGTCATTATGAAATTAGCTATTTATTTTACATGAGATTGTTAGACTAGTAGAATATCAATGTGAATAATTAAATGGCATTATTTGATTTAGAATTTCCATATTATAATGATGTTTTTATTTAAAAGGATTTTGTTTTAGTCATATACATTTCCTTAAATGTTTATGCTTATTTTTGAAAGTTTATTCTATATTTATATCTTTACTTAGCATATTAGATTACTCCTGTCTATGTTTTATTTTTTCCTAGGATGTGAAAAAGTATATCATGATTAACCTGTATGAATAGGCTATGGGATATGAGTATGTTCAAAGGGGACACAATGTTGTTTTTCTTTTCTTTCATGGTGTAATGTAAAATGTATGTATGTATCTAGTACTTACAAGGATAATAAACTAATTAGTATATCAAGACCTGATCTCTTGTGATAATTCCAATGATATGTAATAATGAACTAACTCTGGGTAACTAGGGTTGGGGCATTATAGTTGGTATTAGAGGAAGTTTAGTACATACCTTGGAAGCTATATTTAGAAAAACTCTGATTAGAGAACATTACCCTAAGATAGAATTTGAGTATTAGTGTACATGAACTTTATATAATTTGGTAAATATAAATATTTTGTGTATTTTCTAAGCAATACATCCCTGTTTTGATATGAGGAGGTAGAGGCAACTCTGGAACATATATACCTAGGGGTAACACCCAAAAACACCGTTTTGAGCTAGACTCAAAGAGGAACTAGTGCATGACAATAGGCCTTGCTACACTCTTGGTTACCACACTTATAGGGGATATGCTTATGATAATTCACATTTTCTTTACAAACTGATTTTATGGATTTTAATATCATATTATAATAAAAAAACTTGGTTAATCCTAAGGTGTTTTTGATTGAAAATAAGGTGTCTTGATACTCTATACATGATTTTATGAATATTGTTACCCACAAAATGCTTTCTGGTTTTAGTCAATGGATAGATTCCAAGGAAGTCATAGTAACATTGAACATGATGTACAAGGTGGGAATGGTGGTGTAAATCAGAAACAAAATGGAATGCTGATATGCATAAAATATATCGTTCTCATGCCGAATCATTTTTCCAAAAATAATATTAACAACATATATATTAGCCAACTCTCAGACTCAAGAAAGAAGAGAAAAGCGGTGAATGATAAGAGCTCAAGTAGTGGAGACCATGGAGAAAAGAAATATCAATTTCCAGCATGCCTGATATATAGGATGAGACACCCAGGAATGTCTCAATGGAACAAAGAAATTCTTTATGTGTGGTAAAGAAGGAAAAAAAGTAAAGAATTGCTAAGGATAAATGAAGAGTACTATAGATACAAATAAAAATCATTCCAATAATTCATTTACAGTAATTTTCTATAAATATAGGGGGACCAAGGCATCATCCAAGTCAATTACTTATTCTATCGGATGAACTCTTGGTCACGGAAGAACCTATATGGAAATAAATGTATTGTGAAATGTATAAAAGTATTAGTACTCTTTGTCGATGGTATTACATTGGAAGAATTTTCTCTTGTATGTGTAATCCTACAACTTGTTATGTGAAAACGCTATTCGAGTAAGAATTATCTTTTATTTTGTGGATATATTTATAAATAACCATTTGGGTTAATATGATCCTTGAATTTGAGGCAATTACAGGTTATTAAATTTTTGAATGAAAATGCGATGTATGAGATAAAATTTGTGGTTTAATTATGTTATGGTCATTTTGAAGAATTTATCTCATTTTGGGGAATGATATAAAATATAGTTTTCGATAAAGGACAACACGCATACCCTTTAAAAACCTGTTGCATCAAACAAGGCTATGGGAATCGAAACAACAACCAAAGTGCGACTGTGATTTATCACCTACCACTATACTATGTGAATTCCCTGGTCAGTGTGACTAATTATTTTTAGCTAAATGATTTTATTGATCAATAATAATTTGATTTGGGATCTTATATTTTATCAAATGGGAATCCTTATTATATTAAAATTATTTGGTGATAAAGTGATAACTATTTTTTTAGAAGATGTTATCTCTATTGGGAACACTACATGCCTATGTAAAATAGAATATTATAGGATTTCATTTGAGAATTAATGGTGGATTTTCATCTGTATTTTTATTTTATTTATTTATAGCGATTTGGGTTATTTATGGAAATGATTAACCTATCATAAGGAATATGAGATTTTGTTAATTACTTTTAATTATGTGACTTTAAGATTATTCAATGTCATTTTGAGAAAAAATTTAACGTGTAAGACTATGCAATCAAATTATTTTTAGTTTTGGGTTTCAATATTAATTTCGATTATATTGAAGGATTTTAAGGGTAATTGTTTAGTGAATGGTATTTATTGAACTTTGGGTATTGTTGGTTTAATTTTAGAAACTGATATTAGTATTTCTTTCTGTAAAGGATTGTCCTTTTTGGCATCGTCTGATCTGGTACTTAACATTTTGGTTTTGGTTAATCTTTAAAGATAAGGGAAATATATCATTCATCCTTTGTAGATTATGTGATTCCCTATAAGTTGATTGTAGTGCTTCAGGAGTGACCAAGTCATCTTGAATACTCATCGTTCGGAGTGAAAGGTGGGATTGTGGTAGAAATTAGTTGAATTATGGAAATCCACTTATCAAGTATTTTTTCTAATTCTATGAAGAAATTATTTCTTAAACGTTAAAAAAGGTTATTAAACCCAAAAATGTGTTATCCTAAAACCTTACATTATTTATTGTAGATTTAAGGCTTTGAGGCCCTCAATATTACATTCACTTGTTTGTGATTGATGACTTCAATCAATACCTATAAAGTTTTACATTTTCCCACCAATTATAATTTCCATCAGTTTTCTTCTATTCGAAATCTTAATTTGGTGGCGAATTTTTCATTTTTCCTTTCCTGCTTATAAAGATTAAAATTTTATTAACCCTATTTCCGATGTGGGTTTTCCAAAAAGGTATTTTCTATTTTTATACTTTTATTTACGAAGAAAAATTTCTAATTGTGAGGATGCAATTTATTGAAGGATGGAAGAATGTAACAACCCAAGATTCCATGACACACTTCTCTTTGAATAATACAATAGCGTTCGATGTACACAACACCGAGTTCAAGCACATAATGAACTATCAAACTAGATGTTTAGAAAGAGTTTATGAATATTAATGACAAAATTTTTAATTTTATATATATACCATAAAATTTTAAAATTCATCTTTGGTGTTTCCTAGACATAATATTAGGGCAAACTCAATGTCTCAGATAAAAGAAGTATTTTTTAAAAAATGCAGTTTTTCCGCCTTTTAATGGAGAACCTTTTATAAATCCAATATTTACAATTTAATATGTTCACTTTTTTGAAATTAAATTCTTATTTAGAATAGGGACATAAAAATTGGGTTTGGAAATTTTTTTGGTGTTTTTCTGATAACTTTCATATTTTGATGAATAGTGAAAGATACTAAATTCTAATTGAAAATAACGTTCTTAATCCAATTAATTTATAGTTTTAAATTATAAATATGAGTTTTTAAAGTATCATTAGATTATATTTTTATCATATAATATAATTTAGGTCATTGGAAATAATTTTACATTTAAATAGTATATAAACATACGTCAATATTTTGATAGTTTTGTACTTCTTAAAAACCTGCTTTTTGGTTTCGACAATGAGAATTAATTTTAAATTAATTTTTGAAAATTATTTGTTTTGAATTTGGAAACATTGATTTCATATTTGGAATCATGAGGTTCAAATTTTGTAAATAGGTAACTTTTATTTTTAGACATTATGAATAATTACTTCGGTAAATATTTTATTTACCATGGTTAAAGGGTAAATCCGGTAAATAAGGGTAAATAATAATATTATAATAATATTAAATTATCCTAACATGTGTCCTAACACTATTGTATGACACATGTATAACCATGGGAATCCTTGTGTCGATTTTGGAACCCCATGGAGCCACTTGGTAGTGATAATGACATTTTATATTAAATAATCTAAAGTAAAGACAAAAATAACAAAAAAATGTATCTTTTTGTAAAAGAATTTTTATATTAGGTTATATAATTAATCTATTCAACTATCAAAATCTTAGAATATTTTCTACATCATGAAATTTTATTTATAATATTTAGACATCAAATAAATATATTAATATATGACACAATAATGATGGAGTATTTTCTGTATTAATGAAAGAATCAAATAAATGATATTATAAATATTAAAATAAATATAATTTGAACGTTTTGATGCCATACAAGAATATTATAGGTGAATATGAAATGTTAATATTTATTCAATGTATTTTTTTATAAGTATTCAAGTTGTTATGACTTTCACAAAAACAAAATACTAAATAATGTCAAAATTGACATAAATGTGTTTTTAAAACAATTACTATATTATTAAATTATATAATAGTCATAAAAATATAAATTTAAAAAAAAGTCTTACATAATAATATATATTTCATTAATGAACCACTTGGTGTTCTCTTGGCATTTTATAGTATTTTTATTAACCATTTATTATAATAATAAAAAAATATGCGGTAAAAGTTAAACTATTTAACTAATTGTTAAATCTAAAAGATAAGGTTAATATGGTGACCTAAACCTATCTTAAAACTATTTTTTGAGAGGATTTTGACCCATAATCACCTTATACTCGAAATTAATCATTTTATTTCCATTATAACCAAATACGATTATATAATAAAATAATATTTTAAGCTTTTCCAAATTTGACCCTCACCTCTCATATAAAACGGTACTTCACCTTCTCTCAAAATAACACCTCCAAAGACATCTGGATTAGACAAACCCGGCTCAAATATCATCCAAACTACCCTCAATTAAACCTAGTGTCCATACATTGATCTGAAATCCAACCTAAAGAGACCTTTTGATCAAATCAAAAGGAAACACTAGAAGAGGAGGTAATAATTTCACCACATCTTTCAATGTTCTTTTCTTCTTACACTTCCTATTTCCTTGTTGTTTTCATAAAAAAATAATAAATCAAGTACCTTATACATACTATGATGTTATTATAAATATGGTACCAGTATATTCATTATTATATCCATCATATGATTGAAATTTCACCATATGTGCGTACGTACAGATTACCGTCTCCACGTCGTGGTGTACTTTGTTATTCCAACACTTAATTATTTGTATGTGTATAATAATGAGTATAATTGTTATAAATAATAAATATAACATGTTAATTATTTTATATATATATGAAATACTGTCCAATCACATACGATTTCACCATTAATAGAATGTTAATGTCGCTTGTGCGTACATACAGATTATCGTCTCCACGAACGCGATGAGATTCATTCCTCATCGTAACCATTCAAGAATAAATATAATTTTATGATTAAAAAATATTTATTAAGAACCTAATATCATTCTCTATATGAATCAAATACATCCTATCCATAACAAACATGACTTATGTAACAAAACATATAAATAAAAATGAATCAGTTAACACTCGAAACAATGATACTACTAAAATATTATTAACCAAGAAATATTACAAGATATTATAGGGTTTCTTATTTATGTATATGGTTCTTTTATAATTTATTGACAATTATTTATCCATTATAAAGGAGGTTATTATACCCTCAACAAAGGAAAAGTACAACGTAATGTGTTTATTATCTCACTTTTAATTTCATGATATTTCCATTGTTCACCGCTTATTTATTGAAAAGTGGTGTATTTTGTACTGCCATTTGATATATATTGTCATGATTCTATTTATATTCAAGGCATTCTATGATTCATTTGGTGGTTATTAAATTTTGGTCTTATGACTCGATTGATTGCATTGTGGTAATGGGTTTTCATCTCACTTTTTATTCTTGTGAGATTCAGGATATATTGGCCAATATTTCATTTTGTGTGGTATATGTACTGCCCATGATTGTATTCTTGCAGTAATATAATTTAATTTATGGGTATTTACATCTTCATGATCCTTCTTCCATAGGGAGTATGTTTTGTAAGTCACCAAACCAGTAAGGGAATTTCAAATTTCAATTTCCACTCATTGGGATTTACACATACTTAATTGATTACTTTTATACAAGATTATGTGTGAAATCACTATTTATTTATTTATGTAGTAATTTACACTCCCCTTTGTGTGGATATAATTTTGATACACATTTTCACCCTATTGATAAATTCTTAAGTCATTGATATGAACTTGATAAGAGTAATCTTAACTCAATCTCCATTCCTTGAGTTAAACATCCAAGTCATTAGTGTTGTTTTTAAAATAATTTGTGTGAATGTCCACTGGTTTATTTACACTGAATATCCAATCATATTGAGTGTATTTATGTTTTTCAAACAAAATCATGTCATTGATTTATCCTTAACCTAATTATACATTCTTTATAAGGGATTCCTTCTCAATTTGTATTCCATTGAGACTTCTTTGTTGTTATGCGCCAATTCACTTTTATATGATGTATATACTATAATTTGACATAGTATATCAGGAATACATTTATTCCCATGATATTATATTTTTTTTATTACCTCATTTATTTGTATTAAAGCATCTCTCATTTAGTTAATAACTCTAACTAAAATATCATTTTAAATATTTTAAAGATTTATTCTTCTAAATATTTCTCATTAATGTCCATGATTTAAAAATGGGTTTATGGATTTATTTATATACACATGAATGTTTTAAAATTAAAATTCCTTTTGAAAGATTCAAATTGGTATGTGACACTTTGATTCAAAAATCTATTTTTAACATATTCTTGATAAATAGTGAGACTTTTAAATGTTTTCAAGAAAAAGGGGATATTTCTCTGAAATAGTTTTACTAGTTATTTTCATCTATGTCAACATCCCTCATTATTATTAATTGATGTTGATTTATTATAATAAAAGTTTCCATATTGTATTGAATGAGTAATGTTTTAATGTGGATGTGTTATTTTTATACCATATTTTTGGATAAAATATTAAAATTTTGTATGCTAGTTTTAATACGAATTTTTTGTTATACTTCAACCTTTTCATATGAGGAATGAATTAGAAGTAGTATGTGATAGGTAGAGACCGCTATAGCTCCTTGATGCATCGGTAGGTCTCATGAGACAAACTAGTGTCTTCTCACATGGCCTTGACAAAATATTTTTTTTTGTCTTGGCACGAGGCCTTGACTATGTGGTTATGATGTCTAACATTATGCATTCCATCATTATGTAATGGGATAATTATAATACATGCGATTATTAGACTAGTAGAATATCCATGTGAATAAGTAAATGGCATGATTTGATTTAAATTTTCTATATTATGCTGAAGTTTTAGTTTAAAAGGCTTCTATTTTAGTCTTATACATTACCTTAAATGTATATACTTATTTATTAATGTTTCCACTATATTGATATCCTTACTAAGAATTTGATCTCACCCCTTTATATGTTTTATTTTTCCTAGGGTGTGATGAAGTATATCCTGATTAACATATAGGAATATACTAAGGGATATGAGTGTGTTCAAAGGGGACAAAATGTTGTTTTTCTTGGTTTCATGATGTAATGTATAACTTATGTATAAATATAGTACTTCCAATGCTACAAAACTAATCGGTATTTATACTCTTGATCAATTTTGATCATTCCAATGATATGTAATAATCCACCAACTCTTGGTAACTAGGGTTAGGGAATTATAATGATAGAACTATAATAAAGCATTTTTTTGAGATGGATTCCCACTGTCCTGGTTTCTCTTCACATTGTTCCCTTGGTGATAACTATTATAATTGTTATTTTACACTAGAATAAGAGCTCCCAGATCACCCTAATGAAACAACTTATCCACTACATGGAGATTATCTAAGATTCCCTTCCATGATGAGGGACTGATTTATCATTTATGAAATTATACTCAAGATAATGATGATCACCTATGACATGATCCTATAGAAAGCCCCATCCTAGAAACGTCTCACCCTAGAAATCTCATCGTCCTGTAATAATGGCACAAATCACTTCATGTTGTTGAGACTGAAAACATTGTTTATCATTGATATAGACTTCCTCATCAGTTGTATGAACTTGTGTTACTTCCTATCCCCTAAAGCTTCTGGATAATTGTGGCTCATAAAATTCAACTCCAAGTCCTTCCTGGATAACTCCATTTGTTTTCCAACATGTTTTAATATGTCCCACCAATGCATGCCTAGTTCAAAAATCCTGTATGCAACAATATTTACCCTCATATCATCCAATTTCAAAAAAATTAGGATTATTTTCTCGATCGAATCGATCCAAAACATTCTTACTGAGGGGCCTCCTCCCTAATGAATGAAGGTGGATGCTATTGCTGAAACACCATCTTCAGCTAATACATTGAAGTTAATGCTTAAACAATATCCATTTCCAAGGATTACATGACCCTAAGTAATCTGCCATGAAGCTAAAAATCCCAAAACTTCTAAGGAACTGAAGGAAAAATTGGTTTACCTGCGTTAGGAGAATAATGATTGCTACATTCATGAAGATTATTTTAGTGATGAAGGGGGTATATTTTCTCTACATGACAAACACACTACTTAGAACATTTGATAACATCATGTTCAACCTTAGTTGGAAACAACAATGAGAAAAAATGGCCCATGGTCTCTTTAAAAATGGTTTGACAAGTGAATTGGCATGACATAACATTTAATTAATTCTCTTTCTCATCAGTTGTAATAGGGGTCTCATTTTACAGGCCAGACCAGAAAATATATCACATGGAATAAATATGTCCCTATCATTAAGAAAGCATGTCAATATATATCCCAACATTCTTATCATGATACATGAAGAGTCATGTCGCAACATAATAGTCCATGAGTATAATTCTCATGAAACGATAACACCCCCAACATGAAAATCACATAATGAAAAATAATATAAATAATAAAAATGAACAATAAATAACAATAATATAATTCATGTGTTCTCATGTTTTCCCCATACATGGGTTAGAAACTCCTACGCACAAGTTCATTATCGAACCCTAACATTTCCTAAATCTCATTTATACCATTCCTAAAATATAATCCCAATAGAGTAAAAAATATTAAATCCTTTGATATAACCATGTAACATCCCCTAATCTGGTAGTCCTTCACATGGCCATACAAGGATGGTTACTAGACCTCAAAGGTGAATTATCTAACACCAGCTACTATTGACTAATAATGGGGGTGAAAAGTACATAGTAGGGACACTATAACCCCTATTCTTGACTTTTAATAATAACATAATAAATATTAGTGTCCTATAAATAGTGTAAATAGTATAATAAAAGTGGATAAACCAAATATTTAAGGAAACTAATTAAATGAGTAATATGAAAAATAATGTAATTATAGGATATAAAGTAGAGAAGTTACAAGATAAATTTAAAAAATATAAATGAAAAAACTTAATGGAGACACCAATGAGACTAGTCAAAATCTCCACATTAGTCCCATTTTCAAGCTCTAACCTATCCATTATGACAAAATCAACAATAATGTACTCTTATAATATCCAAAAATGAATTCATGTGATATCTTTAGGGAAAAAATAGTGGCCCGATTACGGTGGGAGTAAAAATAAGTAGGTAGATACCACTATGTTTAAAAAAACATATTTAATGTAAGTGAATGTAATAAAGATATTGTAAGGGTATTAATCAACAAATTATAACAATATAACAATTTACTTTCTCAGACACTATGTGGGAAAAAATTATAGCATGCAACATCATCATGACAACCATAATAAAAAGTATATGTCATAATCACATAAATAGGGAAATCCCTCTCTATAAGAATTTTATTATAACTGGACCTTGCTTAATATATAAACATTTCAACATAACTGGGCAAAAAAGAATATATAAGAATTTCAAATTTATCAGGACAACCATTTATTTTATAGTTTCAGAATAAAATGGATAAGAACTTTATATAATCAGTTCAACATAACCATATCATATAAAATTATTGAAAGATATTTCAAAAAAAAAAGAACAACATTTTTCAAAGTGATGTTATCATAAGAAATCACTTATGGTCTCATGTCATGCTAAATCATGATTCAATCCAAAAATAAGTTCATTATAATTCAAGGGTAGGATCACCCTTTGGGTACACACAAGCTAGATTTAAATACTATTATATCCATAAAAATCCAAGGTGTAGTCCAAACACATGATTATCATCACCCATCATTCTCTTATTTAATGCACATGTTTTGTCAGCATGATTGTATAGTATTCCACACACTTAAAAAAGGTAACAGACCATAGGTCATTGTTCTAGACCACCTACCATTATCTTGTGATCAAATATATAATATGAATTGGGAATTACATCGATGAATGAAGGCATTGGAGATCATAATAACACCATTTCTCATAAAAGAATCCATATAATAAGATGATTCAATCATTTTCAATAGATCAAACTACTATAATGAAGGATATAAAAATAAAGGAGAAAACCAAAGCATATGGACTCACTACATATCCAATGCTAGACTAAGACACAAAAAGGGTATAAATTTCCCAAAAATCACCTAAAGTCACCCTAGGGTTCAAGAGAGGAGGTTTCACCATGAAATAAAAGTAATCTTATGTCCACCATAGTTCAAAACTATTCATACTGAAACAATCATGATGTGAACACCTTCCAGGATGTGAAATTCAAGACTAATAAAATATGCTAAGAACTACTTCAAATAATGTTAAATCAAGAACAATAAAACATTTTCATTATGAGAAATAGTTTAAATGTGTGTAAACACATCACACATTATTATATTTCAAGACATCTTCCCAAGAAAGTATTCACGTCATGTTACCATTTCATGATGTGAAAGTGTCTAGTAACTAGATTTCATAGAAATTTTTTTAAAAAAATATCTAGTCAACCAAAACCCTGAAATGATACCCTCTTAATACCTTTTAAAATTTATAACTAGTCTCTATTAATTAAAACAAATATATATCCTCAGACATAAGGTCATTTCCCCATGTAAAATCTCTCTATACCCTAAAGAAAAGATCAAACACAATGATTTAAAGGAAAAAAGAACAGAACTAAAATAGGTTCAACTAAAACTCAATGGGGGATTTACCAATAAATTATGGGATCTTACATGTAATATTTCATAATTACTTATATTTCATGTTATTTTTTGTTTAGATTCGATCACTTTCCCCTTATGGGGATTTTGGTTTTATTTTTTAAAGCCATATGTGTTATTTATCCATATTTTAAATTATATGAGAAATGTTTTATATTTTCCAAAAATATTGTTTTATATTATATATTCACTACCATTTTTCCTTTATGTATAATTAATATTTATCATTTTATCATATTTTATTTTCACGGTATCCCTCTCAGGTTTATTTTTTTCTTATGTTACCATTACTATAAGTGTATATAGACCTAAATTTTGATTCAATGATATATAATTAATATTAACCATTTGATTCCCTTATATATATATATAGATATTTATCATGGATTACCTTCTTAATACACCCACAATATTTTATTTTTTGGGATGAGTCTCTTGTAAATCCATCACAAAACTTTTCTTTCCAAATCATCCTCTATTATTGGTATAAATTTTCCTCAAAAGACTTTATTCTATAAAAACTATATATTTCCTTTATTTTATTGAATGGTGTTAACCTAGATTATATATGTTGATTAATTATGGTAATTCTTGACTTAAAAAATAACCAATTTCTATATATGGTGTTATTTTAGGGGATTAATGGATAAAAATATGTCTCATTAATTCATTGGAGGAATGTTGAAAATTTATATACTTGTCATTAAAATATAAATATTTATTTATTATAATATAATATTCATTATTTATTTTATATTTTATGCCTTCCTTCACATAATGAATTTTAATTAATTAATTAGCAATGGGTGGGGTCTAGTATAGAAATCCCATTGAGGCAATGATAAGTCTCATGAGATAAAACATATTCTGTTTTCTGGTGTATTCTTACCAAGAAAAAATTATTTCTTATACCAAAGGACTTGAATCTATGATCATATTATCTATGATTATAATTTCTTTGATTTGGGAATGTAATTACCTATTCATCATTATTCATCCCATTGATCTTGAACCAGTTATTGTTATCCGTGGGATCTTTTTATTGTTATCCATGGATGTATTTTTATTTTAGTTTTATTCTATTATGAAATTATTTGGGACATCTATTAATTTCATACTATTTATGCTCATCTTATTCTCACTTATAATCATTGATTTTTATCTATTATTTATACCATAAATGATTATTTTATCTCACCCCTTCTCATGTTTCAATTTACATGGGTTATGAATAAATGTATTACACCTGATATATTTAACAGAATATCTTTTTTGGAGATATTGTTTTGGAGATATTGAAGACTTATTATGGGTTAAGAAGTCTCTTATATAGTAAAAAATGACAGTTATATGGGAAGTACAAGGGATTTATTTATTTTTGACTTAACCCAGTTCTCTAATGCACTAAAACTAAAAAGAATTAAGAGTGAATGTAAATAAATATTTACTTTATGTTATTTAATTATGGGAAATTTATGTCTTGGAATCTATAGTGGTTATGAAATCCAGTATGTAATGTGTGTGTTTTCAGCACTCGATCTAGGATTGCTGGTATAGGGTGCCCGAATATGACTTTAAATTCGTTCAATGATAAGTGTAACTCACACCATCCCCACCAAGAAATAATTTGGAATGGAGAAATATATTATGTAATGTGTAACCAAAAAATAATCTCAAGAAACATATCATAATGAACTGAAATAATATTTTTTATGTGAATTTTGTTGAGGGCCTCAATAATCTCATCCTCTATCTATATCCATTGCCTAAACCCCAATTTCATATTTGTTGGGTCATTATAGACTTGACTTGTTTCTTGACCAAGAAATATCATTGCTTATGCTCACTAAAATTTAGGTAGATATGGGTGAGTTGTTGTGGGGAATCCTCTTTGATAGAATATTGAGATGAAGAATGTGATGAAGATGATGGGTTGGAAGAGGGGTTAGGTGAAGAGTAAGGTGATCAAGTATTTATTCACATGGGGGGTTTTGTTTTTGTTTTGGTAAAATGATTTCTTAGAGGAGTACTGGATGAGGTTTGGGGTTTGGTTTTTCATGTTGGTCTATTGGTGTGGGTATGATGGAAATAAATAATGTTATAATTATTTTTAAGGACTAAAAATGATGTACAATAAGGGTTGTGATGGATGGGGAGAAATGAAAAGTAATTAATGAGGAAGTAAATGTAAATAAGGTGAAGGATGGGATAAAAGAGTGAAGGTAGGATTCCCAATACACAACCATTCTAATGTTGGGGTTTACCTAGGTTTTGGTGGATGTGGACCTAATTTATAAGTTGGAGGGTGAAATAATGAAAGATCTCTATTCAAGGAAGATAATGAAGTGATGCAAATTTTGTAATTATTTTTCCACAAAATTTAAATCTTCCGAATACTTCCTGATGTGAAGATAAATCATTGTTCTGTGAATAGTGAATACAAAACCATAAATTACAAGATGTGTCTATAAGAAATATCACATCGTAGTCCATCGACTTCACAATCTGATAAACTAGTTTCATTTTTATTTAGATATAAATTTCTTTAGCCATAAAAATTCATGGTGTTATCCACATATAGTATTCCACATCCAAACACTTTATTTCTATAAACACACATTACAGCTCTGTACCATAATGTGGGGACATACTATGAACATTAATATCTTCCTGGTGGTTCTTTTATACATCATTAACAGTGTTTAGATATTCTTTGTGTTGGAATCCAAATGATCTTGATATATTCCTGATCACATGGTTCCTATTTACCCCATGACATCACCTGTCCATTTCGATTGTTGTTCTACCAAGAATGTGCTTCCATTTTATGGAAAAGGGAAAGGGTAATCATCAAAGAGTCTAATCCATGACGTTTCAAATGTAATCTATACTAAAAATAAATTAAAATGTGAAAACATTCATGGGTTTCCTCATAGTCATATATTCATTAACAATTGATATCTAGGCATATGTATATCATATACAGTGATGGATTTGTGTCAGAAAGCATCCTTACAAGATTAGTTCCATATATATATTATTCCTATCCTAATAAGATAGATGTTTTAGTTCCAATAATAAATGAGAGGGATTATTATAAAAAACATAGAACTAGGTCATACAAATTGGTCTTTTATATGTTTTCATATATGCCCAAACCACATCATCGAGATTCATACCCAATATTTTTCATCATGGATTTACTATCTTTTTATGTATTTTTTTTAACTATAAATTGGAATTCCACTTTACCATGGTGTTAAAAGTGACTGGGGGTATTGGTGTCATTGTAATTGCAGGTTCCCTAGAACCAACATAATCAATACCTCTCAACTACCATACCATGTATATAGTGAGATTTATATGATTTAATCAGACTATTATATTTTTTTGTCTACAAGAACTATTTAATTACGAATTTAAATTATAGAGACCCGTAGCCTGACTTACATGGACTTTACATTACTTTTGCGGAATACTTAGTACATAACAAAAACACACACACAAGGATCGTAATAGTTTAGTGTCTTTGGAAACTCGGAACGTAATCTTCTAATCCTGGTGAAAGATCTTCAAAATCTCCCACAAAGATCTTCCTTTTTTTTTACCTAAAACCTTTCTTTATATCCTGGGGAAAAGAAAACATAAAAGGGTGTGCTCAAATGCTCAGTAAGGGTAAACAAAAGAAATATCAATCACATAATTTTCATAAGAACATAACATTTTTGGAAATCTTAACCTGCAAAAGAGAGCATAATTTCATAACATGGGATAAATCATAGTAGTGAAAATGAAACCATAACTTAAAACATTACTCATTGTGGCATACACACATAATCATAGAGAATCATTTCTTGTTAGTCAAGACTCATTGCCAAGACTATCTTAGTGGACAAAGTCCCTTTCTGAATCGAGTAATCCTCGTTTCAGTCCTGTTTCACTGAACCGGTATAACCTACCATTCCAGCCATGTCTATCTCATGAGATATGAAATCTTTACCCAATGCATTGGAGGGAGATATAGGTCCCACCCATCTCTTAATGAATCCTTTCTTATGTGTGCCACAAAATCATAAATCATACATCATTGCATCACCCATGTAATAAAAATGGGATTCTTAAACAACATGACATCATAAAACCATTCATATAAGATAAAGGAATTCATAAACATAATTCCATCACAACATAGTCAAATCAATGTAAAAATATGGATAGAAACAGAACCCTTTATTATCTTAGATGGAAAATAATTTTGATAAAACACTTGAAATGAATTCTTGAGGAAAATATCCTTTCTTCTTCAAAATCAATTTCTTTTCACAAAACATCATACAATTTTAAAAGAAAGAGATTTTATTAAAAATAGTCATGAAATATTTTGGAGGAAGGTTCATGAAAATAAGGCTTTATAAAACCGTAAAAATCCGTTCGTGCCGTATAAGTTAAAAAAAAAACATTCTTCGTACTTTTGTCGGAAAAGTCAAAAAGTACATCGTACAAAAAAAACGACAAAAGATTCCTTTCATATCTTTTACTAAAAAATCACCGAAGGGTAAATTTGGATTTAAACAATTTTAGGTGGATGGAAATAACATTACATATTGAGGAGACATGGATTTTGATGATAAAATACACCCCAGTAACTTTCAAAGTACAAACAATCTCGGATAAAAATGAGATTGTGATATTTCCCTTACCTTAGGTCCGACTTGCTTTGTAAGTGTCCGAACCTCCTGTATAATGATTTAAATCATGTTATTGACTTATTACAGAATCATATTCATTGTTATGATATCATATATGGTTCACTTATGACATTATATTACCCGTTCTTTTGTAAATTCCATGTTAAAGAAGCGTTTTGGGTAAAATCGTTTCATTTATCGTAGGTGTTTTGACTTGTTGTTCTTGACATCATTATTACTTATATCATGATTTACTTACTTCCAGAATATAAAATATGATTTATATATCATATATATTCAGTATATATATATATATATATAATAGGTAGATAAATAAAATGAAAAACACCGTTCATGGAGACGGTAGTCCGTACGTACGCATGAACGCTGTTTTCCTTTCCTTATTGTCTTGAAATGGAAGTAAGTAGATGACATACATATGTATATATTTACATAAATCCAGTAGCTTTATAATGTCATATATTTCATTATTATTTCTTATATATACATTATAATCATTCTTAAATGGTTAACATGGAGAATGAATCTCATCGCGTCGTGGAGACGGTATTCCGTACGTACGCACGAGCGATGATATCATTTATATAAATATTGAATTGAATTGGAGTGTATTATACAATATATCAGAATCAATATGATGTTGTAATAACTATGTATAGTTATTCTTTACACCATTATACCCATCCATGTAAGGTGGTGGTGGAAAATAGATTACACCACGGCGTGGAGACGGTATTCCGTACGTACGCACGCGCGGTGATTTCTTTTTCCGTAGGATGGATAGATGGTGAAATAGGGTTGTTTCATACTTATAATAACATATCAGTATATGAGTGATACTGATGTTATTACTTCATAATGAAACAACCTAAGAAGAAGAAGTGGAAGAAGAAATAAAGATGAAAGAATTGGTAACGGTAATTACCTCTTCTTTGAAGTGCCTCTTTGAGACCTCCTCTTAGGGCACGAAAATTGGTCTTTGAGGAAGACCCGAACCTCTAAGATGTTGCTAGGGAAGTGGAGAGGAGAAATTGGCAGGGGTTGGACGAGCTTGAGTGCTCAAATTGGTGTGAGGAGGAGGGGGAGGAGGTGTCCTTTTATAGGGGAGGAGAGGGGCATCTTAGGAATACCTCAAAATATTATTTTATATTAAAGTCAAAATCGGTTTATAATGGTTCCAAAGGGTATTATTTCGAATCTAAAGTGGGGATGGGTCGAAATCCTAACAACCAATAGAATTTAGACAAGTTTAGGATATTATTTTAACCTTATCAATTAGATTTAACTCTAAGTTAAATAATTTAACATTTACCGTGTCTTTTTGTTTTCTTTCACTATATGGTTAATACACTTACTATAACATGCCAAACGAACCCCAAATTGTTTATTATTAATATATATATCCTTATCTAAGTCATTTGGCCGAACCTTAGATTTTTATGAATAAAATAACAATTAATAATATAATATTTGATTTAAAAACTATTTTGTGTCAATTTTGACACTATTTGATATATGATTTTTGTGAAAGTCATAACAGAATTATATGTTCAAACCAAGTTGATTAAATCAACACTAATATATCATAGTAACCTAGAAAATTAGTGGAATTCATAAAAAGTCTTAAATTACATTTATTTTGGTATTTATATTATCAATTATGTCAATATTTCATTAATAAGATAATTACTGCATCATTTTTGTGTCATAAATAAATTATATTATTTGATGTCTAAAAATTACAAATAAAATACCATCATGTAGGAAATCTTTTTAGCTTTCTAATGAATATTTATAGTCGAATTTATCTTATGTATAACCCCATATTAAAAATGATTTACTTATTAAACTTTGATTTTAACTATTTTAACCCTTCTTTAAATAAATTAATAATAAATGTCCTAATCTAATCCAAGTGGGCCTAAATGGTCATATTTTATTCCTAAGTTTGTTTTTGGTCGAATTAAACTTGTCCAATAGAATTAGGACATGTGTTAGGGTAATATTAATATCATATTTACCCTTAGTTACCTTATTTACTATTAACCGTGGTAAAAAAAGTAAAAAGTTACTATTCACCAAAAAATTATTTTCATCTCATTGAACCACATTTTAGTCCTTGATATTAACCGTGTCTCTCGGATTTTCGAAATTCCATTCACAGAAGCGGTAAAATTAAGTTTTATGCAAAATTCAGTTTTTAACCTACCACTTAGTAGTTTCACTATTCATCAAAAATTGATGTTTTTCAGAACAATGCCAAAATTTCATCCCAAGCTATATTTCATATTCCGAATTCAAAAATGAAGTCTATTTTACCAAATTCATAACATAAAAGTTGCATTAATTAATTTTATAATTAAATCCCGCTGTTAAAACAAATAGCGTGTTTTTAAGAAACAATATCTATCAAAAGATTGACACTTGTTTATGTCTAGTTTAAATGTGAAACTACATCCAATGAACAACATTGTATTAAATTGTAAAAATATATTCTAAATATACTTTAAAACCACTCAAATTAATGATTTATCACTATTAATTATTTCGATTAAAAAAGTTGTTTTTAATTATAATTTAGTAATTTTCACTATTCATCAGAATATGAAAGTTATCCGAAAAGTACCAAAATTTCACCTTAGGCTAAATTCGATACTCCGAATCCAAAAATGAAGTCCATTTTGAGAGTTAAAATTTATAAAATTTAAAAAGTGGTTATTACTATTCATAACGGCTAGTTTTAATAATATTTTAATAGCATATCATTGTTTCGTGAAACTCAGGATTACGTACCACACACGCTATCGAGGAAGGTTGCGATTGCGTGTAATGCAAGGCAAGTCAAGGATGCGTGTTGTGCAAGCTTCTTTTGGTGTAGCGTATAACACAAGACATTAGTAAAATAAGAAAGAATATTTTTCATAAAATCTCGGGCTGTTACATTCTACCCCCCTTAAAATGAATTTCGCCCTTGAAATTCGTCGGGGTTATAAATGGTTTACTATTTGAAAGTTTCTTTAATAGAAACCCACATCGTAAAAGGGAATACCAAAACTTGGCTTTAAAAACTAAAGTATGAAATGTAACGATTACCCAAATAAACTAATCACTGGGTTTCCACATAGGTGAAAATATGGATATGGAGGAGAAATCTAACCATCATGTTCTGATGGAGAGTGGTAGAGAACATGGCTATGGAAAAGCCAGTAATCACAAATCCATAGATTTGTGATGATATAAGGTACCATCTGATTCATCAGGTATAAGATCACTAGGACAACATTTTTGGTTTTCAAGATCATTTCCCTAAAGTTGAAAATTTTCTTAGAATAAATACTTACTTTATTTTGGTACAATCTCACTTTTGTTCGTGCCTTGAACAATTTCTACTTCATCTCTTAAATAAATGAAGTTGAATTTGTTATTTTTGAAGTGTTAGAAGATCATGTGATAGAATGACTGTTCATTCCATCTGTCTCAAACAAAAGGTTAGCAAAAGTTATTAAATATACATAAGTCATTCTATAGTGAGATTAATCATATATGGTTCCTAAAATGGACTTATACTTCATATATCATGCTGATTAATATAATAAAACTATTTTCTACTAAACAGGGACTTCCTGTAGGCCAGTGGTAGGCGATAAAGGCCAGTCGCACTTCGGTTGTGGGTTCGATTCCTACAGCCTTGTCCGAAGCGATGGGCTGTCGCCCGTCCTGCAGGTTGTCCCTTTTTCTAAAACTACGTTACTATAACATCCCATCAATAATATCGAAAATCTTCTATCCGTAAACAATACTAACTTATGTCCAACATAATCCAGTCTAATCTTTAGGCTTATACATAATACTGCAGTCCACTCTCATAATATAGTGACAACGATTACCAGAGATTTAATACTGTCGTTGATCCCCACATATCATAAGATATGTCTTGTTGGTCACATTCCAAACATTCAAAGTCCTTAATCGTGTATTCTCTTGAATACCTTAGTGAAAACATGAGTGCAGTTAAAAGTTAACACTTTCCACATACCAAAATCCTCAAAATTCTATATACTCAAACCATGATATCACTTAGTCCTTATATCAATCATGAGCTCATGAATACTATTAAACATTTCATTTTCTCGTCTTCATTATGCGCATATCATCTTATTTCCAAAAAATATCTCAATCACTTTGAATACCACATCAATAAATATTGCAATACTCAATGATACAACATTATTTTGGAATCCGATTACATAAACACTTAATCATTCCACCACATCGTTGTCATATTCAACATTGCCAAAAGTGATCGCATGTGATTTCCCTTTGTCCTTTGCCTTCAGTGGTTGCTCATGTTGATCATCACTAACCCTTGGATTAGGGCAATTATTAGCATAATGCCCCATTTCCTTGCACTTGAAGCATTGAAGTGTTGGCGGTGCGTTCTCTGCAGTGTTTGCTTTATTCACATCATTAGAAACCCTTTTTCCATTACTTCGACACTCAGCTGCTCGATGACCTTCTTTTCCACACATAAAACATTTTCTAGTCCCTTTTAGACAATCTCCACCATGCTTCTTTCCACACTTTGTGCATAAGGAAACATTCATCTTCTTTTCACCATTATTCTGAGATTTCTCCTTGAACTCCATCTTTCGTTTCTTGTCAAAACCATGAGATGGATATGTAACACCAACTTCCATTTCTACCTTGATAGCACAACGCACAATTTCTTCATAGCTATTGAAGTCTCTTATAGCTAATGCCCTTCGAAGACTTGGTTTTAAGCCACAGAAAAATCGATCAACTTTACTTTCAGGTTGGATGATAATTCCAGAAGCATACCTTGCAAGTCTTGTAAAATTTGCTTCATAGGTACCAACAGATTCATCGTCCCTTTGCTTCAGTTCAAGAAATTATTTCTCCATCTTTGTTCGAAGAATACGAGGGAAGTACTTACTGAAAAACAAGTTCTTGAACTCGTCCCATTCCATGGACTCAATTTCATCTCTTGGCCTCGTATTCTTGATAAGATTCCACCATTGATCAGCTTCACCTTCCAAACGATATACTGCTAAGATGACTTTATCATGTTCAGAACATTGAAGAACTGAAAATATCTTTTCAGTAGTACTAATCCATTGTTCAGCAACTAATGGATCAGTAGACCCACTGAAAGAAGGTGGACGTTGCCTCATGAAGGACTCAATAGAATATTGTTCCCTTCTCTGCTCATTTGGAAGTCCAGAATGATTCATAGCTTGTGTAAGTATAGCAATAAGATTTTGCACTCCATCTCCCATAACATTTGTTTGTTCAGGAGGGAAATCATTGCATTGTCCATTGCATTGATCAACACGGTTCCTTCGGGTTCCAGCCATCGTCTAAAACCCATAAAGAATAGTGTGAGAGGCAAAAATCATGCTAGGGAAAACAACATAATAAAGGGGGAGTACCTTCAATATCCAACATCTTAGGTTTAATTCTATGATCGTTAGCGTAATTCTATTACTATAACCTATACGTATACTTAACCTTAGAGACATCCCTAGACATACCTTAGAAATATCTCTAGGGATCTCACTAACGTTTTCGCATCCTAGTTTCCAAAGGTTGACTAAACCTTTCCTTTGATACCAACTGTAGAGACCCGTAGCCTGACTTACATGGACTTTACATTACTTTTGCGGAATACTTAGTACATAACAAAAACACACACACAAGGATCGTAATAGTTTAGTGTCTTTGGAAACTCGAAACATAATCTTCTAATCCTGGTGAAAGATCTTCAAAATCTCCCACAAAGATCTTCCTTTTTTTTTACCTAAAACCTTTCTTTATATCCTGGGGAAAAGAAAACATAAAAGGGTGAGCTCAAATGCTCAGTAAGGGTAAACAAAAGAAATATCAATCACATAATTTTCATAAGAACATAACATTTTTGGAAATCTTAACCTGCAAAAGAGAGCATAATTTCATAACATGGGATAAATCATAGTAGTGAAAATGAAACCATAACTTAAAACATTACTCATTGTGGCATACACACATAATCATAGAGAATCATTTCTTGTTAGTCAAGACTCATTGCAAAGACTATCTTAGTGGACAAAGTCCCTTTCTGAATCGAGTAATCCTCGTTTCAGTCCTGTTTCACTGAACCGGTATAACCTACCATTCCAGCCATGTCTATCTCATGAGATATGAAATCTTTACCCAATACATTGGAGGGAGATATAGGTCCCACCCATCTCTTAATGAATCCTTTCTTATGTGTGCCACAAAATCATAAATCATACATCATTGCATCACCCATGTAATAAAAATGGGATTCTTAAACAACATGACATCATAAAACCATTCATATAAGATAAAGGAATTCATAAACATAATTCCATCACAACATAGTCAAATCAATGTAAAAATATGGATAGAAACAGAACCCTTTATTATCTTAGATGGAAAATAATTTTGATAAAACACTTGAAATGAATTCTTGAGGAAAAAATATCCTTTCTTCTTCAAAATCAATTTCTTTTCACAAAACATCATACAATTTTAAAAGAAAGAGATTTTATTAAAAATAGTAATGAAATATTTTGGAGGAAGGTTCATGAAAATAAGGCTTTATAAAACCGTAAAAATATGTTCGTGCCGTATAAGTTAAAAAAAAACATTCTTCGTACTTTTGTCGGAAAAGTCAAAAAGTACATCGTACAAAAAAAACGACAAAAGATTCCTTTCATATCTTTTACTAAAAAATCACCGAAGGGTAAATTTGGATTTAAACAATTTTAGGTGGATGGAAATAACATTACATATTGAGGAAACATGGATTTTGATGATAAAATACACCCCAGTAACTTTCAAAGTACAAACAATCTCGAATAAAAATGAGATTGTGATATTTCCCTTACCTTAGGTCCGACTTGCTTTGTAAGTGTCCGAACCTCCTGTATAATGATTTAAATCATGTTATTGACTTATTACAGAATCATATTCATTGTTATGATATCATATATGGTTCACTTATGACATTATATTACCCGTTCTTTTGTAAATTCCATGTTAAAGAAGCGTTTTGGGTAAAATCGTTTCATTTATCGTAGGTGTTTTGACTTGTTGTTCTTGACATAATTATTACTTATATCATGATTTACTTACTTCCAGAATATAAAATATGATTTATATATCATATATATTCATTATATATATATATATATAATAGGTAGATAAATAAAATGAAAAACACCGTTCATGGAGACGGTAGTCCGTACGTACGCATGAACGCTGTTTTCCTTTCCTTATTGTCTTGAAATGGAAGTAAGTAGATGACATACATATGTATATATTTACATAAATCCAGTAGCTTTATAATGTCATATATTTCATTATTATTTCTTATATATACATTATAATCATTCTTAAATGGTTAACATGGAGAATGAATCTCATCGCGTCGTGGAGACGGTATTCCGTACGTACGCACGAGCGATGATATCATTTATATAAATATTGAATTGAATTGGAGTGTATTATACAATATATCAGAATCAATATGATGTTGTAATAACTATGTATAGTTATTCTTTACACCATTATACCCATCCATGTAAGGTGGTGGTGGAAAATAGATTACACCACGGCGTGGAGACGGTATTCCGTACGTACGCACGCGCGGTGATTTCTTTTTCCGTAGGATGGATAGATGGTGAAATAGGGTTGTTTCATACTTATAATAACATATCAGTATATGAGTGATACTGATGTTATTACTTCATAATGAAACAACCTAAGAAGAAGAAGTGGAAGAAGAAATAAAGATGAAAGAATTGGTAACGGTAATTACCTCTTCTTTGAAGTGCCTCTTTGAGACCTCCTCTTAGGGCACTAAAATTGGTCTTTGAGGAAGACCATAACCTCTAGGATGTTTCTAGGGAAGTGGAGAGGAGAAATTGGCAGGGGTTGGCCGAGCTTGAGTGCTCAAATTGGTGTGAGGAGGAGGGGGAGGAGGTGTCCTTTTATAGGGGAGGAGAAGGGCATCTTAGGAATACCTCAAAATATTATTTTATATTAAATTCAAAATCGGTTTATAATGGTTCCAAAGGGTATTATTTCGAAGCTAAAGTGGGGATGGGTCGAAACCCTATCAACCAATAGAATTTAGACAAGTTTAGGATATTATTTTAACCTTATCAATTAGATTTAACTCTAAGTTAAATAATTTAACATTTACCGTGTCTTTTTGTTTTCTTTCACTATATGGTTAATACACTTACTATAACATGCCAAACGAACCCCAAATTGTTTATTATTAATATATATATCCTTATCTAAGTCATTTGGCCGAACCTTAGATTTTTATGAATAAAATAACAATTAATAATATAATATTTGATTTAAAAACTATTTTGTGTCAATTTTGACACTATTTGATATATGATTTTTGTGAAAGTCATAACAGAATTATATGTTCGAACCAAGTTGATTAAATCAACACTAATATATCATAGTAACCTAGAAAATTAGTGGAATTCATAAAAAGTCTTAAATTACATTTATTTTTGTATTTATATTATCAATTATGTCAATATTTCATTAATAAGATAATTACTGCATCATTTTTGTGTCATAAATAAATTATATTATTTGATGTCTAAAAATTACAAATAAAATACCATAATGTAGGAAATCTTTTTAGATTTCTAATGAATATTTATAGTCGAATTTATCTTATGTATAACCCCATATTAAAAATGATTTACTTATTAAACTTTGATTTTAACTATTTTAACCCTTCTTTAAATAAATTAATAATAAATGTCCTAATCTAATCCAAGTGGGCCTAAATGGTCATATTTTATTCCTAAGTTTGTTTTTGGTCGAATTACACTTGTCCAATAGAATTAGGACATGTGTTAGGGTAATATTAATATCATATTTACCCTTAGTTACCTTATTTACTATTAACCGTGGTAAAAAAAGTAAAAAGTTACTATTCACCAAAAAATTATTTTCATCTCATTGAACCACATTTTAGTCCTTGATATTAACCGTGTCTCTCGGATTTTCGAAATTCCATTCACAGAAGCGGTAAAATTAAGTTTTATGCAAAATTCAGTTTTTAACCTACCACTTAGTAGTTTCACTATTCATCAAAAATTGATGTTTTTCAGAACAATGCCAAAATTTCATCCCAAGCTATATTTCATATTCCGAATTCAAAAATGAAGTCTATTTTACCAAATTCATAACATAAAAGTTGCATTAATTAATTTTATAATTAAATCCCGCTGTTAAAACAAATAGCGTGTTTTTAAGAAACAATATCTATCAAAAGATTGACACTTGTTTATGTCTAGTTTAAATGTGAAACTACATCCAATGACCAACATTGTATTAAATTGTAAAAATATATTCTAAATATACTTTAAAACCACTCAAATTAATGATTTATCACTATTAATTATTTCGATTAAAAAAGTTGTTTTTAATTATAATTTAGTAATTTTCACTATTCATCAGAATATGAAAGTTATCCGAAAAGTACCAAAATTTCACCTTAGGCTAAATTCGATACTCCGAATCCAAAAATGAAGTCCATTTTGAGAGTTAAAATTTCTAAAATTTAAAAAGTGGTTATTACTATTCATAACGGCTAGTTTTAATAATATTTTAATAGCATATCATTGTTTCGTGAAACTCAGGATTACGTACCACACACGCTATCGAGGAAGGTTGCGATTGCGTGTAATGCAAGGCAAGTCAAGGATGCGTGTTGTGAAAGCTCCTTTTGGTGTAGCGTATAACACAAGACATTAGTAAAATAAGAAAGAATATTTTTCATAAAATCTCGGGCTGTTACATAAATAGATTATTTTTTTATCAAAATTTTATAATGATTTATCTGATATAGGGTGTACCTAAATATACTACAAAAAAAATCTTATAAAAATTCATATGGTCAAAATACATAACACTGACTGGACACAGTTGATGTCTGAATATCTAGTGATATTGGATCATTATCAATGAGACTTCTTCTCATGAAGTTATAATTTGGTTCTCTGTAGTAGGTGAGATAATGAGGAATAAACATCCAATAGGAACACTATATGTTTATGGTGTCCTTTGATGCACCTATCTATGAACATTTTTATTAGTCTACTATCTCGGGATCACTACTAATGTGTTCTAATTTACCATGTACATTGAAGCAAGGAAAAAACCATAAAAATGAAGTTGTGAAAAGGTTTCTTTTTTTGGGTGTATCATTAGTTCAATGACATTGGTTGAATGGTCAATTTAGAATTTATCACTTTTGAGATTAGGAATTGATATCTCAGGCCTAGTTGGTGAAGATAGTAGTACCTTCATAAATCCTTGTCCAAGGTAGTAAGAGGGTTTCCAATCTATTTACATAAATAAATTATAAATAAATAATGGACAATGATATGAGTGTGTTTCCTTAATTTTGAGATATTGAGATAGAAAGATATTATATTGCATAGTGTTTTTTAGTAGGATGGTTGTTAGTGATAAGGCTTTGCGATATCTATTTAGGGGGATTGATAGGTTGATGGGAAATGCTCTTGGTCTATGAATAATATTCACTTTTATCGAGATAAGGAACTGGAGTGTTAGACATATTAAAAATTCAACAATCTACCCTATTATGGTGAATAGGTATATAAGACATAGTGGGCCCCACCATGGGTTCAGAAAGTTTTCCATGTTTTAACAATGATAAAAAAATAAAAAAAATTCACTATTTATTGAGTATATAATAATTGTGTTGAATGTTTTTATTAAAACTACTCATGAGTTATTAAGTGGATACATGAGAAAATATTATACGAACAAATATAATTTTAGTATTCTAGGATTGTTTAATATTAATAAGAATTAATAGATGAGTAAATGACTCGTTTTGTCATATAATATATTTATTATATATTAAATTTCTTTGATAAAAATATAAATTACATTATGACATAGGTAGAAAAACATAACATGTCATTTACTGATTATTTAGTGGGATTTTTTTCTAGGGGTTTGGGAACCCATTACAGGTATTTGGGCCTCCCACTATATAAGAAGAAGGAGAATCTCATTTCAATAACTATTAATGCCAATTGGATGATATATTCCCTCTCCAACCATATCCTAGAGAGAGAGAGAGAGTCTCTCTTAGAGTGATCAATCCAAGAAAATCTTTGATGGATCGAATGGATGAGATCCAGGTGATCGTCGTAATGTCGAATGAATTGTCGTAACTCCGTGACAGCACCCGAAATATAATGATTGGAATATTCATGAATTCTTGGAGCATGTGTGAATGATCTATAGGGGTTCAGATTTATATCCTTATAGAAATTATGGGTGATGACCAGCATTATATGAATGTTTCGTTGAATCAGATGAGACACATCGTTATTTAATTTTGTACTTTTAAATATTCTCATGAGATCCTGGGACAAATATCAGGGCTTAGATCACTGGAGAAGATGATATTACATCACTCTGGTGATGAAAACGTTGAAATCCCCATCCCATTAGCTTTTTATGTGTGACAAAAAAACATAAATTTGTATCATAGGTATCACATGATTTTTTTGAGGTAATAAAAAATTAATTTTCAATAAATTAATTAGAGAGATTTAATTTATTACCAATGGAACATGCCGCACATTCATCTGATTTTGGATGGCCAGGTTATTGAACTTCATAATTTGTGACATGGATTATTTGTGTTATGTTGAGTATTGGCATTTCAATAAGACGATAGACACACACACACACACGATCAGGTTCATAATTGATCTGATGAATGTTATGATTTTCCCATCTAGACTTTGGTGTGGAGAGAATAATTATTTCATGCTAAAATAATTGGATCTATCTTGTTATCTATAAAAATATTGAAATACTAATAAAATTTTAAAAATCACATTATGAATAATGTCTTGGTAGGCGTTACCAATTATATAGAAAACTTTTGGTTGGCATCTTGACCTGGTAGACTATAAAAAAGGAAACTCTTACCTTTTCTTCCATAGAAAGCTTATGTTTTTAAAAAAAATAATAGGTGGCCACCATGACTTCCCTAGTATGCCACATGGATTCCCTATCAGTCGACCATAGATGCCGAGATGTGTTTCCCAACAAGAGCATGCCACCCCTTCCTTTTTCATAGGCTGTATCCCTACCAACAAAACCACCACCTCTACTCACGACGAGCCCTACTACCACCTAGGAACACCATGAAATGGATCTATCCTATTTGATGTATTTGGTTTCCCATCACTACTCTCGAGCACTCGAACCATCCATCATGTCAAGCCACATCAGTCTGCCATTTGCACCTCACATGTGACTCATCGACAACATGCCTCCAGCCAGCCACCACCTCCTTATTGGTCTATCATCCTTCGAATACCCCCTACGTCCTCATCCTAATATTCACTAGAGACCAATGTCCCAGTTCCCCACATTGTGTGAGAACCCTGATTGCACAACCCTAGATATTTTTGGTTCTCTGTCAGAGAGCCACACCCCGCCACCTATAACCTAGTGTAGGACTGCTACCTACACACAGATTCAGTTTTACCACACCCTCCCGTTGTAACAGAACCCATTTTTCTATTTTTCCTGTTCATAGTTCATAAACCTACAAATATTAGGGTTCTAACTACCTAGCATGGTCATGCATGGTTTTGACTAGTTCTACCCAACCATGAACGGGTAAAGGCCTTTCATCAGAAAAGCACTGCACAAGCTCTTCCTAGCCCAAAACAAGACTACATGGGGTCTATATGACCTTCATTGACCATGTGTAAGGATTCAAGGCTCGTGAAATTTTAAAATATCCAATATAAAAATTAATTAATATTTTTAATTTAAAATAATAAAAATTTTATTATTATGAAATTTAATATTTTATTTGAAAATTAAAGTAATTTTTATTTAAAATTAAATTATATAAAAAATTTATTTTTGGAATTATAATTTAAAATATAAATGTTTAAACAAAAAATAAACTATTTTAATTGAAATTATTCATTTAATTTATTAAGTATACTGGTACTTAAATTTATTTCATTTTAATTTTATAAAACTTTTAATTTACCCACAGGGTAGTATTGATCATGGAAATGATTTTATAGTATTATTGAATTATTACTAACTAGGGTGCAATGTTTGTATTAATTAATTAGATTTTTAGATGTTTTTTACATCATCTTCTTAATTTAAATATGTATAAGGACTTTCTTGTCAATCATTATTTTTTATGTAAGTTGTACTTCCTGATAACCCCTTATATGCGTGAAAGTACATTTTTATTTTTACAATGACAAAGTAAGACATGGACAATGCCTATATAAGGAGAAAAACGAGATGATATAAGAACAAACTGAACTAGGGACGTGATACATCATGAGTCAAGACCCTACTTAGGTATAATACCCCTCGTTCGAATGGTCGATCCATTGAGTTTATATGGATAAAAAATATCAAATCCTCATGACATTTATGGTAATTGAATTTGTTTAATAATTTTTTACTATTTTTTTCATTTTCATTACTATGTAAAAAATATAAAATAATAAATCAAAAAAATCATAAAGTAGCGATGAATATATTCTATTAATTATTGTTCAATTGTGAGAATGGCAACATAGAATGAACATTTTTCATAGAAATGGATAACATTCTTCGAAAATTATAAGAATTGTCACATAAATATTATTTCATAAACACTTTCCACTATTTAAATTTGATTAAAATCGGTTGAATGTGGTGCTTTTTAGCCGAAGTTAAGGGACCCTCCTACTACCGGGGAGATATTATGAGAGGGTTGGTTTAACGTAACTGATTTTGGATGAAAATAATTAACCAATTCTATATTTTTTTTAGAATTATAGAAAAAAGTTGAGTAAATCATATTCATGGTTTTAGAATCTTGGAAATCACTCAACAGATCAATGAGATGTGAGTGAATGAGGTTGGGTAGTGTAGTGCTTACCTTGAAACTCTCCAAGTAGTCAATTTTCTGAATATTTTGACTATGAGGATAATTTTCAAGGATTCATACCACATGAATACTCAAGTGAACAAGTATTTTGATTCTACTATAAAGGGGTAATAGAGTTCGATAGAATAGTAGGAGACATTTAATAATTTAAATAATCAGTAATGTCTAATAAAAAATCAAGTGAAGGTACTAATATTCTATATTTTTATTTTTTATAAAATGGAATGTAGTAACTCAAGTAAATTGTGATAAATATTATACCAAAATATGTACAAACTATTAATAATTTCTAACTTTAGTCCATGCACTTTCATAAAGGACAAACATATTTGAAATCTAAGGTTTTTTGTCCCCCATACCTCTTAAGCCTCATTTTTAATCAACGATGATAAAATTTCCTATAGGATACCCATGTATGAAAAATATGATTGTTATGTAATAAGTCTATTGTGGATACCTAATTCCAGTCATAGATACAACATAAGGACATGGATGATTTCCAATGTATTATCATATCTGAGATGCTTTTTAGGAGAAATTGAAGTAATATATTAATAGATAACGATTATACTTGATATGTGTAAATGAAAAAATGGATGATAATCATTTAATAAATCCCATTCTGATATCTTTTCCATCCAATTACTCTATTGTTTTCTAAAATTATGAAACAAATAGTAACTAGATAAATCACTTTATTAAATTTGGGTAGGTTTCTCCAAGAAAATAGAGTATGTAAAGTATGTTTAGTCAAAACTTATTATGGTGAAAATGTTGAAAGAAAATGAAAAAAATAAAATTATATGAGTAACACTAGAGAAAACTTTGAAATTTAATTCAATGAAAAGAGGTAATAAACATGAGTATATTTTTAGCACATGTCATGGAATAAATCTTCTGAAATAATTAATTACTGTCAACTAAATGGAGGAATAATGTAGTTGATTCTTCTTTAGGTATATTCATAAATTGTAGGCATTGAATCATTTTTAATTCTATATTATTGAATACAATATTCCTATAACATATTATAATTAAATATATAAACCATGTAAGAAATGAAACATTATAATAAGAATGGTGTGTTCTCTAATTAGTTGAACAAGGGTGATTCTTATGTCAATGATGAGAAGTGAAAAACTTTTAATTTCCAAGTAAATAGTTTGTGTTGAAATTTTATTTAGTATCTCCAAAACATTAATATCACATGTCCAATAGACATAGGACACAGTATTCTAGTCACAGAATGAATGTTTTTTCGGTTCATAATACTAAACTAGAAGTTCAGTAACACTTGAATAATTGAAAATAAGTGATTAATATAAAATATAAGTCTTTTATACCCAATTTTGGAAATATAAGAAAACTCTACTAAAAAAATGTATATTTCAAGGATATACCCAACATATTTTTTGACTATTTTTAGTTAAAGAACTTATATAGTACTGACACACTTATGTATTTTTTTAAAATTAACCTTTATAAGTAAAGATATTTCAAAAATCATTCCGAATTATTTCATTTAGAGAGAATTAACTACTCCAAGGGTAATAAAGTGATTAATATACACCATTACATTCATTTATGTGTTTTTTAGGGAATTTAAAATTGAAGCAATGTATATGAATAATTAGAAGACCTTAGTTTCTTTAAGCCTACATGTTGAATAACATATTTACCACGTACTCATCGATCAATATAATGTATTATAGAGTAAATCCAAAATAAAAATTACCTTATCTATATCAAAGATATGATGTTAATAAAGAGGATCAATGATGAGTCTTACATGTTAAAATTGATTAACAAAATGTATTGTGGAGTAATTCCAAAATGTGCAAGTGTCATGATGTAACTAAAACAAGTATCATGATTGAGACTGATATCCATTTGAAATACTTCTATTATTTTTTATAATGTGCATAAAAATAATGTCATTATCCCATAAAAAAATTCCAACTATCATGAAAAATGGTATTCATATGAGTTACGGTTTGATGAAAATACATTATGTTATAGTAGCTTGTGTTTAGATGAAATGTTTTTGTTAGGATATAAACAAACATTCATATTGAAAAGAATAAATATAATCTATAGTAATCAACCTAATATTTTTAGGATATTACAAAAAAAACCACGATTGAAAAGTTATAGTTGAGTGGAAGATAATATATCTATAAAAGGATGCACATACTTATTTGATATACTTAGAGAAATATTACCTTGGGTTTAGTTAATGCTTGATATTCACAAATAGTTTACTTTGAAATGAGTTCCATAAGAGGCATGGAAGTGGAATGTTAAAACCATATTCAGGGTTTCATAATCACTATGGCCAGTGATAGATTATTGATTGATAATAATACATTTTCAAGTAAGTAGTATGTGTAAATCAGATAAACTTGACATGATCAATTAACTTTGAATAATGGATTCCATGTATCAAGGTGTAGGGTCTTATTATTTTCAATATTTGTGTGGGTATTCAAGAGAAATTATACATGTATTATGTAGGTTTGGTTATAAAAAGTATTCATTTTCTATACCAAGTCATTAATCAAAAATCCCTTAGAGTATTTCTTGTCATAGATATTTTCTATGATCATTATATTTTTCATTGGATATCAAGACCACTAATCAAGGAAGCTGTCTATACGATTAAACTAGAAAGTGATGGTGACATCATAGAATGAGAATGAGGGGTCAAGTTACTAAAATAAAATTTTGGATTGATATTGGATTGAAGTAATGAAGATCACAAAATATTAATTTTGGAGAAAGGGACTCCGTGTGTCTATATGTGGTTTATGGTAGAGACAAAGATTCCTTGTAAAATATGGTTTATAACATATAGAAAATAGACGATGGTCATATAATTATTTATGTACATAATGAATGTAATTATCTAGATATTGACTGAAACTAGAAAACTATGTTATTGGAAAAAAGATATACCATATTAGATCTACTGGTTCCTTAGACCTACTAAATTGCACATAAACTGACAAGGTATTGAAAAATAAAATTTGGGACAATTCGAGAGAGATTTTTTTCAAGAGTCATGTGGGATAAATCTCTCCAAGAATACATTAATAGCCATATGATGAGATTAAAGTGGATATTTGATTTCTATATTCATCTATGATGGATCAATCAAATATTCAATGATATGTACAAGAAATGATATTTACAATGTAAACATTATGGTATGAAAATATTATTTATATCTAGAAGAACTGCATGGGAAGCAGTCAAACTATCCAAGTGTACTTGATGATGGACAAATGATATATACCTGGTTTTTGGAGTGGGAGGGATACTAGTTTTGAGGAAAAAACTAGTCTTCCCTAGATCAATGTGATCTAATTTGATAGTCATGATAAGGTAATGGGATAGAAAAGATCATATAGGATAGTGGTACCAATGTCTATAAATATCGAGTATATTATAGCCTTTGAATCATCTATGAAGCAGTGTAAAATATGGAACGATTTATTCTAGTTCTTGGACTTAGTCTTAGTACATAAATGTTTTATCAAAAAATTAATTATGATAATATAATTATTGGTACCACCCATGGTGTAGTGTTTTTATAGTATAATAAGTTATATTCCCATAGATATAATCTCTTGAGATGTTTTACTCAATGAGTTAAAGTCACTGATAAAAAAATTGAAACATCATATAAAGGTGGAAGGTCCCATGATTAAAGGAATTTCTCAGTAGATATATGAGCGTATCATGTGATACATGACAAGGATGATTAGAAAAATAGATCTAGTTAAATTGGGGGTGTTGTAATAGTGGTTTCCCTATACCCAACATAAACACTAATTTTCAATTACCATATCTTGTATACAATGAGATATATATGGTTTGTACGACCATTATAGTGTTCATATTTCCACATCTACTATTTAAATGGTAATTTTCATATATTATTTTTTCATATCAAAAGGATATATAATTTCACACACTATAAAATGATCCTTGAGATTCTATGAAATTTATCTTCAATACATTTACTATGGTCTAGATACATCATTCTGAATGGGAACAGTTGATTTCTGACTATCTGTTGACGGAGGATCATATGCATTGAGACATGTTCTCATGATATTCTAACATGACAATCTCTAGTAGGTGAGATCATGAACATAGACTCTCCAATATGAACTCACCAATCATTGGGTGTCATCACATATTCCTGTCTATAAGCATGTGTAATAGTCTTCTAAATAATGATCAATACCAATGTGTTCCATTTGATCACTTAATTTGATGCATGGTAAAAACCATGACATTAAAGTCATGGTGAGGTAGCTTCTGTTTGGTGTATCACATGTATTATATACTAGGTTGAATTGTCAAGATAGAATGTGTAACATCCAATATGAGTAAGTGACATCTTGAGACTAGTTGATCAAGATGTTCGTACCTTAATCAATCATTTTCTAAGGTAGTCAAAGGTAAGGTTATTGGGTTATATCAAAAAATAATAAAGAAAGAATTGATGGCGACACAAGTATATGGATCACTTCATAAGATAGATACAAATATATTATGTTAAATAAAGCATATTTATAGGATGGTTGTTGTTACTATAACTATTACTTATCTTTTTAGGAGCCCTGAGGGGTCGATAGAATCCATAATTGGTCTTTGAATAGTAATCACTATTTTTGAGATAAGGTCCTAGAGGGTCACAAACAATATTATATACAAGAATATTTCCTATTCTGTTGAATAGGTATATGGGACATGGTGGTACCCACTACAAGGTCCACATGTTTCAACATATTAATGGCCATCGAAAAATAGAAAAAATCATCATCATTTGTGTATAGAATAATTTGTTTGAATTTATCAATTAAATGCATTCATAAGCTATTAAATTAGTACAAGGAAAAATATTATATGAAAAAAAATTATTTTAATATTCAAGGTTAGTGTAAAATTAATGGTAATTGCACATCTAGTCAATGACATGGTTTTATCAAATAATATATTTTTTATATTTTATATTTATTTAATAAAAATATACACAACATTATGACCTTGTTAGTTCATCACAACATAGAATTTATTACTTATTTATAGGGTAATTTATTTATGAGCGGTGTAGAATACTTTCTGGGTATCTGATACTCCCAGTACATTAATAGGAGGAGAAAATCATTCCAATAACTAATCATGATAATCGAATGAGAGATTCTCTATCCTCTAATATCCTATATAGAGAAAGTGTTCGTATGAGCTACCGATCCAAGAAAATCATATAAATATCAAATGGAAGAGATCATGGTGATCATTTAAAAGTTTACGGAATCATCATAACTCCATGCTAGAACTTAGAATACGATGATCGACATCTACATAGATTATTGAATTATGTGTGGATGGTATTGAATGGTTAGAAATCAAATCATTTGAAAAAACATTATCAATGAATAGATGTAGTCGAAGGCACCATAAAATAAAAAATTGTAAACATTTATTTAATTTTGTGCTTTGAAATATTCACATGAGATCATTATACCATTACCAGGGCATGGATTGTTAGAGATGATGAAGTAACATCACTATGATAATGGAAGATTTTAAATCCCTAGCTCAAAGGTTTATGATGTGTGGCCCATTACAATAAAGTGTTGTATCAACCTTTGTACATTTAGAGAATTCCCCCATAGGGTGATTTTTTAAGTGAGTACCATGAACATTGATTAGGAATTTGGTAATTAAAGACTAAAAAAGATGTATTTCATTCAGAACACCACCACCACTTTAGTATTATTGAGTGTTGTTTCTTCCACCTCTACCCAAATTGTTATGAATTCCACACATAAAAAGATTTTTGTGTTGCTAAATGGGTTTGGTAATGGATATATATATTCCACTCATTATACACTGAACACCTAGACCTATAAGATTGGGTTTTGTGAAATATAATTTCTCTTTCAGATACTACCTAAACTCTGACATTGATAACATATTTGGAATAACACTTTAGTATCTTAGTAATGCATAGGAAAAAATATCTCACTTTAAAGAACCACGTGAACTATCTGATATTGACTATGATGTACTCAAATATAGGATGAGTGAAGAAATCAAACATACATACTAAATCAGCATTCATTACTCATTTTTTTAATCATCAATATCTATATTGTTTTAATATAA
Source organism: Viscum album (assembly GCA_963277665.1). NCBI lineage: Eukaryota > Viridiplantae > Streptophyta > Magnoliopsida > Santalales > Viscaceae > Viscum > Viscum album. The sequence goes on from OY728134.1 coordinate 1,075,022,339, forward strand.
GTATATTATCCCAAAATTAATTTTTTCTATTACCCAAAAACATCTTCTATTGTATATATGAAATGTGAGGGTACAACGTCCTAGAAAGAAGACAATTCATTATTTAAAAAAATGCGGCCTTTATTATAAGTAATCATAATAAAATGATTCATATATGAACTCATATAGAATAATCATCACCTATTCATCATCAATATGTGGTAGCTAAATTTTTGAGAAGTGATTCAAAACTACATTCTTTGGTCTATTCATATCCTTGATGTCGATTTAATACTCATTCAGTAGGAGTATCGAAAGAATCCACCATGGATTGGCATCTTACATAATAAAAAATTAACACAAATAACACTGGTTATCATAAATAGTACCTTTATAAAGAACAATATGGTACCTTAATTGAATAACACAAATGTTATTGTGACAAAATAGTTTTTTTGGTGGATTTATTCACATGGCCATCTTTGCTATTGTAGCTGACATAATCGATGGATTAGAAAATTTGATTGACCTATTTTCCTAAAATAAATTCCACAGTGAACGTTTTTGTACCACAAATAAGATAAAAATATATTTCTTAATCTGAAGCAATAATTATTTGGGGAATCCATTAGAAATTTCATTATTAAATTGAATTCTCTTGAAAAAACTCGTCAAATTTGAGTAGTAATACCTTCACCAAAAGATATTTAAAAATATAATAAGACATATAGAAATAATTAACAATGTGAGGGTGGCATTAAAAATTTACATGAACACTCTTAATCCCCTTGTATATGTTTGGTTCTAGAATCTCCTCAATCAGCTTTATCATCAGAGGAACTAATTATATTCCTTTCTTTGAATGTTTGTGGAAAAAAAATTCACCTTTTACTATAAATAGAAATTTCTATAAATTAAAAACCAATCATTTTTCATTAATATAAATTCAGTAACAAATGAATATTTCTTAATAAGATATCAAAATATCCCTCACACACTAAAAATTTATAACAAAAAATCTCATATAATTCTTCCTCAATATCATGAATGATGTGTGTAATGCACCATTAAAAAGTAATTAGTGAATTACACATGAACATGGATATTTAGAAGTTGGAAAAAAATACAATAAATAGAACTAAAGTTCATATCATATTGGTTAGTTGGGTTCACTGGTATTTGGTTATATCATTATTATCCCCCAATATATCTATAAAACCCATGCCTAAATATCCTTTCTAAAATTTCATCTAAGAACATTAAAAGGAATTGATCCATCTGGGTGGCTACATTTAATTCTCTCTAATAAAATCATACATGGAAGACTGTTACGGTTTTAATAATGATCAAATCATTATCTTCATTCATCACTACTTTTATACCTAATTTCATTAGAACTATATAATGAAGACTCACCCAATCTATATCTAAAATTGATAATATAATTTTAACATCTATCGGTTTTAATACTCACTTTTCACATCATCATTAAAATGCACCATACTTTACATAAATTGATATTACATTAAAATTTAAGAACATTAATTAAAAAAATATAATAAATCCATTAAAGGACCGTATAGGTATAGTTCCTTCAAAAACTAGGAAACATAAACGATTAGTTCATAAAAAAAATCTACATTTTCTCCTGCTTATTTCTTCATAAATATACACATTTTTGGAATATCTTACTTAATACACTTTTTATGAACTAGGGAAAAGAAACATATGAAAGGGTGAGATAAAATTCAGAGTAAGGTTAAACATGAGAGATATCAAACATATCATAATCATAGGATCTAAAAACATAACATTTTAAAATATTATCCTACATATAAAAGATATTGAGATCATGTCATGGGATATATCATAAAATTTCAACATAATCCAATAAGTCATAACATAAGACATTAATTTTTTTAATACACATATGCATAGAAAATCATTTAATATTAGTCAAGGCTCATTTTCAAGACCATCATAGATGACAAAGTCAATTACTAAACCGAGTTCACTCCTCGTTTCAGCCCCGTATTACTAAACTGGATTTACTTACTAGTCTAGTCAGGTATATATCATGAGGTAAAAATATTTAACTAATGAATTGGAAGGAGATATAGGTCTCACCTATCTTATAATGAAATCATTCTTAAATGTGCAGTAAAAACAAAAATCATTCATCATATCTTAACTTAAGGAACAAAAATGGGTTTCTTATGAAACATTCCATCATAATATATATAAAATAAATTTATTTCATAAAAATAATTCAATTATAAGAAAAATAAAATCATAGTAATAATAGGGATAAAAACATAACCCTATTTAAATAACTTCATCTTAAATGGAAAATAATTTTTATAAAACACTTAAAATTATTTCATGAGGAAAATATCATTTATTCTTTAAAAATGTTTTCTTTTCTCCAAATAAAAAGAAATTTTAAAAGAAATTAATTTTATTTAAAATAAAATTAACTTATTGTAATGTAATATTCAAGGAAATTATTCTTTATAAAAGAATAAGAATTTGTTGTTTCTATATAAGTTAAAAAAACATTCTTCTCGTACTTTTCCTTGGAATGAAAAAAAGTACCTCGTACCGAAAACAAAAAAAGATTCATTTCATACCATTTAATAAAAATACACCAATGGGTAAAATTTACATTAATTTTTTTATTGAATATAAATAATATTACATATTTAGGAAACATGGATGGGAATGATAAATAAACCCTAGTAAATTCTCAAGTAATAAACAATCTGGGATAATAATGTGATTGAGAAATTATCCCTTACCATAGGTTTGATTTCCTTTGTATTTATCTGAACCAACTATACAATGATTTAAATAATATCATTGAATTATTCAAGAATAATAATACTTTTTTTGATAACATATATTATCATATTATCATCCATTTATTAGTAACATTTTTACTCATCCATCGAGTATTAACATCGTTATTTTCTTATGCATGTTGTGTCAGATAAGTTCTTGTTACACTTATAAGGATATACATATGTCATTTACAGAAAAATATTAGTATAATATATATCTTATTTATTCATTCAATTAATTTATATAAAATTTCTTTAATAAAGATCATGTATAATGAATCGCATCACATCGTAGAGATGGTAAGCCATACATACGCATGAGCGATAATATCATTCCCATAATTGTTGAATGGTATTAAAGTGGATGGTGTATAATATTTCATAATAAAAATAATTTTATAAGAATAAAATATAGTTATTACATCCATCATTATACCCACACAAGTATGGTGGGGGTGGAAAAATAGATCACACCACAGTGTGGAGACGATATGCAATACTTACGCATGCGTGGTGATTTCAGTTTTTGTAGGATAGATAGAAGATGAAAGATTTTTGTTTCATAATAACAATAAAATCACAGTATATAATTTATATTGGAGTTATTACTTTATACTGAATGAACTCATGAAGAGTAAGTATATGAAGAAAGAAGTTTTAAAGAATCAATACGGGATATTACATCTTCTTTGACGTGCTTCCTATAAATATCCTATTAGAACCATATATTTGGTCTTTGAAAAAGACTGAAACCTCTAAAATGTTATTAAGGAAGTTGATAAGGGAAAAGGGTAGTGTATGGATGAGCTTTAAGGGTCAAATTGAAGTGAGGAGGTGAGGGAAGAGGTGCCCTTTTATAATTGAGGTGAGGGGCACCTTTGGAAACCACACAAATATTAATTTATAATAAAATAATACCCCATTAAAACCCCCCAAAATGTCCCAATTTCGAATATGAGATGATATAGAGTTTTAAAATCTTCAAAAAATAAATTTCATAAAATTTTTATGTTAATTTAATCCTAATATTTTTAATTAACACTTAGTTATTCTCTTTAATTTTTTAGTTGGGTAACAAATAATTCAATACTAAAAAAGGATCAATACATACTTATTGAAGTAAAATAGACCATAAATAAATAAATTAGAACATTTTATACCATATAATATTTATTATATATTATTAAAAATTTTATGGTTTTTAAATAATTTAATAAAACATTATTTTGATAAATAACCACTAGTGTAAATTTTTACACTATTGAATTCAATGATCTTTACAAATAATAAGATACCAAGTTAACTAATAAAAAAATATTTTATTATATTAATAAGAGGTAAAGGTCATCTAGAAAATTCATTATAAATGTTAATTAGCCAGAATTATATTTACATTAATATTTTTAATAACATTTAATTTTTATCTCTATTAATAAAATAATCACAAGATCAATTTTGTGTAATTATTTAATATAATTATTTATGGACTAAAAGGTAAAACAATTATGATGAATATCGATCTGTTAGATTTCAGAGTAATATTTTTTGTCCAATATAAATTCTGGAAAATCTAATTTTAAAATGTTATACTTATTAAATTATGAATGTGACAACTTTAAAACCACTTTAATAAAATAATATAATTGTCATAATCCTTTCTATAAGGATCTAAATGGTCAATAATGCATCCCTTGGATGATTATGGTGGATATATACTTGACCAATAAGATTTGTTCAAGTTTTTAAGTCTTTTAAATGGTATTATTGTTTTAATAATAACTATATTATTGATTTATCTTGAATTAAATAATTTCTATATCATTAATGGATAATCTATTAAGGTAGTTATTTATTTTCTAAAAATTAAAAATATATTACCATGATAAATAAAAGAACCATATACTTAAAATTGATTATTTATATTAGAATTTATCTATCTTATAACCTTATATTAGAAATGATATAGTTTTTAAAAATTGAGTGAGACATATTTATCTTTTATTTAAATAAAATAAATAAATGTCATAATCTCATCCAAGTCAAATAAAATGGATACAATATCAACATAAGGATAATTTAGGTCAAAACATACTCATACAAATATATCAACACAAGTGCTGGGGTAATTTTATAATAGTATTATTACCCTTAATTATCAGATTTACCCTTTTACTATACAAATGAAAATTACCGAATTTACTATTCATCATGTCCAAAAATAAATTAAAGAGATTAAAATAATTTTTAACCACTGATTCAAATATGGAATCAATTTTTAAAAATTCAAATCACAAAATTTGTAGTAATTATTCTTAAATTATTCCTATTGTCGAAAAGTGAGAACGAGTTTTAAAAGTTAAAAATTATAAAATATTGAAGTGGTCTTATATATGAATTCAAAATAAAATTAATGATAATGAAATAAATTATATTGGATGATAAAAAATTATTCTATTTTTAACTAAAACCCCTTAAATATAAAAATTTAACCATATAAATTATTTCAATGAAAAGAGTTTTTTTCAATTGAAATTTAGTGTATTTTTTACTATTCATAAAAATTCGAATGTTATTAGTAAAATAATAAATTTTTTTCCAAAGTAAATGTTTAAACCCCCTTACAAATAACATGTTTATGTTGTAATATAAAAATTACTAATGTGTAAAAATATAAAATTTAAAGGGGTTTTCCATTCAAAGGAAGAAAAATAACCTTTTGAAAAATATATGTTTTTATACATTAAAAAGGGTTTATTTACACAATATGACATAAATATATATTGGTTGAATATTCAAAATATTTTATTAAGTATATAACATATATATTTCATTAATGTAATTTACTAATAGTAATTGACATATACAAATATAAAATTATATTTTTCTTAAATAATTGGTAGTGAAAGACTTCACCATACATTTTAATTAGTTAGTTATATTTATTCCAGATAACCTAACGACTAGGTTAAATTGGTCATTTTTTACTAAGGAAATTTCATTGTTTGTTTAAAATCATGATTGTGTGCAATGAAAGCTAGGGAAGAATAAAAATTATTTACAGAAAATATTTCATAAAAATGTCAGGGTGTTACATTCTACCCACCTTAAACTAAATTTCTCCCTCATAATTCCTCACTTGGATATAAACAGATTAAGATATCTCTCCCTCATCATATCCTTAAGTTCACATGTAGCTTCCTAAAATTTTTGGTTCTTCCATAAAACATTAACTATGTGAGTGATCTTGTTTTGTTGAACATTCTCTCTATGATCCAAAATATATATTGATTGTTCTTCATAAGAGAGATATTTATCTAGAGGTATGACTTCTTGAGTTCATCACATGTGAAGGATCAGATATATACTTTCTTTAGAGTGATACATGGATCACATCATGAATGTGAGAGAGCTTTGTTGTAAGTTCCAATTCGTAAGCTACATTTCCAACACAATCTAGAATTTCAAAAGGTCTGATATACCTAGGACTCAGATTTACCTTCTTTATAAATATCATTTCTCTCTTCTAGGGAGATATTCGTAGAAACACCTTATCATCCACTACAAACACTAGGTATTTTCTTCTGTTTTAAACTTAATTGTTTTCCAACTCTGAGCTGCTCTTATGTGTTGTTGAATAGATGTGACCTTTTCTACCATTTCATCAACAAGATCAGGTCCTAAAAGATTTATTTTCCCAAATTCATCCCAGTAAGTTGATGTTGTGAACCTATTTCCATAGAGTTCTTCATAGGAATCTATATGAATACTATAATATAAGATATTATTGTAAGAATATTCCACCAAATGTAGTTGTTGATCCCAACCACCTTTGAAATCCATAGAGAAAGCTCTCAACATGTCATCTAGAGTTTGAATTGTCCTCTTAAACTGATACTCTATCTGAGGATGATAAGAAGGGAAGTAAAATAACTTTTTTTCGAGAGCCTACTGGAGAATTCTCCAGAACATCAAGGTAAACCATAGATCCCAATCAGGTATAATTTAATGTGGTACTCCATGAAATCTTACCACATCCTTGACATATATCTAGACAATATAATCAAGAGAGAAATCCTCTCTAATAGAAATGAATTATTCCAAATTCGTAAGGTGATCAACTATAACCCATACAACATTATGCCCTTTAGATGTTTTCGGAAGTCTGAAAAAAATCCCACAATGATGTTTTTCCATTTCCATTCTGGTATGGGTAACAATTGTAACATCCGCTTAGATTTCTGTCTCCAGACTTAACTTGTGGACAACCAAGCACCCTAAGAAATATTCAATAACAACTCTTTTCATTCCATCCCATTAGAAATACTCTTTCAGAACCCTGTACCTCTTTGTGATTCCAGTGTAAATAGAGAATGAATAACTATGTGCCTCATCCAGTAGCTCCTTAATTAGATCATGTATGGGAGGAGTACAAACTCAATTCCCGAACCATATTATTCCATCACAAAGAAGGTTGAATTTATTAACATTTCTCACCTTATTTTGTAGCTTTAAATCTTCCTTATATGATTACTTAATATTCACTTGTATTGATAGTTGAACATTCATTTGATGAAGAGATGATTTCTCCCCTTACTTTAAAATTTTAAGATAAATCATTTTCAAATACATAAATATTGGATCTTTTTTGAATCTCATCATGGATAGGCTAGCATGGTCCTTTTGAATCAAAGCATATGCCACTTTGTTCTCTTTCCTAGGGTGGTAATGTATTGAGCAGGCGTAATATTTAATCAACCCGAATAGCCTTATTTGGTGCATATTTAACTCCTTTTGGGTGAAAATATATTATAAAATGTTATGATCAGTATAAATATCTCACCTTTCAATGAAAAGATAATGCCTCCATATATTTAATGCAAATATTACCATAGCTAACTCCAAACCATGAGTTAGCTAATTTTGCTCATGTATTTTCAATTTTTGTAAGGCATAAGCTATCACCATATCATTTGGCCTGATCACACATCCCAACCCCTTCTTGGAATCATAAATATAGATCACAAACCGTTATCCACTATAATGAAATGTGATCAAAGGTACACTAACTAACCTTGTATTGAGCTCTTTGAAATTCTCTTAACATTCCTCCATCTACATCATCAATCAATATCATTTTTTTATTTCGAAACACTTTTAAAGGGAAGTGAGAAACCTTGAAGAAGTACATATTAAGGCCCAAAAGATATGAAATTTTTGTTGAAGAACAATTTGATCTGATTAGAATAAAACTCCCTAAACATTATCCTGGGTATAGAGATTACCTGAGTACTAGGATCAGCCTTCAAGATGTCTTCATAATGTTCCACCAAGATGTCCCAAGACTGCATATATTCCTCCAAGTTAATACTCCCCATGTTGAAACCTCTAATCAAGATGCGCTGCTTCCTATCGATCCATTTACCTTGCCCCTTTTTCATTTCCACTTTAGGCATTTTCCCCACTATTTCGTTGATGACATCCTGCGGAGCCTTAATATCTAAGACTTGATCCACCATTTCTTCATCTGAGTGAAGAAGAAGGACCATGTGATTCATCACCAAAGTAATCTATCTTTGGTAGTCAAAAAGAGTATTTGCCTCTCGCTGATTCCCAGGAGTCTGGGCATATCGCACATCCTCACCCTACAGCCCAGGAGGGTGTGCAACCCCTACCAGGGGAGGTTTAGCCACTACAGCCACCCTCACGGGCATGCCAGCACCATTACATGTTTTTGGATGAGGATTACCTTTTCTTGAGGACCTTGTTACTGGAGGACTGGGCATGATGGAATAGTCTTTCCTTGGGCGCGACCTCCGGGTATGTTTGATAAAACCTTCTGAATCTATAATGGTGTTTTTTCACTTCCTTGAAGAGGATCTAAAATACTCCTCTGCAATCCCCTCTTTTTTGGACTCACCAGGGGAGTCCGAAGCTGAATCCTCTACTTGGGAGACCTCCCCTCCATTAGAATACTCCTCACCGGTACTGTCCTCCATCGCAATAGCTTCACCGGGAGCATGACCCTCACCTTCTCCCAACACAGCAAACTGGTTTTCAGAATTTTTGAAACTCCATCCAGATTTTTCCTTCTCAGCATAGGAAGGTTTGTCTTGCATGGCCTGCACTGATATGGCTGGACCTTTTGGATGTACAAATCCATGACCCATGTATTGGAAATTAATTGGAGTTTCATCCAATACGATGATTTGGGGATCCTCACCCAAGGCCGTTTCCACATCACCAGCCTCAATCACGGAAGCGTCCTTGAGTGGAATAAGTGGCAAGCCCATACAAACGTCCAAGTGCACCTCCCTCTCCTTATGCCCTTCCACTTCCTGAACCAAACCTTCCCTCACGCTGCCTCCAGCCCTTCTGTCAGAACGTTCTCCAGAAGAACTGGTAATACCCAAGTCCTTTTTCAAGAGGTTGACAATATCAAAGACTTTTGGGTTCAGTTGAGCATCCTTTGAAGCCTTTCGGGGAACCTCCTTATTCGCAACCCTTGGTTCAAAACACACTGTTTAATTATCTCTCTGGAACGGCTGATTATACTCTTCTTCCACATATAAGAAAATACCCTCAGGCCCTGCAGGCAGTCCAGACTCACTCTGAGTAGCAGGAGACCCCCCCCCCCATGATGAGAAAGGCTTCGGAGGCATACCGATTGTGAATGCCCCAATCGTTGACAGGAAGGACAATAGTCAGGTCATGATTCAAAAATCACTGATTTTATACAGTGAAACTCCTCCCCCACTGTGATCCATAGCTAGTCGACCAGAGGCTTAGAAACATCCACTTCCACACATATGCGTGGGGATATCGGGTGACACACTGAATTGGGGCTACTATCCAAACAGAAGAAACTCCCAACCAAATTTCCTAGCATTCAAATAATGGATGGGTTTTGAAAAGGAAGGGGGAGACCATGAAAACTTACCCAAATTGCAGTTGATGGTGTATCACAATTCATAGGAAAGTCTTAGGACCATCAGAAAAGGTGGAACCAAGAGCCGTTGCTGGTGCAAGGAGCTCTAGCCCAAGCTTGGATCAGGTCCTCCTCCGACGAGAAGCAGACCATAAAATGGAATTTTTCAAGAAGCCCGACTGTAGTGTGATATTGTAAGCCCCATGGACCAAATACGAATCTATCGAAAGCATCGACTGAAGGACGACTGTTCCTAAAACGGGCCATCAAGGTCTTGTTGAGGAGCACCGAAGTTTCTGAGAACTCTGGTAGAGAAAGATCCAGATTAGGGTATCCTGAATGCAAATCGGGGACTTTAGGGCAGATCTCAATTTCAGGGAATGACGAGAGGAGGTTCGAATTGGGGAATAGAGAGAAGTTGGGCCGAACTCCAAGGGGTCCCTCCCCCTCCGGCGGGGGAGGGACCATATCTACGGCCATCTCCGCCTAGATCCTCTCGAGACGCAGAGCTCCCGACGCCATCGCCGCCTACGTGTTCCAATCAATTGAGAATCCATTCCTCCATTTACAGAGACATAACTTCTTTCAAAGTCAACTTGTAGAGTGGATTACATAACTAGGAAAAATATTTCACAAAACTTATAATATACAGCCAAACCAAGAAAACATTGGATCTCAGTTACTGTTTTTTGTCTTAAACAACTTCCAATAACATTTTTTTTATTTTATCCACATATATCCCCTCTCTTGAGATTATGTGACCCAAAAATGAATCTTTTTGAATCGAAAATTCACACTTGGTAATTGTTTCATAAAGATTATACTTTCTCAAGGTTTTAGGAAAAATTATCAAGTGTTCTTAATTATCTTACTTGATTTTAAAATATAAAAGAATATCATATATAAATTCTACCAAACACTGATCAAGGTAGTCTCTATAAACTCTATTCATTATATCTACGTAGATAGTAGAGGAATTAGAAAGATGAAAATGCATTACTATAAATTCATAGTTTCCATATCTTGTATGAAATTTCTTCTTTGGTATATCCTCCTTCTTGACCCTTAATTAATGACATCCAAAATGAAGATAAATCTAGGAAAATTATTGAGCTATGTATATTTATTTGAACATGTAATCAATGAGGGGAAGATGACATTTTTTCTTGATAGTGATCTTGTTATGTTCTTTATAATCAATATAATGTCTCATTGATCCATATTTATTACTAACAAATAGAACAGATAGTCCCTAGGATACACATTAGGACGTATGAATCCCATATCAAGATTCTATTGAAGTTTATACTTCAATTCATACTACTCAATTTGGTCTAGTATATAAGGTGTATTTGAAATAAGAACAAACCCCGGTATGAGTCTTATGGACAACTCAACTACACGATTTAGTGGAAGACATGGTAATTATTCTATTAAGACATCATAAAACTCTAGTACAATAGGTTTGTTATTAATGGTGAGTTTCTCCCCAACAATTTGAGATAAATAACCTTCATTTATAGGGATCAAGACCTATATGATGGAATAAATTTAGACAGGAAGGTTATATTCATCCTTACATCGAAAGATGATCATAGATTGATCCGGAATATGAAATTTCACTTCCCTCCATTAATAATTGATATGATCTCCATATAGACAAATATAATCCAGGCAAAGAATCACATAAAATTCCACTATAGGAAGGATCACAAGATTTTTAGAAAGTTCTTTCCCATAAACATCAATTAGAGAATAATTATAAACATTTGATGGGAGTATTGTTCCATTATGAGTTTTCACCGCTTTCTCAACAACTAATTGTTGAGGTAATATGATGACACCATTATAATTTTTTTCAGAATAAAATAGAGGGTTGATCCCAAATAAAATAAAACATTTCCTATACTAGAGTGGATAGTAATTGTACCTTTCACCTGTTCATTATTATACTCCACATCACCGATAGTGATTTCATGTGACTTTCCTTTTTCTTTGGCCTGAGCAATTTACTAACATCCATCATCTTCAATAACCCTTATATTAAGGAATTTATTAGAATAATTCACCATTCTCTTACACTTGTATCATTGAAGTGTAGGAGGTGAATTCTTTGTAGCATTTTCTCTCTTTGCATCATTATACATTATTTTTTCCATCACTTCGGAATTTAACTACTTGATGACCTTATTTTCCACACATAAAACATTTACTAGTCCCTTTATAAAAATTTCATCCAATTTTATTTCTACACTTCGATCATAAGGGAAAACTAATCTTATTATCAGTGTCATCTTTATATTTTCCTTTGAATTCAATTTTTCTATTCATAGAAAACCCATAAAACTGATGGGTTACTCCAATATTCGTCTCAATATTGAGTAACATAAGATGTTTTCTCATATATATTAAAGTTTCTTCGAGATAATTAAATTCAAATACTTGGTTTTATGCCACTAAAGAATCGATCAATTTTACTCTCAGGTTGGATAATAAATCCAGAACTGTACCTTGAAAGTCTTGTAAAATTTTCTTTTAATCTACCAACATATTAACCATACATTTTCTTATGTTTATTTAATTCAATCTCTATGTTATTTAGAAGAATACGAGGACATTACATAATGAAAAATAAGTTCTTTATCTCATCCAAGGCCATGGACTCAATTTAATCTCTTTTCCTCATATTCTTGATATGATTCAACCATTGATTAGCTTGTACTTCTAAACAATAGACTGGTAAGATGGATTTATCATGTTCTGATCATTGGATAATTGCTAATATATTTTCAGTGGTAATGATCCATTTTTCAGCCACTAATGGATTAGAATACCCACAGAAAGAAGGTGGATGATTCATCATGAAGGACTCAACATAATGTTTTTCCCTCATATACTCATTTGGAATTATTGCATTATTTATATCATGAGAAAGTTGTATGTGGTTAGCTATAAAATTTTTCATTCCATCTCTCATAACATATGGTTTCTCAGGAGGATAATAATTGAATTTCTTGTCACAATCAGCATTAACGCAGTACCTTTGGGTTCCATCCATTGACTAAATCCAAGAAGGATAGTGTGAGTAACCCTAATCATAATGGGAAAACCACATAATCAAGAATAACATTTCAATTTAGGAAATATTAGGTTTTTCCTAGGTTATTCATGATCATTTATAAAACAGTTGTATTATATCCTATATGTAGACATATTCTTTGGGTTCTTACTAAGGTTATCTCAACCCAGTCTCCAAAGGTTAATTATACCTTTCCTTTGATGCAAACTATAAAAACCCATAATTTACACACATTGATATTAATTAAAAATTGAATAATATTCATTACAAAATATAATAAATCCATGATAGGACCATATAGGTATAATGTCATTAGAAATTGGAAAATACAAAAAAATGGTTTATAAAACATCAAGATTGTCACACATTATTTATTCATAACTAAACTTCTTTTTAACATAACATACATAATACCCTTCTTCACAACCTGGAGAAAATAAACACATGAAAGGATGAACTAAACTACTCAGTAATGTTAAATAGGGGACATATCAATCATATCATAATCATGGGACATAAAACATATCATTTGATTATCTTATCCTGCATATAAAAGATCGTGGTATCATGTCATGGGATAAATCATAAATGTTCAATGTAATCCCAAAAGTCATAACATAAGACATGATTTTTTTGGCACACACATAATTATTGAAAATCATTTCATATTAGTCAAGGATCATTTCCAAAACATCATAGCGGACAAAGTTCATTACCAAACTGAGTTCACTCCTCATTCAAGCCATGTATAATTGAACCAGATTTACTTATTATTCCAGTCATGTCTATATCATGAGATATAAATCTTTACCCAATTCATTGGAGGGAGATATAGGTACCACACATCTTATAATGAAATCATTCTTACATGTTCCTCAAAAACATAAATCATTCATCATATCATAACCCAAGTATCAAAAATGGTTTCTTAAACATCATTCCATCATAATCTTTATAAAATAAATGGATTCCATAAAAATAATTCCATAATAAAAAAAATAAAATCATAGTAATAATAGGGATAGAAACATAACCCTATATAAATAAGGTAATATTAGATGGAAAATATATTTTATAAAACACTTGAAATTAATTCTTTAGGAAAATATCCTTTCTTCTTCAAAAATGTTTTCTTTTCTCATAATTCAAATAATTTTAAATGAAAACAATTTAATTGAAAATACACTTGAAATCATGTAAATTATTCATCATGTAAATAAGGTGTTATGAATGTGTAAGAATCTGTTGATGTTTTATAAGTAAAAAAACATTCTTCTCACACTTTTACTGGGAAATTCAAAAAGTACCTCATAGTGAAAATAATAAATGATTCATTTCATACCATTTAATAAAAATTAACCACTAGGTAAAATTAACTTTAAACACTTTAAAAAGAATAGAAATAATATTACATATTTAAGAAACATGGACATGTATGATAAATATACCTCAATAAGTACATATGTATAATCAATCTTGGATAATAATGAGATTGCGAAAGTATCCATTACCTTAGGTTTGATTTCCTTTATATGTATCTGAACCTTTTATATAATAACATAAATAATTTCATGGACTTATTCTAGAATGATTGTGATTTTTATTATATCATATATGATCATATTATCATTTGTTTTTAGTAACATTATTACTCATCCATGGAGTATTAACTTCTTTATTTTCTTATGCATGTTGTGTCAGATCAGTTCTTGTTCTTATTATTAGGTTATATTAATATCAATTAAATAATGATATTAGTATAATATGTATCATATTTATTCATTTAGTTAATTTATATAATATTTTTTAATTAAGATCTTGTAAAAGGAATCACATCGCATCGTGGATATGGTAAAGCATACACACATACAAGTGACGATATCATTCCCATAATTATGGAATGGTATTGAAGTGGATGGTGTATAATATTTCATAAGAAATATAATTTTATAATAATCATATATAATTATTACTTCCAAAATTATACCCATCCATGCAAGGTAGTGGTGAAAAAACAGATTACACCACGACGTGGAGATGGTAATTCGTAAGTACGCACACTTGGTGATTTCATTTTTCGTAGGATGGATAGAAGATGAAATATGTTTATTTCACAATCATAATAACATATCATTATATAATTTACACTAGATTTATTACTTTATAAGGAAAAAAATCATGAAGAGGAATTATGAGAATACATAATTTTGAAAGAATCTCTAGAGGATATTACCTTTTATTCAACGAGCTTCCTCTAAATATCCTCCTAGAGCATTAGATTTGGTCTTTGAAGAAGACCAAAACCAATATAATGTTACTCGGGAAGTTGATAATGTAAAATAGTTGGTTATGGCCAATATTGAAGGCTGAAAGTGAAGTGAAGAGGTGATGGATGATGTTCCATTTTATAATTGAGGTGAGGGGAACTTTTCAAAACCTCATACATATTAATTTATAATAAAATCAAACCCAAAAAACCTCCAAAAGTCCCAATTTCGATAATGAGATTCTATAGGGATGTAATATCATTAACAATTAATTATTTTACAAGATTTTTTTCGATTTAAACCCTATCATTTTAATTGACACTTATTTATTCTATAGATTTTATCTAGGGTAACAAATAATTCAATATTAAATAGTGCAATAATTACTTATTTTATGTAAAATATTACATAAAAAATAAACTAGAAAACTCTCTACCATATTATAATTATTAAATTTTTAAAAAGTTTTAATGGTTTTTATATAATCTAATAAAACATTATTTTGATAAATAATCAATAGCATCAATTTTGACACTATTCAATTCATGTATTTTTTAAAATATTAAGATAACAAGTTAAATTTGAACAAAATATTTTCTTATATTACTAATAGGAAAAATGAACCTATAAAATTCATTAGACT
Organism: Viscum album; assembly: GCA_963277665.1. NCBI lineage: Eukaryota > Viridiplantae > Streptophyta > Magnoliopsida > Santalales > Viscaceae > Viscum > Viscum album. Next base: position 1,075,038,072 of record OY728134.1, read on the forward strand.
TCTTAATTATCCCAAATTATGTTTACTTCAATATTTTTAACAACATTTATTTGTTATCTAAATTAATAAAATAATCACTATATCAATTTTTTTTATTTATTTCATACATTTATTTTTTGAATACAAATTAAAAATAAAATACTTTGATGAAGATAAATCTGTTATCTTAAAAATATTTTTAGTGAAACTTATATTCTGAAAAATAATCTATTTAAAATCTTATATTTATTAAATTAATAATGTGAAAACTTTACCATTACTTTAAATAAAATAATACAAGTGTCATCATCCCTTATATAAGGCTCCAAATGGTCAATAACTCAACCCTTGGATGATTATGGTCAAGATATACTCGACCAATAAGATTTGGTCTAGTTTTCGGGCCTTTAATTGATATTATTATTTTAATAAAAACTATATTATTGATTTTTCATCAATAAAATAATTTTTGCATCATTAATGTATAAGTTATTAAGATAATTATTTATTTCCTAAAACTTAAAAATAAATTTTCATGATAAAAAAAAATCATTTATTTCAATTGATTATTTATAGTCAAATTTACCTATTTTATAACCTTATATTAAATATGGCTTGGTTATTAAAATTTTAGTGAGACATATTTAACTTTTCTTTAAATAAAATACTATAAATGTCCTAATCTCATCCATGTGGCTTCAAATGGATACCATTTAGAAAGAAGGATGTTTTAGGTTAAAAAAAGTCATCCAATGACATTAACACAAGTGTTAGGGTAATTTTATAATAGTATTCTTACCCTTAATTACTGGATTTACCCTTTTATGGTTTTAATAAAAATTACCGAAATTACTATTCATAATGACCAAAAATAAAATAAATCTATTTAAATATTATAACCCTACTAATTAAAAATACAAAATAAATTTTTTAAAATTCATAACACAGAAGTTGAAATAATAAAATAAAAATTATTCCGGTTGTTCAAAAGAGATAACAAGTTTTAAAAGTTAAACCATTGTAAAAGATTGAAATAGTTTTACATCTCAATTAAGGTAAAATTAATAACAATGACATAAATTTTATTTAATGATGAAAACATATTATATTTATATTTTAAAACCATTAAATATTAAAATTTATCCATATAAATTATTTATTTGAAAAAAGTTTTTTTCAATTAAAATTTAGTGTGTTTTTTTACTATTCAACAAAATTTAAATGTTATTAGAATAATAAAAAATTTCATTCAATGTAAATTTTTATATCTGATTCCAAATAAAATGTTTATCTTTTCAAATAAAAATTATTAATGTGTCAAAATATAAATTTAAAAGGTGTTCAACATTAAACGGTAGAAAATTACCATTTTAAAAAATATTTATTTTTAACATCAAATAGGGTTTGTTCATACCTTATGCCAAAAATATATATTGGATGAATATAAAAAATATTTTATAACATATATATTTCTTTACTTTAATTTACTAATAATAATCCACATATATAAATATATAATTATATTTTTCATAAATAACCGGTAGTAGAGGACTTCGCCATACGTTTTCATAAGTTAGTTATATTTATTTGCACTAACCTAATGACTAGGTTAAAATGGTCATTTTATACTAAGGGAAACATCTGATTCATTTAAACTTAGTATTTCATTCAATTCAAGCTAAAAAATAATCTAAATTATTTAAAGAAAATATTTCATTAAAACATAAGGGTGTTAAATTCAATCATTTTATAAGTGAGTCTCCTCCATGGTTAGTGGATTTTAATTATTTCTTATTCATCTAAAACCTTATAAATTAACTTCATGGAATTGATGGCTTGAATATAAATATTTCTCTATACCATTTAGTAATTTATTATCCTCAAAATAGTGTGATGTTTTCCCAATAAATAAAATTGTCAAATTAGAGTTTATGATCACTCGAGGCACTCTATGGATTAAAAAAATTAACACATGATTGTACATGGTAGTGAATTTTACACAGGTTTTAGTTTCATGATAATTGGGGGAATTAAATCTAGGTAAGATTACCTTTTCAATGATTCTATCAATAAAAAAATCTAATATGATGTTATCCCATGATTCTGGATGCCCCTCTTTCTCATCTACCATCACATATATATGATTCATCATCTACTGCTTATCTTATTCATATAATTAGTACATTGATATATATTTTTTATATTTATTTTTATTAATAGTTGAATATTTATATATAATAAATGAAATATATACCCTATTTTTCTTCCTTCACCAAATAGAAAACAAATTGTTCTTCACCAATAGTAAAAATGTGTCACTCGTGGTTCACATCGGTCAGTTATCTTTATGTTGTCGGGAACAATACCACAACTATTATAGGAACATAATCTTCTTCGTCCACCTAAAAGATTAATAAATCTTATAGGAAAATAAATTTCAAAACATTTACAGGAATTTCATCCATGATTCTATGGTTGTACTTAGTTGATCTATCAAAATGTTTCGAAGTTAATAATTTTATATTTTTCACATCCATTCTCAGACTCTAAAACATACTCATCAACATAAAATTCACACTTTATCTAAAATTAGTTAGCATTTTTCTTAAAGTATATGATTTGATTGGTAATGGAATAGAGAATCTTATGGGTCTCTCATTTTCAGTGGGATCTTCTTCAAAACTACATCGTAGAACTCTTAACTAAGAGAGATGGCTCCCAATTTTTATTTATTCATTTTTTAGATACACAATCATTTAATAATGTGTCATATTCTAAATTTTTTGAAATATATTCTGGGTAATGGATGTTAATGTGATGATATTTGAAAATGCATAAGAATTTCATATATTCTGGTTCCACCATCCATTGGCTTGTCTTTTTTTTGGAATGGGTGATGTGGTATACACTAAAATGGTGGTTTATATTATTCTAACTAATTTTTTCTACAACATGGGGTGTATATTTTTGTCCAGGTTTCTTATAATATTCCTTATCCATAATATATATATTTTCCATTCTAGTTTTGTCTCTAATTCTTTTTTCTCAAAATATCTTCTACCTTTCCTTAACAATTCACAATTTTTGTGGATTCTCATCCATAATCTTCCCCAAAACATGTTGCTTCCTTCTTTACATATCTCACTCACTTATCAAAATCAAAGATTTAGTGTTTTCCCTAGTATGTGTCTCTATTTTACCTGGCAGTTTAACAACTAATCGGTGTGGATGTGTTTTGGAGATCTCCCATACCATCTGATCACGATTGTGAATGGTGAATCATTGGTTTTGTATCATTGTCTCTTGAGTAGTCATTAGGTGGATATACTTATGAAGAAATCAAATGTATTTTACCTAGTGATTTTTTTGGTTTGGCAGGTAGTTTTCATTATTGTAATTATATAATTAATTAGTGTTAAAACAAGTATTATTGAGTTATCAGAGGTGTAAATGGTTGGAATAATATTTTAGATGGTAATTTAGGTATATATAATAATGGAAAATTATTTATACAGTGGTTCATACCACCTTATGGTTAGTTTCACCAAATTGTTTCCATTATTTTTGGACGGACGTGTTTATATTCTTGATATAGGTTTCAAAATTACTGTACACCTTTATTGTAACTAACATCGTTATAATCAATGGGATAGTTTACTCACTGCCAAATGAATTTTTTGATTGTTGTTCTATCATATAGATATATAAAAAGTATGAAAATTAATTTTTTGAGTTTTTGTTGATGGATATTGGTCTAAAAACTATAATGTATCAAGAATCTTCTTGAGGGACTCCACATTGGTAGCCAATGAAGTATATTCTCCTACATGGTGAATTTATCTTATTAAGGGACCTATATAAATATTCAAACCGTTTAAAATATATTTAATCACATTTATATTTTCCCATCAACTCTCTAATTTCTTTATTGTAATCCATCCATAGTTGAGGTATCCACCGTTTCTTTACCTACAAACTATAATCTATGATAATAATTTCTTAATTTTAGTTCAAATTTCAATCCCATGGTGTTGATAATTTTTTTAAAAATCTATAAATATTTCTCATGCCTCTTAGGAAGACTCCCAATCAATTTGAGTGATGTTTTGGATATCAAATCTCTTCTTCCATGTCCCCATGGGTGGAAAATATTTTTCTAAAAATTTATTATCCCACTAATTCCATATTGTAATAGATCACAATAGATAGTTTTTTAGAAAATATTATTTCCAACCGCAATGTTAAAATGGAATAAAGTTAAATTAATCATATATTATGAAACTCCATTATTGTGTTAGGTGATGTAGTTCTCTTAAAATATTGATAAAGGATCATGTGTTACTCTTCTCTACTGTCTACAGAACTAACCCAAAATACAAATCAATTGAACAGTATAGAGATTAATATCAAAATTTTACACCAATATAAAATGGATAACACTTCTCATTATATAATCATCAAAGGAGGGTAATCTATAATACATTATGGTATTCTATTGAGGAATTAGTTTTACTCCCTCCCTCAATTCAATATGTGTGAACTGGGAATTGAAACCATTAAGAAAATGAGATAGCGCCATTCTACTATGGCTAGTGTGCATCATTCTAATAGGGATCAATGAATTTTAGTATCATATTTGAGTTAATATCTAGAATATAGTCTCCTTGGATGAGTGGTGGGACTCTTGACCATTCAATACATGGAATTCAAAACAATGAAACAAATCAGTGAATGTAAAAATAATTAAATATAACAAAATATAATGAAACAGATAGAGAGAGTCAATAAAAAGTAAAAAATATGTTTTCAACATCCTCTTTAATTCCTTTTAAATGGTGCCAAAAACATATTTGGTTCATGAAGTAATCATTAATTCATACATACTCTAACCGGTTTAAAAATTATATCAAAAGATTACAAAACACTAAAACTACAATTATGAAGTATAGGAATTGAATTTCTATAGGTATATCCTATGATAAGGATGAATTTATAAACCTTTTAGTTTGTTACCCAATTAATGACTCAAATTTTGTGCTATTAAATTGGGAAAAAACAACTATTTTTTATTGATGAAAAATATTCAGTTCAAGAAAAGTGGTTCATAATCAATTTAAATAAATTATTATTAAAATATATCTCTTCTCTAAATCATGGATTGGTTAAATTGAGTTGGCTACAAATTCATATTATATTTACTAACCACTTATTATCAAATTATTCCATTATAAAAAATTCAATGTAAATACCTTGGTTCTGGGAAATTCGATGATCTAAATGCATTTTTCATAAGACGTAAAGATGAATACAAATACTAACCCTTGGTCTCGACTAGATTTTCTAAATAATATGGGTTTCCTTTTACAATGATCCTTTGGGTCAGATTCCTAAATGGGAATGAGATAAAATTATGTCCCTAAAATGATTTCTAACAAAAATAAATAATATTATTGAGATTATTTAATTAATTGATTCAATCCTTTTTCTACTCTTGAAGACTAAGACCTTACAACATTTAATCATGCATATTAGAGGAAATAACTATCATATATGATGAAATCATCTTAAAGAGTGACTTTTATAAAAATATAATTTATATCAACAAGATAACTAATAGATAATAAAAAGGACTCACATGAATATAAATCAGAAAAAAAGTGTACGAATGGAAAAAATAGAAAGTTTCTTCAAAATGAATAAAAACAAGTAAAGGGTCTTAAAAAATTAGAAACTCCACTAACCCATTATAAATTATTGTATAAAAAACATCGTCCAAAAAAATAATGGAGTTTTCATGATGTGAATGAATATGATCCTTCCTATTAAAGATTCAACTCGAATGTTTCTTGGTGTGACCAATGACTTCATGGTGTGGAAAATTCATTTCATTATTTGGATTTAAAACACCAATAAAGATTATAGAATGATATATTCAAGGAATATATGGGGGTTTCCTTTTTAGAATATTTACTAAACACATCATTGTATAATGGTTTTGGTTATAGTTTTTTTAACATTTGAAGTACTTGATCAGTAACATTATGAATCATATATTACCACATGGACTTTTGTGTTGCAACATAAAGATGTATATTTTAAAATACCCCAATTTCATCTGAAAAGCATTGAATATATGGTTTTCATGTGTCATAAATAATAATCGGGAAATGGTAACCATTATCCAAAAAGATAACCTATAGCCTCTATTCCTAGTGGGTCATAGTTCCATCCCACACCAGTTTTAAGATCATTATACAGCAGTTCCAACCTGAATTGCATATGAACATTGAAAATATCTCCTTAACATTACCCCTACTATAAGTTATTGTCGATTGGTCCACTATCTCACTTTAGAAAACTCTTTTATTGGTGTTTTCTCAAGGACTAGACTCATTTTTTATTCTTTCTTAGGTTGTGTGATGAATTCATATTGAATAATGAAGCACACAATTATCTATTTCATTATCTATACATGGAAAATTTTACAATGCAAAGGCATATATGGTAGTCATGACTACACATTATCCTCTATATTTGGTCTATATTAAACCACTCACACTAGAACCAGTCATATTTTAGTGAAAATGATTTGAAGTTTCATTAATTCTATTCAAAATCTTAAAAAACATAGCATAACTAAAAAATTAAACAAAAGAATCAATACATCACCATATAATGAACAATTAGTCTCATAAAATAGTAATAAGACCAATAAAAATACAATCATGAATTAAACATATCAGTACTTATTTTATTTCCAATCAAGTCTAATGATATAAAAATTTCCCTACCCTGTATATAGGATAGAGCTATGCTAGATATATTTTATAAAAACTACACATGACATAATTCATGATATTTTTAGATATATAGTGAAATATAAACCATATATTTCAGAAAAATTCACATATCATTATACACATATATTTCCCATAAAATACATATAACATCCTAGATATGACTATTCTGGCACTGAAATGTTCCCATCACATTGTAATATCCCATCTCTAGAAAGCACACATTATACCTCAAGTGTTTTGAATCATCACAAAACATTCATGATGATTAGTAATGGTCACATTTGTCCCTAAGAGATACATTTTATAGTTAATGTTCATGTTTCCATATTTAGAACTATCATTATGAGGTATGTTTTTTTATATAAAGAATTTCCAAAAATCTCTATAAATTGTGACCAAATTTCTGTAGAACCCACCATTCAAACATTTTTTAGTCATCCCTGATATAGTAGTCAAATATCATCACTTACTATATCTAATAACATAGAAAATGATATAAATAACCATCATTACCCATTCAAAAGGTGTTGGGATACTCCAATCCCCATTTGGGTTTCATATCACATTTTTATCCATGGTTGAACACTTTGACATTAAATCTTATGAACCCATGTATAATACATAATATAACAATATTGGGCTCTCTATTCACATTATATTTTTATTTTCCCATATTATATATACTATCACAGTACTTCTAGTCTTGGAATGATGACTATAAACTCTATTTACCTCTTTATGAATCAGTAGATACAAGCATAGGGATCTCTATTCACATCATGTATTATATTTTTTTAGATAGACTATCTCATCCTTTGGATAATTTCTACATCCATAAACCCCACCATCATTCGGTCAAAATCTATATGACCTAAAACACCATCTTTCTTAAGTAAACCATTATATTATTTTATTCCATATAAACAATTAGTCAAAATATCTATGACCATAATCATAAACTCATGGTATGACAAATAGATAGACCTTAAAATGCACAAGAAAGAGAACTAAAGACACACTCTATAGAAAAATATATAAATGGAATCCTAAGTAAAATTAAAAATTTTATTACGTTAATCTATTTCAAGACTTATGAAAAAATTAGAGTGATAATGTAAAAGGTAGAAAGAATTTATGGTCAACCATATGACCCTATAAAAAGAAACAAAATTCTTAATTTACCCTATGGTCTAGGAAAAACATGTACGAGACCATTTTTATTCTATCCTACTTGCATGTTTAGGTGTTACATGTCATAATTAATTTCCTGAATAAAGTGTCCAATTAATAGGGGTGAAACCTTTCGAGTACATGAACCCTTATTTAGTATAATTTTATCCATAATACTAATTAATATAACTTGTGTTTGGTATATTGATTGATCTTTCATAGGTAGCATTAATAATGATTTTTTTTTATTTAGGAGAAACCTCTTATGGGTAATGATCTGTGTGCCTCGATATGTAAAAAAACATCTAGAGGACTAATTCAACAAAAGGAGAAGGACCTCTAGTATCTTTATTCTATAAAATTACGTAATGAAATCAGTCATTAGAATATTATTTCGTGGATATACTCAACTCATTTTTCCTCTTATCATTCCCAAATTTAGTTTTTTTGAGTTATGATTGAAATATACAATAATGAATATAGGTAGTAAGATGTTAATACCCATTAGGATACCCATTCTTGAATCATAATCATTTTCATCTAATGAATATGAAATCTTATAGATGAGATTTTTTTAATCCATATCGGGTGATCCTATACCAAAAAATATGGTTGTCAAAGAATGATAACCCTAAATTTCTTTCACCTACCCCTTTAGGATATGAACATTTTTAGAATCATTCTATTCACTTCATGAAAATTTATCCCTCCCTTACTATTAGGTAGACTGCCTTTACTTTTTGTCTGAGTTATATAACCACAAAATCAATTTCTTAGTGGCCCATAATTCATGACCCTAAAAAATCAGAGGGAAGAGTCACAATAAACTTCTTTATTAAAAGTTGTAAAGGACATATTGGGTAAAATTAAATTCTATACACACCGATAATACAACATTTATATTTTAGTCAATTACTAAGTATTTCAAATTTTAATTCAACCAATATTTTTAGGATGAAAACTCAAACAATGTGACCAAGTAAATTGTAAACTTCTGTCCCACTATGACTACCCTATCCAAGACAAAGGAAAACTAAGAGATAATGTAAAAAAGTGATAAAAATATGGTGGGATCCAACTTAAAAGACAATAAAATAATGTGTCACACTTAGTAGATCCCTATACTTATCAAAAAAATTTACAAAGCTTTGGATCCACCCATATATTAGATCAAATTGGCTGATAGAAATACATATTGTGATAATATCAGTTTAATAAAGACCTGTTAGGAATTGGAATTATAATTAAAAAACACACATAATGATTATAATTTTTTTTGTCACTCATATTACATTTTTAATAGAATATGTCTAGTGTATGGTGATGATACATATGTTTCTATATTTAAATGAACAATACCCATATGTGTGCACACATCTAGGAGGAATCCATGTCTCATATCTAATTGGGATTACCTTTTATTATAGTGATATTATATACCAATATATTAATCCAACCAATATCTATCCATGTACATACACTCTAGAGGAAACTGAATTCCATGGCTCTTTATCTCAAATAATTACCTCGCTTGTGGGGATTGAATGTCTACATCCATATCCATCCTACCCATATCCATATGAGGGTACATGTTTTTATAATAATAAATTGATTCATCACTCATAATTTACTCAAGAAAATGATGATTATGGTTCAAATGATCGATTTCCATGCAATGTTCATTTTAAAATAGTTATTTTGGTGATTACTCTTCTGAAATTTTGAATATTATCATTGATCGATGATTGAGATGAGGTTGAAGTTCAAAAATATTTTCATGGAAATAATATTTCATTTAATTGATTTAAAATAATGATAATAGAAAAAAATAAATGTATCCCTTTATATTTACTGAAAAAGGATTTAATAATAATAATTGATATGAAATAATGTGGTTATTCAATTGATTTAAACTAGAAAAATCTTAGTCAGATTTTTGGATTAATTTTTGGAGAGAAGGTTTCTAATATGATTTAGCCTCATCTAATTGACTTATCTCATGGATCTTTGTTTCTAATTCATGGTTCCTAATATTTTCATCCTAAATAGCATTTTACAATTTAGGATTTTTTTCTCTCATGATTATTATGTGAGATTTGTGTTCTTCTATCTCAACAATTGATGTGGATGCTATGTTTTGATGTTAGGATTCATCAGTAGTCTATCAATTTATCTTTAGAGTGTATTATTCCATAAATTATGTGTATTAATTTATGATTTAAAAATATTTAATGTCCTTTTAACAACCCATTTTTATATAATATATATTTTTTCAAAAAAAATTATTTTCTTTGAATGATTGTATTACACGCAACATCGAGTATTAACAAACCATTATAAACTGTTAATATTATTCTTTAAATAACAACAATATCCCCAAGTAGTTAAACATATGAGAAGGAACAAGAATAAAAATATTTTAAAAATAATTCTTAATGTTTTTATATAAATAAATCATATTGAGAAAAAGCTCTTAATTTTTAGTAAATTATTTATAAACATCGAAATATAATTTTCTAAAAAAACTATTCGCGTTGTTTTTTGTGAAAAAAATATTTTTTAAAAATTTTAGAGAATAAATGATAAAAAATGAAAATAATTCTCATAATAAAATTTTTAAAATTATCACAGGGTTAATGATTATGTATTTTTTGAAAAATTAAATATTTCCGTAATAGTGAAAAATGATGATTTTTATTAAAAACCTACATTTTCATTCAAATAAATTACCTGATAAGTTTCATTTTATTATTTTTTTAATGGTTACATTAGTTAATATATATATATATATATATATTAACATAATATTTACCATTGTAATAATTTTCATATTTGATTTTTATAAGAATCCTTTTTAAATTGTTTAGCATTTTCTCTTTAGAAAACCGCTCTCTCGTCGCATCTGTGAGTCTAAATTTAACATAAATTTTGAAACATATATGAATGAAATTTGTAAATATATATACCATATTTATAATATACATATTTTTTATTCTATAATATTGTCAAATTAAATTTTGTCCAAATTTTAAATTAATTAAAGTAAAAATTAATCACCATGCTTAAGGTATTAACCAGTTTATTAGCGTGTTAAACTAAACATATAATGGGTTAAATAGACTATAAACATATCAAAAAAACATTTTATGGCCATATTGTGGCCTTATAATATCTATTTTTTTATAATTGAAAATTTTGGATCCTTTTGGAAAGTGCAGAACATGGTTAAAATTTATTCTTTTCAAACATTAGAACTGTAGTCTCTCCCCCACTTATAAAACAACACCCCTACCCTCCCCTCATCACACATAAAAACCATTTTTTTGAACATAACTAACCAATTATATTCATATATAACTCTAAACTTTAAATAGGAAATTTATGACTAGTAAACCCTCATATGAAGGCTTTATATTCAAACTAAAATTTGTTTTATGAAGAAGTGAAATGTTGTAAAACTTGTTTTTTATATTATCTCTTATTCCATCTAATTAAAAATATTTTCAACTATGTTAACAGAAATTTCACCAGAATATAACATATAAATATATGTTATTAGTTTAATGGAATAACCTATATCTATCTCTACCCCCATCAAACTGTAAATGAAGCCAACGATCATGTGTACGGAAGACTACCACCCTACAATCCGATGTTATTCATTTTCCATCAACACCTATAAAAGATGGATATAATGATATATTTATTTATTATATATTATATATTAGATATTATTATAATAAAATAATTATAATACCACATCTACCTTATTACATAAAAACTTGTTATCAAATATATAAGCCCCTCATGTGTGTGGTGGACTACCACCTCCCAAATTAATGTGCAATGATTTTCATTTATGTTTAACTGGGATGGTAATAAAGATTGAATATATATATATATATGATATTTTTAACATATTTATACTTCTTAAATTATTATATCACCTATACCTTCTAACTTTTCCTTATGTCGGGATATGATAACGTCGTTCTGGTATATGTGCGGCATACTGTATCCATGAATGACATACTTCATTTTCTTTCCCTAACATTAATTTATTACTATAAATAAAAATATACTGAATATATATGAGGTTTATATCATGTTTAACATTCTAGAGATATTCGAATCATGATCAAATTAAGATTAAAAAAAATAACAAATCAAAACATAGAAAAAAAGTAAAGCAATTACTACCTGAGATGTTATTTTATCAAGGAATGGTTAATTTATTTGTAATAAAAGACCATAATTATATCATATGAGGTATATAATATAAAATCATGGTTCTATAATACATGTATAAATATTAATTTTACTATACAATTGGTTCCAACATGTACGAATGAAGTCTTGACTTAAGGTAAGGGTTTTTTTTCTCAATTTGCCTTCTTTTGGATATATGATATGTTATGAACTTATATTCTATTAAGAGGTGATATATATCCCCAATAAAATGTAATATAATTAAATTATATATTATGATCTTATTATATGTTTCAATTAGTTTTTTTTCTTTCTTGTTGTTTTGAGTTCAATGATACTAAAGTGGTAATTATTTTATGATAAAACATCATTTTTTACCGGGATTGTTTATGTTTATGCTTCTGATGATGAAATATTATGATCCTTATCTAAAGAGAAAATTAAAATTTATTATACTACATTTATGTCAATATAGTACATTTACTATAATTTTTCTCTCCATATACGTACTCATGATTCTTAATTTTTGTTTTTAATGAAAACTATCTTTAGTTATTACTTCGATCGAAACCCTTTTTTGATCCATATCCATGATTTATAAAAATGTTTTCATTTTTTTTGTAATGTTTCTACTAGATTTTGAATCCCCTATGAACCCTTGTTTTATTTATTTTACAAAATTCATTAAATGGAATCTTCCATTTGTTTTCAAATGAATGACTCTTTGGATTTTACAGAAAAAGATAAATATATCATTGATTTAATTCATAAGTTATTTCCCACTACCATGACAACTAAATAATTTAACTACTACTTTATAAAATATCAAGGTCATTGTAAAAAGAAAATATTTTGGAAAATTTTAATATAAATTGTTTTGTTCAATTGGGAGTTCTTATTTTCCTCAAGATTTTTTTAAAATGATTTTAATGCTACCATTATAATTTGAAATGGATATTTTAAAAGAAAATGGTTTTAATTTTTTTTGTTTTAAAAATTTACTTCAAAGTGAAAATGATATTTTCCTCAAAAAAATTTAAAATATTTTAAAATATACTTTCATACGTGTTCATGGTTTTTTTGTAAATAAAATAATTTCCACAATTCTTTAAGTATTATTTTGAAATATGTTATTTTAAAAGTATTTATATTTTCCTCATGAAATGTTCCATGTCTTTTTAACTCAAAATAATTTATATTAAGGACTACATCATTTTCTGTTACCTAAAATCTATTGGGGATATGATCTGATGATACCACATTTATTTATTTTTATAATGGTATATTTTTATGATGAGGAGAACATTATCAAACCTATTACTTTTCCACGAGTGATGATATGATTAATTGATGAGATAATAATGATCCCCCTTTCATTTATATGGGTTATTCTATGATGAAATGTTTTATGAAACCCAATTTCTCTCATGGGTTATGCTGTGATGAATACTTTATTATATTAAGACACACTTATTTATGGTTTTTATTATGTGATAGTGGATGCATTATAACCTAGGATGGTTGTTATGTTATAAAAAATTATTAGAGGAAATTATATCTTGATCAAATTCATTGGGTCGTGATTAAAGTTCTCAAAGATCATAGGGTAAATGGGAGGTTATACCAAGCCTAAAAGGATTATAAATGGGAGTTTACCCTAACCCCAAAAAAGGTACATCAGTGGTTATCCTAATCCTAACATGCTATGAATGTATTGGTAGGTATCATTGATATATGGTTTTCTGTTCTTATGTGCTTCCAAAACTATAAACTTCTAATATTTATTACATGACTCAAGTTCAAAATCAATGATATTCATGGTATGGATTTCAATTGTTATTCACATGTCCTTATGCCCCTATACTCATGATTTGTTGATATCACTTTTTTTACCCTTACTGAGAATCTGAGCTCTCCCCTTATCAAGTTTCCATTTCCAAGGTTATAATGAAAGGTATTATATATGATATGTATAATAAGAGTTCTAGTTATAATGTACATAGTTGGAGATGATGTATCTCACCAATGGATTAGTTTTTATGTATCCATGTTTCCAAAGGCAGAAGACATAATGGATTATGGTGTGGATAATTATGATATGTAATATATATTCTTCTATTAATATTTAGTGTTTATAAATGGGATGTATGGGTATTTAATGTTGGTATATATGAAAGTATTAATTAAACATTGGAATCTAGGGAAAGAAATTATTTAGAAACGTTATTATGGACCTATGAAAAAGATAAAATCCAATTTTTTGGTGAAGGATGTAGTGAGTGATTTATATGAAATTACCTCCCTCTATAGATACTAAAAGTGGACATGGTTCAGGGATTAATATGACTAAGAAAATTGAAATTATCATGGGTAAGGATTGTAAATTCATAAATTATTTATGAACCATCATTAAGGATTTGAATAATGGCCATGAATGACCAAGGTTAATCCTACTATGTCATAGAAAAATATAAGGTGTCTAGATTTAGAAATCATATAAGATATTTATCATTATTATGTGATTACCCACTATTATTATTGCTTAATACACTGTTTTTTTGTGTTTTATAAAAGTAATAGAACCCAGAGGAACCATGTTAATGTTGAGTGTGGTAGACACTAGAATGAAAGTCATCCTATGTACCAAAAGTTAAGGGAGACGGAATGAAAAACATTTTTTCTATTCTCACACATCATTATCAATCTATAAATCATGTGGAATTTCCAAATGATAAAATGAGGGAATAATGTTCTTTTAGTCATTCATGAAGAAAAAGTAAACATATTTTAGTGTTTCTACAAATCCATTAGTAGTAGAAAAATAGATCATTCCCATTGAAAAATGTTGTTCATTTTGAAGTCTTTGGTGCATAAAAAATTCATTATAGCCATTATCATTTGTAAGGAGATGCAGATCAATGGTGGAATATAATCAATAATAGTAGGAAAAAAATATTAAATTATCCCCATGTAGTGGGATGAGTTAAATATATTATTTTTTATAAGATATTTCCTCGCATTCTTTATACAAAAAATGAATAAGAAATTAATTGAGCTAAAACGGAAGGATGGAGAATCCATTAGCACATTTGGAGAAACTTTTGCAAGTATTATGAGATACACTTATTTTATTATGATCCAACATGATAGTATGGTTTATAATTTCTTCATTGTATTAAAACCAAGTCTATAAAAGGAATTTCACATAAGGGACATCATAAGATATGATTTTTTTTGATGTGCAATCAATGTTGAAATAGATATTTCGGTTAACCATTAATCTCATGGTATTCATAATGAAATAAGGATGTAATTCATACAAAACCCTAAAAACTATAGAGGGAAGAAGATTAGTTTTTCTTCATGCTTGATGTGTATAAGAAAACATAGAGGAAATTATATAATGGGAATTAATAAATATTTTATGTTTCAAAACCATGTTCATCAAGAGTATGAATATCGTTGTGATGGGAATAAGTTATAAAATGATGAGAATAGAGGGAAATAACCATTTAATTCCACAATAGAATTCCATTACATCATGTGAAAGGAAATTTTAAATACTTTAAATGAATTCAATAATCCACAGACTAATAAAGATAATAATACAAAGAAAACACTAAATAAAAATAAAAAGGGTTGAAATATTTGATCACAATAACTGATGAAAATCATGATAGTTTGGGAAAACATATCATCCACACCATATTTAGGTATTTATTGTTTTATTTTGTATGAAATAGGAATATGAAAACCTAAATATCAATCATTTAGTGAATTCATGTCATTTTATAGAATTTACTATCTCCCTCTCTACGTATTATGGAATAATAAAATCATATTTGATATTCTATTAGTACAAGTATGATCCCAATATGCACATAGAAATTATTTTCATAATATTAGATCTTTTTAAGGGAATAAATGTTGAATTATTTTTTGGAAGAGTATATGTATCCATGTAATATTAATATAGGAGTTGTGGATAATATCATGGTACTATAATTTTATGGTTGATCATGAGATCAAATTTATTGAAACACATTTTTAGGTTTTTTATAATAAAATTTTATCAATATCAGGGAAATTTGAAGATATACTTATAGAAATTCAACACTTTGGTTTTGTATTTTTTATTGACAATGTTATTTTAGGAGGAATTCTTGTACACTTTTTAGATATATGATTATAGGTATTGTTAACTATTATGGTTTATCATATCGTTGATATTAAGGTAATAATGGGTTGTAGTTGTTCACTTTGTTAAGACATCACACTTCATTTCTATTAGTGATGATTTATATCTAGATCAGATTTTCATAATATATGTTAATAATGTTGTACGATTTCAAGGAGTACCAAATTACATTTTATCTGATCATGATATGAGGATTACCTCGATGTTGTGGAAATTTATTTATCAATATCTGGATATAGAATTGACATTAATCACAATGTATTATCCTTATATAGATGTTCAATCTGAGATAATAATTCAAAACCTATGGGATATTGAATGATCGTGTTATATACATTTCAAGGGTTATAGGGATCACCTCCATACTCTAGTTTATTTTCATTCAATAATAGCATTCAATTGGTAATTTAGATAGATACTTATGAATAACTCTATATAATGAAGTGTATAACTCCAATGTATTGGAATTAAGTTCCAGAAATGAAGCTATTGACACTTGATATGGCTGATAAAATGATAGAGATGTTCAGATCCATTTTGGGAAACATAAGGGAAGCACAAATTCAATTTGAAAACTCACGATGATAATAATTGAAACAATATAGAAATGTAATTTAGTGAGAATCTATTTATAAAAATTTATGAATAGAATAAATAAGGGAAAAATAATCCTTAGGTACATCAGTCTATTTGAAATTATTGAACGTATCAATATGGTATCTTATCATTTGGCACTTTCACCCAACCTCCCTCAAGTTCACAATGTGATCAACGTATCTATCCCGAGGAATTCCATACCTTATCCATCATTTTTAATAAAATTATATGTTATGATATTAGAGAATGATATTTATAATAAGGAAAAATAACTGGAGATTCTGGATCAGACTGAGAAATTTCTACAAAAAAAGACAACTCACATGTTCAATGTTTTATGGTGAATCCACCAGCTGGACGAAGCTATGTGGGAGACTAAGGATGTAATGAGATAGAGTTATCATTATCTTATTATACCCAAGTGATAGATTTAGAGGGTGAAATTAATTTTAAATGTGGAATAATGTGACACGCCATGTGTTAATGAAATATATATTTTTTGAATAAATTTAATTTCATCGATAACTTAGATTTCACTAAATACCGAGATTTAAGAACCATGAAAAAGTATTAATATTATTATTAAAACATGATCATTATTAGGTAGAGATTAAAATTGGGGGGAATGAATGGGAATTGTTTTAAAAAATTATTTATAATGGTTATATATAAGTAAATCATATGGATAAAAAAGTATTTAATTTTTAGTAATGAATTTAAATTTTTTCAAAAATAATTTTCTAAAAAAGGACATGTATTGAATGTATTATGAACATGTAGTTAAATTACTTTTAACACTATTATAAAATAAATTTTCAACAATGTAACTAAATTTTGTAATTAACATGTCAAAAATATCTTTGGGAGAAGTTTTGAAAACTTTTTAAAAACATAAAATGTTCAGTGAATATTGATAAATATTGGGTTTTATTAAAAAAATTACTTCTAATTGAAATAATATCGAAGATAATTTCAATTATAAGATGTTTTAAAAGTAAAATAATTCAAATAATATATCTATTAATTCAATTTAGGTAATTGTAAACAATTTTATACTAAAGGATTTTATAAACACATTTCAAACATTGGAGTATTTTATCTTTGGAAAACTGATTTCTAATCATGTCTAAATATTTATTATTTTAGAAAAATAAAACTCTATATATAGAATATGCTAAAATAGATTAAATATTTTATTTCATATTAAATAATATTATATAATATTTTCAACATATTTTTTGTCAAAATTAATAATAAAAATAGAATAAAAATTACTATGGTTATGGTTGAAATAGATTTACCAAGGGTAAACTTAAAAAAGAAAAGGTGTAAAATGTCATGGAAGCTTGTCCAAACTCATTTTATAGAATTATTATGACCTTCTAACATATAAATTTCTATAACAAACCATTTTAAACTTTTTGAAATGTGAAAAACATGGGTACTCTTTATTATTTTCAAAAATTCCATTTATGTCCTCTTTGTATCATATAAAAGGACAACCCCTATCCTCCCCACTTCAAACATCAAAAACCCATTACTTTATCCATTAACTAAAAAAATATATTCCTTTATTCCCTATAAACTTTATATAGGTTTTATAATTATTATAAAACCTTCATAATACATATTTAGGCATAAACCTAAAGAGGTTCTATGTAGTAGAGGTAAAATTATTAAAGTCCTTTTTTGTTTCATTTATTATTCAAAGTCTTAAAATATTCAACAAAAATGATAACATAATAACACCATAATCTCAAATATACTTATATTTTATTATGTTAATTTCATAACCTATATCAATCTCAATCTACATCAAATGTGAATCAAAATCATTGATGATGTGTGTGGCAGACTACGACGTCACAAACAGATGTTATTAATTTTTCATCACCACATCTCACAGATAGATATAATGATATATTTAATTTTTATATATTATAAATATGAAATTATTATACCTATATAATTATAATTCCACATATACCTTCTTACCTACCAACCAATTGAAAAAATAACATTTTTCATGTGTACGAAGGACTACCGCCTCAGAAATCTATTTAATGTGTTTTTATTTCTGTTTTTATGGGAAGTTAATAAGGATAAAGGGAATGAATATATATAATATTTTTAAATTAATTATACTTCTGGAATTATGATATAACATGTACCTTATTACATTATATTCCGTAGGGATTCAATTATATCGGTTGTATTTACAGAGAAATACGACATCACAAAGGGATGTGACCCATTCTTCCCATGCAGTTTACGTGGATGGTATTGTGGATAGGTTTAAGTAATAAAATGCGATATATATGATATAAAAATTATTCTATATATAAAGTATATTATTTAACATTATTTCGTTCAATCCATCGAGAAACTAGAAACAACGTTCATGCGTACGTATGACCCACCGTCTCCAAAAATGGTGTATTTCATTTTATATCTATAACTTTTATAGATTATAATAAATATATATAATGAATATAGGTTATATTTATATAATTTTTAAAATTATTTATATTATGGAACCGTGATAAAATTAATTGGACCGAACTTAACCAATCAAAACATACAAAAAGTAGTTTTTTTCCTAAAAAGTGATTTTAAAATGGAATTGTTAATTAATGGATAATAAAAAGTCCTGAGTAAATAATATATGATATAAAATATATATTAATAGTTCTTTAATAAATTTATAACAAACTTATAATTATTATATATGATTTTCAAACATTTATGTACGAATAAGAGACTTGTCGTAAAGTATTTCTATCACAACTTGTCTTTTTAAGTCACATGTGATGTTATGAACCAACATTATATTATGAGGTATATATAAATAGCCTTTTACATGTAATATAATTAATCTATTTATTCTTATGATATTTTATTTTTCATAAAATTTTATTATTTCATGGGGTTAAAATTCAATAACACCAAAGTGGTAAGGGTTTTATGAAACAATCTCATTGTTTATCTGGATTTTTTATGTTTACACATATGATGAAGAGATTTTATGATCCATATATCAGGAAACCAATTAATATGATTCTCCTCTATTTATTTCATTAGAATACATGTTTTCCCATCATGTTTCTCTCTTTTTTAATCTATAATCCAATATAATTCTTTTTAAATAAAACATATTTTAATTTTTTCATTGGTCAAAACCCGTTTTTATTACATATCCATAATTTATGATAATATTTTCATGTTCCTATAGGATTAACTAATGTCATTTTTCCCTTGTTTTAATTTTTAAAAAATTTCATAAAAATAATAATCTTTTATTTTTTAAAATAATTCACATTTTTATTTTATAGAAAATGTGAAAGGAATGTTAATTTTAACTTCTACGACATTTCCAATGATCATGAAAACACAATGTTTTAAATCTTTCTTTAAATGTATCGAAGGTTGTAACACCCCAAGCTTCCACGGTACGTTTCCCTTTGAATAATGCAATGGCGTGCATTGTACGCAACTTCGAGATTCTAACACACCACAACTAATCAAACTAGCTGTTATGAATAGTAATACCAGCTTTTTTAAATTTTATAAATTCAATCTCTCAAAATTGACTTCATTTTTGGATTCGGAATATCGAAATTAGCCTAGGGTGAAATTTTGGTACTTTTCGGATAACTTTCATATTTTGATGAATAGTGAAAATTACTAAATTTTAATTAAAAACAACTTTTTTAATCAAAATAATTAATAGTGATAAATTATTAATTCTAGTTGTTTTAAAGTATATTTAGAATATATTTTTACCATGTAATACAATGTGGGTCATTGAACATAATTTCACATTTAAACCAGACATAAACAAGTGCCAATCTTTTGATAGTTATTATCTCTTAAAAACACGCTTTTTGTTTTAACAATGAGAATTAATTTTAAATTAATTTCTGCCACTTCTATGTTTTGAATTTGGAAAAATGGATTCCATATTTGGATTCAGGATGTTCAAATTGTGTAAATAGGTAACTTTTATTTTTATACATTTTGGTTAATAACTTCGGTAAATATTTTATTTACCATGGTTAAAGGGTAAATCCGGTTAACAAGGGTTAAAAATATAATATTATAATAATACTAAATTACCCTAAAACATGTCTTAACCCCATTTGTTGATACATGGTCGACCATGGGCATCTTTGGGTCGATTTCGGGACCCCATGGATCCACTTGTAAGTGATAGGGACACTTTATTTTAATTAAGTTAAAATGAATACACAAAATGACACAAGCATATATCTTTTAGAAAAACAATTGTTACATAAGGTTATATATGTTGGATTTTAGACTACAAATATTCATTAGAAAGATAAAACGATTTACTACATAATGATATTTTATTTATAATTTTTAGAGATTAAATAAGTTAATTTATTTATAAAACAATGATGATGCAGTAATAACCATAATAGTGAAAAATTAGAATAATTGATATTATAAATACCCAAATAAATATAATTTGAAACTTTTAATGAATTAAACTAATTTTCTAAAATACTATGACATATTATGATTTATTTAATTTACTTTTTTTTGAAGTAATCATTCTATTATGAGTTTCAAAAAAATAAACTATTGAATAGTGTCAAAATTAACAAAAGAGTTTTTAAAACAAATATTATATTATTAATTGATATTAAATTCCTAAAAATATAAGGTTCGGACAAGAGACTTATATCATGATATTTGTATCATTAATGGACCACTTGGGGGTCTCTTGGATGTATATAGTAAGTTTATTAACCATATAATATAAAAATACAAAGAGACATTGTAAAAGTGAAACTAATTAACTTATAGATAATAATTAAAGATAAGGTTAATATAAGTACACAAACCTGTATAAATTCTATTGGTTGAGTGGTTTTAGACCTATCCCCACCTTAAACTTTTAATAATAAACTTTGGATCCATTATAAACCGAATATGAATTTATTATAAATTAATATTTCTAGCTTTTCCAAAGGTGCCCCTCACCCCTCTTATAAAAGGGAACTCCTCCTTCTCATTTATTCACACCTTCAAAGCCTTTTTGGTTCAGACAACACCTACCCAAATACTCTCTAAACTTCCCTCACTACAACCTAGAGGCCTTAGTTTGATCAGAAATCCAACCTAAGGAGCCCGTTTGATCAAATCAAAAGGAAGAACCCGAAGAAGAGGTAATGTTTTCACCACCCCTTTTCAAGTTCCTTTCTTCTTCCACTTCTTCTTTCTTTGTTATTACAATCCTAAAATAATAACTCCAGTATATTATATATACTGTGATGTTATTATAAATATGGTACAACCATATTCAGTATTCTATCAACCCTTTGAATAACATGTCACCATACGTGCGTACGTACGGCTTACCATCTCCACGTCGTGGTGTAATTGTTATTCAATATATTATTATATGGGTGGGTATAATAATGATGTGTAACTAATGAAAATAATAAATATAACATGATAATGATTATTTATATATTATATACCATCCAATTATATATTATTTTAATATCAAAAGAATGATATTGTCGGTCGTGCGTACGTACGGACTACCGTCTCCACGAACGCGATGAGATTCATTCTCTATCATACCCATTAAAGTATAATTATCATTTTATGATTTAAAAATAATGTATAAGAACATGATTTCATTCTGGATATGAATAAGATACAAACTATCCCTAACAAACATGGCTTACATAACGAAACATATAAAATAAAACGAGTAAGTTAACACCCGAAACGACGATAATTCTAAGATATTATTAACAAAGCAACGTTAAAAGATCATATATGATATCATATTAATGTATATGATTAATGAATAATTTAATAACAATTATTTCAACATTATAAAGGAGGTTAACCTACCCCCAACAAAGGAAAAGTACAAGGTAAGGGGTTTCTTATCTCACTTTTAATTTCGTGAGATTTCCATTATTCCCCACTTATTTATTGCATGTGGTGTGTGTACTACCCATGATTGTATTAATTGTGTAATATACTCTAATTTATGGATATTTACATCATCATTGTATGATCCTTCTTTCATGGGTGTATGTTTCGTAAGATACCAAATTGATAAGGGAATTTGATATTTCAATTTCCACTCATTCGGCTTTACGAATACTTCATTGATTATTTTACTACAAGATTATGTGTGGAATTACTATTGATTTTCTTATGTCATATTTTCCACTCCCCTTTCTGTGGATATACTTTTGATACACAAAATCACTCCATTGATAAATTCTTAAGTGATCGGTATGAACTTGATAAGAGTAATTTTAACTCAATCTCCATTTGTTGAGTTAAATATCCAATTCATTGGTGTTGTTTTTACAAGAATATGTGTGAATGTCATCTGATTGATTTACAATAAATATCCAATCATATTGAGTGTATTTATATTTTTCACACATAATTATGTCGTTGATTTATCCTTAACCTACGGATATGGTCTTTATAAGAGAATTCATCTCAATTTATATTCCATTGAGACTTCTTTGTTGTTATACACCAAATCACTTTTATATGGTGAATATATTTTACTTTGACATAGTATATCATGAATCCCTTTATTCTCATGATATTAAAAAGTTTTGATTACCTCAATTATTTGTATTCAAGTGTCGCTCTTTTGGTTAGAATCTCTAACTAAAATACC
Organism: Viscum album; assembly: GCA_963277665.1. Classification (NCBI taxonomy): domain Eukaryota; kingdom Viridiplantae; phylum Streptophyta; class Magnoliopsida; order Santalales; family Viscaceae; genus Viscum; species Viscum album. Next base: position 1,075,061,713 of record OY728134.1, read on the forward strand.
ATTTTAAAATGTTTTAAAGACTTATTCATCTAAATATTGCCCATTAATGTCCATGTTTTAAAAATGGTTTTAAGGATTTATTTATATGGACATTAAAGTTTCAAAATTAAAAATCCTTTTAAAATTTTCAAAGTGGTATGGGACTCTTTGATTCAAAAAAATATTTTTAAATGGCTTCTTGAAAAATAGTGTGACTTTTAAATGATTTCAAGAAAACAGGGATATTTCTCTCAAATAGTTTTTTTTCATCTATTTCAATATCCTTCATTATTCTTGATTGAGGTTAATATGATACAATACAGTCTTCCATATTGTATAGAATGAGTTATGTTTGACTGTGGATGCGCTATTTTATACCATTCATGGTTTGTGGATAAGTATTGACATTTCGTATACTAGTTTTAATACGAATGTTTATGTTATGTTTCAATATTTTAATATGAGGAATGCATTGGACTTAATATGTGATGGGTGGAGCCCGCTATAGCTCCTCGATGCATCAGTAGGTCTTATGAGACAAACTAGTGTCTTGGCACAAGGCCTTGGAAAAATCTTATTTGTAGTCTTGGCATGAGGCCTTGACTATGTGGTTATGATAGTCTGGCATTATGCATTCCATCATTATGAAAGTGGTTATTGATATTGCATGTGATCATTCGACTAGTAGAATATCCATGTTTGTATGTAAATGCCAATATTTTATTTTATCTTTGCCATTTTATACTAAAGTTCAAGTTTAAAAGGCTTTCGTTTTAGTTATAAACTACCTTAAGTGTTTATGCTTATCTATGAAAGCTTCTGCTATAATGTTATCCTTACTGAGCATCTGAGCTCACCCCTTTCAATGTTTTATTTTTCACAGGATTATGAAGAAGTAATTTATGAATGACCTGCAGGGATAGTTTGAGGGGATATGAATACAATATGTTGTTGTAGTTTTTTTACCTTATGATGTAATGTAAGAGTTATGAATATATCTAGTGTTTCCAAGACTAATAAACTAATCGGTCTTTCGAGACTTGATCCATTGTGATCATGCCAATGTTATGTAATAATGCACCGACTATGGGTATCTAGGGTCAGGGCGTTACAGTTGGTATCAAAGGAAGTTTAGTACAAACCATGGAAGCTAGATTTAGATAAACTCGGATTAGATCACATAGCCCTAAGAGAGAATTTGAGGATTAGTATAGAAGAACATACTAGAATTTTGGTATTGTAGATATTTTGTGAGTTTTCCGAGCAATACATCCCTATCTGGATACGAGCAGGTAGAGACGGCTCTAGCATAGATGTACCAAGGGGTAAAACCCAAAAACACCGCTTTGAGCTAGACTCGAACGGGAACTGGTGAACGACAACGGGCCTTGCTGCACTCTTGGTTACGACACTCCCGGGGGATATGCTTTGGTAAATTCACAAGATTAGTATGAAACATTATTAAGGGAATACAAAAAAATTCCCATAAGAATATATGTCGGCAAATAGATAGTGGACAACCTAGATTTTAACATAAGGTACCCCATGGTAGGATATATTGTTCAATTACAAGATTATCCTATTATGTCTATTTTTTTTACATTCTTATTAGATAAGTATTCAAAACCCTAATTGTATTTTATTTTTGTTAGTTGAAACATGGAGGGAGAAAGATTATGAACAACTCTTCTCTCTCTTCCTGAAGAACTACTTACAATTATTAACCAGAAGTCATGCGCAGATGATGTTGAAACTTTTTCAAATGTCCAAGTTACATGAAAACAACTTTATGAGACATCCAATACCTCTAGCATTGCATGATTCTTTCAAGGATCAAGTACCAACTATGGGATAATGTTGCGCTCTCAACTTTCTTACCACGCTAAGAGTGGGAAGTACCATCAGGTTCTTTTCAAATTATTCACTTTATCTCAAAATTACGATGCACTAAATGATTTTCTAGATGTTGCAGAAGAGGGAGTCCTTCGAGCAGCCTATATGTATCAAATCATATATTTATGTCTTTTGGGATATATGGAAACTGATTTACCAAAACCTTATTTTGAAATATTTGAAGATGAATCAGTGAGAATTTTTCTAAAAAAACATGTTAAAGATGATATCTCAAAATTATATATAAGAAATACCTATTTTTTAATGATGCATCGATGCATCCATCGATATAATCCAAGATGGATGAGGAGTTTTTCGGTAAAGGAAGTAGATTATTTTGAAAAATTCCTGAGGTACCATTGTGACACATGAGCATATTCTACCAAAAGGAAAATCCGCCTAGTCTCTCCAGAGTTCATGTTGTGATCCACATATCTATAGTGACAAAATACATGCCTGACCCAACGCATGTACTCACCTATGAAGAATTAGAACTGGAACCCGATCTATCTTATTGTGGAGAGCCTATCAGAATTCTTCATACCAAATATCAAGTGTTGAGAAACCGGATGACTCGTCTAGTAAATGTTCTATGGAGAAATCATAAGATGGAAGATGCAATGTGGGAACCCGAGGAACACATGATGAAGAACCTATGTGGAAATAAATGGACGGTGAAATGTTAAAAAGTGTTAGTGCTCTTTATTGATGGGATTACTTTGGAATAATTTCCTCCTGTATTTGTAAACCTGCAATTTATCATGTGAAAATGATATTCGTGGAAGAATTATCTTTTCTGTTGTGGATATAGTTATAAATAACCATTTGGTCTTATATGATCATTGGGTTTGAGGAAATTACAAATTATTATAATTTGGGGTGAAAATGCAAGGTATGTGATAACATTTGTGGTTAAATTATGTTATAGTTATTTTGAGGAATTTATCTCATTTTCGTAATTTTATAAAATATAGTTTTTGAAAAAGGACAACACGTAGACCGTGTGACAACCCGTCGCGTTGGACAAAGCTGTGGGAATCGGGCCCACAACCAAAGTGCGATTGGGATTTATCACCTACCACTGGACTACGTGAAGTCCCTGGTCAGTGTGACTATTATTTTTAGTTAAATGATTTTATTGATCAATAATAATTTTATTTGGGATCTTATGTCTTATCAAATGTATACCATTAGTATAGGAAAATGATTTGGTGATTAAGTGATAAATGTTATTTTTGAAGTTGTTCGCTTTGTTGAGAACACTATATGCCAAAGGAAAATAGAGTAGTATGGGATTTCATTTGAGGAGTAATGGTTGATTTTTATCTATGTTTTTATTGTGGATTTATAATGATTTAGGTTATTTATGGAAATGATTAGGTTAATTACTTTTAAGTATGTGACTTTAAGAGTAATTAATGTCATTTGGAGATACAATTTAATGTGGAAGACTACATTATTAATAAGTTTTGGTTTTCAATATTAGTTTTGATTATATTAAAGGATTCTAAGGACAATTGATTATTGAATGGTATTTATTTAACTTTGGGGTATTGTTGTTTTAATTTTGGAAATTAAGATTACTGTTTATTTCTCTCAAGGAATATCATTTTAGGGGATCATTAGATCATGTACTAAACATTTTGGTTTTGATTAATCTTTAAAGACAATGTAAATATATTGTTCATCCTGTATGGATCATGTGATTCTATAGAAGTTTATTCTAGCTCTTCCAGTGTGACCAAGTCTTCTTGAATACTCATCGTTTAAAAAAATGAGTTAGTGGTGGAAATTTATTATAGAATGAAAATCTACTTTAAATGTAAGTATATATCATTATATTCTTAGTCAGTATCATAAATAAATTCCTCATCCTTATGTAATGTAACTTAAAACAAAAAAATGATGTCCATTTACTTTCCTACTAGGAGACTAATGGTCGTTTCTCCCAACACAAGTTTGTGGTTTTCTTATTGTTAACTTTCTCCTGATCATGATTTCTATCCCTCTCCATCAGAACTTGACACTTAGTTTATCATCCATATCCATGTTTTCCTACATTGAATCTGAGTATGGGTTATCTTGGTTGACCGTTATACTTCTCTTTCTTTCTTTTAAAGTGATAGTTTTATTGACTCTTTTTCCGATGTGGGACTTTCCATTATATTCCCAAGCACAATTTTAAAAATTGAGAGGATGAAATTTATTGAAGGAGGGGATAATGTAATACCCCATGCTTCCACAGTACGTTTCCCTTTGAATAATGCAATAGCGTGCATTGTACGCAACTTCGAGATTCTAACACACCACAACCAATCAAACTAGCCGTTATGAATAGTAATACCTAATTTTTGAAATTTTATAAATTCTATCTCTCAAAATGGACTTCATTTTTGTATTCATAATATCTAAATTTTCCTAGGGTGAAATTTTTTTACTTTTCGGATAACTTTCATATTTTGATGAATAGTGAAAATTACTAAATTTTAATTAAAAACCACTTTTTTAATCAAAATAATAAATAGTGATAAATTAGGAATTTGAGTTGTTTTAAAGTATATTTAGAATATATTTTTACCATGTAATACAATGTGGGTCATTGAATATAATTTCACATTTAAACCAGACATAAAAAAGTGCCAATCTTTTCATAGTTATTATCTCTTAAAAACACGCTTTTTGTTTTAACAACGGGAATTAATTTTAAATTAATTTCTCCCAATTCTGTGTTTTAAATTTGAAAAAATGGATTCCATATTTGGATTCAGGATGTTCAAATTGTGAAAATAGGTAACCTTTATTTTTAGACATTTTGGATAATTACTTCGGTAAATATTTTATTTACCATGGTTAAAGGGTAAATCCAGTAAACAAGGGTTAAAAAAAATAATATTATAATAATACTAAATTACCCTAAAACGTGTCTTAACCCTATTGGTTGATACATGGTCGACCATGGGCATCTTTGGGTCGATTTTAGGACCCCATGGATCCACTTGTAAGTGATAGAAACACTTTATTTTAATTAAGTTAAAATGAATACAAAAATGACACAAGCATATATCTTTTAGAAAAACAATTGTTACATAGGGTTATATATGTTGGATGTTAGACTATAAATATTCATTAGAAATATAAAGAGATTTACTAAATAATTATAGTTTATTTATAATTTTTAGAGATTAAATAATTTAATTTATATATGACACAATGATGATGCAGTAATTACCATAATAGTGAACAATTAGAATAATTGATATTATAAATACTTAAATAAATATACTTTGAAACTTTTAATGAATTAAAATAATTTTCTAGAATACTATGACATATTAGGATTGATTTAATTGACTTATTTTGAAGTAATCATTCTATTATGAGTTTCACAAAAATATACTATTGAATAGTGTCAAAATTGACATAAAAGAGTTTTTAAAACAAATATTATATTATTAATTGATGTTAAATTCCTAAAAATATAATTTTCATCCAATAGACTTATATCATGATATTTGTATCATTAATGGACCACTTGGGGTGTCGCTTGGATGTATATAGTAAGTTTATTAACCATATAATATAAAAATACATAAAGACATTGTAAAAGTGAAACTAATTAACTTAGAGTTAATAATTAAATATAAGGTTAATATAAGTACACAAACCTGTATAAATTCTATTGGTTGAGTGGTTTTAGACCTATCCCCACCTTAACCTTTTAATAATCAACTTTTTATCCATTAGAAACCGAATATAAATTTATTATAAATTAATATTTCTAGATTTTCCAAAGGTTCCCCTCACCCCTCTTATAAAAGGGCACTCCTCCTTGTCATTTCTTCACACCCTCAAAGCCTTTTTTGTTCGGCCAACCCCTACCCAAATACTCTCTAAACTTCCCTCAATACAACCTAGAGGCCTTATTTTGATCAGAAATCCAACCTAAGGAGCCCTTTTGATCAAATCAAAAGGAAGAACCCGAAGAAGAGGTAATGTTTTCACCACCCCTTTTCAAGTTCCTTTCTTCTTCCACTTCTTCTTTCTTTGTTATTACCATTCTAAAATAATAACTCCAGTATCTTATATATACTGTGAAGTTATTATAAATATGGTACAACCTTATTCAGTATTCTATCCACCCTTTGAATTACATGTCACCATACGTGCATACGTATGGCTTACCGTCTCCACGTTATGGTGTAATTGTTATTCAATATATTATTATTTGAGTTGGTATAATAATGATGTGTAACTCATGAAAATAATAAATATAACATGATAATGATTCTGTATATATGATATACCATCCAATTATATATTATTTTAATATTAAAAGAATGATATTGTCGCTCGTGCGTACGTACGGACTACCGTTTCCACGAACGCGATGAGATTCATTCTCTATCGTACCCATTCAAGTATAATTATCATTTTATGATTTAAAAATAATGTTTAAGAACATAATATCATTCTGGATATGAATAATATACAACCTATCCATGAAAAACATGGCTTATGTAACAAAACATATAAAATAAAATGAGTAAGTTAACACCCGAAATGACGATAATTATAAGATATTATTAACAAAGCAACGTTAAAAGATCATATATGATATCATATTAATATATATGATTCATGTATAATTTAATAACAATTATTTCAACATTATAAAGGAGGTTAACCTACCCCCAACCAAGGAAAAGTACAAGGTAATGGGTTTCTTATCTCATTTTTAATTTCGTGAGATTTCCATTATTCACCACTTTTTTATTGCATGTGGTGTGTGTACTGCCCATGATTGTATTCATTGTGTAATATACTCTAATTTATGGATATTTACATCATCATTGTATGATCCTTCTTTCATGGGTGTATGTTTCGTAAGATACCAAATTGATAAGGGAATTTGATATTTCAATTTCCACTCATTCGGCTTTACACATACTTCATTGATTATTTTACTCCAAGATTATGTGTGGAATTACTATTCATTTTCTTATGTCATATTTTCCACTCCCCTTTCTGTGTATATAATTTTGATACACATAATCACTCCATTGATAAATTCTCAAGTGATCGGTATGAACTTGATAAGAGTAATTTTAACTCAATCTCCATTTATTGAGTTAAATATCCAATTCATTGGTGTTGTTTTTACAAGAATATGTGTGAATGTCATCTGATTGATTTACACTATATATCCAATAATATTGAGTGTATTTATATTTTTCACACATAATTATGTCGTTGATTTATCCTTAACATACGGATATGGTCTTTATAAGAGAATTCATCTCAATTTACATTCTATTGAGACTTCTTTGTTGTTATACACCAAATCACTTTTATATGGTGTATATATTGTAATTTGACATAGTATATCATGAATCCCTTTATTCTAATGATATTACAAAGTTTTTATTACCTCAATTATTTGTATTCAAGTGTCGCTCTTTTGGTTAGAATCTCTAACTAAAATACCATTTTAAAATGTTTTAAAGACTTATTCATCTAAATCTTGCTCATTAATGTCCATGTTTTAAAAATGGTTTTAAGGATTTATATATATGGACATTAAAGTTTTAAAATTAAAACTCCTTTTAAAATTTTTAAAGTGGTATGGGACACTTTTATTCAAAAATATATTTTTAAATGGATTCATTAAAAATAGTGTGACTTTTAAATGATTTCAAGAAAAGGGGGATATTTCTCTCAAATAGTTTTTTTCATCTATGTCAATATCATTCATTATTCTCGATTGAGGTTAATATGATACAATACAATCTTCCATATTGTATCGAATGAGTTATGTTTGACTGTGGATGTGCTATTTTATACCATTCATGGTTTCTGGATAAGTATTGACATTTCGTATGCTAGTTTTAATATGAATGTTTATGTTATGTTTCAAACTTTTCATATGAGGAATGCATTGGACTTAATATGTGACGGGTGGAGCCCGCTATAGCTCCTCGATGCATTGGTAGGTCTCATGAGACAAACTAGTGTCTTGGCACAAGGCCTTGGAAAAATCTTATTTGTAGTCTTGGTACGAGGCCTTGGCTATGTGGTTATGATAGTCTGGCATTATGCATTTCATCATTATGAAAGTGGTTTTTGATATTTCATGTGATCATTAGACTTGTAGAATATCCATGTGAGTAAGTAAATGGCATTATTTTATTTTATCTTTTCCATTTTATACTAAAGTTCAAGTTTAAAAGGTTTTTGTTTTAGTTATAAACTGCCTTAAGTGTTTATGCTTATCTATGAAAGCTTCTGCTATAATGTTATCCTTACTTAGCATCTGAGCTCACCCCTTTCAATGTATTATTTTTCCCAGGATTATGAAGAAGTAATTTATGAATGACCTGCAAGGATAATATGAGGGGATATGAAGACAAGATGTTGTTGTAGTTTTTTTTACCTTATAATGTAATGTAAGACTTATGAATATATATAGTGTTTCCAAGAATACTAAACTAATCGGTCTTTCGAGACTTGATCCTTTATGATCATGCCAATGTTATGTAATAATGCACTAACTCTGGGTATATAGGGTCAGGGCGTTACAAAGGTTGTTATCAAAGAAAATTATTTAAAAAAAAGTAATATATATTTTTCAATGTAGAAACGATATTTTCCTCAATAAATGATTCCAATTATTTTTATATATTCCTTTATAAGTTTCATTGTTTATTTTCAAAGAAAATTATTTTGAAAATGTTTTATGTTTTAAAAAATGAAAAATAATCTAGATGGGGTATTTTTCTCAAGATTTTTTTTTTAAAAAAACATGAAAATAATCCTATATATGTTTTCAATGTAGTGTTCAAAGAATATTATTTCTATAAAATTTTATGTATTTTTATATTGAAAAAGGTGACATAAAAATAAAAGTTATTTTCTTGAAGAAATGTTCCAAGTTATTTATATTTCAAAATAATTTTCCATAAAAGATGAAATCCTTTGATGTTAATTAGTATTTATTGGGGATATGATCCAATGATAAAATAGTAATTTTTTTGGATGTTTTATGATTATTATTAAGATATTTTTATGAATCCCATACCTTTTCCACAATTTATGATATGAATAATTGATGAGATAATGATGAAAAAAATTTCATTCATATGGGTTATACTATAATGTAATTTTGTATGAACCAGATTTCATTTCATGGATTTTGATGTGATGAATTTTTTATTATCTTGTGGAACACCTACGTATGGTTTTCATTATGTGATTGTTATATGTTAAAAACAAGTATAATGGTCACGTTATAAACAAGGAAGGGTGGGGCATATATCTCTCTCTAATGGACTGGGTAATGGATAACGATCATTGATCCCAGAGGGTACACAAAAGGTTATATTAATCTCATAAATAATGTACATGAGTGGATATCTCAGTCCCAAAGTAGGTATACGGGTGGTCATACCAAGCCTAACGTGTTTTGAAATTCATTGCAGTTACCCTTGATATAAGGTTTACTAGTCTTATGTATTTCTATTACAATACTTATTTTGAAAATTTAATGATGCATGGGCTATATTCTTGGACTCCTTTATGATTCATGTCTTATTAACTACCATGATTTGTTCCTTGACTCAATTTTTTGATTTATGATATCCAGGTTATGGTTTTCTAATGTTATTATCATATTATAATGCCCTTATGCTCATGATATATTGATATATCCCATGTATTCCCATACTATGTATCTAAGATAAACATCCCTTGTGTTTAATTCCCTAGGATTTGATGAAAGGTATTATGTATGATATGTATTAGATGTGTTATAGTAATGAACTACTTAGTGGGATATAACATGGAACACTTTTGAAAGAATTGTTTACATAACCAATATTATAATGGAACAAGGCCTAAACAATTCTAGTCTAGATCTTTATAATATGTAATAAAAATTCACCCATTAAGATGTTTTATAAATATATGATATGTTTGGGTCTTTACAGTCAATCTCCTCGATATGAAATCATTTCTATATTGTTATATCCTACTGAATGATAGTATATATTTCTTCATAGTTCAAACAAAATGTTCTTATTAAAAAAATATTTTATAAAGGAAATATAATTTAATACATATCCTATATTGTTTAGTTTAGGTGATCATAGAATTAATATTCTTCTTGAAACTCCCACATATGAGTCGGTTCATTGAAGACTTTTTTTCTATGATTTAATTCATCCCCTAGAACTAAAATATACGATAAAAAACATCGCATATGAAGTTATTCTTTATAACTGACAAGAATGTTATTATGAGAATTTTCAATACATTTAAACCATAAGAGTCATATTTTTGAGAATTCTAATATGAAGGTATTAGATATATTTATGAAAATATAGTTTTTTATTAGGATATTATCGGGGATATTACATTGGGGGCTCAAAACCATGATTCCACATTCCGAATCTGGGGTCTCCCCCTTATAAATTATGTAGTCTAGATTGATGATATCATCACCCCACTCTATATCCTCATGGGTGTCACCATTAATTTAGAATGGGGGTCCACAAGTTTATAGTGAATCTCCTCTCGAAATAACACCTTTGTATCATTAAATCCATCCCAAAGTGTAATCCAAGGATAAAGTAAATGAATATTTGACTAGGATAAAGGTGCTTATAGTAATGATTTATTTACATGTCAACATCATCTAGAGTTAACATGAGATATTTATGTATTGTTAACAAAACAATTTCTAGAAAGAAGACAGCTTTACCTCTTATATAAGCAATAATTGACACCCAAGCCCAAATAGAATTTTAGGCTCACAAATTGAGATTTCATAAACCCTTGCTACACCTACTCCATTTTGTAGAGTGATTCTCTATGAGAATATGATATTTGAGTCATTGATTCCATTAAACAGTGTTCCGATGGGATCTTCCTTATGGTAAATACATACCAAGAGTGATCCCCAAGAGGTAGTCCAAAAACAAGAAATCCAATCTTAATAGTTATACTGCTATAATGTTTAGTAGTTTGGGTATGTGAGTGAATTGAGATTCCATGACTATGTTCTTCAAGATCTAACTACTAAGGCATACCAATATCCAGTCATGATAAAAATGGAATGTGTAATAGGTCCTGTAAGGGTTATCTTTCCATTAATCACAACCCAACAACTATTAATTCATATCTTGTATTAGAAAAAAAATATTTTATGTTAACATTTCTACCTAGTTGGGAATCCATCAAAAGGATTTTTTCCCTCACACTAACATAATAATATCATATCAGTAAAACATACCCACTTAGGAACCTGTCTAGAATGGTCACCGAGTAAATATCTACCCTTAGGTCTATCTTGGTTTTGTAATCTAATGACCCAGACCCTCCTGGTCTATTACATTTCCAAATTTATAGTGACTTGGGAAATTTAGTGACCATTAGTCACTCATAAAAGAGTCTTTCAAAAAATTTGGGCCGAGATAATAGTGGCACTAATGGGCGTCGGTGGCACCGATTGGAATCGGTGAACCTATGGGTGTTAGTGGCACCGAAGGGAATTGGTGGAACCGAGGGGCATTAGTGGCGCTGATGGGGGTTAGTGGCACCGATGGGTGTTAGGGGAACATGTGGGAGTTGGTGGCCCTGATGGTTATCATTGGCACTGATGGTTATCATTGGCACTGATGGTTATTAGTGGAACCGATGGGTCGTTCGTAGCACAAATCGATATTAGTGCCAGGGTGATGGTGTCAAGGAAACGGTGCCAGGGTGACGGTGTCAGGGCGATAGTGGTGGGGCGATGGTGCTAGGGAAAATGTGCCAGGACCACAGTGCCAGGGCGACAGTGCCAGGGTGATAGTGACAAGATGAAGGTGCCAGGGTTACGGTGCCAGGGCGACGGTGCCAGGGCCTTCCAGTTTTTCTAGGACCTTCATGTTTTCCCCAATAACGTATCTTTTGAATTAAAAGTGTTCCAATACCACTTTTCAATGCCATTTAAATCCAGTAAAAGGTGTTTTAAACCCCTAATAGTCGGTCGACCCTTGAGTTACCAAAATGTGTGGAGTTTTCCCTAAGTGTCAAAACTTTTTCATGATTAATAGTTTCACCCCTGTTACATGTTTTCTACATTTAATTAAAATATATTAAATCACAAAATTTATACAAAATATATGAGGAGAATGATTAAATATTAATCAAACCCAATGTCTGAAACTACCGAACCACGTGGTTGAACCATGATCCAACTTTAAGGTACATAGTAACCGTCTCCCTGATTTTGTGATATGGCCTTTTCTTAAGTTGAGATCCTCTCTTCCTTTTTATTTCTGGTCTCTCTTAGTGCACATGGAGACTTCTTTCCGAGATTTATCATACGTCCACAATGGAGCCCTTCCCTCTCAACCTTGGACTCCTCAGTGTTATTCTCATGCAATTCATGCATCCCTAATTCTTAGCACATGGAGAAAAAGTAACACCCCGAGATTTTATGAAAAATATTCTTTTAATTTTATTAATTTCTTGTGTTTTATGCTACACCAATATTACCTTGTGCTATACACAACACCGTATTAGCTTGCAGTATACGTAACACTATTCTTAGATCGTGTTACACACAATTTTGATAATAGTTATTCTACGCAACATTGAGTATATATATATATATATTCAATGTATAAATGAAATATGGTTGGATTATGTTATACGAAACAATGAAGGATTCTTGCACAACACGCAACCCTGACTTGGCTTGCATTACATGCAATCGCGACCTTCCCCGATAGCGTGTGTTGTACGCAATATCAGGTTTTACTAAACAACGATATATTATTATAATATTATTATGAACTAGCCGTTATGAATAGTATTAACTAAATTTTGAATCTTATAACATTATTATTCGTCTTTCAAATTTTCTAAAACAAGGTATAAGAACAAAATAAAATTTTCGGGTAAAATAATTATTTTTCAAAAAATGCAGTTTTGCCGTCTTTTGATGGCGCACCCACTTTAAATCTAGTTTTTGAAATGTTTATAAGTTCAATTTGACAAAATAAAATTCTTCTTTGGAATCATGAAATAAAAATTTACTTTGGATAAATTTTCATATCATTCTGGTAACTTTCATATTTTGATGAATAGTAAAAACACGCTATATTTTAATTAAAAACAACTTTTTCAATAGAAATAATTAATAGTGATAAATTATTAATTTGAGTGGTTTTAAAGTATATTTAGAATACAGTTTTACAATTTAATACAATGTTGGTCATTGGATGTAATTTCACATTTAAACCAGACATAAACAAGTGTCAATCTTTTGATAGTTATTATCTCCTAAGAACATGCTATTTGTTTTGATGACGGGAATTAATTTTTAAATTAATTAATGAAACTGATGTATTTTGAATTTGGTAAAATAGACATCATTTTAGATTTCATAATATCAAATATAGAGTAGGCATAATTTTTGGTATTTTTCTGGAAACTTTCATTTTTTGATGAATAGTGAAACCACTAAGTGGTAGTTAAAAAAATGAATTTTTCATAAAAATTAATTTTAACACTTCTGTGAGTGGAATTTCAAAAATCCGAGAGACACGGTTGATGTCAGTAAGTAAAATGTGGTTCAATGAGATGAAAATAATTTTTGGTGAATAGTAACTTTTTACTTTTTTTTACCACGGTTAAAAGTAAATAGGGTAATTAAGGTTAAAAATGATATTATTATTAACCTAACACATATCCTAATTCTATTGGATAAGTGTAATTCGACCAAAAACAAACTTAGGAATATAATATGCCCATTTAGGCCCACTTGTATTAGATTAGGAAATTTATTATTATTTAATTCAAAGAAGAGTTAAAAGAGTTAAAATCAAAGTTTATTTACTAAAACATTTTTAATATAGGGTTATACATAAGATAAATAAGATTGTAAATATTAATTAGAAATATAATAAGATTTCCTACATAATGATATTTTATTTATAATTTTAAGACATTAAATAATTTAATTTATTTATGACATAATGATGATGCAGTAATTACCATAATAGTGAAAAATTAGAATAATTGATATTATAAATACCCAAATAAGTGTAATTTGAGACTTTTTATGAATTACACTAATTTTATAGGTTAATATGACATATTAATATTGATTTAATTAACTTTGTTAGAACTAATCATTCTGTTATGATTTTCACAAAAATCAATTACTAAATAGTGTCAAAATTGACATAAAATTGTTTTTAAAACAAATATTACATTATTAATTGTTATTTTATTCCTAAAAATCTAAGTTTCGGCCAAATGACTTAGATAAGGTTATATATATTAATAATAAACATCTTGGGGTTTGTTTAGATTGTTATAGTAAGTTTATTAACCTTATAGTGTAATAACACAAGAAGAAACGGTAAAAGTAAAATTATTTAACTTAATGTTAAATCTAAATGATAAGGTTAAAATAGGAACCTAAACTTGTCTAAATTCTATTGGATGAGAGGAGTTCGACCCATCCCCACCTTAGATTAGAAATAAATCAATTTGGATCTATTTAAAACCTAATTTGACTTTATAATAAAATAATAGTTTTAGTTATTCCAAAGGTCCCCCTCTCCTCCCTTATAAAAGGGCACCTCCTCCCTCTCTTCCTCACACCACTTTGAGCCTTCAAGCTCGGCCAAACCCTACCAAATTCCCTTATAAACTTCCCCAAAAACATCTTAGAGGTTCTGTTCTTCCTCAAAGACCAATTTTAGTGCCTTAAAAGGAGATCTCAAAGAGGCGCTTCAAAGAAGAGGAGGTTTGGACACTTACGAAGCAAATCGGACCTAAGGTAAGAGAAAATATCACAATCTCATTTTTATCCGAGATTTTTTATACTTTTAAATTCACTGGGGTTTATTTTATCATCCACATCCATGTTTCCTCAAAATTTAATATTGTTTCCATCCACCTACAATTGTGTATATCCAATTTTACCCATCGGTGAGTTTTTAGTAAAATATATAAAAGGAATCTTTTGTCGTTTTTCGTATGAGGTACTTTTTGACTTTTTCGACAAAAGTACGAAAATAATATTTTTTTAACTTATACAGCATGAATGGATTTTTAAAACATTATTTCCAAGAAGATTTCTTTACAAGTTTTCATGTTTATTTTTAATCAACTTATTTTAGTTTAAAATTGTATGACATGTTAAGAAAAGAAAAATGTTTTTGAGGTAGAAAGGATATTTTCCTTAAGAATGGAGTTCAAGTGTTTTATCAAAATTATTTTCCATCTAAGATAATAAAAGGTTCTGTTTCTATCCCTATTATCACATTTATTTGATTATGTTGTAATGGGATTATTTTTATGAATTCCTTTATCTTATGTGAATTGTTTTATGATTTCATGATGTTTAAGAATCCTATTTTTATTACATGGGTTATGAAATGATGTATGATTTATGATTTTGTAGCACACATAATAATGGTATCATTATGAGATGGGTGGGACCTATATCTCCCTCCAATGCATTGGGTAAAGATTTTATAACTCATGATATAGACATGGCTGGAACGGTAGGTTATACCGGTTCAGTGAAACCGGACTGAAACGAGGAGTGAACTCGGTTCAGAAAGGGACTTTGTCCACTAAGATAGTCTTGGCAATGAGTCTTGACTAACAAGAAATGATTCTCAATGATTATGTGTGTATGAAACAAAGTTTCATGTTTTAAGTTATGATTATTGGGATTACATTTCACTATAATGATTCATCCCATGTTATGAAATTATGATTTTTTTTGCAGGTTACGATTTCCAAAAGATATGTTCTTATGAATATGATGTGATTGATATTTCTTTTGTTTACCCTTACTGAGCATTTGAACTCACCCTTTTATGTTTTCTTTTCCCCAGGACATAAAGAAAGGATTTAGGTTTAAAAAAGAAGAAGATCTTTACGGGAGATGTTGAAGATCTTTCACCACGATTAGAAGATTATATTCCGAGTTTCCAAAGACACTAAACTATTATGGTCCTTGTGTGTGTGTTTTTGTTATGTACTAAGTATTCCACAAAAGTAATGTATTGTCTATGTACGTTATTCTTTGGGTCTCTACAGTTGGTATCAGAGGAAAGGTTTAGTCAACCATTAGAAACTAGGATGTGAAAACGTTAGTGAGATCCCTAGAGATATTTCTAAGGTTTGTCTAGGGATGTCTCTAAGGGTAAGTATACGCATAGGTTATAGTCCTCGAATTGCGCTAATGATCATAGAATTTAAACTAAGATGTTAGATATTGAGGGTACTCCCCCTTTACTATGTTGTTTTCCCTAGCATGATTTTTTCCTCTCACACTATTCTTTTTGGGTTTTAGAAAATGGTTGGAAACAGGAAGATTCATGATAATAGAGGATATGACAGACAATGAAATGATATTCTTCATGAGAAACCAAATGAAACAGGATTTAGAAGTCCAAAAATCATTATTATTCCTAATCAGCAATCTCATAATATGATCAATAATCTCGACTTTGGTAAGTTTCCCGACTCAGATAATAAGAGAAAGATGGAGTTTCATGATGATCATAGAGGAAAGAAAGTTCAATTTCCCTCATGTAAATCATGTGGGAAGAGGCATCAGGGAGATTGTTTCAAAGGAACTGGAAGATGCTTTGGGTGTGGAAAAGAAGGACATAAAGCCAGTAAGTGCAAAGGAAAAGGTTCAGTTAACACCATGGATGAGGATAATGGTATTGCTACGATATCAACAATGGTTAAATGTTTTAAATGTGGAATGTACAGGAATTATTCAAACCAATGCCCTAAGGGAAAGTCTCATGAAGAGAATCAGTATGGTCATATGGGTAATATTTATGTTGATGATGATGAAGAGACTACAAATGATATGTGAGATGAAATAATTGTTGAAGCTCGGTCAATGGTTTAAGAAGGTAGTAGAACGATTACATGTTTATCAAGTGTAATGTTGTATAAGTAATCTCATGGTACTATGGAATAAAGAGACATCTAAGGATTGCTATACTGTTATCTTTCCTTAAGTTTTGAAAGTGTGTAATGAATGGTACTAGTATTTTTGGAAATTAGATGATATGCGCATAATGGAGAGATAAGGAGAAAATTAAATGTTTGATAGTATTCATGAGCTCGTGACTGATATAAGGAGAAGGTTATATCATGGTTTGAGTATATAGAATTTTTTGATTTTGGTATGTGGAAAGAGTTAACTTTTGATAGCATTCATGTTTTCACTAAGGTTTAATGGGTATTCATTTTTCAAGAGAATACATGATTAAGGTATTCACATGATTGGAATGTGACCAACAAGATATATGGGGGATAAATGATGGTATTCACAAGCTTGGTTGACGACATTTCAAGTAATCGTTTTCTTTATACTATGAGCTTGGACAAAAGTATTTTAGATAAGCTTAAAGATTGGAATGGATTATGTTAACCATATGTTAGTATTGTTTAAGGATAGAACTTTTTTTTTGATATTATTTATGTGATGTTATAGTAATGTAGTTTTAGAAAAAGGACAACCTGCAGGACAGGCGACAACCCATCGCGTCGGACAAGGCTTTGGGAATCAAACCCACAACCGAAGTGTGACTGGCCTTTATCGCCTACCACTGGCCTACAGAAAGTCCCTATTTAGTAGAAACTAGTTTTATTATATTAAGCAGTATGATATATGAAGTATAAGTCCATTTTAGGAACCATATATGATTAATCTCACTATAGATGGACTTATGTATTTTTTGATAACTTTTCTAACCTTTTGTTTGAGACAGATGGAATGACCCATCATTCTATCACATGATCTGCTAACACATCACGAATAAAAAATTCAACTTCATTTCTTTAAGAGATGAAGTGGAAATTGTCCAAAGAACGACAAATAGGGAGACTATACCAAAATCACGAAAGTATTTCTTCTAATTCCAATTTCATCAACTTTAGGCAAATGATCTTGAAAACCAAAAATGTTGTCCTAGTGCTCTTATATCTGATGAATCAGATGGTACCTTAGATCGTCACAAATTTATGGCTTTGTGATTGCTGGATTTTCCATAGCCATGTTCTCTACCACTCTCCATCAGAACATGATGGTTAGATTTCTCTTCCATATCCATATTTTCACCTATGTGGAAACCCAATGATTAGTTTATTTGGGTAACCGTTACATTTAATACTTTTGTTTTTAATGATTGGTTTTGGTATTCCTTTTTACGATGTTTGTTTCTATTAAAGAAACTTTCGAATAATAAGCCATTTATAACCCTGAAAAATTTTGAGGGCGAAATTCATTTTAAGGGGGGTAGAATGTAACACCCTGATATTTTATGAAAAATATTCTTTTAATTTCATTAATTTATTGTGTTTTATGCTACACCAAGATTAACTTGTGCTATTCACAACACCGTATTAGCTTGCAGTATATGCAACACTACTCTTGGATCGTGTTACACACAATTATGATAATAATTATTCTAGGAAACATTGAGTATATATATATATATTCAATGTATAAATGAAATATGGTTGGATTATGTTATATGAAACAACGAAGGATTCTTGCACAACACGCAACCCTGACTTGGCTTGCATTACATGCAATCACGACCTTCCTCGATAGCGTGTGTTGTACGCAATACCGGGTTTTACTAAACAACGATATATTATTATAATATTATTATGAACTAGCCATTATGAATAGTATTAAATAAATTTTGAATCTTATAACATTATTATTCATATTGAACATTTTCTAAAACAAGGTATAAGAACAAAATAAATTTTTTGGGTAAAATAAGTATTTTTCAAAAAATGCAGTTTTGCCGCCTTTTGATGGTGCACCCACTTTCAATCTAGTTTTTGACATGTTTATAAGTTCAATTTGACAAAATAAAATTCTTATTTGGAATCATGAAATAAAAATTTACTTTGGATAAATTTTCATATCATTCTGGTAACATTCATATTTTGATGAATAGTAAAAACACGCAATATTTTAATTAAAAATAACTTTTTCAATAGAAATAATTAATAGTGATAAATTATTAATTTGAGTTGTTTTAAAGTATATTTAGAATATATTTTTACAATTTAATACAATGTTGGTCATTGGATGTAATTTCACATTTAAACCAGACATAAACAAGTGTCAATCTTTTGATAGTTATTATTTCTTAAGAACACACTATTTGTTTTGACGACAGGAATTAATTTTTAAATTAATTAATGAAACTGATATGTTTTGAATTTGGTAAAATAGACATCATTTTAGAGTTCATAATATCAAATATATCTTAGGCCTAATTTTTGGTATTTTTTAGGAAACTTTCATTTTTTGATGAATAGTGAAACCACTAAGTGGTAGTTAAAAAAATGAATTTTTCATAATACTTAATTTTACCACTTCTGTGAGTGGAATTTCAAAAATCTGAGAGACACGGTTGATGTCAGTAAGTAAAATGTGGTTCAATGAGATGAAAATAATTTTTGGTGAATAGTAACTCTACTTTTTTTTACAACGGTTAAAAGTAAATAGGGTAATTAAGGTTAAAAATGATATTATTATTACCCTAACACATGTCCTAATTCTATTGGATAAGTGTAATTCGACCAAAAAAAACCTTAGGAATAAAATATGTCCATTTAGGCCCACTTGGATTAGATTAGGACATTTATTATTATTTAATTTAAAGAAGAGTTAAAAGAGTTAAAATCAAAGTTTACTTACTAAAACATTTTTAATATAGAGCTATACATAAGATAAATACAATTGTAAATATTCATTAAAAATTAAATAAGATTTCCTACATAATGATATTTTATTTATAATTTTTTGACATTAAATAATTTAATTTATTTATGACACAATGATGATGGAGTAATTACCATAATAGTGAAAAATTAGAATAATTGATATTATAAATACCCAAATAAGTGTAATTTGAGAGTTTTTATGAATTACACTAATTTTATAGGTTAATATGACATGTTAATATTGATGTAATTAACTTTTTTCGAACTAATAATTCTGTTATGATTTTCACAAAAATCAATTACTAAATAGTGTCAAAATTGACATAAAATAGTTTTAAAAACAAATATTATATTATTAATTGTTATTTTATTCCTAAAAATATAAGTTTGGGCCAAATGACTTAGATAAGGTTATATATATTAATAATAAAAAACTTGGGGTTCGTTTGGATTGTTATAGTAAGTTTATTAACCTTATAGTGTAATAACATAAGAAGACACGGTAAATGAAAAATTATTTATCTTAATGTTAAATCTAAATGATAAGGTTAAAATAGGAATCTAAACATGTATAAATTCTATTGGATGAGATAATTTCGACCCATCCCCACCTTAGCTTCGAAATAAATCAATTTGGAGCTATTTAAAACCGAATTTGACTTTATAATTAAATAATAGTTTTAGTTATTCCAAAGGTGCCCCTCTCCTCCCTTATAAAAGGGCACCTCCTCCCTCTCTTCCTCAGACAAATTTGAGCCTTCAAGCTCGGCCAAAACCTGCCAAATTCCCTTATCAACTTCCCCAGCAACATCTTAGAGGTTCTGGTCTTCCTCAAAGACAAATTTTAGTGCCCTAAAAGGAGATCTCAAAGAGGAGCTTCAAAGAATAGGAGGTTTGGACACTTACGAAGCAAATCAGACCTAAGGTAAGGGAAAATATCACAATCTCATTTTTATCTAAGATTGTTTATACTTTTAAATTTACTGGGGTGTATTATATCATCCACATACATGTTTCCTTCAATATGTAATATTGTTTCCATCAACCTACAATTGTGTATATCCAATTTTACCCTTCAGTGAGTTTTCAGTAAAATATATAAAAGGAATCTTTTGTCATTTTTCGTACGAGGTACTTTTTGAATTTTCTGACAAAAGTACGAAAAGAATATTTTTTTTAACTTATACGGCATGAATGTATTTTTAAAACATTATTTCCAAGAAGCTTCCTTGACATGTTTTCAAGTTTATTTTTTATCAACTTCTTTTAGTTTAAAATTTTTATGACATGTTAAGAAAAGAAAAATGTTTTTGAGGTAGAAAGGATATTTTCCTTAAGAATGGAGTTCAAGTGTTTTATCAAAATTATTTTCCATCTTTGATAATAAAAGATTCTGTTTCTATCCCTATTATTACATTGATTTGATTATGTTGTAATGAAATTATTTTTATGAATTCCTTTATCTTATATGAATTGTTTTATGATTTCATGATGTTTAAGAATCCCATTTTCATTACATGTGTTATGCAATGATGTATGATTTATTATTTTGTGGCACACATAAGAATGGTATCATTATGAGATGGGTGGGACCTATATCTCCCTCCAATTCATTGGTTAAGGATTTTATATCTCATGAGATAGACATGGATGGAACGGTAGGTTATACCGGTTCAGTGAAACAGGGCTGAAACGAGGAGTGAACTCGGTTCAGAAAGGGACTTTGTCCACTAAGATAGTCTTGGAAATGAGTCTTGACTAACAAGAAATGATTCTCAATGATTATGTGTGTATGCCACAAAGTTTCATGTTTTACGTTATGATTATTGGGATTACATTTCACTATAATGATTTATCCCATGTTATGAAATTATGATCTCTTTTGCAGGTTATGATTTCCAAAAGATATGTTCTTATGGATATGACGTGATTGATATTTATTTTGTTTACCCTTAGTGAGCATTTGAGCTCACCCTTTTATGTTTTCTTTTCCCCAGGACATAAATAAAGGATTTAGGTTTAAAAAAAGAAGATCTTTATGGGAGATGTTGAAGATCTTTCACCACGATTAGAAGATTATATTCCGAGTTTCCAAAGACACTAAACTATTATGGTCTTTGTGTGTGTGTTTTTGTTATGTACTAAGTATTCCGAAAAAGTAATGTAATGTCTATGTACGTTAAGCTTCGGGTCTCTACAGAAAACATTCATCGTTGATCATCCAGGTAGGGGTTTTACCTTCACCTCTCTTTATTGTGCGTCATGTGGAGTGGGTGTGACAATGTCTTCCATCGGGACATAGATGAAACTAATCCTTAACAAAGATAATAATTGGACTTTTAAATAATGAATGGGTGTGAATTATTATGATGTTATTGTATTATTTTTTTTCTTATTTTTTTTATATTGTGAATTCTTTGTGCTTATGCCCGCTTAAAATCATAGCCATTAGTGGTTATTTCATGCATAATAATTTACCTATATTTTCTAGAAAATCTTATTATTTAATGGTTCTAACATGAAAATTGGTTAGTAATATAAACCCGATTGATTAAATGGATAAAAATTGAATACAAATCCCTATGTTATCACCCTAGTTTTCCAAATGTAATGAAGGAACATAGTGAATGGTGTAATTCAATCTCAAAAATCCCTTGCTCTGTTATTGTAATGTGTGTGGTGTCTCTGTTTGATTCTGTATTGGGTGATGTAGAGTAGGATGAAATATCTGGTTAAAGGGCTGTCGTTTTGTGAATATGAGTATGTGTGTAGCCATATGTTGGTGATTGTTTTGGTTCCAGTACATTGAGGGATCTCACAGATCCTTTTTTGTTGTGACTTTACAAAAGAACCAGATGTGAATGGTTAAATTGTTTCTTAACCATATTTTTCGTCAGTTCATTATTGTTTTGACTTATGGTTGTTCCTATAAGTTTTCCGTTATTGAAAAATTATTTTCAATGGAATAATTTAAACATGATAACAAGAATGGGTTATATGGGGAACTGCTTTCTGGGAGTGGAATGTGTTCTAGTCGGGTTGTGGTGCCTTTTTTCACGTAGGGATAACAAAATGAGTGGTTGTGTATAAGATAATTCTCTACTATGGGACCCTTAGGTTGGGATGAGTTTATCATTACCTATATGTATAAAATTTAGTTCATGTGTTTCTTATACGGACCCCACCCATGATGATCACTTCATGCCGAACACCCCCATCTCAAGGGGGAGGCTATTTTTTCCAACATTCTTGTGAGTGGTTGGTTATTATACCCTTTCTTCTCCCTCCCCTAGGTAGCACAAGACTCTTTGGGTTGGGTGTGTTGTGGTGGTTATCCCAGGTGTGCATGGGAAGGTTCATTTCCCAAGTGTCTTCGGGATGAGGACCAGGTGTCTTCGGGCATGGCAGTGGTTTTCCCAGCCTTGGTGTCTTCGGGTATGGTGATGTGTGGTTGTTGTCACTCATGTTTCTACGGGCATGGGTATATATGGTTTTGATGGACCATAAGGATGTTGTTGGGGTGGCAGTGGGACTGTAGTGAAACTTGGGGGAGGTCCGATGCATAGGATGTCCAAAATAACCCCTGGGGAAGAGGTGCGGGGTACCCAAATATCAATGTTCTATTACAATTACATTACTTGAATTGCGTTATTTGGGGAGGGTGACTTCTTGAGGTAGGGTGGATAGTTTCCTTGCTTGCTATTTTGGTTTTCTCAACTTTCTCATGGGGCATTAGAATGCCTCCCCACTTGTCCAGGAGAGATTTAGTTTTTCTCTACTGATTATGCTTGTATACACAACCTACGTATATAAAACTGCTTTCAGGTTTCCAGGATAACATTGGGGATCATTCCAAACCTTACTAGCCTGACCATCGAGGGTTTCTTTCGCTATGTTTCTTTTATTTTTCTACTTTCCTTTTTAGTTTTTCTTTTATTTTTTATTAGTTTATTTAGAACTTTCATATGGGAATGGATTTTGGATTTACTTATACTTTAAAATTTTGGAGTTGTTTGGGATTTACCATCTTATCTCATAATCATGTTATGTAAAAATGGTAATGCCTTCCACTTCATGT
Source organism: Viscum album (assembly GCA_963277665.1). NCBI lineage: Eukaryota > Viridiplantae > Streptophyta > Magnoliopsida > Santalales > Viscaceae > Viscum > Viscum album. The sequence continues at coordinate 1,075,085,444 of OY728134.1, forward strand.
GATAGTCTATACCCTTGGTTCTATTCGCCACTCTGTGGCCTATTGAAGGTGGGACTCGAGGGTTACTATCTCTCCTTTAACTTGAAGAAGGAAGGTTCTGGCAGTTTTTGTCCCTTCCCTCATCTTGGTAAAGGTGGATCATTACAGAATGGTATCAAAGCAGGTGATGGTTGAGAGATAGTATAGAGTTCAGAGCTAGGCATAGTGAGGATTTCATGGGAGAGTAGGAAAATTGTTTTATACAATCTTGGTGTGTGAAATAGGCCAAGTATGACCAGCTAGGACATGGGATTTTAAGCCCCCCACGATCTGATGCACAGACTTCGGACCTACTAAATGACCTAGTGAGGATAAACTGATTTTAGGGTAGATACCCTAGGAAAGGTACATGCATCATAATGACTTCTGTTCTTATGTGTTCTGGATGTTTTTGGAACATAAAATAAATAAATGGTTTAAGAAAAATTCAAAAGATATCTTCTACACTACTCAGGCTTAGGAATTTCTTGTTTACCTTGCAGCTATGGAAATCGGATGACGTCCATGAGTAGTGTAGATAGTTGAGGCCCAAAAGGTTGATTTGGTTGATTAGTGAAGGGATGATCGAGAGCAGTAGGATGACCAGTGAAAAAATACACGTCATTCCTTTCAATGGAAGACCCTCACAATGTATGAGGGAATCATTTAGGACATGGAGACAGAGAGATGGATTGAGTATATGGTGTTAGATTTCAGCTTGATCCGAGATCCAATAGAGTACTAAGTTCCTCTAGACAATAGCCAGTTGTAGGGAGAAGTTTGTCAGTAGTGGAAACTCTATCTCGGGGAGAAGAGGGAAGCTAAGGTTTCTTGGTCTGAATTCAAGAAAGAGTTTCGGGCAGAATTCCTTTCTTCCAAGATGAAGGCTGAGAAGAGGCCTGAGATACTCTACCTATAACAAGGGAGTATAATGGTAAGAGAGATGGGGATCAAGTTCTATGATATCCTTTATATTTCTCTAGACCTCTTCCAAAATGAGGAATCATAAGAAAGGCACTTAGAGGAGGCACTCCAAACTTCCCTGAAGTACGCTACTACTCCCTTCACTCTACCGACATACTTGTAGATCCAGAAGAAGGACGAAGTGGTGAAGAGGATGTAGACTAATGTTAACTACCCAATAGTGAAGTGCGGATCTCTTTTTACTGTAAATACAGAGATATGATGTAAACTTGGGCATCAACTGGCTTCTTTTCGTACACGCTGCTATCGAATGCTTCGGGAGAAGGGTTGTGTTCTCAAATAAGTGTGTCCAGCATGTAGATTTAATCGGTGAACGAGGTTATTGGGAGGGTAGACAACTTGTGGATCCTGTTATTTCTATACTAGACAAGCTATCAGTGTAATCAGAAGACTCAGAGATAGTGGGAGTTCTGTGGATCGTCCGTGAGTTTTTGTATGTCTTCCCTAAATAGGTGGTGACTCTACCGCCCTTGATGTGATGTTGAGTTTAGGATAGACTTACAACCTAGTGCCCATCCGATTTCGATGTATCCCTATCAAATGACACATTATGAGTTATAGGAGTTGCAGATTGAGGTTGATGTCCTGATGAGGAATGGTTTTATTCGACCAAGAGTGTCACCATGAGGTGCTCCATTCTAGTTTGCAAAGAAGGAAGACGGTGGTCTCAGGCTATGCATGGACTACTTAAGGATTAATTGGGTAATTATCAAGAACCAATACTCCCTCCCTAGGACCGATGAACTTTTTGAACAGTTTATGGGAGTAGATTATTTCTATATAATCGCCCTGCGGTCGGGATATCACCATTTGATAATGAAGGAGTATGGCATCTCGTAGATAGATTCCCGGTGAATATATGGGCATATTGAGTTCATGGTCATACCATTCAGCATTACGAACACACCCAATATGTTCATGAACCTCTTGAAATCCATTTTCCATGAATATCTGTACTGTTCCATGTTCATGTTCATTGATGACATACCTATCTACTCAAGATCATAGGAAGTTCATGTCGGGCATCTCTGGACAGTTTTGAAAGTCCCCTGACACCACCAGCTCTATGGGATGTTGTCTATGTGCAAGTTCTAGACTTGAGTTGTGCACTTCCTTGGATACGTGGTGTCCCAACAGGGAAAATAGGTAGAACCGTTGAAGGTTGAAGGGGTTTTTTCCTATGAAGTATGCAAGAATGCTGAAGTGTTTCATAGTTCCTTGGGTCTGGATGGTTATTACTGGAGGTTCTTTACTGACTTCTCTCAAGTTACAATGCCTTTGAGAACCTTGACCAAGAATGACTAGGATTTAATTTTGAGTGAGAAGTTCTAGGAATCTTTTAGTTATATGAAGGGGAAGCCATTAAGTTCCCTAGTGTAGAGGTTTCCATCGGAAGGGGTAACCATTGAAGTGTTCTGTGAAAATTTCGGTCTAGGCTTGGTGTGTGTTCTGATGCAGCAGAGAGGAGTGATTTCTGATGGGTCTTGGAAGTTATTTAATAACAAACATAACTATTCCACCCACGACCTATATATTGAAGCGGTAGTGTTTTCACTGATGTTGTGGCTGCATTACCTCATTGGGGAATGCTTCATGGTCTTCACAAATCAAAAGATCTTGAGGTATGTCTTCTCCAAGTGGCAACTGAAGTTGTGGCAGCAAAGGTAGAAGGAGTTTCTTTAGGGATACGACATCATGATCTCTTACACATCAGGAAAGGGTAATGTGGTGGACAATTCCGTGAGTAGGAACTCATTTAAGGATATGGTTCGAGAGTCAGTAGATGCTTGGAATGAAATGGTGGAGTTATCTACTTTACAAATGAGATTGAGAGAGGAGGATTTTAGTGGATTTCTGTTTCGGATGATAGTGCAGTGTTTCTTGGTATAGAAATTGGAGGATTCTAAATGGGGAGACTTATTGGTTGAAGTGATGTGTGATCGTGTTACCCAAGGTAATGCTCTAGAAGGTTGGTTAGAGGATGGTCAGAATCAGATGCTTTTCTGCGTGTGGTTGTTTTTCTTAGAGATGATGCACGAGGGATTTCTCCATGAGTTCCATAAATCACTCCTAGCAGTACACATAGGAGTTTTAAAGATTTACCAAGGCATGAGGGAATAGGTTTTGTGGCCCAGGGTGAAATGGGAAGTGGAAGATTTTGTGGCAAGGTGCCTAGTATGTCAGTTGGTGAAGGCTGAACACCGCATACTAGGAGGTTTATTGCATCCTTTAGATGTCACCAAGTTGAAGTAGGACAACATATCGATGAATTTTTTATTAAGACTACCCAGGGTTCATGGAGGTTGTGATTCTATCTACGTAGTGGTAGACCAGCTGACAAAATCAGCTCACTTCATGGCAATCAGGGTGTCCTATACGGTGGATGCCTTAGCATGGAAATATGTAGATGAGGTGGTGTAGTTTCATGTAGTTATGAGGTCTATAGTCTTAGATTGAGATTCAAATTTTACCTAGTGATTATTTAGGGGATTAAAACATGATTTTGACACCCATCTATGCCTTATAATCTCTTTCCACCTCCAAGAAGATGGGAAAATAGAGCGAACCATCCAAACGTTGGAGGATATGCTACTAGCATGTGTTTTGGACTTCGGTGGATAAAAGGAATTACATATTCTATTAGTATAGTTTTTAAAAAAAATAATAACTATCATTCTATAGTTGGCATGGCACCGTTTGAAGCCTTGTACAGGAGGTCGTGTCGTTCCCTCGTGTGCTAGACCAATGTTTGGGAGGAAGGTTTTTTTGGCCCAGAGGTAGTACAGAGCATGATGAATAAGGTTCAGCCTATGTGTGATAGGATGAAGGTGGATCAGGACTAACATAAGTCGTATTCCCATCATAATAGGTAACCCTTTGGATTTTGAGGTTGGGGAACACATGTTCTTAAGGGTCTCCCTTTAGCGTGGGAAGTAGAGGTTCAATAAGGAGTGTAATCTTTTTCCCAGGTTCATCAGACCCTTTTAGGTGTTGCGATGAGTCAGTGAAGTGTCATATCATTTGGTTCTACCACTGACACTGTAGAGGTTCCATGATGTCTTCCATGTGTCTCAACTCCATCAGTATCTACACAATGACTTGTGGGTCCTCGACTGGGCAGAGCTGAATATCGAGGGTGACACAACATTCGTGGAGTGACTATTGAAAATTAAATTTTGTGAAGATAATGTTCTTTGTGGATTGACTAGTACATTGGTTCATGTGTTTTGGAGGCATGATGGCCTCTATGAGAGAACCAGGGAGTGGGAGGCACAAATTTGTGCCCTGTACTCAGTTCTGTTTTGAGTTTTGATCCTATTTTGCCTTGTGATTTGTTGTGATGTAATTCTCAACATTGTTTTCTACACGATGATATATTCCCTTTTACTCTAAATGTGGGTGAAACATCCTAACTATGGGGAGGGGAGGACCTGATCCCTAATGAAGTCATGTTAAGGTTGACGCAATCAAACACGTGCGGGCGAGTCAGTGCCACCCAAAGCAGATAATATGTTGACATGGGAAAAGCTCCCCTCTAATCTGTGAGTGTTGATGATGTGACCTTTATATGTTTGTGTTTTTACATGGGGGAGTATATTTGTAGTGTATCTATAGTTTTTCAAGATATAGATGATGGTGAGGAGTTCCTAGATATCACATTTTGTTCCAGGTTTCAAACAAACTTACGATGCTTTTTCCCAGAGAGGTATCTAACATGGTGGTTGTTCGTACCCCTCTCTTTTCTTCAGGTTTACACATGAATTCTTGAGGAAAATAATAGTTTGAGATGAAACTAATGTAATGGATCGGTCCCTCCTTGTCAACTAATTTTCCAAATTTCTAATGACTGGGGAATCCTAGGGACCATCGGTGACTCATTAAGATGTTTTCCAAAAATTTGTGATGAGTGAATGGTGGAACCAATCCACGTCATTGGCAGTGATGGGATTCAGTGGCACTGATCAAGAGTCCATACTAGATCCCTTCCGCATTATCCTTGGAGTCCTCAGAGTTCTTCCCCTATATGTCCTGCATCCCCAGTTCTTGGAAATATGAGAAAACTCTAATCATTGATCATCCATGTAGGGGTTTTCTTCTTCTTCTATCTTTAATGTGAATCTTATAGGGTGGGTGTGATAATGTTTTCCCAAGGGACGTAGATGAAACTAAAACTCAACGAAGACAATAAATAGACTTCTAAAGAATGAAGAGGAGTGAATGATGATGTTGTCGCTATATTCTTTTGTCTTTATTTTTATGTTTTGAAATGTATGGGATTATTCCCACTAGAAATCAAAGGCATTGGAGGTCATTTATTTCTCACTAACAAACCTCTGTTTTCTAGAGAATTCGGTGATTGAATGGTTGTAACATGGAAACCGGTTAATACATAAAATCAGTAGATTAAATTAATTCCCAATGAATAATAATCCTTGTGATATCACCCCAGTTAAGAAAATGTAAATACGAACCACAATTAATGGTGAGATTGAATATGAAAACTCCTTTGATCTGTTCTGTTAATGTGTGTGGTGGCACTATTTGATGATATATGGGGTGACATATAGGGGGATTAAATATCTACTTGAAGGGTTGTCAGTTTTTGTATCTGATGCTATGTGGAGCCATATTTTGGGGAATGGTTTGGTTCCAGTACTTCGTGGGATCTCACAGATCCCTTTTTTGTTGTGACTTTACAAGAGATCCCGGTGTGAATGCTTAAATTTATGCTGAGCCATTTTATTCTTCAGTTCATTATTGTTGTGAATTTTGGTTGTTCTTTCTAGTTTCTTTGTAGTAGAGAATTATTTTCAAAAAAACATTTGAACATGATAACAAGAATGGATTTTATTGGGAACTACTTTCCGAGAGTGGGTAGTTTTTAGTTGTGGTTGTGGTGAATTTGTGTAGGTAGGGATAAAAACAAGAGTGGCTATGTATGGGATGATAATATTATTTAAGACCCTTAGGATGGGATGAATTCTTGGTTACCTATATTAATATCATTTATTTATTGTGTTTCTTACACGCACCCCACCCATGTTGAGCAATTCATTCTGAACAACCCCTTCTCATCGTGGAGGTTGTTTTTTCCAACATTCGTTTGAGTGGATGGTTATTAGCTCCATTATACTCCCTATCACAGGTATCTCAAGAATATTTGGGTAGCCTGTGACAGCCTAAGGTTCATTATTTCCCAAGTATCATCAGGCAGGTTGTGTTGTGGTGGTTATCCCAAGTGTTTGCGGGCCGGTTCTTTTTTCCAAGTGTCTTTTTGATGAGGCCCTGGTGTCTTTGGACATGGTATTCATTGTTTTAGAATATGTGTCTTCGGGCATGGGGAAGTGTGGTTTCTATGGACCAAGTGTCGTCAGGCATGGGGATGCATGATTGGGATGACCGATAAGTTTGTTGTTGGGGCAGCAGTGGGACTGCAGTGGAACTTGTGGGGGAAGAGGTGTGGGTACCCGAATATCGATGTGATATTACTATTACTTTACATGACATGTGTTATTTGGGGAGTGTTCCTTGGTGAGTTTGGGTGGATATTTTCCATTCTAGGTGTTTTTTGTTATCTGAACTTTCTCACAGGGAATTAGAATTCCTCCGCACTTGTGCACTAGAGATTTTGGTTTTCCCTACTGAGTATGCCTATATACTCACCCTACGTATATAAAATCGCTTTCAAGTTTCTAGAATGACCTTGAGGACCATGCTAGACCTTACTATCTTGGGCATCGGGAGGTGATATTGCTACATTTCTTTTCTTTTGGTAATTTATTTCGCTGTTTTTATATTATTTTGTATCAGTTTATTTTGGACATGCATATGGTAATGGATTTCAACTTTACTTTTACTTTCATATTTCAGAGTTTTTAGGATTTACTATAATATCTCATGACCTTGTTCGATAAAAAGTGTAATTCTGTCTACTTTACATGAGATTCTATACCCTTGGTACTATTTTCCACTCTAGGGCCTATTGAAGGCAGGACTCGGGGTCACTATATCTCCTTCAACTTGAGTAAGGAAGGGTCTGGCGGTTTTATGTCCATTACCTCATCTTTGTCAAATATGACAATAATATATTACATTTTTTCCTATATCAAAAGTATTTATAACATATAAATAGATGGTCGTTGGAATACTTACAATCTATTTACATGGAAAATTCATACAATTTTGGTATGAAGAACATCATTTACAATAATTTGATATAGAAACATTTATCCCAGACCATGAAAGAATATTCTGGGTAGTAGAGATGTATAAACCTATTTTATTTTATTCATTTAAGAGTCTTGGATAATGCGACTGGGATTAATTAGAAAAGTTTTTAGTTGACATACTTATTTTATAAGATGATTCTTTAAGAACTGTTGCAAAATGAATAGTTATAGGTTATTTGTGATTCTTTATTTTGTGGGGAGACCATCAGTCAAAGGTCTATATCTTTAGAAAGTAACATGTTCTTTTGGATATGTTTTTTCATTCCTATAACATTGCGGAAGGATGTGATGAGGTATTTATATAATTTCCAATGGGATGTGCCCCATGAAACCACAAAGATATTTTATCCTATGAGGTGATGTTTGTAGTGCCTAGGTATGAAATAAGACATTTCTAATTTTGATTATGATTGTTATACATTACAATAGTTTATATTTTGGAATCATAATCCTTCATGTTTGAATCATTCCCCTCTAGTGCATACATGGATGTGGGATGATATATAAATGGAATTTATAGTAATTTTTAAAGGTATACCCTGAGTAATTAATGTGATATGGGTGGAGATTTAATGATTGTACAAATAAACTCACATTACCCTAATTTGTGATACCACTAATGATAAGGGATTGTGAAATCTATATATCTAAGAGACCATCAGATAGAATGGAGTTTTATCTTCTATCAATTCTGATTTATATCCCATGATTATATCACATTTTTTGGTGAGTCCTCCAAGAGGAGATATAATCTTAGGTGAAATTGAACATGGTTTATCATCCTCATACAAATAATTACATATAATGAGTGATTCCAATTCATAAGGATAATCTCTGTTCTTGTGACCTTAATTTTGGTGGAATTGTGATATCTATTTTCTTTTGGTTGAAATTTTAAATAATAACAACTACAAGTATTCAATAAATTGTCACCCTTTGAGGATTTTATGGTTGACTATGAAAATATTCTCTTTGTTGGTCAGAGGATGGTGAAACTTCCATAATTGGACTCATATTGGTCTAGGAGATGATAACAATGATTCAATTTATTCTATAGATAATGGTGGTGGTATAGTTCCCTTAATTATTATATGATAGAATTCCTTAATGAATTTTTTTTGAGTTTGTTATCTAGGATTTTTGAGAGTTTTACCAGGGTAAGGTCACTAGTGACATGGAATTTGGGAAATGTATTACAATGATACATTGAACTGTTTGAGGTTATTGATCATATTCGAAAGATAACATACAATTTTGATTTAAAAACATATATGAAATTAATACGCAATGTTTTCCTTATGTCAAAACTCCTATTGTTTCATGATGATCCATGTGATTTCATGAAAATAGAGGATATTTATGAGGAACCTATTTTATTTATGATTGTGTAGTTGGTTCAGATCATTGATTCTATGATAATGGTTGCTCAGGGGAAATACATACCCTTCATTCAGGTGTTATGGATTTTTTTTGATTTTTATGAGATTTAAATGCCTAAGGCCATGATGAGAAGAAAATTGCCACATCTCATTGTCTTAGAGTCTTCTTGACATTCTTTATATGAATTAAATGTATTTATGGTGATGATAATTATAACATTGGAATCTTTGATTTCAAGTTAGATATTTGGTTTTTGATGTTTATTTTGGTTTTAGATGTGTGGAAAACATTATGTTATTTTTAGAAACAAATTTGGTTTTAGATTATAATGTTATTTTAAAGTAAATAAAATTTATTTTAGGTTAATCATGACTGTTACATATGGAAAGAGGTTTCTATAAGTATAAGGGCATTCAACCCATATATAGGGGCCTTATATAAAGGAAAACATAAAATCTCAAAGGTTACGTAATAGTAAAACACTACATCATAAGTGTAAGTTGGAAATAATATTCCCTATATAAGGTTAAATTAGGAGTTATTTAAGGGTATCCCATTAAAATAATTAGTACATTAGAAGTTATGTAAGGGAAACCCTAAATTTTCAATGGTTACATGAGTATAATGTTGTCCTATGTAAAGATAAATATGACATGTGTGAATTTATTTTTTAATTTATAATGGTTGTTCAAGGTTACATGAAAGGGTAATCCAATGTTTTAAAATATATGTAAGGGTATATTAGAGTTTTGTAAGGTAATATTTCTTTTTCAAAAGGGTATGTAAGGGTACCTCGAGTGTCGCATTTTTCTATGCCATAATTGTATTACGGTACACCACCACTAGATAAGCTTATGATGTGTTTATAAAAGATTTATATGGGTAAAATCTATAACCCATACAAGGAGGATATGATCTGAAATAGTGTAATCCAATTTACTATTAAGTAACATCCAATTAAAGGAAACATTATTTTTAACCAATTTTCATGTTTCCTTCTTATAGAACATTGTTACATAATTTTGGTTAATTTAAAATTTTTGTAACATGGTAATTGATTTATTTCCACCCATTAGGAATTATGAATTATATTTTAACTATTTTTATCCATTTTCATTCAATATTTAGTTTAAAATGTGAAATTTTATTGTTTTTTTAATTTGTGGTTTTTCATTCATTGAACCAGAGTACCCGTTGTATTTTCAAAAATACTTTAACCTATGTTACTTTATTTTTTTATATTATAGAGATATATGTTTTTGTGACCAGATATTATATTATTGAGAAAATAGAGTTCTGTTGTTCCTATTTGATCATGGGGGGAAGAATTCCTTTGATTTTTTCTTGTGATTCCCTCACAAAGGTTAAGAAATTTTTATAAATAAAGTTATAAAATTTCAAAATAAATACCTATATTTGTAAATAAATAATTCAAAACATTAATTGATATAGATTCCAGATTTATTTTCAAGTTTTTTTTATTTATTAGGTAATTAATTCTAACGTGGCATGGTATGTGATGAAACTCCTTTAACAGTGTCTATAAAAAATTTATTTTTTATTTTTAGAAAAATATACATCAATTCAAATGATGATTATAATATGGATTTGATGGAATGAAAGGATTTAATATATTTAAAATACATAAAGGAGGGGATTTTATAAATTTTTAATAAAAAACCATTTTAGTATTTTTGTTAAATAAAATATTTGACTTTTATTTAGAAACCATATATTTTTGTTTTTGAAAATTTTGACATGACATTATGCTTAAAACCCATTAAGACAGGTTATTGAAATGGAAGGAATATTTTCAAATGTGAAATTGGTTTTGAATTAAATGATGATTGAGTATATTTTTTAAAAACTAATAACCCCATTAAATTTTCTTACAATGAAACACAATGGGGATTGTTTAGTTAGGTAGGAATACCATACACAGGGCATGTATTAGATCTAATTAGAAAATGAATTCATAATGAAAATGAAAAATAATATTCTTGGGGGAAGAAAGATTATTTCTTGTGAAGATAATCATTTCCTCCTTCAGGATGTTCGTTTTCAATTGGGCATTTTCCTAGGAAAGCACTATAATCCATACACCACTATGATGTGTGACAGTCCCCAAATAACCTACACTTGGGTCTCTTAACCATGGTGTTAAGATTTTAAATTATTTTACAAGACTAATTTTATGAAATGTTTTACTGATATCAATATATAAATAAATGAATATTCATTCCACTTTCTAAATTTTTTATATCCTTTACTTATTAGATGTAAATTCTATTTATAGTAGTTTTTTATTGGCCTATAAAATCTTTTAATGAGAATGTTTTAATATAGACGAGGAAAAAACTTCATGACATGGGTTATTTAAAATTAAATATAAATTGTTTATTCAATATGTATTTCGTATAAAAAATTTAGTTTAATCATACTAGGGTTTATTTATTACACAATACCATTTCCATCGAGAATTTATATATTTTCTAATGCTAGGTCCATCAAAAGTGAAGGTTCCACTTCCATGTGGCGGGTTAACCAGACATGTGGGATCATTGGGAAATGTAATTAATTGAGGTATTTTTTCATCCACATGTATCTAGTTTTGAGACATGTATTAGGGTTTTTGTTGATCCTTTTCTCTTATGGAGTGTTCTTTCGTACCAGATATTTTTTTTCTAACACAATAATTTTACCTATAAATATTTTTTTATGAATCATTAGTAATTTAATGTTATTGATTCTATGAAAACTATCATGAAACTATAAGGATCAATAATTCCATTCGTGTCATGATAGGGTTAAAAATGGAACCATTTAAGAGTTTTATTTTGTCTGATTTCTAAATATTTGGAGGGATTATAGTGTGGTAGTGAAGACAAGGAATGAAAATGTTAATGGGAACTCATAAGATAATAGGAAATGGTGTGACTCTAGTGTTTGGTTTTATAATATCCTTCATTATCCATTTTTTTTAAAAATCAATTTTATATTGAACAAAATTACATTCATGAATTATCAACCTCTACATTTATTTTGAAATCAAATGCACATTTGTGACGTCTTAGAAACATTGAAACAACCCTTTTACTAAATATAGTGACAAACATACTATTAACAAGGAATGTCATCAATCTCCAGATAAACTATTTGAATGATTTTCATGACTTGATCCCACTCATTCCATAAAAAAAAGGAACAATGGATAAGGTAGGTCGAAGATATTTCGTAAGGGTTTTCATGTGATTGAGTGAATGATATAGAAGATAGAAAACCACTACATAAAAACACAACAAAACCTCTACCCCATAAGAAATAGAATTAAAACATTTGGAATTAAAATCAAGTATTCATAAATATTATAAACATAACCTAGTGTTCACACCATAGATATAATTTCCCAAAATCAAGGGAAATAACAGGTGGGGGACAATCATTTAAGAGGAAAAAGATGATCCGATATTAAAAATTAAAAAAATGAATTATTGAAAATCGTACACTACTTAATGGAATTGTCAAAGGCCAAGTTTCTAATATCCAAAATCATCCCCCAATGTATTTTTTCATAATTTTTATATAGGTAGTGGTTAATACTCAGTGTTTCTGTGGTGGATTCAATGTGTAAATTGATGAGAGTGGGATTCATACATGTTGTAGGATTATTGAAAAATTTCTCTATTTCGACACTCCTCACAATTTCTCCACAATCCGTTATTACAATCATGAGCTAATATGACACAAAATAATAGTATTATTCATGTGTCCTGATTTTTACAATCAAATGGAATGGAATATGATTTTTTGTATAGGCTAACAATCATGGATACAATGTCCCTTGGAGATGAGTACCCTATCCAAATAATCTATATAAATGTTATTATATTTAAAAAAGATACCTCAAGCCCTTGATGGATGTTTTGAAAGGTGTTTGGGGACTATGAGAGTACTATAATGTCTAGGGGTGATAATAGATAATTTTCTTGATGAGATAGAGTTGGGATTCAATATATAATGTATTCAAATATAGAATTACATACAGTGACAATGATAACTATGTTTGGGATTCATGATACTATTATATATAAAGAATTTATATTATTCCAAAGGTCAAAATACTATTAGAGTGATGAAAATCATACATTGGACTGAAGAGGATCAGTTCACATGACTGATGTTTAATTTGTATCATAGGGGGATCCAAAAAATATTCCATCAAAATTGCAATTATATTTTGATTGGAATGAAATTTGAATTACATTATTTAGATTATGTTAATGTAATTTTTTTTTGTGATTTTGTGAAAGGATATGATTATTATGTGACACATAATATATAATATCATGAGACTACATTGAGGTGTGTTAGTTGTCTTAGTGAGTTGAATCAACATCCATTGGATGTTTTAATTTCATATGATGATCATGGAAAAGAATTTGTATGTTTTTGGAATGTGAGGGACATCCTTGGGAACATTTATATGGATAGAAATAACCATGGGAAAATATATAAGATTATTTTTATGTGGTGAGAACTTCTTGGTGTAAGTTTTAAGGTTACATCCTTGGTCTGAAAAGTGTTGTGTCATCATACATATCCAAAAAAATGAAATATTGTTTTTATTGAATCATTTGATCCTATAAAAAAAATAAAAAAATTTTCATCATTTAAAATGAAAATTCATGTCATTATAAAACTAAAATAGATTATTAACTTGTAATACTAAACTGTTATTAGAAATAAAAGGTTTGCAGAAATCACCTTTATTAAAAAAGATAACAAAAGGGAAATTCCTTTTGGACTGGGTTAAGGGAAAACCCCTTACAAACCTAATGTCCTTAGACACATATCCTTAAATTTTAGTGTCCCAAGATCCTAATAGTATAAAACCCATTACAAAGCAAATGTCTTAAAGTCCCATAAATTATCAAAGGAAAAAATACATGACACAAAGGACCCATGGACCATGTCCAATAATAGAAAGCCAAAATCCCCATCAACCCCGCAACCCGCTCGAACGCTCTGGTCTACACCACCGCCATAAATGAACCTCACCCATAAAAATTGATAATATTTTTAGGGATCCATTTTTTAAAATAACTATATTCTTATTTGGTCATTGTGAAAGATACCTGTATTTATTTCATTCAAAATGATGAAATTATTCAGATGAAATTATTGTAATAATACTATGCAAAAATATCTCATATACTTATGTTTTAATTTTTATCAATGCCAATTATATTATAATTTGGTTTTTCCTTATGTGTATTCTAAGATTGTTTAACGGAAAGAGAAGGTGAATGTTATATGGTTTACTACATTAAAAATACATAACATATGTTTCAAATTGGACATGATCTCTAAAATTTAATTCCCTATATTTTTTTAAAAATTTAACCATCATATGATAGAAAATCATTTTTTTTAATAAAATTTAACAGAGGAAGATTCTATTATTATTTACTTATCATAATGAACAATAAATATCAACAACCATATTAAGACATCCCAAAATATGATACCTCATTTGATTTTGATTCAAGTATGTATAATAATTTTTTATCAATCTAAATACCATGTAACCATTAATTTAAAATTTTAAACATTAGTATTTGTTCCATTCCAATGTTTATATGAGGTTTTGTGGGACCGTGGAAACATATACTATATTTAACTCATAGAAAATAGTACATGAATATTTTTCTAAAAGTAAAGTAGAAAAAATACATTTAATACCATGTAACTTTTTTCTTATTTTTTTATTCCAATTATAAAAAACATTTGAAAGTAGTTTACAGATAAGATAAATAATTTTTTAGAAAAAATCAATCAAAAATTCTGAATCTGAATATATTCAGACACTCTACTGTGATTAATACTAATAATCATTACAATGAAAAACTTTTGAGTTTATAAAATCTAAGAAATTAATAAACTAACTTCTAGAATCATTTTCATGATTTAAAAAATAATACTCTTGTGTGAAAACCTGAACCAAGGTAACTCAACAACAACCAAACGGAGATGGCCACATGACCTCAAGTGCACCTCCCCATACACCAGAGGCCTCTTAATAGCAGTGATGGTACAAGGTGGAAGAGTAATAAGACTATACCATTAGCATTAGTGTGAAGCACAATAGTATACTCATATCAATAAATAGTAGAAAAAAATGAATAAATGATAAGATTAAGAATAAACATCCATTATATAGATAACAACGTAATTTCATCCAACTATTTTATATAAAACTGATGGTCATGGGTTTATATAAAAAATATAGGTAACACATGGAAACATGCACCCAGTAGAAAACATGCATAAAAAGTAAAAAAACCACAGAAGAAACAATCCCCATATAGTATCATGAGTCATAAGCTTGTCCCATGCTTCCCAACTCCTACAAAAAAATCAATCAACCATCATCAAGTGGGTATTTTCCCCTGTCTCTACTCGTATCCATGATGTCTTTACAAGTACCTAATGATGGTTCAAATAAAATGTGAAAAAAATCAGTAGGACACCACCAACAAGGTCTACAAAAAGTCCAAATTGTGAATATAAGATGATATAGTGTAAAGATACTATAAGATAAAAGATAAAAATAATAGAAGTGATACTTCTAAGTCTATAAAGTCTCACTGTGATTAATCTGAAAAATCATAGGGGATATCTGTAAATAATTTCAATAACATCCATTCCCTACAATGTATAATCTTGTATCTAAATTACATGGTCCGAGGTCCAATGAGTAGAAATTTTCAAGGCTATCATAGAAGCTATGTAAAACAAGTAATCATTATCCAAGGAGTAGAAATTTACAAGGCATCCAAATGGTTAGATACAAGGAGGGGAAAATTTTAAGGTATCCTTGTAGGATGATAAAATTACATCCAAGGATTAGAATTTTCCAAGCCATCCTAATAATTTATTGGATATATGGATTAGAAATGTTCATGTAATCCTAATATGTTAGTAGATCCAAGGTGTTGAAATTTCCAAGGCATCATAGTATACTGTTTAAACTATGTCAAAGAAGTAAACACCTATATTGAAAAAAAGTAGTTCATGTAAATTTGAAACAAGGAGAGAAATCTACATGTAAAGATAACAAGACAAATTATTAGACTAGAAATTTTCAAGGCATCCATGTAAGTCATCAATTACATTCCATGAACCATCCATTATCATCATAACCAAATTATTCACCATTTAAAATACCATTTAATTAATAATTTTCATAATCCCCTCAAAATCAAATACAAGACAAGGGGTTCCCTCTTTCATACCATCTAAATACAAAATAATAGTTGCATTAAGGTGAATAAAACCTTTAAAAAATCTATTAATTATCGTATTCAATTATCAATTATACAACGATAGGTCATGCACCCCAATGGTTGTTTAATCATTTCTAAAAGGAAAGAAATCACCCCATGGATGGTTAGAATTGAAGTTGATAACCTACAACCTTATACAAGGGTTCCATGACATCTCTTAAAGATGAATTTATACTTTAAATCATGTTTTAATTAATTTTGGATGCATTATATTGAGAGTCCGACATGTAGAAACACCGAAAAAGGGTAAAAACAAACTCAATTTTTTGGAAATTCATATAGTACCTACCTTATTCTCATAAAGGAGTAATTTTATAGTTTCATGTTGTAATTCGGTTCAGTTCAGAAGAAAATGGAAGAACATATGAACAAATTAAAAGCAGAGAAAAAGTTCCAACAATAAAATAGAAATTTTGATAAAATAGAAAATCAAAAAATGATCATATTGAATGAAGAACTCAACAGTTTATATCTAAAGATATGAACTGGTCTCAAATCAGACAATCAATGGAGAAACTGGATTAAATAAAAGTTAATGTCTTGAGGAGATACAATTAGTGGGAAATGGGAAGGGTATTGGAGGAATATGAAATACAGGTGGAGTTTTAATTCATAAATTAATTTTAGATAAAATTGTTATTTTCCATTTAAAAACTAGAAGGGATTGTTTTAGATGAATGATTGGACAAACCATGAATAAACCCTGAAAGTGTCTTTGTTTTAATACACCCCTCGTATGGTCCTAGTTCATGTTTAAATAAACCATGTGCTAAAGATATGGTTTTACAATACTAAACGTTCTACAATAATCACACAGTTTTGTGTCCTAGGTTACACGGTTAGGAAAACATGTGTTCCCTCTACGGTGTACTATGAAACCCCATGTCGTATCATCAAATAAAGAGGCATGGATGTCATAGATTCTTCTAACCATGTGACATATCTGATTTCTCTGAAAATTATGGTTACGAGCATTGAAAAATCTATAGATGTATTGGAATCCTCTATATCCTCATTAGGCATACATATCTGGTCAATACAACAATATTAAATGATAAATAAAAAGGTTACACGCATTATTGAAAACTCGGGATCTTACAATCTTACACCATTAATGAAATTATTCCCCAAATTCCCCTCGCAAAGGTGGCATGGTATAATCTTAGAATAACAGTGGCCACTGGGAACATACATTGACCTCTCCCTCCTATGTATCATCCAACACATAGTTATTCCACCACAACACTCATACTAGAGGAATATATTGGCCTTGTAGAACCCCCATTCAATTATTATGAACACATATAGGATTATCCTCAAATGATTCATCTACCTCAAACTCAACCTCATATGGTTGAAGAATACGTGACATATCTGAATGATATGAGTGAAGCTAATATATGTGAAAGAGATTGTGCATGGCCCAATACCTCCAAGGTAACTGCAGCCGATAGGCTACTATCCCGAATCACTCTAGAATATTGAAGGTAAAACCATAATGAGGTAATATCCCCCCAACTTTTGAATCTGTCTATGCCCGAGTGTTAAAGAAACTCGAAAAAACCCCATAATACCCACCAAAAAATCCAGTGGTTGAATATGATGATCTGTGTATGAATTTTTCTAGAATAATAAAAAAAAATCATTTTTAATAAGAAAAAACTTCTCTAAATTATCTTGAATGATATGTGGAACTAGTTTTATTGCATCCCCATCCTCTAATTGGCACATGGATGAAAAACACGACCTACCATAAAGGGCCTCATATAGATCCAGCAATATGGTCTTCTGGAGGATATTATTATTATTATTGAAATTAGTTATAGGTAAGTTTTATCCTGATGACATCCAAAATTATGTACTCATGCTCAGAGAATGTCCTCAAAAAGTATTATCATACACTCAGACTAACCGTTATTCTATGGGTGGCAGGCTACACATAGTAGTACTTTTGAACCTAAGTGCTTTATGAATCCCCATAATAAATCATGACATCAATTGAGTATCTCTTCCTGATATGATATAAGGTAAAACCCTATGGAGATGTATGATCTCATGAATATATAGTCTCAAGGGGTCATCCACTGAAAGGTTCTCTCTAATAGTCATGAAATTGGTGACATTTCTCAAAATTTTAAGGATCACCCATGTGGCATCATTGATCTAATGAAATCTAGGCAATACCATTATTCAATCCAGGGTGAATTATTCTTATTTCACCTCTAGAATAGTAAATGGATGTAAAATCACCACTAGTCCCTAGTTTTCCACCCTCACAAAATAAATTGAGGCCCACATAGTAATAATCAATGGTATATCTCCTTTCATCCCCAACCACTAGTACTAACGGGGTCATTCATGATACATCATGCTGAGACTTGGATGCATAACCCATATAGCGGCCTGGGAATATTACATAAACTCTTCTTGTATATCTGTTAGAATATAGACACATCTAAGAATACATAAGATCTCTTCCTCATTAACCACACAACCAGGAGGTAGGAAATCCCCTACAAGACTCTATCGTATGACCAAGACCTCAGAATCTGATAGATGCCTAATCTTCACTCTCTATATAGGTGAATAGGTCACTACTAACAAAGAATGTATTTAATTTACATGATGGTCATGAACCTCTATATACATATTAGAAAGAGGTCCACAAACTTCCACTCACTAATGGCCTCCTAAATCACCTGTATGTGAGTCCCCCTTATTAGATAAATCAAAAAAAAAAACAATTTCCCTTTATGGGAATATAGGAAAGCCCAAAATAAAAATAAATTTATGTATCAAACCCACTTGGTTAACTAAGATTAATGTGTTTATTTATAAAGATATACATGTGGATTTTTTGGTCTGTATACACCACAAAATGCTCCCCTAGAAGGTAATTCCTCTAATAGTTTAGTGAATAAAAAACATTGTCTTACTCAAGATCATGTGTATAGTATTTTTTCTTGTATTGATGCAATACTTTTACATTATGATTCTCTCCTACAACATTATAAATAATTATATAATGATATCTGTTGCATCACAATATACAATTTGTTTCCTGGATCTAGTAGAATTTTGATCCACATTGAATATTTTATCCCCACTATCTTCTGAAAGGATGTATCATAGGTTTAGGACCATAAAAACAACACACACTTATAATTTAATCCCATGGGAGGTGTTTCTATGTTTGATATGTCCAAAGTGAAATTACTATAAAATTGGATATCCTGAAGAACATAGATATATGAAATATTATCTTTGGTCAGTCCTATGAAATTAAAGATCTCACCTTATTTGGAAAAATTGATACTCATATCACAGAGATAATTTCACCCACAAGGTGAATTTTATCCTTCCAAAAGTGGAACTTTCTTATATTAGCATAAAAATAATTTTCTTTCATTGTAACCAATGTGATATGTGAATGATTGGAATGTTTATTTTGACTATGAGAATACAACAATATATCATAAATTAATACCACAAAAAATGAATCCATATAAGGATAGAAAACCTATCTCATCAGTTCCATGAATACTACATGAACATTCATGATTCCTAACAACATAACTAGATATTGATATAGACAATACCTTCTATAAAAAAATTTATGAGGTATGTTTGACAGTTTAACATGCACTCGATGATAACATGATCTCAGATCAATATTTTAGAAATCCTGAGCTCCTCAGAACTGGTCGAAGGGATCATCTATACAATGAAAATTATATTGGTTCTTAACCATCAAGTAGTTCAATTTAAATTAATCCACACATAAATGAATAATTCCAGCTGATTTTTTGGAAAAAGTACTAGAGAACTCCAAGGTGAAGTATTGGGTAATATATACCACATTCCTTCCATGTCCCCTAGATACCTCTTGAGATCCTATAACTCAATATTATCCATACCATAGGGTGTAAGGGAGGTCATTATATCTACTAGCACTCTCTCGATGAAAAAATATACCTCTCTCTCTCGGGAAGTAGTCATATAATATTTTTGACAAAATGTACCTGAAATGATCAACCACTGTATGGAAAGATTCATGATATGTTCCCTATTCATCAAGATATATGATAGTAATATATGATTCCATCCCACCAATCCCATGATTCTTGGGTCCAAATCATCTCACCTATAAATCCCATTCACCCTTTTGAAGAAAGACCCCACACTCCGGGGATGTGAAAGTCACCCTTTAGTAATAATAGTAAATAAAATAATGATATGGAACAAAAATATTCATCCCAAGAATGATGAAAACCCCTATCATCATAAGGGAAAAAGATGTCCCATGTGAAGAAATAAATTCATTCCTCAAGGGGGAAACCCTTTCGCTGGAAGATAGTATTTGATAAAATCCCTAATGTTGTATTGAGTGTCATCATTCCATAGGATATTCAATCATCAACCCCAAGGCTCTCCCCAACAGGAACATATAATAAAGAATGATAAGAACATATTTTGGTAAGAGAAGATACTAACATAATGGATACGATAATAGTAACTCTCACTATAGAATTCATGGAACTCTACTCCTAATGTATTAGATACATTTTATACATCTGTCCTAAAAAGAAACCCTATGATATAACATAACTACCTTGAGAAGGTCTATTCTGCTATCGCAGAAAATTTGTTGTCTATAAACCTCGTCCTCAACCCCCACCTTGGCCTAATCAGATGATCTCAATCTAACTTCCTTCTAGATGGTAAGACTCTTACCCTCTTCTAAATATTAATTCAGTCATTCCATATCTCACTACCTACTTGAGGAAAGGTCCTGAAAAACCTCTTTAGATGGCCCATCATTTTTCAAGATCGACACTCAATTGGGTTTTTATAACACCAACCCCTCATATTTCTTTATATCCACCAATGATGAAAGATAAAAGAGGTACTGGTACTCATGCTTTGGCTGATACTCCCATCATGATAGATCAAAAAACCACGCTTCTTACAACCTCACACCAAGCAACTGGGTTGAGAATTTGATCTACCCTACACTACACCCCTATAAAACATTAAGTTATATTCAGTAATCCATGCCTTATATATGATTATTGATAAGGTATAAAGTCAAAATACATACACCTATGGTCGGATTATATACCTGAGACAATACGCATATCACCTAGATTCTGATAACTCATCACCTAACAGAATAAGTGAAAAAATACTAGAGCTCCATAAATTGGCCAAAATAGACCATGACTGATAATGTTCCCTGCTAAAAATGCATAAAATTTTGTCTTCTACATTTTCAATATTTTGTAAAAAAGGATCATATATATATATATCATAAGGAAAGGTACAATCATTACTAAAAAAATCTAACAACCCTATGCATGCTTCTAGAGATAGGTTTGGGCGACAGAAGAATCAAAAGATAAGTAAGAGACACTAGCTACTATCCACCAACATGGTTGAGTCAGGGTCAATTAATCTTTAACAATTCCAAGGTCTTGGTATAAATAGATTCAATTTCATTTTATTGAGGAAAAAACCATAAAATTATAACAATTTTCTCAACTTATCAATGACCATACATTCTATAATTCAATTTCATTTATGTTTATTCTGATTTAAATAAAAATTCACATTAAAATGGTTTAATTATATGGATCACTACATCCATTTTATAATGGCCCATACACCTGAAAAATCATATTTTTGGTTTCCATTTAACCCCAAAATTTAATTTATCAAGTCCCTAAATGAAATTTAATAACAATTATATGGACATAGAAATAATGGGACCAAAATATAATATAAGGAATGAATAAATCTTGTAAATGTTGAATGAAATAATTCATGGTATAGATATCTTGAAGTGACTATAATGATATATGATACAATAATTACTTTCATATCATTCATGGGTAAAAATACATAATTATAAGGAACAAAAAACATCAAGTGCATCACATAATTGGGAAATAAAGGAAACTGTAATATAAAAAATCCATTAAAACAACTCCACTACTAGATAATTTGGCCTTTCCCTGTATATGGGTATGCTACTCCCAGGCACATCTCATTACCAAAATCGGAATCATTCCAAATATCATGTCTAATATTATGAAATATTAATACAATAAAAAATGAATTTACTTGATATCATATTTTTTTGTCTCCGGAACAATTCACTCAACAGTAACTGAACCCATTTTGCCACATTCCATCAAGAGTGCATCCTAATACACGAAAGGATTCCGACTTGTAGTGAGGTTCCATGTTCGAATTGTTGGGAGACTATACCCTCATGATCAGTGTATAGTAAAAAGGTATAACCATATCAATCAATAGTGAAAGTACATTAATAAATGACCAATTAAACAATAAATATCAATCATCTATGCAAACAAGTATTCTCATTCAATAGTTTCATTTAAAAATAATGATAATCTAATTCCATATAAATATAGGTAATATATGGAAACATGAATTTAGTACAAAACATGTTCAATATTTTAAACAAAATAAGAAGGAACTATCCCTAGATTAAATAATGATATATAGACTGGTCCTTTTCACCACTACACCTATGTAATAATCAATAAAGCATCATCATGTAGGTTCCTACCCCTATCCATACCTACATCTACAAAGTCTATTCATATACCCAATGTATGTTCATAAAAGGTGTGACATAACACTTAGTATGCCACAACCAATATTGTCTCGAATAATTTAATTCGTAGTAGACAAGTAGAAATAGTTTGTAGATATATTTGTAGTATAATTAACAATAACATAAGTGATACTATCTAGTATATCAATTCTCAATGTGATTTACCATCTAAATCATATGGGTTAGATGTAAAGAATTCCATGAATCATAAATGTTATACACCATGTCAACTTGTATGAGCCATATATGGGAATGTATTCATGGAGTATAAATGAAAATGGAAACTAAGTAAGATATGTAAAACATGAAAAACAAGAAAATATGATCCAATGGGTATAAATTTAAAAATAATCCTAATGTTTTGGTTTTATCATGTTGAAATGTCCAATGTATTCTAGTATACCAATTCTACTAGATCCAAGGAGTATAAATCCATAAACTGTCCTAATAACTCATCAGATCCAATGACTATAAATTTTCAATGAATCCTAAAAAGTTGTTGGATTCATGGAGTAGAAATTTATATGGCATACAAGTATGTTGATTAAAATGAAATCATGCATTAAAAATTTTTATGGAATCCAATCATGTCATGTAAATCAGACCCAATGATTTGAAATTTACATGGCATGAAAGAAAGAGAGATCCTTGGAGTAGAAATGTCTATAGAATTCATGTCAGTAATCGATTTCATTCCACTAACCTTCCATTACCATCACAATGAAATTATTAACCATTTAAAAAACCATACCATTAATGATTTTAGTAATCCCCTAAAAATACTCTATAATCTAAGAGATAATCCATTTTATACCATTTGTATACCAATGTATTGTTTATATAATGTTCTTAAAACCATTAACAAATATAATAATTGATATATTAAATTATCGATTATATATAGTGATCCCCACACACCCAAGGGTGGTATAATCATGGTCAATATGAAGAACTAAATGCATGGGTGGTTCAAGTTGTTTTAAAAATCATCCAAACCTATATAAGGGTTCCACAACATGTATTAAACATTAATTTATCATTTAACTCAAGGATCAATTAATCCTGAAAGAATCTATGGGAGATTATGAAATGTGTAATAATGAAACAAGGGTACAAACAACCAAAAATATAGGAAAAGGTACATTCCACATACAATATGATCCTAGTGTATTAATCATATATTATTAGCCTCTAATTAATTCCATATAAAATTAAAATGAAATAATCATTGAATTCCCTAAAAACAATGCATTAGATTAAATAGGAAAATAGCATCATAGATGGAAATGAAAACCATAAATGAAGAACAAGTAATGAATACATCTCAAATGGATATCCAACAAGATGAAAATCACTTGAATAAGTCAAAAATGGAGAAAATGGATCAATGTGTAGGTCCAAGGCTTTAGGATCTTCAATAAGAGGGATAGGGATTGGATGTTGGAGGAATAAGAAAAATTGGAGGAGGTTTAATTAATTAATGAGTTAGGGGAAAATGGAAATTTTCAATTTTAAAAATGGTTCACATGGTTTGGTCACAATGTTTGGGAAATGTTTCACCCATCTCAAGCTCAATTTCATCCTTACATGATCATGGGGAACAATGAGACAATCCATGAACCACCCATGTGTCTTCCCTCTATTAAAATATCTACAACAATCACATAGGTTTGCAGCCAGGGTCACAAGGTTGGGAAAACTATGTTCTCTCTTTTTTGCACTACGGCACCCCCACAAGGTTTCCAAAAACTATCCACCCAGGGATCTATGACCTATACTAATTGTAATAACCACCTATTTCCTATAAAAATATGTGCTTCAAGATTGAAATAAGCCCTATATTCCCTCATTTCCTCTATATCCTCACATGGAATTCATATTAGAGAAAAACCTCAAAATTAAACCTAAATTAAAAAGGTTACATAACTCATATAAAAATTGGGATCTTACATCATGTAATTTTAATTTAGTCATCTATAATTATATTAGCATCGAGTTTCACCTAAAAATATTTTTTATTTACAATGTCCAATATATATATATATGGGCCAAATATAATGGTTTACTAATGGTTACAATTTTATTTCTTTTAAATAATTTAATAATTTTTTCCCATTTATATAAATATCTGATGATCTAACTTCATATAAAATAATAATTTGATTTTTTTTAAAAATATTGATTAATTTTTTTTACTAATGTATATATTAAGTAATACCCAAGTTACTTATTTCAAACCCATTAATCATGATTATTATTTGTAACACATTTCATATTTTGTTAGCTAAAATATTTAAGGAAAAAAATTAATATTCACATGTATTTTTTTGGTAAGAAATAGAAAATATTATTTTGATGAATAATAAATATATTTTTACCAAACCAGAAATTAATATATTTATTATTCAATTTAATAATACTATTACATTTATTTTATCGATCATAAAAATAAAAAATATTAGTCATTATTTTTAATTGTGGTGAACTATAAAAAAAATATCCTGATTTCTCCCCTTACTCCATCATAATAAGAATATTCTACTCTTTCAATTTCATAATATATAAAAAATTTACTTGTATTAACCCAAATTATACATTGGAATAAAATTTATTATATTAATAATTGGACTTCTATTTTGATTTCATCAGCATCATTTTTACATTTATTAACTAATTTTGAATTTAAAATGTTTAACATAATAAAACCATAAGTTTCAAGTGATAATTTGAGAAAAATACTTTTTTTACAAACATGTTCACTTAATAGAAACATTTAACTTGAAACATAGATTTAAACTAAATTTTCTTATTTATGATTATGTTAATTTTTACATTTAGTGGTGACATTTTTATATTTTTTTAATTCGAAAACAATGGTAGGACAATTTAATAAATAAATATGTTGAACCCCTACCCAAATTCATATTTTCACTCATGTCAAAGGGTCAGGATATGTTGGAATCTTAGGCAGGGGAAGATGGTAACCTTGAAATTGGATTTTTGAATATTTTTTTGAGATTCATTATTTATTAAAAAGTATAATATATGGAATAGTTATTATAATCATTAAATAATTTAGATGTAATAATATTATTATTAATAAATTAATAACTTTAATATATATTCTTCATATTCACATCTAATAATTGTTGGTTAACATAGACTTATCACATAAAAGAGGTGTGTATAATTAGTTAGAGTAATTTATGGATCTCATTGACTATATCAACATGGACACCGACACGTGAACTATACGCACTATATTTAATGGAATCTAGATAAAAATAATTAAGGGGGTATTTTTTTAAAATATCTTTATATTGGTATTATAAAACTAGAATTTCAAAAATAATAAGGTTTTTATCTGTGATTGGTAATCCATCGCAATCTAATAGACTGATATACCAGTGAGTGAGGTGAGATCCTAAATATTTTAGGTTCCACTAATATATGTTTCCATTGAATGTCAATTTGAAATATGACTAGTCTTTTTTTAATATAATTAATTATTTTATTTAAATGTGATTGAATATATTTATATAATTCATGTAAGAACCATATGAATAAAAATATTGATCCTAAATTCCCAATGTTTCTCCTTCATCATCAAAACCCTTCCTATTATATTATATAAAGGCATAGACCAATACATTACTTGATTCTATAACACTATTATTTTTCAATTTTAATACATTTAAAGGGACACTTATTCAACATTATTATTAATTTTTTTTATGATTATGAAAATTTAAATATGAGAATAGAACAAGTTTTTCTTTTAGAGAAGACTTAGACACTTCTAGATAATGTGATGTATTGATTTTTCACACTTGGAGAGTGTTTTTAGCTTAAATTTTACATTAATATTGAAAAAATCCAACATTGTTGGTGATAAATGTTGTTTTCCAGACTTTTAACTTTACAGTTTATATATAAAATCAAGAAATATTCGTTGATGATATTTATTATATACATCTTATAATTTTTTGATCAAAATTAAAATTTAAAAATACTAATTTCAATTGTAATTATATTATAAATAGATTATATCTTAATACTGGTTGATTTAATTTAATACATTAGATAAAAACATTAGGAAGTGTATAAAAACTAATAGTGAAAATTAAAGGACATAATTCAACAAGGTTTCAATAAGATATTGTAGCTCAATTATTTCTATATTTTATAATTTAAATTGTTAAAGTATAACCATAACTAAGGAAGTTATAAATGGGAATACAATTTTGTAATAATTATTTAATTAGGATGAAACCAAATGAAAGAACCTATGACCTTAAACATTATTGTTTATATTAAATACAAAATTTTAGTTTAGTTCTATAAGATGATGACTTTGATTTATTAAATTTTTTCATCAGAACTTTCTAGTATTTGTTATTTCATGTAGTGCAAGAAGATTACGTATGATTAAGATATTTCCCTTTATATGTGAATGAAAAATAAAGAAGTTTGTTTTTTAATAGGAATAAAACTCATTAAAACTAGGTATTTCATAGAAATTGTTATTGTTAGAATATTCTTTCCCACACAGAGAACTATGGATTTAAGTACAAAGATTTAAATATTTAAACAGAAATAACCTGAACCATTAAATGGTGAATTTTAATGATTCATAGATTATGAATAAAATTCCAATATCATCTATTCTTATATTCACTTTTAATTTACTTCCTTTTTAAATTATATAGTTCTATGAGATAGACCCTCTTTGATTCAGTTTTTAGGGAAAATTATAGGGATAATACAAATGAGTAACTAAAACACATATACAATATAATTAACAAAAATTTTTTTAAAGAAAGTTTATATATGTAGGAGATTTTTTTTCTAATTATGTCACTATAAAATCTGATGATAATTACAATATTATAAGTTTTCAAAAGTATTTGTAGAAGTAAACAATAAAATCAAAATGAAACCAAGAATATGGAACATAGAATGGAATGTATTGACATTGTGCTACTCAATCAATGAATTTTGATATTCTCAAATAAAATTCAGCATTAACAGAAGTGTGATAAGTAAGATACATGGGAAATTATGGGATATATATTTTTAAAAATAAATAATTCTCCATTACATATAAACCAGGTCAAAATAATCACTATGATATTTCATAGAAGGAAGATTGTTGTTTTATGAATGTTGGACTTTTCTGTGTATAAATTACAATAATAATTTAAATTTCATTAGAGTATTTAATTAGGAAATTTTTTAAAACTATAATATAGTTAAAATAATGTTAACGTAGGGACTAATAATTCTACAGGAATTATAGAAAATGAAAAATAATTATATAATAATAACTTTTTTCAAAGAAAAAATTCTAACTTTTCATGGATAGATCAAATTTCTCAAGATAATTAGTAATGAATTGATAATATAGAATTCCATGTTAGAAAAAATGTATTACAAATCCCCATGTGAGATGAAGTAAATTTAATAAGTATATCTAAAATAAATACATAAGAAATATATAAGGATATTATAACAATATGAGTTAAAATAATTTAGATGAGGATGAGGGAAGGATTTAAAATGATTAATGATAAGTGAAATGGTGAGCCAATAAAATGTAAGTGTAGATTATAGCACAAAGGAATAGATATATGATACCACAAAGAGAGTTTATTCAAATAAGAAGAGAAAGTGTAAACAATTTGAAGGTTCCTGCCAAAATTTTCCTATAGTGGAGTGAATTTATATAATCAACAAAAATAATTACTAGAAAGATAATGGGAATATGAAAATTTAAAAGACAAGTATTTTAATATTTTCTTCCAAAATTTTTTGAAAACAAAAAATGATATTCCATTTACAAAGGTATTATCTAAGATTCAATGATACACAATTTTTAGAAAGAACATTATTTTTTTCAAAGGTTTCTATAATTTTATTACAAGGTTACATTAACTAAATAATGCAGTGATTTCATACAATTGATGATATCATAGATGTAATGGGATTTTAAAGAGTTTCAAAATTCATCCAGTATTTTTAAGGAAAAAATAACATTGACATGTATTATTGATTTTATAGCTAGTGTTATTTAGATTATTTAAGTAACATTCATAGAATTTGAAATTTGGGAGGTAAAAAAGACATTAGTGGAATTATATCTTGTGTATAGATCAATTAAATATCCCATATGATTTATTAATGATATTTTATTGAAAATTAGGAAGAATATATTACCTAAACCCATATAAGTAGTTTATATAATGATAGGATATGATTTAAATATCATATTAGGTAGGCCACTGACAAAAGTCATTATCATTGTTTTCCAAAGGATAAATTCATATTTAATATTAGATAAGGAAAGTTGAAACTGAATGTATTCCATTTTTTAAAACATGGAAACTAGTTTGATGAGTTATTTTATGTAAATATTATTGATATTGTGGTAGAATTTGAAGAGTAGAATAAGTTGATTACTATAATAAAAAAATACAGTATAACTGATGATTTAGAAAATTAAAAATTTATTAACGTGATGTATGGATCATATATGCATTGAAAATCAGGAGACGAATTGTATGAGGGAACAAGAGAGTTAAATCCATATCAATAAATACAACATATTCTTTATAATATGATATAAATGATGAAATATTCCTTAGTTGTAGTCATAAATACCTTTTAAGTAATTTTTGTTACTTAATTAGAAAATTTATAATATCATAATATAGTATAAGTATTGAGGAAATATAATTATTACGTAGCCTGTACAATTTTAGACATAAAGGGGTAAGCATTTCTTCCTATATCTAAAAACTATTTAAGTAAAATGGGTTAAAAAATAGAAAAGTTACAATGAAGGGAAAACTAAATAATAAGGTTCAATGGATGATATATCTATGTTTTGTAATGTTAGGATAATATTTTAAATTTTAGATAGTGTGTCGATATTTCTAATTCATTTTTTTCATTTTTTCGAAATAATAATGTTGAATAATGAAAACTGTGAACATAATTCTAAAATATCTATTATAGGTTGGAGAGTGCATTTTGACTATAAGAATATCAATATATAAATAATGAAAGATAATTTACCTCTTCCTTTAATTTAGAAAATAAACAATATACCTGATTTTAATAAAATATGTATATCACTAATTGTTATATTTAAGAATACCTTTTGGGATCTCTAGTTCCAATGCAATATTCCAATGGTTAGTGAGGGATATTTATCTGATATGGTGGATAGTATTATTTGAATATTTTTAGATGAAAGATATTTACTTGAAATTTTCCTTTGAAAAATTTATTGAAAATAAATCCATAGATCATAAATGTTTAAAGTAAAAATTTTTATAATAAACTGGAGAGAATTATATTTTATGAATGGGGAAGGAATTTTTCTGGGACAGAGAATATCTAATTATGTAATTAATTGAACTATTCTAGGATAAAGATGATATATATTCTATCACTATAAATATCAGTAATGGAATTGAGGTTCTTCTTGGGAGCTATGTGGGTTTTTATTGAAGAATCATCAATGACTTTTTATATGTTTAAAACCTATTGTGTGAACTTCTTATAAAATATGGGAAAAAACTATTTGGAAAATATTTTTAGAGGAATTTTATAGAATCCCAAAGGATTTAATCTTATATCAAATGATCATAGGACAATATCACATTTTACCTTTTCAAATCATATATATTCAATGTGATTTTACAATAGGGGTTATGCTTTCCCAAAAATAGAAAATAAGTATCATAGGATTTAATTTTCTAGTAAAATATCGAATGAAGTTCAATTGAATTATACAACTATAAGAAATGTAAAAATGGAAGTGATATTTAAAATACATAAACTTATACCATTATTTATTGAAATCATGTCGATTTTCTTTAGGGACCACTCAATATAAAATTATTTTCTCTCAAAGAATGATGATAAAACAAAATTAATCAGATGGGTAAAATTTGTATAAGTGTTTTAATAATAAATTAATGAATATTATGGACATAAAAAAAATATTGAACATCTGTAGCGAAAAACAAATTATTTTAGGAAACATCATTCTTATCGTATTACGAATAATTTCCAAACTGAAAATTTTTTCACAAAAAAATATAGAAATTACATAGTAATAATAAATTAAGAATTATATTACTACAAGTATGATGGAAACAGTAATTTCAAAAAATATTTTAGAGTGTTTTATGGAAATTTTAATGTTTTACCTTTAGAAAAAGTAGTACTTATACAAAGATAGATCTATGGAATTACTAGAATATATGTAATAGAATAAGAGGTTTTTTCAATTTGATTTGTATATGTTCATTACCATGTAAAGGGGTATTATTGTAGTGTAATGAGTGTTATTAATAAATTTTAGTGTAAATCTTTATCATGAAATATCCATGTTAAACCTAAATCTCCCCCCAATATGGCTTAAAAATGGATTTATTCATGATTCTAACCACTTTGAGCAAGAAACTAGTTCATGGGTACAATACACAACCAAATGGTAATAATGTTTTCCAAGAATAACAATGATGAAACAATAGACTTGTACAAGGAATCAAATATGTCACATGAATGAACTAGATACATAATCAAAACTAATTATTTGATTTAGGAAAATTGAATAAAATAATAAAAAAATCTATAAATAGTATATAGTAAGTAAAAACCATTACGGTAATCATAAGAGAATTTTGACAATATCATGATAACTAAAAAAATATTATCCCATCTCCATGTGACATGATGATACCTATTCCTACCATAAAAACCTAGAAACTATGATAACCATGAACACTATAAAACCGCGACACTATCATGTGGACACATTCATAAAATATAAAGGCAAAATACATAAAAATCTATGTTTCTAGGGTGTGACTTAAATGATCCTAGAAGAATTTCGTTAGATTTTTTACCATTACATAAATAATAAATTCCATTACTAATAGTTTGAAATATATTTTTTAATATTAATTATTATATTATTTTTCGGGAAATAATATTATTATTATATCTCAAGTTATCATTTGTAAATCACGAGTGATGTTTTTAGGAGATAACACATGTTTCTCAAAACCCTTCTCTTGAAGACCACCGTTTGAGAAGGTAAGATAGATAAATCATTTCGTGGGTATAATTATTAAACCAAAACAAATTATTTACATTATACTATCCTCAAAACCATTTTAAATAGTTAAAAAATACATATATATGATAAGTATTAAGTGAAATTTGAAATTAAATGAAAATATTAATGATAAAAATTATATCAAAGTAATAAGAAAAATTAGTAAAAAATAAATAATTTTAAATTTAATTTTGATAGAGAATGTGAAACTAATTCTAATAGGATTACATAATTAACAATAACAATCAAATAGATAGATATATAATTGATGTTAAAACATATAAATTTTTATTTATAGTTAAATATAAAAAAATTAAAATAATGAAAATCCAACCATATAAAAATATATTTCAAATATTTGAAGTATAAGGGAACACATTATGTACTAGTGAGATAGTCCTATACATACTTTTTTAATAATATATTATTTTTTCAATGCATTAATAATAAAATAAAACAATACTGTAGATTAATTTTACTAGACTCACCGGTATTCACTCCTTATAGGAGGAGTATTTTCATACTCTAGAGTATTTAACCTAGTGTGTAAATAAAAATAACATTTCGATGATATCTAAATTCAATAATGAGTAACCCAAATTTTCTATGAGTTTAACAAATATTGATGATGAAAAAAATATAAAAAAAATAATAATATTAATAAATTATTTCTGATTAAACTCATAATATCACCTCCCAAACACACCTTTTATATAGAAAACCATTTCAAATTAATATATAATGATAAAAAATTAATGTCCCATAATTTCCATTCTCATATATATATAATCATATGATAGGGTCAAAATATAAATGGTGTCAAAAATTCCTTGGAAACCATGTATGATTTTGTCTCAATGAGGATAATAATAATAAATGGAAATTAATGTATTTAAAAAAATTCTTTATAAAACATTACTTCAATAAGAACATATGAAAATTATATAGATAAATATAAGATCAATACAAAAAACAATTATTACTAAAAATGAAAATTTAATAAAAAATACCGATAATAAAATAATATATTCCTATGAAAAACATAATTTAAAGTGGAAATAATTAGATTTATAAAATACCTTTAAATAAATAATACTCTTTGGAAACCAGAATTTTCCTTTTTATGAGTTCCTTTAGAGACCTAATAATCTTTTAAAAGATAAATTCATAATTGAAAATGTGTTTTGGAAATTTCTACATTCCCATGGAGTGTAAAAAAAGATATTATTAGTATAAGTCTTGGAGAAAATGGAAACCCCCCTTTGTAATACAGAGTAAACACAAGGATAATAGGAGACATTTAATATTTCATTAAATACATCCTATATGGATTTAATATTGATAAAAAGGGCTTTATAAATCGCATGACTAAAATAATATTCCTAAGAAATTAGAGAGTAGAAAACAAACCTACTAAAAATTAATGATTTTCTAACTAAATGATTTCATTAATATCTTGTATGATAAATAGGGTTATTATAAAATATTAATAATTCCCAACAACAAAAAACAATAATTAAAATGATTATAATAAAAAATTTAGGACATCATGGCTCTTTAGTGGAAGAGATGGTGGATGTAAATGGAAGAAATTTATTTAGGAAGAATGGAAACATAGAAAGGAGACTATAAACATTAATCTATATGATAAAATACCAGATTTCTCACAAAAATCTACCATGGGAGGAGAGGGAGGGATAATGTAAAACCAATTGATGCTTCTAGGTCAATTACCCAAACAACTAAAATGTATTAAGAATAAAAATATAGAAAAGGGGTTCTAAAAATATGAAAAAAACAATTTCTAACCATTTTCACATGCCAAATACATAAGATCCCAACATATGAACATTTCATGGGAAACATAATTCCTCATAAATAAGGAATACAATTAAAATTTCTACTACATAGGCACTTCACAAGTGTTCACCCTAATTTTGATCCCTTGAAAAAAACACTCTAACTATAATAACCTCATGTTTTATTAATGGAATTTATTTATTTTAATTATTTATTATTGTATAATCACATAAGATTACATAAATAACACAATAAAACCTTATAAATGAGTAATGAGTGAAATAAAAGGTATCTTTATAAGTTAAGGAACATATACTGATGAAATAATTACTTGACTATTGGAATAGTAATGTGACCTGTATGAATAGTAAACCAGCCAATTGAATAGTAACCTCACTAATTAATGTATAAGTAAAATTTATTCATCTTATATGTGACAATACGATATTATTATATCATTGTACAAGTATGTAAATATTTTAAAAATTATTAATGAGGTGTTGGTATTTTTTTAAGTTACAGATATTTAATGACAATTTTATGGTTAATTTATTAATTTAAAAGAATAGTATTCAAAGAAAATTTATTCATAAATTAATAATTTTATTTATTATGATTATAATATTATTTAATGAGACCTTAGTTAATTTTTGAAAGTGTTGTAAAATTTGTTATAATTTTAAAATATGTACTATTTGAGTAAATTATGTTTTTAATTTAAAAATTAAGTTTCTCATAATTAGAAAATTATTTTAATAAAAAAGTGTTTATTTTTTAAATTATACTTGTCTAAAATGGTTAGGGTAAAATTTTAAGATATTTGTGAAATACGTGCAATTTTGGTGAATAGTTAAATACAATAATTTATGTTAAATGAAAAATAAATGAATTATCGAGTGATGAATGATTTTATACGAATGTAAGAACTATTTTTTCAAACTCACATGATATAATTACTATTTTTAGTCACAATAATCAGAACTAATTATTTTCATTATAAAAATAATAAACAAATGAATTAAATATTAAGAAAACTCCCCTCTCCTCAACTATAAATACCACCCTTCACTAGCCATTATCCTCACACCTCTCAAGCCATTTATTCCTTTCCCATGTTCTAATAAAATATCTTCCCATGTCCCTCCACCATCCCCATGATTATTTGGCCTTAATAGAAGACAAAAAAGATTCTTAAGGAGGTTCACAATAAGAATGAATCAAGAGGTAAAACCCTCTTCCCTTTATTTTTATTTTCATTTCGAATTTTCTTTATTTCATTTTCTATCCTAACCTATCTTGATAAAAAAATTATTAAAAATCCAGTAACATAAATATAAATGAAACTTTTTATGCTATTGGATCATTTTTCATCATCTCGCACTTCCTCACGTTTTATACTAGAATTGAAAACACCATATGAGATTTGTTAATTTATCACATCCTAGGATGTAATATTTTCAATTTCTATTCCCTTCTGCAATTCTGGTCATGAAACCATTTTCATGGTTTATCTATATTATTATATATGTAATATATCCTATTTATAATTTTGGAATAATTTTTTACCCATGATATTAATTTATTATACAAAATGAGTTTGTTGTG
Source organism: Viscum album (assembly GCA_963277665.1). Lineage (NCBI taxonomy): Eukaryota > Viridiplantae > Streptophyta > Magnoliopsida > Santalales > Viscaceae > Viscum > Viscum album. The sequence continues at coordinate 1,075,120,583 of OY728134.1, forward strand.
ATCGAAAAACTTGTCATTAACCCAAATGGTTATCATTAATATTTTATATAATTATTCGTCCTCAATTAAAATAATAAAGTAAATTATATGATAATTTAACCATATATATGACCATCAGTAACTCATAACTTCAATTATAGACTTAAATTCCCATTTTACATGAACTTACATACTATTATATGAGAAAATTGATCTTGGAAACTAAGAAAATGAGCACACCCAAATGATGAAATTGAACAATATAACTCATCAAAAAGGAAATAAAAGAACGTGGTAAAATTAGTCTAAAAAATTACATGTAGAAAATGTTTTGTAATTATTAACTAATTAGAATAATTTTATTACACATGACATTAATAGCAGGGGAAGAACACCTTCGAACTTTAGGTAAGTGATTCTACCAAAACCTCCATTATTCCTTCAGGTTATTCTTACTCTATTTTTATCCAAATTAAATTATATATTATTTTTATGTAAATATTCTAAATTATGTGTACATATTTGAATCTCATTTTTTAAGATTCAGTCATCCTACTTTGTTGGGTAAATAAATGTTTTTAAATGATTCCCTTATCAATTCTTTACGATAATCAGTCCTGATTTAAGGAAACTTCCTAAAATGTTACCAATTTTCAAGTGCACTCTATAATACATTTTAAGCCAAAATTATTTTTATAAAAACACACATTTTATTATGAAAATATTCTTCTTGAATTATGGTTTTATATAAAATATTATACTCTTTTCTGTTTTAATTGATCATAGATATTTTCCTTAAACCGCACCAAAATGTTTTATTTTAATGTTTCGTAAACCCCAATTTTAGATATATTAACTTCAGTTTTCCATAAACTGTCACGATATATTACTATATTATCTTTTTAGTGTCCATGTATGATTTAGATCCTTTCATTCATCGACTAATTTTTAATAATCCCTTATGTTATGCCGTGTGACAAGATTATGATACCCAATCCACACTATAGGTAACCCTTATCTTTATGTATGATTGATTATGTATGATTATTTATGTGGAAAACATATTCCTGAACATGTTATGATGGGTGTGCCCTTATAGTTAGGTAAGTAATTGGGTAAATTTCAGTCTCATGAGAAGTTATGTGCAATAGTCTTGGTGGATAGCCTTGACACATACTCCATGTACAATGGTCTTGGTAGTTAGCCTTGAATTTTTCTCCTATATGTGAAACAAGTTTGGATCATGCTAAATTCAGGTTTTATGTTTCTTCCTCATTACTATGATTTCATGATTATATGATCCCATGTTATAAAGTCAATTATTTCATATGTTTAATCATGTACCATGCCTCTTTATGTCATTATGTTATGCATTCTAACTCATGTGTTAAGCTTTATTCTTATATTTATAACATTACTGGGATTTTAGCTCATCCATTTGTTCAGGTTATCCCTAGGTTATACTATGATGATGTAAGGGATCAGTGTAAGTTAGGATCACTTTCTGAATATTAAATAAAGTAATTTTTCTTTTAGCCCCTTATTTTTAGTTTCATGTACCTATTCTTCCAAGACACTACACTCTACTATCCTTGGAATATAATTTGATGTCTAAATATGTTTTGAATCATGAAATGATATGTGTAAAAGGATAGGGTATCTATATTCAGTATCAAAGGATTTTCTAGTTATTTTTGTAGAGTTTCTATAGAGAACATTAGTAAGATGATTTTGGATAATGCTAAGTATTATAAAACATCCCTAAATTTTTGTAAGTATAGAGTAACTTGATTATAGAGAGAATACATCCTTTTCTGTATAATAAAAGTGGATGTGGTTTTATTAAAAATATACCAAGGGGAGGAAACACTGACAAGGTGTTCTAAGCATGACTTGAGGTAACCTGTTACACAAAAATGGGCCTTACTATGTGCCTAGTTTGACACTCATGGGGGATATTCATTGGTAAATTTATAAGCTCATTACCAACCAATATTAAGGAACAAAAAAATCCCATAAGTATATATGTTAGGAAATAGATAATGGACAACCTATATTGATCCATAAGGAATAAAAAGTTAGGATATACTTTTCATTTTCATGTTTATCCATTTATGTTTATTAGCTAAGTATCCAAGCCACCTAATTGCACATTCTTTTTCATAGTTGATTGTGAGAAATAGAGGAACTCATGCAAATAATAAATGTTATAAGGAATGTCAATATTTCCTTAATGATATGATAAATATGATTGGAACATGTACTCAAAACATTATAAAAGTACGTTCTCAGCTGGCTCAAGTTATGAATAATAACTGGAATCAAGTGGAACACCATCCTTCTCTAAGAAAAGATAATGTTGTCATTGAATCCTTCATACAGAAAATACCTCCCATGTTTAGTGGATTTTCTAACCCCCTATTTATGAAAGATTGGATTAACTCAATTGAAAAGATATTGTTTATGATCTAGTGCCCAGAAGAAGAGAATACCATATTGGCAGCATGTCCTTTTGATGGGTAAGATGATTATTGATGGAAACAGATCAATAATATGATGTATATAGAGAAAATTGATTCAATGTATTGGGAAGAATTCAAGAAAATGTTTTTCAATAAATATTTTCCCTAAAACCTCCATATCAAGATGGAAAGATAGTACCTCATACATATGTAGAAGGAAGATGAGTCTATCTAGGCCTATGTATAAAAAATTAAAAGTCTTGTAATATACACTTTTAGATTTAACATGAACATTGAAATCAAGGTGTATCATTTATTTAGTGGACTAAAACCAATTATATGAAAAAAATTGAAATTCCTAACTTCAAAAGTTATGAGGGTATTGTCTGTTCAGCCCTCATGGTTGAAATAGAAATCAGAGACACTCAATTTTCTTGTAGACCTAGTGAAAAAAAGAAAAAAATAGAGTCTAATACTAGTGTCTTAGTAAATAAATCCCATGATGGAAAGAAGACTAAACATCCCACGTATCAAAATTTTTGTAAGAAGCATCCTGGGAACAATCTAAAGGGAAACAATAATTACTTCAAATGTGGAATAATGGGACATTTTACTATGAAATGATGAAGGGATATGAATAATTCCACTAACGTGGATGAAAAGAGGAAGGTTTAGATCAAAACTCACCCTATAGAGCATTGTTACAACATCAAGGAACATGGACATTGGGTGAACCATTTCCTTAAGCTAGGGGTCATAGGAGGCAATCAACATCAACCTCCAGGGAAATAAGGAAGGGCTTATGATATCACTAATACTGAGGTGGAGCTTGAAAATGATGTGGTGACCTGTACACTGGTTATTCATTAGTGAATAGTGAACATAAAAATTGATTCTAATTCTACACATCCTTTCATATCTTGCATGTTTAATAGAACTATTAAATCACCACATCAAAATTTGGAGGTGGAGTTATATGTGAGTTAAAGAGATAGGGACATAATTTCATCCATTTTTTATAACTACTCCATGGAAAATATTTATAGAATGAACCTCCCAAATAATCTTATCAAACTCCCTTTGGTAGAGATCACAACTATTTTGTGCATGGATTGACTCTCTTTATACAAACCCAACATCAATAGTCAGTAAAGGGAGATCACTCTTCACATCCCAGAGCACCCTCCAATACTATACAAGTGTAAGGAGGAATATGAATCACCTTTAGAATCATTCTCTTATGTTTGGATATTATATCATTATAAGCAATCATATCTTTCTCAAAGGATCAAGACAAAGGATACAATCATCCTCGAAGACATGACCATCGTGCGGTATTACACTGATGTATATGCTTAATGAGTTTAACAACCTTCTACCTAATTGAGAGGTTGAGTTCTCAAATGAACATACTATTAGATCTCTTCCTATATCCAATACACCTTATAGAATTGATATTTTACAACTAGAAGAGCTGAAGAAGAAGTTATAGGGGAATCCGGGGAAGGGTTTTATTTGCTAGAGTGCTTCACCATGGGGTGAATCAGTCCTCTTCATTAATTAAAGGTGAGGAAGGAAGATATTCCCAAGGATGCATTTAGAATGAGGTATAGAGACTATGAGTTCATATATATGACCTTAAGACTCATTAATAGTCAATAAATTTTCATTGATTTAATTAATAGAGTCCTTAGAGATTACCTCAAAAAATTTGTGGTAGTCTTTATCGATGATATTATGATATTCTCCAAGAGTAAGGAGTAAGATGGGGATAATTTGAATTATATGTTGAAATCATTATGAAGGGATAAGATATAAGAAAAGTACAAAAAATATGTGTTCTAGATGGGGGAAGTATAATTATTGGGGAAAGTAATCACACACAATGGGATATCTATGGACCCTTCTAAGACAAAGACAATCGAAGAGTTGCCATGTCTGACATCTGTAATAGAGATCCATAGTTTTGATGTACTAGATAGTTTTTTACGATGATTTTTAAGAACATATCACAATTTTCAAACCCAATAACCATTCTGAAATAGAAGGGAGTGAATTTTTTATGGACTAAATATTGTGAACGAAGCATTAAGTAGATCAAAATGAGGCTTATCACTATGCCAGTAATCACACTCCCAACAAGTGGGAAACTATTTTTGGTGTACAATGAATCTTAAATAAATTTATTTGGATATTTACTAATGAAAAATGATAAATTGATAGGATATGCTTCAAGGTAGTTGAAAATATATGAATAAAAACATCCCCTACATGATCTGGAGTTGGCAGCTATGATCATTATGTTGAAAAGCAGGCATCATTATCTATATTGGGAGAAGTATGAGATATATACTGATCAAAAGTGTTTGAAATATATATTCACATAGAACGAGATTAATATGAACCATTGAATATGGTTATATATCATCAATGATTATGAATAGTCAATCCACTACCATCTTTGTAATGAAAATAAGGTTGCACAAACTCTAGGTTGAAAGGATCCTACTACATTATCAATGATGAGAATAGATAAGGATAAAATATTCGTAGAAATGAAAAGGATAGGAATGGGAATCATTAAGTTATGAAAATAATAAATACTTTCTAAAATAAATTCTAAACCATCCTTCATTGATAAAATAAAGGATACTCACCGATATGATGGGGAAATTCATAAAAGGGTTTATGCTATCATAAATGGAAAATCCTCAGTGTTAAAGATTGATGAGGAATGAGTCATAAAAGTTTCCCATTATTATGTGTACCTTATGATAAATAGACATTGAATGAGATTATAAATGATGCACATAGCTCAAACTTATCAATTCACCTAGAGATCACAAAGATGTATCGAGATCTCTGGGAGAACTATTTGTGGGACAATATGAAGGAGATCTTTGTGTATACACCAATATTCCTGGAATTCCAGCAAGTGAAGGTTGAATATAAAAAGACTAAGGGGATGATACAACTAGTAATTATACCAACATGTAAGTGGGAGAAAATTACCATGTAAATTTTCATTGGACATCCATATAAATCCAGAGGAAACAATGCTATATGGATTATTGTGTTTAGTATTTCAAAGATAACATCATTTATCTCAATTCGAGAGGACTTATCACTGGATGAAATTTAAAAGATATACCTTAAATAAGTGGTAATTCATCATGTAGTACCAAAATTTATTTTATCCAATCGAGATATGAGATTAACATCAATTTTCTCGAAAAGTCTCCAATATGATCTTAGCCCTGAGATGAACTTCAGTACGACATATCATCCTCAATATAATGGTAAATATGAGTGAACTATTTAGGAACTAGAAGACCTATGGTGATAGTGTTTTATATACTTAAAAGTAGGATGGGACCACCACCTACCTCTTGTTGAGTTCTCTTACAATAATAGTTTCTTCTTGAGAATCTGAATGGAACTATACGAATCACATTATGGGAAAAGCTGCAGAACACCATCGTGCTAGGATGAATTCAGTGATAATAAGATACTAGGATAGGAAATGGTCTATGAAATGGTGGATAAGGTGTAAATGATTCATAGGAACATCAAGGAATCCCAAAGCCTACAAAATATCTATGCAGAAAATTGTCAATGAGACCTTGAGTTTAAGGTTGGAGACATGGTATTCCTTTACATATATCCATGAAAGAAGGTCATGACATTTCGGAAGAAAGTAAATCTATGTCCTAGGTACATATGACCCTTATATATTCTTGATCATATCAGAACTGTGGCCTATCGACTAGAAAATCCACCTACCATGTCTAAATTACATGGTATATACCACCTATCCCTATTATGGAAGTACATACCAGATCCTTCACATGTACTATCCTCAGAGGTGGAATAGTTAATGAATGCTCTTTCTTACGAGGAGTAGCCAATGAATATCTTGGATCATATAGATAAATTTGTATGCAACAAGACTACTCACCTGGTCAAATTACTATGGCAGAATGATAGGTTTGAAGTGAAAACATGGGAACTAAAGGAAGCGATGAAGGAAACATACCCACACCTATTTTCATCCAATAATGTAAAATCATATTTTGAGGGTGAAATTATAGAATAGAGAAAGATTGTAACAACCCAATGTTTTATCAGTGGAATTCCCTTCTTATAATTATGTCTTATATTATAATAACATAATATTTCATTTAGAACATAATTCAATTCATATAAATGAATAATGAGTGAAATAAAAGGTATCTCTAGAAGTTAAGGAACTTCTACTGATGAAATAGTAACATGAATTTTGGAATACTAATGTGACCATTATAAATAGTAAACTGACTAATTGAATAGTAAACTCACTAATGAATGTATAAATAAAATTTATCCATATTATAAGTGACAATATAATATAATTATATCATAGTTTAAAATTTAAAAAATTCTCAATTTGGTGTTGGTATTTTTGTATGTTATAAATATTAAATTACAATTTAATGGTTAATTTAGTAATTTAAAATAATTTTTTTTCCATAAAATTTATCAATATGTTAATAAATATATGTCTTATGATTATAATTTAATATTATGATACCTTATTTTATTTTTAAAAGTGTTACAATCTTGTATAATTTTAAAATATGTATTTTTCAAGTAAATTATGATTTTAATTTCAAAATTTGAATTTCCAATATTTATAAAATTAGTTTAATAAAATGGATTTCATTTTGAAATTATATAGTTAGAAAAATGAATAGGGTGAATTTTTTTGATTGTCTAAAATACTTGAATTTTTTTTGAATAGTAAAATACGATAATTTACGATGAATGCTAAGTATACGAATGATGGAGTCAACGATAATGTTATACGAATGTGAGCACATTTTTTTTAAGAATCACATGATCTAATTACTATTTTAAATATCAAGAATCATCAGTATATCATGTCTTGAGAAAATAATAATCTAACGAATTAAATATTAAGAAAAAACCTCTCTCATTGACTATAAATACCACCCATCACCACCCCTTCTCCTCACACCTCTCAAGTCTTATACCTTGCCCACGATCTGATAAAATATATTACAATGTCCCTCCACCATTACTAATATATTTTATACATAATAAAATACCAAAAACCATTTCCTAAGTAGGTTCTCAACAAGAAGGAATCAAGATGAAAAACCCTCTTCCCTTTCTTTTAATTTTCATTTCAATGTTCCTTTTTTTTTGTTTTCTATCATCACCTATTTTCATCCAAAAGATATAAGAATCTATTATGTTTAGTATACTGGAATTTTTATTCTAATGTAATATTTCTTCATCATCTATCCTTTCCCCTCCTTTTATACTAGAAATGAAAACACCATCTGAGATGTATTAATTTAACACCTTCAACGATGATGGTTTTTCGATTTATATTAATATCTTCAATAATCATCATGAAATATTTTTCATGGTCAAACTAGATTATCATATATATAATATATCCTATTTAATGTCTAAAATCATTTTTACTCATGATATTTATTTATAAAAAAAATGATTTCATCGTAATAGAAAAACTACCAATTAACCCATATAGTTATCATTAATGTTTTATATAATGATTCATCCTCACAAAAAATAACAAAAAGGAATTATATGATAATTTAAACATATTTGTGACAATTAATAACTCATAATTGAAATTCTAGACTTCAATCCCCATTTTATATGAACTTCCATACTATTATATAAGCAAGTCGATCATGAAAACTAAAAAAACGAGCACTCCCAAATGACTAAATTGAACACTATAACTCATCAAAAAGGGAATTAAAGAACATGATAAATAGATAGTAAATAATTTAAATGTATAAATTGTTCAATAATTATTAATTAATGAATCTAATTTGATTATCTGGGATATTATGATCCAGGGAATAACACATTCTAACTTAATGTAAGGGATTCTACCCAACCCTCCATTACTCATTTGTGTTATTATTACTCTCTTTTTACCCAAATTATATTATCTATTAATTTTTATGTAAATAATAAAAATTATGTATATAAGTTCTAAAATCATGTGTTAACATCCACTATTCCATCTTTTTTGGGAGATACTTGTTTTTAAATTATTCACTACTAAATTCATCCTGATAAGCAAGCCTGATTTAAGGGAACTTCCTAAACTCTTACCCATTTACATGTGTACTCCATAATATTTTTTAAGCCAGAATTTTTTTATAAATACAATAATTTTATTATGAATCTTTCTTGGACCACTTCTGGTTTTATATAAAATATTATACTCTTTACTTTTTTAAATGATCTTTGATATTTTCCTTAAACCGTACCAAAATGTTTTAATTCTAAAATTTATTAAACCCCATTTTTAGATGTTTTCACATTATATTGTCATATAATATCAATATATATGACTATTTTATCTTATTAATTTACATTTATTATTTAAATACTTTTTTTCTTTAACACCATTATGATAATACCTTATGTTGTCCCTTTTTATAAGATTATGATACCCAATCCCTACCATGTGTAACCCTTATATTTAACTATGATTGATTTTGTAAGATTCCTTATGTAGAATTAATATTCATCAAAATGTTATTGTGGGTGTTCCCATATATCACTCCAATACATTGGGTAATGTTTATTATCATGAGATGTTATGTGCAACAGTCTTGGTGGCTAGCCTTGACTCTTGCTCCATGTGCAATGGTCTTGGTTGTAATCCTTGACTTGTGCTCCTCTAGGTGCAATGAGTTTTGATCATTCTAAAGGCATGTGTTATATTTCATCCACATTAATATTATTTCATGATTATATAATCACATGTTATAAATTTTATGATTCATAATGTTTAATCATATACCATGACTCTTTATATCGTTATGTTATGCCTTCTAACCCAAGTGTTAAGAATTATTCCTATGTTTATTCCCTTACAAAAATTTTAACTCATCCCTTTATTCATGTTACCCCCAGGATATCCTATTCCAATGTATGGGATCAAAGGAAGTTAGGATATATTTATGAAGATTAAATAATTAAATGTTTTATTTAGTACCATGTTTTCAGTTTTATGTACCTAGTCTTCTAATAAATTAAACTATACGATCCTTGGAATGTAATTTCATGTTTAAATAGGTTTAAAATCATGTAATGATATGTGAAAAATTTTAGGGTCACCATAAATGCACTGAACATTTTACCATGACACTCAAAATAAAAAATATTTCCAATAACGATCGAATTAAATACACAAAAGTGGCATCACGTGTGTTATAATTGAATCTATTATAACACATTCTTCCCTAAAAAATTCACAAGATAATATTAAAACTAATGAAAGTAAATGATCATCACAGTAATAAGATAATTTTTTAAAAATTTATTTTTTTTACAAATTTTGAATATTATTTGATTGTCCTAGGGATGAAACATTCTATTCAGATCCAAAATACTTGTTAAAAATTTGTAAATAATAAAACAATGATTTCAAAATTGGATAAAAATTAAATGGAAGACTATATGGTATATCAAATTTTAAGAAATAATTCCTCCACATTTAATCTATATCAAGCAAGACTAGTATAGATACTATAAACCTCCTATGTATGTAACTCAATAAAAGATAAATACCAGATATTGGTATCCCTATCATATTTAATTATTCATATAAGGTTGAAGGAGAAAATGAAAAGAACCAAAAATATCAGATTTATCCCAAATGCTACTCATACTCAAGGAAATGAAATGAAATTAAATGGGACTATATTATAAAAACATTGCTATATAGGGGTAATAAAATACATAAAGTGTGGGAAAGAAAACAATATAAAAATTTAATCATATAAAATAATAATATCCATAAATTTTCATAAAATACAAATTATAGAGGTACTTATTTTAATCAATATGAAATCTAAAGAAATAAACTATAGAAGATACCTTAGTAACTTTAATTTTCTATCTATAAATGTATGGATATAAACTATTACACACTATTGGTCTATACTGTTTGACTTTTACTATGTCATTAATTTAATAGATTTTTTTTGGAAGATTGCCTAATCAGACACATTAGTCACCAGTTCTTGGAACATTCAAACATAATTTCATGGAATGACTGAATGCTCTATAAAAGAAGAAAAAAATAGATAATGTATTTACTAATATACTATGAATAGAATAAGACTGTTATTAATCAGTATATCCATCATCATACATGAGGAAATATTATATCCTCCTCTTGATTGACATATTACCTTTACCTTAACTAGATAATAGGAATCATGGAAATTAGTTTTCCATACTTCTATATTAACTTCCAATAACATGGAATTATTTAATAATTTTATATACGTTTTCAATACAATCAATGAAACTTGACAAAATAGGTTTTGGAAAAGTATTCATTCAATGATATGAAAATTTAAGGGGTTATCTTGATTATCATAGGATATAAATGATCTACCTAACCAAAATGGTCTATGTACTCTTTTCCCATTTGATTTATTTTTTAGAGGCACATTATTTATACTCCCTTATCTACTTATTACATGCTCAAGACAATTACAGTTGATAGATATGTTCTTTAAGTATTCCCATGATAGGTATTCAAGGGGATGATCTTTATTAATTATTTTTCCTAATTTACAATTCAATCCCTAAAATAAGATTGTGGTGACTTCAATATTAGATGATATAGTATTCTCAAATAAAATTATGATCCCATTATACTTATTAGGACACTCCATTATCTCATATGGACATTGAATTCCATGTATGATAGGGGATTGTGAATAAGGATCTCTCAAAAACATTCTACAAATTGGAATGAACATGATATCACAAACTGATTAGATAAAATTTTATATGTATTTTGGCTTCAATTAATTAATGATTGTTCTTGTTTTATTTGGTATTTCATTGCATGTGTGTTGATTTTTAGATAATAGATATCCATCAATCCAAAGAATAATCTAAATAAATTGGTCAAAAGTCTACATTACACATTTTAAAACACATAAAAGGCATGTATGTAACATTCAAAGTATGTATAAAGTAATGAATCATAATTCATGAAGAATTTTCAAGTAATGAAAACAATAACCAAGAGGAATCTTCAATATATGTCATGTAAGATCCAATTCCCACTTCCCAATTAAAGTTTTTTTTCATTAGAATAATCATGCCATGAGTTCCCATTACACATCATGAAATGAGTCAAATCCACAAATCCAAATTATTTAGGCCATGAAAGTAAAAAAGATCCAAATTACAAGGAGAAAAATATTATGTGAGATTATATTATGTGATAAGTTTATATGTTTTTTATATTAATATATATATTTATTAATAGAGGGTGGACAACTGCATATATGGTTTTTGGGAAGTCTTTTTTTTCTCATTTTCTAGTTTTTATTCCTTTATTTACATTCAAAATAATATTTTTACAATGAATTTCATTTTAATAATTAAATCCAAGTTTATTTTTTCAATTTGAAAGAATTATCCATTTTATTACATTATGATTACCATTATAATGTCTGTTCCATTTCAATTTCCTCTAAACTGTAGATAAAAAAGAAAAATATTAGTTGTTCACTCATTCAGTTATGATTTTATTTTATTTATCAATTTTTTTGATTAATAATTTCTTTATTACTAATCCATTAATTATTTAATATCTTATTTCAATGGATTCATTAATATACCGTCCATGTTTGTAATTGATTCTTTGATTTTGATGAATAAAATCATAATCAGATAAAAAACTAGGTATGGTTTGAAAGTACTTGTTTTTAGGAACTTAATGAATCTACAAAAAAATAATTTGGTAAGAATAAATATAGTAAGTAGGTTACACAAAAATTTTAAATTCAATTATTTTTTTAAACCATGACCATGGAATGTTTAAATGAATGAACCAAAAATGATTTGGTTTGAGTAGGGTATGAAAATTATCCTATGACACATTCTTCCATAGAATCTAGGATTAATACACCTTGGTTTTTAACTATATATGGACCATGGAATAGTTTAATTTTGGATTGATCTAGTTGGTTTGATCATAATTAACTAGTTCCCTATGTATCACTTCACAACCTAATCCCTAGGACTATCCCATGTTAGGACTGGGATTATAATTTTTACTTGAACCCTAATGTTTTCCATAATCCCTATCTTCTACCTAAACATTAAAACCAATATCAATATAATTATTTGACTCCAAAAAAGAAATAAACTTTTGAGGACTCCTATATAAAGGGTTTGTTTTCATTGGTTCCCTATCCTCCATTATTTCCTTGTGTGTTTGACCCTACACTACCACTCAACTATGAAATAATTGAAACTGATTTTTTGGAAAAATAAAAATTCCAATCTGATATCCACCCATGATAATTATACTATCCACGCGGGAAAATCAAATTTTGGTTCTATTTTTAGGGATATTTAAATGTTCTTCAGCACAGGAACCATCGACCTGAACCTTGTATAACTTCACCCATCCCCATATATATTTTCATATTCCTTCTTTAATATAAAATCAATATGTCCTTAATTTCTGGATTACTGCATATGTCATGGCCCCCTAAGTCATTAAACAATACTTAACAATCTATATCATCCCAATTTCATTCCGCTGATTGAATTATATCTTTCTACACAATGTCGTCTCAGTATGGTTGACCAGAGAAACATTGTGCGCCCGAACCAAACTAAAATGAAATATATGCTGCCTTCACTAAATGAATATCATCCCATTAAACTAGAGTGTGCAATCATGAATTAAAAATTTCAGTCAAATATTGGTGTCTTTCCTAGCATTGTGTTCCCTCCTGTTAAGATGCAAACATTTGAAATCAAGTCGATACTCATCTGTATGATCCAGAAAATGGGCCAGTTTAGCAGATTGCATAGTGAAGATCCTCATGAAAATATGTTCAGAATCTTGTAATATTAATATACATTTGACAAACAATGAATATCCTTTAATGAAATTATATTGTGAGTCCTCTCATTATCCTAGTACAATTGAGCCAAGTATTTGAAAAATAGCCAAACTGCGGAGTCAATTTTTACTAGGGACGAACTAGCCATGATGTTCATTGATAAGTAATTACCTCCTATAAAAACATGTAAAATTGTGAATGAACTCTAAAAAAATTTCAAATACGGATGTATAGTAATCTTGTGAGGTCGTGTATCACATTAAGTAAATCACTCGGAAGGTATTACATCATGGACTTGATGTGTTCCTTCAATTGAAAACTTTCTAACAAGTCCTCCAACCATTTTATTTCATAGTGTTAGTGTTATAATGATGAAAACACTTGAAGAAGGTTGACCCCATCAAGATGATGAATCATACCATTACAGTCTATGGAAAAGTGATCATGGACCACCTCAACATGGAATCCACCATGTTGAAGAAAACACTCATTTAAAGGCACAAGTAGAGTGTCATACTAAAAATATAGAATCCTTTTAGCTACCAACTACACTAAAACACCCTCCTACTCCAATAATGGAGATTAAATTATGGGTAATGATATGCACTATACACTTGTACCAATACTATATTGAAGGATTTTATTAATTATAAAGCCAATGTTTTAATTAAATAAATTATAGTCAACAAGTCCATTAATTTTAGAAACCATAACAGTATTTTCAAGAGAGGATACCCAAAAAATATCCACAAAATAATCAAAGGTACATTCTATATAGAAGTAACCAAGCTCTACCTAGGAACCAAGGACCACCTTAATACCTTCTGATGAATCCCATTCTTTTATCACCTCAACTAGTACCCCATTAAAAATTTCTTATAGGAGGGAATCATCAATTTCAATCATTTCTCTAAAACCACTCACTACTACAAAATAGGCCTTAGATAGTGCTAGAAATGGACTTTATCAGTTCTAGAAAAGCACTGACAACCTAAGCGAGATTGAAATCCAAGGTCTTTTATCAGTGCTAAAAAGCGTTGATAAAGTGGTCATTTATCAGTGCTAAAAAGCATTTAAAAGTGGTTCCATTATAAACACTTTTAAAAGAACTACTAAAGGCCTTATTTATTATACCGTATAGGAAAAGTGATAAAGTGAAACTTTGTTTTCACATTTAAATGAGCTAAAAATTATTCCTTTAACATTGCATTTAAAATAACTGAAAAATGTGTCCTTTATCAATTCTTTTAAATATGTAAAAAAAGGGCCATACTATAGTGTGCTGCAAAAACACACTATAACATCAGTGCACTATGTTGAAACAACACACCACTGCACCATAAACCCACTAGATACCACACAAACATGTCCCAAATTAGCATTTAAATCAAATTATATTTTCAAATAAAATACAATATATAAAATTGTATTATAATCATTTAAAAAATTGGATTATATATTTAGATAAATAGAGATTATTACATATATTCAAAAACACAATTTTTTTTATCTTTCAATTCTAACACTGAGTCACTCTATTATTGAACAAGCCACCCCTTATTAAGAAAAATAGCATTATTGTATAAGAAAAAATTAATATTTTTGTAATAATATGAAGAAATAAATTATCATAAAGTGTTACTTTTACTAAAATGGATGTCAATTTTAGATAATAAAATGCACATGGAGTCATACAAGTCACACTATGCATCAAATTAAGATGTCAAGCATTCCAACATGTCTCAAAAAGTCTTGTGGATCATTGTTCCCATGTATCGAAACAATATGAATTCATTTTCTTGTTTTCGAGTACTTTCATTTTCTTTTTTTATTAAAATTTTATTTTAAACTTGAAACACACACTTTTGACATATTTTGATCACATAATGTATCCATTTGGCATGAAACTGATACCTAATAATCAAAAATTATGTATGAATCATTGTCCAAAATTTTCAAGAAAACCAGAGTGAATTTGATCCGTTTTCAATGAGTGACACTTTTTTGAACTAAAATGTCTATATTGAAATGATAATAGATTATTTCAGTCATAATAGGTAGATCGTGTATCCAATTGTGTTTTGGGTGATACCTATATGTCAAAAAAGACTTGTGGATTGTTTCCAAAATGTGTCAGGACAATATGAATGTGTTTTCTCAATTCTGAGTAGGTCAGTTGTCCATTTTACTAAATTTGATGACAATGTTCAATAATAAAATGCACTTTGAGTTAAACCAGTCACACAGTGTGTTAGGTTGTGGTGATTCTGATTCCTACACATCCAAAATGATTTAATGATCATTTTTTCAATGTATTTAAACAATCTGAATATGTTTTCGTGTTTTTGGGTATGTTGATTGTATTTTTTTTAACTATAATGTCATTTTAAAATTGAAACACACACTTTTAGTCATACTAATCACATCATGTTAGTTTGATGTGAGAATGATTCATTCATTACATAAATTACCTATGAGTTGATATCATAAATTATCAATAAAATCTTAGCATTTTTTCTCAGTTTTTAGTGAGTGAAACTTTTTGAACTATAATGTCAATTTTAAACTAAAAACAGACACATTGAGTCATACCGGGTAAATCGAGCATCATATTAAGGTGAAGATGATTTCTATATATCGAAAATAACTTATGGATCTATTTTTTAATGTATTAAAGAAATATAAAGGAGTTAAATCTGTTTTGAGTAGGTCAGTTTTCCTTTTTACTAAAATTGATGCTTTTTTAAAATAAAAAGACACACTTTGAGTCATACCTGTCAAAATATGCATCAAACATAGCTTTGGAAGATTCCTACACATCTCAAATTACACATGGATCATTTTCATACAGTATCAAAAAAATATGAATGTGTTTGTTCGGTTTTGTGTAGGTAATCTATCCTTTTTTCTATGATAGATGTCGATTTTAAATAAATACACACATAGAGTCATAGCAGTCACACTGAGAATTGGATTTAGGTGAAACTAATTCCTACACATTCAAAATTACATATGGATTACTTTCATAACATATAAAAAATTAAATGTTTTTTCTTGTTTTTGATTAAATCACTTGAAGTATTCACTAAAATCTTATTTTAAACATCAAAACACACTTTGAATCTTACAAATCACATCAGCTATCGGTTTTATGTGATACTAATTCACACAGATCAAAAATGATTTATGAATCGAGACCCTAAATTATCACAAAAATAAAATGTTTTCTCTTATCTTTAAATGAGTGACACATTTTAATGTAAGATGTCATTTTTAAATGGATAACATACACATTGAGTCATTTAGGGCACATCGTGTATCAAATTAAGGTGAGGATGAATCCAACATGTCAAAAATGACTTATGGATAATTTTTGTAAAGTATAAAAACAATATAATTTTTTTTCTTAGTTTTGAGTACATCATTTTTATATTTAAATTAAATTAATGTCAATTTTAAACAAAAAAAAAGAACTTTGAGTCATACTGATCACACCATGTGTAGTATTGATGTGAGGATGATTCCTATACATCACAATGTCTCAAATCAATGCTAAATTTCTATGTTACCATTATTTTTGTTGACTTTCTTTGACGAATCATCAATACTGAATGAGAAGATTTGAACAAACCACCTAAACTCAAAAAAATAAATCCACTATATAAGAAAACAATTATAATATGAGTAATACTAAAAAGAAATTAATTAAACATATATATGAAATAATATATTAATTATATAGAAAATTATTTTACTATGTAAAAAATTATTACCTCTCTCGTTGAGTAGTAGAGGGAACATGAAGGAAGATGATAAATGACAACATTGTTGGGGTGAAAGGTTTTGAGGGATAAGAATTATATAGAAGTTTTGGTGGAAGATGGCATAAAATATCGATAGATCATCCCAATTTGAACAAAATAATCCTCCCATAAAAGGAAAAAATTATTATGTGAGTAATAATAAAAATAAATAAATTAAAAATTAATATGAAATAATACATTAATTCTATGGATAATTATTTTAACTTGAAAATTTCAAGATTACCTCTACGATTGAGAAAAGGAAGAATCATTTATATTCCTAAAAAAATATAGAGAATTTGAAGGACATTTATAAATAAAACTGTACATGGGTGAAACGTTTTTTAGGGAGAATAATTCTATGGAAGTTTTGGTGCAGAAAGGGATGAAAGATGAACATACCACCCCAACGTGAAAAATAAGAGTCCACATGTTTAATAAAAAAATTATTTTATTAGTAATACTAAAAATAAATAAATTAAACATAAATATGAAACAATATATTAATTATATGGAAATAATTTTACTGTGAAAACGTCAATATTACCTCATTGATTGAGCATAGACAACAACATTTTTCTTCCTACAAAGGAATGAAAGATGTATATAAATATTCTAAACTAAATGAACTCTGCAAGGAATAATGAAAATTACTTCAACATTCCACTATATAATTTTTCAGTAAAATAGGGAAAGTATATCATAACATTACCTATACATCTTTCTAAAGGGTTCCCTTTATTATAATTTGTTCATCCAAGGGAGTAGTAACATCATCATGTACAATAGATATTTTCTACATGAGTAGTCGAACATTTAATTTAGATTATGTTAATGTAGTGGAGAACATATAATATTATGATGAAATCATAATATATTAAAAAAATACATCTACCTTATCATTGAACTCTTTATCTTTTTTTAATGGTTTCTGGGATTTGTTTCCTCTATCTATAATCCAAATCTCCTCTTTTCCCCCTCATAAATGGTCAAGACATCGTCAACATTGGGAGTGGAATTAAGTGATTACGATCTCCCAATGAAATTTTCATCCTCAATTGCAATTTCATTTGACCCAACATTTGCATCATTTGATAGTAGGGAAATATAAAAATTATTTTTTATTATAACGTAGACATAAAATGAACACATTGCTTATGATTCCATTATTAATGAATCACATTTTTTACCATTCACACTGAAATTAGCCTTCATGAATCCCATTTGATCAAAATTCACTACACTGATATTGTCAACCCATTCCCAATGGAAAATTAGAAATTAAGATCTTTTATAATCCAACTCATATATATATGTTTGACAATGAAAATATATGAAATATTTGCATAAATTGGGTTTATATCCTTGAAAATAGACATGTTCATCACTTTAGCCACAAGTGTAACACCAATATTTTCCATCATATTGCAGTCATTGTGTTCTTTTTTATAATAAGTATAACTATGGATTAAAAAATGATTTTATGATATAATATTAGTATTTGGTTCCATGGCTATCCATTGACATCGTTCAAAAATTGAATTCATATTTTTAGAAAAGTTATTATAAACATGATCGAGGAACCATCATATAAAATGTTGACTATGTATATTTTATATCTATCCTTCATCCCTTGAGGTATTAACATATCTAATAATTTTTTTATGGGCTTCAATGTATGGATCAACAACTTAACTATTATGTAAAATTTAAATGCGTGCTTTCTCCCACTCTATAAAGTTAATTGTAAAAATATCTCTTTCAAAATCCTTTCTCCCAACGGTTTTCTATGTGGGGAGACTTTGAGAGACCAATGTTGTCAACATTTGATAGGTAATCAGTATATAAATAAATATCTTCTTCAAAAATACATCTTTATGTAATACAACCTTCTAGCCAACTTTGAATATTTAGACACCCAATCAAAGTCTTTATATACTATTCAATGGGGTACATCCATCTGTAAGGGACATGACCACATAATTGAAACTCTCTAACCAAGTGAACCATTAGGTGGATCAAGTAGTTTATTATTGTCTAGAAGCATATCATTTAGGTGACCAAGTTGGTCTATAAAGCCGGTGTCACTTCATCTGTTGACATCTTTAAAATTATATAACCATAATACAACTGGTAATGTTTTGTTTTTAGTACACCTAGTAGGTAATGGTTTCTTAGAACAACTATTTAACTCCTCAAACAACTTTTTACAAAAACAATGTTCGTCTTCAATTTCCACTGTCATTTCTTCCATATAATCTCTATAATCATTTACATTAGTATATATATAGAGCGGTCTGTAAATCATAGAATCATCGAAATTGGTGACCACATTTAGCTTTCCCCACTATTTAGTATTATATTTATAGCTCTAATATATTCCATGAAAAATAAAATTTTATTCCAAATCTTCTAGAAAAAATTATCATGAATAAGAATAATGTAAACCTAGAAAAAGGATTTGAGAATGGTCGTGTGCATGCTCTCTTGGAAACGTGATGAACTTTTATCTCCATCTTCATACTCTTTTTTCAAATGAATAATGTGTATCTATTATCAATTTCTAAAATCATATTGGATTCATAAATGATTTATTTTTTATAATAAATAAATATATATGCATAAGATATTCATTATCAAAGGTGAAAGTTATAGACCACTCTAAAAAGTGAAACTCATCATTTGATTGTTTTAATGGATTTTAGTATGTTGATGGAAATGGGTAACTGAGTTTATGAAAAGAATTAATCCATTATGGTATGTTTTATACTATGAATTCATTCAATGGTGAATATTATAGACAACTCATCCTCATCGACTCATCTCATAGAGACTTAACATTGCATTTTGTTGTTTGAAACAACCTTCATCTCTTGTGATCATGCACCTATGTTGCATGAAATACTCCAAGAAGTAGTCATCCATGGGATGAATAATTATCAAATATGTAAAATAAACATAAAAGATATTGGGGATGAGTTTCAAGGGAAATTTTTTTATAATAACTATTTGGGAGATGAAGCTAATGATGATGATTGATTTCTATAAAAGGGATAAGTGATGAGTCGTAACCGACAAATTGGATCAATAATTATTGTTTGAAAGTCATTATGTATTTATTAAATCCCCTAAATAAAAGAAAATATCATAGAGGCAATTGAGGAGTAATAAGAAACCAAAATAGGATAAACAAAAATAATAAACTCTCATTAAATCAACTAGAAGTTATAAAAATGTATTGATAAAAAAACACAATTCTAAAATAATATTTTTATGGAAAAACACTTACACAAGTATATTAAAATAGATTATAAATAAATAAATTCCATAACATGAAATTTATAAAATTAGATTTTTTTCAGCTTCACACCATCACCAGACAGAGAATTGGTTTTCTAAATCAATTTTCTCATTCATTTATGATTTTAATATCCAAAACCAAAACTGTTTATATAGATGCACAAATATTTATATAATTGTTTTATCTAAAGACCAAAGGTGATTCTGTAATATTTGAAAATAGAGAAAAAATTAAGCTCCTGGATTAAGTTGGGGTACAAATATAAGAAGGGAAAAAATTCATTCTAAACTACAATTTAAAAAGAAGAAAACATGATATCAAAAATAGTAGTAATGAAATAAATGGATCATAAACAACGTACTCTGTTCATAATCTAAAATAAAACCAGTATAAAATGACTAGAATAGAAATAATTAACGACATCATCAGAGAAGAAATCAAAAATGAAAAAAAAATATAGAAATAAAATCAGAACCTATAAATGAAAAGACATTCTTACCCTGCTATTTTGAAGATAATTAGAGACGCTCAAATCTAGATCTCATTGTTTTATTTGAAAACCCTAACTGAAAGCGAACACCAGATACTGGAAGATGTTTGAGAAATGGGAGGTAGTAGAGTGGGTTTGTGTGATTTGATATTTGATTCACTAAGGAGGAGTACTAACAATGGATGGCTTCTACTGAAACTGTATAATATCACGACGGGTTTTCAATTGGTTAGGGTTTTTAAATGGACCAGGACCCTTTTATCAGCACATCCAAAAATGTGCTGATAAAAGGAATATTTATCAGCACTTTTTTAGCATTGATAAAGGTAGTTCTCTATCAGTTCTAACAAAGCACAGATAAATTCATCTTTTTCAGCAATAATATATTAGTAATGATAAAAATTAATTTTATTAGTGCTTTTTTTGCACTAATAAAAATTCTTTTTATCAATTCTTATTACTTAAGCACTGATAAATGATTTACAACTATAAATATAAATATTTTTTTTAAAAATATATATGTACTTAATAAATATATATAAAAATAAAAATAGTAAATATATTCCTCATTTAAATATATTTATTGTACTTTTATAATTATTTAAATATAAAATTATTTATTTTTAATAATATCAATATTTTTAAGAAATATTATTTATATATTTATATATATATAATATATATATATAAATATAAATATAGTAAATATATTCATTATAGAATTACATTTATTATAAATTTAATAATTATTTGAATATATATAATTATTTTAATGTAATTATATAAATATTTTTAATAATATTATTTATTTATTTATAATTATAAATATATAATTATATAAATATAGTAATTGTAAATTTATAAATATATTTATTTATAAATATTTTTTAAAAGAATATATTTTTAACATTACTAATGGATAATTAATTTTAGGTGCACGCAAATTAAAAATGAGTGAAATTGAATAAATTAAAAATAATTACACGTTAACAATATTGACAAAATGGAATAAATTTGTGTCTATTCATTTAATATAAAAAATCATTAATTACATATATGTGAAATCAATAGAACAAATATTTGAACAATATTTAATTGAAAAATCAAACAACATTTAATTATATGTCCACTGCTCTATGCAATTAGTCAGTATTACTAATTCATATTATATTTTAATTATAAACCATTATTCAATACATATATGACTATTTAATGTAATGAATGTAAATATTTTTTAGTATATAAATTATATTAATAAACATTAATATATATGTATATATTTAATACGTTCTATATATTAACATTACCAATAATTATCTAATAAAAAAATGTTTAATATTTTTCTTAATATACTTTTTTTAATTTTTGTTTGTTTAATTTAAATTTTTCATATATATATATATATATTTAATAAATATTTTTTATTAGTATTTATAATTTATATATAGTATACTAAATTTATATAAATATACAATAATTATTTAATAAATAAAATTTTTAATAATTTTTTTCATAAACTCATTTTTTTAATTTTTTGTTTATTTATTTATTTCATTTCATTTTCCCCCAAGGGCATAGCCTAGTGGTTACTCCTTTGAGGGGTATCTTGGGAGGTCTTAAGTTCAAGTCTCCTAGAATATTTTCAGTTGCAATAGATTTATTCCTTTCAATGTATCCCCCTCCCTGAACTGTTGTAGTATAGTAATTATTTCATTTTATTTATTGGGACCTTTATTTGTGTTAGAAAAGTGCTGATAAAGTATTTAATTATGAGTGCTACAAATATAACACTAATAAAGCGTACCCTTTACCAGTACTAAAAAAAGAAATGATAAAGGGTTAAATTTATTACCGCTTTCTTTAGTGCTGATAAAGATACCATTTATCAGCACCTTTTGCTTGTGCTGATAAATACCAGCCCTATTAAACACATGTGTTGTAGTAGTGAATACAACCGACCACTTCCTTTCAATAGAATTTGAGGAATCTTCTCATATTCTATGCTGAAAAATTATATCAATGGATGACCATTCAAGAAAAAAAAAAAAAAAAATCAATGGTAAGCCCTCTGGAACTTCGAACACCAAATGTGTGAAATCCCAAAGTCCTTGTTAGATAGAACACCAGGTAAACTGCCTATTAATATCGAGACCTTACAAAATGATGAATCTAAGTCCATAGTACTAAAGAGCCGAAAAGTGATGGATTTTTAGAAACCCCATGGAGGAGAATAATAGAATCTCGAAAACCACAAGAAAGAAGAAATATGCATTAAAGAGGGAGACAACGAAAGTATGAATATAACTGATTAGAAAAAAGATTTTGAATTGTATCCTGCTGAAATATTTCCATTAATAGAGTACTGTAAACAATACATCTTTAAAGAACCACTAGCATGCAGTCCATCCATCCCCTTACTATAATGAATGAGGAAAGGTAAAATACAGGGGTAGTATAATAAATTTTTAGAAATATTCAATTAGTTTCATATCAACATCCCATTTTCTGAATCTATTTCCCAAATTCCTACCTATAAAAAATTCATAATGGAATTACATTCCATAAAGATAAATATAGATGTACTAGGAGTTATTTACCAAATTTAATAATTCTCTACAATTTTTCATTAAAATCCTAAACCAAAGTCTATAGACCCTAGGATTTTCTCAATTCCATGCACCATATGAGAATGAAACTTCTGAAGAGCCCTATGTGGCATATGATCCAGCATTAACCTCATGTCAATGAGTGTATTCCAAAATGTAGGACTCAGAGAACTAATTATGACTAGTGTGTCAATTCAATCAGCTAAATGACAATTAATGTATCCTCAAGGGCTTCTTGAAGATGTTCGTTTAAAAATTGTAGAATTCATTTTCCTAGAATACTTCTTCATTTTGGATATGGAAAGAAGAAGTATATGTCCCAATTATCCTCGTTATATAACTCCTTGTAACTATAAATTAATTTATTTAGATGAATAAATGGAGAATTATATTCTGAGTTTTTGAAGAACAAGTTGTGTTTGTCCTAGGGAACGCTGTTAAATGAACAAATGAATATTTTTAGTATTAAGGTATCTATCTCACTGGAGAGGGAAATGACTACATGTCTATCAAAGATGATATTTATGAGTTTTATCTCGCTAAAATGGAGTAATATGATTTTCAAGAAGTGAAATACATAGAACCTCTCCAAAGGGCCATTGTCCTACATTCATACCCTTGGTCATCCAACCACTGACACTGGAGAAGAAACCATTCCCAAACACACTCAAGTACTCATTCATAGAGACTACTATTGTACTACTAGTCATCATCATCTTAGGATTGACATAAAAAAAGAGGAAAAGTTGATCAAAATCGTTAAAAACATATGAAATCAATAGCATAGGAAGTGGAAGATATCAAAGGTATCATCCCCAAAAACTAAAATCATATTATTTTAAAAGAGGGAGGAATAAAACACAAATTCCATCTCCTGAGGCAAATCACATAAATGATGAAGGAGGAAGCTAAAAAATAAGAATATAAACTCCTAGAAGATTGAATTATTTTTTCAATCATTGAGAATGAGTGGTTGAATCCACTATAGTTCGTCGAAAAGAATTAAGTCATCATGATTATAAAAAATCATGAAGATGAGTTGATCTCAAATTTCCCCATTACTAGATGGAAGTATTCATGGATTACATAAATTTATATAATATTAATTGAAATGGTTATTTCCCTGAGCCTTTCATACATCAAATGTAGGAGATACTAATAGGACATGATCTCTAATATTTCATATATGAATATTCACAAAACAATCAAATTGCAGTTGACCCAAATGACTACTCCAAAATAATAGTCACTTGTCCATTGGGGACTCTCACCTATATTCACATGCCAATAGGTATGTGTAATTCAACAGAAACCATTTAAATATACATGAAACATATATTATATGATATGGATGAGGAATTATAAGAAATATTTGTGGTCGATTCCTTAGTTTATAGAATATACTTTAAAGTATTCTTATGAAATATAGATTTTATCCTGTAATACTATAATGGAAAATTAATTGTTTCAAATAGGTTGAAATTTAACTTTATTATCCAATCTGGCTTAGTCCAAGAACAAACAATTTCATAAAATTTAATGAAATTTGATCCATCAAAGATCAAAGTGATCAATGACAAACCTAATCCCTCAACTGTTAATGGAATAAGAATATTTCTTTGACATGATGTATTCTACAACCTCTTTATAAAAGATTTTTTGAAAGTAGCCCACCCTCTGACATGCCTTTTATAAAAGGGTACCCTTATCATGTTTTCTGAGGAGGGTTTGTGGTAAATCAAAATTTCAAAAAATATCATTGTGGCCTCTCCTATTATCATTTCACCAGACCGGGACATAGAATATGAGGTAATGTATGATGGAAGTGACTTCGTTATAGGTGTTACCTTAGGGAAAAATCTTGGTGACACATTCTATCCCATAAATATGTAATTTACATCCTGATTTAATCTTAGGTAAACTAAACAACTTTTGGGCATGAACGTTTATCAATCGTTTATGCTTTCAACAAGTTTTTTGAATACGTTTTTTTTCTAATTTGAGTGTTTACACAGACCATGCCACCCTTAAATATTGTCGGAGTAGAAATTATGCCAATCTATGACTAATACTAGGGATCTTACTACTGTAAGTGTTTGATATCATCATAATGGAAAATTAGGGTACTGAGAACTTCATCATTGACCATCTATCTAGACTCCCACTACCCATCATTGAGGATGGTGACAATTTGTACATCGAGGTTGAATTCAATGATAAACATATATTCAAAAAATTGTAAATCTATGGTTTTTTTTAAATTTAAAACTATCTCACCACTGGATCACTCTACATATAACTCCCTTATCAACAACGATTGAGATTTTTGGTCAAAAAAAAACACTAAAACCATGATTAGTTTCTACTTTTTTAGCACTTTTCTAACATCTTAATGCAGAATTTCATCATAGAGGGTGAGATACAATGTGGAATATAAATTTTTCACACATCACCAACTAGAGGGAATCATGGAATAGAACACAGAGTAGGTAAAATACTTAAAATTGGAATCTTTTTTCCCATACTACATCAAGATGAATGAGAATTTTTACAGGGTTGTGCTTGGTGCCAATGAATTGGAAACACCAATAAGTTAAAAGAAGTTCCCCAAAACATAATCATGGAAGTAAAAAATTTCAACATATGGTGAATAGATTTTATGGGTTTATTCTCTAGTTCAAATGGAATGTTCTTTATCTTTGTTTTTGTTGACTACATCTTGAAATTCATTGAATATGAATCCACCACTCATGAAACGGAAAAGTGTTTGTGAAATTCTTGATGAAAAATATATTTCAAGATTAGGATTACCCCAATTTACCATTACTGACATTGGAACACATTTTACCAATAATATTGTCATTGGATTACTATGGAAGTATGGAGTCTCATATAATATAGGAACTCCATACCACCCACAGACAAGAGGGAAAGTCAAATTGTCATATAGGGAAAGAAAAAAATCCTATACAATACCATGAATACATGTTGGAATTACAGTTTCCTCAAATTAAATTATTCACTATGGGTGTACAACATAGTATAAAAACACCCATCAAAACAAATGCATTTCAATTAGAGTATGTGAATCCATGCCATTTACTATTGTAACTGAAGCATCTGTCATTTTGGTTGACTGAGAAATTGAATATGGATTCTCAAAAATGTTGGGAAGATAGGATGTTTCAATTGGATGAACCTAAGGAAATAATAAAGGATACCTCTATGAATGAAAATTTTATAAATAAAAAACAATGTAGGGGAATGATTATTGAATCATGTGGTGAATGTTCACACTATGGAATAACGTATTTTTATTCAATTCTCACTTGAATCTACTCCCTATTAATCTCAAATATAGATGATCTGGACCATTTGTGGTCATAAAAGTATTCCCTTAGGGGAACATCATGATTCATAATGGAGGAGAACCACACTTTAAGGTTAATGGGCATAGATTGATAATTTATCTAGAACCATTCCATGAGGGATGTTTCATCATCTTGAGAATCATATTAGAGTGAATGGGTCTAGATATCAACGATAAATGATGTTCTAAATGTAATACAACCTAGGAAATGTCAAATAAGATAATATTGGATATATTAGAGTCTGGGGTTCTTAAGGAATGATTAAAGAAAAGTACTAGATATTTGTTCATCAATGTGAACAAAATACCAAATTACACACTGTGTATTCTATACACAATGTGTAAGGTTGAAAACCAAAAAAAAATCACAATTCTCTACATTACACATCATGTAATATTACACGATGTCAAAATTAGTGACAAAAAATTTCATGAACCATGGGTTTGTAATTTATAACCATGCCTATTTTCTTCCCCCTCTCCTCCTAATCTCGGCCGCGTGCACACCCACCATCTCCTAATATCTCTCCATTGCCACACTCTCACTACGCCTCTCAAATTTTCCCCTCTTAAACCCATTACACTAATTATCTTCATATTCCCATATATATTTTTTCAAAAGTGGATATCACTAATACCATGAAAACTCCATTGAACAATCGCACAACAGAGCACAAGGATTAACCTCTACCCAAGAACCAAAGGGCCGTTGCACCTATATCACCTCCCTCTTAATCCTCCACCATCACCGACGATGCTTCTGTAACCCCTGTTGGCCACTGAAGAGTCTTTTTTGAACTCTAGTCAGCCATGTA
This sequence comes from Viscum album, assembly GCA_963277665.1. Classification (NCBI taxonomy): domain Eukaryota; kingdom Viridiplantae; phylum Streptophyta; class Magnoliopsida; order Santalales; family Viscaceae; genus Viscum; species Viscum album. The sequence goes on from OY728134.1 coordinate 1,075,148,352, forward strand.
ATGTTGATCATCCCAAAATCCACTCCATCATTCACATTTCCACTCCAAGATTTAGTTTTGGTTAGATAATATTCTCAAAAATCCCATATAGACCAACATAACATTGGATCTTGCCTTCGTCACATGGATTTTCATCAGCATGGATTTCATCCACCTTCTTGAAAAACTACACCACCCCTATATAATAAATGTGTATTATGAGACCTTAAAGGAGATTTTTATTCATTTGTTTTCCACTTTTAATATTTTTGTGTACATTATCCAATTTTAGCATGGTGTAAAACATAAAGATCTAACCTTTCGCATGTTTGGTGTTATGCATAGTATTTATTCTTATGACATTTTCATCTCCTGTATGTTTTTGTATCTTCTAATTGTGCTGAGAAAGTTAGATGCATCACTTTTCTAGAATATGATTTCCCTGAAACATTATATCATCTGCAATCATCAGATTAAAATATCCACCCAACCAAGAGGTTCCACAAAAATGCCTTGTTTTCTTGTGTAGAGTATAATGGAATTGTGATAAATTTTGATTTCCTCTTCCACCACTAATATTGGAAGCCCTTTAGTCAACATGGAGTCATATTTTATCATTTATTTTAGGGATAATTTATACCATAATTAAGGAATGATGATTGGTGAATCCTTTTTCACTCATTTTCCCGACATCTCAGAGTCTTCGATGCAACTCTTCCCCTCACATATCTCAGAATAATGGAGTTGACTGATTTCTTACATATTCACAAAATGAAATTGGTGTGGAGGGAAATTAATGTCTAACAATGGGTTCATGGTTTTATCAAGGGTGCTGCAAAGAACCCGATGACCATGCTACTGACCCATTTCAAACTCCTACCAACTTTAACTCTACCCCTGCTCCTACCACATTTGTCTCAGCTCAACCCTCCACTAGCACCATTCCATGACCCATTTCCACACAACTTCAGTACCCTAAACTACCCCTATCCCTTATTAATTCCTAACTACATTTCCAACTCTATTACACACCCCACAATACTCATGAGATCTATGGGCCATGTACCATTACATCCTCGAGAATCTTCATCGGGTCTTCCACCTTCTCGATATCCCCTTCACCAAGCTCTCTGTAAGAGGTCAAACTTTTCTGTAGTTGAAATGGACTTGATTTTTGGTATTCTTTTTTCCTTTTGTTGAAAAAATTTCGTTAGGGTTTTACATTGGGGTGTGTTTAGATGAAAATTGAGAAAAATGGGAGAAATATGAGTTGTGTATAATTGGCGCATGGTTATGGAAAACCATGTGTGATAGTACATAAATCTATGCAACCCTTTAGAATAGGGGTTCACATGGATGGAACGTGGTTTTCCAAACCGTACGCCCTAAAATTACAAATTGTGCACCACATATATAATAGGTTCATGGTTAGTGCACGGATAGGTAAAACCTTGCGCCCCAACCCAGGAAACCATTCGTGAGAATTAAATTACCCTGAAAACTATTTGAATTTTTTTCCAAAACCTCTATTCGAATACAAATTCACCCAATCACAACCCTAAGTGGTCTTTATGAATTTTTTTTTCTCTTTAGAAAAATTCTAAGCCCTCACGACCTCTATTCATTGTGATCCGAAGAACGAATCAATGATCGTCTCCTCACTCGGTAAGTGGGTCCAATCTCATATCTTTCCTATTCAAACTCTAATGTTCTCTATTTATTTTGGTGGATTAAATATTCTCTTTTTTCTATATCAAGATTTATAATTTTTCAATCTAGATCTTGGAATTTGGATCTATACCTAGATCTAATTTATCTTCATTCGATAAATCTTGATTTAGGGTAATAGATCAAAATCCATTCTATGTCGTTGTACAACTAAATATTTTATAGTTTTTCAATTAGTAAATTGTTAATCAAATAATTGAGGTAGATGGTCTAATTTCAAAATCCCATATTCAAGTTTCTTTTTTTACATATATTTATGTTTTATAATTTCTAGTATTTTTTAGGATTTTAAATCCCTAATTGAATTAATAGATGTGGTAAATTAAATGATTATTATATTTTTGAAATTTTTAGATTTAGTGATTTTTGAGAAAGGTGGTTAATTAGAGAATTAAATTTGAGATATAAATATTTTTTATTTGATAATTAACTGTGGAAAATAATTATATTTCAATTGATATATTTGGTTTGAGAAATTAAATTTTGTATATAGATAATTAATTTGTGAATTAATTATCAACGTAATGATTGGGAAATGGGGATAATTAATTGTTGATATCATTACTAATTTATAAAATCTTAATTAAGAATGACTAATTTCCATATTAATTATAGGATGTTCAAATTTCCAAATGGTTAATTGATTGTTGAATTGAATAATGGAAATTGATGTTTTTTATTAATTGACGAATTAATTAATGGATATGGAATAATTAATTTATAAATTAATTAATGTAATTATTGGTGGTTAATTGTGATAAGAGTATTAATGTTGTTTAATAATTGTTGTGAAATGGGATATTAGTAATGATCATATAAGCATAGTAAATAATTATATAAATAATTAGATACGATTTGGGGTGTTAGACATAGAGTGCTAAAACAACGATGCATATGAAAAGTAGAAAAATGGGGTTCTAGAAATTTAGTTATACACAAAAGATAGATGTAGATGTATTCATTAGAATTTGTTCGTTATACACGATGATGTACACCAAATATATATGCATATGATTTATATTTGGGTTCAAATACATGTTATTCTACACCAATGATAAAAATGAATAAATGATATTTTTTGTGTTAGACATGGCATTATACACCAATGATAAATATTCATGATTGACAAAATGAGGTACTAAACAAGGTGTTCAATACCAAAAACATCATCATTGTATTATTGTTCCAAGTTAGCATAGTAATGAAAGTAAAATAAAATAGATAATGAAATCCCATTTGTTGAAATGAGTGATGAATTGAATAAGTATCATGGATTAGACCCAATGTCCACGGGAACCCTGTGGTGTATCTGGTTTAATAATGATTAATTGATAATGTAATAAATTTTTGGTTTATGCATTGTAATTATTTCATTGTAAAATTGCGTACACTTTTTATCAACTGGATTTCATTTAGAAATCATTGGTGGTGGATTAATGAGTTGTAATCACACCCAACATGGGATGCCTGATCGGTGCCCAAATAGAATTCATTAATGTGGTAATGTTAAGGGAAAGGGCCTCAGGTTAGATGGTTGAGTTAGGATGGAGAAAAATGAAGGGAACCAGACATGGTTCAGGGCATGCTTGGGATTTGTTAGTGTCTTTATTTTGAGTAGAATATTAGACACATGGAAAATATATTTTCATAACCTATTTTTCTGATCCTAGTTGGATATTGTATTTCCTATATTTATTATCATGAGATTTTGGTAATGTTTCGAGTTATATATCCTTTTTCTAGTTTTTTTATTTTCAATTGTGTATTAATCAGATAAAACAGTGTATAGTCTCCCCATGATCGAATTATCATACCCTCACTAAGTTTTCATATACTATGGGGTATATGGAGGTGTTCTTGAGGTCATGTTGCTGACTGACTAGGGGAACTAGTTTGTGGAACCTGGGCTGGGAAATTATATAGTGATATTAGAGGTGTTTTCTTTTCTTCTTTTATCTTACTTTTTGGTAAATGTATATAAGAGACTAGGAAGAGACAGGGTCTGATTATGAGCTCATTCATGGGATTAAAAACCCCATATACTAGGGATATACCATGTTACTATGGTGGGATTGTTGTTATTGGTGATTACTGTTACAATCGAATGATTATTTAGCATTGGGTGACACAATTGGTCTATGAAGTGATTAATATTTTTGAGATTTGTTGAGATTGACTTGTGGTACTCAATGGAATGATAGTAGAGTGTACATGTATCATTATAGGCACTCATTATTTTTTTTGAACATGCATCATTTTAGGAACAAATGGAAAATGGGTATTGGGTAATTTGTGAAACATAAACTATTTTATTGGGTTCTGAAATTGAAACATATTGTAAAATTATGAAAGATGTAAATAAATGGGTGTATAAATGGGAAAATTGAATGATGATAATATTGTTACCCTAGTTAATTATGACCTATATGTAGGATGGTTAAGGGTAGTTAAAGGATGTCAGCTTTGACTATGTGGTCAGTTTTGGGGAAATGACTTGTTATTTCTTGTTGTGATCTTCCTCTAGTATAGTTTTGATAAAGCTATGTTGGGATTCCTAAGATGTGTGTTTGGTATTGTAGATTTATTCATACACAATGATACTTTTTAGGAGGATGACATGAGGACATGTCTATGGATGATCCCCAAGTGGAAGAACCTGAGGCACTGATAGTGCTGGGTGGATAAGAAGGGGAGAAGTAAGGAGAGAACATTTCTTGCATCATAAAATTAATAGGAAGAGACTGATGGTTTTGGAGAAGAACATGTATGACCCGACGAGGGAGTTTTAGTTGCAGAAGCCTCTAAATTTTACTAGATAGGGAGGAACAGATGTATCCATGTTTATTAATGATTCAATTGATAGGATACATTACCATTTGGACACTCCTAATGATAAGTGGGTGAAGTTGGATGTTTTTATGCTATGAGTATCATTGAAGCACTGTTGGGACATTTAGGCATGAACTCTACTAACCGATGGCATCCTGTGGAAGGTATTTTTGGAGAATTTCATGGATCCCTTTTACCCAGAGATGCTACAATAGGAGAGAGCAGTATAGTTCAAGAGATTTAATCAAGTGGATCATGTATCTGATGAACTATGTTGGTTGTTTCATGGATTATCAGATCATTGTGACAACATTTGTAGCATATGAGGATACTTTCGAAAAATGATTTTAGGATGGAAAGAAGTGGGATATTCTATCTGTGGTAAATATCTTCATAGTGAATAAGTTTTTAGAAGTGGTGAATTAGGATCTCATCTCAGAGGGGAACCTGAAGGAGGATTTCAGTGGAAAATAGGTGGTTTCTTCTAGATGATCTAGAGGTATGTATTCTGAGAGAAAGGAGTTTTTTTATTAAAACTTTAGTCTGAGTAGTGGGAAGTGGAGTGGATAGTCATGAATAATTGTTACTCAGTATCTTATGCAAGTAAGTTTCCACTAGTTTCTTGGGTTGCAAAACGTCTGTAAACATTTTACTAGAATAACATTGGAGTTTTGAGCCAACAGAATGTTGGGACATCTATAGAGGTTCTATAGGAACCCGAGGTAGAAAGTTAGTGATGGAGGAGCTAGATAAAACTATGGTGCAATAAGAGGATCTTATACATCATATAATTTTGGGAGATTGTGTTCTACTAGATAAGGAGTTAGAAGTAGTGGACATGGTGCTTCTAGATAAGGTAACCCATATCAGCAAAGTGGTAAAAGTCAAGAAAGTCAGATGACATCAGAATGAAGATGTGCAGGATTGTTTCATTATGTGTACCCTATGCTTGATGATAGTGAGGCTTTTACATCAATAATTAGAGGTAATATTCAAGTAGATTATACTTTATCTAGTGCCTTATTTAATATTGGTTCCTCTCATTCTTTTATGTTTTCAAGTATTGTTAATGGTTTGATCCAGGAGGTGGAGTTTGTGAGTGGGGTAATAATAATAGATACACCATCGGTAGTATGGTCTAGATACATAGGTTTGTGATAGGGATGTTCCCTCTAATTTGGAGTGTATCATTTTCTGTAGGATATTTATATCCTTGATATTTCAGTCTTCACCCTAATTGTGGGTGTGGACTCACAAGTTTCATACCGATCCCAAATTAATTGTTAATGGAGGAGAGTGAATTCAATGTCTCCAAAAGATAACATGTATGTTCATCATTGGGATTGGGATATCTATGAATTTTGATCAATGAAGATTACTTAGAAGTTGGGAGATCTCACAACCAAGGTTTCTAGTTTTTTTCTTGATGATAGAGGTGTAAATCTTGATGTATTTCCCCCAGTGGTGGAATTGTTTCAGCATATATTTTTTGGAATACTTATCAGGGCTACCACATGAGAGAGATGTGGAATTCATTAATGAGATCATTCCTGGGGGTGATCCACATTCTATTCCACCATAAAGTATTCCACTGACAGAGCTGTAGGATCTTAGAAACAACCTGTAAGAGTTGGAGGATAATGGGATATTCAAACTGAGTACATCGCCTTGTGGTTAACCTATTTTTTTATAAAGAAGGTGGACATAAGTTTACACTCGTGTGTCAAATACCAGAATTTGAACAAGATGAAAGTGAAGAAATTATATCCTATTCAACATATTGATGATATTTTTGACCAGTTGATAGGATCATGCATGTTCTTGAAGATCGTATTTAAATTAGGATATCATCAGCTAAGAGTTAAAACTTTTGATATCTCATTCACTGGTTTTAGAAGAAGGTATAGAGTATATGAGTTGGTTGTAATTATACATGAATTAACAAATGCACCAACAAGTTTTATGGACTTAATGAACAAAATATTCCATTTTTTACATAGATCTGTTCACGGTGGTGTTCATGGATGAAATTATTGTGTACTCCATGACTCATTAATATCATTCCCAACATCGTGACATCATATTGAGTATACTAAGAGATCAATTTATATAGGCCATGATTACTACTTGTACATTTTTGGATTGACCAAGTACACTTCTAGGGACACATAATCTTGGAGGAAGGTGTGTTAGCGGAAAAAGGGACGGTTTATGAAGTGGTATCTTGGGTGTAGCCCAAGAATGTTTTCAATATCCATAGATTTGGAGGGTAAGCTATATATAATCGGATATTCATCATGGAAATTTCTCAATTTGTAGGGCCACTTTCATTCTTGACCAAAAATTGGATAAACTTTTAATGGATGTAAGATTATAAGAAGTCCTTCTAAGGTTTGACGAAGCATTTGACATCGACAACGATATTGATCCTACATGATCCATGTGAGTAGTATATGGTTTATTGTGACAATTATTGGATATGAATCAGAGAATTGTTGATTAATGGAGAATGATTCATGTCTTATGGGTCTCGATCGCTAAGGGAACATGAAGAGATCTACCCTACACATGACTATGAGCTAGCAGCAGTGGTTTATGATTTGATGTATTGTAATCACTATCTATTGGGAAAGAAGTTTATAGTGGTTACTGATAACATGAGATTAAGGTATATCTCCTCATAGTGAGATTTTAATTTTCAGTAGTGGATATGGGTTTGGTTTTAAGGAACCATCCTAGTGGGGCCTATGTAGTGACTTCCATATTTTCCCACAATAGTCTAAGGGATAGTGACTAGAATCATGTAGGAACATCACTAACATCGGAGGTATTTCCTAGGTACCAGTACACATAGACACATCTCTAAGCCCACAAAATTTTGAAATGTAAAAATATAATTCAACAACTAATGAATTCATATATATATATCCCACAACCAAAGTATGAAAGGGGGTAAAGAATGTAAACATGGACAAATATCATACCACCACAAAGAGTCTCTAACATATTTACAACCTAAATGTAATAGTACTGGTACTAATATCAGAAAGTCATAGGAACAAACATTGGTCTGTTCAGTCCCACTAAGAACTATTTGGTCTTGGTCCTCCTAAGACTATTAACATGTTTATCATCTACCCGAGACACAACATGTGTAGGAAAAAACTATACAGGGGTGGGTAAATAAATACTAAATAGGACACCCTGGAAATAAAAAACACAATACAAAATAAATACATTCATATCTATATAGTTATATGTCTACATAAAATATAATAATTATATCAAGATAAATTCAATAAAGACAGACCGTCTAGAGGTATGTCACAACCATAGTATACCAGCCTTGGATTCTAGCTTGAAGATTCTATGAAGCAGTAATCTGAGAGAACACACTCTTGAATATGATATCACTGATGATGTCTATCTGAGAACTTTTCTCATTAGGTCTCATCATGATAAGAGTATGTTGTCAGTCGGAAGAGAACATGATACAAATATTAGGATCACTGCTAGGACCATGGTGTGATATAAAAAAACTCAATCAAGATTAACCTAAAAATTAGAGGGTTGACTATGTGTAGTGTTGGTCAGGAAGATACCATGAACTCTACCTAGGTAATGGATATGAATAGAGTATCTCACTGATGTGGCATTGTTTTAACACTCTTTGCCACATCCTTTTTGTATTTTTATTGACTTTTTTATACTAAAATGATTTTTTTAGTAAATAATTGATAAGTGTTGTGTTTTTGTACATGCTGTGTAGAATAATCAGTTTTTAGTTTACAACATGTGTTTTTAATATTTTTTATTGTCATTTTAAATAATTCTAAAATTACATGAGTCGTTCGAATTAGACTTTTATTTATTTATTCTTTTATTTTTATTCGAGTTAGTATATTAGTTCACTTATTAAATTAATTAATTTTCTATTCTTTAAATTGTAAATAATTAACTCTTATTTGTTTTTAGACTTTTATTAATTAAATTAGTTTTAAAATTTTAATTTTATTCATTTAATATTTTTTATTCTTCAATTTAATTAATTATTAAATTAATTGATTAAATAATTTAAGCAAGTTACTGTAAATATTTTAATTTGTTCTTTAATTAAGTTTGTTTATTTTTTAAACCCAAATTGATTCATTTGTTTAAATAAAGTTTCATTAATTGGATTATTTAACTTTGTTGTTTTTAGTTTTTAATTCCATTCTATTTAATTTATTTATTTATTTTTAGTTTCATTAAATTATTTTATATATTTAATTTTCTTTGTTATGTTTGTTCGTAGGTGTTTCTGTCGCATGACCTTGTTCATTACTGGTGACCTCCTTACCATTAGCCCTATCTATTAGTAGCCTTGCTACCTGTCCATTTTTTCTCACCGTCAAGCTAAGTCCACTGCTCTGCTTCAAAACTCACTGTTATACTTTTATTTTTTTACTCACTGGTACACTCCACCTCACTATTATTATATCCTCACTGTTACCTCTCACTGTTACACTTTTCTCCCCACTATTTCCTCCACCTCACTTTTACCTCACCAGTACACTTCCCCCATTACTACCTCACCGATACAACCAACCCCACTGTTAACCCTTTTATTTCCTCTCCGATACACCTCCAATTTATTTCCTCGTCGATACATTATTCCCTTTTTTTCTCACAGATTCATCTCTCCCTCATCCTCACCGATACACCAAACCCCACCGATACAGTTTACCCTCACCGATCCCACCCTATTCTCAAACCTCACCATTCCACTCCTCTGCTCCTACATTCACTTCCCTTCCACCCCCTCTACTCATCTCCCCGCCTCAGATCCACACAGCAACACAACATCACAGCAAATAAAACGCACCGCAGCAGTCAAATTCACCCAACAACAACCATAGAAAATCCACAACAGCAGCAGATTCAAAGAAAAAAATGAAAATAATAACAACAACAAAATCAACGCACACCAGGAACATATTCAAATCAGTAACAAAAAAATTAGCATCCCAAATCACCAGCACTGCACGACCTCACCTCAGCGCTCACTTGGAACCATAACTTGTGTCGTCGCCTACTGTTGGAACACCCGCAAACATTGAACCCTGATTCGTTGCCTCTCCTCTCCGCGCTGCAAACCCGTCGGTTCCACTGCCCCCTTCTACATAGACCTCGACATCCCGCATGCCTTCCCTTCTGCTCAGACCTTGCTGCTAGCCATGACCGAATCTCCCTACTGATCCGGCACTGCCCGAACTGTCGTCTCACCCTGCTGGAATAGCCACCGCAGTAGAGCCTCACAGCGTCGTCGCCCCCACTTCTCCCCTTCTCACACCGCATAACTCTCTACCCCCCCTCATTTGCGCCGAAGCCAGCCCCCTTTCTCCCCTATTTTCATTTTTTCATTTTCTTTTTTCTTTTAGTTTTATTTTATTTTATAATAACATATAATATAAAAATAATATATCATGATATATATATCATATACTATACAATAATAATAATAGGTGTAATAATAGATAGTATATAAGTTTTTATATATCATAATAATATATGGATTAATTAAATAAAATAGTTATTAAATATATATTACTAATAATTTAGGTATTATAATAAGTATTTTTATTTAAGTAATAATATTAAAATATATAATATAATAGATTCAGTTTATTTGTTATTTGACTGGCGTGTGTGCGTTTCTTTGTGTAGGGGGCCTACTGGTAGAAGAGAGGATAAATTATGTAGTTCATGGGAAGGCATGAGAATATTTGTGAGTTCGTTGCAGGGGAATTAGGTGCACTCACTAGAAGTTCACTACGAGCTAGTGACGAGCGCAATTAATGTGCACCACGTGGACAGACACTGCTTGCCAGTTTTTCTTTTCTGTTTTCATCTCTAAATAAGAGGACGCTTGACTCCTCCCAGGGCCGAGAAAAGAGTACCATGGAGGACACTCCACCACTATTCACACACCATTCCATACAACTTCATCGGACTGGAACTCATCTTCGACCTGAAGACGGGTTCCCGCTCCTCCATTTCATCCATCCTCCCTGCTCTATTTTTTTTGTCTTTTTGAGTCTGTAAATAATCCTATAGTGTTTCATGTTTTGTTAATATAATTGTGATGTTTATTTCATTTATCTTGTGGAATTCATTCATTCTCGTCTCGCGTTATGATCTAGAATCTCCAGAAATGGTGATCTAATTTGCAGGGCTAGATCCATTTTATGAAACCCAACACGATCTGGAGATCCGCACATTAATGCGATAACGTTCTTTTTATTCTCCTTGGTAGATCGCGTCTGTGAGTTAGATTTAGCGAGAGCGAGATATTGCGTAGGAATATTTTCTACTTTCTTGTTTAATTTCTTCTCCCCTTCCTGTCTTGATTTCTCGAACTGAGAATCATGATTGGTTGTGTGATGTGACTATCTTAGTGGAATCATTATGGATTGTGAGAAATTATCTCCAGAATGACTTTGCTGGGTGAGTCACCTTGCAGTTCAGAGGAACGCTTGAGTGTTGAAGGACTTCGATGCTTGAGTGTTCAATTTATAGGCGAGATTGGTATGTGATCCGAGACACCGGTCATGCACTGAGAGAATTAAAGAATTTTTTATCAATTACTTAAGCTGATCTAGGATAGGTAGTAGAGGGTGAATTAACCTGGGTCCGGCCTTGTTCTCACTAACTTTTGTCATATGTGTTTTGGTGTCCTTTTCTTTGTTATGTGTTTTTCTGCTGTCTTTTCTTGTTCCATGTAGAGTTGTCCTGTGTCTAGGTTTTTTTGCACTTTTCCATCACTATTTCCCTCTCCACTGTGCTTTTTAGCACTGATTGGTGTTTCCTTAGGAGTGTGTTTTTATGTTTTCAAAGTAAAGAAAAATACAAAAAGATTTTTGGAACAGACCACTTAGGCTCTCGACACTGCTTCCTTGAGAGAGGCCCCAAGGTTAGCCACTGTGCTATATTTTGGGTCTTTATCAATGTAAACTTGATCGTCCTCATGACAAGGATTCCCATCACTCACTCAGGACCTCTTAGAGAGATTCCAATGAATCTATCCAAGAATTCATTCTGATGTGATCATTGTCCAAGATGTTGGAAATGAGTCCATACTATCATTCATGGAAAGGGTAAGGAGGGAAAACCTAACCAATATTTCATGAGTCACTGAATACAAGATCTATAATCCATGAATATAATAGTACATAGAGTGTAGTATGAATTAAACATTGCTTTCCTTGACCGCAGGTCTTGCCCATGTAAATTGTCTATGTCTCTATCCCATGTATGTTTAGTAATACACATTGTGTAGGGAAATCATGTACTCCACCTTTGTTCCAGTACATGGATCGACCCATATACTTGGTCCAACCCATGTTCGTGTGGGGGAGTACACACTGTGTAGGCAACCCATGTACTCCACCCCATGTCTCTGTACATTCCAAACTACACACCAAGTCTTTGAGGAGGGACCATAGGCCGTGTGACATGGGTCCCACTTCATGTGATATAAACTATCTACCAAAACATTTTATGCCACTCAGGGAGGCCCACAGAATGTGTAATCCTAGATTACAAGCCACATGGATCAAGATTTTCTAGAATCCCTTATATGTTGTCCATTCATCCCGGTGCCTCAAAACACATATCCAAATATCATTTTCCACAATATTGAAGATCCCAACTCATCCAGGCCTAAACATCATCGAAAAAAACCTTCCATCATCAGATATGCTAGAAAATGGATCAAATCATTGTTCTTCATTAAATGTCAATGAATGGTAAAGAATGATAAATCAGGTATCCACCATTGACCAAATCAATCCATCTCCAGAATTTATCCTCCTCTATTTCATACCGATCTTTGATCTATGATATCAAATACTTTAACCATGACATGGGTTCACAATGAACAATTGATTGGGATTAGTTTATTCATGGGAAAAATGAAGAACACCCATGACGAACAATGAATGGGGGGAGAAAATAACTAAAACAGAATTAAGGAACAAACCTTGATTGATGTTCTGGTTTATCTTGATCCATCACTATTATAAATGACAATCTAACCAATCAATTAATAATTAAGTAATCCCATAAAAAACCTACAAAATAACCCATCCAAAATTTGATCAAACTATAGATAAATTTGATCATTGATTGGTGTGTGTTCATCATATAAATCAAGAACATGGAAGAAATCAAAATAAAACACACCCCCTACATCAATTGAGTTAGATCACTAATGAAGAAAAATGTGTTGTCTTCATCATTAGCATGATCTGTCAAATCTGTGGTGTAGAGATCATCAATCCATGATTTGGTGTCCATTATTGGTTCGCCTAAGAGGAATCTAGTAACACTATCTGATGGATCTCCAATGGTTCTGGGGTTATATAGCTTACCTTGTATTTTCTATCATAATAATCAATTTAATTATTTTTAAACCACACCATCAAAATTTTTAATTATATAGTTCATTCAATTATTTTATTCATTTCTGTGCCTCTGATGAATTCTCTATAAATTAAACACACCGACCAATGTTAATTAGTTACTAGGGTAATACTTGCATTCTAAACTCATTATTTTCCTTATATTTCTAATCAGTTCATCATTTAATAAGTTATTCCACTATTTTTGGAAAACTGTGTGTGTGTTTTATTAAATATATTTATCGTAATACAAATAATTATTCTTGGAACATCTGGTCTCAGAATCGCACGCTGGCTCAGCTCCTAGTCTAAAAATAATATATATAATATCAAAAAATAATACACAAAATGTCTGATACATTCAATTCTCCCCACCTTAGGGATTTACATCCCCAAAAAATCAAAACAAGAGCTACTAAAAAAGATGTGGGTATAGAGCATAGATATGAGCCTTCTACTACCATGTTCTGTAACAACCCGAGATTTTATAAGATACATTCTTTTTAATTTCATTCATATCTTCTATTGTATGACACACCAATATTATCTTGCGCTATACACAACACTATATTAGCTTGCAGTATACACAATCGCGACCATCCTCGATAGCGAGTCTTGTACGCAATATCGGGTTTTACTAAACAACTATATATTATTATAATATTGTTATGAACTAGCCGTTATGAATAGTGTTAACTAAATTTTGAATTTTATAACATTATTATTCATCTTACACATTTCTAGAACATGTTATAAGAACAAAATAATTTTTTTTGGGTAAAATAAGTATTTTTCAAAAAATGTAGTTTTGCCACCTTTTGATGGCACACCCACTTTAAATCTAGTTTTTTACATGTTTATAAGTTCAATTTGACAAAATAAAAATCTTCTTTTGAATAAGGATAAAAAAATTTACATTAGATAAAGTTTTAATATTTTTCCAATAACTTTCATATTTTAAAGAATAGTAAAAACACGCTATATTTTAATTAAAAACAACTTTTTTTCAGCATAATATCTTATGTGGTTAAATTATAATATAGAATTGTTTAAAAGTATAAATAGAATATATTTTTACCATTTAATATAATGTATGTCATTAGCATTGATTTTACCTTGAATTCGTAGGTTAAATCAATTCAATCTTTTGCAATGTTTTAAAGAAAAACCCATTTTCTTTCGACAATGGGATTAATTTTAATTTAATTTCTGCATCTTTTGTGTATTGAATTTGAAAAAATGGATTCCATATTTGGAATCATTGGGTCCAAATTAAGTTAATAAGCTACTTTTTATTTTTGGGAATTGTGAATAGTAACTACGGTAAATTTTATTTACTATAGTTAAAGGTAAATCAGGTAATTAAGGGTAAATATAAGATTATAAAATTACCCTAACACTTGAAAAAATCCTATTGGATGGCTAAAGGTATACCCATATAACCTAAGGGTCGGATTAGATTCATTTTATGGACTTTTTTTCATGAAAATAATTTAATTATTATTAAAACCAAAGAATTTGACAACATGTCACTTTCTTAAATCTTATAAGTATAATAATTTTAATTTAGTGATAAACTTCATGAGACTTCGAACATGAATAGTCTCCAGAAATCTAATACAAATATCTACATCATAGGAATTTATTTAGAATATTTAGGGATTAAATAATAATCATTTATTTTGACACAAAGATGATGCAGTAATTGTCTTATTAATGAAATATTGACATAATTGATGTTATAAATGCCTAAATAAATGTAATTTGAGACTTTTTATGACATAAATTAATTTTATAGGTTAATATGACATGTTATTGGTGATATAAGTAACTTGGTTCCAACTTATCATTCTATTATGTGTTTCATAAAAATCATGTACCAAATAGTGTCAAAATTGACATAAATTAGTTTTTAAAAAAAATATTATATTATTAATTGTTATTTAATTCCTAAAAATCTAAGGTTCGGCCAAATGACTTAGATAAGGATAGATATATTAATAATAAACAACTTGGGGTTCGTTTGGCTTGTAATGGTATGTTTATTAACCATATAGTGTAAGAAAACAAAAAGACACAGTAAAAGTTAAATTATTTAACTTAGAGTTAAATCTAATTGATAAGTTTACAATAATAACCTAAACTTGTCTAAATCCTATTGGATGAGAGGATTGTGACCCATAACCACTTTATCTTCTAAATAAGACCCTTTGGAACCATTATAAACCGAATTTGACCTTAATATAAAATAATATTTTGAGATTTTCCTAAGGTGCCCCTCTCATCCCTTATAAAAGGGCACCTCCTCCCTCTCCTCCTCACACCAATTTGAGCATTCAAGCTCGGCCAAACCCTTCAAAAATCTCTTCTCCACGCCCCTAGTATTATACTAGAGGTCCTGTGCTTCTTCAAAGACCATCCTTAATTCTTTAAGTGGAGGTTAAGTGAAGGAGCGTCAAAAAGAGGTAATATCCATTACCGATCTTTTTCAATTTCTTTCTTCTTCAACTTCTTCTTCTTTAGTTGTTTCATGATAAATTAATAACATCAGTATTTCTTATATACTTATATGTTATTATAAATATTAAACAACTCTAATTAACCTTTTATCCATCCTACAGAAAAAGGAAATCACCGCGCGTGCGTACGTACAGACTACCGTCTCCATGACGCGATGAGATTCATTCTCCACTTTAACCATTCATGAATGATTATAAAGTATATATAATAAGTAATCATGAAATATATTACATAATAATGATACTATATGTATATATATATATATATGTCATCTACTTAATTCCATTTAACTCAATAAGGAAACGAAAACATCGTTCATGCGTACGTACGACCTACCGTCTCCATGAATGATGTATTTCTTTCCATTTACTGATTTATTATATATATGTATATTCTGAATATATACTATATATAAACCATGTTTTATATTCTGGAATTAAGTAATCATGATCTATGTAATCATATGAATAATTACATGTCAAAACACGGACGACAAATGAAACAATTTTACCCAAAACGCTCTTTAACATGGAATTTACAAAAGAACGGGTAATATAAAGTCATAAGTCAACCATATATGATATCATAACAATTAATATGATTCTGTAATAAGTCAATGACATTATTTACATCATTATACCGGAGGTTCAGACACTTACGAAGCAAATAAGACCTAAGGTAAGGGAAATATCACAATCTCATTTTTATCCGAGATTGTTTATACTTTGGCATTTACTGGGGTGTATTTTATCATCCACATCCATGTTTCCTCAATATGTAATATTATTTCCATTCACCTACAATTTTTTAAATCCTATTTTACCCTTCGGTGAGTTTTTAGTAAAAGATATGAATGGAATCTTTTGTCATTTTTCGTACGAGGTACTTTTTTGACTTTTCTGACAAAAGTACGAGAAGAATGTTTTTTTAACTTATACGGCATGAATGGATTTTTAACATTATTTCCAAGAAGCTTCCTTTACAAGTTTTCACGTTTATTTTTAATCAACTTCTTTTAAAATTGTATGACATGTTAAGAAAGGAAAAGTGTTTTTGAAGTAGAAAGGATATTTTCCTCAAGAATGGAGTTCAAGTGTTTTATCAAAATTATTTTCCATATAATATAATAAAAGGGTTCTGTTTTTATCCCTATTATTACATTGATTTGATTATGTTGTGATGGAATTATTTTTATGAATTCCTTTATCTTATATGAATTGTTTTATGATGTCACGATGTTTAAGAATCCCATTTTTATTACATGGGTTATTCTATGATGTATGGTTTATGATTTTGTGGCACACATAAGAATGGTATCATTATGGGTGGGACCTATATCTCCCTCCAATGCATTGGGTAAATATTTATATCTCATGAGATAGACATGGCTGGAATGGTAGGTTATACCGGTTCAGTGAAACAGGACTGATACGAGGGTGACTCGGTTCAGAAATGGACTTTGTCCAATAAGATAGTCTTGGCAATGAGTCTTGACTAATAAGATATGATTCTCTATCATTATGTGTGTATGCCACAAAGTTTCATGTTTTATGTTATGATTATTGGGATTTCATTTCACTACTATGATTTATCCCATGTTATGAAATTATGCTCTCTTTTGCAGGTTAAGATTTCCAAAATGTTATG
Source organism: Viscum album (assembly GCA_963277665.1). Classification (NCBI taxonomy): domain Eukaryota; kingdom Viridiplantae; phylum Streptophyta; class Magnoliopsida; order Santalales; family Viscaceae; genus Viscum; species Viscum album. Next base: position 1,075,165,496 of record OY728134.1, read on the forward strand.
TTCTTATGAATATGATGTGATTGATATTTATTTTGTTTACCCTTACTGAGCATTTGAGATCAACCTTTTATGTTTTCTTTTCCCCAGGATATAAAGAAAGGTTTTAGGTAAAAAAAAGAAGATCTTTATGGGAGATGTTGAAGATCTTTCATCATGATTAGAAGATTATATTCCGAGTTTCCAAAGACACTAAACTATTACGATCCTTGTGTGTGTGTTTTTGTTATGTACTAAGTATTCCGCAAAAGTAATGTAATGTCCATGTACATCAAGCTTCAGGTCTCTACAGTTGGTATCAGAGGAAAGTTTTAGTCAACCTTTGGAAACTAGGATGCGAAAATGTTAGTGAGATCCCTAGAGATATTTCTAAGGTATGTCTAGGGATGTCCCTAGAGATAAGTATACGTATGGGATACAGTCCTATAACTACGGTAACGATCATATAATTTAACCTAAGAGGTTAGATATTGAGGATACTCCCCCTTTATTATGTTGTTTTCCCTATCATGATTTTTTTCCTCTCACACTATTCTTTTTGGGTTTTAGACGATGGCTGGAACCCGAAGGAACCGTGTTGATCAATGTAATGGACAATGCAATTATTGTCCTCCTGAACAAACAAATGTTATGGGAGATGGAGTACAAAATCTTATTGCTATACTTACACAAGCTATGAATCATTCTGGACTTCCAAATGAGCAGAGAAGGGAACAATATTCTATTGAGTCCTTCATGAGGTAACGCCCACCTTCTTTTAGTGGGTCTTCTGATCCACTTGTTGCTGAACAATGGATCAGTACCACTAAAAAGATATTTTCAATTCTTCAATGTTCTGAACATGATAAAGTCATCTTAGCAGTATATCATTTGGAAGGTGAAGCTGATCAATGGTGGAATCTTATCAAGAATACAAGGCCAAGAGATGAAATTGAGTCCATGGAATGGGACGAGATCAAGAAATTGTTTTTCAGTAAGTACTTCCCTCGTATTCTTCGAACAAAGATGGAAAAGGTGTTTCTTGAGCTGAAGCAGAAGGATGATGAATCTGTTGGTATATACGAAGCGAATTTTACAAGAATTTCAAGGTATGCATCTGGCATTATCATCCAACCTGAAAGTAAAGTTGATCGATTTTTTAGTGGCTTAAAACCAAGTCTTCTAAGGGCATTAGCTATAAGAGACTTCAGTAGCTATGAAGAAATTGTTCGTTGTGCTATCAAGGTAGAAATGGAAGTTGGTGTTACATATCCATCTCATGGTTTTGACAAGAAACGAAAGATGGAGTTCAAGGAGAAATCTCAAAATAATGGTGAAAAGAAGATGAATGTTTCCTTATGCACAAAGTGTGGAAAGAAGCACGGTGGAGATTGTCCTAAATGGACTAGAAAATGTTTTAAGTGTGGAAAAGAAGGTCATCGAGCAGCTGAGTGTCGAAGCAATGGAAAAAGGGTTTCTAATGATGTGAATAAAGCAAAGACTGCAGAGAACGCACCACCAAAACTTCAATGCTTCAAGTGCAAGGAAATGGGGCATTATGCTAATAAATTCCCTAATCCAAGGGTTAGTGATTATTGACATGAACAACCGCTTAAGGAAAAGGACAAAGGGAAGTCACATACGATCACTATTGGTGATGTTGAATATGAAAACGATGCGGTGGAATGATTAAGTGTTTATGTAATAGGATTCCAAAATAATGTTGTATCATGGAGTATTGGAATATTTATGAATTGGTCTAATGTGGTATTCAAAGTGATTGATATATTTTTGGAAATAAGATGATATGCGCATAATGAAGGGAAAACGAGAAAATGAAATGTTTAACAGTATTCATGAGCTCATGATTGATATAAGGACTATGTTTAACACCAATTTGAGCATTCATGCTCGGCCAACCCCTGCCAAAATCTCTTATCCACTTCCCTAGTATCATCCTAGAGGTCCTGGTCTTCTTCAAAGACCATCTTTAGTTCTTTAAGTGGAGGTTAAGTGAAGGAGCGTCAAAAAGAGGTAATATCCATTACCGATCTTTTTCAATTTCTTTCTTTTAAACTTCTTTTTCTTTAGTTGTTTAATGATAAATTAATAACATAAGTATTTCATATATATGGATATGTTATTATAAATATGAAACAACTCTAATTAACCTTCTATCCATCCTATGGAAAAAGGAAATCACCGCGTGTGCGTACGTACGGACTACCGTCTCCACGACGCGATGAGATTCATTCTCCACTTTAACCATTCTTGAATGATTATAAAATATATATAATAAGTAATCATGAAATATATGACATAATAATGATACTATATGTATGTGTATATATATATATGTCATCTACTTAATTCTATTCAACTCAATAAGGAAATGAAAACAGCGTTCATGCGTACGTACGACCTACCGTCTGCATGAACAGTGTATTTCTTTCCATTTACTGATTTATTATATATATGTATATTCTGAATATATATTATATATAAATCATGTTTTATATTTTGTAATTAAGTAATCATGATCTAAGTAATCATATGAATAATTACATGTCAAAACACGGACGACAAATGAAACAATTTTACCCAAAACGCTCTTTAACATGGAATTTACAAAAGAATAGGTAATATAAAGTCATAAGTGAACCATATATGATATAATAACAATTAATATGATTCTTTAATAAGTCAATGACATTATTTAGATCATTATACAGGAGGTTCGGACACTTACGAAGCAAATCGGACCTAAGGTAAGGGAAATATCACAATCTCATTTTTATCCGAGATTGTTTATACTTTGGCATTTACTGGGGTGTATTTTATCATCCACATATATGTTTCCTCAATATTTAATATTATTTCCATTCACATAAAATTGTTTAAATCCTATTTTACCCTTCGGTGAGTTTTTAGTAAAAGATATGAAAGGAAGATTTTGTCGTTTTTCGTACGAGGTACTTTTTTGACTTTTCTGACAAAAGTATGAGAAGAATGTTTTTTTAACTTATATGGCATGAATGGATTTTTAACATTATTTCCAAGAAGTTTCCTTTACAAGTTTTAAAGTTTATTTTTAATCAACTTCTTTTAAAATTGTATGACATTTTAAGAAATGAAAAGTGTTTTTGAAGTAGAATGGATATTTTCCTCAAGAATGGAGTTCCAGTGTTTTATCAAAATTATTTTCCATCTAAGATAATAAAAGGGTTCTGTTTTTATCCCTATTATTACATTGATTTGATTATGCTGTGATGGAATTATTTTTATGAATTCCTTTATCTTATATTAATTGTTTTATGATGTCACAATGTTTAAGAATCCCATTTTTATTACATGGGTTATTCTATGATGTATGGCTTATGATTTTGTGGCACACATAAGAATGGTATCATTATGGGTGGGACCTATATATCCCTCCAATGCATTGGGTAAATATTTTATATCTCATGAGATAGACATGGCTGGAATGATAGGTTATACCGGTTCAGTGAAACAAGACTGAAACGAGGGTGGCTCGGTTTAGAAATGGACTTTGTCCACTAAGATAGTCTTGGCAATGAGTCTTGAATAATAAGATATGATTCTCTATCATTATGTGTGTATGACAAAAAGTTTCATGTTTTATGTTATGATTATTGGGATTTCATTTCACTACTATGATTTATCCCATGTTATGAAATTATTCTCTCTTTTGCAGGTTAAGATTTCCAAAATGTTATGTTCTTATGAATATGATGTAATTGATATTTATTTTATTTACCCTTACTGAACATTTGAGATCACCCTTTTATGTTTTCTTTTCCCCAGGATATAAAGCAAGGTTTTAGGTAAAAAAAGAAGATCTTTATGGGAGATTTTGAAGATCTTTCACCATGATTAGAAGATTATATTCCGAGTTTCCAAAGACACTAAACTATTACGATCCTTGTGTGTGTGTTTTTGTTATGTACTAAGTATTCCGAAAAAGTAATGTAATGTCCATGTACGTCAAGCTTCGGGTCTCTACAGTTGGTATCAGAGGAAAGGTTTAGTCAACCTTTGGAAACTAGGATGCGAAAACGTTAGTGAGATCCCTATAGATATTTCTAAGGTATTTCTAGGGATGTCCCTAAGGATAAGTATATGTATGGGATACAGTCCTAGAACTATGGTAACGATCATAGAATTTAACCTAAGATGTTAGATATTGAGGATACTCCCCCTTTATTATGTTGTTTTCCCTATCATGATTTTTTGCCTCTCACACTATTCTTTTTGGGTTTTAGACGATGGCTGGAACCCAAAGGAACCATGTTGATCAATGTAATGGACAATGCAATGATTTTCCTCCTGAAAAAACAAATGTTATGGGAGATGTAGTGCAAAATCTTATTCATATACTTACACAAGCTATGAATCGTTCTGGACATCCAAATGAGCAGAGAAGAGAACAATATTCTATTGAATCCTTCATGAGGCAACGTCCACCTTATTTCTGTGGGTCTTCCGATCCACTTGTTGCTGAATAATGGATCAGTACCACTGAAAAGATATTTTCAGTTCTTCAATGTTCTGAACATGATAAAGTCATCTTAGCAGTATATTGTTTGGAAGGTGAAGCTGATCAATGGTGGAATCTTATCAAGAATACGAGGCCAAGAGATGGAATTGAGTCCATGGAATGGGACAAGTTCAAGAACTTGTTTTTCAGTAAGTACTTCCCTCGTATTCTTCGAACAAAGATGTAAAAGGAGTTTCTTGAGCTGAAGCAGAAGGATGATGAATCTGTTGGTATATACGAAGTGAATTTTACAAGACTTGCAAGGTATGCATCTAGCATTATCATCCAACCTGAAAGTAAAGTTGATTGATTATTCAGTGGCTTAAAACCAAGTCTTCGAAGGGCATTATCTATAAGAGACTTCAGTAGCTATGCAGAAATTGTGCATTGTGCTATCAAGGTAGAAATGGAAGTTGGTGTTACATATCCATCTCATGGTTTGACAAGAAACGAAAGATGGAGTTCAAGGAGAAATCTCAGAATAATGGTGAAAAGAAGATGAATGTTTTCTTATGCACAAAGTGTGGAAAGAAGCATGGTGGAGATTGTCTTAAAGGGACTAGAAAATGTTTTAAGTGTGGAAAAGAAGGTCATCGAGCAGCTGAGTGTCTAAGTAATGGAAAAAGGGTTTCTAATGATGTGAATAAAGCAAAGACTGCAGAGAACGCACCAACAACACTTCAATGCTTCAAGTGCAAGGAAATGGGGCATTATGCTAATAAATTCCCTAATCTAAGGTTTAGTGATGATCGACATGAACAACCACTTAAGGAAAAGGACAAAGGGAAGTCACATGCGATCACTATTGGCGATGTTGAATATGAAAACGATGTGGTGGAATGATTATGTGTTTATGTAATGGGATTCCAAAATAATGATGTATCGTGGAGTATTGGAATATTTATGTATTGGTATAATGTGGTATTCAAAGTGATTGAGATATTTTTGGAAATAAGATGTTATGCGCATAATGAAGGGAAAACGAGAAAATGAAATGTTTAATAGTATTCATGAGCTCATGATTGATATAAGGACTATGTGATATCATGGTTTGAGTATATAGAATTTTGAGGATTTTGGTATGTGGAAAGTGTTAACTTTTAACTGCATTCATGTTTTCACTAAGGTTCAATGGGTATTCATTCTTCAAGAGAATACATGATTAAGGTATTAACATGTTTTTAATTTGACCAACAAGATATATCTTATGATGTATGGGGATAAATTATGGCATTCACATGATTGTTATGTGACATTTCAAGTAATCATTTTCATTATACTATGAGCTTGGACCGAAGTATTTTAGATAATCCTAATGATTGGATTGGATTATGTTGGACATAAGTTAGTATTTTTCGATATTATTGATGGGATGTTATAGTAATATAGTTTTAGAAAATGGACAACCTGCAGGACGGGCGATAACCCATCGTGCCGGACAAGGCTGTGGGAATCGAACCCACAACCGAAGTGCGACTGGCCTTTATCGCCTACCACTGGCCTACAGGAAGTCCCTGTTTAGTAGAAACTAGTTTTATTATATTAAAAAGTATGATATATGAAGTATAAGTCCATTTTAGGAACTATATATGATTAATCTCCCTATAGATGGACTTATGTATTTTTTGATAACATTTCTAACCTTTTGTTTGAGACAGATGGAATGAACCATCATTTTATCACATGATCTAATAACACATCATGAATGACAAATTCAACATCATTTCATTAAGAGATGAAGTGGAAATTGTCTAAATAACGACAAACGGTGAGACTATACCAAAATCACGAAAGTATTTCTTCTAATTCCAATTTCATAAACTTTAGGGAAATGATCTTGAAAACCAAAAATGTTGTCCTAGTGCTCTTATATCTGATGAATCAGATGGTACCTTAGATCGTCACAAATTTATGGCTTTGTTCTCTACCACTCTCCATCAGAACATGATAGTTAGATTTCTCTTCCATATCCATATTTTCATCTATGTGGAAACCCTGTGATTAGTTTATTTGGGTAATAGTTACGTTTCATACATTTGTTTTTAAAGATTGGTTTTGGTATTCCTTTTTACGATGTGGTTTTCTATTAAAGAAACTTTCGAATAGTAAACCATTTATAACCCCGGCGAATTTCAAGGGCGAAATTCATTTTAAGGGGGGTAGAATGTAACAACCCGAGATTTTATAAGATACATTCTTTTTAATTTCATTCATATCTTCTATTGTACGACACACCAATATTATCTTGCGCTATACGCAACACTGTATTAGCTTGCAGTATACGCAATCGCGACCTTCCTCAATAGCGTGTCTTGTACGCAATACCGGGTTTTACTAAACAACGATATATTATTATAATATTGTTATGAACTATCCGTTATGAATAGTGTTAACTAAATTTTGAATTTTATAACATTATTATTCATCTTACACATTTCTAGAACATGGTATAAGAACAAAATAATTTTTTCGGGTAAAATAAGTATTTTTCAAAAAAATGCAGTTTTGCCACCTTTTGATGGCGCACCCACTTTAAATATAGTTTTTGACATGTTTATAAGTTCAATTTGACAAAATAAAATTCTTCTTTTGAATTAGGATATAAAAATTTACATTAGATAATGTTTTGATATTTTTCCGATAACTTTCATATTTTAATGAATAGTAAAAACACGCTATATTTTAATTAAAAACAACTTTTTTTCATCATAATATCTTATGTGGTAAAATTATAATATTGGGTGGTTTTAAAGTATAAGTATAATATATTTTTACCATTTAATATAATTTATGTCATTATCATTGATTTTACCTTGAATTCGTAGGTTAAATCAATTCAATCTTTTGCAATGTTTTAAAGAAAAACCCATTTTCTTTCGATAGCGGGATTAATTTTAATTTAATTTCTTCATCTTCTGTGTATTAAATTTGGAAAACTGGATTCCATATTTGGATTCAGTGGGTCCAAATTATGTTAATAAGCTACTTTTTATTTTTGGGCATTGTGAATAGTAACTACGGTAAATTTTATTTACTATAGTTAAAGGTAAATCGGGTAATTAAGGGTAAATATAAGATTATAAAATTACCCTAACACTTGTAAAAATCATATTGGATGGCTAAAAGTAGACCCATATAACCTTGGGGTCGTATTAGATTCATTTTATGGACTTTTGTCCAGGAAAATAATTTAATTATTATTAAAACCAAAGAATGTGACAACATGTCACTTTCTTAAATCTTATAAGTATAATAATTTTACTTTAATGATAAACTTCATGAAACTTAGAACATGAATAGTATACAGAAAGCTAATAAAAATATCCACATCATAGTAATTTATTTAGAATTTTTAGGGATTAAATAATTATCATTTATTATGACACAAAGATGATGCAGTAATTGGATTATTAATGAAATATTGACATAATTGATGTTATAAATGCCCAAATAAATGTAATTTGAGACTTTTTATGACTTAAATTAATTTTCTAGGTTAATATGACATGTTATTGTTTATATAAGTAACATGGTTCGAACTTATCATTCTGTTATAAATTTCATAAAAATCATGTACCAAATAGTGTCAAAATTGACATAAATTAGTTTTCAAAACAAATATTATATTATTAATTGTTATTTAATTCCTAAAAATCTGTGGTCCATCAAAATGACTTAGATAAGGATATATATATTAATAATAAACAACTTGGGGTTCTTTTGGCTTGTTATGGTAAGTTTATTAACCATATAGTGTAAGAAAACAAAAAGACATGGTAAAAGTTAAATTATTTAACTGAGAGGTAAATCTAATTGATAAGGTTAAAATAATAACCCAAACTTGTCTAAATCCTACTGGATGAGAGGATTGCGACCCATCCCCAATTTAGGTTCGAAATAAGACCCTTTGGAACTATTATAATCCGAATTTGACCTTAATATAAAATAATATTTTGAGATTTTCCTAAGGTGCCCCTCTCCTCCCTTATAAAAGGGCACCTCCTCCCTCTCCTACTCACACCAATTTGAGCATTCAAGCTCAGACAACCCCTTCCAAAATCTCTTCTCCACTTCCCTAGTATCATCTTAGAGGTCCTGGTCTTCTTCAAAGACCATCCTTAGTTCTTTAAGTGGAGGTTAAGTGAGGTCGCGTCAAAAAGAGGTAATATCCATTACCGATCTTTTTCAATTTCTTTCTTCTTCAACTTCTTCTTCTTTAGTTGTTTCATGATAAAGTAATAACATCAGTATTTTTTATATACTGATATGTTATTATAAATATTAAACAACTCTAATTAACCTTCTATCCATCCTACGGAAACAGGAAATCATCGCGCGTGCGTACGTACAGACTCCCGTCTCCACGACGCGATGAGATTCATTCACCACTTTAACCATTCATGAATGATTATAAAGTATATATAATAAGTAATCATGAAATATATGACATAATAATGATACTGTATCTATGTATATATATATATATATGTCATCTACTTAATTCCATTCAACTCAATAAGGAAACAAAAACAGCGTTCATGCGTACGTACGACCTACTGTCTCCATGAACGGTGTATTTCTTTCCATTTACTGATTTATTATATATATGTATATTCTGAATATATATTATATATAAATCATGTTTTATATTTTGGAATTAAGTAATCATGATCTAAGTAATCATATGAATAATTACAAGTCAAAACACGGACAACAAATGAAACAATTTTACCCAAAACCCTCTTTAACATGGAATTTACAAAAGAACGGGTAATATAAAATCATAAGTGAACCATATATGATATCATAACAATTAATATGATTCTGTAAGAAGTCAATGACATTAATTAAATCATTATACAGGAGGTTCGGACACTTACGAAGCAAATCGGACCTAAGGTAAGGGAAATATCACAATCTCATTTTTATCCGAGATTGTTTATACTTTGGCATTTACTGGGGTGTATTTTATCATCCACATCCATGTTTCCTCAATATGTAATATTATTTCCATTCACCTATAATTTTTTAAATCCTATTTTACCCTTCGGTTAGTTTTTAGTAAATGATATGAAAGGAATCTTTTGTCGTTTTTCATACGAGGTACTTTTTTGACTTTTCCGACAAAAGTACGAGAAGAATGTTTTTTTAACTTATACAGCATGAATGGATTTTTAACATTATTTCCAAGAATATTCTTTTACAAGTTTTCAAGTTTATTTTTAATCAACTTCTTTTAAAATTGTATGACATGTTAAGAAAGGAAAAGTGTTTTTGAAGTAGAAAGGATATTTTCCTCAAGAATGGAGTTCAAGTGTTTTATCAAAATTATTTTCCATCTAAGATAATAAAAGGGTTCTATTTTTATCCCTATTATTACATTGATTTGATTATGTTGTGATGGAATTATTTTTATAAATTCCTTTATCTTATATGAATTGTTTTATGATGTCACGATGTTTAAGAATCCCATTTTTATTACATGGGTTATTCTACGATGTATGGTTTATGATTTTGTGGAACACATAAGAATGGTATCATTATGGGTGGGACCTATATCTCCCTCCAATGCATTGGGTAAAGATTTTATATCTCATGAGATAGACATGGCTGGAATGGTAGGTAATACCGGTTCAATGAAACAGGACTGAAACCAGGGTGACTCAGTTCAGAAATGGACTTTGTCCACCAATATAGTCTTGGAAATGAGTCTTGAATAATAAGATATGATTCTATATCATTATGTGTGTATGCCACAAAGTTTCATGTTTTAAGTTATGGTTATTGGGATTTCATTTCACTACTATGATTTATCCCATGTTATGAAATTATGCTCTCTTTTTCAGCTTAAGATTTCCATAATGTTATGTTCTTATGAATATGATGTGATTGATATTTATTTTTTTTACCCTTACTAAGCATTTGAGATCACCCTTTTATGTTTTCTTTTCCCCAGGATATAAAGAAAGGTTTTAGGTAAAACAAAGAAGATCTTTATGGGAGATTTTGAAGATTTTTCACCACGATTAGAAGATTATATTCCGAGTTTCCAAAGACACTAAACTATTACGATCCTTGTGTGTGTGTTTTTGTTATGTACTAAGTATTCCGCAAAAGTAATGTAATGTCCATGTACGTCAAGCTTCGGGTCTCTACATGTTCTCACCAGGGGATTCCCAAGCATCCACCAGAAACACAATAAAGGAAGAAATATCCAAAAAAAAGTTATCATATCCTTTCAATCCATGATCTATGTCAGGTACTCAACAACATTCTCTCCATTCTCAATGTCCAGCTCACCCTAGTCAATAACATGTGATGGTTCATGCACATACATCCTAAGCTGTGACATGTGAAAGATGTTGTGCACCCGTTGTAACTGTGTAGTTAGATATAAGAAGTACACCATCATTCCAAATCAACACAATATTTGTAAAGGGCCATTGAACCTCATAAATAGATTTCCTCCACAGGAAAACCTATGCATTCCACATTGAGGTGAAACTCATTACAACACATGGTCTCCTTCCTCAAACTCAAAGGGCCTCATTCACCTTTAAACAAAATAAATCATATGGATTTTTTCTATCTTCTTCCTCTCCTGGATGATATAAACCTTCTCTATTGTAGCTTTCACAAATTCAGGTCCTAGGAGTACAAACTCTCCTCGGGCAGTACTACAATGTGGTGACATGTAGGGTTGCCCATAAAAATCGTCAAATGGTTCCATATCGATGGTGGAATGGCCTCTATTCTTCTACAAAAACTAAACCAGTGGTAGGTGATTCTCTTAAATGCATCCAAAGTCAATCATGAAATATCATAGATTTATTTCCATAATAGGAATGGTCTGCTCAGTCTGGCCATCGATTTTGGGGTGAAATGTTATTCTCATGCGTAACTGAGTCCCAAATGCCTCCTATAATACATTGCACAACCGGGATGTAAATCGATCATTACGGCCAGAAACAGTAGTCTATGTAAATCCATTGAGTCGGCCTATCTCATTAATGTAGAGTCCTCCTATGATCTATACAATACTCTTCTCTCGTATAGCTAGTAAGTGGGATGACATGGTGATTTGGTCTATGATCACCCAAATGGAATCATGTCCCCTTGACATAAATTGTAATCCCATCATGAATTACATATATATTCCATCCCACTTCCATTCTAGAACCTCATGGGGTTGATCCAAACCCATTGGAACTTTTTGTTCAACCTTCACCTACTAAAACTTAAGGCATCTAGAGTCAAACTTGGAAAATCCTTTCTTGACACTTGGTAAAAAAAATTGGATGTCCTAATACCTCTTTTCCACACAAGGATGTACCTCCAAATAGGATCTATGGAACTTTCATAGAACCTCATCCCACAACATCATTGGTACCATCATGCATCCTCTAAAAAGTACAGTTTACTCCACCTTTGGAAAATCCAATAGGATTACATGCTATGGAAATGTTGTATATAGGGTATCAAAATTCGTATATCAAAGCCAGACCTACTTGAAAATATTTAATTGTAGATTGGTAAAGATGATTGACTAGAGGTAAGATGCTCCATCTCCAACAACATAGGATAACTGAAACGAGACCAACTACTCTGATGCCTCATTCAATAACTACGAGAAAGATCTCATTCTAAGAGAATCTTCTACCACATTCCCCTTACCAGGATTATAGAAATGATGAAATTCATAATCATAGAGAAACATTAGCAATCCCCTATATCGGAAGTTTATTTCATTTTGAGAAAATATATAATTGAGACTCATGTGATTATATTAGTTGATAAACAATTATCCAATCAAGTATTGTCTCCACTTATTCAAAGAGAATACTACCGCTAATAGCTCAATAATGTGGGTCACATTGTTCTTCACATGTGGTCTCAAATTGTCTAAATTTTATGCAATCACTACATTCCTCTTCATCATAACACAACCAAGCCTGGTTCTTGATGCATCACAAAACACTATGCGCTCAACATGCTACTATAGTAAACTCATGAGGGGAGAGATTTTAAAAATATTACTAAACTACCAAAAATCCTACTAGAAATTTTCTATCTCTATGAAAGGGTGTCCCTTTAGACTCAAATATACAATGGGTTCTTATATCTTGGAGAAATCAGGTATGAATATCCGGTAACAATATTCCAACCCATGAAAGATTCACAACTCTATCACACTGTTAGGTTCCTCCCATGATAACACTTCCTTGACCATGACCATGTCCACTGCCCCTATATCTGCTAAGATATTGTGTCCAAGAAAGTGGATAGAATGTATCCAAAACTAGAACTTTGAGATCATTCTATGAATCTAGTTCTCTCTAAGTACATCACAAACAATCCTTAGGTTCCTCACGAACACCTCATCGGATGCTTACAACACCAAGATATCATCGATGAAGAATTCCATGAACCTATATAAGTAGGATAGAATGATCTGTTTCATGAATCACATGAAAAATATGGGGGATTTTGTCATGAAAAATGTAGTCACCAAGTACTAATACAGAATGTGGAAACATATGAATTCTGTATTCAGTATATCCTCATTCTTTACTTGAAATAGTTGATATCATAACCTAAGGTCAACCTTCAAGAACCATCACACAAATCTTTACTGATCAAAGAGGTCATATATTCTTGGTAGTGTATACTTTTCCTTCATTGTCACCAGGTTCTATCATTATTACTCCACAAACAACCTCAATCCCTCGTTTTCCTTCTTCAAAAAAATTGTTGTTTACTAGGTTGAAAAACTACGAAGAACAAGGACCTTCTTGTGAAAGTCCCCCAACTTCACCCTCAGCTCAAGAAGCTCTGAGGGACCTATCCAATATGATGGTGTACGAATTTGTTCCGTATTGGGGTTTAGATCAATGTATAAGTCTATCTCTCAGTGGGGAGGTAAACCTAGATCATCTTCAAGGAAGACATCATCATACATCACTAGAGCTGTAGGAAACTGGGAACTCAAAAAATCCACTACACCGAGGGTTAATCTAGCCAAAAATTGAGAAATCAATTGAACCATTATTTTCAGTAACCTATTATACATATCCTGGGTCTCATTTTCACAAAAAAAGTAAAAATTGGTTCCATCACTGTAGAAAAAAACACACCCTTTTCCTAAAAGAGTTGACCTGAGAATGGACTGTAGATAACCAATCTATAGTAATACTAAAGTCTTAAGGCCTCGATTATACTACCATGATATCCCAACTAAAACTATATTCTCCAATAGTTTTTTCACACTGTTGGCACAAGTGTGGGATCACTAAATCATCTTCAGTAGGAGTCTCCAAGTGCAAGGGTCAATGCAAGGGCTCAACTAAAATATCTAAGTCTTGAAAGAGGTATGTGGTGAGAAAGGACTGACTAGAACATATGTCTACCAGTATTGTAGATATCGTTGAAGACATAAACATCATACTTCAAATAATACCTGATGCTACTAGGAGGTATTCTTCGACCACATGTAGCTGCCCCCACCCCTATCCTCCAGCTCCCTGAACCTGGCGTGGACCACATGGAGGTGGTAGGGGTAACAAGTTGAATTGTTAGCCACATCCTTATTCTCTCTCGTCCCATCTTCCAAATATATATACCTAAAGAAATTCCTTCTTCGAAAACCTCCTCTACCTCGGCAGACCACCTATGGATTCTCTAACAGCTATGCGGAGGGTCAGACAATCTACCTAAAGATTTCCCCTTCCATCACAAGAGTAGAACTACGTTTTCCTGTTATGACCTAACCCACCATGTGTGCCCTGAACAATAGATCCTATGTATTAGGACCTCCTCTTGAAACATATCCCACATATCAGTCCATGATACTAATGTTGGATCCATGTTACCAAGGTATCTTCTCCTATTTTCCCACAGTTGACAACCGTTGGCTGTATCTGCTCAGCCAAGAAACTCTCAACCACCAAAGCTCTCTCTAACACCCCAACATAATTAGGAATGAACATAGTGATAAAAATCACTTGGATATCTCTATAAAGACCTTTATTTAAGGTATGATCCCTAAATAATTGACATCAAACCATATCCATCGAGTACCTAGAGAGGTTGGTAAACCAAGATGAACACTTAGCTGATATCATGATTCCTTGTTAGAGGTGTAGAAGCTCTTGAATATGTACATATCACTGCATATATGGTGAGAAATCCTCTGTGAAAAGTATCTAAAACATAATCCAAAAATGTGTCTCCCCATAATATGCCTAGGTAACCAAACCCTACCATCGCCCTGCTGGGCCGTGAAGAAGTATAACTACCAAGACCACCATCAGATATGTTAGTTTCTTGATTACATAGAAAACTTTAGTCACTATCTCAAGGTAGTCCTCATCTACCTGTTGGTGAGTCTCTCCATGGAACCCGAAGGGTCTATATTTTTGGAAACTCATGAGGCATGCTTAGAATACAAACATCATCCCCTAGTACTACAGGTACCACATACTGCTCAACAGGAAACAGTATGGTTGGTACACCACCTAGAGGTAAAATATTTGGAACCAGCCCCTATATCGATGCCTCATCACTGAGGGGATCATTCTCATAATCATAATTCTTAATCCTAGATCATATATGTCATAGAGGCATACTGAGAGTAAATAAGATGCACCCTGGTCAATGAGTATATATTTGGAGAGATGTATCAAAAATTAAATAGAACCAAATCCCATTCATATATTATTTATGTACAACTGTTTTCCCTGGAACCATTTTTCTCATGTACTGAGTGGAGATGTAGGCGATCATAGTCCTAGTGTATGGATACGATGGTTGCTGTAGTTACACTGGAGTCCCTAGGCAGAAATCCAAAAACAAAACACTTAATACTATTTTCCCAAACCAATGTCACAGACTCCCAACCCTATAGTAGAACCAACCATCTCTGATACCACTTTATCATGACCCATATCATTGGGACCCACACTGAGACTCCCCACACCTGCCTCTAATAGTCTAGGGTCTGGTGACTAGAACTGAGTAATCATATCACTAACATGGAAGGAATTACTTATGTACCTATAAATATGCACACATCTCCAAACCTATATATAATGAAATGTAAAAAAACTTGAACAACCAATGTGTTCATGCATTTATATCCCCCCACTAGAGTACAACAGGAAGTAAAGAAAGTAAACAAGTCCAAATACCATCCCACCAAAAAGAGTCTTTAACAAAAGTCCACCCTAAAAGTAAAGGTACTAGGAATGATATATCAAATCCTCAGGAACACACCCCATTGTTTTTGGTCTCATTATGCAGCATCTGCTTTTGGTTTTCCTAGGACTCTGTCAACATGTCAATTATATGCACCAAAAATGACACATGCATAAAAAGACCATGTAGGGGTGAGTATAACAATACTTAGTATGACACCCTGAAACCAAAAATAAAACAATAATTTAAATATATTTATCTCTATAGAAGTATATTTCTAAAACACATATAATAAGAATATAATGATATACTCAATAAAGTCACATCGTTTAGATTTAAGTCACAACCATAGTATACCATCCTAGGTTTCCATCTCGAAGATACCACAAAGAACTAATCAGGGAGAATACACTCATGAGTTTCATTGGAAAAATCACGTTTGACCAAAAGCGTTTTCTCATCAGGTCTAATCATAAGAAGAACCCACTAATAGCCTGATGAGGATATAATACACAAATGGGGATCAATACCAAGTCTTTAAGGTGATACCAAAAAACTCAATCGGGATTAACCCATTAGGTATTGGATGCACACCTGTGTAGTGTCAGTCACGATGGTACTAAAAACTCTACCTAGGGCATGAAGATTATTATAGGATCTCACTCTAGGGATCTTAGATGAATTCCAATGAATATATAAAATAATTCATACTAAAAGGATAGTTGTCCTAGAAGTTGGAAATGATTCCATACAAAACATTTGGGAAAGGATATTGGGAACTAACCCTAATGAAAATTGTTTATGTCGCTGAGGAAAATTGACCTAATCCATGTATAAAAGAGTACATGATGTGTAGTAAGACATACAAACCGTGCCCCATAACCCTGATTCCTACTAGTGTAAATGATCTGTGTAATAATCCCATGTCTACATAGTATTATATTCTATGTAATAAACCCATGTACTCAACTTGTTCTCCAATACATGGATAAACTTGTGTACTTGGTCTTACCCATTTCCGTGTGGGGTAGTACAGGCAATGTAAGAAACCTATGTACTCCACCCTATGTTCGTGTACTTTCTTAAGTACAAGATGAGCCTCTGGGTAGGGACTACAATCCATGTGATAGGGGTCACACACCATGTGATATTTAACTATCTACAAAACCCTATACGCCACTCATGGGGGTCTACACACCATTTAATCTTGGATTACATGCAGTGTGGATTAGGTTTTCTACTGAATCCCAAATATGCTATATGTTCATCCCATTTCCTCCGAACTCCGATCTATTGATCATTTCATTTCAAGTTTGAAGATCTAAACTCATCCAAGCCTCTCCATTTTCATAAAACACATTCTGTCATCATGTATTCCTTGAAAACATATGAAATAATCATTCTTCATTGTGTGATGAAGAACACTAATGAATGAAAAAGCGTGTGTCATCTACAATTTGAATATCTCTATCTCCATATTTTCACCTTAGTCATGTTGTGACGATCCTAGATCTATGATATCAGATCATTACGCTAACAAACAAGTGCATAGTTAATGATTGAATGGGATTAATCGTGTCCTGGCTAAATGAAGAACAATTGTGATGAATGATGCACATGGGGTGAAAATCACAAGAACATAATTGATGAAAAAACCTTGATCGATGTTCATGATGATCTTTATCCATAACTATTTGAAACAAAAATTGAAAAAATAAAATCATAAAGTAATTATCCCATAAAATCCCCAAAAAATTATTCATCATGTAAGAGGATTTAATCAGGGATCAGTCTATTAATTGATTGGTCCACGTTCATAGTAGAAATCAATAACGGGGAATAAATCTAAACAAAAAGCATTCCCTATGATGATGTGGTCTGATCATTAAATAATAATGACACATCATCATTATTGTTTTCTATATCCATTGAATATTGGGTGTTCCTATCATCTAACCATGATCTGGTCATCGTTTACCTGAGTAGAACCATATAAAGCTCTCAAATGGCTCTCCAACAGTTCTAAGGTTATGCGACTAACCATTTATTTCCAAAATAATAATATATTTAAATATTTTCAAACCACTACATAAAAAATGTAATAAAATAATTTATTCAATTATTTTATTCATTTACATGCCCATGAAGACTTTTTTATAAACAATCTTCACTAAAAAAATTTACATATCACATAGGGTAAACATCATGTTTTGACCACAATAGTGCCATTATATTTTTGATCTTATTATTCTCTTATAGGTTATTCCACTTTTTTTAGAAAACTAAGTGCATGTGAAATTTAATATATTTAATATATTTTAAACATTTATTACAGGCAGAATGATCCTTGGAATAAAATTTCATCTCGGTGCCTAGTTTAAAAAATAATCCATATAATACGAAAACATAATACATGAACAATATGAGACATTACCTGAGTATTTTCATTCTTTTTCCTTTGAGCTAGCATATATGACTACGATAGGAAATAGTGTGGCTGATTCTTAGAGTAGGAATACTCACACATAGATAGTTAAGGAGTCTAATGATGAGTGGAAGATAATCACCTCACTATATGAGATGAATGTGGTGGTTTAGGAATGTTCGGAGTAGATGAAACTAGTTTCTGTTTTAGTGGGGTCAACCATATTGAGATGGATTCAAGACCTGCAGTATGAAGATCTAGTATGTTTGACCCTGAGGGATATACTTGAAAGTGAGGATTCACCTTCAGAATTTATCATATATTAGGATGAAATAATCTATGTCAGGAATTAGGTTGTAATACATAAGTGCATGCTAGAGGGGATCATGTGAGAATTTCATGTATCAAAGTGGGCGACACATCTAGGGGTTACCAAAACATTACTATGAACTACGATGAAATTTTTGGTGGTTAGGAAAGAAAAACATGATAGCATGGTTTATAACACAACGTTACATCTATCAAAAGTTATAGTAAGATCATAAATGACCTAGAGGTTTGCTGCAGCAACTGCCCATTCTAAAAGGGAAGTGGGATAACATGACAATAATTTTTGTGGTGGGTCTTCTGAGTATGTCTAGGAAGAATGAAACTATTTTTTTTATTTTATATTAATTAAATAATGTAACACAGTTAATACCTATTCAAGAGTAATTTACAGTGAATATTTTATGAGTTTCTTATGTTTGAGAGATAATCTATATGCATATGGTTCCATAGACAATAGTTACAAATTAGGAAAAACATTTCACTTCATACATCAATAAGGGATTACAAAAAGTTATTTCTCCACATGTATTATTGAATATGAACTTCCTCCCATAGACAGATAGAATGTCGAATCATTCTATATATGTTATTGAGCTTATGTTGAGGGTGTGTGTGTAACGCCCTGACCCCAGTTACCCAGAGTCGGTGCATTATTGTGTAACATTGGAATGATCACAAAAGATCAAGTCTCAAATGGCCGATTAGTTTAGTAGCCTTGGAAAAAATAGATACATTCATAAATGTTACATTACATCATAAAGTGAAAAACTACAATAACAAAGTCTCTATTTTCCACACTCATATCCCCTTCACGATATCCCTGCAGGTCATTCCTAAAATACTTCTTCACATCCTAGAAAAACTAAAACATTGAAAGGGGTGAGCTCAGATGCTCAGTAAGGATAACAATATAGAGGAAGCTTTCATAAATAAACATAAACATTTAAGTTAATGTATAACTAAACAAAATCCTTTTAAACATGAACTTCAACATAATATTGAAAAAGTAAAATGAAATAATGTCATTTACTGATTCACATGGATATTCTATGGGTCGAATAATCACATACAATATCAATAACCACTTTCATAATGATGTAATGCATAATGTCAGACTATCATAAACACATAACCAAGGCCTCGTGCCAAGACTACAAATAAGATTTTGTCAAGGCCTCATGCCAAGACACTATTTTGTCTCATGAGACATGCCGATGCACCGAGGAGCTATAACAGGCTCCACCCATCACTTATTACGTAAAATGAATTCCTCATATGAACAATATTAAACTTATCATAAACCATAACATAATCGTATCACATAAAACATAAATAAAGTAAACATATCATTTCCACATTTCAATCACAAAATATCAATACAACACATTGATATAATAAAATACACTTTAAAAACCATTTTCAATACCAAAATAATAGAAAATTTAAACTTTGTATTTATTTTTTATTTAAAAAAAGGTATGGCTTATAGAGGAAGCTGAAACTCAAATAATGGTCACGGAGGCGGAGAAGTCATTGTTGCCGCATACGTACAACAAAAAAAATTCTATTTTGTCATTTTGTAAAACGCTTCGTATAAAAAAGATTCCTTTTGAATAAACGTAAAAGTCAAAGGGCTTTGTACACCGTATAAAAGAATGTTGTGTATAAAATAAAATATGCCTCAATGAAAGGAGATTGAGACGAAGACCTTAAAAAGATCATTTTTTAAATAAAATAGATCTATTATGTGTATTCACTATAAGTAAAAATAAATGAAGTAAAAATACAAGATAGGACATGATAATATCATGACATAATTTGAATGTGGGAGATTAACCCAAAGAACGGAAATTGGGTTAAGAAGTTCCATTACCTTGTGCCCATCTTGACTCGACCGTTCTTTAACCTCCTGAATAACAAACTAGAGTTAATTTATAATTTCTGAAGAACCTTTTTAAAGTTTATTATTCCTTTTATATCACTTATTACCATGTTATGAACATTATGTAATTAGTTAAGTTAATAACGGCTGTTTTGTCGATCTTTGGTACTTGAGTCAAAAATAAACTTCTTATAATTACAAGTTGTTCATGTGGTGAAATATCTATTATATCCAGAATTATATTCATGATATAGATATAATATATATCATATATATCTAGTATATACGTGCATTTATAATATTACATAACATTTAGAGGTATGAAATGAAATGCACCGTTCATGGAGACGGTAAGTCGTGCGTACGCATGAACGTTACATTCATTTCTATTTCATATTTAATGTAATGAAATTATAATTATGTAAAGGTATACTATAATTCCAGTATAATATAATGTATAATACCATTTAATCCATCCTTTATACATCCCACATATGGCATTAATGATTCAAATAACTTTGAGGGGGCGGTAGTCCGCACTTCCTAAAATGAAAATATCGCGTTTACCCATAATGGAAACCATTAAGGTATGCCATAAATGCAAAATACAGAAGATTAAGTAAAAAAAACAGATTATATATCATATATAAATATAGTGACATATTAATGGCCACCTTTTAAGGTGTTATATGAGTGTTGAACAATCATCGTTTCGTGAGGCAGAAATTCGCCATCCATAGAAACAGTATGTTCTTTAACCATTATATGTAGGTGTGTGTAAGTGTAGCTTGAATAATTCTTATAACAACATACTATTATATTGATTATACTGGTTTTGTTACAAAAGAAATTAATAAAATGAGTTTAGGGGGTTGGAGAAGCAAAATAAAACATAAGAACACAAGAGAAAACACTACATTTAAAATGAGTAACTCTTTTTGTTTTGAGCTCAAAGGCTTACATGGGAAGAATTGTGCCCAAATTGAAGCTTCTAGGAGTAAGAGTGGGATTTGGAGAGACAAAATGTGCAGGGTTTGGGCGAGCCAAAGGCTTGAGAGGTGTGGTTATGGTGGTAGAGGTGGGGGCCTTTTATAAGAGGAGAGGAGGGGCACTCTTGGAAAGTTATAAAAGGTTACTTTATCATAAAATTCTTTTCAGATTTAAAAGGTCCCAAAATTATATATTTCTAGTATAAGGTGATAAGAGCTATAAATAAACCCATAAAATAAGTTTTTGGAATTTTTAGGTCTTAGATTTTACATTATCATTTCATTTTATTTAAATCGTTAAATAATGAGGTAATCACTGCATCATCATGGTGTCATAAATAATTTAATTTATCTAATGTCTAAAAATTATAAAAAAAATATAATGATGTAGAAAATATTTTTATATTTGTAATGAATATTTATAGTCAAAAATATGACTTGTATAACCCCCTTTAAAATTTTTTTTAGTAAAACAACTCATGTTTGTGACATTTTTATTTTAACATTATATAAAACGTTTTTAATGTCATTTTCCTACCAATGTGGCTCCATGGGGTCCCAAAGTTGACCCATGGATTTTATTGGTCGGCCATGACTCAAAAAATAGGGGTAGGACATGTGTAAAACTCATTTCATATTATTATAACATTATCTTTACCTTAAATTTCACCAATTACCTTTAATCGTGATTAATTAAACTTAAAAGTTATTATTCACCAAAAATTATTTTAATCCCATTGAACCACATTTTACTTTATGATGACAACCATGTATGTTGGGTTTTTGAAAATAAAATCACAGAAGTGGTAATGTTTCATTTAAACGAAAAATCAGTTTTTAACTATCACTTAGTGGTTTCACTATTCATCAAAAATTGAAGTTTTTCAGAACAATGCCAAAATTTCACCCAAAGATATAATTGATATTCCAAATTAAAAAATGATGTCTATTTTCCAAAATTCCAAACATATATGTTTCATTAATTAATTTTATAATTAATTCCCGTTGTCACAACAAATAGTGTGTTTTTAATAAACAATATATATCAAAAGATTGACAATTGTTTATGTCCAATTTCATTGTTAAATTAATTATAATGACCAGCATTGGATAAAATGGTAAAACTATATTCTAATTATACTTTAAAACCACTCAATAGTATAATTTATCACTATAAATTATTTTTATTAAAAAAGTTGTTTTATGTATTTTTCACTATTCATAAAAAATTGGAAGTTCTCAGAACATTACAAAAAATTAAACTTAGGGTAATTTCGATATTATGAATACAAAAATAAAGTCCATTTTGAAATATAAAATATATATAATTTCAAAAAGTGGGTATTACTTTTCATAATGGCTATTTTGATGGGTCGCGGTGTGCTAGAATCTCGAACTTGCGTACAATGCAAGATATTGCGTTATTGAAAGGGAAGTGTATCGTGGAAGCTAGGGGTGTTACATTCTCCCCTCCTTCAATAAATTGCATCCTCACAATTTGAAATTTTTCTTTGAAAATAAAAGTTTGAAAATAGAAAATACCATTGTGGAAAACCCACATAGGAAATAAGGTTAATAGAATTTAGCCTTAATAAGTGGGAAAGGGAAATGAAAAAGTCACCACCAAATTATGATCTTGATAAGGAGAACATTGGTGGCAATTAGAGACATGTAATTGGAGGAAAAACGTAAATATTTGTAGGGAGTGATTGAGGACATCAATCACAAACAAGTGTAAAATTGAGGGCCTCAATGCCTTCAATCTATGTTGATTTAAAATATTATCAGTTCAACAAGACATAAGGTATTAGGATAACACATTTTTCTGTTTTAATATCCCTTTATTAAAGTTTAAGAATTAATTTATTCATAGAATAAGAGATAGGTATATATATATTTATGCTTGACAAGTATATTTTCAACCTTCAACTAATTTCTACCACAAACTCAACTTTCACTCAAAAAGATAATAGAACTCAAAAATATAATATTTATCCTAATCGTACAGGGTTAAAAATATTAACACATACCATTTATATTAGGAATACTATTTTCTAATAACTAGGGACTTCCTGTAGGCTAGTGGTAGGTAATAAAGGCCTGTCTCACTATGGTTGTGGGTTCGATTCCTATAGCTTTGTCCAACGCGATGGGTTATCGCCCAACCTGTAGGTTGTCCTTTTTCTAAAACTATAGTATTATAATATTCCAAAAATAATCTTCATAAATGTTTTAACCTTAAACAATACTTTCCAAAGTTCAAATTAATCCATTCCAACCTTTATAGTTATCCAAAATACCTCCGTCCAGACTTTCTCTAAAAGGTCTCTAAATTCCAAAATCAATTGTATCATCAGATTCCCCAAACAAAGTTAAGTTTCTCTTATTGTCACATACTAAAAATATGATTACCTTCATCATATTAAAACCTTAATGTAAACAACAAGTACTGCAGTACAATCCTTATATATATCACATTATTCTTATAACCAGAATATAATCCTTGTTTCCAGAAGCACCAATACATTAATTATTCAACTTCAACTGTAGTAACAGCATTAGATTTTCCTTGATCCCTTGG
Organism: Viscum album; assembly: GCA_963277665.1. Classification (NCBI taxonomy): domain Eukaryota; kingdom Viridiplantae; phylum Streptophyta; class Magnoliopsida; order Santalales; family Viscaceae; genus Viscum; species Viscum album. The sequence continues at coordinate 1,075,189,430 of OY728134.1, forward strand.
TATTTTATGAGGTAAGGTTCTCTGACGCTTAGGAAATTCATTTTCATAATTCCCAATTTCCCTACAATTGTAGCATTCAACATTGATAGCCTATTTCTTTCCCTTGCAATCACGAGCCTGGTGACCTTTTTCTCCCCATTTATAACAAACTCCCATTCCTTTTAGGAAAGTACTGGGATGATTCTTCCCAAAATTATCGCATAATGGAAAATCCTTTTTTCCCTTTTTACCTTTATCTGTCTCTTGTTCCACCGTTCTCTTCATCTCTTACTTTACTTTCTTGTCATAAGACTTAGAGAATTCCTTTTATGTCTTGATAGCACACGAGACTATATCTTCGTATCTTGAGAAATATTGTGATACTAAATCTCGATGGAGAAATGGTTTTAACCCATCACTGAAATGATCAATCTTACTTGTTTGGTCACATATATAATTTCCAGCATGTCTTGATAACCTTGTAAAGTTAGCCTCATACTTTGTGACATTCTGATCCTCCTTCTGCCTCAGACTCAGAAATTACCTTTCCATATCTGCACGACAGTAATGTGGAAAGTATTTTCTAAGAAAATATCTTTGACCTCTCTCCATTCCATACTTGATACTTCTTCATCTTCCTTTGTATTTTGAATCAATGACCACCATTGACCACCATCTCCAATGAGGCGGTAAACTGCCATGATAACCTTTTCCCTTTCACTACTCCCAAAGGCATGGAATATTTTCTCTAAGGAATTTATCCATTGCTCAGCTACTAAGGGATTTTTACCCCCATTAAATGTTGGTGGTTGTTGCCTCATGAAGCGGTCTAACATTGGTCCTTCGCGTTGCGGATCAGGGTGCTCCATACAAATAAGGTTATTATTCATAACCTGAGTGAGTTTTCCCAGTATGGTGATAAGCTGATCAGTACCAGTTGTATCACCAGCTCCATTATAATTATCTTGAGTAGGAGGTCAATCCCTACATGGAGTGCATGCATTGATAGGGTTTCTATTCCTTCCACTAGGCGCCATTTCTAAACAATGGCATAAACTAGATTAGTTTATGAATCCAAATACATAATTCAATACTTGTAAAACACTTAACATAAATTGAACTATTTATGGATATAATCCATAATCATAAAAAGAAATGTTTTATTAGAGAATGTATATTCTCATAAACCCTTCATAATGGTTTGTAAAGAAAATGAGAATTATCCTAAGCATATCCCCCAGGAGTGTCCTAACCAAGAGTGCATCAAGGCCCGTTGTTGTGTACCAGTTCCAGTTTGAGTCTAGCTCAAAGTGGTGTTTTCGAGTTTTACCCCTAGGTACATCTGTGCCAGAGCCGCCTCTACCTTCTCGTATCCAGATAGGGATGTATTTCTTGGAAACTCACAAAAATCTCTATAATACCAAAATTCTTGGAAGTTCTTCTATACTGATCCTTAATTCTAACTTAGGGCTTTGTGATCTAATCAGAGTTTATCTAAATCTAGCTTCCAAGGTTAGTACTAAACTACCTCTGATACCAATTGTAATGCCCCGACCCTAGTTACCCAGAGTTGGTGCATTATTGTATAACATTGGCATGATCACAAAAGATCAAGTCTCGAAAGACCGATTAGTTTAGTAGCCTTAGAAACACTAGATACATTCATAAATGTTACATTACATCATAAAGTGAAAAACTAAAATAACATACTCTCCATTTTCCACACTCATATCCCCTTCAGACTATCCCTGTAGGTCATTCCTAAAATACTTCTTCACATCCTGGAAAAATTAAAACATTGAAAGGTGTGAGCTCAGATGCTCAGTAAGGATAACAATATAGCCGAAGCTTTCATAAATAAACATAAAAATTTAAGGCAATGTATAACTAAACAAAAGTCTTTTAAACATGAACTTCAACATAATATGTAAAAATTAAAATGAAATAATTCCATTTACTTATTCACATGGATATTCCACTGGTCGAATAATCACATGCAATATCAATAACCGCTTTCATAATGATGGAATGCATAATGCCAGACTATCATAACCACGTAGCCAAGGCCTTATGCCAAGACTACAAATAAGATTTTGTCAAAGCATTGTTCCAAGAAACTAGTTTGTCTCATGAGACATGCCGATGCATCGAGGAGCTATAGCGGGCCCCACCTGTCACTTATTATGTCCAATGCATTCTTCATATGAACAAGACTAAACATATCATAAACCATAACATAATCGTATCACATAAAACATGCATAAATGAAACATAAAATTCCCAGATTTCAATCAGAAGACATCAATACAACACGTTGATATAATAAAAAACACTTTCAAAACCATTTTCAATACCAAAATAATAGAAAATTAAAACTTTGTATTTATTTTTTATTAAAAAAAGGTATATCTTGTAGAGGAAGACGAAACTCAAATAATGGTCACGACGGTGTAGAAGAAATTGTCACCGCATATATACGACAAAAAAACATTCTATTTTGTAGTTTAGTAAAACACTTCGTATAAAAAAGATTCCTTTTGAATAAATGTAAAAGTCAAAGGGGTTTGTACACTATATAAAAGAAAGTTGTGTATAAAATAAAATATGCATCAATGAAAGGAGATTGAGACGAAGTCCTTAAAAAGATAATTTTTTAAATAAAATAGATCTATTATGTGTATTAACTATAAGTACACATAAATAAATTAAAAAATACAAGATAGGACATGATAATATCTTGACATAATTTGAAAGTAGGAGATTAATCCAAATAATGGAAATTGGGTTAAGAAGTTCCCTTACTTTGTGTCCGTCTTGACTCGACCGTTCTCTAACCTCCTGAATAATAAAATTGGGTTAATTTATAATTTCTTAAGAACCTTTTTCAAGTTTATTATTCCTTTTATATCAATTATTACCATGTTATGAACATTATGTAATTACTTAAGTTAATAATGGTCGTTTTGTCGGTCTTTGGTACTTGAGTCAAAAATAAACTTCTTATATTTACAAGTTGTTCATGTGGTGAAATATCCATTATATCCAGATTGATATTCATGATATATATATATAATATATCATATATATCAAGTATATACATGCATTTATAATATTACATAACATTTAGAGGTAAGGAATGAAATGCACCGTTCATGGAGACGGTAAACCGTACGTACGCATGAACGCTACTTTCATTTCTATTTCATATTTAATGGAATGAAATTATAATTATGTAAAGGTATAATATACTTCCAGTATAATATAATGTATAATACCATTTACTCCATCCTTTATACATCCCACATATGGCATTAACGATTTAAATCACTTTGAGGGGGCGGTAGTCCGCACTTCCTAAAATAAAAAATATCGCGTTTACCCATAATGGACCATAAAGGTATTCCATAAATGAAAAATAAAAAATCTTAAGTAAAAAATAAACATATTATATATCATATATAAATATAGTTACATCTTAATGGCCACCTTTTAAGGTGTTATATGAGTGTTGAACAATCATCGTTTCATGAGGCAGAAATTCACCATCCACAGAAACAGTATGTTTTTTAACCATTAGATGTTGGTGTGTGTAAGTGTAGCTAGAATACTTCTTATAACAAAATCCTAGTATATTTATGATACCGTTTTTGTTACAAAAGAAATTAATAAAAAGATTTTAGGGGGTTGGAGAAGCAATATAAAACATAAGAACAAAAGAGAAAACACTACCTTTAAAATGGGTAACTCTTTTTGATTTGAGCTCAAAGGCTTCCTTGGGAAGACTTATTCCCAAAGTGAGGCTTTTAGGAGTAAGAGTGGGATTTGGAGAGACAGAATGAGCAGGGTTTGGCCGAGCCAAAGGATTGAGAGGTGTGGGTAAGGTGGTAGAGGTGGGGGCCTTTTATAAGAGGAGAGGAGGGGCACTCTTGGAAAGTTATAAAAAGGTTACTTTATCATAAAATGATTTTCGGATTTAAAAGGTCCCAAAATTATATATTTCTAGGATAAGGTCATAAGAGTTCTAAATCCACCCATAAAATAAGTTTTTGACATCTGTAGGTTTTATATTTTACATTATCTTTTCATTTTATTTAAATTTTTAAATAATGAGGTTATCGCTGCATCATCATGGTGTCATAAATAATTTAATTTATAAAATGTCTAAAAATTATAAAAAAATATCATTATGTAGGAAATATTTTTAGGTTTCTAATGAATTTTTTTAGTCAAAAATATGTCTTTTATAACTCCATTTAAAAATTGTTTTAGTAAAACAACTCATGTTTGTGACATTTTTATTTTAACATTAAATAAAAAGTTTTTAAAGTCATTTTCCTACCAAAGTGGATACATGGGGTCCCCAAGTTGACCCATATATTTTCTTGGTCGGAAAAGACTCAAAATATAGGGGTAGAACATGTGTCAAGGTCATTTCATATTATCATAAAATTATCTTTACCTTAAATTTCACTAATTACCTTTAATCACGATTAATTAAACTTAAAATTTACTATTGACCAAAAATTATTTTAATCCCATTGAACCACATTTTACTTCCTAATGACAACCATGTATGTTCAATTTTTGAAAATCAAATCACAGAAGTGGTAATGTTTCATTTAAACGAAAAATCAGTTTTTAACTATCACTTAGTGGTTTCACTATTCATCAAAAAATGAAGTTTTTCTGAACAATGCCAAAATTTCACCCAAAGCTATAATTGATATTCTGAATTCAAAAATAATGTCTATTTTCCAAGATTCCAAACATATAAGTTTCATTAATTAATTTTATACTTAATTCCTACTGTAACAACAAATAACGTGTTTTTAAGAAACAATATATATCAAAAGATTGACAATTTTTTATGTCCAATTTAAATGTTAAATTAATTATAATGACCACCATTGGATAAAATGGTAAAAATATATTCTAATTATACTTTAAAACCACTCAATAGTATAATTTATCACTATAAATTATTTTGATTAAAAAATTTGTTTTATGTATTTTTCACTATTCATAAAAAATTGGAAGTTCTCAGAAAATTAAAAAAAAATTAAACATATGGTAATTTCGATATTACAAATACAAAAATGAAGTCCATTTTGAAATATAAAATATATATAATTTCAAAAAGTGTGTATTACTATTCATAATGGATATTTTTATTGGTCGTAGTGTGTTAGAATCTCGAACTTGCGTACAATGAAAGCTATTGCATTATTGAAAGAGAAGCGTATCGTGGAAGTTCGGGGTGTTACAGTGTGTGCTTCACTTAGGGGGATCTTGGGAGAATCACTTGGACTTTGTGATTTTTTCTTATAAAATAATTATTAGGAAAGTATACAGATGGTATCGTGGGAGGAACTTTATGGAAGGACAAGCATATAACTATTATGATGGATAGAGGTAGGTGAGTTAGAGTTTTTGGGACCGAGACTCGTATAAGAGACATTAGATCAAGTGAAGTTGATTTAGAAAAATATTAATACCCATAATAGTAGATATAAGTAATTTTCTATCAGAAAAATATGACCCATAGAGTTTACATAGGGTGATCACTTATTCCTTCATTTGTCTCCGAGGTTGGGTCACCATAGGATACAGAGATAAGAAATGTTGGTGCTTAGGTTTGTGGGACCTTTCAAGATTGTGGAGTGAACCAATCCAATGGAATACCGATTGGCAATTCCATAGAAAAATACTGTGATGTAGAATGTTTTGAATGTATCAATACATCAGAAGTATCCCCTTAGGACTTCTTATATGATTGATGTGGGTGATATCGAGATAGAGATAGATTTTTCCTTTGAGGATGATTCGATACATGTGTTGGATCCCATTGAGAAGGCATTGTAGGGAATGAATGTGATGATATTTTGTGTAGTGAAGAAACATGGATGTGTGTATGAGGAGAATTGGGAGACAGAAGCAGATATAAGGGATCAGTGGCCCAATATTTTTGGCTTAGAATCTTAAAGAGTCTAGGAAATGCATCTCGAGGATGATCTATTATAAGGGGGAGATTGTAAGATCCTGAATATTTATAGAGTTGACTTAGAATTGATTTCGGGTATTATTTTTTTCTTGTGTTGATCACTTTTAATTTTCATTTTACTTTAGGGTGTTTTTGGTTGAAAATTAAGTAAAATGAATGAAAGAAGGGCTGCACATGGTTGGAGCATAATGAGGGAAAATTGTGCGACACATCCTAGGAAGTCATGAAACCCTATAAAATGGAATTTGACAAGGTTGGGGAACCATTTTATAAACCATGAACCCTAAAAAGACATACCGAAAACCCTAGAAATGGCAGGCCCACATTTGGAACAATATTAGGGAAAACTATGTACCCCTTCCAAGGAAATCATGCACATGAATTAAATTAGCCCAAACTTTTATTTTATAATTCTATTGAACCCCCAAATTAACCCCAAGTACATACCTGCTATACCCTAGGTGGGTTTTCATGATTTTGGAGCTCCTAAGATGAATTCTAAGACCTCCCAACACTCGTTCTTCACGATCTGAAGACTTGATCAAAGATCTTCTCCTCTCTAGAAAAGTGGGTCCAATCCCTTTGCTTTACCATTAATCCAATTATGTTCTCTCTTTCTTTTGGTGGATGAAATATTCATTTTTTTCTAGATCTATACCTAGATTTGATGAATCAATATAAAATATTGTTGATCTATACCTATATTTAAGGGATATTTATTTTTTAAATATTGATTTAGGGTAATATATCTAGATATGATCTATGTCATTATGGTGCTCAAATTTGGGGGTTTTCATTTGGGAATTGTTTATCAATGAATTGAGGTAAGTGGTCTACTTTTGAAATCTCAAACTCCTGATTTTCACTACATATATGCATGTTTTATAATTTATAGATTTTTTTAGAAATTTGAAATACATAATTGAATTAATCAATGTGGTAATTTAAATAATTTATATATTTTTGAAATTGTAATATTTAGGGATTTTTTTAGCAAGTTGATTTATTGGAGACATAATTATGAGATCTTTGGATTTTTGATTTGATAATTAATTGATGGAATTAATTATAATGGAATCGATATGGTTGGATCAATAAATTAAATATGTTATAACAATAATTAATTGGTGAATTGATTATCAATGTAATTATTGGGAAATTGGGATAATTAATTATTAAGTTGATTATCAAATAGATTAATTTTAATTAAGAATAATTAATTTATGAATTAAGTATTTTAGGTTGAAATTCTGAAATGGTTAATTCATGGATGAATGTTTTATCAAAAATTGATGTTGTTAATTAATTTTTGAATTAATTAACAGATGTGAATTAATTAATATATTAATTAATTAATGGAAGTTGTGTGGGTTAATTGTGATAAAATGAATAATTTTTTTAATCATGGTTGTGGAATGGGATTTTAGACATGATGATGTAACACTAGTAAATAATAATATAAATAAATTATTGATATTTGTGGTGTTATACATGGAATTTTTCACAAATGATTCATATGAATAGTTTATAAATGGGGTGATAGACTTGGAGTTTTACACCAAAGATAGATCAATCAATATGGTTGAGAATTGGGGTATTTTACATGATGATCTAAAGCAAAAATATATGTGCATGATTGATAGTTGGGTTTGTTTCCGAAGATTTCTCCAGGGCGCGCACATCCTTCACTCAGAGGGCGCGCGGCTGTTACCCCACATTCGCTCTTTCCAAATGTGGGCGACATCTACTCCTTATTCAGGTACGTCTGCTCCTTGATCGAAACAGGATGATGGTATGTCGGTTCTTCCTTCCATGGATTCCTCCTCGGAGCTCATCACCTAGTCCGAGTCTCCCTCATAGATTTAAAATGTAGTTCATGAAGCTCTTCCGGGTGCCATATCTCCATGAACACCAGTTATTTACACCGCTTCTTTCAGGAACTTCCAAGGGGTCCGGTCAGGGCAGTAGCCTTCGGTTAGGAGAGTAGTCACATTGGGGAATCACTGGCATGTCTTGACATTGTGGAATGGCATATCTATCTTTTGTCCATTTATTATAGGGATTCTCGAGGGCGTGGAAGCCCAAGGAATCCCGCATCAAACACGTGGAATTATATGCCATAGGCATGTATCTGAGGTTTTCCTCAGCTTCCCATGTTTAACATAGGGCATGCCGTAAGTTTGAAGTCCACCAACGACGGATCAGAATCATTAGAACACTAGATAGTGTGGATCAGATTGAAGATCCCCTGGGAGGGAACACTGATATTGGGGCCAGCATGTGGGCGGATTCCCGAATGATATGGAGGGGAATGAAGTTCCATGATCTCACTGGGATGTGGTGGCCCGGGTAAGAATCCAAATGGGTGATGGCTTTGGGCTTGGGTCTTGAGGAAACTTCCTACGTATCCCTGTGGTGAGGAATCAAAGTCCGCGTAGTTCGGTGAGATGATGGGACACATGAAGAGGTTACCCATGAGAATAGGAGCATTGATGGGACCCAGATAAAGTGGAACCTCCGGGTTTGGGAATGATCTTCCTATGAAACGTGGGTTCAAGGGAGAGATCGGGACGAAACATGAGGGATGGGATAGAGCCTCATGGAGGCCTCCTACGTATCCCCGTGGTGGGGAATCAAAGTCCATGTTGTTCAAATGGTGAATACAATTTAACGTCATGAGAGATGAGTATGGGGATTACACATTGGGGTGGCCCATGGTGATGTTGAACCTACGTGAATGAGGTCAGAATGAACGGGTGGTGGGCTTGATCCTCATGGAGGCTTCCTACGTATCGTGCCTAGACACATATCAATGTCCCTGTAGTTTGGGTGGATTGGGGCTTACGCTACGAGACGACCCACGGTGTCGGTACTTACTCCAAGATGGAGGCCTGAGGGTGAAAAAGCATAGAGGGAGAGGGATTTGGCACCCAGGAAGAGAGGAGGGGCCCCGTTCCTTATCATGTTCTCTACTGGACTTGGGGACTGAAGATGAAAGTAGGGAGCACCATTCCCCACCACACCCTTGGCTGGCCTTGGCATCGAGTGAGGGGGAGGAACATGGGCGCTGCCTTTTGCAAGAATGGTTAAGGGATTACACCAAGGTAGATTACCTTCCGTGCAGACAAACGCCACTCTGATAAGGAGGATATCACCCCATGTGAGGGGTGATCCCATCCCCGAGGAGATGGGTGGGCGTAGAGAATGTCTGAGGCGGGGGGGGGGGGGGGGGGGGGGACCCTGCGTGTGAGGAATGGGGCCAGGTCACAGTTTAAAGTCATGTGTTGGGGACGAGGTGCTTGGAAGTTTAACATCCTGCAGCTCAGACTAGGTGGGATTGCTCCGCACCCCTAAGACATACATAACCGGTACCCTCTGCTTCTAGGGGAAGGGAAGGCATCATGAAGTCCATACTGAGGGGGTGTCGCAGAGAGAACCATCGAGGGGTCCACGTTAGCATGGATATGTGGAGAAGAAATATCCGTTAGCATGCCTATGATAAGAAGCATGAGGCGAAGCAACACAACTGGAAGGATTGTCCAAGGGAAATTGAAGTTACTTCGTACCAACCTAGAAGGTTGTATGGAAAAACCATGTATGATGCGGATGCTCGGGGTGCACAAGACACCTGCGAATAGCACCCGAAAGAAGGGCATTGGGTGCTCGGGCAAAGGGGGTGCCCGGGGAGCACCTAGGTGAAGGGCACCGGGGGATTGCGCGCATCCCTTGGGGCTTGCGCGAAATGAAGGGGATCCAGTGCGAAATGCCCCGGGTTGGCGCAAAATCAGTGCTTCTTGCACGAAATAGGGGGGAATGAGGTTTTGCGCATGACTTGGAAGATTGCGCGCAAGGTGTATGAATTACGCGTAGGTAGAAAAGGTCACGCATAAGGACTGGAGGTGCGCACAAATGAAGGGACTGAACGCAACTGGGCGGCCTGCGTGCAATGGACAGAATTGTGCGCAGGGGGATGACCTCGAAGGGGATGAAGTTTAGTCTAAGCCAGGGGATCTCACGTGAAGGCGGACCCAGGGGTGACATGGTGTGAAGAAGAACCATACCTGAAAGCCATATTGCACGCACGCGAAATACCTATTATGCGTACAAGTGGTGGACTGAATTCATCAGCCCTGAAAAGGAAGGGGGTCTCTTTCTATTTATCGGTATCCGGTGGCGCGGAATTCAGGGCTGTGAAAAATATTTTTCACGACGGAGGTGGTGGCGTGGAATATCAACCACGCGGGGCGTGGTGGTGAAATGATTTCTCGCCCACTCTAGGACATTTCACGAATCTTGGTACTTTTCACATGGGACAACATTTTTCACGCACTTGAACTTTTTTTTCGCGCAACACCACCGGGCCCTACGGACCGGGTCTCAAGGTCCGAATATGACTTCGATTTTTCATTTCCGAACTTTCTCCAACACTTAAACACTTTTTGGAATCTACAAATGCCCCCCCCCACAGAATTGGATTGGAGAGGGGTCACAATGATCGGATTCCAAAGGAAACGCTAAAATGCAGTGATTCGTGGCCCCCCTACGCGCAAATATTTCAGGAGGCATGCAAATCCTGGTCGGGCGCGCAATCCTTTTTTTGTGCGGGTGCAGGACCCAGGCTTATCCTATAACACCCACTGAGGTTTCCAGGCTCCGTACGACGTTTCTCGCATGATAGGCATGAGCTCTCATGCGTGAAATATCTTCTGCTCTTGCGCGAAAAACCGTTTAGAAGTGTGTAATTACTTTGAGATTTGGCAAGATTTTACGTGCAAACCCGAGATTTTTCTCACCACAGCCTGATATTTCATGACAACCGCTAATTTTAGATGCCAAACTCTAAAATTTGACACCAAACTTCTATTTTTTGTGCCAACTCTTGAAACACTTAGTTGGAAGAAGATGGTCGTAAACCGGGTTGATGAGGGGGAAGCCGCCGCTCACAGGGCCGAAATGGCTTCGAACCCAGAGGTTTATGGATCCAAGAGGGTCATCTCCAATAACCACACCCTCTTCAACATGATAACCCCTTCCCAGAAAGATTACTCCCTATCTGACAATATACTGCTCTGGGACTTCGGCATTCTAGAGGAGGTTCCCCTGCAAGGTTTCGAGGTTGATACACCGCGATCATGGGTGACCCGCGAAGATGACCTTCCTTGATACAACGTCACCAATAATGGTCATCCTTCCAGAGAGAACAGGAACATGGATGTATATGTCCTAAATCCCAGGACTAGGACTGTTACTGGGGGTGATCCTGTTGTGGAGAGCACACTGGCCCTCTACGCGAGCACGTTCCATCGGAGCGTCACTGACGAGACCAAGGGTTGGTTGCATGACTAGGATCTACGGCCTGGAGGAAACTTTATTAGAGAATGGGACTATGAGTACTTGGTTCACCACACATGCGACCAATTTTGGACTAATCTATGGCACATTGGTCTGTTCGAGGGGGTCTGGACATCGCAGTTCCACTTCAACCAACAATCTGAGCTCGGGCTGGAGCTGTTCACCTGATGGTCCCTCGACCCCAACACTTTCCACCATCATCATTGGGAAGTCAGCATTAGTCTTTGGGACATCCAATACATCAGGGTAATCCTTTGGGAGGGCCATCAATATGATGAGTTTCTCCCACCGATGAATATCTGGGGTGACAGGTCTCAAACCCTCATAATGACATGGCATCTGCTGGAGCTAGCCAAGGAGAAGCTGATGGTCAAAGACTTTTTGAAGGACATCACCTATAAGGACTGGTTCATCTTGTTCCTGGAGAAGTATATGGAGGTCAAGATGCCAAGTGGGGAGAACGGTGTCCAACCGCAAGTTAGAGGAGCAGGAGTGGATCCTACTAGAGGATCCTAGAGGAAGGGTAATACCAATCATGGGGCAAAAACATTAATGAGGCCTAGGACCTGAATTTCCGGTACCCCAGATTCCTCACCACATTCTAGAGTGAATGGATCTTTCCGGTGTGGGATGCAATGATGGGAATCGGTAAAACAACTCTGGTAATGGCTACCATCATGGATACCAATAAGAGGATCAATCTGGGGGTCCCATGCTGGCTCGGCTCTACGCCATCATGGGATGCATCTTGAGAGGTGGATCACCTAGGAGAGTATTCGGTCCCTTATAGATCTTCCATGGATGGGCTGTGGTTCACTGCGGTGGATACACCTTCCCAAATTCTATCCATCCTTCAGAAAATGGTTTGCAACCCTCTACGTTGAATATTGTCGGGGTCATGCTGCTGATGCTCAATGAGGAGGGAGTACGGATCAGTATTTCTTACCCTACCAACTTCCCCTTCAGTCCATTCCCCACCCCAACTGGTCAGCTGCTAGATGATGGTCAAGGCTCGCTGGAGCAGAAGTAGTACTTCCAGAGCATCAAAGGTTGGGTGCTTGTGGCCTGGATTGATGGGAAGATTATCTGCGAGCCTTATGTGTATCCAGGTTCTCTAGGCAGTTCGAATGCCTCCAGAGAATTCCAAAGAGGGTTTACACAGACGTCTGAGAGGAGAGGCATCCTTGTGTTCTTTGTCATCTGTGTATGATGTTCACAACCTATGGCTCTAGAGACATCATCACTTTCCATCCCACCAGAGTCGACGAGGGCCTCTCAACTGAGTATACTGAACATTGAACCGTAGCATACCCTGAGGGGCTTCTGTGGAAGCGAGTCTGGAAACTCAAGGTCGTCAGTGTGGAACCTCGATTGCGAGAGAGTAGGCAGTGTACCATGAGAGGAGGAGGACCAGTTTCACCTTAGGAAATGGGGCCTACATAGGCCGGAACCTTAGCAGCGGGGGAATCATGTGGCATGGCTGCACCCTCTTTTCGTGGAGGAGGAGGGTCCCATGGAGTGGCCAGAAAACATCCCAGTAAGCAATTAGGATACTTTCTTCATCCTTACAAGGATTCCATTTTCCCCGTGCTATGATCAGCTTGGATAACACTGCGGAAGTCAATCAGTACTGAATCCCTCTGACAGAATTTAGTGAGAGACAGGATAAAGTTTCCAGAAGTCGGGCTTGTCTGGGTCACCGACAGAGTCATATTCCATCGACGACGTGCATACCTGATGACCATGGACACGTACGCACGTCAACGGGGTCGGCGTGTGGAGCCACCTCTCTTAGTGAAGTTTCTGCTCGGCCAACATCATGATCCGGAAAGGATTCCATCAGGGGAATATGACAATGAAGAGGAGTCAGAGGGTGGTGAAACAGGAGAGGAGGTAGAGGGAGAATGGGATGTTGAAGGTGAATGTGAAGGAGGGAGGAGCCCGAAGGTGAAGGGTCGCAGGGGGCGTCCCACCAAGGGAGTCTCCGGGAGAGCGATAAGATCATGGGCTCTAAAATATATGTAAATGAGATACTTGAGATATGTTTCAACCCTTTTATATCCTTCTCCTTTTGTTCACCTTCCTTGAAACCATTAATCCAATTTTAACTCTCTTGATCAGGAGCACACTAATACTGGGACAGATTAGGAGTCCCTAATCGGAGGAGGAGGAGGCGCTCTAATGTAACAAGGTGGGCACCGACACTCGCTATCAAGCTGACGAGTGCTGAGGGATCCCCCACCACGACAGCTCCTGTGGTGTCTAGAGCATTGGTGGATGATGCCTTGGGTTCCTGTAAGTTCCTTGCCTCGATACCAGTACTCACTGTTGGGGAACTCAATTGATCAGGGCGCTCCTTGTCTGTGTATTGATCGCGGCACTGGTGGCTCGACGGGCTTCTGAGCCCGGACCATCCATGAGTGTGCTGATAGAAAATGTGCCACCCCATTGAGAACATGCCTCCCAAACTGAGATGGCTCCTACAATTGGTGATCTGGGAGTGGAAGACATTGGTGGTGCTGCTGTTGGGGCAGGGCCGGAAGTCGACGAGGGTACCAACAGGGTCGAAAGGAGAGAGGAAGGTCACCCAGATGCTGAGGAAACTATTCCCCTGGGATAAATCTCTAAGGAAGACCATGATGCTTCTCTATAGGTTGTCTTCCTTGTCTACCGGCCCGCTGATGCTGAATAAATTGAACATTCAGATTCGGAAGAGATCGAGGAGAGACGGATGATGTGCTACAAGGGATGGAAGTTCATCTTGCATTTTCTGAATCAGCCCTAGGTGGATTGTCTAAATTGGATGAGGTCACTCCACATCGGGTTGCACTTACTGTGTTCTGGAGGGGTGGATGTTCAACGCCTTCACCTGACGGTCCGTGATTACATGGTCGAGAAGATACGTGAGAGCATCTGGTACACCGACGTCATCTGGTGCTAGGAGGGGTCCGGGAGTACCCTAGCATTTATGAGGGCAGAGCAGGAGGTCCAATTCTTTGAGGAACAGGCGAAGGAGCATGAGTGATTCATCACAAACTCTTCTGAGCTCGTGGAGCAGATCAGGACCCAGCTGCAAGATTCCTAAGAACAATTCATGGAAGCGAGTCACCAGATAACTGAGCTCCAGAATGAACAGGTGTAGGCATGGGCCAGGGTCAGTGAGCTACACTCCATGGCCACCAATAAAGAAAAGGTCCTCATGGGATGAGAGGCAGTCATAGGGGCCACCAGTGAAAAGGTGGAGGAATTGGAGAGATCTATCCAAGAAGCTGGCCCTTAGGGGACCTGTTTTGGCCAAACCCATAAACTCATCCTAATTTACTTCTTCTTATTCACTTGAACTATATGTATGAGGAAATATGTTTACTTACACATTTGATCAACATACTTGTCCTTTTGGTTTTAAAATGATCAACCAAAATCCTGAAATAAATAGCAATCCATCCCTATGAACACATGGGTTATGAGAAACAAAGGAGGCTCATACTATCACTTTGTTTGATCGTGGGACCGTCAACCAAGTTTCAGTCATTTAAAATTCAAACCCGAATTTCCGAGGAGAAGAGGGAGGCCCATTCAAAGGAAGAGTACCTCAGAATAATCGATGTATCGTCTTCTCAATGTGCTCTAGCGCACGAGCGGGGAAATGACAGGGGCATTGGAATCAGTCCGAACATAGGTAAATGAAAAATGTGAATCACGTTACCCAAATTCGGAACACTATGGGAGCGGCATAATAAGGAATGATGACTGTTGACCATGTTCGAAACACAACATTCCTATTGCATTAGCCTGAAATGGGGACAATAAATGAGGGTCGACCGCTGATCATGTTTTCAAAAAGGGACCTAACTCAAATATCATTGACCAATCTTCTGGAATGTTGGCCCAGGACAGTAGGCGGAACATTGTTCGAGAATCCATAATGTTTGGGGGTCCCTTCATACGTGATCATTTTTTTGGAACGTTGGCCTAGGACACTAGGCAGACCATAGGTCGAGCATCCGTACTGTTAGGGGGTCCCTTCAAACATGAAAGAGGATGAAGATCCAAATAAAGGGGCACCCAAAGCGTGGAAAGATAAGTGGTAGTTTGTTCAAACAGAATCCAACACTCCCAAGATTACTCCACCGTGGTGGAAGCACATTAGGTGGACGCATTGATATGATCATGGATCATCCCTACTTTTAGACAGGACCTCTCTGGTGAGAGAACTGTCACTTCCCAATGTCGTCATGGGGCATCCTAAACTTGTTCAAGGCAAATGATGTAGTTACAAAACATCCCTAGAAGTCATGCCAAGAGATTGACAGTGAGGGGTGATGGAATTGGTGATCCCTAGGGCTAGACCTGAGATGAAATTTCCGGGCGTTCCTACGTATCCCATAAGGATGGGAATCAAGCCGCACATAGTTCTGTAAAGGTTCATAGTTTAAGATCTTAGAACTCGGACCAGGGAAGTGGTAAATAATGTAGGAGACACATGTTAAGGGGATTATGAAACCTGTCATGAATGAGGACATGAGTCCTACTTACCATGTGTTCCCTGGAGAAGTGTTCCGGTAAAGGGACTGAACCTGAATGTCAGGCTGGGCCCCTGGGTAAGTGCTCGGGAACTCCTATGTATCTCATGAGGATAAGAATCAAGCCATACATAGTTCTTGGAAGGTGGAGTGAAACGGTAAGGTACTAGTTCAAAGGATGAAAGGGGCGTGTCGGTCTATCCCTCGCTCCAAAAGAAGAAGCACTTGATGTATCTTGTATGTCCTTTAGGGTAAATGGTTTCTCTTTTGTGGAGAAACCGACTTAGGGTTTAAATTCCTAGAATCGCCATAATAATCAAGCCATATAAAGGCATTGACAAATGGTATGGTAAATGACTGATACCCAACGTTATGTCCTCTGTGATGAGGTCATCACAATGTAGTGCCATTTTTCGTCGTGCGGTCGGGACGATATAATCACAGTTTAGGGTAATGTGGTAGGACCAAATAGAAAAATTTAAAGTCATATGGATTGGACAAGGGGGAATGCACATGACATGATAAAACATACCCTATGTGAATGTGAATGAGGTCCATATCATAAGCATGCGTGATTCCGGGAGAGTAGCCTCAAGCCAAGAGGCAGGTGAGGTTCAGAGGATAGGGGGCAGAAGACGCTAGCTTCCAGTTGAGCTGGACCCAAAATGAAATGTTCGGGTGACCCCATGTATCCCATGAGGATGAGGGTCAGGCTGTGCGTGGCTTTTAGGGAAGATCCCAGCCTATAGTCTTAGTGCTCGTATCACGGGAGCCCCGAGAGACTCCGTATTGTAGCTTTGTCCCCCTGACGTGCGGAAGTGCACTGAGGGATAATGCCAAAAGTGTAGAGATTCCACCTAGACACGGAGGGTTACTACTAAACATTTTTTCAACACATTATCCTATCACATTATCCTGAAATTGGGAAAAAAATTGCATCGACCGCAAGCCATGTTCGCAACGTGGGATTTGTTTCAATTTGTCGTCCAAGACCTTCAGGGGTGTTGGCCTGTAATGGTAGGAGAGCTCTTAGGCGTGGTATTCATGCCATTTTCGGGGGTCCCTTCGGGTGTAAGAGATAACGGGGGCCCTAATGAAGGTGAACATGAATCTTGACAGGTGGAAGGAACTTGCCTATGTTGAATCTAACACTTCTGGTCCTAGAGCAGAGTACTCTGAACACATTGGCAGACCACTGCAAGGTGTCGAGGGACCCAACTTGTGGGTGGCCAAAATATGGAGGATTCCTAGGAGAAAGGGGGGGTGGGAATGGCACCAAAAACTATGTACCACACATATATATCCACCTTGTTGAGATGGACATGCCAAGGGGCCTAGGTGACTAGGAGATCGTGGGATCTCCACAAGATGGGGCTGGACCAGATGTCTAAATGTTCAGGCGGTCCTACGTATCCCATGAAGATAGGAATCAAGCCACATGTAGTTCTTAATGATACAGTTTAACATCATGTGGGATGACATACAGTTTAACATCATGTAGGGCGACATACAATTTAATGTCATACGGGACGAACATGCAGTTTAGGGTCATGTGGGACCGTAATCTAGTTTAATGTCACGGGAGACTGTAGGGGCCCAAATGTAGGAACAATTGTAGTATAAGGTCGTGCTGGACCAAGTCATCTGGAAAAGTATTGCTTGAGGAACTTGGCATTGGTGGGAGGAGTTATACGCTCACCATCCATGGTCACCGGGGAGTATGCTCCATTGGGATAAACCTTATGAACAATGAATGGTCCGTCCCATTTGGGATCCAACTTGGGTGGTTTCGTACCGGGGATCATTTGTGCCCTGAGAGATAATACCAAATCGTCTTGTAGGAAATAGTTGAGGCGAACCTTCTTTTTGAATGACGAGCCATCCTGCTCTGATGCCTTTCTAGGTTGTGCAGGGCACAAAGCCTGTACTCGTCCAATGCATCCAATTCATCTAGACGGATCTCATCCACTCCATCCATCACTTTCTGGTCATAGAACGCTGTGTGCAATGAGGGAAATTGAATCTCGATGGGCAGGACAGCCTCCATTCCATATTCTAGGAAATATGGAGTCACCTGGGGTGGAATTACGGGTCATCATCTGGTAATCCCTGAGGGTATTGGGGAGATTGTCTGGACAACTCTTCTTGTTCTAACCAACCCTTTTCTGCAGAATTTTAGAGAGGGTTTTATTGAACACCTCAATCTGTCCATTTTCTTGCGCGTGATAGCGGGAGGAATGGTTGGAGCGAATGTTGTACTTGGCATACAATTTCTTCAACTTGGCTGCCCTGAAGTTGTTTCCGTTATCGGTGAGGATAGTGTAAGGTACCTGAAATCAATATATGATATTGGAAATCATGAATTAGATGATAGAATAGGCCTTGAATTCATTGAGCGGAATTGCATCTGCCCACTAGGAAAAGAAATCTGTAGCGGCCAGAATAAATCCACATTGGTTAGCCGTTGCCGGTGGGTATGGTCCTACGACATCTATCCCCCAGACTGGAAAGGGCCAAGAGTACTTGGTAGTATGGAGAGGCTCTCGTGGCTGATGCACAAAGTTATTATAAACATGGCATGCATGGAACCTTTTGGAAAACTCGATGCAGTTGGGGATCATGGAGGGCTAAAAATACCCTAGTCTCCGAATCTGGTGAGACAGTTTTGGCCCAGCCTGATGGGAAACGCAGGAACCGGTGTAAACCTCTTGAATGACCTTTGGAATCTTGACTCCTTGGATGAAACATATGATAACACCATCAAATCCGCATTTATAAGGGATCCACTCAAGGCTGGGACTACTCAGGATAGTAAACTGCAGCATGCGGCGTCGAATTCGCTCGCACTCAGCCCAGTCTAATGGAATATTAGCGTGTTGGAGGTATTCAACCAAGGGTATCTTATAATTGGAAATTACTTTGACCACCACATCTAGACTACCCAGGGGACCTGACCCAAAGGCACTGGCAGTAAGATTGTTTTCCCATGGGCCGTCATCACCATCCGGGGTAACATGAGCTATGACTGTCCGATGCTCCACATGGATAACCAGATCACCCTGCTCGGGCTCTGTAAGTGACGTGGCCAAGCTAGCCAAAGCATCTGCTCGACCATTCTGTGATTGAGAGACATGGATAACCTTTGGATTAGAAGGGAAATGTTCCATTAACTGGAGAGTGCGTTCTAACAATGGTATAAGCTCTGGCTTCATGACAACATAGTTGCCATTTACCTTCTTGATGACTATCTCAAAATCCCCTTTCACATGCAAATGGGGCACGTCGATCTCAAGGGCTAGATTGAGGCCAGTGATGAGGGGCTGATACTCTTCCTCATTGTTAGTCAAACCTTCTGACAATAGGAATGAGTATGATTGAATGGATTGCACAGAGCTGATGAAGACGATACCCAGGCCCACTCTGTTGAGCCTAGGATCATTGAGCCACCTATCGATGGGGCTCCGGGAGGCTCCGTCGAAGTGCATCTGCCAACATGGGACGACTTGATCGACTGAGAGGATTGCCTCATTAGGAAAATACAGGTCCAGGGACTATTCCACGGAGGTTGGATGAGCATATAGAAAGTCTGCCAATGCCTTCCCCTTAATAGCCTTATGAGGCACAAACCTGATGTTGAACTATTGGAGGATTACAACCCACTGCACCAGTCGGCCAGTCAATATGGGGCAATTCAGAATATACTTCAACAGGTCTACCTGAGACACCAGCTGTACTTCATGGTGCTGCAGGTAATGCGGCAGTTTCTTCATAGAAAATACTAGCACAAGGTAGCTTTTCTCAATGATGGAGTTCCACATTTTCGTATCGATGAGCATGCAGATGAGGTAGTAGAGGCTTTTCTCTATCCCCTCATTGTTTTTCTGGGTGAGAAGCGCACCAAGGGATCATTATAGGGCGATGACATAGAGAATCAAAAGCTTCCCAAAAACGGGTGGCATTATGACTGGAGGCTGTAGAAAATATTGCTTAATTTCTTCAAAGGCGGTCTGGCACTCCTTATTCCAATCTTATGCGGTTCCCTTCTTCATGAGTAGGGAAAAGGGATTACACTTTCCAGCCATATTAGCAATGAATTAGCGTATATAGGATAAGTGGCCTTGGAGACCTCGAAGCTCCAAAATATTTCTCAAGGGAGGCATCTGGATGATGGCCTTGATCTTTTTCGGGTCAATCTCGATGCCTCGGTATCTGACAACAAAGACAAGGAATTACCCAGAGGAAACCCCGAAGGCACACTTCAACGGGTTCATCTTCAGGTGTAAGGAACAAAGGAAGCTGAACACTTTCTCAAGGTCCTTGAGATGGTCTTGGAATTGGCGAGATTTGACCACCAGGTTCTCCAAATATCATTCCACCAATGTTCCCAAGATTGTCTTGAATATGCGATGCATACCCCGTTGATAGATAGCACTTACATTCTACAGGCCAAAGGGCATAACCTAGTAACAAAAAGTACCTTTAGGTTCCCTGAATGTGGTAGACTCATCATCCTTGGGGGCCATCCAGATCTGATTACATCCAGAGTAACCATCCACGAAGGGGAGGGCTTATAATCCAACTGTAGAGTCAATCAACAATTCTGTCACTAGAAGGGGAAAATAATCCTTCAGACATTGATAGTTGATATCTCAAAAGTCATTGCCGAATCTAATTTACCTGTTATTATTCCTGACTGGCACGATGTTCTCTAGCCACATGGGGTACTAGACCTCCTTGATGAAGTTGGCTCGGATGAGCTTGTCAACTTCGGCCTCGACCATGGCACCGTGAGAGGGGTGCATCTTTCTCGGAGGCTGCTTGAACCCATGACGGTTTTCCGGGAGACCAAGGTGGCGGAATACTACATGAGGATCTTGTCCTGGCATCTCTTCGTAACTACAAGAAAATACATCACGGTTATTCTTAAGGAATTCTACGTACCGCTGCTGCTCCTAGACGGATATAGCAGTGTTGATCAATGTGGGTCTCGGATTGGCCTCACTTCCGAGGTTCACTTGTACCAACTCATCAAACGTGGATAAAACAACTTCCTTAAAGGCATGGGGAGCATCCTCTATATCTTATTCTCCACTTATGGAGGGATCTCCCATGGGTGAAGTTGCGTCTGAGCTACCAAAGCAAGATGAGAGGCTGCTACCAGCCTGTGCGGTAGCGGTCATTACATCGAGGCACTCTGGTACTACTAAGACCATGGATATGCGGGCTATGGACCTGATCCCATCTCTTGTTTGACCCAAGGGGCCACACTTGATAATATCAAAGCTGTAGTGGTGCTTCGTTCGGAGCTGACTTATTCCAACTTGGTGAAACAGACAAGTATGACGTACTGCCATTGTCATGAGCTGGATGTCTCGATACATGACGGGAGTGGGAGGCTCTGGGATCACTGTAGCCTGGTTCATATAAGAATACAAAGTGATATTTAGACACCTCTTGTGTTTGGGAGTACGATTCCCCCTTGTCTCAGAAATGACAAATCATTTCTCCATATCGGGGGTTGTGGCCTCCAAACGGTGAATCGGGAAGACGTAGGTGTCATTCAGGCCTTCCCAAGGGTCAGTCATAGCGGCGAGGGGCTCAACTTCACTTGCCTGGAATTTCTTATCCTTGCTATTGTAATAATCAGAATCCAAGTAGTGGGCTTCACCAGAGGAAAAAGGACATGCATCACCTTGGAGTACGCCTACTCGACCATTAATGGAGTACTTGATGCATTGGTGATACGATTAAGGGACCACCGTGTGCAGGTTGAGCCATTTCCGTCCCATTAGAGCATTGTACGCGGTGTCCTGGGAGACAACCATAAATTCAGTGCTGGAAATTAGGCCACCAAACTAGGTCATTAGACGAATCTTGTCGACTGGGGTCTGTTCATGTCCTGTCATATCCATGGATCCTTAAATCAGAGGGAGTTAGGTCATATTCATATAACCCTAGATTCCATAGTGTCTGCGTGGGGATAAGGTTAATCCCAGAGCCCGTGTCGACGAGACAGCAACGAACCTCCACACCATTGAATTCGATGGTAATATACAGCGGGAGGATGTGCCCCTATATAGGGGAGCCTTCATCCTCTCCCGAGAAAGAGATGACATCCTGGCATGCAGTATCCTCAACTGCATCAGCGTGGAAGTCCTCTGTAGCTGCTACATTCATCTCAAACTAGAGTGGGCTCCTTAAAGCCTCAATGAGTGCTTCACGCATATCTAGAGATAGGCGAAGAGCTTCAAGGATAGAGAGCCTCACTGGGATGCCGGTGAGGTGCCTTAGAACGTCATACTTCCATTCTAGTCATGAACTTTTGCTTACAAGAGGCCACTCTGCGATAGAAGGCATGGCGGGCCCTACCGACTGGACCAACGGCTGACTGGTACTAGGGACATCCTGCTGCTCACTACTCAAAGCTTGGAGAGTAGCTACTGGATGAGGACCGGATGACTGAGATCAGCCTGTAGTGGGGAGAAGCTGGTCATGATATGGCAGAAGTGGCTCTGCCTGATCCAGATGCACAAATGGTGGTGGAGGCAGGCCTGTCAACACAGGATGAAAAGGCTGCACGTGGTGATTTATGCACTGGACCTGCTGTCTAGTCTCAAAGACATGCACAACCTATTTGGAGGTGCCAACTGACATGCCCCGGAGACCCATATGGTTGTGGTTCTACTGACGGTGGCGTCAGATAGGGACATTGGGGAGGTTCTCCTGGTTCTCCCCCGCGTCGGGAGTCACATATTGATTTACCAACTCAACGGTGTTAAAAGAAGTGTACCCTTAGCCGTCACTTGACGAATCATCCACCAGTGGGCGAATTCTGAGGGGAATGACCATCTCATGGGGCATGAAGTCGCCAAGAGTGTGGGATGAAGATAGCATCGGTGGGGTGCATTGCTCCTTCTTGCGCCGCCGATGCTTTCTCTTCTGGGAAGCGTCCGGCTGAGACGATGACGTAGAAGTGCTGGCCACAGCTTCAAAAGGCTATGACTGATTCAGGCATGCATGGATAATGCCATGGGCATGGGCGACCTTCCATCGAGCTATCTAGTCATTATACTTATGGGGCCCGTGGTCATGAACCTGCTACCACTCGTCTTCGCCATTTCTACTACTATCTGATCTCAAAAAGACACATGCAACTTGTTCTAGGGCTAGGAACAACCTGACTATGTTGTTGTAAATCTAGTATTAGAGCTAGTCCTTGAACACATAGCACTGCTTGATGGTGTGTCCCAAGATCCGATGATAAGGGGAGTAGTTGGGTTGATCTGTGAGTTTCACCTCTTCTAGCTTTCGACACTCAGGCAGTCGCACAATTCTCTACTCTAAGGCGCTATGGAAGTAGTTGGGGACCTGATCCTCATCGAATGAGTAGGTCTGATTCCTTCTGCCCGGAATGGGGGATCTTGGAGCCTGACCCTGATGGGGGGATGGAGGAGCCTGCCGAGGAGGCGGAAGTTGATTATCTCGCCTAGGCGATGACGACACGTTACGTAGGGGCGCATTCTGATTCAGGGGCGGACGCTGCTAGGCTAGAAACTGTGCCCGTGGTGGTGGACCTCTGCGGGGCTGGGGATATGGCACCACTAGTAACATTTCTAGCTACCTGGTGGCCTCTATCTGGGCCACGATAGCAGACTCAGATCTGGCATCTCTCCTTGCTGGAATTGAAGGAGGCATAAGACGTGCCTGACTAACCTATTGCAGGGCTTCTTCGAGGAGATGGGGCTTATCTGAGAAGTCAGGGAAACCTCTAGGATAGTTATTAGTGATCAGGTATGGAACCAGTTCTGTCTTGACATTCCCCATGCACATCATTAGTAATTTCTCCTGATTCAGTGGCATATCAAGGGAGTATGTGAGCCCCTTACACTGGGCAATGAAATTCACGACCCGCTCATTAGGGCCATTGATTACACTTAAAGAGGTCTGCGATGTTCGTCTTCCAGGTGGTAGACCTGAACTAGTAAAGGAACTGCATGCGAAGGTCTTCCCAGCTAGTCATGGATCCTACAGGGAGCTGGCTGTACCAAACTAATGTCGGCCCCTCCGGCATTTGAACAAAACAAAAAAGCTTGGCAGCCTCCTTCTACGCTGGTGTCTCTAACAAAGGCCCACACCTTGAGTTAAAGTGGGCACGGTGCTACAGCAGGTCCCCCATCCCATTAAAGGTGGAGAAAGTGTGGTTTCCAAATTCTGGGGGTGCTGTCATGTCATCCACCCATGTCGGGGATGGATTTCCATTGGGTGGGATAGCCACCTGTCATGTTTCCAAAGCTTCCAGGTGGGCAATGAGAACCACCATCAGATTTCCTACATGGGGGTCCTGGTCCTGATGAGGATACCTAACCACGAGTGCATTTTTGGGCTCCTCAATGCAATTGAAAAACATAGCGTCTCACAGAGAAGCTAGTGGATCAACCATTGGGGCTTCCGGAGGGGCACGAGTGGGGTTACGTGGATTGTCACACTTCTTGGGAGGGTTTAGTGAGACATAACGAGCCCTCATGATATGCGCTCCGGCCTCCCCCCTATCAGTGAATATGGCATGATCAAGGTTGCCTGTGAGAATATCGCTGAGGGGTAATTGTTCCTACCCCTACTGCCCCGACCTAGGATCATCATAGTCAGGTCACCACTCTGGAATGTGTTCATCGAAAAGTTCATCAACTAACTTCTTCTTCTCAGCAAGCTGTTGGTGTAGCATGGCCTTCTCAGGGTCCTCTTTCGTCTTCTACACTTAGGCGGATGGGTCGGAGTGCTTGACAGCTCCAACGTGATCATTGCCTTTACTGACATTTCAGCTCAGCACCAATGCCTCGGTGGGTAGAGGGAGACCTAGGAGGTTTCTATGTTGGTGAGTAATCCTTCCTGATGGGTCTAGTGGTAGCATGTCCTCATGGGGGCGTCCCCATCGACAATTCCCAGCTCATTCTCCCCTCTTGAAAGATCGGCCACATTGACTACCACTCTTTAGGGGGCATTTCTTCACTATCTCCTAGAGAGTCAGGCTTCCAGAGAATTGCATTGATTAGGAGGGCAGCATACTACCCCCATCCACGGACTTGCACGTGGGGGGTAGCCTCCTCGATAACTTTGCAGGGTACTTGGAAACTCTGAACGCACTATTTTTGGAGGGCCCTGTAGTGGCCAGGTGACTAAGTGTGTCAGACCGCAGAGAGTGTGGCTAGATCAACCAGACGACATTGTTCGATGATGTCTTCTAGGTGGTCTTGGCTCCTAGGATAAGTCACCCACCGATGGAGAAGATGAAGGTGAGTCGCCCAGAGGGTCCAGCAGAAACATTCGAGCTCTTCTGGGGTGAGCGATTTTGGTGTATCAAAATTAGATCATGTAACCGGCCAAAACGTCTCATGGACGTGGCCCACTGTGAGGATGGTCTAGAAGATCCCCGACTCAGATCCATATTCTGGCCTTTGGATTCCCCACTTGTCAACTGAGGGTGGCTGGGGAACTGGCAGCGGCACGGAGGTAGGCTGCTGGGCCGGTGGGCTGGCCGGCAGAGAATACGGCGAGCGGGCTGATTGGTCGCCAAACCTTGGGCTATCCTTTTATGGTTACAACAACCTGGATGCCATGTTACGATTTGATGGACCATAAAATAGGGATCCTGACGCAGCATCAACATCTTCCAAGCGTGGGTTATGTCGCGACTCTTCATCCATTGCCCCCAAAATAGCTTCGTGGTATAGGGCACTTCAGGCGATGATGGTGATGACTTCGCGGTAGGCCCCTGGGGACATGGAAAGTTCTCCTATTAATGGATATACCATTAGAGGGAAATAGGGATCCTTTGGATTACACATTCCAGGAGGGCCAGGATAATGTGCCTCTTTCCAGCCCCAACCATTAACTTAGAGGGCTAAGGAGAGGGCTCCTGCACTAAATCATACTCCGCCTCATATTCTAAGAAGTTGACTGGTCTGATCCCTATTCGTCCTTCCCTAGAATTACTATTGCGGTGGTGGTGACCCGCTCTCCTTCCCCTGGCTGTTTCTTCAGGGAGGGGCTGATTTCCAACATGGGGTCCTCCGGCTGCACTAGTGCTGGGGCGGAGATGGTTTCCACCCAAGGAAGCCGGGGTACGAGGAGCATCGAGGCAGATGTCTAAAGGGACACGGGGAGGACCTCTGTGCAGCACGTTGGTGGAGTGGGGTTGGATTCCACCTCTCTTATTGTTGGGGTGAGGAGGAACTTTGCCAGTCGGCACGAGGACATGGGGGGGAACTCCATGTTGGCTAGTGATCGGACATGCAATGTCTCCATGCTCGCGGTCTGTGGCAGGGGGAGTGACTCCCTACCCAATGTAGTGAGAACATGAGAGACTCCCACATAGAGTGTTGTTATCACGAGGGAGACCCTCGCCTAGGTTGAAGGTAGTTCGAGGAATACCTCCAAGATGAGGTTGGAAATAGGGAGGGACCGCACCTTCCATAGTGGTTGTACGGAGTGAGCCCCCACGCTGGGTGGCACTACTACGAGTTGGTCTGTAGTGACCATCACTTGTGCCGGCGACCAGGAGAGTCGACCTCAACTTCATGTGGGGCGGTTGGGGCCTCGATCTGGGATGGGCGTGTAGCTTCCCTTGCTCAAAATATGAAACGATACGGGGATATGAGTTAGCGGTGGCTCAAGCCACACTAGTCGCTGATGTTGACACCCCACAACGAGCGTATTCTTCTGCTCGTGCCTGACGCTGGCGTCGGGTCAGGTGGACTAGAGCTGGTGGTGTAGGCACAAAGCTTACCTATTCTTTGGCTCAGGGAACTGGGTGGCAACATTGACGTGGCATGGAGGGGGCCCTCATCGGGAGCCCTTGAAGAGGGACTCTGATTGGGCCATCCCGGATATCCCCTGCTTCGTCGGCATAGTAGATGGAACATTCAAGGCGCTCTGGGGAAAAAATCCCAAAGCGATTGAATGTTGGGATGGAGAGCAGTGGCTCCCTGCACGGCCCTCAGGGGTGGCGTGGATGGTTAGGCGCAACTGCCTCAAGATCTAGGAGGGACATATCCCTAGTGGGGATGACTCCCTCCTCCTCATACCTGCATACAAGGTCATTGATTACCCTTCACTGGATGATCTCTGATGGGGAGAGGGGGAATGTGCTCCTAGCAGTCGTGGAAGTTGTGGCCGTCGGGGAAGAGGCAAAACCAGACGGGGGAGCCGCGATGATATTGCTCGTACCCCTACGTCAGTGGGCAGGTGATCGAGCTCTGGATGCAAGAACATTGTTTCTGAAAGCAGGGAGATGAACTCATTAACACTGCCAGGAAAAGGAATCGACAACAAGTGCCCCAAGGTTGTTCCATCTCCCGTGGTCGGCAAGAGGGATCCACACTAACAACATTGCAGAACAAAATGCTCAACGTCCTGACCGTCCCAACTTCTGGAGAGTTTCATGTAAGGCCTGTTTGGTGGGACCTAGTACCGGATGATGAGGCAAGACGACATGCTTATCCACTAATGTCCCAAACGATACTAGCATCCATACTGAGGAGAGTAGTTTTACATCAGGTTCACCATTTTTTGTTTTCGACGCTTTCATCGGGGAGTGCGCATCTGTCACGCAGCGGATGCGCTGCTGTTACTCTGCATTCCCGCTTTCCAAAGGCGGGCAACATCTGCTCCTTATTCCGGGACATCTTCTCCTTGATCGAAGCGGGATGATGGGATGTTGGTTCTTACTTCCGTGGATTCCTCCTTGGATCTAGTCACCTAGTCTGAGTATCCCTCATATAGTTAAAACATAGTTCGTGAAGCTCTTCCCGGTGCCATATCTTCAAGGACACCAGTTAATTATGCTGCTTCTGTTAGGACCTTCCTAGGGGTCCGGTCAGGGTAGCAACCTTAGGTTAGAAGAGTAGTCACGTTGGGGTATCACAGACATATCTTGATGCTGGGGATTGGAATTTCTATCTTATGTCCGATATTATAGGGCTTCTTGAGGGTGCGAAATCCTGAGGCATCCCACATCGAATGCGGTGAATGGTATGCCATAGGCATGTATCTGAGGTTTTCTTCATCTTCCCATGTTTAATATAGGGTATGCCATGACTTTAATGTCCAGCGGAGATGGATCAGATTGATTATAACACTAGCTAGAGTGGATCAGATTGAACAACCCCAGGGAGGGAACGCCGATATTAGTGCCAGCACATGGGAGGCTTCCTGAATGCTGTGGAGGGAAATGAAATGGCATGATCTCACTGGGATGTGGCGGCCCGGGTAAGAATCCGGATGGGAGATGGCTTTCGGCTTGGGTCTCGAGGAGACTTCCTACGTATTCCCGTGGTAGGGAATCAATGTCTGTGAAGTTCAGTGAGATGATGGGACACCTGAAGAGGCGACCCGTGCAAATGGGCTTGTGGATGGGACCCTAAGGAAGTGGAACCTTCAGGTTAGTGCATGAGCTTCTCAAGACACGTGGGCTCGAGGGAGAGATCAGTATGAGACATGAGTGATGGGCTTGAGCCTCGTGGAGGCCTCCTACGTATCCCCATGGTGGGGAATCAAATTCCATTTAGTTCAGATGGAAAATACAGTTTAGCATCTTGTGGGATGAGTATGGGGAATACACTCTGGGTGGACCATGGCGATGGCGAACCGACGTGAATGAGTTCGGAATGACCGGGTGGTGGGCTTGAACATTGTGCCAACTTCCTATCTATCATGACTTGATACCTATCAAAGTCCCTGTAGTTTGGGTGGATTGGGGCTTACTTTCTGAGACGGCCCATGGTGTCAGGACTTACTCCAGGATGGAGGCCCGAGGGAGGCAAATCACAATGGGAGATGGATTTGTCACATAGGAAGAATGGAGGGGCCTCGTTCTCTATCACGTTCTCCACTGGCCTTAGGGAACGAAGATGTAAGGAGGGAGCACCGTTCCCCACCATGCCCTTGGATGTCCTTGGAACCGAGGGAGTAGAGAAGAATAGGGGTGCTGAATCCTGCTAGAATGGTTAGGGGATTACACTAAGGTGGTTTCCCTTCCCCATGGACAACACCAAACCGATAAGGAGGATATCACCCCCTGTGAGGGGTGATCCCATCCCCTTGGAGACGAGTGGGCATGGAGAATGTCTGAGGCAGGGGGGACCATACATGTGAGGTACATGGCCTAGTCACATTTAAACATCATGTGTTTAGGATGATGTGCTTGGAAGTTGAACGTCCTGCAGCTCGGACAAGGTGGGATTGCTCTGTACCCCTAGGACATACAAAACCGGTACCCTCTGCTCCTTGTAGAAGGGAATCCATCTTCATGGCTATAATGAGGGGGTGTTACGGAGTGAACCATCGAGGGGTCCACATTAGCGTGGCTATGTGGAAAAGAAATAGTTGTTAGCATGCCTATGCAAAGAAGCATGCGGTGAATCAACACAACGGGAAGGATTGTACAAGGGACTTTGAAGTTACTTCGTACCAGCCTAGAAGGCCGTATGGGAAAACCATGTATGATTCGGATGCTCGGGGTGCACAAGACTCCTGTGAATGGAACCCGGAATAAGGGAATCAAGCGCTCGCGCAAAGGGGGTGCCCGAGGAGCACCGAGGTGGAGGGCGTCGGGGGATTGCGTGCAGCCCTTAGGGCTTGCCCAAAATAAAGGGGATCCTGCGCGAAAAGACCCAGGATGGCACGAAATCATTGTTTCTTGCGCGAAATAGGGGGGACTGAGGTTTTGTGTGCGACTTGGAGGATTGTACGCAAGATGTATAAATTATGCACATGCGGAAAGGGCCGCACGTAAGGATAGGGAGTGCGCGCAATGGAAGGGATTGCGTGCAACTAGCCAGCTTGCGCGCAATGGAAGGAATTTCATGCAAGGGGAAGACCTCAAATGGGTTGGAGTTTAGTCTAAAAAAGTGGGATCTCGCATGAAGGGGGACCCTAGGGTGACTTGGTGCGAAGAAGAAACATACCTGAAGGCCATATTTCGGGTGCGCGAAATGCCTATTACGCACACGAGAGGCGGTTCGAATTCTTCAGCCCTCAAAAGGAAGGGGGTATCCTTCTATTTATAGGCATCCGGCGGTGCATAATTCAGGGATGCACAAAATATTTTTCATGACAGAGGCAGCGACGCGGAATATCAACCCCATAGGGCGCGGGCATGAAATCATTTCGCACCCGCGCTGGGTCTCTTCGCGAATCCCAGTACTTTTCGCACGGGACAACTTTTTTCTCGCACTTAAACCTTTTTTTCATGCAACACCTCCGGGCCTTTTAGACTGGGTCTCGAGTTCCAAATATGACTTCTCTTTTTCGTTTCGGAACTTTCTCCAGCACTTAATCACTTTTTGTCGTCTATATGGGTGTCAGAAATGGAGTTCTACACCAATGATAAAAATTTATAATCTAGATTTTTAGTCTTAGACGTGGATTTATTCACCAATTATAAATATGTATGACTCATGAAAGGGGTACTAGACATGAAATTTTATACCAAAAACATCAATAATGGATTACAGTTTCAAGTGTCCATATTATTGAAAGTAAAATAAAATGGATAATGAAATCCCATTTTATAAAATTAGTCATGAATTGAATAAGTAACAAGACTCAGAACCAGTGTGGATCAGAGCAGGTATTGGGGTACGAGTGTCATAGGGAACCCAACGATCTATGTTGTTTATTAATTATTAATTGATATTGTGGCAACTATTTATTTAATAGTTTTACTTTTTTATAAAACTACAAACACTTTTTTTATTGGAATTGTTTTAAACCCCATTGGTGGTGGCCTATGATTTGTACTCACACCCATGTTGGGATGCCTGATCAGTACCAAAATAGACTTCATGTATGCATGATAGGTTAAGTTAAATGTCCCCATGTTAGATGGAAGAGTTTGGATGAAGCATGGTTTATGGAAACTGATGTGGTTCAGGACCCTCTTGGGAGTTAATAATGTCTTTCATTTGAGTTACATTATACACACATGAAACATAAATTGGAATGACCTTTTTTTCTAATTTTAGATGGATATTGTATTCCACGCATTGATTATCGTGATTTTTTGGTATGTCTCGGGTTATATATGCTTATACTATTGTATTATTATTTACTCTAGTGTATTACCCTGATAAAATAGGGTATAGTCTCCCCATTCTCAACTTATCAGACCCTTGTTGCTAGTCATCTTTCTTTGGGATAAAGGGAGTCATGCATGGGATAATGTGACTGACCATACTGGGGAAATAGTATGTGGCACTTGGGCTTGGATGTTATTCTCTCTCTTTTAACTACCCCTCCACCAGCCCCAACAACCTCCCACCCAACACCACCGATAGACCCTTCATCCTATTTCATGCCATTACCAACTCCTACATTGGCTGTCCAACCATTTGATCTGATAGACCATGCATCCCAGATGGAGTTTTTGGCCGAGTAGTCATGGTAGGGAAAGGGCTCAACCCTTCCTCTATCACACTAGGTGTCATTATTTGACCCAGCTTATTGAGACATGGCCACTATCCAGATCGGTACCTCACCTCCACCATCCTTTGAGATAGCTTCCAGCACCAAGACACTCATTTTACCGATTAATCCTCCATCTCATTCCTCCATGGATGATATATATAGGATGGGCTAGCTATAGGGACCCTCTATTTGGGAGAGTACTCTAGATTAATAACTCATTTATTTTGATTTTTTTTCATAGTTTACCATATAAACATCGCTCAATTTTTGTTTTATGTGTGTGTAAAATTTTTATAGTACTTGTACTGCATTTCAAATTGATGTGTCATTTCTATATATAAACATGGAAAACAGTTTTTTGAGCTGTCTATTGGTTGGATAATTTTCATTTCATTACTATATTAAATTATCCATTCTGAATTCTTCCACCTCATCCATGGTCATCATTGCACTGATTCCACCACCATCTTCCCTCATACATCAGATGACTACGTTTCTATCTATACTTGGGTACTATATTAAGGATATTTCACTAGAGATACATGCTTAGTAGAGGTACCTACCACAATGGGAATATATAATTTTATTACCATATGATATTCATGCGTAGTACGGTCTTGAGGTGGTTAATCACACTAAGAGTCCATGTGAGCTTGATGAAACACCCTCTAGTATCTATAGGATATAGAAAGCTACAGAGTTGATGGATTACATTTATTGATTAATTTTTCCTTCTGTCTGGTTGATGATTTTATTATTACAACTTTATGGTAGAAAACCCATATTTGATTTTTTATGTATCTTTTTCCTTGTAATTAGAAATTTTAATTTTAATTTTAGATGAATTTTATTTTTTAATCCACATTGAATCAAACCACACCAAGATAGATGTATATATCTCTCCATGTTTTTATATCTAATAATTGTCTGCACTTTCCCATTTTACTACTTTTATTTATTTAAAAAAATGAATAATGCTTGATCTTGTGAAGGATTTTTCATGCTAACACATCATATAGGTATAAAATGCTTGAAATCAATATCAACTATGTTTATTAATGGAATGATACTTATATAGGGATCTATCAATTCACTAAATTCAATTCCCAATTTCAATTTCATTTATTATATGCTAAATACGTGATAAATATCCCATGATGAATTACAGGATAGTGAAAACACCATCTCATTTTACTTGTGTAGGTGTATTTGTTGTGGTTTATGGTCGATACACATGGAATTTCGCTTGTTTTGAAAAATCCAGGGGACATTTTTCATTGAAATCCTAATTTAGACCTAAAAACAAATTGCACCAATTTTTATAACTAAAATTTAGGTAGGAAATTGTTCAAATACATTATTTATTCGTTTTTAAAATTTTACCATGATTACTATGTTTAGTCATCTAATTAAAATTCATAATTTTTGTAATTTATTTTCATTGACTTATTACCAGATTTTATACCCAGATCAATTTCATGTTTTTTTGTATACTTACATTAAAGAGAATATTATAAACCCCAAATTTCTTATTCTTTTATTAGAATACATTTTTAAAGATGCTCTAGGAATGGAAACCTATCAGAACATTCATTTATATATTATTGAGGCTATGACTAAACAGTTATTATTTTAATATGATTGAGGCAATCATTGTTGAGAAACTAATACTAGATACAATAAATACATTTTTCTATCTTTATCCCATATTATCTATGAATAATCTTTTTAGGATGGGTCCATTTCAATATGATTTTCCATTCGTACCTTGTTCTTGTTATTATTCATGATTATCCTTTGAGCAAGTTGGGGGAATTTTTAACTCGTGGACATGAGATGTATTTATTGAGAAGATATACTGTGGCTCTATTAGTAGACAGATACGACAAGATCCATGATTCCTTTTGTAATTTTACACCTACCATGTTCCTTTAACACACACACACACAAACACACACACACACACACACACACACATATATATATAATGTAAAAGGCCTTGTGTTGCGTATTAGGAATGATAAAAATCACTATTTCTAGACCGATGAACCTTAGATGAATAATATGTGGTTATGGGATGGATAAATGATCTATCAAAAAAAAAATGAATTTTAAAAAATCAAATAAAAGATAGATAAAAGGATAATGGTAAATTTTTGACACATACATTGTATACTCATGGATGCACTTTGAGCCGATTAGAGCATCGAGACCAATTGATCTTGTAGGAGTCACTTATTTTAACTATTCACAAATTTGTTGGATTATAATTTAAATCTTACCCACCTTTTCTGCTTTTCTTCCACTTTATACCCACCTTCCATCATCCTCAAATTTACTTGATTCTTTTTGTTTAACCCCACATGATTATTTTTAATTTTTCTATATGAAGTCAGGTAATAGAACCAATGCAAGCCTTTGGTTAGGAAGATGTATTCCTATTAATAGAATAAATTCAGTTACATTTTTCTTGGATTGTTTAGATAAAATCTATTTTTTGGTAAATTTTATAATGGTTATAGAATTTTAGTAATAGTTTTGAATATGTAATTAAAAGAACATGAATTTTTAAAAAGAACCAAACTATAAGGCATGACTGATTTTATCTACAAGATTGATTTTGGAGGACAAATCTTTTATCTTTACAATTTGTATTACATTCCATGTTGTAATTCATTATCCAAATTTTAGAAACTATTTCTTATGAAATACTTTTATATATTCGTTTTTCTTTATGACAAGTAATTGTTCTAGAGTAATGGAATTTAAAAACATAAAATTTTATATACATTATTGTATTCAGTTAATTAACAATTTTTCAAGTCTTATTTGATAATGTACCAGGTATTTATTGTTTTTTCCAGAGAATAGGTATCCATGAATAAATGATAATATTAGTCAAATTGGGTAAAATTTACTTTACAAATCATGAAACACATAAATGACGTGTATGAATCATTCCAAACACATCTAATTTCGTGAAGAAAATGTTGTAAAAACTTTTAATTCCATGAAAATAATAAACATCATGAATCTCCAATAAATATTTTGTAAAATTCAATGTCCACATCCCTCTTAATGTTGATGTAATGAGAAGGGTCATGTTCTGAGTTCTAATTACTTATTTTGAAATAAGTCTCATCCCCAAATACTAATGATTTGGGTGGTTAAATGTGATGGATAAAAAATGATCATAGAGAAACATGGATCATGATTACAGAACATGAATGGTGTACGTGTCTTTTATATTCCTATTTATATATTTATTAAGGGTGGATAATTGAACGTATGTTGTTTAAGAAGCCTAATTTTCTCCAATATTTCTCTCTTTTATTCCTTTCTTACATTTCCAACTAATTTTAGACAATTCCTTTTACAATTTTAATTAAATCCATGTTTTGTTGATCAATATATAAGAATACTTCATATCTTTCATTTCTATTTACCATTTCAACATCTATTTACCATTTCCATTTCCAATCGACAACAAATAAACACCATATTGTTACTTAATTACACATTCCATTAAGTGTTTTTTGAATTATAATTTGTTTTAATTAATATCTCCTTGATTATTAATCAATCAATTGTAAAAAATATTATTTCAACAATTTAATTGATTTTCCATGCATGTCTGTAATTGCTTCATTGATTTAGATTAATAGTGTCATGAGTGGCTAATATTATTAGTGTAAGGGTCTGTAACAAGGGTTGTTATAAACTTAATGAATCTAAAATTAAAAATTTGGTAACCATAAGACCAGTAAGCATGTTAAACAAAAACATTCAATTCAATTATATTATGAAACCATGACCATGGGAAGTTTAAATGAAAGAACCAAACCTGGTAGGGGTATAAGAATTCATGAACATTATTTTGTGACCCATTTGACATAAAATATAGGATTATTCCATCATGTATTTTTCTTACATTGGGATGAAGTAATAGTTTCATCTTTGATTGATATAGTTGTTTTGACCATAATAAAATAGTTCTATATGCATCACATCATACCAAATGCCCTGGGATTATCCCATGTTAGGATTGAGATTATCTTTTTTATCTTAATCCTGAAATAGACCCCTACCATAATCTTATTATTGAATATTCAACCAAACTCAATATAATTAATTAAATCTGAATGCCAAATCAACTTGTGGGGACTCCTACATAAATATTTCAACATCCATGGTTCCATATACGCTAGTCTTTCAACATGGGTTTGACCCCACTAAACCACTATATTGTTACTTCATAGCATGTATAGTTTGGGATAAAATAAATTCTAATCTGATAATTAACCACATTAATTATACGATGTGTGTGGGAACATCAAAATCCATTAAATTCTTATTTAAACCAATAATAATTTGATCCATATTTGGATTATTATAATTAATATACCACAATACATTGTCAATAATATTTTTACCGCGTTTTACTGAATCTTTATTGGGGTGCATACTATTAAATAACCTGAAACATGAATTTCAATTGAATTATATTTCAAGACCCAAATAACACACAAATATTAACCTGAATAATATCACATAAATGTAACATGAGAATTTTAATAACAAAAAAATAATAGTAAATTATAATCCAACATCATGAAAAACATGAAATAATTGTCCAAGTCAGTTTACACACAACAATAAGAATTTTTTTTTTATAAAACCATAAGCTCTACATATAATTTATTAAAATTTATTTTAATATGATTACCTTTTAAACTTTTAATATTAATTATAATAAGGGAAACTACAATAATATTATCTCTTTAAATAAAGAAAAAAAATTATATTATAAATGGTCAACGAATTTAAAAAAAATTGACAATGATTTTAAACATTGAGAATAAAATTTTAAATTAATTTATAAAATGAAAAATTATCAAGAGATAAAAAATCTAAAAAAATCATCCCATACACATTAACTAAAACCCTAATTTTTTTTTCATAATACCCAATAGATTTTAGTGACACCTTAATTATTAAATAACCCTCTAATATTTAGAGTAAGGAATAATTAACAAATATTAATATAAAAATAATTTGTCAAATAAATAATTACATTCCTTCACAAAATTTTTTTTATATAATGATCCATGATTTTTATACATGTATATTACATATTTTTCGGTTAATATTTATCACATTAAAGAAACACATGCATGAGGACCATAATAGTTTAGTTCCTTTGGAAATTTAGGAAAAAAAATTCTAGTTGGGTGGATGATCTTCAAAATTTACAAAAAATATCTTTCCCTTTAGTAATCCTACTTATGTCCTTTCTTCATAACTTGGTGAATGGAAATATAAGAAAGGGAGAGATCAAAAGCTCAGTAAGGGAAATAATAAGATATAGATAAACATAATACGAAATTAGGGGTATTTTAACATGAGTATGACATTTTACAACCATTACATATATAAGAAAAATCATAATAATGATTCATGGAATACATATTGATAGTTTACAAGACATTAATCATATGATAATCAACGAACACTAGCCATAAGAGCATAAATTTAGCATAACACATGGAATTGTGGAAAACATAAGCATAGAAAATAATTTCTTTAACAGTAAATGACCTTTTCCATGACTATAATAGGGAAATGACTTTATTCCCTAAAGTATAATAGTAGTCAAGGATCACTCCCAAGATTATCATGGTGGAAAAAGTCCCTTACTGAACAAAGTTCAATCCTCATTCCCGCTCTGTCTATCTAATGAGATATAAATTATTACCCAATTCATTGGAGAGAGATATACGTCAAACACTTAACATAATGAATACCATACATATGTGTTCACAATAATATAAGTTATTCATCATATCAAAACCCATAGAATTAAATGGATTTCATAAACATTTCATAATAACATAACTCTTGGTACAGAAACAAAATTTATAAACATCAAAACATAATAAAAATAAAACATTTATAGAGAAAATGGTAACCTTGAATCACATCCCATTAGAAAAATAATTAACATCATATAATGTTGTTGTGAATTATAAATTATTTTTAAGATTAGTTTAAATTAATTTTTTGGTAAAATATTCATTATATTTTGAAAACATTTAAAAGCCCTTACAATTACAAAGGGAAAAAATATAATTTCAAAAGAACCATGTAATAGTTAAAATTAATCACAAATTAATTATGGAATCCTAAAATCGAAAAATCTCCTCATGTTGTATATGTTAAAAAAATTACTTTATTATTTTTGTTTTAAAAGTAACGTAATGCCTTTTTTATAAAGTAAATAATTTTATTCAAATTATTTTGTACAAAATTAAAATATGGGTAAAAGGAAATAAAAAATTAATTATAGATTATTAAAAACTTTTTTGAATGAACTTTTAGAAAATAAATACATGTAAATTAATTATTACCCAACATATATTTAATCATAAAAAATCTCTAATAATAATGGTATTCTGAAATAAACCCTTACGACATTGTAATCAGTTGAATACATTGACCCATGAAAAAAACAAAAACAATATGTATATATAAATACCATAATATATGGTATATTAATCATTAAATAGATTAATTTTTAGTATATTCACCATATACAAGAAACATGTAGTGCATAAGGCATGTGTCCCATATAAAAAATATCGAGACAAAAATCCCATACATCAAGTCTAAAACATCATTTTCCTTGTTAAAACATATTTTATAATAAATATGAATTTATTATATATTTATTCCATTACCATATATCTATAATATCATTTATTATTATTTTAGAACATCATATCACATGTTTTTTTTAATAATTTGTTAAAAAAATCACTATT
This sequence comes from Viscum album, assembly GCA_963277665.1. Lineage (NCBI taxonomy): Eukaryota > Viridiplantae > Streptophyta > Magnoliopsida > Santalales > Viscaceae > Viscum > Viscum album. Next base: position 1,075,227,568 of record OY728134.1, read on the forward strand.
TTGGGTGATAATCTCTTAGTTTTGCAAGCATGTTTCAGTGTGGTAGTATCGGTCCTTAGAATTTGATCATGGTCCCATAATTTCAATAATTATAATAATGGTTTAGACATAATATATATTCATTATATAGAAATTTATAATCATTCATAAAAATTTGCGACTGAAAAATGAATTACACTATTCATGGATATGGTTGGTTGTATGTACGCATGAATGCTGTTTCTATTTTTCATCTAATGGAGTAAGAAATTGTAAATAATAATAAAAAATTTCAAATAATTATTATGTTATATATATATATATCATATATGTTTATAAACAGAATTCTAATTACCATCCATGTTAATTATAAATGAAAATGAATCTTGTCAATTTTGTGGATATGGTGGTCAATTAATTTGTACAATAAACATTATCATTTCTAAAAAAATTGGATGATCATAAGTTTGGAATAAAATTATCATTAAAAAGGTATAAATTATTAAAAATAAAATATATTTAAACTAATCACACATAATACTCATAAATATATTATGTTAATAAAAAATTAATTTTATTTTTATGTTTTGATAGTTGGTCACACATACACACGAGTGATACTTTCACTTCTTGTTTGATAGAAAAATGGGTGGGTAATGGTTCCTTACTAAGGATAATAAAATGTCAAAATATTTTTGATTCCAAATTTATTATTATTTTTATAATCATCAATTATTTATAAGAGGTAAGGAAGAGTAGAAAAATAAATATTTTGTTTTGAGATATTACATATTCCTCGAAACGTCTCCATTGGATCTCCTATAATGGGGTCCAAGGATGGTCATTTGAGAGGAAAAAACCTAAATAATATGGATAGGTATGTTGAGAATATAAATTTTTAGTGTATGGTAATGTTCGGAAGCTCGATGTGATGCGATGAAGTGAGAAAAGAGGTATCTTTTTAAAATTTATGTGAGTGGAACTTTTGATGTATTTAAAAATATTAAATTATAATAAATTCATTTTCAATTAATATTCCACCAAATGTCCATGAATTCAAGGAAATTACTATAGAAGGTTTTAATATCATCAAAAAATATATTTTTGAAATTCATTGGTATTATTTAGAACCTTATCATTTTGATTAACCCTTAGAAAACCTTTTTTAAAATTAACTATGTTAACAAATTTATCAATATTAAAAGGTTGTAATTTTTCCCATAAGTGATGTAAATTGGATTAGAAATGAAAATTTTACAAACTTTATGATCATATTATAATCACTATGCATTATAGTATATTTATTTTTTATTTTTAATGAATTAATAAAATATTATCTTTTAAAAATATCATTAGTGTCAATTTTGACATTATTTATTATACAAACTTTGGGAAAATAAATAAATTAAGAGAACTTCCAAAAACAATAAATCAATATAACTCTAAAATGTCCTAAGAATATATAAAATTAATCAAGAATCTTTATTAATTAAACAAATATTTATTTTAATATTTTCATTATCATTTATGAGACTGTTTCTGTAATTTAATAATTACCACATTATCATTTTGTAATTAATTAATATACTTATTTCTTCACTAAAAATTAAAACTAAAATTCCATGATTTATTTAAATATTTTATAATTAAAAATAATATTCATAGTTGAAGATATCATCTTGATAACACCATACTAAAATTGATATAGTTATTAATAATATGAATTTTAAACCATTGATTTTTTGTTAAATAAAACATCCTAAACATCCCAATATCCTTCTTGTGACCTAAAAATAAATATATTTACGACATAAAATGATGTAAATTATGTTATAAATAGAATCTTATATTCATCCATAAACTACATTTTTCCACATCTTGAAACATAATATATATTTAAGGCAAAGAAATTGAAATTTTGTGACATTTATTGATTTAAATAATTTATATAGAAATTTCATGAAAAAGTTAGCATGAAAAAAATATATTTTGATCCATAGGCATTATTATTAGAATTAAATTTCTCAAATAATATTTTTACAAATTTTAGGGTAATTATATAGTCCTTATCAATTTATTTTGAACCTAAATTATCCAATTTTCTCTTCACCATGGTAACAAACATTACCAAGGATACTATTCATTTTGAGAAAAAATAATATGGACTTATTTACTAAATTTTGACCTTCTAAATCCAATTATGGAATCCTTTTTTCAAAATTTAAAAAACATATGATTGATAATTTAATTTAAAAATATGGAAAAACATCATGAAAAATAGTTTTCAGAGAATTCCATTTTTAAACATTAAATGTCTTTATAATAATTCATGTATTAAATCCATTTAAAAAAATGGATTATTTTAAAAAATAATAATTTTTTAAAAAAAAACTCTATTCCAAATCATTATTTTACCATATAATTACATTAAATGAAAATAGATTTTTTCAATAAATATAAGTATTTTCTCTCTTCCACGAAGAAAAAATGTTTTAAAAAAATTATTTTAAGATAATATTAACATTAAGAATTATAAAATTAAATAGATTTGTTAAATAAATGATCTAGAACTTCTATAAAGTAATATATACTCATAAAAATAAGTAAAACTCTTTGTTGAAGAATTTATTTTAAGAATATGGTGACTTACTAAAAATTTGGTGATGTTTTTTCTAATAACATACAATGAATTCATATTTATATCAGACTTTATATTAATTTGATAATTTATTTGTTATAATTTATTCCATCTAATATAATGGTTAGATGATAATAGACATATGTTATTTTAAGGTTCATTTTAATTGGCTACTGCTTGCATCAAATGATATTAAAGGAATCAAATAATTTAAAAAATCTATTCATAAAAATCTTTAGATGTTAAATTATACGACCAATAAAATGAATTTCTCCCTCAAAGTTCATTTCAATCATGAAAGGTTTGTTGAGATGGTATGTGAGTATGATATACTCTATAATACCAAATGTAGGATCGAAATAACAGAGATACTATATGGAGTATCTAATGATGCTCAAAATACAAGAGGGGGTGTATTGTATACTTTAAAAAATTCTTTTGGATCTTTTAAAGATGGTTATGTTAAACAAGGTTAAACAAGGTAATTCACAAAAACTCTGGTTCTACACACATGCTTGATTCTGGAAATATGATTATGAGAAACTGAATCCAGAAAGATGGTTCTGGAAAATGAATCTTATTGAAAGTTTACAAATACAAAGATTCTACCTTAAAGTGTATAGAATCTAACTAAATCAGAGTACAAGTATAAGGAAGTATAAAATAGTTATACTTTCCTCAACAATACAAATGCAGCGGAAAAACTTGTAACAAATCAAGTAACAGTAGTAAATCTTTTGACCCAAAGAGAAGGGTATCCAACAACCATGGATAAAGGTCCCTTGATTTATACATTCAGGAAAGTCTATCTTACCCACACAAGGGTAACCCCTCGATACAAAGATTGGAGTCTGTCTTACTATCTCTACAAGCCCTCAAATTTCAGGTAGTCAGCATCTCTTTCTTACTCAGTAAAGAAGCCCTCAACTTCAAGGTAGTCGGCACCTCTATCTTCCTATCGTTGGATGCCCTCGATTGTATACAGCAACAATCGAAGTAGCACAAATAAAATCTAAACAGGTATTTTAGTATGCACAATGTGGTAAAGCCTCTCTCTAGATATCACATCAGTTGTGATCTCTTTCAAATGATCTCCTATTTATAGGCACGACTTCAACGGTCGACTCCCTCCTCCAACGGTCATATTTTCCCATGAATTTCGGAGGGACATGTACACATTTCACTCAAACAACGGTTAGTGACTATCTGAAAGCACGACATCGTTTTATAACAAACCAAGTGTTAGCATAACTAAAATATGATATTCTAAATGTAATCAAATGAACGTTCGAAGTATAACCAAAATTGAATTCGGAGTCTATAATACAAGGATATTAGGATTCTGTTTTCTAGGAATTCGAAACCTAATATCTGTAGAATTTTAGAGATTGAATTTCAAGGAAATTAAGAATCTGGATTCACAAGAATTTAGAAACAAAACTCACAATGTTCGGAGTCAGAGTTCATGAGAATTCAGAGTCAGAACTCAATGAAGTTCGTAACCAGAATTCGTAATCAAAATTCGGAGTTAGAACTCAGAAGAGTTCGTATCCAGAATTCGTAATCATAATTCGGAGTCAGAACTCAGAAGAGTTTTTATCCAGAATTTGTACTCTGAATTTAGAGTCAGAACTCAGAAGAGTTTGTATAGATAATTCGTAATCATAATTTAGAGTCATAACTCAAAAGAGTTCATAACCATAATTCCTAATCAGAATTAGGAGTCAGAACTCAAAGGAGTTTGTAACCACAATTCTGAGAATTCGGATCCTAAAACAAAATGTTTTATATCTTAGGAAATTATGGGATTCCGAGGTTTTGGATTCAATTTGAATTTTACTCTTAAAAAAATTATGATATGAACAACGAAAAACATGATAAAGAAAAATTTCTTTGGGGAAGAAAATTTTCATTATTGAAGTAAAACAAGGGGAAAAAAGGATTTTCCTTAGGATAAGGTGTTTGTGATTTTAAAAACTAGAATGAATGGTAAAGTCAATAAGAAACCATATTGGCTTAAAAATATCCCCCACGTATGAAGGAATTGAAAAGTCATAAGGAAAACCTTATTGAATCAACAATCTCCCCCTTTTTGGAAAGCAAAAACATCCTTACAAAAAATAATATAAGGACATAGAAAAAATTTTCTAGACTTCGAAAACAAAACTTATCTCCCTTTATATATGAACAATGGTGAATATGACTAACTCCTCCTTAGGCTTTGGTACTTGAAGGATCGTATTATATATTTCCGAAATGAGATTTTTCATTTGAATGTGGAAATCTTCATAATAAGAACTCCCCCTTTGATTTACTCCCCCTTACATAGGGATATTTATTCTTTTACATAGAATTATGTTTCCTTCTCCACCTTTGTGATTTTCAAAAAGAGTTTGAGGAAATGGAAAAAAATATGGTACCTGAAATATTAGTACAAACATCCAAACAGAAAAATCAACCACAATTTCATTAAGATATGGAGAATTTGTACAAGGAAAAATAGATACAACAAAATAGCGAATTTCGATCTGTTTTTCTTATTTTTCCTTGGGTATCAGCTTCTTCATGATGGTTTTAAGATTCTTTAGATCTTTGTGATCCTCTTATTCTTTCTTCTCTAAGGCATTGACCCTATCGTCTTGAGCCTTCAGAGCCTCTTCCTGACCCTTCAGCAAGTCATCTTGCTTCACTAACTTTTCTTCAATCTTGATTCGGAAATCCCTCTCGGTTTTCCAGCTTTGGACAACATAATTCAGCTTCCCATTCAGATCGTTGACATCCTTAATCCTAATATTCTGTTCAAGAGTAATCTTTTTATCAATGCTATTTGTGAGGTCCTTGATTTTTCTGTCATGAGTACCAAAAGTTTCCTTAACATCAATTTGAACGTAATCAAGCTCTCTCAGATCTTCGACTATATTCTTTGACTATCTTACCATTTGTTTGCAAGATTTTCTGTGGGCTTCATAGTTGATAAGGAAATTATTGTATTCGACCCCAATCTTTATGCATGTATCCATCCCCATGGATACATAGTATAATTTATGATTCATGCTATGGTGGAGCATCTGGAATCTGGAGTCAATTGTTGGAAAGATCGGAATGGTGTCCACTAGCTTCTTCAGGGACTGAATGACAAAATCATGTCCTAGAGGTGATGACTCCCAGTCTGAAACTCTGCTAGGTTTTGGTTCTTCCTCTAGCTCCAAAAAGCTTCCTCCTAGAGGATCCACTAGCTTGTTTCTTCCTTAATGAAATTTTGGTTGGTGTGTCAATAACCACTTGTTTTCCTTTGTAGGTTTTCATAATAGCTTCTTCATCTGGAGACTCATGCTCACTCTCAGACAACTGTACAATCCTATCTTCAGCAATTTTTTCTTTCTCAGCTCCTGCCTCAATATCCTCAGGGTGAATGAAGTGTTGATTATAACTCTCTTCCTTAGATAATTTTATCACTTCCTCTTCAGCCTTCTCATCCATTTGAGGAGTAGCAAGTTTCGAAGATCTGGCTTGAGAATTCCAGATTGAAAATTTTTCATAAGCTTTATCCTTATCATGATACTATCAAACTTGCTTAATAAGATCATCAGTGTGACTATGACATTATTCCTTTTCTTTCACTTTTTCCATAGATTCTATCTGTCTAGAAACCTTCTATTGAAATTTTTCCAGAGTCATAAACTTTTTCCCTGGTGTCTCAAGTAGTGGTTCAACTATGAATGATTTCAGTACGAGAATGTTCTCAGGTGATACAGCAGTAGCCTTCAAAAGATATTGCATAATCTCTGCCTCTGAAATATTCTTCTTAAGATTCTTCTCTTTGGATTGCTTCTTAAGCTCTTTAGTAGCTTTCTCTTTCAATGCCTTGGCCTCTACAGGGTCTAGTCCAAACTGTGGCTCCCCTTCTTTCTGGTTATTCTTATCCTCCCTCCATTTGGAAATAACATCATTTGGATAAGCTTTCTTCTTCTTGGGATTTGGAGGTGCGGTTTGAGCTTCCTTAGCTTTAGGGGTTTCACCTTCATCCTCTACTTCCTTCAATTTTCTTTTCTTTCCAGCTTTCTTTGATGCTTTAGCCTCTTCAGCATTTTTCAGAGCAGCTTCTGCCTCTTCCTATGGACGATCATAAAACTCTCCTGAATATTTAGAAAATCCAACATTCATTATTTTCAATGTGTCATCACTTACTAACATCACTTCTATATTCCTTGGCTTGGAACTGCAAGGAATCTTGAATGATTCAAGACATCGAACTATCTACTTGGAGAGTAGGACAGGATACATGATTATTTGTGCTCTCAGAATCCCATTTTTTATATTCTCTATTGTAATGAGAATATGCTTCATCAGATTGATTTTCCATAGATTTAACAAAAATCCAAGATATACATATCACTTTTCTTAAGAGTGTCCTTTTCACCCTTTATCAGTACAATAAAACCCTGAACCCATAATGCTAGGATCCGATTTTTGGTAGACAAGTGAGAAATCTTTGTAGTCTTTACATATATAAGTCCAATAATTTTCATATCATTCACTATTACAAAACTCCCTTGAACATCTGGTAGCTTGTGGGAAAAAAATTCATCCTCTACTTCATAAGATAAACCTACCAAGGTACCAGCCTTGGTTTATGAAAGTGTATATGTTTTTCCATAACAATTGAAGGAAATTTTTTCTCTTCGATCTTCCATGAAAAAACAGGTTGATTCATAAAACTCAATGAGGAGATCCGGATACACAAGATCTTGATCCCCTAGATTCGAAATGGATACACTCTCCCATCCATTATGTTTGATATTATTGGAGATAATAGAGTCATATTTGTTGAAGAAGTCCAGATGTACCAACATCTCCCTATATATATGCCACTCCGCAATCGGCTTGACAGTTGACATATCTTGAGAAGGAACTTCACTAGACATTCTGAATTGAGAACTTATGAAAATTTCAGAACAGGATTTTGTAGAGGGGCAGAGCTTTGACACGCAAAGGATTGAGAACCGATGTGGGAAAACCATTGGGGGTCCCCTTTTATAGGTGTTGAAGCGACGATTGAACTTCTCATCTGAATCTAATGGCTGAGAATTTTTCTGATCAGATATGACCATTGAAAATATAGCTACGAGGAAAATTTGGTAGGATCCGATATTTTTGAGGTTTTTAAAGGAAAACATTCGGTTTTTAGAAAACTAGAATCCGTGAATTTTTAAAAACCAAAGAAACTATCATCATGTAAAAGGTGATTACAAAAACTAAAGAAAGAATCATACCATTCAGATTGTTAGTAAGATTATTCGTATTGAGGAAAATTCTTCGTGAAAAACTTTAGATTCCAAAAAAAACTTGACTATGGGAAAAAATCTATTACAAAACTAAATTGAGTATGAAAATATTCATTATGAAAATCTTCATTATGAAAATCTTAATTACGGAAATTTTCTTTATGAAAATTTTCAGTATGAAAATTTTTAGTACGAAAATTTTTCTTACAGAAATTTTCAATATGAAAATTTTAGGAAAAACATTCATTACAAAAAAAATAATGAAAAAATTCATTACAAAAAACATGAAAAACTTCATTACAAAAAATAAAAAAAAATCATTATGAAAAATAAAAAACTTCATTACGAAAAATAAAAAACACCATTACGAAAAATAAAAAACTAGAAAAATTTACTCCCCCTATGTAAATGAGTTTATTACTATAAGAAGATAGATCCAACAGATAGTTAACAATGAAGATCACCTTACAATTATCATTCCTAACTTCTTTTTAATGTTTTCAAGTCTATCAGAGGGTAATGATTTTGTGAAAATATTAGCAAGTTGATCTTGCGTTCTGATAAATTGAAAAATGATATTTCATTTTTGTGTGTGATCCCTAAGAAAGTGATGCCTAATATCTATGTTATTTTCATGAGATTGATGTGCATGGTTTTTTAATAAGGGAAATGGAACTTGTATTATCACACAAAATTTGTGTTTTGGTAAAACTCAAACCATAGTTTGTGAGTGTGTGTTGCATCCACAACACTTGAGCACAACAACTTCTAGCTGCTACATATTCAGCTTCAGCAGTGGAAAGAGATACTGAGTGTTGCTTCTTGCATGACCAAGAAACTAAAGAATCTCCTAAAAAATGATAGGTTCCTGATGTACTCTTTCTATCCATTCGACATCCACCAAAGTCAGCATACGAAATACATTTTAGACTAAAATCATTTCCAGAAGTATAGAAGAATCCTAAATCCATGGTTCCCTTTAAGTAGAGAAAAATTCTTTTCACTGCCTTTAAATGAGATTAGTTGGGATTGGATTGATATCTTGCATATAAGAATACGGAAAACATTAAGTATGGATGACTAGCTATCAAGTAAAGTAAACTTCCTATCATACCTCAAAAGGATGTTTAATCTACTGGTTTCCGAGCTTCATCAAGATCAAGTGTGTTTGAGGTACCAATGGGAGTACTTATACTCTTAGTGTTGTCATATCCATACTTTTTGAGAATATATTTAATATACTTATGTTGGGATATATATATTACTTCTAATTTTTGAAAAAATTGAAAACCAAGGAAAATTGGTAACTCACCCATCATACTCATTTCAAATTCATATTTCATTAGATCCGTAAATGAATCAGTTAATGATTTCTGAGTTGAACCAAATATAATGTCATTAACATAAATTTGAACCATCAAAACATTTGTCTTCTCTTTAATTATAAAAATGGTTGGATCTGTATTTCACTTAACATAATTATTTTGAAGCAAAGATCCTGTATGTCTATCTTACCAAGATCTAGGTGCTTGTTTAAGGCAATAAAAATATTTGGTAAGTCTAAAAACATGATCATGATGTTTTGTATCTTCAAAACCAGTAGGTTGTTCAAAAAATAATTCCTCTTAAACATAACAATTCAGGAAAGAACATTTCACATCCATTTGAAAAAGATTTAAATTGAATAATGCTGCAAAGGAAAGTAAAATATGAATAGATTCAAGTTAAGATACTAGAGCATAGGTTTCTTCATAGTCTATTACTTCTTGTTGATTATAGCCTTTAGCAACTAATCTATCTTTATTTCTTATAATGATTCCATATTCATCACACTTATTTTTGAATACCCACTTTACTCCAATAACAGAATTTTCCTTAGGTCTTTCAACCGAGGTCCATACTTTATTCCTTTCGAATTCATTTAGTTTATCTTGGATAGATTTTATCCCATCATCATCACCTAAAGCTTCATCAGTGATTTTTGGTTCTAATTGGGAAAGGAATGCTAGATGTTCTACTTCATTTCATAAGTAACTTCTAGTCCTTATAGGTTGATTCAAATCACCAATGATGCTATCACTATGATGATTCTTTACAATCAACTAATTTGGGTTTTGTAAAATCTTTTGATGAACATAGGGTAGAAAATATTCTGGGGAAAATGTTTCAGAAGTATCTTCTTGGACATTTTCCTTATCAGAAGGATCTTCTATAAAAGTTTGATAATCAGTTTTTGAAAACACATCCAAAGATGTTGGTGGGGGTTGTTTAAAAACAAAGGGATCAATTTCATCAAATTTTATATGTACTTTTTCTTCAATAGAACACGTGTTTTTATTGAAAAATCTATAAGCCTTTGAAGGTCTGGATTAGCCTAAGAAAATTACTTCATTAGATTTTGGTGTGAATTTATGTAGATTATATTTAGTATTCAGAATGAATACCTTGCAACCAAAAACTTTAAAGTAGGAATGTCTAGGTTTTCTACCATCCCAAAACTCATAATGAGTTTTATTAAGAAAAGGTCTAATCAAAACTCGATTTATAGTATAAAAAGAAGTACTTAATGCTTCATCCCAAAAATGTTTGGCTATATAATACTTACTCAACATGGTTCTAGTTATCTCTTGAATAATTGTTTTTCTTCTTTCAACAACACCATTTTGTTGAGGTGTTCTGGGTTCTGAGAAGTTATGGGTAATGCCTTTTCTACTACAAAATGTTTCGAAATCAGAATTTTGAAATTATCCACCGTGATCACTATGAATATTTTTTAATGGAAGGGTTTTCTCATTTTTAACATGGGATCTAAAAATTTTGAAATAAGAAAAAGCTTCAGTCTTCTTTACTAGAAAATATACCCATGTAAATATATTGTAACCCTCAACTAAAACAAATACATAATACTTGTGTCCAATGTTTCCAGTTTGTGTAGGACCAAAAAGATATATATCCACTAATTGTAATGCATCAATAGTTGTGAATTCACCAACTAATTTAAAACATGATTTATGTTGCTTGCTATATTGACAAGGGTCAAAAACTTTTGAATAATTGAATCTAAGATCTGGTAGATCCTTATATAATCTTTTCATGGAAGGTTTGCATAAGTTCCTAAGGTTACAATGTCTTAACCTTCTAAGACATAACCATGAATGTTCCTCCATTGCATTAGGGAAAGGTAGATCTTGGCTCCTATGGTCTTCTATGTTTAGTGTGTAAACATTCTCTTTCCTATGGGCAGAAAGAATAAACTCTTCCTTGGAATTGTGTACTCATCACTTGTCATTCCTAAAATTTACATGGTAACCCTCATCACATAATTGGCTTATTCTAATGAGGTTGTGCATAAGACCTTTAACAAATAAAACATTTTAAATAAATGTTCTACTAAGAAGAACAATGTTACCTATACTAATACTTTCTCCCTGAGCATTATCTCTGAAATTTACTTTTCCTACTTTTGTCTTCATAATATTTTCAAAGTAGTTTTTGTTACCAGTCATATGCCAAGAAAATCCACTATCCATATACCACGTATTGCTGTTGGTACTTTCTCGACTTTCCTGAAAATAAAAGAGTTAGACTTTTAAAATCCAAAATTTCTTGGATCTGGAAATTTCAAAATGAAAAATTATAGGCACCCACATCTTCTTAGAAAAATAGTATTTATGAAATCCTAAGGACTAGGTTTTGTTTAGAGAACAATTCTTTGCCCAATGTCCACCAGACTGACACTTAGTACAAAATGGAGCACTTTGAGGAACAAATTAATTGTTATTAAAAATTTATTTAGAACTAGTATAACCAAAACCAGAACTATTCCTTAGAGGTCTGATTTGAGAATACATTTTATAAAATTTTCTTTTCCTAAGGTAATGTTTGAAAAACACTTCCTCAAGGAAAATATTTCATATTTGAGTTTGATAACCAAGTTCTTGTCTTCAAAAACAATTTTTTAACTAGAGTTAGGCTCAAAAAAAAATTTCTTAGAAATTACATTTTCTATATCTTTATAATGTTTATTCTTCTCAGAATTTACTTCCTCATTATTTTTTGAAATACCTTAAAAATCAACATTTTTTCAATCAGGGTCTTTAGAAAGATCTGATATTTCCTTAGTAAGAATAGTATTCCTAGAATTTTCCTTATCAAGCTTCTTCATGACTTTGGAATTCTCAATCTCAAGAAGTTTGGAAAACCTAAAAACTTATTCATAGGAAGGTAAAGTATTATCTTCATCAGAAGAATATTCTTCATCAGAAGAGTTATAATATTTATCATTACTATAATTTTCATTTAAAGAAACATTGGTCATAGATTTATCATTGTGTACATTATCTATTAAGAAATGATTATTAATAGGTAGTCTGGCTATTAGACCAAGATTCTTCTGTCCAGCAGATTTATAATCCGAAGATTACTTTAAAGAGTCACCACCACTGGAACTCCATATGTCATTGGATTTCAAGATATTGTTAACTTTATAATTGTTGTACTTATTTCAGTTTCTCACAGAATGCCTTCCTTTCTTTATTTTCTCTTAAACATAGGACAATTAGGTCTTATATGTCCATCTCTATTGCTTTCATAACATGTGACTTCTGAATATTTCTTATCTTTCCTTTCTTTCTTCTTGTATCTGGATTGAAAGTTCATTTTTCCAGCTATCTTGTTCATCCTTTGAGCAAGATTTTCTAACTCATTCTCTGAGGATTCACTTCCACTAGATTCGGATTGGATAACAGCCTTCTTATATTTGGATCTGGTAACTCTCTTAGGAGTCTTAGATTTCATATGATTTGAAGTTTTAGTAAAAGCAACACTTCTATTCCCATTCATCTTATTATGTTATCAGCATCTCTCTTCATTATAGTATCATGTTGAAGTAGAGTTCCAAACAACTCATTTATGGAAATCTGAGTAACCTTTCTATTCTCATCTATAGCTGTCCTCTTGGATTCCCACTCATTTGTCATAATGTCAATGATCTTATCAATAAGAGTTTCGTCATCTAATCCTTTCACACCCATGGATTGTAAACTATTCAGAATGGTCATGAATTTTTGTTGCACCTTACATATGGGTTCTCTATAAGGAAAGAAGAAACCATGATATTCAACTCTAAGCATGGATCATCTTGTTTCAATAACAATGGAAGTTCCAAAGTGAGTAACTTCAACTTTCTTCCAAATTCAATTTTCTGGTTCACAAGATGAAATTTGGCTACATATATTTCTCGTAATAGAGAAAATAAAAGTATTTTATACCTTATTATTTAGTTGATATTCATGCTTTTCTTGATTTGTGATGGTACTAAATTCCTTGCCAGGGATCTTATATCCTCTAGTAAGCATAACAAAATTATCAACACCAGTATTGATAATGAATGTCTTCAATTGATCTATCCAATATTCATAGTCATTTCCATCAAAGATAGGTGGTCTTGTTGGACTGTGATTTTCTATGGAACAAACATTGATTCCTGCCATATTTAAGAAAAATTTTATTCCACACAAAACTTTTTAATAGGAAAAGTTTGTAAACAAGGAAAATATTCATAAGTATAGAAAATATAGAACAAGAGTTATCTCTAAGAAAAAATGAATCCGAACATTATGAATCCAAAAAAATGATTCCGAGAAAAGTCTGAGATGAATTCTCTTCTGAATCTAATCGTGAGATCAATTCACATTGAACCAATACTATGATTTCATTTGTTGAGATGATATGTGAGTATGATACACTATATAATACCAAATGTAGGATCAAAATAAAGATATACTGTATGGAGTATATAATGATGCTAAAAATACAAGAGGGTGGATGAATTGTATACTTTAAAAAATTCTTTTGGAACTTTTAAAGATGGTTATGTTTAAAATGGTTAAACAAGGTAATTCACAAAACCTATGGTTCTACACACTTGCTTGATTCCAGAAATATGATTCCAAGAAAGTAAATCCAGAAAGATGGTTCTGGAAAATGATACTTAATGAATGTTTACAATGAAAAAGTTTCTACCTTAAAGCATATATAATCTATCTAAATCAGAGTACAAGTATAAAGAAGTATTAGATAGTTATAAATTTTCTCAATAATACAAATGCAGCAGAAAAACTTGTAACAAATCAAGTAACAGTAGTAAATATTTTGACCCAAAGAGAATGGTATCCAAAAACCTTGGATAAAGGTCCCTTGATTTATACATTCAAGAAAGTCTTTCTTACCCACACCGGGGTAAGCCCTCGATAGGAAGATCAGAGTCTATCTTGTTATCCCCGCAAGACCTCAACTTTCAAGTAGTCGGATCCTCTATCTTCCTAAGCAAGGAATCCCTGAACTTCGACGTAGTCGACACCTCTGTCTTTCTATCCCCAGAATCCCTTGATTGTACGCAACAACAATCATAGTCACACAAAGCAAATCTGATGAAATAGTTCAGCAGGCACAGAGAAATAAAGCCTCTCTCTCAAGAAATATCTTTAGAAGCATGTAATCTCTAGATTGGTCAACTTGTTGTGATCTATTTTAATTGAGCTATTATTTGTAGGCTCTGCTTCAACGGTAGACTCCCTCCTCCAATGGTAATATTTATTCATGAATTTTGGAGATACCTGTACAATTGTCACTCAAACAACGGTTAGTGAGTAACAAAAAGCATGAAAACGTTTTATAACAAAACAAGTGTAAGCATAACTAAAATCTGATATTCAGAATGTAATAAAATTAATGTTTGGAGTCTAACCAAAATTGAATTCGGTGTCTATAATACAAGGATATTCATATTATTTTTTCTAGGAATTCGGAACCTGATCTCTATAGAATTCTGGATTCTGAATTTCAAGGAAATTCTGAATCAGGATTCAGAAGAATTCAGAACCAGAGCTCAAAAAGTTCGGAGTCAGAGTTCATGAGAATTAGGAGTCATAACTCATAAGAGTTCGATGTCTGAATTTAGAGAACTCGGAGTTAGAACTCATAGATGTTCGTAACCAGAATTTGTAATCAGAATTCAGAGTCAGAACTCAGAAGAGTTCATATCCAGAATTCGTAATTAGAATTCGGAGTCAGAAGTCAGAAGAGTTTGTATCCAGAATTCGTAATCAGAATTAGGAGTCAGAACTCAGAAGAGTTTGTATCTAGAATTCGTAATCTGAATTCGGAGTCATAACTTAAATGAGTTCGTATCCAGAATTCTTAATCATAATTTGGAGTCATAACTCAAAGGAGTTTGTAACCAGAATTCTGAGAATTCGGATCCTAAAACAGAATTCTTCATGTCTTATGTAATTATGGTATTCCGAGGTTTTGGTTTCAATCCAAATTTTACACTTAGAAAAATTACGATATGAACAATGAAAAACATGATAACTATAAATTTATTTGGGGAATATAATTTTCCTTATAGAAGTAAAACAAGGGGAAAAAGGATTTGCATTGAGATAAGGTGTTTGTGATTTTCAAAATAAGAAGGAATGGTAAAGTCACAAGGAAACCTTATTGGCTTAAAAATATCCCCCAAGTATAAAGGAATGGAACAATCATAAGGAAACAATTATTGAATGAAAAAGGTTTTAAAATTTTATAATATGTTCATAGAAACCCACATCTTAAAACCAAATAATAAAACATCCCTTAAAAAGAGAATGTTAGAAACACAAAGTTTTTCTGAAGTAACACATAACTAGGTTTACATACAGAAAAAAAATGAATGGTGGATTTGGAAGTGAAAAATAATAACCAACAACTGAGAGAGTATGATAGGGAACATGGTAAAAATAAGGTTAATGATAAAAAAACCATTAACCAAATAGGTTTGAAAAAGGTCATTGATATCCTAAAAAAAAATTATAATATGATGAAATATTATTTAAAAACCCTATGATAAGGTATAATGACTTGGTTCAATTTCATAATTACAATCTCACTCTTTGGATATCCATTGATTAATTTATGCTTCATCTATCAAATCAAGAAACTATAATTCCTGAATTACTAGCGTATCATATAATCTATAATGGTATTCTAACTCATTTTTTATATTTCTATTTATCATTTTATAAAAATATTTAACAAATGTTTTTTCAATACACATAAATCTTAATATGCTAATGTAATACATTAATATCTAAAACCTCATCCAAAATTAAAATTAAATAATTTCATAAATTTTTACCCTTATGAACCATAAAAAAGATTAAAATAAAAAACATTCAAAATAATGTCACTAAATTTAAAAAATAAAATTATCATTTATCCCATAAAAAATTATGTAGCTATAAATTTTTATATTCAAAACATGGTACGACTATTATCATGTATTCTCCTGAAATATGGAAATAACCTAAATTTCCAAAAAACATAGTGAAAACATGAATTGTTTACAAAATTCACTATTTCTTCATAACATAAATCTAAAAGTTCTTTTACCTCAATCCATGATATAGAAATTTACATCTTAATCACTTTTAATGGTTACCAACTCCATTCTACATATACATTCAAATACTTAAGAATAAACTATAGTGGCCCAATCCACATATATATATTTCATTATTCAATATTACCCTAAAGGTACTTCTATAAAATTATTCTTAAATTATAATAGATAAACACTCCATCATTACAGAACTTAATTTTCATAATCTATATCACCAACAGTGAACACATGATATTTTCTTTTTTATTTAGTTTTAAGGGCTTACTGACTATTATCTTCATTATAAACCCTTAGGTTTGGGAATTGAGTAGAATAATTCCCATTTTCCTTATAAATGATGAATTTATATGTGGGGTTACATTCAGATCATCATTATCTATATTCACATCATTAGATATGTACCTCTAATAGCTTCATTAATCAATTACCAGATGAACTACCTTTCCACACATAGAACATTTACCATTACCCCTAGTCAATTTCCACCATGCTTATTCCCGCACATTGAATATAAAATACAACTCATATTCTTATACCTATATATTTTAGAATTTCTTTTGAATTCCATTTTTCATTTCATTAAAAAAACATGATATTTATGGGAAAATCCAATATCAATCACAAAATTATGGTCACATCTTACAATTTATTCATAGCTACAAAACTCTATTATGGTTAAAACCCTTTAGAGATATGGGTTTTTGTCGACATACGAATTGGTAACCCTTACATTTAGGTTGTATTATAATACCATAAGATTACCTTGAATGCCTTGGAAAAGTTTCCTTATAATTACCATTTGATTCATCATCCTTTTTCTTTAGCTCATCGAACTCCTTCTCCATATTCATATAAATAATATGAGGAAAGTACATATTGGAAAATATGTTCATAAAGTCATACCATTTAATGATGCCAATTTAATCATATTTCCTGATATTTGGGAGAATATTCTACCATTTATCAGTTTCACCTTCAAAATGATAGACATTCAAGAAAAATTACTTATGTTCTAAACAATGGAGAACAAAAAATATTATTTCAGTGGTACATAAAAATTCCTTAGACACTAGTTGTTTATAAGACCCATTGAATGAAGGTGGTCACTATATTATGACGGGATCAACATAATGTTTTCCATCCATTTTTCATTTGGAATTACATCACGATTTTTACATTGATAACTTTTTGTGACCATAACAACATGAATTTGGGTTCCTGCTTCTAGAAAATTCAGTTTCTCATGATGATAATCTTCACATTTTCTATAGAATTTAGTATTAAT
Source organism: Viscum album (assembly GCA_963277665.1). NCBI lineage: Eukaryota > Viridiplantae > Streptophyta > Magnoliopsida > Santalales > Viscaceae > Viscum > Viscum album. Next base: position 1,075,245,198 of record OY728134.1, read on the forward strand.
GTGGTTCCTTATTTTATATAAAAAGAATAAAACCAGAATGTATTGTTTTAGAAACACTAATAATTGTGGGAAAACAACATAATCATAGTAAATTTCTTTTAAACATTAAAAATATGACACCTTAGGTGTCATCCTATGATATTATTTATTATTAATACAAATTTAAGATTATAACCTAAATGTAGACATATCCCTTGGGATATTACTATGGTTATCTCATCCAAGGTTCAAAAGGTTAAAAATATCCACCCTATGATACTGACTATAAAAAAACAAGATTTTAATACCTGGATATTACATATTTTTATAAGGATATTCATTACATTACTTCAAAACATTCCTAAGGACCGCAATAGTTTTGTACCTTTGGAATTTGGGATCCCAAATTTTTTCATTGTGTAATATCTTAATAATTTCTTAAAAAGAACATCCCCTTTATTAATGAAACATAACACCTTTATTCCTAACCTAGGGAATGAACAAATTAAAAATAGTGAGACTAGATGCTCAATAAGTGTAAAAATAAGATATACATAAGCATTATATGAACATTAGGATATGAGACCATGATAATAAAATTTAAAAACCATTCCCTTCATATAAAATATCATAGTTATAATTAATTAAAAAATGATTGGCAGATCATAAGACATGAATCATAAGATAATCAATTAACAAGAACCACAAGTTAATAACATTGGAAATAATACATGGAATTGTTGAAAAATAAACATTGAAAATAATTTTCACAGTAGTCAAGGATCCTTGACAAGCATATCATAGTGGAATGGTTTCACACCCTTAACCACTATAGTATTCATGGTTCACCACCAATATAGTCATTGTGGACAAAGTCCTTTACTCAATCTAGTTCACTCCCCACTCTATATCTTTCTATCTCTTGATATATAAATGATTACACGACACATTAGAGGAATATATAAGTCCCAACTATAAAATAATGAAGACCATACATATATTTTACACAGGAATATAAATAATTTAACATGTTAAAACCCATAAAAGAAAATGGGTTTATCAATCATTTCATCATAACATAAAATATAGAGATGAAAAAAATTCATAAACATAATTCCACAATAAAAATAAATTATTCAAATAATGAATAATAATTTTATCCTTGGATCACACCCCAGTAAAATATACGTAACATCAAATATTTTTTTCTTTCATGGGGAATGATTTTCATAGATCACATGGAAAAATTATTATGGAAAATAAAATTTCCAATTTGAAAACATTTTTTAAAGGCCTCTCAATTAAAATGTAAAACATTTTCTTTGAAAATAACCTTGAAATATTGTAATGGAAGCTTCATTTTATTAAGGCTTCCTGAAATCTGGATAATATTCTCATGTAGTATATGTTTGAAAAAAAATTCTATAGTATTTTTTAATGAAAAATAATAAATAACATTGTTTAGAAAACAAGAAAAACAATATTTTCAAATCAATTTTTAAAAATTAAAACATGGTGAAAATTTTCATTAAACATTCATAAGAAAATTTTAAAATGCCTTTTGAAAATATATTTTTAATACATGGACATAGAAAAAAATAATCCCCATAAGATATTTAAACATAACAAAATCCAATAATAATGAGAATGTGAAATAAGACCTTACCAATTTTTAATACCTTGAATCATATTCCCCATAAATACTTTATTTCTTAGTGTATACCCCACAAAAAAACATGTACTCTATAAGGCATGTGTCCCATAGAAATAAAAGTGAGACAAAAATACCTAACACTAAGTCTTGAATTTCATTATTTATATTGAAACCTCCAATATAATAATTTTAAATCTATTATAAGTTTAATGAATATACATATATCTATCATATTATTTATGAATTTTTTATTATATATTTTCACCAATTTAATAATAATTTTATATTAAAACCAATATTCTGGGTGAAAACTGCATTGTTTTTCAAGCATGTTTTAGTTTGGTGGTTATAGCCCTTATAATTGGATAAACGTCCCATAATAACTATAATGTTAATGATTTTCCAAAAACATTATTCATTATATAAATATTTATAATGATTACTATGATTTTGATACAGAAAAATGAATTACACAGTTGATGGTGATGGTAGGCCGTATGTAAGCAAGAACGATGTTTCTATTTTTCATCTAATAAAATGAAATAAAGGTAAATAATAATAAACCATTATAGAATAATTATTATGTTATATATGTCATATATGATGATAACAATTATCCTTATTACCATCCATGTGAAAAATAAATTTAAATGAATCACATCGCATCCTGGAGATGGTAGTCTATATGTACGAATGGGCGACATTTTCAAAAATCAAAAGACCAGATGATGATAAGGTAATAATAATATTATAACTATATAGGTATATTTATATTATAAATATCATTTATAATTACTATTCTAATTATAACACCCATCCACATAATATGAGGAATAAAAATTAATTTTATATCTACATGGAGATGATAATCCATATGTACACAAGAACATTGCATTCACTTCTTGTTTGAGGGGAAAGAGGGTGTATAATGGTGTTTTCATAATAATAATAATATTTAAACATATTTAGAATAATGTTTTTTAATATATGATAAAAATTATAGATTTATAGTAGTCAATGAAGAGTAAAAAAAGAATGTAATCGGTTAGAGTGATTATCTCTTCTTTTAAAAAACAACTTTGGATCTCCTCTAAAAAGATCTTGGGTTGGTATTTTTAATAATATGAGAAATTATATATTATGTATATGGGAATTTTAAAAGATATATTGTTTGAGGATGGTCGAGATTGAAGGATCAATGTGATGTAAAAAAGTGAGAAATGATGTGTCCTTTTATAAATGGGGTTAGATACACTTTTGAATTTTCATAAAAGATTGGATTATAATAAATTCATTTTCTATAAAAATGGTACCAAATGAACATGAATTAAATTAAAATATAATTAATGGTTTTTAATGAATAAACCAATATATTTTATAATTTTTTTGGTATTAATTCAAAATTTATCATCTTTATAAACACTTAGTTAACCTATTGTAATTTTAACTATAGTAAAAACAATTTAAATTTTTAAAAGTTCTAATGATTAATTATGTGATTTAATTTGGAAATTAAATTAAACTTTTATGAAATTTTATAGAATAAAATATGCACTTTTAATTCTTAAGGATTATGTATTGGTTTTAAATATTTAATAAATTATTATTTTTATAAAATATCATTATTCCCCATTTGGACACAATTAATTGCATTGACATTATTAAAATCAACAAAATAAGATAACATTGGAAAAAATTGTTTAATACAACCTTCATACTTCATATTTATATATATAATTTTTCAATAATATTAATTAATTCAAATATTATTTATTATAATAATTTTAATATTATTTATTTCATTGTTTTATTAATTTATTTATTTGTAACATCATAATCTCATCAATGTTGTTGAAAAAATAATTAATAAATTTAAATAATTGTAATAACATTGTTTTCTTAAAAATGGACACTTCTATTTATTTATAGCCTACTATGTTTTTAACATGTACACATAAGATGTATTTATGACAAAGAAAGTGACATTTTGTTACTTTCATTTATTTAAATAACTTATAAGTCATTCTTGTTGAAACATGTCCATTAAACAACTAAATTTAGATAATTAGGCATTATAGGACGAATTAAAGTCATCCAATAATATTTTTGGAAAGTTATAGGACCATTTTATAGTACTTATTATTTTATTGGTAACCTAAATTACCCAATTTACATTTTAACGTGGTAAAATTTTTACTAAGGTTACAATTCATATTGAAAAAAATTTAAATGGACCAATATAATTAATTTATTCGTTATAAATCCAAATATAGTACCCACTTTCTAAAATTCAAATAATTTAATTTTATACATTTAATTTAAAATAAAACTTGAAAACGCCCTGAAAAACACTTCTTTCAAGAAAATTCCCTTTTTGAAAATATATTGTTTTATAGGTAATTCATGATTAAAATTATTTTAAAAAACCATAATTGGATTATTTTAAATCAATTTTAACTAAATAATATTTAAAACTTTTAAAAAACATAATTTTTCATTCTGATGTCCATAAAAGAAAATAAAATTTCCTATAAAATTTTCAATTTTCACTATTCCTTATAAAATAAATGTTTTCAAAAAATTATCAAAAAATAATTTCATGTTATTTTTGTTATTTTGAAATAAATAATTGAATTAATTTAGTTAATTTTTTTATATACTTTAATGAAACAATTATTCACTAATAAAAAGAGTAAAAACTTATTTTTTTGAAGAAAATGCTTTTTTGAGGAATACAACAACCTACTAAAAATTATCTAATAACTTTTATAAAAAAAACTAAATACATTAATATTTAGTTATACCTCTATAATTATTTCATAATTTAGATTACATATTTATTCAATCGAATTTAATGGCTATGTAAAAATTTATATGTAATATTTTACACTTCGTCTAAACATGTTGTAGCGTGAAACACAAGGCATCAAGAAAATCAACTGATTCAAAAATCCATTTCATAAAAATCTCCATTGTGTTATAGTGCATCCATTGATAATATCACATATAATAATTAAAGATAATGAACATAAATTTTAGGCTTCAAATAATAACATAATCTTTACTTTTGAAAAATATTTCTTAAAAGACATAACATAAATTACTAATAAACGTCTAACAAATCAAAGATAATGAATTACGCAAGGAAATAAATTGAAATTATAGTATTAAGTATCAGTATAATAATTTTTTTAATATTATGAAACATTAAAAATATTAATTATAACAGAAAAACATGAAAATTTCACACAATACCCTAGGTTCACATTATTTGTTCACAATCTACAGGCTAGGTATAATATTCGTCAAACATACATGTTACCATTACAACTTCCTTAAATGAAATTGTTACAATAAAAATATGGTTAATACTAATCCAAAATAAAAATATACATTACAGATTTGGCATATAACCTCATGTTTTAACACTAAAAGGGTATCTCTTATAATTTTTCATACCAACCTCTCAATTCCTAACAATCCAACCTATAGTTTACATGTTTTGCTATATATCAAAAAACAAAAAACTGGGATCTAATATACTTTTTTCATGAACCAACAACATAATAAAACAAATTTTACCCCTTACATCATGTGGTAAGGCTCAAGGCATATTCTTGATTATCTTGGGATACCAAATAGTTCAATTGCATCAAACAAATCCAAATTGGAATGATTTAAAACCTAATTTATAATTGATTATAGATATATTCCTACCAATAATCCGGATTGACGCATACATATATAGGATACTTACGCAAGAAAACCATTAAAATTTAAAATTTATAATAAAAACAACATGGAATAAACATAAAAACAAAAGTAATACAGTCCATATAAAATTATTATCAAAGGGTATTAAAAAATACATGAAAATAAAAAGAAAAAAGATATCAGGGGGTGATTATTGATGTTTTCATAGGAGACATCCAAAAACCCCATGAAACCTGGAACATTATACGAGCAACTAAATATGACTTGAGGTCAACTCTATAGTTTCCCTTAGTATTCATACATAGATATTACATCTTATTAGATGAATATTCATTACATAACATATTAATACATGAAAAAATCATTAAGATCTACTATCTTATAAAACCTAAATACATAAGAAACTGGTTCATAAAAGGTATATATCATTCCACTCTTAGTTGTCCAATTTGATCACTATTCATAAACATAAAACATCTTAAACCTTTATTCATATCCTAAGGAATGAAAACATATGTATGATTGAGATTAGATGCTCAGTAAGGGAAATGAAGGGAGGTATCAACATAACAAGAGTATATGATTATGATAATATGAGATTAAAATTTTATAATATGTACCCTATATATCATAGATCATAAACTAGAAGAAATTGAATCATTCATGACTATTCACAAGTCAAAAATAAATAAAGGACCATTTTCCAAGAGATAATAACATTGGATTAATACATAATTATTTTTATAAACAAAACTTTTTTACATTGTGAACATGTTTAGATGGACTCGGGTAAACTCATTATGTTATGGTAAAAAAATCAGACCCTCTCAAAAAATATAAACATGAAAACATATCCACTATTACGATTTTGGACATGAAATCATGGTACATGTGTAAACATATAGACATAAAATCTAGGACCATGAATAAAATTGTGAACATGAAATCTTGTTCACACTTAAGATAATTAACTCATGAGATATCAATCATTATACACTACATTGGATAGTTATAATAAGATCACATTCCCTCTATTTATAATAGAACCACCCATCCTCATATTATAAAATGACATCCCATGTATGTTTTATATAAAAACAAATGATAAAATTATTAAAACCATAAATATGCTTACAAAACACCATAAAAAATTCATCATATCATTACATAAAAAACCCATTCAAAGAAATAAGGATTCAGAAACATTTCGTATTTTCATAACTTGGTGAAAAGAAGTGGGATTCAAAAACATATTATGATCATAATCATAAACATAAAATATTTTGCAAAATAATTAGAATATTATTATTAAATAATATCCCCATTAAAACATAATATACACCAAATGTTGTTGTCATTTATAAAAATATCATTAAAAACATTCTTTAGTATAATAACCATTCAATTTTTAAATAACTTTTAAAAATGAAAATATTTCCCATATATTATTAAAAAACTTTTGTATGAAAATAAATTTGTAAAATTGTAATGGAAATATCAATAATATAATTTATCTTGAGGGTGGGAAATTTATAAGATGTTGTACAATATAATAGAAATTATTCCTTTCACATTTTATGGTATAAAGTAAGAATAAAATTTGTTCCTAAATTTCACGAACAAACCATTTGAAAGGTTTTTTAAAACTTTAATCATCAGTAAAATTGATTTAAAAAACATTATAATATTAAAAAAATTATTTATTACATTTTTAGAATATATAGATGTGGATGTGAAATGATTTTCGACCAAATTGAGAGATAATGTCGATTTTCCATTAATAATCTTCAATCGGTCTCTTGAAGTAAAAATGAGTGGAAAATTAAAGGGAAACTTATATTTTAATGAATTATCAATATGAGAGTAAAATTAAATGGATTATTATATAATGAACATGTAATTCCAAAATGGAAATTCGACAAACAAATCCCGATTAATACAGGATCGAAACATGGACAGTTCACCACATTGGCAACATTCTAATAAAAACCCCATATAAAGGAGGAAATTGGATGGATATATAAATCACCAGAAACTTCAAGAGAAAAATTATAAATTACATCCATGCATATTACATACACCAAATAATATAAACTAGAGGTGAACAAGACATGTAGCACAAAATTTAAAAGTGAGATATAAATTCCTTACCATAGGATCAAATTCCCTTATATTTGATCCAACCTACTATATAATTAATATTTATTTTTATTAATAGATTCCATAACCATAACCATATATATATATAATATAATCCTAACTTATATCCTTTTATCATATGTTTATTTAGAGTTATTTATAAAATCAATATTTCGAATGATGAATGGTTAAGTTTTCATATATGTTTTGGTTTGGTAGTTTAGGTCCTTGTACATAGTTTATTTTTCCATAATTTCAATAATTTAAATAATCATATATATATATATATATCCATTATATATATATATATTATGAGTAACTAATAAAGGTTAGATATCGAAAAAATGGATTACAGGGTTCATGGAGATGATAAATCTTACACGTGCATGAACGTTGTTTTCATATTTCAAATGATTGAAAAAAAATAATGATAAATGATAATTCATCCTAATATATTCAATATTATTTCATATATATAACTTTAATTCATTAAATCTATTTTATTACCCTCTATTTAATGTATATTCTAAAAATTAATAACATCACTTCCAAAGGCGGTAGTCCATCATACACATGAGATATGTTAATATATCCTCAGAGAAAGGAATGTAAATTTTTATATGTGATTTTATAAATCCATAAGTGTATTTATTTAATATATAATATATATATATATATATACACATTAAATCAATCATTACATAGATATTCAATAGGAGTTGATGGGAACATAATTATTAGGGTTATTGAGGCGGTAGTTTGCCACACACATCACATATGCATTCGTTTCCTATTTGAGGGAAGAGGAGATTAATATAGTCCATGAACATGAAAAAATAACATATAATTATTTTGAAGATAATTATATTATTATTTAATTATGTTTTAACAATATTTTAAAGATTTCGAAGGGGAAATAATATAAAAACAACCAATTAAGAATGATACATATTCTTTAGAAGACCTATTTAGGATTACATTAAAATCATTCCTTGTAGAGTTTTTTAATGAAATAAAAGACTATAGGTTATGGTTAATGAAGTATATATGTAATTTTAGAAGTTATATTTATAACCAAAGGCTTTGGATGATTGAATATAAGAGGTGAGGTGGTGCCCTTTTATAAGAGTGTGTATAAGAATCCTATGAATTTATTAAACTATAAAATTATTAAATAGATATTTTGTAATTAAAATGGTAAAAGTTGATAAATAGTTGATTGAGAGAATATAAAGGTGATACAACCCTCAAAAATCATTTTTTAAACATGTTATTCCCACTACCTCTATGGTTACTCACATTTACCATCTTATTTATAACTATGGAAACTAGTCTTCCTACATAGGTAAATTATATTTTATGATGAAAAAATAGGAAATATTAGATAATTTTTACCCACTAGTTCTAAATATTATTTCAATTTATTTACGAAAAATATTTTCTTGGGGAATATTAATTTTAATTGAAGCCTACAAACCCTCAATTTAACATTAACCGTGGTAATAATGATTTTACTATTTATAGTAAAATATAGTTACTATAAAATGAAAATTGATCCATTAATTTAATATGGTGATATTTTTAAATATATTCCAATAAATTGTTATAATATTTTATTTTTGGGAATTATAAATCATTTAATGGAATATTATTTATTATAAAATAACAATAATGTCAATTTTTAACCATTTTCTTAATTTGACTTTAACATATCTATATGAAGATGATATTGTAATATATTATTTAAAAACATATTTAATATGTTATATTTATCTTAAAAATTCATTGGAAAAACAATTCATTAAATTTCTATTAATATTAATATTTTTAAAGATATTTTTTTAATTTTTTTATTTACAAAATAATTACTTCTTTAAACTAAATAAGAATTCATGGTAATTATATAATTTATAAAAATTTAAAATAAATTATCATAAATAAAATAATTTTTTCATTTTAAATATTACCATTAATATTCATTCAAAAATTGTTTTTCCCCTTTCTAAAAATAAATTTGAGATTTATTACTCAGAGGATGACATTTAATATTTTTCATTATATCCATTATGATATAGGTCACATTCATGGAAAAGGGTAAATAAAATAAAATAGATAATAAGGTGATAAAGGTTAAAATTATTTCATACACTATGTCTGAAGAAGAAAAAGGGCGGCCTTATCACTTAGATTTAACCAATGTTAACTTGATCTAACTTTTTACATGGTCATAGTTTTTTACTATATTATATTTTTAATGATGAAACAAATTATTTTCCTTATAAAATAATTTTAAATTTTATGATTCCAAATATGAAATAAATTTTACAAAATTAAATTGGTATTTGTGGAAGAATATGATTTAAAATTAAACATATAATAATGATAAGGAATGACGTTTCCATAGAGAAGGATTTCTTAAGAATAAAAGGTCAAAATAATATATTGAACATAACTTCAGTTCAATGAGAAAAAAATTGGATTAATAGTAATATAATTTAAATAATGTAAATTTTATAAGCCCTTTCAATCAAAATATATATTTTTAAATTCTTTAAAATAAATTATTATTTTTAAGGAAAATCAGAATATTTCAATATTCATCAAAAAATTATATTTTCAAAAAATCTCAAAAACAATAAATTGAAGATAATTTTAACATATTTATTTAATAAATTATTAAAAAATTTTAAAATAAATTTTCTAAATGGTTAAAAACGTTAAACTAAATGTGCATTACACAACGATACTGTTTTTCTAGAAAAATATAGTTTTTAATCACAACACTATATATATTCTTATATGATGCCTAGAAAAAAAATATTAGATGAATGCTAATTTTTTATTGAATATAGAATATATAAGTTTTAATAAAATTCTCATAAATATTTAGTAAATTAATTTATTAATATGAACGGTTTTTTTAATAATTTTTTTTAGAAAAACATTTCATTTAATTTCAATTGATTATTATGTTAAAGTTCTAACTAATTGATAACCAATAATTAATTTTATTAAAATTTAAAACATATTTTATTCATAATTTAGTTATTCTTATTCATACACATAAATTTATTGGCCATGTGAGAGCTTTCACATTAAATAATATTATTTTCAAAATAAAATGTAGTCTCTTTAAACTCAGTGATAAGTGTTAGAGATGAAGGCAGTGAAATTATAGTTATCAGAAAAAAATATTTTATAAATCTTCTGGGTGTCACATTCTATCCCCATTAAAATTAAATTCACCCTAAATTATCATCACATTGATACAAACATCGTAGGATAGTTCTACCCCATTACATCCTCTGGTTCCCTCACAATTTTTTTTAATTTTGTGATTGAATTACTGTGCAAATTCTAGGTGAGTTGAATTATTTTGAATAAAATTCCCTCTAATATACATAATTTTCACAAATTTTCCTCATAAGAAAGATCTTCTTCATGCGGTTTGTTTTCTGAGTTCTGTACATGTGAAGGATCTGGTATGTAATTTCTTTAGAAAAATACATGGAACACATCATGAACATGAGAGAGATTCATTGGATTCCCTAAATGATAAACTATCATCCCAATATAATCAAGAATTTGAAAACAAAAAATATATCTATCATTCAACTTTCAATTCCTTCAAAACCACACAACCATCATCTAAAATTACATTAATTGCCTAATCACTAAATCACATTTCATTCCAAATGTTATATTTTCGATAAAAAAATATATTCCCAAAATCATATTAATCTCTATTTGAAAAAACATTTAACTATAAAAATTTTATACTGACTAGGACATAATATAGGAACATTTTATGAATTTCACCCCTTTCTACCTTTTGTTGAGGGTTCAAGCCCTTTCTCCTTTCTAGATAAGATAGTTTTTTTGAGGAACCTAGCATTTCCATTTAGAAAAATATAATGCAACATTTGTGATAATCATATTCAAAATTCTTGTTGACTCTATAATATCCTAAACAATATGATGAAAATATTTAAAAATAAAACTAGATATAAAATCAATTCTTTACCTCTAAGGACTTCTATCTTGATCATTCCTTTATATAAAATCAAATGATTTTAATTTACTATAATTACCTCACCATAAATAACATATTAAAGATTTTATTTTCCAAAATCATGTTTTCCCCATAAAATTTTACTTTACCATTAAATAAGATTTCTAGTTCATTCGTACTATTCAATATATTCTTAAAAATTATTAAATTACAACTATTTATGAACAATAATTGTTAGTTTGAGATCACTATTGAATAAAATTCTTCAAAAACATGATGATCATGTACTAATACATAAAAACTTCAACCAGTAAACAAAAATGATTTTCATAAAATAGATCATCCCATTGTCAAGGATTTAACCCATGGATTAATGAATTGACACAAAAAAATCCCAATTTCACCATACATATGATATAGAACTCCTTGGAAATTATTTTCCCAATGATAAGTATTTCAATAAATAAAACATATCATTGTTATACTGAGACATTCACTAGAGTTTTTCATTCCATATTCTCAAAATAATGGAAACATAATCATCATTCCATTATAGTCCCTACCACATGAGATCTTATGGAACTCAATCCTTCTCCATGTTTGTGAGTATATTAGTTAGTCAAGGTGATTGTTTTTAGTAATATATTGTCATAACTAATTAGGAAATACTAAAAAATAATTCACTTGATGTTTCTTAGATACTTTAAACATGTTTTATAGTTTAATAATAAGTATTTCCTGGCAGTTTCCATTGGATTTATTTACAGAACCAGAAACTTCCAACAATTCCTTATCCAAAGGGGACCTGCTTTCTAAAAGAAGGTGTTTGTTATGTTTGAACTTTATGATACTTAAGAACGTGCATTGGTTGAGAGGATGTAAGGTCAGACTCATCACAAACCTTTTGGGTGGAATTATAGTCTACTTCGGGAAACTCTTTTTAAATTTAAAATATTTTCATTAATCCTTATTAATTCACCAAGCATATCATAATTAACCCGTGGAATTTTCAATAACATATTAACAAGTGTAAAATTTATAATCTTCTGTTTGCATTCAAGGTTCTTCATTAATTGAAATATCCCTATTTATTTGAGGTTTTCCATCAACGGTGTCCCCTAATATACCAATAAGATATTATTTTAATCATTGTTATGATGATACTGATTTTAAGCCACTTAGGGGTCCACTCTGGAATTTTATTTTCATCCAGGGAGACAAAGTTTTGGTTTGATTTTGGGATCCTTCCCATAATATAGGCTACCAACGTATCCTTGTGAATGGAATAAGAACCCTCATAGTTCAGTTCCACTGAATGGGACACATCATACATTTTAAGGTCATGTGATAAGGACCTCTAAGAGGAATGTGCTTAGTTTAAACTTTTTGTGGGACTTATGCCAATGCAGCCTAAGGAACATTAGAAAGGATATAGGTTTCTAATTATGATCAGAACCTATTGGGAATATAACCTAAGAAGAACATGGTTGATTTGAAGTGTTCGGTTTGAACCCCAAGGAGGCTTCCTACATATCCCATATTAATGGGAATCAAATCCCACTTAGTTCGATAAATATTATAGGAGAGTATAGTTCTCGGAGTGAAATGATTTTGGGATTAACTACTAAAAAGGATGAATTGATGATTTTAGGATTGAATTTGGGGCTTATTTCCTAAGGAGGATGCCCAAATGGGGGGGAATTATGGATGGATTCCTGAGAAGGATTTCTAGTGAGCTCGGGCCCTGAAATAGCTTCCTACATATCCTGGTTTGAACATGAATCATAGTTTTTTTATTTCCTTCCAATGAATGTTTTTGAACATTCTATAACCACCAAGTATCTCTAAGCCCACATGAGTCATGCTCGATGTGGGAAATAAGAGGTTGTGAAAGATTTAACTATGAAACTTCACACTTTTCTTCCTCTACTGATAGAAGAGGGTGCGTCGACCGTGTAAAATGGCAAGGCGGCGAACCTTCCCTATGTTCTATTTACATTGGACAAGGGTATAATTTAAGGAGGAAGAGATCAAGGTGAGGGGATTATACAAGGATGGATACCCATTAATTGATCTTTTTAGGGGATGGAGACTTCTCCCATTCTTGCGCATAAAAGCATCTGTGAAGTGTACTATCCCTACCAGAGACCTGAGGTTCCGGGTCACCTCTTTGAGAAGAGAGAGGTCAGGACCCAAAACGTCCACCAAAATGGGAATGTCCCAACACTGTTTCTGGGATAAAGGTCCATGTTATTGTGGATATAAAAACTCACAGACCTTTTATGAATCCTAACCCCATTTTGAAACAAATGTGGGAAACCTCTGACTGTGGAAATACATACCCAAATAGGAGACTGTCTGATGTTCCTTTTCCAATGGTTTGTTAAGTCAGGAGGTTTTGGTGGAGGTCTCAACTTAGTCCATTTCTGATAAGGTAACCACGGAAATAGATACCCTACCATTAATATATTTTAAAAAAAGAAAGGGTACTTGAGTTGGTCGTGTAGGTCCCTCGCACAAGTATGTTGTGTAGGTACCCCATGTTGATGTACCACGTAGGTATACCACGTAGGTATGGCGCACAGGTATACCACACAGGTATGAATTATGACTGGAGAATATGTTTTACATTGGAGAACCAATCCAATTTAAAATTTGAAAAAAATACTTTCAAAACAAGCTTATACCATTTAATTATCTCTTCTCTCGTAGTTTGGAGAGCTAGCTGAGACAATTTGAGGAATCTATGAAAAAGATCTATGCAATGGGAGCTTTAGAGAGTCTCTTTTTAGTTTTTCATTCCTAAATTGGGAATCCCAAGGGCTATATTTATAGGAACAGATTAGGCCTGGACGAAGAAAATTTTCTCACGTAGGTACTTCACACAGCTCTGTCGCGCAGGTACTCCGCGTAGGTGCACAAACATCTTCTTGTATGGAGCTCTGCTGCGTAGGTCAGCCGTGTAGCTCTGCTGTGTAGGCCTGTGAATCTAGTCCATCTCCAAGCTCATTTGGGAGTTTTTTATTTTGTACTCTTCCAACCTGGCTTTTAGATATGAAATATTCTGAGTTATCTTCATTGTCTTTTTGGTTACTTTCTCAAGTATTGTCAACAAAATCCCTCCCCCCTCAGGATTGGATCTGAAACATCCAAAGAGGGTCGAGTTGTAAGGTAAACTTTTGGGGAAAAAATTTATGGATGAATTGTTGAACAACGTTGGTTTTCTATGCAGGTGCTTCGTGGAGTTACGAAGTGAAGACATTGCGCGCAGTATTGACACGTAGATCTTTAGTTTCCTATAAATAGGTCTCTATCTCTGTGAATTTTTCTTCACCTATGATTTCTCCGAAATATGTTGGCTCCCGTTGTGTAGCTCGTTTGCCCATATTCATTTCATTGTGCTCTCGCGTAATTTCCTTAACATTTCTTCAAGGTAAAAATGATTTGAGCGATGGAGCTATGCCAAAAGACCTCATCGAAGGATTTCTGCTAGGATCCTTGGTGAAGGACCTACCTAATAGGACTTGTTGAAGGACCTACGTGAAGGAACTCATCGAAGGACCTATGAAAACAGTGTCATTTGCCATATTTTTTATTTTCTCTTTAAAATTCTGACCAGGATGTTTGGTAATTCCTTTGTAGGAAAGAATGACTCCATTCATGACCCATACAAAAGATTCTAAGGCTTGCCAAAATGAAATGATAAAGATCGTCAGACCAGACTTTTATGACATTATCAAAAGTACTCTTCTAGGGTTGTAGAATGGTTTTATTCTATACCGGTATGGTTATCCACAAATTATATACTTAACCTTATATGGGCATGGAATTTTTCAAGATTCCCATGTTCCATCTCTGAAGAAGTACTTTCCAAAGAATTGGTTTCTTCAATACTCCAACTGTAACTGCATGAATATTAGTGCAAGGGGGTTCTAGTACCAGAAGGAACAGTCCCTAATAGTTGTATCCTTCATCATAGTGGTTTCACTATCGACATGAAGGATAATTTTGTAGATCCAAGACCACAGTGATATGATTCTACATTTTTGCCTTCTAATACAGATCAATCTAATGGTTAGAAGGAAGGCTGTGATCTTTGTTATGGGGTAGGTGTCAAACCCGATTGAATGTGGGAATTTTGGGTACTTCAAAGTTATTCAGAATTTAGGAAATAGTTATTAGACATTCATATTTACGAAGCTATCTAGATAGGGTAGACTTATGTTTATAAAAATGATTTCATTCCTGAATTACTGATCCGTTAGAGTCCACAAAAAAATTCTTTTCATTTGATGCATGTTGAAGTTGTTATTAGTCTCTGGGATATTTTCCAAATAGATGGGATTCCAATTCATGAGGAAATGTATGATGTATTCATTCCACCTATTACAATATGGGGTGATTCTACTAGAACACCATCATTGGACCATGAATTATTTAAGATAGCGAAGAATTTACCAAAAGACAAGAAAGATAACCATGCCAAAGTGTGGATAGAAGCCTTCATAGAACCAACAATAGAGGAAGGTCCAACTTGTGGATGTCATACTATTTTTCCTTCTGCAGATAACTTGGGAAGTTCAGGCACATATTGGCCTACACTGGAAGGTGGTGACTATAAGCACTAGGAATATAAAGTGAAACTTGATATAGATGAAAATGTATGCTTAACTGCCTTCCTTCCACTGTGGTTAAGAATTTATTTTCTTCCAGTCCATGAATTAGGGGGCGATGTAAGATCATGGAATTTTATCATTGCAGCTAAATTGGTAAAAGGGAAGTATATTGGGTTAGAAACCCTTGTATTATAAAGCATTTACCATCTTATTCTACATTTATATAATGGGAAGTCTACATTTAGAATTGCAGGGCCATTCCAAGTGTTGTGGGGCTGGATTGTAGCACATTTTTCTTCATAATCAGTGTTGAATACAGTAAGAGTTCCCAATGGTCGATTCACCCCATTTTTTTAGAATGTTTCTAGTATTCATCCTCTATGCTTGAGACCTAATGTGGTGCTAAAGAAATTGAATGTCTTGGGATAATTATGATTCTTTCCTTTTGTTAACCCATAAGTTGGAGGATTTATTGATGATGGTAAAGAAAAGAATTATCAGTTGAGATCTTATATGATGGCATTCAGGGATGGAGTATTATCAACCAGGATTGATGGTGAAATTATCTACGAGGCTTATTTCCCCTATAGGTTTTCTCGTCATTTCAGATGCCTTTAACAATAAAACACTTTTCCACCTACATATGCCAGATAGGAGAAATACCCAACGGTAGCACGATAATTATGGATCATAATGGCTTTAGAGGTATCTAAACTGTCAATTACGCTACCTCCATTTGATGCATCGATTGGATTGGAAGCTGGGTATGCCAAATCTTAGGCCTCTTCATATCCTTAAGGGGATTTGACGATAGGAATATATCAAGTAGCAGATAAAATGACTATTTCGTATGGAAATCATGGTAAGAAGTCCAAATCCAGAGATGATACAGAAATATTGGAGGTTTTAGATCCCTCAAAACGTCTTCACAGGTGGTATACCTAGAAGACCAGGGCTAGAGAACAAATACCTCCAACGCCAAGGCAATCCAGTTGCTGCCATCAAACAAAGATTCCTATTCCTTCTCTTGTACTTCCTGAAGAAAGGAGGCCTAAAAAAGTTACCCAATCAGAAGGTATTGAATCTCATCTACAGTCAACCACACCAATATTGAATTGTGTGTGACCTTCAGCCATTCATCATTGGGAGGGTGCAACTCACAGTCTTAGGGATGCATGGGCATTTCTACAACATGGTATTCGAATACCAGATATTGGTGACATCATGCACCTTATGATTGCAATCCGGACAATAACTTAGCTGAAATAAAAAAGTATATTACATTGATTGAGGATCTTATATATACAAATGATGATCATATCCTAGCCTCTAAATGTGTATCTCATATTATGGGCTTAGGATTAAGCGAAGAGGTCATTATCGACTCTGGGTAGGAGTGGGTTATTTATGTTAATACTGAGTTTGAATTTCCCTTTTTGTTTTGTATCAACACTACTTTACCATTTATCATCATTAATCTTGATGAAAATGTATTTGTGAAGCTCGAATGTAGAGAAAGAAGCTCCAGAACAATTCTAAAATCTCCTAAGTATGGTCCAGCAGGATCTCCAATTGACTCAATGAATGATCCTCCTAGGTCACCAGAAATTTATCCAGGAGCATGAATCATGACTGGGGTAATGGTGATAGATAATCCTCAACCATTACATAATGTTTCCCCTACTAAGAGGAGTGTTTCAATCTCTCCCTAATCTTTTGAACAGAAATGCAAAAGAGCAATGGCATTAATCTGAAGTGTTTGCTGAAGGAGTAAGTATTTATACTATCTTTAGGGCATATAACTTTCTCAATACACTCTGGTAACCATGTTTTATCCTCATGTAGGATCTATGTATCATTCCTCTCTCAATGGATTAAGAGTTGATTCTTCAAGACCAGATGAAGAAGCCCCATGGGAAACCTAGGTTCATGCTGATTAATCTGCAATTTTAGTAGATAAATCGTCAAAAGATTTAGCAATACCTGCTCTTGGATCTGTTGAGAGAGAGGAAATCCATGGTAAGATTAAATACCTTCCTCGCTTTCTTTTTTCAAAGGATCCTGAAATAATCAACACTGATATTCCTATTTCTTCAGAAGAAAGGAATGTAGATCTAGGGAAATATGAGACAAATACTGAAATTGACACACACTTGGAAAGACCTTATGCATCCTTACCAATTGAAGAGACAATGGAACCAAATTTCAGCTGAGCATATTTGGGCATCAACCAACATTTGTTGGATACCTTAAATGGTTAAGATGGTGTAATATTTCAGGCTGTATACACCAAAATGATGGACACCCTTAATAAAAGTATTTATATTTCGGGTTTCATCAAGGACTTTGGGGATTTTCATGAGGATTTTAAAGGGAATAAGTCCCTATTTTTTAATTTTTCATTCTTAATTTTTTCTTTAACTTGATTATTTACATCAAATTTCACCTTATACAGCTTTATCTATAGAAAATGTCACAAAGGCTCTTCATGAATAGGGCGTTCCACTTTATTCTTCTGCTAGGGCCGGATAAATACCTACAGAGGACCCTTCATCAAGAGTTGTTTCAGAGCCTTCAAATGTCATAACTGAGAAATTTTAAGAAAATTCCCCTTCTAAAGAAACATCTTTTTAAAACACTGAAGTTGAGAATGCAGGGAATGAATCCAATCTAGAAGATGACTTATGAATGGGTAAATATAATCATCTATTTGATTCATATTTTTTACTCCATTTGAAACTAATAATGACCTTTATTTATTATTTAGGGTTATCAGATCCTATATCAGAAGGTGAAGCATCTACTATCCCAAGAGAAGTATAAGAAGGAAACTCTTTAAGTGACTTGTTTCCATAGTACATTTTACCTCATTGTAGTGACTCAGATTCAGACATAGAGATGCAATATGCTCTTGGAATGGAATATTAGAAGACATGGCGGCATATCTAGAGAATAATTACTGAAAATCCTTTAGATGTATTGTTTTCTGATTTTTCAAAACTCCCAGCATTATTCTACGTATTGGGATTTGGTAGATTTCATTATCGGCTAATCTATGATGCCATGAAATAGGATTTTCACTGATGGGAGCCGGAGCATTAGCTGTGACAAGATTTTGAAGAGGCTAAATGACTCATTAATATTGGGGGCTTTCAAGCTGCAGTTGTTGAGGTGGAGGAAAATCATAACAAGAAATCACATATAATTATACAACAAATAAAAGAAAACAGAAACGAGTTATTATATCTTCAATAATAACTAGAGGCTGATCACAAAAAGATAGAGAAGTTGAGTCAGATATTAGGAGAAGCCCAATTTGAGGGGATAACAACCATTTCAACTTCTACGTAAACACATTTTCCGGCATAGGAGGTTGGAGTTGCTCAACTGTCTCAACTTCAACAAGTAGCTGATAGGGCATATAAAGCAGTCCAACAAAGGAAACATAATATTAAAAGTTTATTCTAAAACATGATAGAGAGGCTCCATTTTGTGGATGGACCACTATTTTAATATTAATGAATGTAATTTTGTTTTCAATCATATAAATCTTCATTCGTAATTTTCTTGATTGCAATATGAAAATTAAATGTTGATAATGATTATGTATGTTAAACAATAATTATTATAATAACAAGAATGAAGTGCTCAAAATTTTCTTATTAAGCCAAGGGACCTAATGAGGACAATTTGGTTCTTTCTAGGGTTATATGGATAATCCCACAAATTTTGTATCTTTTGACCCCATTTTTTTCTTTCTCAATATTACCTAAATCATAAAAAAAATATATGTTTAGGGAGCTAGGACTCATCTTTTGTTTAGAGTGCCCTTCATGGGTTCTCAATATAAGGAGTACCTAGTATTTTGTTGTTTAGAAGTTTAGAGTCATGCATTTTGGACAATAAAAGGATAGTATTTAAGGAAAATTGATTTGACCATAAATTTTTAAGTTATATCCCAATCAAAATTCTATGGCTCATAATTACATTAATAATATTTAAATATTTCCAAGGGGAATCTTGAGCCATGATTTTTATGGTCACCAAATATAAAACTTGTGTCAACATTAGGGGTGTATTTTCCAAGAATGAAATTACCAATTTTTGACAAACCCGTTATGGGGGCTTTGTTATGTAGGGAAAATTGGGGTATATTCTACATAGCCAAATAGTGGCATCTTTTGACTAACAAACCTATTATGCAGGAAACATATGCAAGGCCTCCTAAGGGAATGTGCAGCATATTCATACAAAGGCTCTCTTTTATGTTCAACACTTTACTATTGATAGATAGTGGAAAATAATATTTGAGTGACTCTAGACCATAGTTGGTGGTTTTTCCAAGGAAAGAAATTTTAAGAATGAAAAAACGGCTATTTTAGACCAAAATAAGTCATGAATAGGAAATCCATTTCTATAAAAAATTGGTGTATGAGTAATGGTTATGATATAGCAGAAATGGGAATTTTAGATATCATACTGTGCAGTTTTATGTCATGCGGTGAGGACATTATACTATGCAGTTTTAAGTCATGCAGTGGGGACATTGGGTGGATTTAATTTTAGGACTTTAGATCTGACCAAAGGTATGAGAAAATGCTCCCAATTTCTAGATAATTTGTTTGGAAACATACAATCATATTCATGAAAGGGAGGGAAAATTGTAAACTATGATTTGGGAATTTTTGGAACTAAGTAATGATATGGAGAAAGGGATAAAAGCATTAGAGAAAGTCTTTTCTATGAACAAATTTACCATTACTTCACAAACTCGTTACGGGGGCTGTATTATGCAGATCCAAATAGTGTATATACTGCATAGCCAAATAGTGTAATCTTTTGACTGATTGGCCTATTATGTGGGAAACTTATGCAAGGTTTCTTAAGGGCACCTACTACATAGTCAAGAAAAAGAACTCTCAGAAGTACGACGTTATGTTGCTAAAAATAATAATAAATTTTAGTGAGATACAGATTTTCCGAAGTACAGTGTTTGGTTTATAGAGAAAAGTAACTTTAATATGAAAAGGGTATTTCCAACCAAGAGTGTCCAAATAATTGGAGAAAAAGTACTTTTACAAAGGTCTGACCCAAACATAAAAGTTATGATGTCTATAGTGTCAGGTCATACAACTATGACCTGAAATGGAAATAATATATAACATGTGGACAAGTGATTTAAAGGTTATATCATAGTGCATCGAACACATGGTGAGGGAAATTTGTAAACCACGGTCTTGAAGACTTTCATATTGTGAGAATGACAATGGGACAAGTATAATTTAATGAATATTTTAAAATATAGATTCTTGTATATCATCATCAAAGATTAAAGGGGACAAAGAGACCATAACCAAGAATGAAATTACCATTACTTGACAAAACCGTTATGGGGGCTGTATTTTGCAGAGCCAACTAGGTAATTAAGGCATATCCAAATAATGGAATCTTTTTATTTATAGGCTTGTTATGTAAGAAACGTATGCAAGCCTGCCTCAGGGAATGTGTTGCATAGTCAGGAAAAAGAGCCCTCAGGTATTAGAAACTCTGTCACCAGAAACTGTAAGAAAGATTATGAAAATCAGAAAATACTCAAGATTAAGAGTGTGGGATATGGACGAGGTTTTATATTCAATGTTTTTGAGAAATATTTGACTCAATATTTACCATGAGTTTGATGTCCTTTACATATATCTGACTCATATGTAAAATGGGTACTTTCATTGATTCCTTAGAATGAATATGGTGATGTTCAGTTTTATGTCATGCAATGAGGACATTTTACTATGAATTTTTGAGTCATGCAATGAGGACATTTTCACCCCCATATAGAAGTTAAGAACCTTACTTATATAAATAAACCTTTCACCCAATTCCCAAGCCCACATGAGCTATGGTCTTTGTGAAAAATAAGGAGTAGTAAGGGTCTCTTTTATAATACAAAGGTGACACGTATGAGGAATGGGGTGTTAGATTTCCATGCATTTTAACGTCGTGTAGTTAGGATGAATATAAACTGATGTGAAAGGAAAAGACATTTTGTAACTAGGTTAAGGGATAACACCCAAGTGTCACAATATGTCTTGTTGAGGAAAGGATCAAGTCATATATAATTCTTAAACCATTTCTTATGCAGGTTTGATTCTTATACAAGAAATAAATGGATTTTTTTATATCATGAGTTAGCCCATGTTTGGAGATCTAGGAATCTCTACATATCTCAAAATAGATGATAA
The DNA here is from genome assembly GCA_963277665.1 of Viscum album. Taxonomy (NCBI): domain Eukaryota; kingdom Viridiplantae; phylum Streptophyta; class Magnoliopsida; order Santalales; family Viscaceae; genus Viscum; species Viscum album. The sequence goes on from OY728134.1 coordinate 1,075,267,548, forward strand.
TCAAGCCATATGTTGTTCTTTAAGAAATCATTCCTCACGCTAATGGAGTTTGACATGAAGAATGGGGGATTTTAACAAGTTCTAAGAAAATGGTAAATATTTAAGAGATAAAATGGTAGAAGGACCAAATCATATATATTAATGAAACACTCTGTATAGATATGATTCATATACAGGAGGATAAAAGAAAATAAGAAGATTTTGTGATTGTGGCTGGGCCCAAAATGGAGATATAGGAGTCTCTACGTATCTCATTGAAAATGATAATCAAGCCATACGTAGTTCTTGAAACATGGTCTCTATGTAGATATCACTCCGACATAGGAAAGAGAGGGACTCATATACTACTAAGGAGTAGTGATGACATCAATGACGTTTGATTATTGATGCTTCTAATTTCGTATAGAGAAAACATTAGTTGTAAAAATGATGTCATGCAGTTTAACACCATATGACAAGAATGGAAATGCTACACACTTTAATGTCATGCAACATAGACGTTTATGGTAGTTACGCAGTTTAATGTCATGCAACTAGGAAATTGGGTCTGTGCAGTTTTATGTCTTGCAGTAAGGATGTTATACTAGGCGGTTTAAAGTCTTGTAGTGAGGATGTTGTACTAATCAGTTTAAAGTATTGCAATGAGGACGAATTATGAAAAACTACAAAAATTATTTCTTTAAAAATCTCGCTTTGGTTGGTGTTGTGATAAGCTCTCCATATATTGTGATTAAGTCATAGGATCCATTTGAAGAGACCTTATGTATCGAATAAGGTCCTTCACACATTTGTTAATGTTTTTAGGTTTATTTAATGGTATCATAGGATTTCTAAGGAAAAATAAAAATTCTCCTTGAAGGAATGAATGAAGGTCAATTTTCTTATTAAAAGCACAAACTATTTTGTCTGATAGAATTCTAAATGATGCAAAGTATGAAATCTTTTCTCATCTAATCATTCCAACTCATCGAACTATTGATGAGATCTTTCATCTGTAGATAACTGATTATATATTGCAACTCTAACTGAAAGAAATTGAATTTCAATTGGAAAAACTACTTCGGTTCCATATACCAATGAATAAGGAGTTGCTTGGGTAGCAGTATGGTTAGTTTTCCTATAATCCCACAAAGTATTCAAAAGTTTATCAGGCCATGATTTCTTTATCTTTATCCACCATCTTCTAGAGTATATTCGATAGGGTCTTATTATGGGCCTATATCTGTCCATTCACCACTGTGTGATATCGAGATGAATGGTTTGACTTGATATTATGTTAATGATACAACTTTTTTACTTCATTAGAACTAAAATTGGTGCCATTTTCTGTCAAAATAGTATGAGGGACATAAAATCTGGTGATGATATTAGTTTTGAAAAACAAACTAACAATTCTTTTGGACCTGACTTCCTTGAGAGGTATAGCCTCATCCCATTTAGAGAAGAAGTCAATAGCAGTGAGAATATACATGAACTGCTTAGCCGTGGGTGGAGGATAAGGCCCTATTATATCCATTCCCCATGTGGTAAAAGACCAGGAGTATTTGGTTGTATGTAGAAACTCTGGGGGTTGATGAATGAAGTTGGAATGAACTGGACTGTGAGGACATTTTTTAGTGAAATCTGTACAATCCTACATAATTGAAGTCCAAAAGAACCCAAGCCTTCATATCTGATCAGAGAGTATGTGCCCAGATTTTTGGGCACCAGATGATCCGCAATGTACTTCATTAATGAAATCTGTGGTCTCTTCTCCATCAATAAATTTGAATAGAAATCCATCAAAGCATCGCTTGAAACGGATCTTTTGGTAGTTTGGACAATCATAAATAGTATAATTGGATACTCTTCGCCAGATCTGTTCCTTCTTAGCCCTATCTAGTAGAAGTACCCCATTTTGATGATATTCTGTGATGGATATTCTCCATCTCATGGTTTTACCATATGATTCAGAAATAAGGAAAATTTCATTAATTTCCCTTATTTTGGTTTGAACAAAAGGTTAGACCACACGACGATGGGCAATGATGATAACTATCTCATCCCGATTTGGATCTGCCAAGTTTATAGCTGCATTTTCCAGTGCATCTGCTTTAGAATTTTGTGATCGTGGTACATTGGACAATGTTAGATCTGAGAGAAATTCAGCCATTAACTATCTGATTTAATAACACAAAAGGATTAACTCTTCTTTTCTGATAGAATATTCCCCACTGATTTGTTTAATTACCAATTATGAATCACCTATTACCATTAAATGATCCATTTTCACCTGAAGGGGAAATTCCAAACCTGCGATGAGAGCTTGATATTCAGCAGCTTCATTGTAGGTACCAACTTCCGATAATAGGAATGAATAAGGAAATAATTACTTTTTTGGGGAAATATGGACAATTCCTAATCCAACCTTGTTGAGTTTGGGGTTCTCCATACTCTTCCTTATTGGACTTCTGGAAGAACCATCAAAATACATTTACCATATTTGGAAATTAACTTGAATAGAGAATACCTCTTCATCAAGAAGTTCAGTATTAAATGATGTATCTTCCGCAGATGGATTCCCAGTAAAGAAATTAGCCAGAGCATGGCCTTTTATTTCCTTTCGAGGCACAAACTAGATATCAAACTGTTAGAAAATAACTTCCCACCATTCTAGACGCCCTATAATCATAGGAATACTGAAGATAAATTTGATTGTATTATTACGAGACACTAATTGGACCTTATGATGTTACAGGTAGTGCCCCAATTTCGGAAATGCAAATATTATTTCCAGGAATCACTTCTCAATACTTGAATACTGAGTTTCCGCATCAGACATATTTTAACTAATATAGTAAATGCTGTTTTCATTCCCAGCATCATTCTTTTTGGCGAGGAAGGCACCTAGTGATCACTCTAAAGCAATCATATATGGAATAAGTGGTCTTACTACAAAAGGAGGCATTAATACTATTGGACTCAAGAGATATTGCTTGAGGGTATTAAATTCTTCTTTTAAATATTCATTCCATTGGTAAGTGACTCCCTTCTACATTAATCTTGTGAAGGGTAAACACTTGCTTTCCAAATTGGTGATAAACTGCCGAATATAAGCCAAATGTATTTGGAGTCCTCTTAATTCATTAAAATTTAGAGGAGGTGACATACCAAGGATTGATTTTGTTTTCTCAAGATAAACTTCGATACCAGGATAGAATACAACAAGGCAAAGAATTTTCTTGAGGTTACCCCGAAATAACATTTCAAGGGGTTTGTTTCTAACTGTGTTGCCGAAGTTTATTTAATATAGTTTCCAAATCAGCCAAGTGATTGGATAATTGTCTGATTTTGACTACCAAATTATCCACATAACATTCATCAAAATTCTTTAAGAATAGTTTTATGATATGGAATATGGAACATTGGTATGTTTCACCTACATTCATTAAGCCAAAGGGAATTACCCGATAGGAAAACACACCATGATGGGCTCTAAAAGATGTAGATTCTTCATCTTCTAAGGCCATATAGATACGATTATACCCAGAATATTTATCCATGAAGGAAAGAGCTTCATAGCCAGCTATTTCATTAATTATAAGTTCTGTAATCAAGACTGTAAAATCATCATTAGGGCAATGTCAGTTAAGATCTCTAAAATCAATGCAAAACCTAATTTTCCCATTCTTTTTCTTCACTGGGAAAATATTGACTAGCCATTTGGGATACATAAATTACCTAACAATGTTAGATTTTATAATCTTATCAATTTCAGCTTCTATTTTTGGTGCATGATTTGGGTTTGTTCTCCTTGCTATTTTCTTGAATCCACAATGTTGTTCTGGAAAACCAAAATGATGGGTTGCTACATGAGGATTATGACATGGTAGTTCTATATAATTCCAAGAACAAATATCTCAATGTTTCTTTAGAAAATAAGTATATGCTTTCTTGATCTCCAGAGGTCATGGCCTCACTTATTATAGTATGGCATTGATCTTATTCTGTTCCCAGATTTGTTTCTCTGTGTTCATCCATACTGGTAGTGACACCTTCCTCAAATGATGAAGGAGTATCCCTGAGATCTTTCTCTTCTCCGTCATTATGTGTTACCCCTTCTATTTCTAATTTCATTGTAGATGAAGAAGAAAAACTTCCAGTGTTAAGGGAGTAGTCAGTATTTTAATATCCCAAAGAAGAGGCTACCATATCTGATTCTACTGATGATGAAGGGTCTTCCTGTGGTAATAAAGAGGGATTAATGGACTGATAATCAACATATTTGTATTCCTCTAGCATTGCTAAAATTTATTCTACTTTTATTGATGATTTAGAGGATTTTTTTAGTTCAATGGATGAAAGGAAAAAATCTACATTTAAGATTTCATCATTGATTGATGGATCAACAGTTTCTTCCCTGGTATCAGGCATAGTTGCCGCAATTGAAATTATGGAAATTACTGGACAAGTCATTAGATCTGGTTTTACCCTTTCAAATTGAATGATGGGTAACTCATAATTTTTACTCAAATGTATGAATGGATTTTCTGGGATCTTTTCCAGTCCATTTGGAGCATTGACTTTGGTTATCTCTTTTTTCATGGTCTTTGTTCTTTTTGTATGATAAAACTCTGCCTCAATGTATCGAGATTCTCTTGTTTTGAATGGATCCTTGTCACCACACAATGTTCCAATTTGATCATTGAAAAAATATTTCAAATATTGGTGGTATGATGAATGTATGGCTACATGTTGATGCAACCAAGGCCTTCCAAGAATAATATTGAAGGCTATGTCCTGACGAACAACAATGATATCTTAATTAGACACCAGATCTCCAAAATGAGTTCTGAGTGTAATCTCGCCCAGAGGTTCTTGTTCATTCTTGTCATATCCTTGCAACAATAAAGTGGAAGGAGATAAATCAGATTCATCCAAACCCAATCGATGAAGTATACAAATGGGTATGAGGTTGACCCCATAACCATTATCAATGAAGGCTCGTCGGATATCTATGTCATTGACCTTGCTAGACTAACACAAAGGTATGTTATTCCCATGTACAACATCATCTTCATCTTCATCCATAAAAGATATGATTGCATGACATTCTGCAGGATCATTATCTATATGGTAAACCTCCGCAACAACAACATCGGTTTCAAATTCTTAAGGACTTAACAAAGACTCAACAAGTGATTCTCAAAGATCTTTTGACAAATTCAAAGAATAAAAAATTGACAACATAGCTGATACTTGGGTCAATTGTTTCAATAAATAATAATTTTGGTCTAAAGGTCTGTGTTTCCCAGCATGGAGATGTGGTTTTTCATGTTCTTTGGAAGTTGATGCTTCTGATGTTGATGTACTCTGTATCAGAGTAGAAGATGGAAATACTATTGGCTTTGGTAAATTAGACTGAATAGGACTATTCATTTATTGAGAAGAATATGGTGTGGCTTTTAATCCGTCCCACAAAATAATTATGTCAGAGTTGAACTTGTATTTCATAGAAAAAACTCCTTGCTCTTGTTGATTCCACTAAAGGGATCTTCAATGAGTTTATTCCACATATATGTTTTGAGCATGGGTAGAATTAAAATGGTTGTTTTTGGAATTCCCACCTCTTCCCCTATATCCTTGACCTTGGCCCCTTCCTCGTATTCCCCAATTAGGTACACGGAATTATAGATCACTTCAATCAGAATCACTATTGGCATAAGGATATGTTAAATAGATAAAATTAACAGAAACAAAGATCAATTATTTATATAATGAAGATTCATCTTGAAAGGTTAATTCTGGTTGTACCGTTTAGCGGGGTGGTGGCCGTGGTTTTTAAACAAATGGTATAAAATCTTCCAAGGTTAAAGAAAACTTAGGCCCTGACATGAGCATGTATTCTTCTGACTGCTCTTTTCCCTTATGATAACTTTTCTTCTTTGAGGAATAAAGTTTTGATGAAGATGGTTTTGCTGTGACAGGAGTGGTTGGAGACACAATTGGTTGTTTCAACCATGTTTGTAAAATAGCATGAGTCTGGTTGATCGTTTTCCTGATCATCCAATCATCATATTTTTTTCACATTTTTACTTTAAACCACTTTCCATTCTCCCTCTACCTCTATATTGGTTGTAGTAATACATAATACTTGATATGATGAACTTTTCAAGTTCACATGTCTAGAGTCTACCATCTTTTTCAGAAGGACTTTGATAACAAAGAACTCTTGAGTGGGGTGTCCCAATATCTGATGAATGGGACAATAATTCGGATGATCTTCATTTCCATCTTTATTTGGATTCTTTGGCCTTGGCACCAGAACCAAATTGATTTCTAATCCTGAGATAAATAAGCCAAAAACTTTCTCATCTTGAAAGAATAAACTTTTTTCTTTAATTACTCAAACTGTTTCATCCTTTGATATCTTTGATCATCTTGACGAGGCGGTCATTACTGCTGATGCTCAGGAATTGTATCCCTTCGGTATGATGAAGGTTTTGAAGTTGAATCAGGTACAGGTTCCTGGTTGAGTGTGACTACAGCAGCTTATGACTTTCCTATCCTCCTTCCCAGAGATGATGGAATTACAAGAGTTTTAGCCTTAGTTTCTATAACATAGTTTTTTATCTGCTGAGGAATTGACATAAGGTCTCAAAACCCTCTAGTGTATTTAATAGGGATCAATGGAGTGCACAATTCATCATGCAAATTTTCCACATAGATTAGAAGTAACTCTTCTTGAGGTAGTTCTAAACATAATGAATATGTTAATCCTTTCCATCATGCAATGAAATATGAAACTCTGTCATTCTCCCATTGTTTACAATTGGTGAGATAAAATATTTTTGCCTTTGGTAGCGTTGAGCTAAATTGAAGAAGGAATTTATGATGAATATCTTTCCATTGGTAATTGATCGAGATTGCACATTTGTATACCAGCCAAAAGTTGGTCTTTTTAATACTACAAAAAACACCTATGCTTAAGTGTTTCTTATTGATGAGAAGTTCCCATCATAGGTTCACAATGAGAAACAAAATGTGTTATGTTCTGTTCGGGGTCTCATGAACCATTAAAAATTAAGAATGTGATATTCAAAAAATTTGGTGGGGGAGGAATTTCATCCACCCATTCAGGTTAAGCTCTCTTCTCTGGCTGAACTGGTGTATGTCGTGCCTCCATAGCTTCCAATCGAGTCATGAATTCATCAATTGTGTTCTTAATCATTTAGTGAATATCTGAATGAGATGGATTCTATATAGGTATAGAAACTAGAGTTTGAGTTATTACAACAACCATTAAGAACACTAATGGTGGGGCTGATATATTCCTTGGATAAACCACATGAACAGGTCTATCAAGATGTATATGGTCCTATCTTGATTGTGTACCAAATGGAGGGAATTCATTATTTGCATCTTTAGTTAATACAAATACCCTTTTCTAAGGATCTCTTATAGGATTTTCATGTTGAGGAATTTCCTGGGGAGTATGTATACTAGAGATGTTATTTCGAAGTAACTCTGTTTTGAGTCTTTTCAACTCCTTCATTTCCTCTTATTGCTATGAAAATCTCTCTTCAAGTGAAAGATATTGAACTTCTCTAGTGGAAAAGTGAGTTGCAGTCTGAATTTTTCCCTTTACTCTTGTAATATGCCTTTAGGAGAGCAGGTATTTGGTTATTTGAAGGCATACCTAGATTCTGGGTAAGCCTCTGATTTTAGGTATGAACACATTATTCATTTACCTTGGTGTGTACCGTATTATGGACTAGAACTTCATCTTCTAATTCCACTGAACTAGAATTATTTTTTGGAGGATCTTCTGCAATGTTGTCAATAACATTCACTGATGCATAATGTATTTATGGAATTCTATCAGTGTTTCTACAAGATTTTCTCACTTTGTGTCTTCCACGAGACTCAATTCTCATATATGAATAATTCCCTAAAACTATTTGGTGGTAAATAACATGAAGGGAATCATTGGATAGTTTAGTTCTATTCTTTCCCTGTGTCTCCCTCCCTAATCGGGAGAAAACTAACTTCCGTTGAGGAGGGGATTACAGATGTGAAAAAGCCCCTAACCCCGCAGGCTAGGACTGATTCTATTATTCTTATTCAAATAACTGAACATTGTTTAATGTATTTTAATGTTGAATTAAATTATCCCATGTCCTGGAAAGATGGGGTGATTCTTAAACAACTATGGCTGAAATTCATGCAACTGCTCTTCTAATTTTGCATATTTTGGTTTAGACATTAGCTGGGTGCATCTTCCGAAAATCACTTCAATCACCTGTTTCATAAAACTACTATGCTATTTCAGATCTTTTTGTCCTCTAATGTCTGACATCCTCTAAAAAGGATACCTATTCAATATTCTTAGATTCATGATTTAAAAGTTTCTCAATGACTTTCTTTCATTGCGCCTAATTCTGATGAGAACTGGTTGAGGCATGTTCTTGAGCGTACATTTGATTACATACAAAACTATTGATTGTGGCCGAACGTGGGAGATAACATTTCATGAAACCATTTTTTCGGACTTTTCTAATTTTGGAGTGTAGTGAAATTCAATACTCCATATGCACCACATCTTCGGATACGAAAATTAGATGGGGAATTAGAAATTAACTAGTGTCTCCTATTTAGAGAATTCAGACAAGTTCATTGAAGGGTTATCTACTATTTTTTAACCTTTGGATATTGAGAAACTGAGAGAGATTCCAAGTCAATTTGGAAAAGAAACACTTCCATTACCTTTACATGATTTTGATATTCATCATACGGTAGGACTTTGGTTTTCAAATGATGAAGTGTTTTCAATAGGATGAGACGAATGCCATGAATTCAAACATCTACTGTCAATTCTGGAACGTTATATCGAGAATTTTCCAAAGGCTAGAACATGACTTGGATTTCTCCTTTAGCTAATTGTCTCCTCATGTTTAACACATCTTAACCATATTTCACAAGAGGTTTCTCAACTTGATCTTACCAGAGTGGGTGCTCTGTATTAAAATATAAAGGACCTAAAGAGGGATTAGAGAATGATAATTCCCTTACGATGCCTTCTGGTTGAGAAAGTGTTTCACCTGTCAATGATAAGACAACAGACATGACTTCCCTTCTGTTTTCAAGTGTCTCAAGGTAGTAGGGATTTCTCATTGTTACATTGTCAATTGTGGAATAGTATTGAAAATGTGAAATTATACTACAGAGATGAATTTCATATAGAGTTCCATAAAGTGGAGGATCACCACGATGGATTAGAACAAGGGATAAATCTTCTTGATCATTGGTCTTCTGGCCACATAGAGGGTTGTTGTGGCTCTCATTTGGAGATAGGAACTCTAGATTGTCTGAATTTTCATGAAGCAAGCCTTCATGATGAAGTTTCCGATGAGGAACTTCAGAATTAAAACTACCACTCCCATAATTTGGTAATGAGAGGATAAGATCTTGAGTAGCAACAGATAAATGTCTGAGAGCTTCAAGAACTCCATCATTATGATGATCCATATCACGACTTAGCTCTTGATTTTACATCAATTCTTGGTGAGAATTATTCTTGAATTTTCTCTTATACTTAGTTGGGGACACATGCTTGGAAAAGTTGTTATAATAGGTAGGTATATGTGCCTGCCTTGGATTAGTTATCAGAACAAACCGATTACCTCCACTTGGAAAGGGTTTATCATCCAAATTTTATTGTTTGTATGATATGGGGGAGTATGACCCATGAACCTCCTGGACTCAAACAGAGGTATGTTTCTGCTCTGGGATGGCATGTTGATGTGTCATCTCATTTGTGGGGACCAATTTATGTGTCTATTCCCCTAATATAGCTGAAGAAGTTGTTAAAATATCTTTGCATTCTTCCAGAATATGGGCAAGGATATGTGTCTTCCCTTTCACCATTAATAAGATGTGTTTGGTGACTTCAGCGGCCAGAATAGGAATATACATCCATTCTGTATTGGGAGTAGGTGTATGTGACTACTCCTGTCCTCCTTTTTCATGTCAATCGGTATTGACAATACTCATGTATGGGGTAAGAGAGTTGGGTCTGCCCCAAATTAGTCGTTGGAGCTCTATGAATGACTTCTCCGGGTGCTACCAAGCGAGACTGTGGGCATGCTTCATGAACATTGGAAGATGTATGAACCTATGGGATATTTTTCATCATCTATGGTTGATGGACATCCTTCAAAACTAGAAGAAGATACTGCTGACAGAATTGGGGACTGTAAATAGGTTTATTTTTCTATTTACCAGTTTCCACAAAATTAGATTGGAGGGCCTCTTTAAATGCTGTTAGAGAAGCCTTCTTACGGGATGATAATTTGTAAACAGGAGTATGTTCCTATTTATAGTACTCCACTGGGTTTATCTATTGGGATTGATGGGTTACTATCGGATGAGTCTGCTCAGTATCAAAATTAGGATGGACGGGGGTATGTGCCCACTCATTTTTTTCCATCAAGATAAATTTATGGACTTCTCTAGAGGAGGTAGAGGTGAGAAACTGCTCCCTTGACTGGATTTTGCCCATGGAGGTTCTTCTTGTGTGCCTGGGTCTGAGAGACTTGGTCCAAATGTCCAGAGGCAACACCCCCACCATGTTGGTGGTACACTACCACATGAATCAGGTGGAGATTGCTAGTTTGAGTCTTCAGGAAGGACACCTACATTCTTGAATTGATGCCTTGAGTGACCTATTGATCCACCTCCATGTAGTATGGGAGGGATTACTTATTGTGTTATGGGGATAAAGACATGAAATAGTTGGAGACGGTGGTTGGAATTGTTTTCTTTTTAATCATTGGTCATCGTTGGCCAGATGATCAAGGATTATTGGTGACCTTAAGGGCCTATTGAGTACCCTAAAATGTCAGGATTTTACAGTGATGGTGATATTATTTCATCAGCACATTTGAGACCTGGCATTGAAGACATTAGGTTGGTGATGACATCCTTCCCATGGATGAAGATTCATCTTGACTAGCGGTCGGGATGTTCATAGATGTTTTCTTGAGGAAATCCATTCTTTGGATCAAAGGGAGTTCTGTGAAAAACTAATAAACAACAACAAAATCCATTAAAGAAACATATTTTTTTGTGGAAACATGCATGATTAATTCCTTTTTCTTGCCTTCCTCTATCAATTTATAGGGGCTTATCATGTGGTTGACATTATTAACTTAGATAAAGATTCACGTCGGGTTCTCCATTTTTGTTTCGTAGATCCTTGAAACACGTGTTCAAGTATTAAGAATCACTATTTTCAGGTGGATTCCATTGTAATTATTTACGGAACCAAAAATATTCAATAGTTATTTATCCAAAGGGGACTTGAATTCCAAAGGAATATGTTCTTTAAGTTTGAACATTATGAAACTTAAGAACGTTCATTAGTCGAGAGGATGGGAGGTCAGACACATCACACCCTTTTTGGGGGGAATGATTGTCTACTCCGGGACTCTCTTTTTAAATTTAAGATATTTTCATGAATCCTTATTAATTCACCAAGCATATCATAAGTATACCTATGAATTTACAATCACTTCTTTACATGTGTAAAATTTATAATCATTAATATGCATTCAAGGTTCTTCATTAATGGAAATATCCATATGTATTTGAGGTTTTCCATCAATGGAATCCTCTAACATACCGATAAGAGATTCTTGTATTCATTGTTGTAATGATACTAGTTTTTAAGCCACTCAGTGGGGAACTGTTTAATTTTATTGTCGTTCAGGGAGACAATGGTTTGGATTGATTTCGGGATCATGCCCATAAGATAGGCTACCTACGTATCCTTTTGAAATGAATCAGAACCCTAGTAGTTCGGTTCCACTTAATGGGACACATCATACCTTTTAAGGTAATGTGATAAGGACCTCTAAGTGGAAGGTGCTTAGTTCAATCTTAGTGTGGGAATTATGATGATGTAGCCCAAGGAAATATTTAAAGGATATTGTTTTCCATGTAGGATCAGACCATATTAAAAAAATGGCCCAAGGAGAATAGGGATGATTTGAAGTGTTTGGTTTGAACCTCTAGGAGGCTTCCTACATAACCCATATTAATGGGAATCAAATCACACATAGTTTAATAAATTTAATAGGAGAGTATTGTCCGATGAGAGAGATTAGTTTGGGATTACATCCTCAAAAGGATACCTTGATGATTTTAGGATTGATTTTAGGGATTATTTCCTAAGGAGGATGCCCAAATTGGGGGAATTAGGGCTGGATTCTTGAGGAGGATATCTGGTGAACTTGGGCCCTGAATGATATTTCTATGTATCCTTGTATAAATAGGAATCATAGTTTTTGTAGTTCCTTCCAATGAGTGTTTGTGCACATGTTGTTACTATAACGTATCTCTATTCCCATGTGAGTCATGCTCGGTGTGGGAAACAAGAGGACGTGAAAGATTCAACATTGACACTTCACACTTTGCCTCCTCTACCAGTGGAAGAGGGTGTGTCAACCGTGGAATAGGGTGAGGCGACGAACCTTCCCTATATTCTATTTACATTGGACAGGGGTACAATTTAAGAAGGAAGGGATCAATGTGAGGGGCTTATTACAGGATGGATGCCCATTAATTGATCTTGGTAGGGGAGGGAAACTTCTATTATGCTTGTGCGGAAAAGCAAGCGTGAAGTGTACTTTCCCTACCAGAGACATGAGGTTCTAGGTCTCCTCTTTGAGAATGGAAAGGTCAGGACCCAAACCTTCCTCTAAACTAGGAACTTCCCAACACTATTTCAGGGAGAAAATGTACATGAGACTGTGTATATACAAACTCACAGACACTTTATTATTTTTAACTCCATTGTTAAAAAGATGTGGGAAACTTCTGATTATGGAAATACAAACCCAAGTAGGAGACACACTGATGTGACTTTTCCAATGGTTTGATAAGTCAGGAGGATTTAGTGGAGATCTCAACTTAGTCCATTTTAGATAAAGGAACCATGGAAAGTGAAACCCTACCATGAGTGGCTTCAAAAAATAAAGGGTACTTGAGTTGGTCGCGTAGGTCCCTCGAACAACTATGCCGTGTAGGTACCCCATTTTTATGTACCACGTAGGTATACTGCACAGGTATAGCACACATGTATACTGCACTGGTATAAATGATGACTGAAGTATAAGTATTATATAGGAGAACCAAACCTAGGAAAAATTTGAAAAAATACATTCAAAACATGCTTATCCAATTTAATTATCTCTTCTCTCATAGTTTAAAGAGCTACCTGTGACAATTTGAGGGATCATATAGAAAGATATTTCAATGGGAGATTTAGAGAGTCTCTTCTTAATTTTCCAGTCCTAAAATGGGGATCCCATGGGCTCTATTTATAGGCATATATGAGGCATGTCCAAACAAAACTTACTCACGTAGGCACTTCACACAGCTCTGCCGCGTTGGTATTCCATGTAGGTACACAAACTTCTTCTGACGCGAAGGTCTGCCTCGTAGGTCCGCCGCGCAGCTCCTCCACATAGGCCTGTGAAGCTAGTCCATCATGAAGATCTTTTGGGAGTATTATTGATTTAATTTTGAACTCTAAGAACCTTTATTTTGGATATAAAATATCTCGATTTCTCTTCATAGTCTTTTTTGGTTACCTTCTCAAGTAGTGTCAACACTTGGTTATCATCAAATTTTGTTTATTGTCATCAAATTTACCATCACATTAAATCCTAACCTAGTTCCTCCAAGTTCTATTTATTTTTTAAAACCAAAATTCATAGTTTGACCAATAAATGTCATAGTATAAAACTATATAATAATGAAAGATCATTTATATGATTTCTAAATCAATACAGATTTTTTTATCTATGAAACAATAAGATTAACCTAACTCATCCATGATCACTATATATTTAAATCCATCATCATTATTATTAAAAAAATTCATTACACAAAAAATATCCCTCAAGAGTGTTAAACCATGTGTGTATCAAGGCTCGTTATTATGGATCGGGCGACGATCAAGTTAAATACAAATGAATCCTTTTCAGAGAAATTACCCATAGGTAAAAAAAACTAGTACTATTTATATAGGGATGTAATAACATAGAAAACCAAACTATTTTCTTCACCATATATCATTATGTTCTCAAATAATTAAAGTTATCATAATGATTCTTACAATTGTTTTCTCTTCCTAGTTTCCAATGGATAAATAAACCCTTATTTAATAACAACTATAGAAACCACCCCTTTTAATACATATTTATTACATCTTATTAGAGTAAAATTATCGACATAACATATTGTACTATTCTTGAATATTGTAGGTCTAATATGTTAGGGAACATAGATAAATAAACAACTAGTTAATTAGATATATACATAATCTCCCTATTAGTTCTTCATTACTATCTCTCTTCATAGACATCACATATCTAAATTCATTCTTCATAACCCAGGGAAAGAAAATTTAACAAAGGGTGATCTCAGATGCTCAATGAGGGTAGATAAGGGATATTTCACCATAACACTAGTATAAGGGTATGATAACATGACATCATCATTTGAAAAACCATGCACTGAATTTCATAGATAATAATCATGGAAAATGGAATAAATAATTACAGTTTATAGGAAGTGAATAATTATAAATTCCACGAACAAGATCAATCAGATCCTAAAATTGAAATAAGAAATATATAAATGTCATACACATAAAATTAAAATATTTTAAACATTTTTGGATTTAAAATGTTTAAATCATTACATTGAGGAAAAAATTCAGGCCCTCGTATAACATTTGTACAAGAAACCATGTTTTTGCTTAACCATGTGGACATGAAAGGATGGTCCATAGATAATATTATGGTTATGAAATCTAGGTTCATGTATATTACAGTGACCATGAAATCAGTTTCAATAATATAATAATTAACTAATGATTTATTCATCATTACCCATTTCATTGTAGATATATAATAGGATCACTTTCCCTCGATTTATAATAGATCCATTGGTCCTATGATTGTAACATAACCACATGTAAGTGGTATATAATTAATCCACCTATCATATAACTAAAACAATACATATTTGTGCAAAAAGATCATAGAATATTCAATGCATAATCACATAAAAAACCATGCATAAAAATGGGTTTCAAAAACATTTCATCATATCAATTCCAGTGGAAAAGTAATGAAATTCCTAAATATCTTATCTTCATAACCATAAAAACAAACCATCCAAAAGAATAAGGATGGTATAATTTTATAATATCCCCAATATACCCAAAATCATAATCAATGGTTTTTTTCATTTAAATATAGAAATATCATACAATATTATTAAAAATAACTTTGTGGAAAATATTCTTTCCATTTTGAAATTAGCTTAAAAAATAATAATATGTCAATAATATTAAGGAAAAAATAATATTTAAAAATAAAATCTTACTAATTTAGTGTAATATTCCAAGAAATAAAATTTTATGATAGTGGGAAATTCAATTGATTATGAAAATGTGAAAAGAAAACATTTTATTCACATTTTTAGTGAAAAGAAAAAAAGTACCCTTTTCAAAAAAAGACATGGATATTCCTTTTGAATAATTTTTTAAAAACTAAATAATGGATAAAATTAAATATTAAATCATAATATAAGAAAATATTATTCTTGAAAAAAAATAAAACATGGATATTAATGTTAAATAATTTTAGGCTGAAGTGAGAGATAAAGTTGGGTTTCCGTTAAAAATGCCCTATAGGTCTCTTTAGTACATAAAGACTAGAAAGTGAAAGTAAAACATACATTATAAAGAAATATCTGGAAAAATAATAAATATATTGGGATTTATTAGATAAGGATTATATAATTTATAAAATTTAAATTCAGTCACAAATAATCCTAATTAAAATATGATTGAAACACAAACCCCTGATAGCCTTGGAAACATTCAAATCAAAACCCAGTGAAAGGGGTAACCATATATGGATTTTTTTGTATGTATAAATTGAATAAGAATAATAATAATAAAATTTCATATATAGTACAAATAATATATAAAATAAAGAAGTTGTTAAAATTTAATTTATCTAACATATATAAAAGTGAGAAGTAAATTCCTTACCATAGGTCTAATGTTCTTTTCTATGTTATTGAACCTCCTATTTAACAAGAATATATTTATTATAAATATTTTTCAGAACCATAATAACATATATTATATCATATATGACTCACTTATAACCTTTTATCTCCCAATTATTAATAATTATTTCTTAAAATCATTATTTTGGGTTATGACTACTAAACATTTCATGTATGTTTTGTTTTGGTAGTTTTGGTCATTTTATATAGTTCACTGTTCTATCACACATAGAATTTTAATCATGGTATAAATATTAAATACAATCCTTATATATATATATAGACGCATATAGGTTAGATATAGAAAAAATGGATTACACTGTTTATGGGGATGATAGATCGTACGTACACATGAATAGTGGTTTAATTTTTTCATTAGTGGAAAAATAATGATAAATGATAAATGATAAATCACATTTCCAAAATCATTATTATTTAATTTATATAAAATATATTCATAATATTTATGTTTATTACACTCCATTTAAAGCCTTTTTGGAAAACGAATCATGACACATCTTGAGGTTGTAGTCCGCCTTACACAAGACCGACGTTATCATAACCCCAAAAAAATGAAAGTAAGATAGTTTATGTGATATTATAATTATATAATTTTATTTATTTTATAAATATCATTTATATATTTTATTTACATTATTATATTTGGGTGGGAGAGGTGGTGAGGAAAAACGAGTGACATCGATTATCAATTCTGTACTCCACCATACACATGGTCGATTGATTTGTTTTATATTTAATAGAAGAGGGGACAGATATAGGTCATTACATTAACATAACAAAATATAATTTTATTTATGATAAATATATTGTTATATAATAATTTTTTAATAATATATGATGGAGGTCGATGGAGAAATAAAAAACAACGATCAATTAAGAAAGATACCTCTTCATTAAACAACCTATTTATGATTAAACCAAAAGCCTTCCTAGGATTCTTTTATAATCAAACTTGACACTCTAATAAATGGGTAAGGAATTAATGAAGATATTTTAATGGGTAATTGGTTAACCAAAATTATTCATATATGTGAATTTATTAGGATACGACGTCCCTTTACCAGAGAGAGATGGGGAACTACTAAGATTTATAAAATTATTAAATTAATAAAGATAAATTTTCACATTAAAATATCTCCAAATCGGTAAATAATGAATTTTA
The DNA here is from genome assembly GCA_963277665.1 of Viscum album. Lineage (NCBI taxonomy): Eukaryota > Viridiplantae > Streptophyta > Magnoliopsida > Santalales > Viscaceae > Viscum > Viscum album. The sequence goes on from OY728134.1 coordinate 1,075,284,862, forward strand.
ATGACTATAAGTTCAAGAAACAACTAAAAAATTTGTTTTAAAAATGTTATTCCTTTTACCTCTAATGATACTGAGATTTACCGTCTTAGTTTTCCCCTTGATTAATAGTCTTTTTACTTAGGTAATTTATATTTTAAGGACAAAAATGACTGATCATTATTAGATAATTTTCACCCACTTGGTCTAAATATTAAATTCAACTTATAGACTAAAAATCATTTGTTTTTGGAAAAATAATTTGATCAAAAGAGAGAAAAACACATTTTATCCATAACTATGGTAATGAAACTTTTAATATTTAAGGGTTAATATAGTTACTATTAGAAGGAAAATTTGTCATTTAATCGAATATGGAAGATAATTTTAATATTATTAAAATTAAATTTCTGAAAATATTATTTTTTATGAAATATAAAACATTTAATATAAAATTATTTATTTTAAATTGACTTTAATGTTAAATTTTACACTATTCATTTAATTTCACTTTAATAGTAACTTGTAAAATTTTAAATTTGAATATATTATTTTCAAACCAATTTAAAATGTTATATTTATCTAGAAAGTTTAAGGAACATAATAATTCATTGAATTTTTATTACTTTTAATATTTATAGAATCAATTATACTGTTTTAATATCATTTAAATAATTACAGTGTCAATATTGCTTAAGCATTTATGGTAACAATGTAATTAATAAAAAATATAAAAATTAAAGGCAAGAAATGAATTTCATTATTAAAAAAACTTCCATCATTTTTATTTCAATTATTATTTTTCTCTATGAGAACACATAATTGAAATTTAAAAGCAAGGGGGTGAGTTTTTTTCTTTTTCTTTAGTTAAATTATTATAAAGAGCACTTTTATGGAATAGTGTCCAAAAAACACATTAAAAGGTATTAATCTGGTAAGAGTATAAATTGCTTTGTAAAATAATATTTAAGATGTAAATGGGGCCTTATCAATTATTTTTAATGTAAGATATATTCATTTACACTTTTACCATGGGAGCAAATTTTTACAATTTTTATTATTCATTATGATCAAAAAAATAGTTGTCCATTTTAAATAATATTAATTGTTCTGATTAAAAGTATGAAATTAATTTTTAATAAATTATCATTTCTAGGTGGTATAATTTAATTTAAAATGAAACACGCAATCATGGTTTAAATGTAATTTTACAAAGTGAATGTTTTCTTAAGTATAAAAATTAATTATTACAAAATTCAAGATAAAATAATTTCTAATGACCTAAATTGGACTAATAGTAATATATTTTAAATAATTTTACATGAAAAAAAATTAAAATAAAATTGACACTTTTAAATTCTGTAAAACAATTCATACCTTTGGATAATAATATATAATTTTCATTATTCGTTGAAAAAATAATATTTTGATAAAAAAAAAATATATTATAATTTTTATATTATTATTTAAAATATAAAGTTAAATTAATCATATAAATTTTATAGATGTTGAAATAATTAATTTTGAACTTAATACAAAATACATTATGGTAACATTTTTTTGGAAAAATATAGTTTTTTACAACAAAACTGAATTTATTCTTATCTCATGACTTAAAGAAAAGTATAATATGAAAGATAAAAGGATTTATTGAATATATAATATATAAATTTCATCATAATAATCACTCAATATTGACTAATTTTATATATTAAAACAAAAACACATTGTGCGCATAAAAAAGATGTCTGAAAAAACATTTATTTTACTTTCATTTTTTTGTTATTTTCATTAATAGTAAATTTATATCCTAAGGAATCATTTTTACATATGTAGAAAAAACGTTTTTCATAATTTAGACTTTCTTATTAATAGTGGACAATTTTATGGCTAGGTGATAACATCAAATTAAATAATATTATTTTAATAGTATATCACAATTCATTTAATCTCAGTGTTTCCTATAATGAATGCTATCAAAGAAATTAAATTTATATAAAAAAATTTCAGAAACGCATGGGTGTGTTACAACGAATTCGTACCATAGTCACCTAGAAATTTTGATATCCCTAAATTCTATTAAAACAATAGGAAGTCTTACAGATCTTTTGAATAAAATTGATGGCTGCTAAACATGGAGGTGTATATTATGAGTGTGGGATAAATCACCCCTCCAGAATTTTACCAAAGATATTATATAATTACTTTTTCAAAAAATTACATTAATGAAAATTTTTAATACAAATTTATAAAAATTTATTTCATCATTTTGAGGAAAATATGACATTATTTTTTCACATTATTTGTAGTTTAAAACATGAGTAATTGTTTAAGAGAGAATGTATGTTTCTTAAAAAACCACTTTAAAAATATTTATTTGAGAAGGTAAGAGAGAAAAATCAATTTAATTTTATGATTAGTAAATGAAAAATCTTTATTTACATTACACCCACATCATAACCTTGAAAATTTGTTAAAAAGGTTTCACAGAATGAATATTAACATATAAAAAATTAAATTAGTATACTAATGAACTAAATTATATTAATGACACACATATTTTTTTGATGAAATAAATATTTATTTTATTTAATGTAAATAATGAATGTTAAACTATTTTAACGGTGATAAAAAAAATAAAATATAATAATTCAAAATTATAGATAACATAACGTAATATATGTGAATTATTAATAAACACAAAATGAAAATAATGAGAATAATCAAAATCCATCTATATTGAAATATATTTAAAATAGTTCTTCTCATGGGAATCTCCTTAGGACCTGGTCCTAAAATCCTAGATATTATCAGTTGATCCATCTGTTATTCTATCAATTCATTCAAAATAAAACATAACACACCCCCAATACACTTTCACTAGCATCACCATGTGGTACTACCAATAAGAATACTCTTATAAAACTGTAATTTATATTTCCTAATGTGGAAATGGATGTAAAATAGAAACTGCCTCTCAATTTCCTAATATGTTTCCAAAAATTACCAAATGTATAACTAATATTGGTAACAAAACCTATTACCTAACTTCTTATAATATCCTTAATACTTGTTTAGGTAATGTTATAATCCCATCTCCCTAAATCCCCTTTCATGTGATGACCTCTTTCAAATTAATATCAAATGATAACAAATTTATATAACACAATATCATTTCTCATACAAAAAAATATATTATAGTGAAATAAATTCAAGTGTGTAGTGTATTCTATGAAAACCATTTTTTTCAAAACATGCATTTGAATAAAAATGGAAATTTATAAGTCTTTAAATTTTTTTCGTGACACCCAAAAAATCTAGAGTAAAAATATTGTTTTTGATAGCGTGTATGACATGCCAAACCAAGCGCGAAAAGAAATACAATATCATGATAATTTATGATATATAATATTTTAAATAAATTAAAATACTTTCTATATTTCAATGTATATAATAATGATTTAGCATATGTTACACAAAATAATGAGTTTCTTCAACTTCTTGCATTACACGCAAAACCGAGTTCCTCCTAAAAATAATATATTGTTAAATTTTAATATAATAAGTTATAAAATAGTTTTTAAATAAATATTTTAGGAATAAGATTAACTATCTTATGAAAATATATAGTTTGCACAGATATAAAATTAATTCATTGGTTATAAATTAACTAGAAATGAATATAAGAACCAATTGAATGTAAATGGGATATTTTTATAAAAAACACTTTTTATGCTCATAAAGATATTTTTTCCTAAAAAATAAAATTAATTATTTTTATTGAGTGATATTAATGTAATATATATATTATATATTAAATCAAATATTTTTTAAATTCATCAAATATATTTGATAATCATATGATATGAACAACCTGAATATTACATATAAATTCTATATTTTTATAATTGTAGTTTTTTGGATTTTAATGGAGAAGCCATATTAAATCTAATTTTGACCCATTAATAAATTTTATATGTCAAAATGAACTCATTATTTTTTAGTGAAATAATAAAATTATCTTAGGGTGAATTTTTGTATTTTTCTATGAAGATTCTTTTTTTAATGAATAGTGAAAATTACTTAAATTTTATTCAAAACTACATGTTAATATAATGTATTTATAATTTAAAATTGTATTTTTAATTTATTGTAGAGTTTCATTAGATATTTATTTATCCATTAGTAAAATTTATTTTATTGAAATCAATTTCACTTCAAAATTTACTATAAAAACATAGCATTCTTTAGGATTTTTTTACCTTAAAACCCTACATTTCCTTCCTCTCCATGGGATTAAATTTAAATGATTTTATGAAAAAATGTGATTATAATTTCAAAAAATTGATTCCATATTTAGAATAAAAATAATTTATAATGTATTATAAGTTCACAATTTTTTCGACCAAAACTATTAGTGGTAGTAATTAAAATTAATTACAATTATTAAGTTATAATTAAGATTAATGAGTGACTATCTCTTAATCTTAAAGTCCCATATGACTTATATACTTGCATAAAAGCCATTATTTTTCCATATCTAGACCCTATAATTCGATTTTGTGAATTTTATCCATTATTGGAGCCACATTCACCTTGAAAAACCTCATAGGAATTCATTTCTTAAAATATTAGAAAAGTGGAACTCCTCGTCCACTATAAAAGGCCACCACTTCTACTCATTCATTACACAACTCAAAGAAAATTGTTTTTTTCCAAGACATGCCAAATACACTTACCAAAATACCTACCCTCGACATTTAATTCTTCCTCTGGTCTGGAAGACTTCCAGGGAATCCCTTTGGTATAAACCGAAAGGAGTGATCTGATTTTTATGGTAATGCTTTCCAACGATCTCTTTTCATTCATTTACATTTACATCATCTCAAACTATCTTTGTCAATGTTCATATAATATCAATAATATCCACAATATACTTAGATGTTTTTATATTAATGGTTCATACTAAAATCATAGAGACTTCCATCTAATGGGTCGCAAACATACTATTTTTGTGAACGACGAACTACCACCTCACGGAATGATGATTGTTCGTTATATATTTACCACCTCTATTGGTGGTCATTATGATAGAAAATCTTTTAATATTTTGTATATATGAAATTTTTATTATATTTATTATTCTATAATTAATTTATAACACATACCTCTATAAAATACATTTTTCGTAAATACAATAACATTTCTGGAGGAAGTGTGGACTACCGCCCCCTCATTGGAATATGATTCATTCACATTATACATGGAATGTATTAAGGATTAAATTAATAAAAATATATGAAAAAATTATATATATTAAAATATAATTATAATAAACATGATTATAAATATCACATACTTTTCATTATTTTAAAATATGTTGATGAAATGAATGTTGCGTTCATGTGTGTGTACGACCAATCGTCTCTTTGAACGATTCAATCCATTTCATATATCCAATTATTATAAATTATAATAAATACATATGTACTATTTATATATTATAATTAAGTTATGTTTTATGTTATTTAGATGATAAAACCATGACCTGATTTATGATAACAACTCGTAACAAGATAAACCTAACTCGAGAAAACTAGGAAATCAACACCTCGAATAGTGAAATTAATTATTTTTTTATCAAATAGGTAATTGGATATTATAAAAAGTTAAAATATGGTATTAAAAAATAATTATGGTAATTTTATTCAGTATTAAAATATTTTAAGCCAATATACTTGTCACAAACCATCCCTTGGGGTCCGTTCCTCAACTACCTCATTCCCGCTTTCCAAAGGCTAGGGGCTGGCGACTAGAACCAAAGGCGTAATTCCCAAAAACTGGGAAGGCATTATATTTATAACCTGTAAACACACATGAAAAGATACGAACATGAGTAAACTACATAACCAGAAGAGTGCTGAAAGAAAAAGGGGCTGGAATACAAGCCCAATAGTAAAGGTACAAGTACAACTGAAAACAACACAACTGAAGAAAAAGAATGAAAAGAAGCTACTGGGTTATCCTCTGGGATTCCAACCTGAAGGGTAGGTAAAGATATCCTCCCCAGCACTTCATGTCCTTCCGTCTCCTCCACGTACTGACGCGCTGTATGGTCCAACTCTGGCCACCGTCCAATCCTGGTACTCTCAGCTTTAATAAGTGTTGTCAGTCATCTACAACCAACACAACATGGTGCAGGCATAACTCATGTAGGGGTGAGTATAACGATACTCAGGAAGGACCCCAAGACTATCAAGGTCTCACCAATTCAAACAAAGATAAACCAGAAAGTATGAAATCAACAGATAACCTTACATAGGTATATGCCCATACATATACCTATGTTATCAAGTGATACATTTCAATTATGAGGAAAACATATAAAAACTAACTCAGATCAACCAGGATTTTATTCTAGTGGTAGTATCATGAAACATCCCCAATCATATTGTCGAAACCTCAGCTGTTGGATAAATCCTCCTCTATCAATTATAGTGGGCCTTCCGTGACACCAAGTGCACTTCCCACTAACCTTGGACTATTAAGTTACTCCTTCTATCGAGTACTATGGATCTACCATGTCACCATGTGTTCTCCCCACCGTGGGTCTGCCACATCACCAAGCGCACTCCCCCACGTAGCCTGATTAGGTACTCCTCCTGTCGAGTACCATGGGTCAGCCGCAACAGCAAGGCACTCCCCACTATGGGTCTTCTGCGACACCAAGGCACTCCCCGCTGGGCTAGTGGAGTCACTCTGATTCAAAACGGTCTGTAGTCATCAGGACTCAGCCAGCTACTGTGTCTATGCACTATGGTCACTCGTCTCTGGGAGGATCCACTCCACAAGCTACTGGTCGATACACCAACTATCACAAAGTCCTAAGAAGAAGTATCTCAACGGTCTGCCATGTCATAGGGGTCTAAACTCAACATACGGCACATCAATCACATGCTCGGTCTATGAGTTATTAGCCATTTAGTCCTGGGGGCCCAGTTGGATTCGTGCTAGATCCAACCTGACTGTTTCCCATCTCTAACCAAAACAACAGTGGAGTATACTCAAAGGGACTGTCTTCCTCCCAGATTTCCAGCACCGCTGATGGTTCGTCAAACGGACATCCAGTGCCAAAGATATGGCCAAAAGAAGCTAAAGGGGTGTAGTGGGCCCGGGTACGGTCTCACCCAGTTGGACCGACCCAGCCAGACCTGGAATGGTTCAACCATGTTTTGGTCGACCCAGACCGACCCACAGGGTTATGCCCGGCCTGTAATGTGGCCCGGTCTATTGGAAGGTCCAGTAGGCCGCGAGGGGACGCACAGCCCGTGGGTGCCGAGGGGCGGCTTGGCCAAGGGGGAGGAGCGAGGTCGCGAAGCTGGTTCAGCCGTGGGGCTGTCGGGCCGCGGGGCCGATTCGGCCGGGGCGCCGCGGGGGCGCAGGCCGGTTCGGTCGGCGTGCTGTGGGGGCGCGGGCCTGTTTGGCCGGTGCGCTGCGGGGGCGGAGGCCGGTTCGGCCGGGGGGGGGGGGGGGGCGAGGGGGCACTGGCCGGTTCGGCTGGGGCGTCGCGGGGGCATGTGCTAGGTCAGCCGGGGCGCCGTGGGGGCACACGATGGTTACGCCAGGGCGCCATGCAGAGCGCGGGCAGCTTAGGAAGCTAGCGAGTGATGCGATCTGGGGCGGTTCGGAGGGCCAGCGGTGGCGTGGCAGGTTCGGACGACAGGTGGTGCGGCCTGGGAAGTGCAACAGGCGGGAGGCGCGACCAGGTGAGCGGGGCCGGCGGGAGGCACGACCGACGGGTGGCGCGGCCGGCGGGCGGTGCGGCCGGGGTTTCTCGGCTGGCAGGTGGCACGACAGGGGTGGATTGGCAGGTAGGCACGGGGCCGGTTTGGCCGGGAGGCTAGAGTGCCGCGGTGGCGGTGCGGTTCAGAGTGGTCCCGGGTGAATGCGCCATTTCCTTTGTCGCCTTCCTTCATTCTGAATAACACCACAAAGAATAACAAAGGAGGGGGTCGGGCCATATTATTTTGGCACACACCATCCACAGTTATAGTGGTAGCATATATCCCAACAAGAAATAATAACGATGTTGACGCTCCTTTCCGTCACAGAGTCTAATGTCTAAAAAAGAGAAATACCTTAGTCTAAAGTGATTCATCCTTTGAAGAAATATAAAAAATCGACAAAGGTATGAACAAGGAGAAGATTTCCCATAAGTCGCGCAAGTTTCCTCATAGTCACGCAAGTCCACTTGCGCGACCTAAGTGATAACCGCCCGGGGTCTTCTCCTGCCTATAAATAGACCATGTGGGCCCCCCATTCGACGGAGGATTTTTTCCAAAAACTCATATTTGAGCTCCAGGCGTCCTAGTCTCTTCTCAATGCTTCCGAAACACTTTTAAGGTATTTTATTACCTAGAACGGAAGATCTAAAGAGGGGGAGGAAGGCCTAAGTGTTGAAACTCATCAACACTTGCGCGCCTGAGTGGAAATCCCTTAAGGGAAAAGGGCCACACTTGCACGCCGCCTTACTACTTTAATAGATCTTGCGTGCCCTTCTTCTGGAAGAACCTCAAGAGGATTCTAAAGGATTTAATGAAGAGCCTCTCAAGTATTACCCTGCTGGTTAACCGTCGCGCAAGTACACCATGTGTCGCGCAGGCATACCTGTGTGACCAGGACTTGCGCGCCCACGCAGTACCTGCGCGCCTGCCAGGACTTGCGTGGCCCTGCCTTTTTGGGTTCCCTTCTTTCCCATTTCACCCCACTTAATCCATTCCACCTTTCCTATTCAAGATTCACTCTTCAAGACACTCTTCAAAGCCATTTATGGCAGGATTTCTTGATTTGACTTCCTTATCTAAAAGGAATTCTGGGGAATATCTCTCAAAACCGAGTGATTTACACATCTTTATGTCACTAAAGATTGAGATTCCATTCATTCAACATCATCCTTTAAGATGATAGAATCCTTAACCTGGGTATCCTTTTCAATAATAATCCCCAGTCATAAGTCCTCTAATTTGGGCCTCCTCCTTAGGAGTAAGCCCCAATTCTTAAAGTTCCCAAATCTGGGCATCCTCTTTATGAGTAAGCCCCAGTCCCCTAATCTAGGCATCCTCCTTAAGAGTAAGCCCCAATCCCCTAATCTGGGCATCCTCCTTAGGAGTAAGTCCCAGCCCCCTAATTTGGGCATCCTCCTCAGGAGTAAGCCCCAAACCTTAATTCACTTAACCTGGGCCTCTTTTTCAGGAGTAATCCCCAGTCACAAATATGGTAATCCTCTTCAAGAGTAAACCCCAAGTCCCTTAATTTTTCAAATCTCTTAACCTGTGCCTCCTTTTCAAGAATAAGCCGCAGTCTTAATTTCTCTTAACGAGTCCTAATTTACCTTTGATATGTGATTCCTTTTCAAGAGTAAAACCCAGTCATAAGTCTTCTCCTAATTTGGGCCTCCTTTTCAGGAGTAAGCCCCAAGTTAGAGTATTCAAAATCTCTATGAAGCACATATACCTTTATGGACCCTGTTCCTGAATTTCTTCCCTAAAGTAAATCCTAACCTTCATTTATCTGGGCAGTCATACATACATAAGCCCCACATTATTTCTTATGATTGCATCTTTCATTGCACAATTGTCTAATTTTTACCAATACCTCTTGTTTCTCACACAAATAATTACTCACGTGAGATTAGAGTGTAAAAGTAGTTGTGACATCCTTCTTTGAGCCATCAATCATAAACATCATACTCCCTTACTCGAACTATGTGGGTTCTGATTCCTTTTCTAAACAAAGGATACATAGGTAGCCCGTCTACGGGTTTGATCCCAACTCTATAATAATCCATGTCCTTCTGAATGACAATAAACTTCAAGTGCCCCACTGAGTGGCTTTAAAACAAGCATGGTCATCATAATGACCAAGATACTTCTATATAAATGTGTCGAAGGGTACCATTGACCAAGAATATCTAATAAATACAGATGATTCTCTATCGATGAAGAACCTCGAATACATACAAAAGATTCTCTAAATTTCCTACATATTTAATCATTTATTGTCAGATCTAAAGGAAAGCTCATTTTATACTTGGTAATGTAATAAGGATTCACGAACATAACTTAAATCTATAAAGAGAGTCCCAGAGTAGACAATAATTATCCTAAAAAAGGTGTGATGAGTCTGACCTCCCATCCTCTCGACCAATGAAAATTCATAAGCCTCATCATTCCACAAACTAATGAGCACCTACCTTTGGAAAGTAGGTCTGAATGGATGTGGAATCATTGGATGTTTCTGGTTCTATGAACAAACCCGTTAGAAACTGATCGGAATGTTTGAACCTCCCACTAAGGCAGTCATCCCCGGATTCCAAGGGAAACAAACAATGAACATCGAAGTTTACAACCTCCTCAATGATTCGTTTCCAAACTGCAAAAGAAATCAAGGAATGTTTTACCACACAAATAAACCCCCTACAATGTTCATTCACATTGGTGCAGGAAGAATTATGGATGTCGACTCGCCTTAGATGAGGACTCACCACGTTGGAAGATGTCCCGAGGAAGAAGGTCGAAGGAGGTCGATGTTCTTCATTGGCAGATCATTCTTCATTGGGGAGTGTGTTCTTTATTGGAGGGTGTGTTCTTCATTAGGTATCATAATACTCCATGTTTTGGGCATCACGTCACTTTACCAGCGCTTCGTCGCTCAGTGAAGCTGTCCCAAATCTTCCTCTCAAGCTCTATACTTATAGGAGAGGGGGAATGGTAGGTAACGATCATGTAATTTATGGCAGTTCATATATTAGAAACCTTCCTAAATTCAAACAACACTGTTCCTTAATATCTAAAAAGGGTCAATCCAATTAATTTACATTTGCATAATTAAAGGTATGTGTGTTGGAACAATTAATGTAGAGGAAGTCAAAAGGCTCCTCCACATTAATGAGGGGGGTTGAGAGTTTCTATCAATTAAAGGGGGGGATTAATCCCAGTTGGTCCCCAAAACCATAACCTCTCATGGGAGGTTAAGGTCTGGTGGTCCCCACTTCCAACTTCTATAAGGGGGTTTAGTTCTGGTGGAACCCACCTTCCAACACCCACATAGGTGTTGAAAATATAAATAAAAATGTAATACACTATTATTTTTATTTTATTCTTACACGAAAAACCCAAAAACTAACTTTCACCCTCAACCAACTGTCATCGAGTTGAAAGTCTTCTTAAAATAATCTCGATGCTACAAGTTCAATGGTGCCATTATATTTTAATTCCGAGCACTTGTTCAAAAGTTAGAAAAACCCTCTCACACGTTTAATAAAAGTAACTAAAATAAAGTACAAAAATTCATTCAGGGAACTCCGGGCCTCAAAATCACACACCTTCAATTTTCACTGACTCATAAAATTCCCATATATTTAAAAAAATTACATGTAAATTACTGGTCTTTACATTCTCCCAACCTCCGGCTTTACATCCCCATAAGGCACAACTCAAACTAAAAAAACAAGTGGGGGTACTGAGAACGTATCTGAGCCTCCCGCTCCCATGTGATCTCCAAGAGGTTCTGGTGCTGCCAGCGAACGTGCACCATAGGTATCGACCATCCACGAAGGACCCGATTATGTTGATTCTCAATCTCTACTGGAACCTTCATAAAAGTCGCCCCATCGTTGACATCCTACTCACCATGGTCGATGATGTGAGAAGGGTCGTGCATATATCTCCTTAGCTGGGATATGTGGAAGACGTCGTGCTCCCTGTAAAACTGAGGAGGAAGAGATAAGCAGTAAACCACCTCGCCAAATCTGATGTGGACATGAAAAGGTCCGATGATCCTCAAAGATAACATGCCACCTCGGCCAAATCTCTACAAACCTCATCGATGTGAGACCCATAGAAAGACATGGTCACCATCCTCACACTCCATATGTCTCCATCTCCTATCATCATACGACTTCTGTCTACTCTGTGATGTCTTCATCCGCTCATGGATGATATGCACCAATTTTGGGGTAGCCCATGCCATCTTTGGTCCCACTAGTGTTGAATCCCCTAGGTCAGTACAACACATAGGTGATCTGCAAGGTCTCCCATATAATGCCTCAAAATGTGCCATCCCTATGGTGTAGTGATAGATGTTGTTGTACACAAACTCTGCCAAAGGCATGTGATCCTCCGAGTTACGACCAAAGTTGAGGACACAGGCCCATATCATGTCCTAGATAGTCTGAATGGTCCGCTCGGTCTGGACATCCGTCTGAGGATGGAAGGAGGTTCTCAAACGAAGTTGCGCCCTGAAATCCTCCTACAACCCCTTCCATAGGTGGGAAGTAAAATGTGCATCATGATCGGAGACAATCATCATGGGTACTCAATGTAGCCACACAATCTACTGCTCATAGAGGCATCCCAAGCTCTCTACTGAACCCTGCTCTCTGATCAGTAGGAAGTGGGCCGACTTAGTGAGTCGGTCAACGATCACCCAAACAGGGTCACATCCCCTGGATGTACGTGGATAAACCATCATAAAGCCCATGGATATTAAATCCCATTTCCACTCTGGGACCTCTAAAGGCTGAACCAAGCCTGCTTGTACCTAATGCTCTGCCATGAATTTCTAATAAGTGAGGCACCGAGAAACAAACTATGCAATTGCTTTCTTCATTCCTGGCCACCTGTGCTGTCTTCGAAGGTCCTAGTGCATCTTTGCCTCTCATGGATGTACCTCTAGAGGGGATGTGTGGAACTCCCTCAACACTTCCTCGTGAAGTGACACTAGTACCATGGTACGTCCCTTAAAGAGGATGAGGTGCTCCCCACCTTAAAAAAATCTAGCATTTTCATGTCCTGTGGATATTTGATCACGTCGTGTCTCGCATTCAGCATCCCCATGCTACACCTCCCTGACTAGCTGAAGAAGTGGGGAAGTGACTATAAGATATTGATGAAAAGCTGCTCTATCCCGATCCATAATGGATATCTGTATTGTAGCCAGCTGCTCTGTCATCTCACCTAGAAGCTGTATACCAGATCTCTTACTGAGTGAATCTGCAACAATGTTACCCTTTCCAGAAGTATAGACTATATCAAAGTCATAGTCCTGTAGGAACTCAAGCCTATTTCAATGTCTCAGGTTCAGGTCCTTCTGAGAGAAGATATACCTGAGGCTCTTGTGATCAGAGTACATGATAAAACGATCACCTATCAGACAGTGTCGCCACATATTCAAGGTGAAGACCACTACTGCAAACTCTAGGTCATGGGTAGCATATTTTTTCTCATATTGTCTCAATTTCCATGAACCATATGCGATCAATACTCACTCCTGCATCTGAACACATTTGAGCCCAGTCCCTGATGTGTCGCAGTAAACTATGTATCCTACGCCTTCCTCTGTAAGCCTCATGATGGGGGCACTAGTCTTCCCCTATCTCAACTCCTAAAATCTCTGTTGGAATTTATCCGACCACACAAAGGGTTTTCCCTTATTCGTCAAGGTTTAATTTGGTGCTACAACTTTGGAGAAATATGGAAAAAAATTTCTAGTAGTATCTTGCCAAACCCAGGAAACTCCGTACCTCCATCACACTCTAGGGTGGCTCCCAAGAAAGTACTACCTCAATATTCACTGGATCAAAAAAAAACTCCATCCTCCGATATGACATGTCCCAAAAAGTGAACCTCTCAGATCCAGAACAGGAACATCGAGAGATTACCATAAAGCTGGTGATCTCGAGTGTGTCTAGTACTACCAGCAAGTGATAGGCATGCTCCTCCTCAGTATCCAAGTAGATCAGAATTTCATCGATGAAGAATAGGAAAAAGAGATCAAGGTATGGATGAATTCTCTTGTTCATGAGTCACATGAACACTACTGGAGCATTGGTTACTCCGAATGGAATAGCCCAAAACATGTAGTGGTTGTACCAAAACCGAAAGGTTGTCTTCTGAATATACTCATCTTTTACTCTGAGCTTCTGATATCATGATCTATGTTATATCTTCAAGAACCACCGTGCTCCCTTAAGCTGATCAAATAGGTCTTCAATCCTTGAGAGTGGGTACTTGTTCTTCATGATCACCTCGTACAGGTGTCGATAGTCAACTCAAAGCCTCGAACTCCCATCCTCCTTCATAGAGAATAGAATAAGGGATTCCCATGGTGAAACACTAGGTCAAATGAATTCCTTCGCCTATAAGTCCTCTAGCTGTACGTGTAGATCACGAAGCTCCATGGGTACCATCTGATACGCTAGTGTAGATATCAGTGCGATCCCGGGTGATAGGACAATGTAAAACTCCACCTCCCTTCAAGGAGTTAGACCTGTGACATCAACAAGGAAATCATCCACGTACGGGTCCACCACTACAAGATAGCTCAGACTCTCCATATCAATAGCTCTGAGGGTAAGGCTATCCAACTGACGAGTGATCGGCTACACTCTCCTCCAAAAAAGTCAACAATGTGCTGCAAATTCTCTTTTCTCACCGGTGTATGTAAAACTAGTCCCATCCGTGCGGACACACCACACATTGCACCTAATATAGTATATCTGAGCATGGACTATAGATAACCATTCCATACCCATGATGACATCATAAGGCCTCGATGCCGCTACTAAGAGATCCCAACCAAAGCTCTCACCTCCTAGAGTAAGCTCACACTACTGGCACCAGTGCGTAATCATCTAATCTTCTCCAATAGAAGTCTCTAGCATTAAGGATCAAGCCAACAACTCCATCAGAAACTCTGATATCCAAACGAGGGAAGTGGAAATAAAAGAATAACTGGAACATGTGTCTTTGAGTACAACAGCTAAAGTGGAGTAGACACAGATCGTACCTCGAATCATCTCTAGAGCACCATGATCATAAGCCTCAGCTACCTGGAGCTGAGTTCTCCCCTATCCACCTGCTCCTTGCGATCGGGGTGGACCTTCTGGTGGTGGTTGTGGTAATATCTCGAATCATCGCCCACCACCAGCTGCACGACCAGCTCCTCTGCCACATCCGCCTGCACCTTGCGGACCACCTCGATCAAATCTCTATCTCTACTTGGGATTTCCTTAGATCATATTCTGATCATCTGAACATCGGTTCGGATAGTCACAAGACATGTCAACTTGCCCACCGCATGTGAAACACTTCCTGCTCCTGGAATGTCGGTCTTCGCTTCGGGTTCCCCGTACAATCGATCCTGATTCATGCAATCATCCAGATATATGTATGGTCCTCTTGGACTGATGTGATGTCTGTCTACTACCTACTGCAAAAGACTCCACTACATGATGAATGGTAGGGGGTCTTGCTACTGGTGTCTGCTCAGCAAAGAAACTCTCCACCAAGTGGGCTCTCTCTTACTCCCTCGCCTGCGTCGGGATGCTAAGTGAGATCAATAAATATCTGATCTCCCGCCTGAGTCCTTTCTCAAAGGTCTGAGCCTTGAGGTATAGTCCCCACACCATATCAGTTGAGTAGAGTGAGAGGTCAACGAAACTCGCTGAGTACTGAGCTTCATTAATGCGGCCCTGGTGTAGATGTAGTATCTCATGAATGCGCATTGCGCGAAGAGTTGCTGGAACAAACTACGCCCAAAAAAGGCTCTCAAAATATGCCCAGAGAAGCATCGCCTTGTCATGGACCTAGAGTATCAAGCTCCACCATCTACCTACTACTTCCTGTAGAAGGTTGGCAGCAATAATCACTATGAGATTAGATTGTGTCCCTACCAGTCGGAAGACTCTCACCACAACCTCCAGCCAATCCTTAGCCACATGTGGGTCCATCTCTCCCCTAAACCTGGGTGGGCTCTGGTGCAGGAACTTATGCAACGCACTCAAGCAGTGTGAACCATCTGCTGCTAGGGTTGGTGGCATCGATGGCCCAACATGTAATGGTACTGCTAGTGCCTCCGCTAGTTCCCCTACAGGAAGAGGGATCTGCACCGAGGCCTCATCGCTTGGTGGCCCATTAGTTCATACAACTCTTGGAACTGTACACGGCTGTCTGCGTGGAAGAATCTTGAAAAGAAATAGGTGTGCTACGATTGAAAGTTATAACTGGTGAGCTAACCTAGTGATATGACTTAAATAATACTTTTGAAAACACACATGCAAACAGTGTTTTTGTGCACTGAGTGGGAAATCAAATGTTAGGGTCCTGGTGTATGGATACGTCGACCGACACACCAATAATAGACTCCCATAACTGAAAACCACACTCACTACACTTAATAGTATCGCTTCATAGAAAACAAATATCAGAGTCCTATAGTCTGAGGTTGAACTGAATCCTATGATACCAATTTTTCATGACCCGTCCCCCGGGGCCTGTTCTGTGACTGCCCGAAGCCCGCCTTCTATAGGCCAGGGGCTGGAGACTAGCACCAAAGGTGTAATTCCCTAAAACTGAGAAGGAATTTCCTTTATAACCTATAAACACACACAAAAAGATATAAACATGAGTAAACTGTATAACCAAAAGAGTGCTGAAAGAAAAAGGGGCTGGAATACAAGCCCAACGGTAAAGGTACAAGTACAACTGAAAACAATAAAACTGAAGAAAAATAAATAAAAGAAGTTACACGGTTGTTCTATGGGATTCAAACCTAAAGTGTAGGTATAGATAGCCTCTTCATCACTCCATGTCCATTCCTCTCCTCCCCGTTCCGACATACTGTATGGTACACCTTCAGGAACCGTCTAGTCCTAGTACTCTCAGTCTCAGTCACCGTTGTCTATCGTCTGCAACCAACAAAACAAGGTGCGGGCATAACACGTGCATGGGGTGAGTATAAAGACACTCATTAGGGACCATGAGACCCTCAAGGTCTCACAAAATCCAAAAAGGATAAAACACAAAGTATGAAATCAACAGACAACTTTACATAGGTATATGCCCATACATATACCTAAGTTATCAAGTGATCCATATCAATCATGAGTAAAACATAGAAAAACTAACTCAGATCAACCAAGATTTTATTCTAGGGGTAGTATCAAGTAACATCCCCAGTCACATTGTTGAAACCTCGGCTACTGGAGAACTCCTCCTCTATCGAGTAGAGTGGGTCTACCGTGACACCAAGCGCACTTCCCACTAACCTTGGACTGCTGAGGGACTCCTCCTATCAAGTATCGTGGATCTACCACATCACCAAGTGTGCTCCCCACCATGGGTCTGCCGCATCACCAAGCGTTCTCCCCCTTATAGCCAGCTGAGGTACTCCTCCTGTTGAGTACCACGGTTCGGCCGTGACATCAATGTGCTCCCCACTATGTGTCTGCTGTGACACCAAGGTGCTCCCCACTAGGCTATTAGAGTCACTCAGAGTCAAAATGGTTAGAATTCATCAGATCTCATCCAACTATATGGTCTCTGCACTATTCTCTCTCGTCTCTGGGAGGATCCGCTCATGGGATACTGGTCGATAATATAACTGTCATGAAGTCCCACAAAGAAGTATCTGAAAGGTCTTCCATGTCATATTGGTCTCAACGAAGAAAATGGAGTATCAATCGGACGCCCAGTACTTCATTTATTATCCATTTAGTCCCGAGGGCCTGGTTGGATTCATGCTCGATCCAACCGGTCCGTTTCCCATCTCGAACCGAAACTCCATTGGAGTATACTCAAAGGGACTGTCTATCTCCATGATTTCCAGCGCCACTGAAGGTTTTTCAAACGAACGTCTGGTGCTAATGATATGGCCAAAATAAGGTAAATGGGCATAGTGGGACAAGGTCTGGTCCAACCCGGACGTACCGAGCTGGCCCTACCTGGCATGGGTTGAACCGGTTTGGGTCGAACTGGCCCGACCCACAGGGTCAGGCCCGGCCCGTAATGCGGCCTGGTCCACAGGGAGATCCATCATGTTGTGAGGGCCGCGAGGGGCCTCCGAGCCTACGGGTGCCGAGGGGCAGCTTGGCCGAAGGTGGAGCTGCGAGGGTGTAGGGCTAGTTCTACCGGGGCGCCATGGGGGGCGCGAGGCTGGTTCAACAGGGGCATCGTGAGGTTGCGGGATGGTTCGGTCTGGCCGCTGCGAGGGTAGAGGGCTGCTTCAGCCAGGGCGCTGCGAGGGGTGTTATCTGGTTCGTCCAGGGCACTGTGAGGGGTTTGGGCAGCTTGGGAGGCTGATGACAGACGTGAGCCCGGGCGGCTTGGAGGGTTGGCGGTGGCGCGGCCGGTTTGGCCGGCAGGAGGTGCGGTCGGGGTAGCGCGGGTGGTGGGCGGCGCGATCGGGGTAGCGAGTCCAGTGGGTGGCGTGGCCGGCAGGCGGCGCGACCGGGGTGGCTCAGCTAGTGGATGGCAGAGCTGGTGGGGCTCGACTGTTGGGCTCGGGGCCGGTTCAAGCGGGTGGTCAAAGCGCCGTGGGGGCAACGTGGTTTGCAGGGGCCAAGGGTGGCAGTGTCGTTGCCTTTGTCGCCTTTGTTGCCTTCCTTCATTCCGAAGAACACCACAAAGAAGAACAAAATAGGGTGTCATTCCATGTTAGTTTCCCCCACACCCTATGCATTTAGAGAGGTATCATATAGCTCAACAAGAAAAAAGAACGGCGAACATTGGAGTTTGCATCCTCTGCAATTATTCTTTCCCAAACCACAAAACAAATCAAGAAAATTATTATCAAAAAAATAAACCTCAAACAGTGTTCATTGAAGTTTGTGCGGGAAGAAGTACGAACGTCGATTCACCGTATATGTGGATGTCCCCTGTTGGAAGAAGGCCCGCAGAAGAAGGTCAAAGGAGGTCGACATTCTTTTTTGGCGGAGCATTCTTTGTTGGGGAGCGTGTTCTTCGTTGGAGAATGAAATATTTATTAGAGAGTGTAATCATCCAACTGTTGGGAATCACATCACTTTACCATCACTTCGTTGCTTGGTGAAGCCGTCCCAAATCCTCTCCCAAGCTCTATATTTATATGAGAGGGGGAAGGTAGGTAACGATCACAGAATTTATGGTGGTTCATTTATTGGGAACCTTACTAAATTCCAACAATGTTGTTACTTGATATTTAAAAAGGGTCAAGACAATTAATTTACATTGGCATAATTAAAGGTATGTCCGTTGGCATAATTAATGTGGAGGAAGTAAAGCAGATCCTCCACATTAATGAGGGGTGTTGAGAGTTTCCCTCTCTGAAACAGGGGTTTAATCGCGGGTTGTCCCCACCACCAAAACCTCTCATGGGAGGTTATGGTCTGGTGGTCCCCACTTCCAACTTCCACAAGGATGTTTAGTTCTGGTGGAATCCACCTCAAAACACCCACATGGGTGTTTCAAATAAAAGTAAAAATTTCATACACTTTGAATTTTATTTTATTCTTACACGAAAAACCCAAAAACTAACTTTCACCCTCGGCCAACTACCGTCGAGGTGAAAGTCTTCTTAAGTAAAAATCGGTGCTTTGAGGTCAACAATGCCCTCAGATTTCAATTCTGAGAACTGGTTCGAAAGTTAGAAAAACCTGCTCGCACGTTTACTAAACGTAACCGAAAGAATGTTTAGAAATTCATTCTGAGCACTCCGGGCCTGAGAATCATGCACCATCAATTTTCGCAGACTTGTAAAATTCTCATATATTTAAAAAAAATTACATGGGAATTATGGGTCTTTACAATACAAGAGGCTGAAGAAAAATAATAATGAAATAATAAGGTGGGATATTTCATCTAAATTTAAATTCCATTGATAATTATTTTATCTTATGCCGCAAATCACTTTTACATTGTGTTTATACATCCCAATGATAGATAATATCATGAATATACTTATTCTCATGTTATTCTATGTTTCATTAAATTTCATATTTTCATGGGGATAATGATTTAAATGTTTTAATTTTGTATGAGATTGTTTGGAATGTTTAATGATTATTCTCCTCATGAATTTTTTTAATGAATATCTTCGCAATCTCAATTACTTTTTTGATTGTTAAATTTCTATTGAGACAATCACTTTATTGTAATAATTTTTCATTAGAATATTACTTGAATAGACATATACTCAAACAATGGGAAATAGTATTTCATAAAACATATTCCATTTTACATATGGTGTATACTTTGGCTATTATTTGATTATTTTGGTGATATATTGATAATTATGAATTATTTATTGAAAAAAGATATTTGATAAGGGATATTATTTATTTTGACTCTTCTATGTGAGGAATGATTTGGATATGAAATGAATGGATTATTATAGAAATTATAAATCTTCTTAATGCAATAATATGTTATCATGGGAATAATAAGTTGGGCAAATGAAATGTGTTTCTATCCATAGATTTAACCATATTGTTAAAGGTCATGATGTTAGAGTTTTTAATGTGCCTCCATCATGATGTACAATAATTAATAATTTCAATTATATAGATTCATTAAATATTTATTCGTGAATTTTTCCATCAACATTTCAATGTATATAGTTCTTTCTTAGTTTATTGACTAAATCGAATGTGTTTCAGTTTCTTTCCTTTCCATTTTGATTTTTTTGTATCTAGTTATGGAATGGAATTTGTTTTTAGTTAATCAACTTTCTTTGTTGATTTAATCTCATTGATTCATTACTAATTCATCTTTATATACCCTTACCATGTATCTGATCTCACACTTATTGTGTTTTCATTCATGAGGTTATGATGAAAAAATCTTTGAGTAATCATTCAAGGATGTAATTTAATCTATTTTATTTTGTATTATGTTTTTATTTATATTTCAAAATGTAATATGGGTATAAAGTTTGTAATCTGGAATTAAAATACTATTGAAATGATAGTTCATTTAGGATTTGATTCCTTGTAATCATGCCAATGTAATAAGATAATGCACCGACTCTAGGCTTTTAGTGTCAGGGCATTACAATTGTTATCAAAAAAAAGTTTAACAATAAAATTGGAGATTAGATTTTGAAAAAATATATTAAGGAACATAACCCTAACATAGAATTTGAGGATAATTATAGAATTAGGTCCTATTATTCTAGAAAGGTAGACATTATGTGGGTATTACTAGTAATACATCTCTATGTGGATACTATAAGTGGACGTGGTTCTTGCACAAATGTACCTGGAAGTAACAACTCCAACAAGGTTTGTTGTCCCTAACTAGATGTAACCCGATACATGATAATTTTCCTTAATACACATGTGTTTTTACATGCCTAAGGGATATGCTTAGGATATTCCCCATTTTCATTACACACCATTATGATTGATTTTAAAGTAGAGATATCTTATATTAATCTAAGTTTATTATTATAAGATATGATATTGAAAATAGTTTTTGTTTAGGATGAATATTTCACTAGATTTGGTATTATAAATTGTGTTAAATAATGTTATGATCTAATCCACTATATTCCATTTTCTAGAAATGAAACATAGAAGGAATAATTGTATCAGTACTCATGGAAAATGTAGAGATTTCTCGGATTAGGAAACCAATATAGCTAGTATTAGAAGAGAGAATGTTAGGATATTTTAGGGATGCTTAGTTAGGTTTTGAAAAATAAACTTGGCCGAATAGAGAAACCTATACCATAGAGAAAATATCTTATAATGGATCACTTTACATGATAGAGGCCCCCATCAATTAGTGGTACTACTGAACTAATGGAGTCAAAGCAATTGATTCTGTATTTGGATACGATATTTAAGGAATTGCAATTAGGTGAAAATGGAAATGTTAAACTTCTGTTGTACTATATCCAAGGTGATAATGATTAATGGGGGTCTTTGATCCTAAATCTTAGAGATAATGAATAAATGGAACTTAGGGAATTTAGAACATTTAAGGAGAAATTATTCGTTAACTACATCCCTCATGATAAAAAATAGATATGAAGAGGGTGTTTTATAGTATAATATAAAAGGAGTAATAAATTGTTTCTGAGTCTGAAACTACTTTTACAAGGTTATCAAGATATGCTACGAATTTCATATTCAACATGGAGTTCAAGATTGGCCAATTCTATTAAGGATTTAGGCCAATCCTAGGAAGAGAACATGTATCTCAAACATTTTGTTCATAAGATTAAATGGTTTTATGTTCAATCAACATAGATAAATAATTCACCAAGTATTATGGATTCAAAGGGATGCAAGAGAAGAAGAGAACAGAAGAGAAAATAATAGATAAATGGAATAAAGGAAATAATGATTTTCCAACATGTGATTACTATGGAAAGAATCAACTTAGTAAATGATTGAAAGGAGTTGGGGTATGTTATAAGTGTGGAGGGAAAGGTCACCAAGAAAAAAAATTAAAATTCAATAATTAAAATGTAGAAATCCATGGATATAATTGTAAGGATATGAAGAACTACAAAAAAAATAACCCATGAATAAATTAAATATAACATAGAAGACGAAAAATGATCTAGTTCAAGTATATGTTTTTGAAAAAGTTGAAGTGGAATGATTAATGTGCTAATATATTTTGATCTAAGAAATATGTCTTAAAAGTATTTTATTTTTGATGTTTCCATTATATGATTTAAGAAATATATATGGATTGTACTGTAGTACCTTTTTTAAGGATTTGAGATCATCAGATCAACGGTACCAATAATATTTATTCCGTAGAAAGTTTAACTTTTCATAAAAAAATGGTTGTGGGAAATAAAACCCTTAATATATTCTTGATGATGATATTAAGACGAAGAAATGATGGACTTGAAAAAGCGATAACTACCTTGTACCTAAATAATGACATGTCGACATGTGGTTTGTGATATCATTGATGGAGTTTTAAAAAAAATTTGGATTTAAGTAATATATCAAATGAAATATTTATTAAATAATGAATAAGGAAGAATGTATGTTTCCAATAAGTTATTATGGTAATTCAATTTATTACCATATTAAAAGAGAGTACATGATGAATTTTTTCACATATTAGGCAAGTGATGATTAAAGAGCATCTATATGTTGATTAAAGGCTAATGATATGTTCCTTTTAGAAACATAGTGACCTTAATTCTAAATGGTAAGATCACACTCTTTTGAGAGAGTTAACAATTTATAAAATGGTTTATGTTTTACTTTGGATTTGTATTTAGAGATTGAAGTATTACATCACTATATGAATCTTATTTTTCTATGAGATGAATAAGAAACAGTTCAAAGAATGATCAAAGGACAATACTATATTATATAAATGTATATTTTTCAATAGAGTAAAATATAGAAATAAGTGGTATGAAAAAAAATTCTATCATATTATCATAAAATTTTTATGATATCAGTGACCGTTATTCACACCTATGGTTTATGGTTTTTTGGTCAAAAAAATTTATCTGAGAATATTATCTATAACTACCCATCATAAAATTATTTATATATTTTTATTATATATCCAAGTTTCCACTTTGAACCTATGTTCTCGAAATAGGTAACCTAGTTATGTGACAAATATACTATCCTTTATCTCTTATTAAGAAGATGTGTTATTAAAATTATTTATGGTGTGGGTTTTTCAAAAATAGTTTATTTTAAATATCAATCCCTATATTACTGAGATCATGATTATATTGTGAGGAAACTAGTTAATTTAGTTGGGGAGAATGTAATGCCTCAAAATTCATGTGTATGAATACAGTATTCGATAGCATGTATGACACGTAACACCAGACATATAATGGAATATAATCTCTAATTAATATATAATATGTTTTCAATTTTAAATAAAATGAATATATTTTATAGCTATCAATATATGCAATGGTGAACTTCTTCAGCATATTTCATTACATGCATGACCGAGTTCCATTGAACAATAATATATTATTATAATATTATTATAATAAGACATAACCTTGACATTAAATAAATTGGTTGTGAATTGGATTAACTAACCAATGAAAATATGTGGTTTAAAAAAAATATATAATGAATTCATCGTTTACAAATTACCTAGAAACGAATATAAGAACAAATTTAATATAAAGGGAATATTTTTATAAAGAAACATATTTTGGATCACAATGTTTTTTAATCCTAATAAATTAAATTAATTAAAAAAATTAATTAATATTAATGTAATATATTTAAACATATAATATATTAAATCAACTTTTTTATATTCATCCAATATATTTTATAATCATTAGATAAGAACAAACTTTATATTGTATATAAAATATAATATTTTTATAAAGGTGTTTTTTCCAAATTTTAAGGGGTAACCAATTTTAAATATAAATTTTTACCTTTTTATAAATATAATATGTTAAAATAAACATCATTATAGTAATAGAAACAAAAAAAAATCTTAGGGTGATTTTTTGGTATTTTTTGATAAAGATTCATTTACTAATGAATAGTGAAAAATACAGAAATTTAATTCAAAACTGAATTTTCATCGATTTTATTTATAATTATAAATTATACTTTTATTTTTTAAAAGTATAATTAGATAATATTTTTATCCATTATTCTAATATGGTTTATTGGAATAAATTTAACTTTGAAATTGGCTATAAAAACATAGAAAACCCTTGGATGTTTTACCTTAAAACCCCGATTTGTCATCCAATATATGAGACAATATTTAAATTAATTTCTTTCACTTATGTGATTGGAATTTATAAAAATGGTTTGCATTTTTCTGTTCTGAATAATTTATAAAACATAATATTTTCATATTAGTTTTTTTACCAAAAATATTAGTGAACGTAATTAAAATTAATTGCAATTATTAATCTAAAATTAAGCTTAATATGGGACTAACCCTTAATATTAATGTCCCAAATGACTTATAAACAAGTAAAAAATGGGTATTTTTGAGGCACATGAAAAATGAAAAACATGGTAGGAATTCAAGTGTCAAAATATTACAAGAGTGTCACTCCTCCTCCACTATTAGAGGAAAAAACTTCTACCCGTTCCTAATAAATCTCAATCTAATTAGGTTTGGTCACTATCCATGAAATTAAATTATAAAAATACCTCAACTTTACATTTAATCCATGTTATAGGAAAACATCCTTCAACGAAATCCATTTGGTATAAAGCAAAATGAGTGTCCCGATTTTTATGGAAACACTTTCGAACGATCTATTTTATTTCATTTACATTTACACCACCTCAAATACTATTATTACTTGTTAATATAATAAAAATAGTATCCTAAATATAGTAAAATGATTTTATATTAATGTTTATACCCACACTCACACAAAACATTATCTAATTGGTGAAAAATATCCTGTTTATGTGAACGGCGAACTACCGCCTCATGAAATGATGATTGTTTGTTATCCCTTTACCGCCTTTCATAGCAGTAATTATGATGGAAATTGTACTTTTATATGATATATATTATATTTTTAATATATCTATTCTTTTATAATTATTTTGTAACACATACTTTTATACATTCAATTTCTCATAAATAAGATAACATCGCTTGTGGTAGTGTGGAATGCCGCCCACTCAATGCGATATGATTCATTCACATAATACATGGAATCTATTAAAGATGATATTAATAAACTTATATGACATATATTACATAGATAGGATATTTTAATTATAATATACCTGATTATACATATCATTTACTTTTCATTCTTTTAAAATACGACAATGAAATGAATGTAGTGTTAATGTGTACATACGACCCACCATTTCCATGAATAATGATTCCATTTCCTATCAAGAGTTATTAAATATTATTATAAATAAATATATACATATTATATATTATAATTTATTCATGTTTCACATTCATGAGATGATGAAACCATGATCTAATTAATGAGAACAACATGTAACAAGTTAAAACATACTTGAGAAAACGTGGCAGTTAACACACAAAATAGTAAAATTAATGAAGGTTTGTTAACAAATGGGTCATTATATATTATAATATTTTAACATATAAAATTATAAACTTTAATTGATAAATATATTACTTATTAAAATATTTTAAATCACTATACCAGAGGATAAATAGCACACTACAATAAAGAAGAATTAGGTAAAGGATTTCGTCTCAATTTACATTCAATTGAGACTTATTTGTTGTTATAAACCAGCTCACTTTTATATGGTGTATATAATTAAATTTTATGAATAATATCATGAATCTTATTATTATCATGATTATATATGTTTAAATCAATTTAATAAATGTATAGGTATTGTGATTAAAATGTTTCAAAGTGGTATGTGAAACATTACAATGTTTAATGATTATTATCCACAAGAATGTTCCTAATAAATATATTTGAAATATCACTTACTTTTTTATTGTAAAATATCTCATGAAATAATAAATTTATATTAATAATTTTTAATTTTTAATTTACTTGAAAATATATATTCTCATATAATGGATATTATTATTGACTAAACTATATACCATTATACAAAAAGTGTCTTCTTTGACAGTTATGTGATTATTTTTGGGATATATTGGTAATTTCATATTATTTATTAAATAATGATATTTGATAAGGAATATTAATTATTTTGAATATTCTATATGAGGAATTATTTTGACTAGTAAATTAGGGAAGAACCCAAACATTATATTGCTCCTCGATGCATCGACAGGTTCTCACGAGACAAATAAGTTAACCAAATTAAATGGGTTTCTATCCGTAGTTTTAACCATATTGTGAAAGGTCTTGATGGTATAATTTTTCATGTACCTCAGACATGGAATCAAATAATTAATAATTTCCATAATATAGATTCAGTTATTATTTATCAAAGATATTTTTCATCGGCATTTCTATGGATGTATTTCATTCATAGTTTATTGACTGGACATAATGTGTTTTAGTTTTATACATTTCCATATTTAATTTTTCTTATATAGTTATTTAATGGTATTTGTTATTAGTTAATTAAATGTGCATTTAATTTATTCTCATTTATTCTTTATTTCTTCCACTTTACTTTCACTTACTAAACATTTTAGATCACCCTTATTATTTTTTCTTTCCTCAGGTTATGGAGAAGAAATATTTGAGTAAGAGTTCAAGGATGAATTTTATTTTTAATTTTAATGTAACATGTTTTTTATTTATATTTCCAAATTTATTATTAGTATCATATATGTAATATGGTTTTCCATATTTTTTTAACATAACATATCCTTCAATATTTGATTCTTTGTAATCATTCTAGTGTAATAAGATAATGCACCAGCTCAAGACTTCTCGGTTTCAGGTCTTACCATCAATTAAAAAATGTTCCCAATAAATAATAATAATATTATCATCATATAAATAAAATTAAGAGTATTATAGCTTGTAAATAACACTAAAATAATGAAAATTAAATAACAGTACCTAAAACAATAAATATTCAAAAAAACTTCTTAATTTATTGGGGAAATGGAAAAATGTAAAAGCATAACCTTAAATAATATGAATACACTATAAAAACACATAAAAACCTTTTTATAATATCCTTTATAAACCTAAACATCACCAATCATGACAATTTTAATTAAATGTTGTATTTTGTGAGTTTTTTTAGACACATTGGTTGAATAATACATGCTATTAGAATTATGTGGATCTGAAAAACATTAAAATCCACCATTTCCAAAAAATATAAAACACAAGTATAAGTGGATACACTTAATACTTCTTCCAAAACATAATATGTATATTTATATATAATCTTGATGGAATATTGTTTTGGAAATCTCATTCATCAAATTATATTCCAAATAAAAGGGATCTCCAAAAATAACATACTGAAAATTGATGATTCTTTCATAAAATGAATTTAATTATTTATATAAGAATGGATTGTGTACATATAAGACTAGAATAATACCAAAAATCATAAAAATACAATTTTAACCATGAAAAGATAAACCCTAAATCATAGTGGTTATTATGTTAAAGTGGGTATAATGAACTAAATGAAAATATCATGGAAGAAGAGATGAGGATAAATGAGACCCTACACTTTTGTATGAAGAATGAGACAAAAAATATCTACCAAAAATCTATAAAGGGATGGGGAGGGAGAATATGACTCCATTTTTTGCTTCTAGAATATCCTTTAAACCTAGAAAGGATTTTATGTGGAAAATATAGTAAATGAGGATAATACATTAATAAAAAAATCAATTATATGGAATTTTCACATTCCAAATACATAGGATCCCTAGCTAAGAAACATTAATATGTAATAAACTACCTCATTAGTGAGTATTCACATTCACTATTAACATGAGATCCTATATGTGTGTATAACCGTTAAAAAACCCTCCATAACATAATATTTTGACGAGAAACTCAAAATTAATACCATATCAAATAAGTATCCAATTAAATATTAGAAATTAGCTTCATGGGTTTCAAATTTTTTAACATATATTTTTGAGGATTTGAGTGATCATTTAATGTAATAAAAAGAGTGGTAGAGAACATGTTAAATTTGGAGAAGGCAACATAATCTTTAATTTTTATTTTTTAATGTAGAAGCATGAAATTTTTAGGTTTACATTTAATGGTTAAAATTAAAAAATATAATGGAAGTAAATAAATTTTGGTTTCTCAAAATGGGTTGAGTTTTTGTATCTAATAGACATAATGGGATCATTTATTATAAAAATAATGATAAAATAAGTCTTTTATAAATATAATGTTCCATGAGAAATCATTATTAAAAACTTTGTTAATTTTTACAATAGAATGTATTAAATAATTTGAGGATATGTATAGAAAGATGTATATGAATAGCAGACCATATAACACAAAAAACAAAAGTAAATCCAAGGATTCCAATAAGGGGATAAATTTTTCATTAAATATGACATAGTTCAACTGACTAAAGGATTCAAAACAAAATATTGAATATATTATTTGGGACTAAAAAATTCAAATACTAATTAGAATAAAAAAATATATCTTTTTTTAGAATGTAATTTCATTTCCATGTTGAAATATAAAATAATAAATTATAACCAATAAAGATAGTTAATATGGATAAAATTGAAAAAATTGAGAAGAGGGTTTTTTATTAGAATTAATTTGACTAAACAAGAAGAAATTAACATGATAATTCAATGATCGTTAAGGAAATATAAACATTATATTGTGATAAGGTGATTCCATGGATGGAATTAATAAATAGTAACAAAGTATATTATTTAAATCAATGTTCATGATATTTCCTAGAATTCACCAATCCAACTAATCAAGGCCATTTAAGGTAGGAAATTTATAAAAAAATTAATAAGTGTATATTTTTAGAAGAAATATAACCATTGGTAGTAAATGTGTCAAGATTTAAGATATAATTTATATAAAAAAGTTTAAAAATAAACAATTACAGGTCTATATGATTAATATATGAAGAATTAATGTATATAAATGAAGAAAACACCCCTTAGGGGCATCCAAATAAAAATATTTTCTAATTAATTTTTCTATTTAGAATAAATATAAATCCACCACATTAATTTGGTGACATATTTTTTGACAGGATAGTTATTAAAGAAGGAAAATATAGAAGCTGATAATATTCCATAGACACTAAATAGAATAAACAATAAATTAAGGTGGTATTATATGATTTTCTTAATTATAAATTTCGTTTATATTGAATTTCATTTTGATATAATCCATTCCAATTAAATACTTATTTACTTAATAAATTTTTTATAAAACAAATTATAGGATCCATGGTCATTATATGCATAAATTAGAGTATGGTTTGTGTTTGTTGTCAATCCTCAATGGAAGTTCAGAATTTGTGCAAGCAAAGTGATCATACAGAACAAGAAGATAATAGTTTTGAAGGTGGCACCATTTTCAAGTGTTTGCCAAATTTTTGGGCCTGAAAATCGACAAATGTAAAAAAGTGGTTTTTGGAAATGTGACTTGTGTATCGTTGAATTGAAGTAGAGGAAACTTGAATGCCTTTTGTTTTCCAAGATCAGAATATGAAAATAGGGCAAAGGGAGAAGGGCTCCCAAGTTTTATGTTTGGTCTCGCAAGTGACTTGTGTGCCGAGACTTGCGCACTGAGGGAACACATGTGCGCCCTCACACAGGGTATCCAAATTCCTATAAATAGAGGTCGACCCCTCCTCATTCCGTATGAAGTTTAGACTTAGAGAAATTTAGAGCTCTCGTCGCACAGGTGTAGTGGTTGCGCAAGTAGTGGTGGGTCGCGCCAGTTGAGGTTGCACGACAGTTGTTAGCTGCGCGTCCAAGGTGGTTTGGGCGAGGATGGGTGTTGGTCACCCATGTTTGGAGTTGGGGAAGGAAGTTCCGAACAATGGGTTTGGTGTCACTTGCGTGCCAGGATTTGAAGAAGCGCAACATTTGACCTTTGTACACTAAAACCAGTTTGGGTGGAAAAGAATGTGAGTCGTGAAAGTTTGGTGTTGAAGAAGTGTGTTTCGCGCTAGTGGGAGCGCTCGACCTGAACGCCATCTTGAAAATTGCGTGCTGGTCTTGGAGAAGCTCACCAGGTGTGGTTGAAGAACTCCATTCCTTTTGGAGATACACAAAAGTTGGAAGATTTCCTGACACCTGCAGTACAAAGTGAGATTAATCTACTGGAGAAAGTCGGTGTTCAACAAAGCATCTGCATATAAATGAGGATGTATTCATTGGCGATAATGAAGATACCTTCACATCTATAAACTGAGTGGGAATTAACCAAAGGCAGTGATCCAGGGGGAGTCAATGGGAGTGACCTGAGGGACGTAGTGAGCTATCCCTGAACATTTGTAAAGGCAGTGAGCCTGGGACCGAGTGAATGTCCTTGAACCTTTGTAATCCACAGCTAGTGAGGTTTAGTGGAATTTGGTATGACCGAAAACCTGTCAGTGTATGCTCCTTGTATGTAGCCCTTAGTGGTGAATAAAGTTAAAAGTGTTGTGTCATCTCTCTGCATGTGAATGTTTGCTTTCCAATCATATTCATCATACTGGTTTAACAAGTTCCTACCAATGTTGGAGCATGATCTATCACATTAAAAGCAAAAGTGGTCACCTTGATTAACCCCACCACTCTCAGGGTGTCTCGGGGTCCTACAAGTGGTATCAGAGGGTAAAGTTTGCTGGTATTGAATCTGTCCTTTGTCGTCATGGAGAATGCAGTCAATGTCATGAGAGTCCCTCTCTTCAATGGATGTAATTTCCAGATTTGGAAGAATAGAATGAGATATCATCTAAGATCACTTGGAATGGAAATTCTGTTTTCCACTATGTAAGGTATTCATGTTACTGATCCAATAGGGCTAGCTATGACGAATGTCGATAGGATAATTCTTGATGCTGATGCTAAAGAATAGAATGCTCTTATCGCAACCCTTTCTGATCAGATCTATCTAAAGGTAATGAGTTTCACCTCAGCAAAGTCCATGAGGGATAAACTTGAAAATATTTATGAAAGAGATAGAAAAGTAAAGGATGTGAAAATACAAGTCCTACAAAATAGTTTTGATGATCTGAGGATGCATCCTGTTGGGAATGCAAACTCCTTCTTCAATCGAATTACTGAAGTGGTTGGAGAAATTTGGTGTCTAGGTGAATAAATCAAAGATGTTGTTATTGTAAAGAAAATATTAAGACTTCCACCCCTGTACAATGCAAAGGTTTCATCCCATGAGGAAATAGTTATTTCCAAACATTCTTTGGATGATCTATTGAGGAGCCTAGTGGCATATGAAAGGAGAGTCAAACCAGAAGATGCTACTACATGAGCAAGCAAGGAAATGGCATTCAAATCCATAGAGAAACTAAAATTTTCAAAATATAGTAGTGGTAAAGATGATGAGGAAAAACAAATTATTTCTCTCATTTCATAGAAGTTCTAGAAGGGAAAATGTAAATTCAAAGGGAAGTTACCTCTATCATGCTTTCGTTGTGGAAAAGTCGGGCACATTGCTTCTCAGTGCTTAAGAAAGACCGATAATGATGATAGCGATGCTGAAAACAATAAGAATCCTCAGAAAAGTTTTTTCAAGAAAGGAGACTTAAAATCTAGAAAGAAAGTACTGAATAAGAGTTTTTTCTATGAAGAGGAAGATGATGATAATGAATTCTGTGAAGAGGAAGAACCTGAGTTCAAAACTGGAAACCATACTTCCATGATGGACACTGTTGAAAAATCAGAAGATACTGGTGGAGAAAAATAGTTGAAAACTAGTGAAGATCCTGAGTTGCAACTTAAGGATGCTGTTAGTAATCTTATTATTAAATCTAAGAGTTTCACTAAGTGGAAATAAATTATAGAAGAATCAACTGAATATGTTGATCAACATGAAGCTGAAATTGTACGACTGGAAGAATTGGTGAAAGTAAAGTTTAAAATAATTGAAAGCAATGATGATGTTGTGGATTTGAAGCTATGAATTGAAGAGTAGGAAAAGGTCATCAGTGACCTCAAATCAAGACTAGAGGAAAAGTCCAAGACTATTGAGAGTCTTGAGGAGGATGTTGTTACTATTTTGAGTAAACATGAGAAAGATTCAATTTCAAAATAATTGAGGAAGAAAATAAAGTTTGGAAGGTTCTTAGATGCTGAGCTGTTGGAGAGAGATAAACGTGGCTCTAATGGAGGTGAAAAGATTTTAAATGATCACAGAACTTTCTGAATGGGAAATAGTAGAATTGGTTGTGAGACAAAATCATCAATTGTTGCAAATATAGGTGACCAAAATAAAGGCACGATAAAAGTGGGTGATTTGGGAAAGTCTTCTAAAGTGATGAAATAGAAACCCCCAATTCAATCTGGAAAAAGAAAATGAGATTATCCTCGAGCTCCGTGGGAAAAGGTGACATCATAATATTATCCCACAGAAGAAGGAATAAGGATAAATAAAAGTGAGAAGACATTTCCACACATGAAATGTTAGTTCTGTAGGTATTTGGGCCATACCATGTCTTATTGTGAAGAGGAAAGAAGATATCTGAATGGAGAAGATATAGGAGTTCCACAGGGGAGAACATATTCATATCCTAATTCTTTTAGAAGAAACAATTTCAATGGATATTGTTTTCATTGTTCTAACTTTGGTCATAAGGCTATTAATTGCAGGCAGAGAAGGGACATGGACACCTCATACAGAAGTTCAAGACACGTCAATCCTCGTCAATAAGATATTGTTGATCTTACAAACAGGATTTATCCTCTCGAAGAAGACTTTGAATATGAACATGAAATGTACATAGATGATATAATTGAAATGCCATCAGTGCTCTATACTCAATCCAACGTCTCATGGAAAGGAAGGAAGAAAATTGAGAAATCCAGCCTTGCTGAGGTTTCCCTCAAAGCTAGGAAAAGAAATAGTACCTAGATTTTGGATAGCGGTTGTTTATCTCATATGATAGGTAATGCTGGCCTATTAATAGATATCAAAAGGAAGGTTGATGGTACAGTACGATTTGATAATGATTGAGCTCTAAATATCAAAGGCAGTGGAAGTACTGAATTAGCTAATGGAGAGCTCAAGAAGACTAAAGTCCTTTACGTAGATGGCCTCTATCATAATCTACTTAGTGTGATTCAACTCTGTGACTCAGGAATTATAGTTACTTTTAATCAGAAGGGCTGCACTATAAAAGGAAAGATAGGAAATTCACTTATAAAGGGATGCAGAACATAAGGCAGCCTGTATCGGGTTGACAGTAAAGAGAATGTTTGTTACATGACTGTTGAAGAAGAAAACAATTTGTGGCATTGGAGATTGGGACACATCAATCAACAAGATATGGAGAAAATATCAAAATTGAGGATTTTCATGGACATTCCCAAACTGAAGCGTGTGCGTAAAAAGTCTTGTGATGCTTGCATTCATGGAAATCTAGTCTACAGTTCATATTGGCCAAAGATAAAATGGGAATCTCATCTTCTTGACCTAATTAATACAGATGTATGCGGGATGATAAATTTTGTCAGAGCTCATATAGAAAGATACTTTTTCATTTTCATAGATGACTATAGTAGAATGACATTTGTTATGGTCATTCACAGGAAACGACAAGTGTTTGAATTCATGAAAACAAATCAGCGAATCACTGAGAATGATACTGACCGAACAATCAAAGTTTTGTGATCTGACAATGGAGGGAAATACACATCCATTGAGTATGAGAATTACCTAGAAAATCATGGAATACCGCATGAGGTAGCTACTAAGAGAACTCCAAACCAAAATAAAGTTGTTGAGCATTGGAATCGACAGGTCAACAATATGGCCAGGACTATGCTGATTGAGAGTGGTATCTCTCCCCATTACTGGATGGAAGATTTTGAACTTGGAGTGCACATTCAGAATCGACCAGGGATTTATATGGGAGAAACGAAGACACCATATGAATTGTGGCGTAGAAGGAATCCTTCGTTGAAATGCTTTTTATTTTTCAGAAGCAAATGTTTCATCCGGAATAATGAAGGAAATCAAGGGAAGTTTGGTGACAATGCTGATGAAGGAATTTTTTTGGGTATCCAATGAACAGAAAATCCTACAAGTGTTTCAATAAGTGATTAGGAAGGATTGTGGAAAGCAGTGATGTTAAGATAATTGACGAGAAAACCAAAAATGATTCAAGGACGTCATATGCTGATGTGGTAGAAAGTGAGGAAGAAAGTGAACATGGAGAAAATAAAAATACAGAAATAGAGGAAGTTGTTCAAAAAACTCAGCAGTCACATCATGATGTTGAATCAGAAGAAGAATATGATGAAGAAACTATGGCTGTAGAGAATGCAACTGAACCTCACAAGAGAAATCAAAGAGATGAGATTGATCCATCTAACATAATTGGGGATATGAGTGCATGTCACGAACCAAGTCGGGTCACCATCTGACCCGGTGCCTGACCCGGTTCGTGACAAGTCCCAAAGGGCATCCACGATCCCCACGGGCTGGAAACTAGTGTCGGGCATCAAAACATGAGGTTGGGAATGATTTAGCCCAGAAAATAAAAGACATATGATCAAAAATAAACAGAACAAAACAAGTAAACACTAACAGTGGGTAAATAACATAATGATAGGCAACTAGACATACCTCCAAGTGATCCCATGGGTCACCACCAAACTTATAACCGTGATCACTCGAAGATCGATCCAATTCTATAACCTGAAACTGAAAAGTAAAGTAGGCGTGAGCACCGATATGCTCAGTAGGAAAGCCAGGGAATAACCACACCCTTTGCCCTAACCTTTAAAAAGAAATCCAATTATGCTTGTTTAAAAATAAGACATAATAAAATAATGTTTTTTTCATTCTTTTCAAATCCAAATCACAAGTTGACAATTTTATGAAAATCATTTTTATTCCACCATATTTTCAAAGTCTATTCCAAGAGTGCATTCACCATTTGAAATTGCAAGAAAAGCAGTTTAGTTTGAAACATGGTTCTTCACAATGAGACAGTATGTATGAAACAACTGAAAAGAAAGTTACATTGCTACCAGCATGTCACAAATGAGCACCATGGGTAATCCCTATAGGTAGATAGAACATGTGGGAACCAAGAGACCTCGTACCTCGGTGAAACGTGGTTTAGAAGGCCACTACCCTTAGAAAATGTGGCTTAGATGGCCATGACCCTCAGAAATTCATATGTTTAGTTAGTGTTGTTGCATCAGTCCTACTAGACCACCTGGGACGAACCCCTACCGTGTCATCTAACGTACTAGTCCGGGTCGCCCACCTAGGTACCCAGGGTTTCCCATGTGCTCTATTTCAAAGGGTGGTGAGGTTTTATAAAAAACATATAAAGAACATAACACTTTCTTATCCAAAGTCCATTTCACCTCTCACCACCGTTCTCCCTCCTTAAGCGCATCCCCCTTTTTATGTCACATAACATCGCATAAGCCTCTTTATTAGGCACATATCACAAATCACACACCTAACACACACATCATGTTTCTACAACAATAGGGCATGCCTTAATAGGGGTTTTGTTTCACTTTCGCAAACCATTCTCAAAGTGCCAGACGAGCTTAATTAATTACAATAAACACTTTTCATTTTTGAACACATAATCACCCAAAACTTAAGTTTCCAAAACCATTTGAAAGTTCAACTAAACAACCAAGGTAATATATATTTAAATGAAATCTAGAAAACATGTTTAAATAAAAAAAACCATTGGAAATACTTATTAAACACTAAAATCATTAAGGAAACCACTTTTAAAGAACCATGACCATTTATGTATATACACACATATATATAGAATGTGTATTTCATACAAAAGTAGAAGATGCATTTAAAGAACACCAAGCAAAAATGGAAATTTTAATTAAAGATTAGGGCATAGGGGGCCTTCCTCAAGACATGCAGCTTTTGACGATGGCAGCCCGAGACCACTTCACCTACACACATATACATTTTCATATATATATATATATATATCCTTTGATCCAGTCACATATTCCTCACGCCATGAGGGAACATGCGCAAGGTGGATATGTATATATACATGCCTACCCATGTATATACATGTAGGTGTTTGTTGCCAACCACACGAACTCACCATGCGACGACCAATACACTACAAGATAATTTCATAAATCACTAAAAACATAATAAAACATTCCCAAGATGCAAAACCAAACCTCACCCCAAGGACACACTCAATTTCACGTAGGATAATCCACTTAAAAAAATCAAATTTAGACTTAATATTCTTGAAGACCACTTTCACACCACACACGCAATTGAATAAATCAATAAAACCATTTATGAAACACTTACAAATTAACAGTATAAAATTTACACAAAAAACTCACTCGATTTCATATCGAAGTACCACTTTAAAACCATCCGCACGTCATAACCATGGAAAAACATAATTCGCATCATTTATACAAATTAAATAAACCACTTACACAATTTGTAAAACATCCTAAAAAGGAATAACAAGGCTTAAAGTAACAAAACACCCAAACACATAATGAAAACCAATTTCCAAACCAAACATACACGAAAAATCAAACTGCACAACGCAACATCAAATAGGAACCTTAAAACAACTAAAGAAATTAATTTAGAGGATTCACAAATCATAAACGGCCAAAACCCTTACCTCGGGTGTCAACGATGAACCAAAACGAGGCAAACCAACATGAAACTATCCAAATCCCTACCGAAAAAATAGGGAGTCAAAAACACCAAAAACCCCAATACCCGGTGCGAAACTTCAATCACAAGCAAATCTCACAACAAAAATCTAAGATTAAACCATAAACAAGAATTGAAACCAAGCACCCCACAAAAACAAGGATCAAAACCCCAGATACAAGGATGAGGGTTTACCCAGTGCAGAGAGGGAGAGGCGGCGATGAAAAGAGGGTCCGACATGGGTGGCGCACGGCTAAGAGAAGACTAGCGAGGGTGGCTGTCCGTCGAGGTGAAGAGGGTAGGTCCGAACAGAGGGAGGAGGGGCATCGTCCGGGTGAAGAGGGGGAGACTCAGCAGCAAGGTGCAGCGCACAGGGGGGTGCGGTGCAGTTCTGAGCTGGCCGGGGAAGGGGGTTGTGACGGGATGAGGGTGCGCCGGCAAGGGCCACCAGCAGGGGTTGGGATGGGAGTTCACCGGAGGGGCTGCGAATCTGGTGGACGGCGCGAGCAAGGAGAAGAGTAGGGGTGCGGTCCCAGGGACAAAGAGGGGTGGCGATTAGGGGAGTGGCGCGCCTTGGAGCTGGGGTGGCGGCCTGTAGCGGATAGGGCTGGGGGGTCACGCCTCGACCGGGCAGAGAGGGGAAGGCTGCCGAACTGGGGGAGATGGAGGCGGTGCAAAACCTGGGAGAAGGGGGGAAAGATTCGACAGGATGAAGAAGAATTAAAAAAAAGCAAGGTGAAAAGGGGGGAGCTAGGTCATGACACAAGAGGGAAAGGAAAAAAAATGAGAAAAAAAAATAAAAATAAAACAAAATAAAAACTTAAAACTAAATTCAATTAAAAATAAAACTAAAAAAACATAATATAAAATTCAATTAAAAATAAAACTAAATAAAAACATAAAACAAAACACAAAACCAAAACAAGTGGTAATAATAATAATAATAATGAGAATAATTAGCATAATAATAATAATAGTAAAATTAACAAAACAATAATAATAGTAATAAACTAAAATAGAAATAATAATAATAATAATAATATTCTCAAATGAAATTGTTATGATTATTATTATTAAAACAATTGTTAATTCATTTTATTTCATTAATTAAACATCGTCAAG
The DNA here is from genome assembly GCA_963277665.1 of Viscum album. NCBI lineage: Eukaryota > Viridiplantae > Streptophyta > Magnoliopsida > Santalales > Viscaceae > Viscum > Viscum album. The sequence continues at coordinate 1,075,323,037 of OY728134.1, forward strand.
GTGTGCGGTGAACCGGGCATGGCCGCACAATGACCCAAGCGAGGCCGCGCAGCTTCGACTGCGTTACGCTGGACGCAAAAAAGGCCAAAACATAAAGAACTAGAAAAATTAAGTCGGGTTTGGACCTGAACTACCTGACTCAAAGAAAATTAATAACATAAATAAATTTGAAATGACAGGTGTGGCATTTCTCCACACCATAAAGCTTTCCGTCCCCGAAAAACCACAACTAGGACCAAACCCCAAAATAAAAACCACACTCCCTTAAGGTCCCAAGGGGATCCTCACAAACACCAAGCAAAGAGAGGAAAAAGTATCGTGCTTAGAGAAAGTGATTCAAGTAAAACTTCTAGAAACTCACATAAAGACTTTCTAATATGTGTCGCCTACCCTAAAGAGCTAGAAAGCCTCCAGTTGACTGACCGAGGAAAGGAACCCCCGCACCCACAGAAACCAACCTCACAAGCTGAGACATATCAAACATTATTAAATGAAAACCACACCATTTGGATAGAAAGAACAACATGGTCAAACCACATCCACAGAACACTCTTATCACTTATCACCAATCTATATTTAAAAAACATAAGCAATAGATCAACATGGGGAGACCTGAGGGGCTCCCCACCATTTGGAACTCACTGACGCTCAAGACGAGACTAGAAAACTGACACGGGGAGGTTCGAGTAGACTCCCTACCATTAAATAAAAGTCCAGCACTGATTAATTCAAGAGACATTCGTGTGAGACCCAATGTGGGTCTCCCCACCATTCGAATTAACAGTAAATACAAAACTTTAGAAATTTTCTGACGGGGACCAAGCACCCCACCACAAGGGGCAGGGATGGTCAGGCCCAACTACCGGGCGTCAAACCCACATTCCAAGAAAAACCAACATATTCACATCCCTGGACGATCACCATTCCAACTTAAGACCAATTTACCCACCAGACCCCATAAGGACTACTCATGTGATTACATTCGATGCTACACAAACCGTATGACTTTAAGGTGACGATACGAACATGCCTCTGCATAGTCACCGAAAACAACCATTGAAAAAATTTAAACCGCCTCTACTTTTAACACCGATGACAATAATAAATTCGGGGTCTCATACACTCTCTGGGTTCCTGACTATGTGCCAGCTTCACTCCGAGACCTACGGTTGGAGCTCTAATGTTTGAATCATCTTCTACCTCGCAGTTAGGCATGGAAGACTCCCAAACAGGGCTTCTCTTTTTGGTGTCACATGGAACCGCACTATAATCGAGACAACACCAGCAAACACAACACATTACGACATCCAAATGATCACACACGAAACATTAACCAACAAAAGAGATGAAATGGTGAATGCGCATCACCCTTTGTCACACTGGATGAGAACACGACACCACAAATCGTCACCTGAACATGACCATTACTGTTGAGAGGAACATTATTCGGAGAGGGACTTCAAATTGAGTCTTAAACAACACGTGATTCCTGCAATCGACCATAACATCCCTATGTGACTGGGCCTGCCACACTAGTGGCCTCATGTAGACCCTTTCTTAAAAGAAACCAATGAAGGACCAAAGGTTATTTAGAATAGTGGCCCTTACCGACCACTCCATGATGCTTCCACAATTTCCCACTGGGATCTCCTTTGCCGTTTCCAAACATATCTTTCAAATTAAGGAGGTAAAACTTCATCCTTTACTATCAAAGAGAACTCACACTGCAAGACGTCACCGAACATGAACCTTGAGGCCATTGAATATACTACAAAGTCCTTCAAGACACTGGTCAACACTGATAATTTTGAACCACCTTGAACTTTCCCCTATGGAATATCTTTCACCACTGGAATATCTTTCACCACTTCTAGGGGAACCTTTAGACACCACAATGTCAACTTCATAACCGATGAGTCAGAAAACTCAAAAAGACCAAAACTCCCTTCAACACCCCTCGCATCTAACATTCCGCTGCGAGCGGATCCTCTTAAAAGAAGGAAAAAGAAAAAGACATAGCATTTTCACTAAAAAGGAAGAGTCCTTACTTTAGTCAACTGCAGGGTCGGCCAATGACGAACCATCTGTGGCCGCACATCATTCACACATTAACTCTTTATTGGGGGCGTACACTAGCCAAGAATGAAAACCATGGTCCCAACCGAACTGGTCCAATGGTCAGGAGATACCACAAGCGAACACCAAACGCGCAGGGGAAACCACTATAAGGGCTCCCTGGTGTACTTTTAAAAATAATTAACTAGCTACACGCTTGCATACCAACTTACAAATAACAATTAAAAATCAGGACACAAACCATTCAGAAATAATACTCGGCTCAAAACACCACGCATCCAACATATCAAAAACACAAGCACACACCACGCAATCGCCGGTTACTAAAACACCAAATTTTCATTTAACAAAACATTTTGAAGATAAGAAAACCATTGGGTTGCACAAACACCAATGGTGTCCCTTGGGACTCACACATGCATGTTCCTATGCCACACCGACACCCACCTCATATCCATCCAGAAAATCATCCGCTCGTTCCATTAACCTTTTCTCTTTCCATATACACTCATGCATGTGGTTCCCCACGATAACACCAAGGATCAAAATCAATCCTTTCCATTTTTCAAAACCAAAACATCTAACCCACACTTTTCAAACCTCATTCCTCATTTTCTTTCTAAATTCCTTTATTTCAAAACATTTTCCAAAAAATTTTCCAAGACAAAATCATTTTTACATAAAAACAAAATTCTCAAAATTATAAAAAAAAGAGACGATAAGCAAAGCATGAAGATACTAGGGTCAGTGGGTGATTGGAACATATGGTTGGTGGTCATACGCTGATCACGCCACTGGCCACGAAGAGTATTTTAGGATAGTGTCCCCAGCTCTCAGACCCTGCGAGCCCACTAAGACCACTGACATTACTCCGTTTTCATTTCCCCAAGACAAGATTAACTGCAAGAACCAAATACTCAGACAAACCTCGACTTATGTTGGTAACTCGATTCCCACCACAAGGTGTGCTGGCCAAGAACCTTACTTGAAATCAGAACGTCGAGTTCCGACACCTTTATCTATGGTCTACACTGACTCTATCTCAAAATAACACGACCCAAGAGAGCAAAACTTTTCCTCTAATACCATTTTTTCATGAACCAAGTCGGGTCGCCATCCGACCCGGTGCCTGACCTGGTCCGCGACAAGGCCCGAAGGGCGTCCCCGATCCCCACGGGCTGGAAACTAGTGTCGGGCATCAAAACATGCAGTTGGGAACGATTTAGACCAGAAGATAAAAGACATATAAACAAAAATAAATAGAACAAAACAAGTAAACACTAACAGTGGGAAATAAAATAAATATAGGCAACTAGACATACCTCCAAGTGACCCCTTGGGTCACCACCAAACTTATAACCACGCTCGCTCGAAGAGCGATCCAAGTCTATAACCTGAAACTGAAAAGTAAAGTAGGTGTGAGAACCGATATGCTTAGTAGGAAATCCAAGGAATAACCACACCCTATGCCCTTACCTTTAAAAAGAAATCGAATTATGCTACTTTGAGAATAATACATAATAAAATAATTTTTTTTAATTATTTTCAAATCCAAATCACAAGTTGACATTTTTATGAAAATCATTTTTATTCCACCATATTTTCAAAATCGATTCCAAGAGTGCATTAACCTATCGAAATTGCAAGAAAAGCAGTTTAGTTTTCAATGGGGTTTTTCATAATGAGACAGTAAGTATGAAACAACTGAAAAGAAAGTTACATCGCTATCAGCATATCACAAATGAGCACATGGGTAATCCATATAGGTATCTAGAACTAGTGGGAACCTAGTGACCTCGTACCTCGGTGAAACGTGGCTTAGAAGGCCAGGACCCTCAGAAAACGTGGCTTAGATGGCCAAAACACTCAAAAATTCATATGTTTAGTTAGTGTTGTTGCGTCAGTCCTGCTAGAAAACCCGAGATGAACCCCTGCCGTGTCATCTATCGTACTAGTCCTGGTCTCCCACCTAGGTACACAGGGTTTCCCATGTGATCTATTTCAAAGGGTGGTGAGGTTTTATCAAAAACATATAAAGAACATAACAATTTCTGATCCAAAGTCCATTTCACCTCTCACCACCGTTCTCCCTCCTTAAGCGCATCCCCCTTTTTATGTCTCATAACATCACAGAAGCCTATTTATTAGGCACATATCACAAATCACACACCTAACACACACATCACATTTCTACAACAATGGGGCATGCCTTAAGAGGGGTTTTGTTTCACTTTTGAAAACCATTATCAAAGTGCTAGACGAGATTAATTAATTACAATAAACACTTTTAATTTTTGAACACATAATCACCCAACACTTAAGTTTCCAAAACCATTTGAAAGTTCAACTAAACAACCATGGTAATATATATTTAAATGCAAGCTAGAAAACATGTTTAAATAAAAAAATCATTGGAAATACTTATTACACACTAAAATCATTAAGGAAACCACTTTTAAAGAACCATGACCATTTATGTATATACACACATATATATAGCATGCCCATTTCATATAAAAGAAGAAGACACATTTAATGAACACCAAGAAAAAATGGAAATTTTAATTAATGATTAGGGCATAGGGTGCCTACCTCAAGACACACAACTTTTGACAATGGCAGCCCGAGACCGCTTCACCTAAACACATATAAAGTTTCATATATATATATATATATATCCTTTGATCTAGTCAGAAATTCCCCACTCCATGAGGTAACATGCGCAAGGAGGATATGTATATATACATTCCTACCCATGTATATACATGTAAGAGTTTGTTGCCAACCACACGAACTCAACTTGCGACGACCAATGCACTACAAGATAATTTAATAAATCAATCAAAACATAATAAAACATTCCCAAGATGAAAAAACAAACCTCGCCCCAAAGACACACTCAATTTCACGTATGAAAAATACACTTTAAAAAAAATAAAATGCAGACTTAATCTTTTTGAAGACCACTTTCGCACCACACATGCAATTGAATAAATCAATAAAACCATTTATGAAACACTTGAAAATTAACACTACAAAATTTAAACCAAAAACTCACTCGATTTCATATTGAAGCACCACTGTAAAACCATCCGCACGTCAAAACAATGGAAAAACATAATACGAATCATTTATACAACTTAAATAAGCCACTTACACAATTTGTAAAACATCCTAAAAATGAATAACAACGCTTAAAAAACACCCAAAAACATAATGAAAACCAATTTCCAAACCAAACATACACCAAAACTCAAACTGCACAATGCAAAAACAACCAGGAACCCAAAAAAACTAAAAAAATTAATTTAGAGGATGCGTAAATAATAAACGGGCAAAACCCTTACCTCGGCTATCATTGGTGAACCAGAACGAGGTTTACCAACATGATACTATCCAACGCCCTACCGAAAAAATAGGGAGTCGAAAACACAAAAATCCCCCAAACCCTGTGCGAAACTTCAATCACATGCAAATCTCACCACAAAAATCGAAGATTAAACCATAAACAAGAATTGAAACCAAACACCCCACAAAAACAAGGATCAAAACCCCAGATACGAGGACGAGGGTTTACCCAGTGCGGAGAGGGAGAGGCGGAAATGCTAATAGGGTCTGACATGGGTGGCGCGCGGATGAGAGAAGATCGGTGAGGGTGGCTGTCGATCGAGGTGAAGAGGGCAGGTCCAAACAGAGGGAGGCATGGGATCAGCCGGGTTCGGCAGCAAGGTGCAGCGCGCAGGGGGGTGCGGTGCGGTTTTGAGCTGGCCGGGGTAGGTGGTTCGTGACAGGATGAGGGTGCGCCAACCAGGGCCACCGGCAGGGGTTGGGATGGGGGTTCGCTAGAGGGTACGTGAATCTGGTGGACGGCGCGAGCAAGGAGAAGAGCAGGGGTGCGGTCCGAGGGACAAAGCGGGGCGGCGGTCAGGGGAGAAGCACGCCTGGGAGCTAGGGTGGCGGCCTGCAGTGGATAGGGCAGGGGGGTCACGCCTCGACTGGGCTGAGAGGGGAAGTCCGCCGGACTGGGGGAGAGGGAGGTGGCGCAAAACGTGGGAGAAGGGGGGAAGGATTCGACGGGATAAAGAAGAAAGAAAAAAAATAAAGGTGGAAAGGGGGAAGCTAGGTCAAAACACAAGAGGGAAAGGAAAAAATGATAAAAAAAAATAAAACTAAAACTAAATAAAAACATAAAAAAACTCAATTAAAAATAAATCTAATTTTTTTTAAAAAAAAATAAATTAAAAATAAAACTAAATAAAAACTTAAAACAAAACTCAAAACCAAAACAAGTGGTAATAATAATAATACTACTGATAATAATTAGCCTAATAATAATAATATTTAATTTAACAAAACAATAATAATTGTAATAAGCTAAAATATATATAATAATAATAATTATAATAATAATCTCAAATGACATTATTATGATTGTTATTATTAAAACAATTGTTAATTCATTTTATTTCATTAATTAAACTTCAGCAAGGTGTGCGGTGAACCGAGCAGGGCTGTGCAACGACCCAAGCGAGTCTGCTCAGCTTCGACTGCGTTGAGCTGGATGTAAACAAGGCCAAAACATAAAGAACTCGAAAACATAAGTCGGGTTTGGACTTGAACTACCCGATTGAAAGAAAATTAATAACATAAATAAATTAGAAATGATGGGTGTGACAGTGCACCCACACAAACAAGGAGGATGAGGAATAACACGCAATCTGCATTTCTATCAGTTGTGGAACCATACTCATTTGAAGAACACACAAAGGATTAATCATGGGTGAAATCCATGAATGAAGAGTTAGATCAGATTGAAAAGAATCAGACATGGGATCTTGTCCAGAGACCCGAAGGTCACAATGTGATTGGTACTAAATGGATCTTCAAGAACATGTTTAATGATCATGGAAGTGTTATTAAAAACAAGGCACAACTGGTATGTAAAGGATACTCCCAAATTGAAGGAGTTGATGTTGAAGAACCCTTTGCTCTAGTAGCTAGACTAGAGTCAATCAGGCTGTTCGGTGCCATGACACTCCAAAGAGGATATAAAGTATATCAAAGGGATTTCAAGACAATATTATTAAATGGTGTACTCGATGAAGAAGACTACATTGAACAACCAGTGGGTTTTGTTCTTGGTACTGATGAAACAAAAGTCTGCAAATTAAAGAAATCACTTTATGGTTTGAAACATGGACCACATGCATGGTACTCCTGGCTGGATTCTTATCTCAAGAAGCAGGAATTGAAAAGAAGAGGAGTATATCACAATCTATATGAGAATAATTCTCTATAAGATCAATTCTTGATTCTAGTATACGTTGATGATTTCATATTTGGGGGCAGCAGGAAAAAATCAGTGGATGAATTTTCTAATCACATGAAATCAGAATTTGAAGTGTATATGATTGGGGAGCTCACATATTTCTTGGGGCTGCAGGTGATTCAAAAAAAGTATTACACTTTCATTTCTTGGGAAACGTATGCAAGAGATCTGCTGAAGAAGTTTAATATGCAAGACTGCAAACGAATGTCAACTGTGATTGTAGTTGGAACTAAACTTGGAAAGCATGAGGATGGGACCTCTGTAGATCCCACCATGCACATGAAGATCATTGGGAGCCTACTGTACCTAACAACGACATGACCAAATATTGTCTTTTCCACGTGTCTTGTCGCCCGCTTTCAGAGTAATATAAAGGAGGAACATATGGAAGTAGTAAAAAGAATCATGAGGTATATTCAAGGTACTCAAAATTGTGGCTTATACTTTTATGTAGGAAGGGACATTGAATTATCATCATTTTATGATGCTGACTGGGATGGCGATGTTGTTGACAGAAAGACCAACATTGGTGGTGCATTCTATATTGGGAACAAATGTGTTGGATGGTTGAGCAAGAAATAAGAAAGTACTTCTGTTAGTACTGCTGAAGCTAAGTATATCTTCGCCACAAAGTCATGCACTCAACTACTATGGATGAAGCAACAACTAATAGATATTGGTGATGAGGTGAAACTTCCAATAGTGATTTACTGTGATAATAAGAGTGCAATTGATATTACAAAGAACCTGTTCAGCATTCTCGTATGAAACATATTGAAACCAGGTATCACTTTATCAATGAAAAAGTTGAGCAAGGGGTGATTAGAATGGATCATGTGGGAACTAATGAGTAAGTGGCTGATATTCTGACCAAACCAGCATCAACAGCTGTGTTTGAGAAGCATCAGTTGAACCTTGGTGTTCAGCCACCTCCCAGTGCATAAGGAGGATACGAAAATCCCTTATCCCCAGTTATGTTAATTATTTTTAATCTGTTTATGGATGCGATGTTGGTTTTTGGGGGAGATACTATCTAGAGGGAGTGTGGTTTGAGCTGAACAATGAACATTTACCGGACATTGGGTTTATTTTTAATGGGGGAGAATGGAAAATATTCAGGCATGTAATACTTCTATGACATTGTAAGAGAATTTCTTCGGCGTCATTGAGAATTCGAAAACACGGGAACCCAATTCATGATTCCTATATTGTTTTCTATACTGAGCATGGCTCACGTAGACTTCAAGTGTTGGCTGAGTTGATTCTTGTTATTGTGGTTTTCCTATGGCTGGTGCTCTTTTGAATTTATTTATTAATTTCCAACAAACCAAAATGGGGAGATTGTTAGAACCATGGTTGTTCTTTACATGAATTGGAGTATGGTATGTGTTTTTTTTTCAATCCTCAATGGAAGTTAAGCATGTGTTCCAAAAATGTGATCATACAGAACAAGAAGATAACAATATTGAAGGTGGCATCGTTTTCAAGTGTTTTCCAAATTTGTGGGCCTGAAAATCGACGAATGGAGAAAAGTGGTTTCTGTAAAAGTGACTTGCACGTCGTTGACTTGAAGGAGAGGAAACTTGTGCGCCTTTTGTTTTTCATGATCATAATATGAAAATATGTCATAGGGTGAAGGGCACCCATGTTTTATCTTTGGTCGCGTAAGTGACTTGCATGCCGAGACTTACGCACCGAGGGAACTCTTGTGTGTCGTCGTGCAGGGTATCCAAATGCCTATAAATAGAGATCTACCCCTCCTCATTCCATATGAAGTTAAGACTTAGAGAAATTCAGAGCTCTCGTTGCGTAGGTGTAGTGGTCACGCAAGTGGTGGTGGGTCGCGCAAGTTGAAGTTGTGCGACAGTTGTTAGCCGCGCGTCCAAGGTGGTTTGGGGGAGAAAGGGTGTTCATCGCCAAATTTTGGAGTTGGGGAAGGAAGTGTGGTGTAGGTGGTTTGGTGACACTTGCACGCCTGAATTTGGAGAAGCGCTATAGTTGACCTTTGCACGCCAAAACTAGTTTGGGTGGAAAATAATGTGAGTCGCGCAAGTTTGGTGTTGAAGAAGTGTGTGTCACGCAAGTCGGAGAGCTCGACTTACGCACTGTCTGGAAACATGCATGTCAGGATTGGAGAAGCATACCAGGTGTGGTTGAAGTACTCTAGTCCTTTTGGAGCTGCATGAAAGCTGGAGGATTTCCTTATACCTATAGTACAAAGTGAGATTCATCTACAGGAGAAAGTTGGAATTCCACATAGCATTTACATATAAATGAGGATGTATTCATTGGAGATAATGAAGAGACCTTCAAAGATATAAACATAGTTGGACTTCACCAAAGGCAGTGAGCTAGAGGGAGTCAATGGGAGTGACCTGAGGGTTGCATTGATCTATCCTTGAACCTTTGTAATGGCAGTGAGCCTGGGACAGAGTGATTGTTCCCAAACCATTGTAATATACTTATAGTTATGTTTAGTGGAATTTGGTATGACAGAAAACCTCTCGGCATATGCTCCTTGGACGTAGCCCTTTATGGTGAACCAAGTAAAAAAGTGTTTTTTCATCTCTTTGCATGTGAATGTTTTCTTTCTGATCATATTCATCATATATGTTTAACACGTTCCTACCAACGTGGGAACAAGATCAATCACATTAAAAGAAAATGTGGTCACCCTGATTCACACCTCCCCTCTCAGGGTGTCCCGGGGTCCTACAAAAAGTATGGGAGATAGTGAGTGTATTGAGATTTTCCATTGAAATATTTTACAAAATTACATTCCTCAAACTATAAGATTAAAAATCACGTATTAAACATGGAATTTTTTGTTTAATTAACATATGTACTAATTATTAATTGAAAATGAATAGGGTAAATAAAATTTTAGTGTGAACTTTTAGGATTTTGTTCTCAAAATTGGGAGCCTTGTCTAGTATTCAAGTACGTCACTATAGTAATTCATCATTAATAGTAATTAAAAAAGTCTTATAAACTAGCATAAAATGTGTAGTTGGATATAAAAATAAAATTCTCTTTAATAAAATTTTAGAAGTTGAATAGGTATGTGTAAAGAAATTAATCAACAAGATTCAACTCTAATCCAAGAGCCAAAAAACATTGATTCCATGGACTGTTTATTATAATTGACCATTGGGTTCATATATATTAAATGGTATAGTTATAGGTTACATATTATCTATGTTTAATATAAAATAAATTTTTAAAGGAATAATTTATATAATGTTTTAGGTTATTGGACCTGAATGAATGGATTGATAATATTTAAATCAAATTATGAAATGAAAAAATTAAATAGTTATTTTTATATAGATGAATCAGGGAAGGGTTGAAATAATAATTACACATGGATCTTGATTGAGAGGTATTAAAAAAGAATTGAAATATTAAATCCTTTATAAAAATAAATTCTTACCTTTTTACATTCATTTATATTGTTCTTAGGTTTAGTCTAAGTAGATTATTTATGAAATATTTCATGATATTAAGTACTTGAGGACCCCTAATCTCCAAATTGAGGGGGACTGTTATTTATGAATATTTATCATGTTTTATCAATAGAATTTTAATGCTGTTTTTTTGTGATTTTTTTACAAATCAATATAAATATGGTAAAAAGTGGCTTCATTGATACATTGATAATAAAAATATTTTATTTTATCATTCATAATGGGGAATTCCCTCATTTAGGATAAATTCAAGTGAATGAATTGAAAATGACTCATAATATTAGTCCACTAAAGGTTTTTTAATATTGAATTGATATTACATATATTGGAAAAAATAATTAAATGAGGAATTGTGGATTATATGAATGAAATTTTTAATCTATTCATACAAGGATTTAAATACATTTTATAACATTATAACATATTAAAGGGAATATAAGAGTTTGATTTCTTTTTCGAACTATTTTACATAATGAAAATATATCAATGTTGTGTTTCTAAATTCATAAGGATGTGTTTTAGTGGTGATGCCATTTTTAAACAGAATTAGTGTAATAGAATCCAATATTAACCTATATTTCTTATCAATGGTGAAAAAATTCAATGACATTCACTACATTGATCTATTAGGATGATAACAACATGTGGTGTTATTTGGTATTAATAATTTGATAAAATATACTATTATATTGAATATATAATAAGCTAATGAGTGAGATTCATGCTACATTACATTCAATTATCGATTTGTTGTTCCTCTAAAGACATAAATGAATGTAGTGTTGTCTGTGTTGAATCCCAAAATAGATTAAAGTGGAAAATTAATACACTATTAGTTCACCTTTTTTTTGATATGTGGTATTGTCATGTTATAATGATGGAAACTCTAATCAATTATTTTTCATTGTAAACCAATATAAAAAAAGGAAAAATTTTATTTTAGAGAATGATTGATATAAACAACCCCATAATTCTAAAGAGATTAAAATTTAAAGATTCATGGTGATTTGATATATATGAATATCATTTTCTATATAATGAACCCATATTCATTTAATATTAATCATAAATGTAGAAAACATTGGAAATAAATTGATGTAGTGTATTAATGTTTCCTAAAAATCACATTGACGGATTTACAACAAGTATGATTTATTCAAATAATGTTCTTAGAAACCATTAAATAACAATGTATATAAATGGTTATTTATTGAGAAGGGAATAAGAAAGCTCAATACAATTTAGCCATTAATTAACAAAATGTTTTATTCCCAAAAAGTTTATATATTTTTTTCAATTAGATTTAATTTCATTTATAACTTGTGTTACACGAAACACTCTGTCTAAATGAACGTTGATATAAAATTAAAACATTTTTAACTGATGGTTATATCCTAAAAATTAAATTGGTGGGTATTAATAATATTAACTAATTTATTATATATAAAAAAAATATCATACTATATGAAAATTTATTGATTAATTCATAGAAATGAAGCAATCAACTTTTAGAAAAAGTTACAATATTATTTAAAAATTGATTTCCTTCTAAATGATTATTATTGAGTTTTGTGAGAAAATATTATATTTATATTATAAAATAAATTAAAAAAATTATTTCAAAAAAATTAACTTCATTTTTAAATCATCATATGAAATTTATCTCAGTGTTAATTTCTATGGTTTTTCAGAAAAGATTTATTTTCTAGTGAATATTGAAGAATACAAATTTATACTGAAAACTGTATTTTTGATTAAATATTTTCTAATATTCCATATTTTATATAATGTTTTCTAAGTAAAATTAGTTATCTTATATTTCAAATTATAAAATTATGTTAATTTGAAACAATTTTATGGTTTAATTTTGTATAAACACGATTTTATATATAAAAGGGCCTTTTTGTAGAAAAAATATTTCATTATGTGCCAAATGTTTTTTATGTTAATATATTTAATTAATCCATATAGATGAATTATTTTTATTAAATTAATAAATTATATATTCAATTTATTATTTTAAAATTTATTTAATATTATTCTCTACATGGGATAAAAAACACCAAATGTTATGCTTAAAAATACATTTTTCCAAAAGATAGTTTTTATAATGTATTACAAGATTAATTTAAGATTAATTTTTTAAAAATATAAAATTTAATTTGATAAAATGGATTCCATATTTTAAATTAGGAGGATCCAATTTGTTAAATAGAACAATTTTATTATTGGTCAATATGAAGAGTAATTATGGAAAAATTTATCACCTCAATAAATGTTAAATTAGGTTAATATAGGTGAAAAATATGTGATAAGAGAATACGTTTTCATCCTAAATATTAATTTATGATTGTAATTCATCCCTAAAAACATATGATCCAATTTTTTTTTAATAGACACATGTCCATGAAAATGACCTATAAAATATTTAAGCTACAAAAATTTATAAAATGTCACACTTTTTGCATTAAATATATCTTATGCATTCACATAGAGAAACAACTATTTATTAAATAATCATATTAGTAATTTTAATTCAAAATAAATTATTTTTATGATATATATTTAATTCTAATTTTTAGAATTTATATAAGGACCTTAAATTTTTATGCAACACTAATGCAATATTTCACTAATTAATGAAAACATATAAAATGATTTTAAAAATACAATAAGTAATATAATATGAGTGAGTAAATGTGTTAAAATAATATTCCATACAAATATATAAATTTTTTTATTATAAGACATCATATTCAACTTCAGAATATTTATTTATGTCATTTATGTTAAATTAATAGAATAATGTTTCTATGGAAAATAATAATATTTTATGAAATTAATATTTTTGAAAATTAATTAAATATCATAAAAATATGAAAATAGGAAAACAATGATATTATTTGGTCAAAAAATTTATCTGTTACCCATTTATAGGCCATTTTGAACCATTTTTCCTAATAGTTACTTTATTATATATTAATCGTTAATTAATTTTCAATGACGACACTTCCCTTAATTAAGAATAGTCACCCATCCTTTCCCTTATTCACAGAAAAATGAACCGTATATACAGACTATCCTCTTACAATTTTAGTGATACAATACATGATGCTAATGTTATATGTTCAAGTCATCCAAAAAGTCTAACCCTAGAGCCCATAAGATGAGATCATAGTGTGTTATTTCAAATAAGAGGTAATCAATTTAACATATAATTTTCTTTTTTACATATTGTTTTACCTCCACTAAGTCTATAATATTCATAAGAAAATAATAATTTTAGTATCCTAAATATACATAAATCATATTATGATTTTTAAAACACCATTATTCATAGCATTTCCATCAAATGGGAATTGAAAATATCATTTGTGCCTATGTATGACTTACCATACCCATGTAGCGATAAAATTCATTTCTTAGGACCATATTTTATGGATGATTTCTAAGATGGGTTTAATATTTATACATTATACTTATTAAATAATTATAATTCTGGAATTATATTATTACATCTACCATATTAGTTTGAAATTGATTTCTAAACGATAATATTGATCACACGTACATTTAGACTACCACCCCCATGAAGGGATGTGACTTTTTTATAATTTTTTTAAATTTATGGTAGTAAGGAAGGATTTAATTAATATATATGACATATCTGATATAATAATTATTCTGTAATGTTTTTATATTATTTACCTTTCTTTCGATCCATCTATAATAAAATGAGAACAACATTCATGTATACATACGATATACCAACTCTGTGGACAGTGTAGTTATTTTTATTAATATACTTTTTTATTAATGACTCTAAAATGTATATAATGGATATATATGATATTTATATTTCTATTAAAATTATTTTAACGATTTAACCACAACTAAAATATAATAATTAAAACTAAAAAACCTACACATACATAAAAAATGAGGCACATATCACTGAGGACAATATTTTTAAATAAGAAGTGTTACGAAACTGGTAATAAAATGTCACACATACATTATAAATGGTATTATATATATCATTAAGGTTCCCTAATATATTTATAATAAGTATATATTAACTATACTTGAGGTTCCAATGTGTATGAAGTAAGTTATACCTAAGGTAAGGGATTTTTGTCTCATATTTATTTCTATAAGACAGATTCCTTACACAAATTTTCTTTTTGTGTGTGGTATATATAATACCCATGAATTTCATTATAATGATTATTATGAATATTATTTTAATTTACCTATCCATATAAGTCCATTTATTTCATGATACATTTTATTCTAATGTTACCAAAGTGGTAAGAGTTTTACGTTATAATCTCACAGTTTTTTGAGACTATTTATTATTATGTTTCTGATAATGAATACTTATGATATATCTCTAAAAAACTCATGAATTTTCTTATCCCATTGTTATTTCTTGAGAATAAATGTTTTAATTTCATCTTCATCGTCTTATGTACTCAATATAAAAAAATAGGCAAAAAATAATCGTTATTTCTTTCATCGGTTGAAAAACCTTCTTATTCCATATCCATGTATTATAAAAATGTTCTAATTAAGTTTTTAGCTATTCTAATATGTTTTTTTGAAGTAATTTTTTTTATATGTTCAAATTTTAAATTTTTTTAAAAATGAATCATGACTCCTTTTACCAAATAAGGTATTTTATTGATGTTTTACCAAAAACCTGAAAGGAATATTTTCATTAAAATGATACTAAATGAATAGAATTTCCTACCATCATGACCACTAAATATTTTTAAGATTCTTGAACAATTTTCCAATGTTTTTTCATTAATAAATTTTTCCATGATATTTTAGAAATATTTTAATTTTTAAGGTATTTTCAAAATGATAAGGTTATTTTAAACAAGAAATATTTCAATTATCTTTTAAATTAATTTTAATATAAGATAGAATCCTTTGATGTTAATTTTTACTTAATGGGTGGATATAATAGATTTATAAATTTTATAATCTTCTTATAGATGGTTATTTTTTATTTTTATGAGATGATTATTAACCTAATATTTTATACATGGGTTACACTATAGTGAATTGATGAAATTTTTAAAAAACATGTTTTCATTGCATGAGTTATGATGTAATGATATAATGAATCTTTTATGATATTATTGATCACTGATAAATGGATTTCATTATGTGAGCGTTGTTATGTCATAAATTAGGATATAGGTTATGTTATATCCAAGGATGGTGGTGATGTTATGACCTAGGACAATGGTTACATTTTGACCAAATATTTTGGTTATATTATAACCAAAGGTTATGGTAATGTTAAATCAAATGATGTGTAGGACCTTTATCTCCCACCAAAGAGTTCAGTAATGATTCATATATCAGGATATACAAATGGACTTGAATTGGGAGTGAAACTAGTTCAATAAGGAACTTTTTTCATGATAATAGTCTTAGTAGTGAACACTGACTATTATGATGATTTGGGGAGTGAAACTAATCTACTATGATAGCCTTGAAATTGAGAATTTAATACCAAGGAATGGGTTTTACATGTTTATGTGTATACCAAAAACATATTTCTTATGACAATTTTATTCTCTCATGGCTCATGTTCTCTGATTATTTTATGATTCATGAAATATTAATTTAAATTTTTTATTTCGTAACTCATGATTATTATAGATGATATGGAGGGTATGATTCTTAAAATACACTATCATGTTAACATAGAATTATGTTAATGCTATTCTCTTTTTATCGTTAATATTCCCCCTTTTTATCCTTATTGAGAATATGAGATAACCCTTTCTTATGTTTCCTCTCTCCAAGTTATAACTAATTGATGTATGTATGATATATGTAATAAGGATGATACTTTTGAAGTTCATAATGGGAGATGATGTAGATATTTTAGGAACAAATTTTTTATGTCCATGTCGCCAAATGAAATATACATATATGATTCAAGAGTGGATAATTATGTTATCTAATCGATATTCATTTTTTATGATTTAAAATCTATGTATGAAAAGTATATGTCTCTATATATAGTTTTAGAGTCATGTTCAGTTAAAATTTATAAAACTGGTTGAGATAAATTTTGTGAGAACTCAGAGGATAAGTCTATGTATAGGATAAAATCCTGAATTTTTAGTAATGATCACAAATGTCGTATGATACACTGAAGGAGTAATAGAATAAGGATTCATGATTCAGACACCCTATCAATGATATTTCATGATCATGTGGTTTTCCAATGTGATTATTATTTCTCACCATATGAATTTTTGGTTTTAGTCAATATATATAAATCACCACAGTCATGTTAATGTCAAATGTGATGGAAAATGATAAGTTTTTTCTTTTGAGTAACCAAATATTATAAGAGATAGTGTAATGACCCGACTATTTGGCAAAGGTACGGATCATTAGTTTTTCTTACGAATATCTCCTTTAAGCTTGTTTATCATGTGTAATGTCCTAAGGAAGGTCTGGGGAGTGTCCAGGGTTTGTTCAGAGCCCGGGTGTTTAAGAAATGAGCATATAGGTAGTGGCGCATGACCTGCACATGGTTTGGGATAAACCGTGCGACTGCAGACAGGGGCACCTGCAGGAGCCCACTGCCACGCGGACCAGGCCACACAGCCATGAAACCTTTGGTCTAGAGTCAGGGAGGTGCGCAAGTCTTGCACACGGTTTGGGTAAACCGTGCGACCCTGTTCTAGAGATAGAGAGGTGCACACAGTTTGCGCACGGTTTGGTAAACTGTGCGCCTAAACCGTGCAACCCTGTTATAGGTTAAAATTACCATTTTCCCTTAAAATTGTTTTATAAATCTTAAGCCTTTCTTCTTATTCCTTCCAGTGGATAGAACCCAGCAGGAGCCATCCTTGAGCCCCCAAACCATCTCATATCTCTTTTCCTTCTTGTTTCTTCGTCTAGAGTTCGAATCTTGATCTGATGGAATAATTAGATTTCCCTTGGTAAGTCTTACCTCACGTGCCCCTCTTCCCTCGAAAAATCATGCCTGTCGTCTTGTTACTTTGATGCAGGCTCATATGCCCTATTTCAGGGCATTGGACTGGAACGTAGATCTCTTCCAACCTAATGCGAATCTGAGGTCAATATCAAGCGGGCCTACGCCTACATCCCTAAAGTAGGTGTTCATGTGGTTTCCATTTTGGGTTTTCGACTTTTTGAGTTATTATTGTCATGTTGTGGTTTTTCTTTCACCAAACCCCATATTTATAATGACTCCTTTATATCTAACTGACCCGTGTGGTATGAGATTGATGAATCTAACATTGTTAGGGTGTTTAGATTGGGTATGGGCTGGGAGTGGTCAACCATAGGAGATATGCCTTAAGATTTGGCCTCTTTTCACCTTTGAACCTTAACGATATGTCTTGAAAGGGTTTTTTCCATGTTAGAAAAATGAGATGACTTGGTTAGAGGTTGGCTAGGTGGAGATAGCCTGAACCCTAGAATGAACATAAAATGTATGTATGCCATGCTTTGCTTATATGATACTATAAGATGGATATGCCATGCTTTTCTTATGTAATAATATAAGATGGTTTTCTCTATATAATGTGATGTGAATGGTTATGATTTACGTTGTTGACATGCTTGTGATAACCCGTGTGTGGGCGGGAGGCATTCTTACCCCGTGCCAGTTGAATCTTCGTGTGTTGGGCGGGAGGCATTTGTACCCCGTTCCAAGTAAATCTCATTGCTTGAGGATGATAGGCATTTATACCTCGTTCATATATAACCTTTACAGGTGGGAGGCATTTCTACCCCATGCCAGCTACAGTTCATGAGGACAAGAGGCATTTTTACCTCGTTCCCATATAACCTTTACGAGTGGGAGGAATTTCTACCCCACGCCAGCTACCATGCATGTGGATGAGAGGAATTCTTACCTCGGGCCAGAGATGGTTATTAAATATGTGAGAAGAATGGATGAGAGGAATGTTTACCTCATGCCAGTGATAACCTATATATATGTACTTATACCTCATGTGATTGATCAGTTTACCAGCCATGAGATGAAGCTGGTTGACCCACCAGGTGTCCTTCTGGAACCTGAGTGGGAGGGTTTTTTATTTACTTTTCTTTCCTTACTTGAATTCTATTACTCAATTTTCTTAAGAACACCTATTTGGATTACACATAGACATCATTGGTGGTGTCCAACTGAAACTTGTCTCACACCCTACCCAGGCGGTCTCCTGGGCACCCGTGTAGACTTTACTACTACAGGTACCAGTAGGGGCAAAGGCCCAGCTTTAAGTTGTTGATACATGTGTGTTCTAGCTGGAGTTCCAGAGCAGAGAACCGATCTTAGCTAGACATGCTCATGGACTACTTTTGTTCTCTTTTGTGTTATTGTAGAACATGCTTGTCTTCCATTTCCAGTGTATCAGCATTCCATGCATCCTTTTTGTATCAGACACTACCTATGTGGCTTTTTTATATTTATCAGGGTTTCCTTACTTCTAATGTTTGGTTTGTATGTTTCCTTTTTCTCCTGTTCATCCACTGGTTGTGCTTCTGCTATTTGATCACTTTCTTCTATTCTACTGCATACTCTGACATAGGGGTATAGTCTCCCCACTAACTTACCATTACACCCCCACCACTAGTCAGCAGCCCATGGCCTATGGGGAGACAAGCCAGGGGTCATGTGGCCAACTAGGATCAGGGATCGAGTTGAGGGGCAGCCAGGTCCGGGTCGTCACAAAGTGGTATCACAGGTTTTCTTTCTTCCTTTCTTGCTTTACAATTTGAAGACGATACACTTGGAGAATGTGAATTATTAGGGACTTAGCCATGAGCCATGCTTGGACCTCGTGAACCCATGTATGGGTATGGTCCAAGTTTCATATTTTATGTTGTTATTGATTTTTCTATTTACTGTTGATACTATTTCACCGTTGGGTGCTTCACATGTTTTGTGATGTTATTGAGATTGCAATGTTGGAATTTGGATTTCAGGGTTCGATCTGATGAAATGATGGTTATGCATTAGAACATTCATCACGATAGGCACAATATTATTAGGCTATGCATCTTTCCATGCCACGTTTAAATTTTCAGCGAGAATTTCCTGATGTTTATTTCCATGCCTTTTGTAACACCCCAACCCCAGTTACCCAGAGTCGGTGCATTATTGCGTAACATTGGCATGATCACAAAAGATCAAATCTCAAAAGACCGATTAGTTTAGTAGCCTTGGAAATAATATATACATTCATAAATGTTACATTACATCATAAAGTGAAAAACTACAATAACATAGTCTCCATTTTCCACACTCATAACCCCTTCAGACTATCCCTACTGGTCATTCCTAAAATACTTCTTCACATCCTGAAAAAATTAAAACATTGAAAGGGGTGAGCTCAGATGCTAAGTATGGATAACAATATAGCGGAAGCTTTCATAAATAAACATTAACATTTAAGGCAATGTATAACTAAAACAAAAGACTTTTAAACTTGAAATTCAGCATAATATGGAAAAAATAAAATGAAATAATTCCATTTACTTATTCACATGGATATTCTACTGGTCGAATAATCACATGCAATATCAATAACCACTTTCATAATGATGTAATTCATAATGCCAGACTATCACAACCACGTAGCCAGGGCCTCGTTCCAAGACAACAAATAAGATTTTGTCAAGGCCTCGTGCCAAGACACTAGTTTGTCTTATTAGACCTGCCGATGCATCGAGGATCTTTTTCGGGCTCCACCCTTAACTTATTAAGTCCAATGCATTTCTCATATGAATAGGTTTAAACATATCATAAAACATAACATAATCGTATCACATAAAACATGCATAAAATAAGCATAACATTTCCACATTTCAATCACAGGATATCAATAAAACACTTTGATATAATAAAAACACTTTCAAAACCATTTTCAATACCAAAATAAAAGAGAATTAAATCTTGGTATTTATTTTTCATTTAAAAAAAGTTATGGCCTGTAGAGGAAGCAAAAACTCAAATAATGGTCATGACGATGAAGAAGTCATTGTCGTCGCATACGTACAACATGAAAAAGATTCCTTTTTGTCGTTTAGTAAAATGCTTCGTATAAAAATGATTTTTTTTGAGTAAACGTAAAAGTAAAAGGGGTTTATACACCGTATAAAAGAAATTTGTGTATAAAACAAAATATGCCTCAATGAATGGAGATTGAGACGAAGTCCCTTACAAAGATCATTTTTTAAATGAGAAATATAAATTATGTATAATCACCATATGTACACATAATTAAACTATAAATACAAGATAAGACATAATAATATCATGACATAATTTGAAAGTAGGAGATTAACCCAATGAATGGAAATTGGGTTAAGAAGTTCCCTTACCTCGTGTCGACATGACTCGACTGCTCTTTAACCTCCTGAATAATAAACTAGAGTTAATCTCTACCTGCTTAAGAACATTTTTCAAGTTCATTATTCCTTTTATATCACTTATTACCATGTTATGAACATTATGTAATTATTTAAGTTAATAACGGTCGTTTTGTCGATCTTAGGTACTAGAGTCCAAAATAAACTTCTTATAATTACACATTGTTCATGTGGTAAAATATCCATTATATCCATAATTATATTCGTGATTTAGATATCATATAAATCATATATATCCAGTATATACATTGATTTATAATATTACATAACATTTAGAGGTAAGAAATGAAATGAACTGTTCATGGAGATGGTAAGCCGTACGTACGCATGAATGCTACTTTCATTTCAATTTCATATTTAATGGACTGAATTTTTAATTATATAAAGTTATAATATAATTCCAATATAATATAATGTATAATACCATTTAATCCATCCTTTATAAATCCCACATATGGAATTAACGATTGAAATCACTTTGAGGGAGCAGTAGTCCGCACTTCCTAAAATGAAAATATCGCGTTTACCCATAATGGAAACCATAAAGGTATAAAATAAATGAAAAATACACAAGCTTAAGTAAACCATAAACATATTTTATATCATATATAAATATAGTGACATCTTAATAGCCACCTTTGAAGGTGTTATATGAGTGTTGAAGAATCATCGTTTCGTGAGGCAGAAATTCTCCATCCACAGAAACAGTATATTCTTTAACCATTAGATGTTGGTGTGTGTAGGTGTAGCTATAATCCTTCTTATAACAACATCCTAGTATATTGAGGATACTGGGGTTGTTACAAAATAAAATAATAAAAAGATTTTAGGGGGTTGGAGAAGCAAAAATAAAATATAAGAACACAAGAGAAAACACGACCTTTAAAACAAGTAACTATTTTTTATTTGAGCTCAAAGGCTTCCTTGTGAAGAATTATACCCAATGTGAGGCTTCTAGGAGTAATATTGGGATTTGGAGAGAGAAAATGGGCAGGGGTTGTCCGAGCCAAAGGCTTGAGAGGTGTGGGTAAGGTGGTAGAGGTGGGGGCCTTTTATAAGAGGAGAGGAGGGGCACTCTTGGAAAGTCATGAAATGTTACATTATTATATAATGAGTTTAGGATTTTAAAGGTCCCACACTTATATATTTCGAGGATAAGGTGATAAGGGTTCGAAATATACTCATACAATAGGTTTTTGACATGTTTAAGTCTTAGAGTTTACATTATCTTTTCATTTTATTTAAATCATTAATTAATGAGGTAATCGCTGCATCATCATGGTTTCATAAATAATTAAATTTATTTAATGTCTAAAAATTATATAAAAAATATCATGATGTAGGAAATCTTTTTATATTTCTAATGAATATTTATAGTAAAAAATATGACTTGTATAACCCCATTTAAAAATTATTTTAGTAAAACAACTCAGGTTTGTGACCTTTTTATTTTAACATTAAAAAAAAGTTTTTAATTTCATTTTCCTACCAAAGTAGCTCCATGGGGTCCCCAAGTTGACCCAAGGATTTTATTGATCAGACATGACTCATACAATAAGAGTAGGACAAGTGTAAAGGAATTTTCATATTTTTATAATATCATTTTTACCTTAAATTTCACTAATTACCTTTAATCGCGATTAATTAAACTTAAAAGTTACTATTCATAAAAAAATATTTTAATCCCATTGAACCACATTTTACTTCCTAATGACAACCATGTATGTCAGATTTTTGAAAATAAAATCACAGAAGTGGTAATGTTTCATTTAAATGAAAAATCAGTTTTTTAACTACCACTTAGTGGTTTCACTATTCATCAAAAATTGAAGTTTTTCAGAACAATGCCAAAATTTCACCCTAAGATATAATTGATATTCTGAATTCAAAAATGATGTCTATTTTAAAAAATTCCAAACATATATGTTGCATTAATTAATTTTATAACTAATTCCCACTGTCACAACAAATAGCGTGTTTTTAAGAAACAATATATATCAAAAGATTGACAATTGTTTATGTCCAATTTCAAAGTTAAATTAATTTTAATGAACACCATTGGATAAAATGGTAAAAATATATTCTAATTATACTTTAAAACCACTCAATAGTATAATTTATCACTATAAATTATTTTGATTAAAAAATTTGTTTTAAGTATTTTTCACTATTCATAAAAAATTGGACGTTCATATAAAATTACAAAAAATTCAACTTAGGATAATTTTGATATTCCGAATACAACAATGAAGTCCACTTGGAAAGATAAAATTTATAAAATTTCAAAAATTAGGTATTACTATTCATAACGGCTACTTTGATTGGTTGTGGTGTGTGTTAGAACTCGAAGTTGCGTACAACACACGCTACCGTATTATTCAAAGAGAAGTGTACCGTGGAAGCTTGGGGTGTTACATTCTCCCCTACTTCAAATAATTTTGTTCTCAAAATTTGATATAATATCACTGTATAAAAAGTCTCGGGTGATTATTCATCATAAGTTCCTAGGTTTCCCACCTTGCCTCCTCCATCTTATGGTTACTCCATAGAACTTTTACCAGTCATTTTGTCCGGTTTCTCAGCACCTGTTCTCTTGTATCAATAATCCTGACGGGGTCTTCGCAATAAGAGAGATCGGGTTCCAGTTCCAATTCCTCATAGGTGAGAACATACGTTGGGTCAGGCATGTATTTTCTCAATAGTGATACGTGGAATACATCATGAACTTTGGAGAGACTTAGCGGCATTGCCAAACAGTAAGCAACACCCCCAATTCGTTCTAGAATTTCGAAGGGTCCGATGTACCTAAGACTCAATTTACCCTTCTTACCGAAACGTATAACTCCCTTCTATGGAGATACCTTCAAGAAAACATGATCTCCTACCTGAAATTACAAATCCTTCCTTCGGTTGTAGGCATAGCTCTTCTTCCTACTTTGAGCTGCTTTGATGTGGTTTTGGATTACTTTCACCTTTTCCATTATTTCCTCCACCAGTTTTGGGCCTACAAGTTTTCTTTCACCAACTTCATCCCAACAGGTTGGTGTGCGACATCTCTTTCTGTATAACGCTTCATATAGTGCCATCTGAATACTTGAATGGAAGCTATTGTTATAAGAAAATTCTACCAGAGGTAAATATTGATCCCACATTCCTTGAAAGTCAAGTGAGCATGATCTCAACATGTCTTCTAAGGTTTGAATAGTTCTTTATGATTGTCCATCTGTTTGAGGGTGGTAAGAAGTGGTCAAACGAAGTTCAGTATCCAAGGCCTTCTAAATACTTTTCCAGAATATTGATGTAAAATGGGGATCACGATCCGAGACAATCGACAGGGGTACTCCATGATGTCTCACAACTTTATTAATATATAGTCTTGCTAGACGTTCAAGTGGTAGATCTTCCCTTATAGCAAGAAAATGTGCTGAATTCATGAGACGATCAACAATGACCCATATTGCGTCATTTCTTCTAGGAGTCTTTGGTATTCCCATGAAAAAATCCATCGTAATATTATCCCATTTCCACTCAGGTATGAGAAGAGGTTGAAATACTCTACCAGGTAGTGGCCTTCCAGCTTTCACTTGTTGACAAACCATACATCTTGACACAAAATCAGCAATCTCATTCTTCATGTTGTCCCACAAAAAATGTCCCTTTAAATATCTATACATTTTGGTGCTCCTAGGGTGTACAGAGAAATTGGAACTATGAGAATCATCCAAAAATTCCCTCTTTATATCAGGTATATCGGGAACACAAAGTCTCCTCCCAAATTTCAAAATTCCATCTTCACACACAAAGTCTCTCAATATCCCATCATTCACAGCTTTAATCTTCTTCTTCAACTCTTCATCATCGGCCTGAGAACACTTTATACTTTCAAGTAATGATGGTTTGGCAACCATTTGAAAAAGTTTTGATGTTTCACCCTCCATGGTGATTCCCATATTCATCTTTACTGGATCCATGTAAATAGGATCCCTTTCCACTCTCATCATGTTCAAAACTCCATGATCTTTTCTATGTAAAGCATCTGCAACCTTATTTGCCTTCCCTGGGTGGTAGTGTATCATGCAATCATAATCCTTGAGTAGTTCAAGCCATCGCCTTTGCCTCATGTTGAGTTCTTTTTGTGAGAAAATATATTTCAAACTTTTGTGATCGGTGTATATCTCACATTTTTCACCATAGAGATAATGTCTCCATATATTCAAGGCAAATATTACATTAGGTAACTCGAGATCATGAGTAGGATAGTTCTGCTCATGAATGTTCAGCTGTCATGATGCATAGGCAATAACCCTATCATTCTGCATAAGGACACAACCAAGTCCTTTCATTGATGCATCACTATAAATAACAAACCCATCAATACCGGATGGTAGAGTCAATATAGGAGAGTTGACTAATCTTCTCTTCAGATATTCCAAACATTCTTCACACTATTTTGTCCAGACAAATTTAACCCCTTTACGGGTGAGCTTCGTTAATGGGTTAGCCAATCGGGAAAATTCTGTACAAAACGTCGATTAATAACCTGCCAAACCAATAAAGCTGCGTAACTCAGTTATACACTTCGGTGCTTGCCATTCTTGGATTTCCTTGGTATTAGAAGGATCTACGAAAATTCCATCCTTAGAGACAATATGGCCAACAAAAGAAATCTCTTGAATCCAGAATTCACACTTGCTAAAAATCCCATATAATTCATGCCTTCTAAGAGTCTTCAAGATAATGCGCTAGTGATTTTCATGATCTTCGTCACTTTTGGAGTATAACAAGATATCATCAATAAATACCACCACAAAATCATCAAGATATTCCTTGAAAACCATATTCTTTAGATCCATGAATACAGAGGATGCATTAGTCAATCCAAAAGGAATTACTGTAAACTCGTAATGCATGTACCTTTTTCGAAATGCTGTCTTCAGAATGTTTTCCTTCTTCACACACAGCTGAGGGTATCCAGATCAAAGGTCAATCTTCGAAAAGTATTGAGATCTATGAAATTGGTCAAATAAATCATCAATGATAGGTAGGGGATACTTTTTATTTATTGTTATAGCATTGATCTCCCTGTAGTCAACACACAACCTCATAGATCCATCTTTCTTCTTAACAAAAAGGACAGGGGCTCCCCATGGAGAAACACTAGGGCGAATAAATCCCTTATTACTCAATTCCTCTAGTTGTTTCTTTAGTTTGACTAATTCCACAGTGTCCATTCTATAAGGGGTCTTCGATATAGGCCTTGATACATGAATTAAATCAATGGAAAACTCAACTTCTCGTTCTGGAAGATGTCCCGGTAAATCTTCCCGAAACACGTCTACATATTCTTTCACAATAGGTAAATCTTCTATTTGAACATTCCTTTCCTCGCCATTAGTCATTTCATTCTCTTCCTCCCCAATAATTGAATTTATTTGAGCTACTGGGGGTGGATCTAAATAAGAATTAGGTGTTGACGATTCTGCTCTAAAAATAAGGTGTTCCTTATCATCATCATCAAAAATGGTAACCTCCTTCTTCTTACAATAAATCTTTGCATCATAGTCTGAATGCCAATCCATACCGAGGATTATATCAAACTCAATCATAGATATGACAATGATATCAGCGGATAAAGAACATTTATGTGCTCTAATGGGGACTGATTGACGAAACTTTATTGAAATAATACTTCCCTTAAGATTTTTGACTGACAATTCTATTGTTAAATCAAATTGGAAATATCTAATTTTCATAGCAAACTGGGAAGATATGAATCAATGCGATGATCCAGAATCAAATAATGCATTTTCTAAACTTGAGGAAACCATTAAATTACCTGCCACCACGTCTTTCAGAGCTTCAACCTCAGCAGTAGTGATAGCATAATCTTGGCCTTGATCCCTTGGCCTCTTCTGAGGTAAGTTCCCCTGATGCTTAGGACATTCATTTGAATAATGTCCCATCTCTCTAAAATTATATTATTCCACATTGAAAGAAACTTTCTTTCCCTTGCAATCATGATCTTGGTGGCCTTTTTCCCCACACTTGTAACAGACTCCCATTCCCTTAAAGCAAGTACTGGGGTGTTTCTTCCCACATTTACTGCAGGGCTGATATTCAAATTTTCCCTTCTTCCCCTTATTTCCATTTCCAGATTGATCAGAAGATCTCTTATTTTCTTGCTTTGCTTTAAAGTCATAAGACTCAGAGAATTTCCTTTCCTTCATGATAACACACGAGACAATATCTTCGTATGACGAGAAGGTTTGTGAGACTAATGATCGATGGAGAAATGGTTTTAACCCATCAAAGAAATGATCAATCTTACTTCTTGGGTTATGTATATAATCTTCAGCATGCCTAGCTATCCTTGTAAAGTTATCCTCAGACTTTACGACATTCTCATCCTCCTTATGCCTCAGACTCAGAAATCGCCTTTCCATATCTGCTCGATGGTCATGTAGAATGTATTTTTCTAAGAAAATTTCCTTAAACTCCCTCTATTCCATACATGATACTTCTTCATATTCCTTTGTGATTTGAATCAGTGACCACCACTGATCGGCATCTCTTGTGAGGCGGTAGACTGCCATGACAACCTTCTCCCTTTCGCTACCCCCCAATGCGTGGAATATTTTTTCTAAGGATTTTATCCATTTCTCAGCTACTAATGGATTTGTACCCCCATTAAATGTTAGAGGTTGTTTCCTTATGAAGCGGTCTAACATTGATCCTCCACGTTGTGGATCAGGGTGCTCCATACGAGTAAGGTTATTATTCATAACCTAAGTGAGTTGTCCCAGTATTGTAATAAGTTGATCAGCACCAGTTGTATATCCAGCTCCACAATAATTATCTTTAGCAGGAGGGAAATCCCTACACAGAGTGCGTGCATTCTTACAGTTTCCATTCCTTCCACTAGGAACCATTTCTAAAAAATAGAATAAACTAGATTAGTTTATGAATAAAAATACATAATTCCATACTTGAAAAACACTTAACATTAATTGAACTATTTATGGATATAATCCACAATCATAAAAAAGTTTTCTTTGAGGAAGTATATACTCATAACCCTTCATAGTGTATTGTAAAGAAAATGAGAATTATCCTAATCATATCCCCCGGGAGTATCGTAACCAAGTGTGTAGCAAGGCCCGTTGTTGTGCACCAGTTCTCGTTCGAGTCTAGCTCGAAGCGGTGTTTTCGGGTTTTACCCCTAGGTAAATCTGTGCCAGATCCGCCTCTACCTGCTCGTATCCAAACAGGGATGTATTGCTCGGAAAACTCACAAAATCTCTATAATACAAAAATTCTAGGAAGTTATTCTATACGAATCCTCAAAGTCTATCTTTAGGCTATGTGATCTAATCAGAGTTTATCTAAATCTAGATTCCATGGTTAGTACTAAACTACCTATGATACCAACTGTAACGCCCTGACCCCAGTTACCCAGAGTCGGTGCATTATTGTGTAACATTGGCATGATCACAAAAGATCAAGTCTCGAAAGATCGATTAGTTTAGTAGCCTTGTAAATACTAGATACATTCATAAATGTTACATTATATCATAAAGTGAAAAACTAAAATAACATAGTCTCCATTTTCCACACTCATAACCTCTTCATATTATCCCTGCAGGTCATTCCTAAAATACGTCTTCACATCCTGAAAAAATTAAAACATTGAAAGGGGTGAGCTCAGATTCTCAGTAAGGATAAAAATAGAGCGGAAGCTTTCATAAATAAACATTAACATTTAAGGCAATGTATAACTAAAACAAAAGCCTTTCAATCTTGAACTTCAGCATAATATGGGAAAAATAAAATGAAATAATGCCATTTACTTATTCACATGGATATTCTACTGGGAGAATAATCACATGCAATATCAATAACCACTTTCATAATTATGGAATGCATAATGCCAGAATATCATAACCATGTAGCCAAGGCCTCGTGCCAAGACTACAAATAAGATTTTGTCAAGGCCTCATGCCAAGACACTATTTTGTCTCATGAGACCTACCGATGAATCGAGGAGCTTTAGCGGGCTCCACCCATCACTTATTAAGTTCAATGCATTCCTCATATGAACAGGTTTAAACATATCATAAACCATAACATAATCATATTACATAAAACATGTATAAAAGAAACATACCTTTTCCACATTTCAATCACAAGATATCAACAAAACACATTGATATAATAAAAACACTTTCAAAACCATTTTCAATACCAAAATAAAAGAAAATTAAATCTTGGTATTTATTTTTCATTTAAAAAAAGTTATGGCTTGTAGAGGAAGCCGAAATAAAAATAATGGTCACGACGGCGAAGAAGTCATTGTCGCCGCATATTACAATAAGAAAAAAATTACTTTTTGTTGTTTAGTAAAACGATTTGTATAAAAATATTCCTTTTGAAAAAACATAAAAGTCAAAGGGGTTTATACACCGTATAAAATAAATTTGTGTATAAAACAAAATATGCATTAAATGAATGGAGATTGAGACGAAGTCCCTTACAAAGATCATTTTTTAAATGAAAAAGATATATTATGTGTATTCACTATATGTACACATAAAGAAACCATAAATACAAGATAGGACATAATAATATCATGACATAATTTGAATGTAGGAGATTAACCCATAGAATGGAAATTGGGTTAAGAAGTTCCCTTACCTCGTGTTCGACTTGGCTCGACCGCTCTTTAACCTCCTGAATAATAAACTAGAGTTAATCTCTACCTTCTTAAGAACCTTTTTCAAGTTCATTATTCCTTTTATATCACTTATTACCATGTTATGAACATTATGTAATTATTTAAGTTAATAATGGTCGTTTTGTCAATCTTAGGTACTTGAGTCAAAAATAAAATTCTTATAATTACACTTTGTTCTTGTGGTAAAATATACATTATATCCATAATTATATTCATGATGTAGATATATTATAAATCATATATTTCCAGTATATACATTCATTTATAATATTACATAACATTTAGAGGTAAGAAATGAAATGCACCATTCATGGAGACGGTAAGCCATACGTACGCATGAACGCTACTTTCATTTCTATTTCATATTTAATGGAATGAAGTTATAATTATACAAAGGTATAATATAATTCTAGTATAATATAATGTATAATACCATTTATCCATCCTTTATACATCCCACATATGGAATTAACGATTCAAATCACTTTGAGGGGGCGGTAGTCCGCACTTCCTTAAAATGAAAATATCGTGTTTACCTATAATGAAAACCATAAAGGTATGCCATAAATGAAAAATACACAAGATTAAGTAAAAAATAAAAATATTATATATCATATATAAGTATAGTGACATCTTAATGGCCACCTTTTAAGGTGTGATATGAGTGTTGAACAATCATCGTTTCGTGAGGCAGAAATTCGCCATCCACAGAAACAGTATGCTCTTTAACCATTTGATGTAGGTGTGTGTAAGTGTAGCTCGAATCCTTCTTATAAAATATCCTAGTATATTGAGGATACTGTTGTTGTTACAAAAGAAATTAATAAAATGATTTTAGGGGGTTGGAGAAGAAAAAATAAAACAAAAGAACACAAGAGAAAACACTACCTTTAAAACGGGTAACTCTTTTTGATTTGATCTCAAAGGCTTCCTTGGGAAGACTTCTGCACAAATTGAGGCTTATAGGAGTAAGAGTGGGATGTGGAGAGACAAAATGGTCTGGGTTTGGTTGAGGAAATGTCTTGAGAGGTGTGGGTAAGGTGGTAGAGGTGGGGGCCTTTTATAAGAGGAGAGGAGGGGCACTCTTGGAAAGTCATGAAATGTTACTTTATTATACAATGAGTTTTGGATTTTAAAGGTCCCACAGTTATATATTTCTAGGATAAGGTGATAAGGGTTCGAAATACACTCATCCAATAGGTTTTTGACAAGTTTAAATCTTATATTTTACATTATCTTTTCATTTCATTTAAATCGTTAATTAATGAGGTAATCGCTGCATCATCATGGTGTCATAAATAATTTAATTTATTTAATGTCTAAAAATTATATATAAAAACTATCATGATATAGGAAATATTTTTATCTTTCTAATGAATATTTACAGTCAAAAATATGACTTGTATTACCCCATTTAATTTTTTTTAGTAAAACAACTCATGTTTGTGACATTTTTATTTTAACATTAAATAAAAAGTTTTTAATGTCATTTTCCTACCAAAGTGGCTCCATGGGGTCCCCAAATTTTCCCATGGATTTTCTTCGTTGGCCATGAATCATCCAATAAGATTAGGACAAGTGTAAGGGTATTTTTATATTTTTTATAATAACATTTTTACCTTAAATTTCACTAATTACCTTTAATCGCGATTAATTAAACATAAAAGTTACTATTCACCAAAAATTATTTTAATTCCATTGAACCACATTTTATTTCCTAATGAAAACCATGTATGTTGGATTTTTTAAAATCAAGTCACAGAAGTGTTAATGTTTTATTTAAACGAAAAATCAGTTTTTTAACTACCACTTAGGGGTTTCACTATTCATCAAAAATTGATGTTTTTCAGAACAATGCCAAAATTTCACCCTAAGCTATAATTGATATTCCAAATTCAAAAATGATGTCTATTTTAAAAAATTCCAAAAATATACATTGCATTAATTAATTTTATAATTAATTCCCGTTGTCACAACAAATAGCATGTTTTTAAGAAACAATATATATCAAAAGATTTACAATTGTTTATGTCCAATTTCAAAGTGAAATTAACTCTAATGAACACCATTGGATAAAATGGTAAAAATATATTCTAATTATACTTTAAAACCACTAAATAGTATTATTTATTACTATAAATTATTTTTATTAAAAAAGTTGTTTTAAATATTTTTCACTATTCATAAAAAATTGGACGTTCTCAGAAAATTACAAAAAATTCAACTTAGGATAATTTTGATATTCCGAATACAATAACAAAGTCCATTTGGAAAGTTAAAATTTATAAAATTTCAAAAAGTAGGTATTACTATTCATAATGGCTACTTTGATTGGTTGTGGTGTGTGTTAGAACTCGAAGTTTCATACAACACACGCTACTGTATTATTCAAAGAGAAGTGTACCATGGAAACTTTGGGTGTTACAAATTTTAATATGTGTGAAACTATTTTAACCTTTCATGCATGTTTTGAATTGAGGAATGATGTGGTTTTAGTGGGTGTCACACTTTGGTTCATAAGGTGTATGGGCCCTTATGAATCGGAAAATAACATTCCAACTAAACAAATATTTTTCATTAAAGGAAATTCAAATACTTTATTAGCACAAGTAAATGAGAAATGACATCCAAGTGTGTTTCATCTTTCAGTTCATGAGGAGTATGGGCCCATATGGGCGGGGAAATTCCATATCACCGGATTAAGTTAATTTTGAGCAGTTGTGGGTTTTACTATGTTTTTTCAATGGGTGTGGATAGGTGATAATAATGGTAGGAAGGGTTGTACCTTTCATAGATTCTAGAGTTCAACCTTTAATTATGTTGGTTTCTTCTTTTGAGACGTTCATTTGACATTGTAGCACTATGCCTCCGAGACGTCCTCAAGTCGCATGTGCTGATGGCGGCAATGATAACGTTCTTAAGGTGGTGGGCCCTGATCCGCCAGTTGATCTTCCAGTCGAGCCACCTATGGCTCTTATTACTATACCTGAGATGGGCACCGATGCCCAGTTCCGTGATAGCTTCTTTTGTTTGATGCAGAGTGTGCAAGGTGGAGTGCGGCCTGCCCCGAGTATGGCAGAGTTGACCCATGAGTTTTTGTCGCAGCATCCTCCTACTTTTACATGATATAGCAGACCACTTGCTATGGAGTCCTGGTTGGAAGCTATTCTGAGCATCTTCGAGCACCTTGAGATGCCTCCAGAGCATAGGGTCATTCTCGCAGCTTATATGCTATGTGGTTCAGCCAGGTGGTGGTGGTATGTCACCACCCAGTCGAGACAGTAGAGAGATATTATCTGGACTGATTTCCAGACCGTCTTATACAGTTATTTCTTTCCCCGAACATTGAGGGATGACAGAGCTAGGGATTTTATGAATCTGCAGTAAGCGACCATGACAGTCATGGAATATTCGTTCTGTTTCACTATGTTATAGCAGTTTGCTTCTACACTAGCTGCTGATGATCTTACGGTAGCTAGGTGTTTTGAGGATGGGTAGTGCTACTCCATCTGGTCCGAGGTTAACATGTTCAGGTTGACAACCATTTCAGAAATTGTTAATCAAGCATTGATCACATAGAGGAACTTGAGAGAATCAGACAGTTTGAACCAGGGCGGTTGGGCACCGAAGTGTTTTAGTGGATCTGCTTCTGGGAAGAAGTGGCGTTTTGAGGACTCTCATGGTGTTAGTGGTGGTCAGACCCTTTTTATAGGTGTTACTCCTATCTAGCACCAATGTGGGGTGCTAGGACATATGAAGAGGCAGTGTACGCGAAACCCAGTGGAGTGCAGAGGTTCTGGTAGGTTGGGTCATCTCCACCGCTTCTGTAGAATATTTCCCCCAGGGTCCAGTGAGTAGGGATCTATACCTACTCCACTATTTGGCACTGGATTGGAAGGATCACATCAGTCAGGAAGCTCGAATACCATCGGCAGATCAGGCCATGACGACGGTCAAGGTATAGGTAATCAGGTGAATGACTCTCAGCACTAGCAGGGCGGGTCTGCTCAAGGCAGCCAGGCTGTGACTCCGGGCCGTGGTACCGGCCAGTTTTATGCAGTCGAGCCCATGCGATAGGAGAAGTACACTGGACCATCTACTGTATGAGGTACGATTCTAGTTGCCTCTATTTTAGTTTCTTCTTTATTTGACACAGGCACATCTCACTCTTTCATATTAGAGGTGATTATCAGAAGTTTGGGCCTCGACGTTGAGTCATATCATGGAATGATCACATTAGATACCCCATTAGGTATTCATTCTAAGGGCATTCGTCGTTGTCAGAATTGTCCCCTCGAGGTAGGCGGTTACCTTTTCATGTGGAACCTGTATGTGAAAGTTTTATCTCATAAAATGTTATGCTCATGTTCTGAAACTATTACCTTTATTTTATTCTCAAGTTATCATAGTGATATCCCTTATTTCTGCATAATGATCATATGAGATAACACTTTCACATGTTTTAATTCAATAGGTTATGAAAAAGGTACACAATTAAATTTATCTATGTAGGGTTATAGTTATGGAGTTTTTAGTGGCATATGATTTACATATTTTATAAAATAGTTTTTATTCTTCCACTTCTACAAAGGATTTAGATATATTAGAATATGGAATGGATTGTTATGTAATGTAATGATTATTCATATATTAATATGTGAAATCAACTCATGAAAAGAATGGGTCACTATATATGGGAACATGTAAAAGAAAATAAATGATGGGATTATTTGGTATAGATTATCTAACAATTTTTTCAAACCCTCAAACAAAGAGTATATATAGAAATAAATACTAATCAGAGTGGCGATGTTAACATGAATGAGTAACTAAGAGCATAAACTAAATGATGGGTGATTCCATGACCTAACCCACTGGGGCTTACCGAGCTAGTGGAAGGTCGAGCCAAAAATAACCCAAGGCCACCTGCATATGAGAGGGGCTGGGAACAAGATTCGAATGGAATAAATAATATAGGTAGCCTTTCCCAAATGTACCTGTATTCAAGCACCCAACCATCTCCATAAGAAATTTTATAAAAATAAAAATAATATAGAACAACATCTAAAGTAAAAAAGCATGCATGTAAGAACACTCTAGGGAATGCGAATGAGTGAAATAAAACATTATTAAAAGTAAAGTGGAAAAATAAATTCTTAACTAGAATAGATTTACCAAAATGACAATTAATGGAAAAGTAAATGATGAGAGAGCCCAACTCAATATTTCAATGTCATAACCACCGAAAAAAGTCAAATTCACATGTGCATCCGTATACTCCTCTCAAATCACCACCAACCTTTCCTTTATCTATATTATATACAACACATATAAAAATTCCTAGGAATGGGTGAGTATATATATACCGACCAGGGCACCTCAAAAATAAGAGGGGTGTAATAAGATACATGATATTAGTAGATAGCTCATCCCAAATCATGTGAGGAACAAAATCCAATGATCATACTATATACACACTCACACCCACCCACCCCTATATACACACACACATTTATATTCTCATAAAAAGAAGATTATATGACAGAGAAAGGGGATCTCTATCTCAAATCCCTTCCTAGGTTGATGATTCTAAAAAAAGTTCCAAAAATATCCTCCAATGATTCCAGAAATATTGTGTGAATGTCCAAAGAGTTATCTATATAGAGCCAAACCCCACCATTATGCCACACAATTGAGGGGAAAAATATCTATATAGAGTACCGATACCCTGGTACAAAAAAAGATACCAATAAATAGGTAGAGGGAACATTCCTTGAAAATAGAGGAGGGTACCAGTCAGTATATAGAGGACCCATTCCATGACTCCTTTGAAGGGTTCCCCTCAAAAGGTACAGGATTCATGCATGGAATCCACATGAGGGTGACACTTATTAAGTGGAGGACCCATGTCATACCTGTACAAAAGGGTGACACTTGTTAGTTAGAGGACCCATGCTCTGACCCTGTATGAGGTTTCCACTCAGTATGTAGAGGAATCAGGACCTGAATATATAAAGGGGTGCCTCTTAGTTGGTAGAAGATCTATTCCATTATTCTACATGATGTTTCTGTATTGAACGTAGAGGACCCATACTATGACTATATAGTAGGGTGCCACTATGAGCTATATGACCCATTCTATAACTTTGTAGGAGGGTTCCACATAGTAGGCAGGACACCATACCCTAACATCAAAGGATGGTTCCACTATATAATAATAATTACTGATCATTATAGTCATTGATCACAACCTAAAGAATATTCATGCTCATAACTCATCACCTCATATCTAAAAATCAATTAACAAGTCATCTTTTGTTTTCATAGTGGAGAAAATATTAGGATGACCTACACACAGGATGAAATCCACATGTGAAAAATTCGAATAAAGATATAGAAGAGTCATAAAGGAGTAAATGATGTGTATAGAGTCTACACAGTGTGTGGTCCTATTTAGCATCATTTCCATTACCTTACTAACTCACAACACAATGGTCATGTAGTACAACAAGGTGTGTCTTGAACTACCAAGGCGCAAATGTGTTCTCCATTATTTTTTATATCCATCGGTCCATGTCTCTATACACTATAAATGTGCGAATACACTGCATATTCCCCACCCTATAATGTGTTTAGGGGAACATGGGCTCTTGGGCGTGTACACCCTAGGAATGATTAGTCATAAAACTAGGGGTCACACAATGTGCATCCCACTAACATGGGGTGTAGCGAATTGGGTTTAACGCAAAATACATTGGAATATTTCTATGAATATTTGTGATCTTAGGTGATAACTGGGAACCAAATTCTAGGTTCCAAAGAGCCTCATTATGGTGATATTAAAAATATTAAAAATCATTCATCATGTGTGAAAATTTTCTCATGAAACATGAAATAACTACATATAATTTTCTCAAATCAGGATTCTAAGATAGTGGTTGTGTTTAGAACATCTATTTTACCCTAGGAGCAACACAATCATAGTCAGAATTGGGCATTGGGTCAAAGGCCATATGGATTAAGGGTGTTAAATAGAGGATATTATTTTCATAAAAATAAAATAATATCCATTACCTCCCTCCCACTTGGTGAGACACACAAAAGGATCCCCTCTACATTTACCGATAGAGTGATGGATGACCTAAGGCCTGACTCGAAAAAAAGATGGGTTATAAATCTATGATCCTTATAAGGATCACTCATGGATCATGTTTTAATGGCTCTCGAGTACCGATTCGACCTCAATGCTTTGAAAATTCTTCATAAGTTAGGAATACTTGAGATTAATGTCCCGATCCCATTTTTATTCATTGTTTTACAGTTACATTCCACTTAGATACTTTATAGAGACCCCATGAGTGTAGATATGAGAGTTTAGGGGGGGGGGACCAGGGAAATTTTTGAGGCACACAAAGAAAATTCTTATAAAAATTTCCATCTACACGACATATAGTGAATTGTAGAAAATAATGTGTTCATCCCATTTTGGGAAGATGATTTTTGTGGGAAAAAAACCATGTACTTGAG
Source organism: Viscum album (assembly GCA_963277665.1). NCBI lineage: Eukaryota > Viridiplantae > Streptophyta > Magnoliopsida > Santalales > Viscaceae > Viscum > Viscum album. The sequence goes on from OY728134.1 coordinate 1,075,360,610, forward strand.
TTAAAGGATGTGTAGTGACCCCATGCCATGTGGCCCAAGGGTATGGTTGGGGAAGCTGTGTGAACGTACATGACAATGTGAATGTATCTAAACAGAGTACATGAGTATGGGGTGTTAGAAATATACATGGGAATATTACTTGGATATGGAGACATCCAGCTGGTATACACCATGTACTAAGGGGTACATGCCATGTGTGAGGCATGGCTGGCCAGTCCATGAGATGGGAAGACATGGAGAGTGTTCCATGTGTGGCAAGACACACTGTGAACCACTAATAAAATATATGTAATACCACATACCCATCCAAGTTATGCATTAAGTGGACACAACTGGGTGTTTGTTTGGGGTTACATGTAGTTTATACCACCTTATATCATGTGTAATATCCTATTGGAGGGGTTTTTCATAGAATAGTTCCACTTTTAGGGTTCAAATTCAACATAGTGAGTAGCCTATCCCGAGCAGTCTTCCATGTAGAATGTGATGGTGACCACAATTTGGGCCTAGGAGATATGTGGAAGGGTGAAGTTATGGGTATCTTTTCATAGAAACATTTGGTCTAGTAGTGGTTGTGTGAGTTTTTTTGGTCCATTCCATATAGGTTATGTCTAGAATTACTTCCTCAGTACATGATTTTGATCCTAAAAATAAGACGAGTTTGGAAAGAGTTATTGAATCCCTCTAAATAGGCTATTATGGGATCATATATCCTATCATTAGAGTTGTTTCATCCCTATATGGGTGGTTTGAGTAGGATCCTATACTATATACTTTTACTTAGATCTAGATATTGGTATTCTCATGACCAACACTACACATGCATCAATCCCCTATCTACTAGGATATCCCAATATGGGTTTTTCATCGTTTGGAGTAATATACCCTACATAAAGGGTAGTTTTTGTAGGTTTTTTTCATCATCTGAAATATTATACCCTATTCAGCAGATAATTTAAGTAAGGTTTGTGGTATAGTCTGATGTACGATTCACTACTTCATGAGTTATACCACATTGGGTTTGTGAAATCATCCCAACCGACACTACATGGGTGATTATCCCATATCTGATTGATATGATCTCCAGGATGCTAGAATGGGTTGTGGTGTCCCCCGGCAGTTCATGGGAGTGATCCCGTTTTGGAGGGACTTATTTTGGTTTCAATATTGGGTTCGTGGCGTACCCCAAAAGATCATAGTATTGATCCCCTATCCAAGGATATCTGGGATATAGTTTTAGGGATGGGTTCGTAGTGTCCCCCAACAGATCATGGGTGCGATCCCCCTTTTGTGGAATGTGAAATTTGTGGTTCTTTCAGGGTTATTATCATCCCCTATCTGGGATGAGTGAGATAATTTAATTGAGTAGCGTGATCTATTGAGTTCCAACATGGATTTCATCAGGACGAGATTCAAAGATTTTGTTCTCTTAGATGTATTCCCATTTGTGATGGTGGTATTATTCCCTTGAATTTATGATACCCAATTGATTGTTATAACTTGGATGTGCCATCATGGATGGTGCAATTTAGTTCGTAACGGATTTTATCTCTCAGATGAGTGTCTTCTAGAAAGGCTAAGCACAAGGACTATTTTCTCTGTTTCATGTGATTCATTTAGAGCCTCCCAAACAAATGTATCCCTAGCTATGAAGTCTGGACATCTAGAACCTTGGACGATGAGATGATTATATCTGGGTGTTTTTTTGGGAGATCTTGTGGTGTTTTCACATATTCTTTAACACACCAGGTGGTATGAGCTGACTATTCATGTATATCTGAGGATGGTCATGAAGGAGTTACTATCATATTTGGGTATCCTAGGGATGGGTCGAGCAGACTAATTTATTTTTGTTTCTCCCATTTAATTTGGGTATTTGGAGAGCCTACTGATTACTATTATACTCGCTGGTACAAGGGATTTTCCAACACTTGTTGTGTATTTTGAAAACTATAGGCCTTTCAATGGAGTCCCAGGCGAAACCAAAGAAGGTGGAGAATAGTGATATAGAATGATTTGGGTGTTTATCTGATCATGAATGAGGAGCTTTTCGGTGGGTGCACTTGACAGTGATCCAATCCATATGATCACGTTTAATGCCTTTACAATTTCTGTTAGTGGGACTGTATTTTCCCTTATTGTAATTCCTCTATACTCTAGCTTGGGATAGTTGTATGAATGAATTTATTATTATTATATATATCTCTATACTATTTCGTGGATGTGTATTTGGGTTTTTGTGTACAATCATGATATCCTAAGTCTTCCCATGGCCGTGATATGCCTACTCGATGATGGACACTAGACTATGGCATATAGAGGTGGGCTTGGGGAGTTGGTTGTCAATCTTCATTGGGTAAAGACATTAGAAAATGGTATTATAGGAGGTTCTCTTTTTGGGATCACAGTGTTTAGGTTCTCTAGCCGTGAGCTTGGATTGTGTTGCGTAGTGATATTGTTAATGTGTTCGAGTTCATATTTTAAGTTAGGGACTCTAGTTTTGGTATGGAAACAGACATATCCATTCAACTGAACCTTGATTACCTTCTTTTCTAATTAGAACTTTAGGGAACTATTCATAGAGAAAAATGGCACATAAATCATATAGGATAATGTTTCATGGTTTTCCATTTAACATCTTTGGTCGGCTCCCCATATATACTATTTGAACATAGTGCATATTGATTGTATTTTTGGATGCCTACAGGATGATAGCCAAAAATGGTTTTGAAATAGTATTATGATAATGATATACCCCAGGATGAGGTTTTATTATAGGGAACTAATTTTTAGGATGGACCTCTGAGTGTTTTGAATATCGATCCACACCCAGTTGAGCCATAGGTTGTGCCAATAATGCAAAATGAGGATGTGAGTAGGATGAGTTTGTTGCATGAGATCCATATGCAACAACATCATAGGTACCAGGGCGATCCAAAAACCCTAGAAGCATAAAATGGATTCATGAATTCACAATTCTTGTCAACCTTTTTAGGACACATCATAATCATATAGTGGTCTTAGCGACGATCCATCTGCAAGGCTCGTTCATTTGATAATGGAGTCTTGTGATGTTAACACATGAAGAGGTGAAACTGACATGAGAAGAGTTTGATTAGCTCTTTAAGGAGGAGTTATATCTTGCCATGTTGAGTTCAGTGTGTATACAATAGCTTCTACAATTCCATCAGGATAGATAGACTATGTCAGAGTTTTCGACGAGGTTCACATACCTATCTCATTACTCCATGGACATGGTTTTAGATCCATTTTCAAATACTGTTAAGTGTGATGTGGGAAATAAGTGTATCCCTGTGTTAGTGTTATTCCATGTATCTTCTAATTCATGAGGATGATGGATCCTTCCCCCCTGATAAATGTTTTTTTCATGAGTAAAACCATTAGGGAGAGCTAGTTACACCCAAAACGAATAGTGTCTCGGTTTCGTGAAAGTGTTTCTCTAACTTGTGTGTTCTGTGAGGGGTTATGCTTTGGAGATTTCTGTTGAGGGTATAGTATAACCTTTTGTATGAAATTGGGAAACCATGTTCTATTCATTCGTACCCTATCATTTTATGCATCATCATTCTATGAAAGATGATTGAGGAGGCTGTGGTTCATTTATGTGGATTTAGGCTCAATGGACATAGGGTGATTTCCCGACTAATATGAAATCTTTAGATTCACTAAAACACCATGTGGGAAAGTAAATTCCACCAAAACAATTTATCCAGGTATAGAGGATGATTTCATTTGACTTTTGTGTTTGGAGTAGGGTGTGTTTGGCCACATCATCAAGCTAGAAAGGTGTTATACCACTAGATCCTACGACAACGGATGGACCATGTGATTGGTGTTCTTCCCACCTAACAAATGTGAGGAGAAATTTGGCCATATTACTAAATAATGTTAACCTAGTTGATATAGACATTATGTGTGGTTGAATCTTACGGTTCTAATGAGTGCATATTCATAGGTATGAAAAGATCCCTTGGTGGAATATTTGGTGGTTTTAGTGAGATTTCTGGCGTGGGATTCATAGTTAAGAGATCGGTTTCTTTCATATGTTCCATGGATTTCGCTTTTTGGGGATGAGAAACCATAATATGGGGATGATTTAGTATCTCAAGTTTTGAATGGAAATATATTGGAATATTTCAGGAATATTTATGAAGCCATTTTCTCAATCATAATGGGATTCCATGGCTTGAAGAGACTTATTACAGTGATACTATAAATATTAAATAATTTTTTTATCCGGAATGTGTAGTTTCTCTTGAAACATGGAATAACTCCCACAAAGAATCAGAGATCGGGATTCTAAGAATGTCGTTGAGTTTAGAATGTCCTGTTTACCTAAGGCATTACATAAATATTGTTAGCATCAAGTGTTAGGTTAGAGGTGTGTTGGTAGTGAGATGATAAATGAAGGATATTGATTAATAAAATTAAAACAATAACCCTTACATTACTAATCCTTTTTGAGATTCATTGTAGGATACCCTCATTAAATCCTCTTAGAGAAATAGATTAACTGAGGGCAAATGCAATGAAATGAGGAGTTATCAATCTCCGATCCAAATGGTGATTGATCCCATATCATGCTATTGTAGCTCCCAAGTAATGATTCTACATTGAAGATTTTTATTTTCACCAAGAGGTATGAATTCTTTAGTTTTAATTCACAATACCATTTTTAAGTGTCTTTTTAAGACTGTATATCCCTTATAGATATGTCAGGGACATCATGAGGGTTGATCTGGAGGTTTCAAGGGAATCAAGAGTGATTTAGGATGCCCGTAGGGAAATTCCTAATGGAATTCCTATCTACATGACTTTTAGTGAAGTGGATTACGCCAAGTGTTCTTTTAGTTCAGGGATAACGTGATTTTGGGACTACACACCATGTAACATAGTTACCCATCTTGTAGTGACCCCATGTCATGTGGTATGATGGCATGGCCTGTGAAGCCATGTGAACATACAGAACTATGTGAAAGTACCTGACCATAGTACATGGGTATGTCGTGTAAGACTTGGTCATGGGAATATGACATGTCTAGGACGACATTCTATTAGAAAAATCTATATACCAAGTGTTATACACCATGTGCGAGACCTGGATGGACTAGCTGTGTGAAGGGAAGACACGGTTGGGGGCTCAGGTGTGGCGAGACACACCATGTGACACTAATACATGGCATATAATCCAATATAAACATCAGAGAAATTAATTCATGGGATATGGTTGCATGTCCATGTGGGGTAACACACTATTTATACCCCCTTACATGACGTGTAGTATCCTTATAGAGGAGTTTCTGGCTAGCATATCTCCTATTTCTGTGATCAGATTCTAAGCCATGCGTTTCTTATCTTGAACAGTTTTCTACATATAATGTGATGGTGGCCCCAGTTGGAGCCATGAATTTATAAGGTGAGGTGATGTCGTGGGTCTATAGAGTTAGAGTCATTTTCACTATAAGTGAACAATTGAGTTCCATTGGTCCATTCCTTTGAGATTACTTGTGGCATTACGTCCTAAGTGCATGATTGTGATCCCCTCGATAGGATTAGATTGTAAATAATTATTGCATCCCTTTAGGGAGGCAAGAGTGGGATTGTCTATCGTATCTTTAGAGTTGTTTCATCCCTCTTATGGAGGGTGAATCTAGTTCCTCTAACATATCATTTTCCCCAAATCAGATTCTCAGTATCACTGTAACCAACACTACATGGGAATCGATCCCCTACCTTGTTGGATATCCATATAGGGGATGTGGAATCATCGGGAGTATGATCCCCTAAAAAGTGTTCATTTTTAGTATTTTAGTGGAATATTCGTGTATTCAATACCCTACTCATATAGTTGTTTATGTGTAATTTTGTGGTATCATCTAAAGTATGATATCCTACCTCGAGAATTACACTACATGGGGTTTTCTAAATATTCATGACCAATAATACATGGGTAATTATCATCTATATGAGTGATATTATCTCTAAGAGGTCATATTAAGTTGTGGTGTCCCAAAATGGATCTTCAATGCGATCCCCTATCTGAGTGAGATCGTTGGGTTATGGTATTAGGTTAATGGATTCCCATTGAAGATCTTGGGAGTGATCCCCAATCCGAGGAGGTGTGGTCTAGGTTTTTCCAAAATGGGTTCTATGTGTCCCTTAGTAAATCCTAGGTGTGATCCCCTTTCTGAGGAATTAGGTCATTTTTTGTTCCATTAGGTTTAGCAATTCCCCGCATCAGGGATGGATTAGATCCCCTATCTTAGTATCATAACGCACTAAGTTCCATTATGTCTCTATTCGGGACGAGATCTGAAAATCATATTATCTCGGATGTATTCCCCTTTGAAATGGCAGTGTTGTGACACAAAAATTGTGATACCAAATTTAGTAGTATCTACTGAATGTTCCATTAGGGATGACAGAGTTTAGTTTATGGTGGAGTGTATCTCTTGGATAGGTGTATTCTAGGATGTTTTATCACATGTAGTGTGTTCTCTAGGTCATATGTTTCCATTATATCCTTGACTAGAAACTTGTCATTGTCTATGATGTTGGGACCTATTGATACTTTCTGTCAATGATGAGTATGTGTGGGTATATTTTTAGGAGATCATACAGTGTAGACACATTTTGTTTGAAAAACCATATGGTATGATCTGACTAGTCATATATAGATAGGATGATCTAGAAGGAGTTTCTCTCTTGTTGGGCTTCACTATGTCTAGTTCAAGAAGACTTTTTCCTTTCAGATGTTGCATTCTCTTTTGATAAAGTGGAGAACTTACTATTTATTGTTGTACTCCCTCCTAAATGGGATTTTACCAAAAAGTTTGTATCTTAGAAAGGTCATATTCATTTTTATAGAGTCTTAGGAGGACATAGAACAGGAAGCTCATAGTGATATAGGCTGATTGGGGTGTTTATCCAAGCTTGGATGAGGATCAATCATGTGGGTGTGTTTGATAGTGATCCCATCGATCTGAGCTATTTCGATTATTTTAGAGTTTTTTGGTGGGAATATATTTTCTTTTTTTACTTCTCTTTAATTTGGTTTGATATATATTTATTAATGAATTTATTTTCAATATATATATATATATGTTTGTGTGTGTAGTATTCCATAGAGGTGTATGTGGGTGTGTGTGTCTGTATGAACCATTGGATAAGGCCTCCCATGTGCGTGATATGCCTAATCAATAGTATACACCTTCCCCATTCGTATATATGTGGACTTGGGAATTCACAGACCGATCCCCATTTGGTTGGTTCATGACATGGGGTGTCATATTTTAATCCATATCAAAACTCTACCTTTCACCAAAACCGAACTGTACTACATGTGTTCATCCGACAAGACGATGGGTAGTTATTTTTTTAATATAAGGATAGATGTGGTACAAAAAACATTAGATCTCTTTCTCCCAGCACTGAATCCACCATTTTATAGCAATTTGTTTTGTAAATGACACTATCAATCGATTTTGGACCTCAATTTCCATGAAATCATAATATGGTTCTCCCACATGAAGCTTGCAAGCTATGATGTATCTCTAGAGCCACAACCACCTAAACTTTTATTCATCAATCCAATAATACCTTACCTATATCTCAAAATTCATCCATATTCTAAAACATATCATAAAACCATCATTTATATTTGAATCTACTATGAATCTAGGTGTTTTATTGCATTTGAAACTGTCCAAAAATGTCAAACTGTTTCTCCATAGTCCAATGATGTATAACACAAATAATGATAAAGGAAAATTACAAAAACAATGGTGAAAAAATAATTATCCAAGAATAATTTACCAATGAATATAAATTGGGGATAAAAGGGTTGATAAATGTGACAAAATGTGGACAATAAATTGAATAAACATTTTAAATCTGAGATGAAATCTCATGGATAAGATTATTTATAAACAAATAGAAGAATTTTTTTTGATAATGATTAATAATTTAATAATAAATGTGGGAAAAAATGACAACCCCTACATCGATATTAGATAACTCATTGGTGGATAACATGTTCAAAAAATGATGGGGAACTTCTGGTGCATTCTATGCCACTCAAATAACCTTGATCTGAATGTTGGTTGTCATTCGATATGAACCCACCAATGAAGAATGGTTGAATTCTCCTCTAAAAAGTTCTAGGGTTATTCATCTAACCCTATAGAATTTCTATAACTTTCTATATATAGAGTTAATACAATTTAGGCCATATAATGATCTAATTAAATTATATAATTAATAATTCACATAACATACCCACCAACGACTACTTTATCCGAACATTTGACACTGACAAACATTAGGTCACACATAAGTTAGATCTTTTGCTTAAGATTTAAATGTTGTCTCAAATATTCTATTCATTAATATGTTATGGAGATAATACATCATTTCTAAAAACATTTTTGTGAGTGAAATGAAATATATTTAATATTTTCATATAATTATCTCCCATCACACCAGGACTCAAAATCGTGTGTCGACTCAGCACCTGGATATAATAAAATTTCTTGATATATTTCATAGTTTTACAAGGTAAAAACATGGTCTATACAGTATTCCCCCTTTCAAAATTTTCTTCCTCAAAAAGAAAAAAATTAATCAAAGTGGTGGGAATACTGATCCATCATCTAGATCTCCCACTAATAGGTTCTCTCCTAGATGATCTCATGCTCCCACAGTACCGGGACAAAGGGTATAGTTTATCCACACATGAACCTCTCCTGTTAATCCTTCATCATCACTGGGTAACCCAAAAATGGTGGATCCATATTTGATGTACAGTTCACCCAAGTCAATAATTTTCAAATGATCATCCATTTATATCATTAGGTGAAACACATGGAAGACTTCATACCCCCACTCAAACTGTGGTGGTATGTTGATTTGGTATGAAACCTAACCAAAATTATATAAGATCTCAAATTGTCTGATGAACCTAGGGGATAGATTTCCTCCCTATATAGACCTCCAAAATCCTCATCATTGGTAGACTATTAGGAAAAAAATATCTCCCTACTCAAATTCCATGGAACTATGATGTCGAAAAACATAAGAATTTTTCCTTCTCTGATATATCCTCATCCCCTGATAGATCACTTATAACTTATCCATTATCAACTAAAAATATCTGGACCAAAACATGTCATCTCATCAATCTCAGTCCAATAGAAGGGTGACTAGTAGGGTCTCACGTATGGGTCCTCTAAAGGTGACATGGAAATAGTGAAGTGATATATATTTTCATAAACATTCTTTATGAAAGTAATGTGATCCTTAGAAGTATATCTGAAGTACAAAATGAAATAACTAATCATATCTTAAAACACGTAGATAGTGTTCTTAATCCACCCATCTATCTTGGGGTGGGAAGCTATACTCATACTTAGATAAGTCCCAAATGACTTATGTAGGCCTCTCCCAAACTATAATGACAACCACACATCGTGGTTAGAGAAAATCATCGTGGGAACCTTATCATGGATAATGATATCATATATGTAAAACTACCACAAACTCTCCACAAAAATTTATTCACTGATATAAAGGAATTACACTGAAAATATAAGTCCATCAACAATCACCTATATGGAATTATGGACTCTCACTATCCCTAGGATATTATTCACAATGTCCATGGATATTCCATCCCATTTCAACAATAGGAACCCATGAAGCTACAAAATTTATGTCGAAACATAGTGCAATGACTTTACCTTCTTATATGTGAGGCATCGAGAGACAATCTCATCCATTATATACCTCATGAAAAGCCACCAAAAATACCATTAAGGGTCTTGGTACATCATCCCAACATTGGTATGTACAAAATAAAGGGGATCTATGAAACTAATTCATTACCTACTTTTGTATCATGGCTAGTACCGTCATGAATGGGACCACCATCCATCCATCAGAAAATCCATATGGTGAATATACTAAGGATATATAGTATTATAGGAAATAATATTCACTGTATCCCAAATGAGACTCCCTCACACGTTGGATATGAAGTGGTGGAAAGACCATCGACCGAAGAAAAGATGCACACTCATCCGCAAATAGGGTCAGCTAAATTGATGAGAACTACTTAGATGATTCCTCTAAAAAAACATGGGACTTCAAGCTAACAGAATCTTCCACAACATTTCCATTCCTAGGAGTATGGACTATATGAATGTCATAATCCCAAAAGAACTCCAATCATACCCTCTGTCTAATGGTTTAGGTCTCTCTCCATGAATACAAACACGTGCCTCTAATTGTCTAAGTAAACAGCAATGCACTCTCCTATAATATAGAGCCTCCACATCCTTAGATATAATACTACCACTTCCCACTCTAGTTCATGATTCATATAAGTATCCTCATGGGGTTACAACTACCTAAACTAGTATGCAATCAGTACGTACCTCTAAATCAGCAGACAACTGAACCCACCCCTAGAGGCATCATGATAATGTATGCAATTCACACCCTCCTCAAGAAGTCTCCAAATTGGAGTAAACATCTGCCTCATTCTCATCTACCTAAATGATCTCATGAACATATCATTATAGGTTAATGAATACCTTTTTCTTGTTTTTATTATCAAAGGGGATTTCATCTTAGTGAATCCTTCCACAAACCACATGTCATATCCCTCCAAGACATAAAAACCTTGTACCTCTGATGCAATCTTCAGAGGATCCAATGAAATCCATTCATCAGTTATCATAGTGTCCAAAACTAATTCATTTTTAGAATTGAAATTCCCTAGAAATTGAATGTCAAGGATATGAAAAAATAAATTATAGAGGTTACCATAAATATGATACACCCAAAGTAACTCTAATACCACTCACATGTTCTCTTCATTCTCATGTTTAGATGAAACTTAGAAGAGTATGTCTTTAATGAAGGAAACTAAATATTCTCCAATGTATGGATAGATGATCAATTTCACCAAATACATTACAATGATAGGGTTAATTATCCACAGAAAAAAGGAATCATGAAGAAATAATAGTGTCTGTAATTACATAAGAATTCTAGATTGGGAATATTAGTCTCATGAGCCCTCAGATGGTGTAGCAAGAACTATGAACTATCTTCATGAACCATATCATTCCTTAAAAATTATGAAATTGTTAATAAATTCCTAATAATGATAGATATTAATTAACATGACATTTTAAAAGAAACTATTATAAATAAATAGATAATAATATCCCATCCTCATTTTTTTTAAAAACATTGCAACTTCCCATGGGGACACACTAGGTCTAATAAAATCCATCCCTTAAAGGTCTTCTAACTACACCACATCTATAAAATCCCAATTGGGGACATCAAATGTGATTTAGAAGATAATGAAGTGGTCATATGGATCTTGTAAATGAAAACATACATCGCCCACCTAGTTGTTAGTACCAATACATCCTCGAGGAGACATTCATATAATCCTCTTTGACTAATGGAATCGAGATTCCTAAAGGGCCCACTACATCAGGTGAAAAAGTCATCATATGGTGGTTGAAGGGTTACCAATACCTTCTCAAATGACCCACTCTCACCGCCACAAGATATACCTCACCCAAAAAGGATAATCTTATTCAATATATCTAAAGGAATTTAACTTATCTATGGTGATAATTGATCTTATATGAGACCATGTACAACTAGTATATACATATGATTTGGTCATATGCTACCATAATGATGGCCAAGAGGTCCCCTAGGAAATCAGTCTCCCCAAATAGATAACTCACACTACTAGTAGATAACTGATATCAAATAAGTGTTCCTTATGAGAAATTCAAGGAATACCTGATTGGATATATAGCCTAGCTGGAGATCCATCTCTTCCACAATGATTTATGAAAATAATGAATGAATTTCACTTATGCATACTTGTAATGAATCAAGTATATAATTAAATAAAAATCATACCCTTAGTCATCTTGTGAGCTACTGAGTCATATGTGTCCATAGCCTACAAATACCCATGGCCCTGAACACAAGCTCCTTGAGATTTACATTTGTTTCCTAGTGGTGGTTGCAGGAGGATCTCATAATGTCATCCACCACTGGTATCTTTTCCTTCGAGATCCCCACAAGATCCTCTTCCTAATCCTCCACCATTTTTACACCCTTACCTTTCCAAGGAGACCCATGATTAGAACGTTGTCTCTACCATGTCACTCCATCAACTATCATTAATTCCTCCCTGGAATCGCAGTCTAGGAAATAACATGTTATGTGACCTCACCCATCACATTCATATCACTAACCCTCTATTTTATTTCCTTTTCTTCTATATATTCCATTTGATACATAAACACATGAACCATTCTTATGATTAGAATATTTTTTTCACTGAGATCCTACGGAATTTCACATGCTATTTACGGTAGATGACTCAGACATATATCCCCCACAGATAGACCCAACTACATGATGTCCCTCTGATAGGAATATATATATGAACAATTCCAACTCTAACACTCAAATATATGTGGGAATTCATATGGGTACAACACATGAACAAATTTCTATATGGAGGACCTTTTCAAAGAAATGTTCCATGATGTATCCATCTTTAATCATGTCGAGGGAGTTCCTTGTGACGTTAGTGAAACTCATAGTATACTTAAAAAATATATCCATCCTTATTGTAGCTCAAAGAGCTATAGAATATGAATTGAGATCTTACATTAAGACTAATACTATTCATAAAACATATAATCGTAGTAAAACCTTATGTGTTTTGACTCATGATGCATTGGTGTGACTAGTCTCCACTAGTGCCCAATGACTTTCTTGAAGAGATTGGACACCCACACATCTACATTGTCATTTGGTGTCTAAATAATTCTAAAACTGTAGATCACTTAATCCATATAGTCATTCTCTACCTAGAAATATAAATTACCATAAACTATTATCATCCACTAGTGCTGGAATCATGCAGTGAAATAATAATATGTGCATCTTTATCCTACTATAATGGAAAAATATGCAACTTGATGGGTGGGGATTATTCTACCTTCCCTCTAAGAAGAATTATCTCATGTGATGTCCCATAAAATAAGGCCTCATCACTCATCATATCATCACCAGGATCATGAATTGTTAACCTAGTTCACTCTCCTTATGAAGGTATCTTGAATTTTAATCATGAAAAAACATAGTAATATGAGAATATAAATAAATGGAGATGACTGAAGAAGGAATCTAAAAATAATAAACGCGATATGAATCATGTGTCCATGTTCCATGTAACTGATGTATAAGTATGCCGAGTGATCAAGATTGTTTTCATAGTTCTGATGTATGGATATGTTGGCTACCACAACAATACTATTTTCCCTCACCAACAATACATAGTCTTGAATCATTTAGACAATTTATCTAAGTCCGAACCAAAACATTATTATGCAAGAGAACTAAACACCAGCCCATGATATGATCCACCTTTGATACTAATATTTCATAACCCACCCACAAGGGCCCACATGGGGGGTAGAAGGTTGGTCCGTAACTCCCCCAATCCAACATCTATAGGCCAGGGGCTAGTGAAATGTTATAAAAGGAATAACTAATATGGGTGGATGTTTCCTAATTTTCCTTTATAAATGCACCCAACCAAGTCCATGATGAAGTTAAAATGAATTAAAAGGAAATACATTAACATCTAGATTAATAACCATGCATTTAAAAATTTAAAAGGGAATACAATAAAGATTAATAGTGATATTTGAAAAGTAATGGGGGAAACAAACATGATCAACCAAAAAATATTTCCCAACCTCACAATAACTCGAAAAGTAAATGTAAAGAGATTCCATATCTAGATCTCCAAGAACCGACCAGTGTACATAGTCAAATGATATAGGGTGTACATAAGAACCTATGAAATCTCCACCAACCTATCTATCATATTTATAAGACATGAAATATGTAGAAATGTCCCATTAATGGGTGATTATATAACACAAAACAAGTTTCGACATGATTATAATTATAAAATTAAATGATGATATATCTCAGCTCCGGATTTCCAATCACTGAACACCATACACATTAAAATGCACCAGTGTATCCCTCGGATAAACTTAAATCACCATTGACATATACATTATCCCCAAAAGAAATTAAATGACTAGGAAAGGCCCATAAAAATGTGATTATATAAAAACCTAATAGGATTGGATGAATATTTGGAGAGGTAAAAATAAGAGACATGATATAATTAGATTTCTCAATGAATAGAAAGTGTGAAATAAAATCCAATGCCCTGAAAATACACTTATATGGTCATATAAAAATTACCATATGAGAGAGAAAGGAGATATCCATCTCCCAGCCCATCCTAGGATGACATGTCTACAAAAAAAAATTCTAAAATGGTCCACCAATGTTTTCTAACATCTCATGTGTCCATCCAATGAAGTATCCATGTAGAACCGCAAATAAAAAATATTCCACATAGTCAAGTGGTCATAATCTATAGGTAGAGGACCTATACCCATGTACAATAGGAGGGTTCCACATAATGAGTGGAGGGACTATACCCTAACAACATATGGTGGTACCACCTAATAGGTATAGGACCCATGTCCTGACTATGTAAGAGTGCTCCACTCAGTAGGTATAGGAACTATACTCTGAATTCATAAGAGGGTGACATTCAATAAGTAGAGAACCCATGTCATAACTATACAGGCTGGTGCCACTCAGTAGGTAGAGGGATCAATCCCTGACACTATGTGAAGGTACCATATAGTTGCTAGAGAATGCATGATTGGACTCAATGAGAGGTTTCTACTCATTAGGCATAGTAACTAGGCCCTGACTACTCAATAGGGTGCATGTTTGTAGGTAAAACACCCATGCCTTGACATTGTAGTACAGTTACAATCTCTATTGATCATTCTTGATCACTGTAATCATAACGTTATGCCTAATGAATCTTAAAACTCTAGAAACCTAAGATAATATATCAAAATAAACAATGAAGGACTCCATCGATTTCTACATGAAAAAACACTCAGGATGAGATAATCACAAGAGAAAATCTAAGTAAAATAAAAGGTGATACAAGATATAGATAATTCATAATGGATTACACAATGTGTATAGAACACAAATGGTGTGTGGTCCCCATATAATTCATTTTCATTTCATTTTCATTATATGACATATTGTCTTTGTAGTACAACAAGACATATATGATAGTACACAATATGTCTTGTCCACCCTGGGTAGATACCTTCACTCATTTCCATTCATGTGTCCTCTGGTTCATGTCCATCTGCACTTGACATATGATTTTACACAAAGTATTGGGCCACATGTGATCCTAGGAATTTACTCATTGTAAATGATGAGTAAGAAAAATATGGGCCCCATGGTGTTAGATATTTAACTCTATCATCAAAACCCAGATGCCACAAAAAATAGGACTACACGACGTGTGTTCTTAAAAGTATAGGGCATGTAATCAATATTTTCATTCAATGTTATATTTGTTCTTTATTCCTAAAATATATTTCTACAGCATCTAGGTCAACAGGGTTTCCATTGTAAAATGTAGTAGAAACCACATACTATCAATTTCAGACCTCTATTGGATAGAAATCAGAATCTGTATCTCCTATACAAAGTCCATAATCACTGATGCATCTACCATGATAATTCCATCTCTTATTTGGATCCCAAGTAAATTAAGACATCACATCATTCATTGATTCACACTTATTCCTCCTTATATCATCAAACCATCTTACACGCACAAATCATACATAAATTTTAATGTTTTGTCACATTTGAACCATCTCAAAAATGTCAGCATGTGGCCCTGTAGTCCAATGATGATGACTATAGTGGAAGATGAGATAAAATAACCAAAAGAGGTTAAAAAATAATTAAAAAATAATTCTTGAAAATAAAATATAAATAATGTATATCCATGTGAGAAAAATGTCCCAATAAAAATAATATATTAAATAAAAAAGTTAAATCCAATATGAGGGCTCATGCAATAGATTATTTAATTACAAATTAAATAATATCGTTTTGATCATTCTTAATAATTTAATAAAAAGATATGAAACAACATATTATGAGACCTACCTTGATAATGGATCTATCATTAGTGAATAAATCATTTACCAATGATAGGGAAGATCTCTTGCATTCATTACACCACAATTCGCCTGTATCTATATATTGGTCATCGACCAATCACAATCCACAAACAATGAATGGTTGAATTGTCCTATAAATGGTAAAAGAGTTATGAGAAAAATCCTATAGTTTATCTATGACATCATGTATATAAAAGGAATAATTCTTAGGTTATTATTGAATTAATTTAATGACAGACTGAACTATTTCATTTTATTGATTTTCTCCAACACGTTCCTCAAGATATACATCACAACGGACTAAATATTTGGAGGCCCAAAGAGTCATTAACCACAAAATTGATTCCTTCTTTTTAGAAGGATCCCAAGTTAAGGAAGTAGTAAATAATTTGGTTCAAGGGGGTCATTAACGCCATGAAATCCGCTCCCATTTTCATTCCCTCCATGTGTGAGTGATCTCAGTATTTGAGACCATGAACTGTTTACACTTCTTGATGATATACTCAATGTTCCATGGATAATTTACTGCACCTGAGAGTGCATTGTAGATATTCAAGGAGTCAGTATCCACCTCCTTTAGGATGAGGTTTATTTGATCGCATAACTCCATCCCTATGGCCATAGCCAAGGAATCCTCCTGTAGAAAATCACCACTTAGTTAACATGCTGAGAAAGAATCTTTGATGGACCCATCCCTATCCCAAATAACACCTCCACCATGTTTCAACCCACTGAGAAGAGACCCATCCGAGTTCAATATGATCCCACATGGGGGATGCTGCAAACATACCCAATTCCCATGCCCTTTCCTGATGAACTGATTGGAAGAAACATGATTCAAGAGAATGTTCCTGACTTACGGAGCAGCCTTGTAGTTGGTGCACAACCTAACCAAGTCTAGTAAAATATTTCTCATGTTTATGGAGATTCTGGTTTGGGTTCCTTTAACATTTTTGTGATGAACATCATTTTGAGCCTTCCAAATAGTCTAGCATCCCTCCAAAAGGATGAGAGCACAACCTTTCCACTATGGACCCCGATCGCCAGACCCCAGAAACCACGAGCTGAAAAAATTATCATGCATGCCTCCTTGACTATCCAGACCTGAGAAGATCATGAACACCTACCAAAACCATATCTCCCAATCACTATCGATTAAGTGGTGGATCACTATTTTCTGTTTGTGAACTTTGATACAATATCAATTAGATTCCATACTCAACCCCAGGAGTTGGATATTTTCATCCATCATTAAAGCATTATGCCACACCCTCCACAACATGAACATGAATGTAGAAGGAACCTTTTTCACTACAAAATCTCCCCCAAAAGTCACCATTAACTATTACTATTCTCACTTATTAAAAGGCATTGATTGAGAACTCTCCTGATGCAGAACCCAAAAAGATGAGTTTATCTGGATCATCACTCAACATGATATTACCAAAAAAATCTCATTGGTTTCCATCGAGAATAGCTTGGATAAAACTGAGGTGGTCATATGACTCTCTAAAGGAAAAGGATGGAGTGGGATAACCCAGAAACTACAATTGTCCATCCCCACAATCATTCTTCCAGAAGATAATATCTCTTCTCCCCACCTGCTATTGTGAGAGTGGCTTAAAAAGACTCAATTTAAGGTTGAATCATCATCCAAATCATCGATGGTTGTGACCTCTTTAATCACACATCCTAGCCATATCTGTCCTGGATGGTCTTTCCCCAATGATTCCATCTTTACATGGCCTCCCAGACGATTTTTATGTGAAAACATTTCATGCACGAGGAAAATCATCTTGGGTTTATGCCCCCTTCCAATAAATGTCTTATTAGAAGCTCTCCTAAGGCCCAGTGATGCATTCCTTCCATCTTCCCATCCCAAATAAGGAGCACCAAAATACTGTCCATGTTAATGATGACACTTTTGGTGACCTTCCGTGTGGAAAGAAGATGCACGAGAATAGACACAAAAACACTGTTCACAAGAGTTATGTGACCACCAAAATATAAGAATATGTTCCACCAATTGATGATACACCTCATGATCTTACCCTGGATATTATTAAAGTGATTCCCATGAAGGGAAGTAGAACTAATAGGAGCTCTGAGATAATCCACATGGACGACCTCGCTTATCATACTCAAGATGACATCCATGTCCCTTTCCCTCCTACTTGAGATCTTCTTAGCCATAAAATAAAGGTTTTTCTCTTAGTTAACCATTTTTCCACTCCACTTACAGTAATAATAAATAACCTCATTCATTCCCAACACTGATATCTTGGTTCCATTAATATAAAAACATGTCATCCACAAGAATCAAGTGTGATGAGCCCCCTGAAGCATGTCGGTTCCTTTACGGGAGGACTTTTCCAGTGCGATGGCCCCTGTTAATGGAGTATCTTAGAGAATATTTGGAAAGAATGGAAATTGATGGGGGTGTGGGGATTTCCTTTCCTGAGACCTCCCAAGCCTTGAATAATACAAATAGATTTCCCATAAATGATTTCGATATCCACTCTGAGCTGAAACACTGAAACAACAGATCCCTTGTCTAGTTGGAGAACCCCATTCAGTTTAGAACCCTTACGATAAAACCTTATTTGTTCATGTCGTAGGCCTTTATCATATCTAATTTTATCACTATATTTTTTCCAAAAACGTTTTTGTTTATGTCACTGACGATTTCTTACACTACTCCAATCAAACCCTAAATTTACCACCCTTTGATAAAACCATGATGCTTCAAAACCATCTAGGTATTCAAGTGAGGAAGCATACTTCTGTTGATAATACAAACCATGACCTTGTATAGAAAGTTGAACAAAATTAAAGGACAATAATGCTTAATAGTTCATGAATTACATACCTTTGGAAGAAATACAAACTTATTTGCATATGCAATATGTGGTATATTCCTCCCTTGGATGTAGTCCTTAAATTCTCTAACAAGGTCCCTTTTGACAATGTCCCTAGTTCCCATGTAAAAAGATCCTAGAAAGCCATCGGGCCCTGGTGTACTATCCAGATTTAAATTCCAGATCGCTTTACGCACTTTTTCTTCATTCAGGTAACATCTAAACATTTCATCAATATCATATAACACACATCTTGGAATATCCTCAAACACATCTGTGTCCCTACTCGGATACCCTTCATTCATGTTTGGATTGGGGCTTTCTAGGAGTTCCTAAATACTACATTTGGACAATTCTTTCACTTCGTCATAGTCATAGGTGAAGGTCCCAACCCCTTAATGATGTTTGGCCTTTGAAAATGGAATTTTTCGATTCAAGATTTCATTTAAGAGATATTCCAAATTTTCAGAAAAGTGTCTACAGGTGATAGAAAACCTACATAATAGATTGATAAATTTACTTCATGGTTCACTGGGCCTTAGATTCACATGTTGTCTCATTTACTATCCCTAAAAATAAATCATTGATATATTTCAAGGTATTAAAATAAAGGAATAGGATATATATATATGAACAATATATACTGATTTTTTTATAAATTCCCATGTAGAGATAAAAAAAACAAATCTAATATGTAATTATCACAAAGTTGAGTAGGTTCAAGGTGGAAAATAAAATCTCATGAAAATTAATGAACAAAGGGATCTCGGATTATTGTTGATTGAAAGGTCATGAAGCAAACAAAGTGTAAACCATAAGGAGGATAATATTAATAATCACGAAACTAAATTCAATTTCTTCCCTTTTCCCATTTTATTTTTAAATAATGAGAATTAGTAGATATATTATAATTTGGGATTGATTAATATTGACGTGAAAGAACAATGTTATCTTTTAAATGAAATAAATTTTAGGCATTTTTAACTTATTTACTTACCATTTCAAAATATTAATCAACTAATTGGTTAACCTTGAAGGTCGGTTATGTAACAGGAGTTGAAATACATGTAATGCACTAGAGAGAAGAACATTATATTCAAAATATCCATTGAATTCAAGAAACACATAAATTTCAATATGTAAATATGTTAAATACCTTAGTATAGATTCTATATGGAACCATATGGTGACTTGTGATGGTACAAAAGATCATATTAGTGGAGTGCATGAACAAATAATAGGGCGAACGATCAGTAAATTATATATTTAATTAATTCAATAAATAATATTGTAAAATATAAAATAAAACATAAATTTCCATCATTTGTTCATTTATTAATAAAAAACCAACATTTTTCCTCTATGAACTCATACACTAACATTGTATTTTAATTTGTCTTTTTTTATGTCCCATTTACAAATAAATAATAAACACTCACTTATTAATAAATATTTTAATTTTTACAAAAATTAAATTAAAATTTATAAATGTAAAATGTTATTCATTAAGAGATGACATGGATGTTCTATTTAATGTTTCTTTTTTATATTGTGAACTTATAGGGAGTGTGTATCTTACACTACACAAGGACATTGATGTAGTCAACAAGGGACATGTTATGATTTTTTATCCTCTTGAGCCATGTTAGTTTTATATTATTTTTGTAATCTTGTGTAAAATTTACCCAAATCACCTAAAAAAGTAATGACGACTTAAGATATCCCTAGGATGGTGTTGTAACAATGTTTATATATAACCTATATTATTATTTGGGTATTATTAAAGATGAATATATTGATTATATATTTTGACTTCCAATAATTTCATGATTATGCATTCATATGAATGGATTTGGTGATGATTATCACTTATGATGTACTATTAGTTTATTATAATAATCCATACGTGATTACTTTTATAGTGATTTAATCATGTATTATAAAATAATTGAAATTTATAGGATATAATAGTGGGCATGGATCAAGATAACTTTCTCTATATAGGAGTTCCATTAGTGGTCATTAGTGATGTATTTATAATGTTGTTTATGTATTTTTACTATGTTTATATCATGGTTCGTCATTTATGGATGTGTGTTACATTTCTAGTGAGATTTTTGAGTACACATGATTTTACAAGGAAATATATATATGAGTTTAAATGATTACATGTTTATTTTTACAAATATATTGATGAACATTTGTTATCCTTATGTTTGAATAACGTAGATGATGTTATCAATTTTTGTTTTATGATTTTTCAATTTTGGATATTTTTTGGGATGCATCCCATTTATACGTGTATGCTTACTTATTTGTTATCACTATCCCATTACATCTTGGAGGTGGAATTGTAGATGCAATTTACTATTTTTCAGAACCTCAGAAAGTCACTTTCAAGGTATTTTTGGTTTCAGAGTACGTTTAAATGTGGAATAGAATAATGTTATTCAAATAAAAGGATTAGTTATAAAAACTCTTGTAATTGGAATAAAGGAATGTATGTTTATTCTATCAGACCTAGGAACCTTATAATAATGTTCGATAACCAATTCATTCATATATAAGGACTTTGATCTTATACTTACTAACATTGGAATTAATAGAATTTTTTATATGGTTGTTTCAGTTGATTCATGAATCATATAGGATTAAATCTATGATTGATGTGAATGTTTTCTTATTATATGAGATGATTTATGGGATGAAATATTATTTTAATTCAAATAAAATAATAATAAAATCACCATAATATGAATTGACCATGAATGTTGAATTTTTTTATAATGATTTATATCATTATGTGAAGAATTTATGACAAATAAATAGTTGATATTGAGAGGGTCTACACAAAATGTAGTTATAAAATGGGTTATTAATGAATATTATGAGTAATTCATATAATGAAACATTTATGCGTACCTATTCCTACTATAATTCTAAATAAAGAGTCTCATTTTTGTGGAAGATAAACTTCATGTTGATGAGATAATTCATTCATCATTTATGTTACATATTCTTTAGGGTGAGTTTGATTCTAGGTGGTGAATTGTTAATAATATGAGATATATATTATATTCTTAAATTTGAGGATAGAGTTATAGCAGATATATATTTTAGGATGATCATGTTTTATACTACAAAAAACTGCTGAAAAATGATGATCATTTAAAATAAGAGTCGTAGAGAATTCCAGTTCTCATTCATTCAGAAATAAAATTATTTTCCACATTTTATGATGGATAAATTATTTGATCAATAACATTGTGTTCTCTTTTATTAACTAGTATAGCTTAGTCCTCATTATTTATGGGTTTCTTCATTTTTCTCATGATGGTGAGAAATTATTTGAGTTGACTAAACAATTATGTAAAAACATAATATTCAATTTTACATAAATAACCATTATATATCATGTCAAATCACACCCCTAAACCTATAGGTATTTTGAATTTATATATCATGATCATTCAGTTATTTTTAAAAAAAATCCAATATATTTTATAAATTTTTTAACACATGATATCTTTCTAATTTTATTACACATAATATTATTCATTATTCCATGGGGACATGTTACATTAGAAGAAGGTAATATTATATAGTCAGTAGGGGTAAAAAGAATATATATTACTTGATGTTAGTAAGTAAAATTAATATGAACATGTGAGCATGAGAATAGATTAATGTTACATGAACATATCATATGGAAATCATACCCAATAAAACATGGACCATGAAAAATGAATCATAAAATATGGATTATGAAATCACATAAGAAATGAGGGATTATAATGTGGAAACACGATTCAATAAGATTGATCCACAAAAACATAACTGAGGAATGTTTCATAACATAGAAATGTGAAAAAAGCATAAAAAATCATTTCTTATGTCTATGATCCCTACTAAGGATATCATCACAAAGTAGACAGAGTCTCATAACCGAGTGGATTAGGTTCACTCCCCATTAACTATATGAATAGATCATTTTTTTCACTACTGAGTCCCTTTCATGTCATTTAATATGATTTAAATCTTCACCCATTGAATTTGGGAGTAATTTAATTCCAAGGACACCAATCACATAATGAAAAATCGTAGAAATTTCTACCACGTAATACCTTAAAACATTACAAAATCTTTCATAGAATAATTAAACCATGATTTAGAAGTGATTTTTACAATAATATCAAAGAGGAAAAAATTGAATCATATTTGTAAATATATTTTATGATTTCATACAAATATGTTTGAAGTGAATCATGATAATGATAAAAATATATTTTCATGACTGAGAAAAAACTATAGAATAGAACTATATGGTTTATTAGAAAATAATAATATATTTCATTTATATTTTGATAAATATTAAGATACTAGATATTTTATAAATCTAGTATTTTTAAATAAAATGAATATAATTAAAAATTAAATTAAATAATAATGATAAGTTGGAAATGAAGTGTCACAAATAAAAATGATGAAAATAGAGGGAGAAAGTGAAAACATGGAAATAATAAACAAATATTGCATTCAGACTTTTATACATGAATTTAATGTCAATGGAAAATTATCTTAAAAAATAATAAAACTAGTAGTAATTAAATTTATGAAATTTTATAAAAACTATAAGTGTTGAAGAAAAATATTCATGACCAAATGTAAGAGAAAATTAAGGATCAATAACCAAAAATTGTTTTAATTGAATTGTAATGATAATGGTTTGGAAATAGTTATAGTAAATAAAAATCCTAGTACTAATAAAAGGAGAATAAAATGTATGGTTTAATATATAATGTATATAAAATTTTCCTCAATATAAATGTATACATACAATATTTAATTTTTAATGGGTGATTAAAAATAAAACATTACCTCATATTTATGTATTTTCAGAGATTCTCAAATTAAAAATATAATAAATATACTTTTATTATTCACATATATTATAAAATTATTCAAATTTGCCTATTTAGTATATATCATATTTAGTTTCTTATTATTAATGTATGATTTTTTTATTATTAAAATTAATATCGCCCTTTGAATTGGTCCACTTTTCCACACATAAATTAGTTTCACGGTATTGATCCATGATCCTTGACCATGTTTTGACAACCTTAAGAATTTTCATGAATATATTTTTTCTAATTCTAGACACCCAGGTAAATTTCAGGGAATTTATGGTGATGGTTCAAATGAAATGATAAAAAATTCCCTTTTTGCGATTATTAAATAATGAAAAGAAATGACCTAAACAAAACATGTAATAATGATATAATGTGAAATAAATGTAATTTTCTATTATTAATATGTCATTTATAAAAGTTTATTTATTTTAAAAACATTTTATTAATGTGAAAAATTATATTTAATAGGATTTTATGATGATGATAATGAAGAACCCTTATGTTGAAGAATTGTACTGTAACATAGAAAAACACTTGGAAATCATGGATTTAGGGCTCCTTATAACTAGGGGATCCAAAAAATCACCAAGTATTATTATAGAGATAATCGATTTATGGATTAAATTGGAAACCAAATTCTATTTTTAGGATGTAGTGGGTATATTATGTGTTCTTTCATATGATATATTGAGTGAAAATACAAGATATAATTATTTCATAATATCTAAGGAAGGTAATTTCTCTTAGAAAGAGAGAAAATAACCCAAAAGGGATTATGTGTGGTAAAACATTACTTCATGAAAACATTTTTATATGAGTTTTAGTCATATTTAATTTCATTATCCCTACATTTAACCCCTTTACATTATTTTACACATTATCGTTGTATCTCACATTTAACTCGATATCATATTTATTTCCAAATAAGATATTTAATATAACATATAGATATTTTGAAAGATTAAATTCTTATTCAATAGTTCATGTGATAGGAAACACTGAGCATAAAATACCCACAATATATATTTCTTTATATTTAATCTCATTAATAGCTTGTGATACACACATCTCTGATTCCAAAAAAACCATAATATATTATATTATCATAACATAGTCTTTAAATATCTCTGTATGGATAGAACTAAATAAATTTTCAATATTTTATAATTTACGCTTTTATAAAATAAATTCAATGGTAATCTATTTTTTATAAATAAATTATTAATAATTTTGAAGAAAAAATATATGTTTTTGAAAAAACTAATTTTTCTAAAATATATTTTTTCTGTACTTTGGGAACATATAAAAAAATTACATTTTACAATACTGTTAAAATATATATTCTTAAAAAACAAAATTTAAATTTTTATAATTTAAAAAAAAGATAGATTTTATTTTTGATAATTGTTTGTAAAGATTATTTTCTTTTGAATAGTGAAAAATACTGTTTTATATTGGAAACAATATTTTCCATTAAATAATTTTACGTTTCCATTTTGATTTAAAATATAACTAAAATTAAATAT
Source organism: Viscum album (assembly GCA_963277665.1). Lineage (NCBI taxonomy): Eukaryota > Viridiplantae > Streptophyta > Magnoliopsida > Santalales > Viscaceae > Viscum > Viscum album. The sequence goes on from OY728134.1 coordinate 1,075,386,079, forward strand.
AGTACAGTTATATTTTAATAAAATAATATATGTCATTTAATTCAATTTCATATTGAATTGTTAAAAAATATATATACTTTTGAGAATTCTCTCTTTCGAAAACAGATTTTTCGTCACATCTATTGGTTTAGTTTTAATCTATGTTTTTTCACATATGTATTTGGAATTTTTTAAAATGGATATATATCTAAATAAGAATTATTAAAATAAAATTATAATGTTATAATAATTTATTTATAATTAATGGTTCATAATGTAAATGTTAGTTTCCACTGTTATGGTTAAAATGAGATTACCATGATGTTAAACTAAAAAGATATAGTTTAAAAATGACTAAAACATGTATTATTACAATTTTAAGGAAATAATTATACAGTTACGCCATATTTTATATTTTTATGAGATTTTGGAACACTTTTCCACGATGGATACTGATATATTAATTTATTTAAATTAGAGAACAAAATTTTCATCTTCTTACATTGAAATTAAAATTATGTATTAACATAAGAAAAAACCAAGTATTAAAAGAATATTTATTTCTATATTTTTAATGAAATTAATTCCATGTGGATATTTTTTTAAATTTTTATTAATTATATAACTACCATAAATTCTTATGCAACAATGACAATGTAATTATTTAAATTATAGTAATATTATATAAATGATAATGAAAATATTAAATGTGAAATAAATTGATTGATTATTTATATTATTAGATATTTTATTAATATAAATTCTATGATAGACATATTTGAAAAACAATACATTCTAATTCCACCTTTTCCATGAAATTTCTAATTTCAAATTAAATTAATCGTTTCAAAAATGAAACTATTGTTAATTTAAAATAAATAAAATTTTGTTAAATGTTTTAAAATTCATAAAAATATTTTCAATTTATAATTAATTTTTTATTATTCCAAATATGAACCATATTCCATTAATGGACTAGTGTCTCTTTTATAATTAATATATTGACCTCTAAATTATAAAAAAATTGTCACTATAACAAAGGGAAAACATTGTTTTCCATGTTACCTTCGCTCATGTTAAAATTAATTTTTCATTAATATAATATTTTTGTTTTATAAATTTAATTTAATGTTTAGAATAATTGGATATAAGTAAACTAATTACTCTCAGTTATTTCTTGCTTAATTTTAAATTATCATTAGAAAAATATTAGTTACCATAGTTAAAATTATGATGGTAAAGTACATAAACAAAGAAAATAAGGTACAAAATGTTTGAACTATATGTTTTTTTGTATGTGTTTGAGGTATTAATAGACCATATAACACCTCTACTCCTTTACTTATCTATTATGGAGGCATTTGGTGTTATATTTAATTCTTAATATTGAATAGTTTTAAGTATTTATGAAAATTCCATTCCACCCCAATTATAAAAGGTAAATTCTTCACTGGATATAATCACAAAACATAAGTCCTTTGGATCAAGTGAACCCTAAAATATTATCTTCCCAATATCCTAATATACATTATAAATCTTCTGGTTATCCCAAAATACCAACCCTATGGTTCTTAAGAAGAGATCCAATGGAGTTATCTCTTAGAGAAGATAATCATCCTACCAAAGTTATTTATTTATATTTATTCTACAACATTAATTCATGTATTGATAGTTAAAATACAATAACCGTAATTTATACCAAATAGTGAAATTTTAGTATGTTTATATAATAACCCATATCTAAATCCTCTTCTATCAAATTGTAAATGAAATTGTCAATCATGTGTACTACAGACTACCACCTCACAAACTAATGTAAATCACTTTCATTCGCCACCCCTCACATTTTAATATAATCATTTTTAACATATCTATTTAATATTTATAAAATAGACATTCTTATTTAATTATATTCTAATATATACCCTCTAACCATCCAATTCATTAGAAAATAATAACGTATCTTATTCTTACATGTGGACCACCCCCAACATGTAACGATGTATTTTTTTATTTTTTTCAATGGATGGTAATAAGGGAAAATTTAATGAATATATATGATATAAATGAAATAATAATGAATATATAAGGTTATATTTCATTAAAATTATTATTTTAATATCCATTGTGAAAATTGAAACACGGTTCAATCGTACATATAACTTCTCATCTCCATGAATTGTGTAACATATATTCCCATATGAATCAGTTATAGACTATTATAAATAAATATATATTGAGTATTTAATATATTTATATAATTTTCAAAACTATATATACTATGAAACCATGATAAATGTAAAATTTACAAAATTACAGAACCAATACATTAATTAAAAAAATGAAACAATTATCACATGTAATAGTCATTTTAAAAAAGAATTATTAATAAATTGTTCATAAATTCTATAAGTATGTCATATTCTCTAAGTTATATATGATTATGGTTCTGTAATATATTTATAATAAATTTATTCTTATTATAAATGATTTATAAACATGTTTCAAGGGAATGAGACCTAATCTATGGTATTTTTTTCTCAATTTCATTACATTGAGACATATTAAAATATTATGAACCTAATTTATTTTATATGATTTATATAATAATGATTTTATTTCAATAAAATGAATATAAATAATTACATGATATTTAATATTTTGTTGACTGTTATTATCTGATGGGGGTTGTGATTTAAATTATTACCAAAGTGGTAAGGTTTTCTCATCTCCCTTTTACTTCTGTCAGTTTTTTTCCATATTCACCAATTAGTTCTTTGGTGTAGTGTATATAATACCCCTTTGATATTTTATATCATGAATCCCATTAACTTTATGTTATTTAAATTATCATTCCAATTTTTTTGGGGGATTATGATTCATATTTTCAAAAAAATTAAGGGGATATATTACAATCTCATCATTTGTCTGGATTGTTTATAATTAAATCTAGATTGTTGAAATATTATGTTCTATCACTCAATAAACTCCTCAAATTTCATGTTCTACATTTTTTCATGAAATTTTCAAGTAATAGTACCATATTAATATGTTTGGTAATATAAATTATTTATAAAATCATTTTATGAAAATATACCATTTTTTATCCTTCTGATCGAAAATAATTCTCTTTTCATCTCCATGTTTTCTATAAATATTTTATGAAATTTTATCAAAATTACCCAATTAATTTGGTAATTAATGTTTTACCCATTATTGGATTTTTAAAAATATATTAAAATATAATATTCCTATCATTTTGCAAAAAAGTTAATTTTTGACTTTTTACAGAAAATATAAATACACAATTTTTTTAACATACATGTAATGTATGAAATTTCATGACTTCATGATCGCTCATTATATTAATGCCTCATTTACAAGTTTTAAAGGATATTTTTAAATATGTTTTTTATTTTAATATTCTTTAGTTTTTTGTTTTTGAAAAATTATTTTTAATGTTAGAATGATACTTACCTAAAGGATTAAATTAATGAAATTTTTATGATATTTCTATTTATTGATGAAAAATCAATCATTTAACAAATGAAACAGTTTTAATATGTGGTAATGATACCATCCTTGTATTGTTAATGAACATTTTGACTTGTGATGTATAATTTTGATGCCATTATTCATATTACTCTTAACGTTTTAGGATTATGTTTGTTGATTGGATAATGTAATACAATTTCTTATTATACTTTTTCTTTATACTTTTTTTATTATATTCTACCGCATTAAAATTAGTAATGAATTAGACTTATTATTTGATGGTTAGGGACAACTATAGACCATCCATATATCAGTTGGTGTCAGGATACAAAAAAAGAGAATATAAATGGGTCATACCTATTTATATAGATGTCATGTCAGAAGTTCTCAACGGTATTTCAGATGTCATGGAATATGACCTCAATGATATGTTTCACATGTCTATAATTATTCATCTCATCATTATGAATCCATCTAATGATATCCATGTGATTATTTTACTTGTTATGATATCCATGGATGATTTTCTATTTAATGAGATTAATTATATGGAATTATTTGATAATCATTTATTTCTTCCATATTATTCATAACGTTCATGTTATTGATTAAATGGAATGAATTTAAGTTATATATGGTTCCATATTGATTATTCAAATTTATTGATGATAGTTTTAACCATACTAATACCCTTATTGGGTATTTGAGCTCAATTATCTATTGTGATTCATTTCTCTAGGATTCCAGTAAGAATTTTGTGATTGATAAGGAGAGACATACTAGAGGACTGACTGACTAAATTTCCCAAAGGCCTTCTTTTTTATTGTTTTTTTATAACCACCCTTTAAAGGGATGAGGGGGAACCCCTACAAGGCCCGTACGCTTAATAATTACAATTCCCGTAGGCTTGGAGAAATTACAAGATCTGTAGGTCTTAAGGAAATAATACAGACTATAAATACTTGAAACTGCTCCTCCCCAACATATGCTTCGTAATCAGCTCACCACCTTTGCAAGAATATTTGGCTAGCATGTCCATGTTAAGGGGTGCACAGGCACGACACCGATGGAAAATTCCATACCCTCCCAATCTTCCAAAGTCTATTTAGCCCTGCTCTGGTGTATGTGCCCAGCTATTTCCTCCATTGAAGCGGTTATTTATAGAATCTGTCTGTGCAACTGCAAGTCAGGTGACCCTACGGGCCTTGAGGTGGCCCGAAGGCCATGAGGTGGCCCAAAAGACCTACTGACCTGAAGGCATTGGGTGGCTCGAAGGCCTTGTGGACTCAAAGCCCAAACCGATGGCCCAATGTGAATAGTTCTGGCTGCTATAGTACCGAACAATACCTAATACAGTACCTGCTACAATACCGAATATTTCCTCCTATAGTTCCGGCTATAGTGCCTGATACAATAATGCTACAGTATCTCGAAATTATGCCTCTGCCTGGTTTTGACCCTGGGCCTCATGGTTGCATTTAGAGAGACCTAACCAACTTGGGTGAGGCTCATGTGCGACATACTGGAGGGAATAAATATGATCTTAACTAACATATATTGTTGTATTTTACTTTCCCAAATTTATGTTTAATTAAAAAAACTATATTTTTTACCAAGACTACAAATCATTTCAGCACATCGGGATGTGATCTCTAGTATCTCTTTTAATTTTAATAATTTAACCATTAACTCTTGGCTTCTGCAGTTAGGGTATCTATAGTTGGTATCATAGAATGTTTAGTAGAAACCTTGTGAAATAGATTTATAAAACATAAATTAGGGAAGATAAAATTATTATAGATGTTTAGGACATGTATGGAAGAACGTCCTAACGATTTTATAAGAAAGTTATTTTGTGCCTTTCCTAGAAATATATCCACATCAGGATATTAAATGTGTATGTGGTATTAGAACATATGTAGCTAGGTGTAAACATTCTAAAAAATGAATGACAGGAATGACTCGAGTATTGCATAGAACATGGAAATGGTCCTTATTGTACACCTATTTTGACACCCCTAGCAGGTATTCTTTGGTTTTTTAATTTTTCATTAAAACCATTATAATGGAATGTAATATATTATCATTATCTGAAGTCATTCCCAAAAAAAACCATTTTTATGATCATGTGATTTTCTATTAACAAACTTTTAAATTTATATTATGCATTTCACGTGTTTTATTATTATAAATTATATTTCATAATGTTGTAATATAATTTACTGTATTCTATTAATTATAAATGGAACCTAGATGAATGAATGGGTTTGCTATTAAGGCATGTAAACCATATAGAGATTTATATACAAGGAAATATAATAAAGCCTTAGAAAAATAGACAACTAGAACTAATCAAATTATAACAATAATGGGGAACTTGACTCTTGTTTTGAGTAATAAAAATTCATATATAGAGTGTCTTACTAATCCACCATGATGTCTAAAAATGTTATACTACATCATGATTTTGTTACACCAATCATTCATTGAGGCTATAAATCCATTTATAGGTGAGTATTGAATAAGATCCTTAGATAATATTTTTCTCACTCTGGTTAATAATTAAAGGGAGAAGGATTTAATTTTGTTTTATCATCTCATAAGGGATGTATATAAATGGTGGCTATTGATTCTAAACATGAATAATAAATAAGAAATAAAAAACATAAAGGGGAAGGATTTTTTGTTACTCTTTATAGAAAATATTTTCCTCATGAATAGTGATAAGATTTTGAAATTCAATATTTGATTATAAGAAAAAAGGATGATGAAAAGGATTCCATTTATGAATCAAACTTTACAAGGTTATGAATGAATGTTGTAGACTATAAACGAAATCCAAACAACAAGATTGATTGTTTCTTGAATGACTTAAATCTAATCCTTTGGAGGGAAATAATCTACCAAACATTTTTAGTATATGAGGATATAATATCATCTTATATGATGATATATAAATAATTATCCATGTATTGTGATCTTTAATGGAATCCGAAGAATAAGACAACAGTAATAAAAAATGGACATAGGGAAGAAGTGATAGAAGGAATTTCCCCATATTTGATAATTGTGGAAAGAACACACCCTATATTTTCAATAAGGAATGTAGTTTTATTCAGGTGTCAAGATAGTATCCATCATGACTATGATTTGAATGGATTTAAAGAATATGCTGGTGTATTCTGATTTAGCTATATTGAGATGGGGCACCAGACAATTAAATTACCCAAGCATCTAGAGAATATTGTTCAGAATATGGTAATGGAACAAAAATAAGATTATGAAATTAATATAGCTAAAGTGGAATGAATAAAGTTAATTTTTATCTGGATTCAATAATAAAGATTTAGAATGTTGTTTTCCAATTTATTTTTGATTATAAGAATCATGAAACATATAAGGATTTTATTGAAATAATTTTTCATTAAGGGTTTGAAAGAATATATTATATTTTACTGATGTCCAGAAAACTGATTTGATGACTAGTGTTATTTTTGTAAATATTTAAAATATTTTGGGAAAAATTATAGAAATTATACTAATTTAGTTTTAGAGAAAATAAAAACTAACATGTTAGTTGTCAACTTGTAACATCTAGAAAGGCTCTGGGACATGAACCCACAACTGAAAGGTGATAAGAGTGAAACTCCTACCAATGGAATACAAGATTTTCCGGATAATATGACATTATTTACATAAATTAGTTTAAAGAAAACTAATTATTTAATTTTATGTTTAAATATAGCTATTACTTTGGAGTTTTAGATATTAATGTATTATATTGGATGTATCATGCTAATAATATTAGTTTTTCTACATATTTAGACAAATGTGGATATAATTTCCACCATTTAATGGATATTATAGTCCATTAAAGGATAATTGTTTTTTGATTTAAGCATAAAAAATTCATATTTAAAATAAATTTTTTTACGTAATAAATTGAGTGGAAATGGGTCAAAGAACTACCAAAGTATGGTATTATGCCTATGGAATAGGGGGATATCAACTAAGTACATTTTCTTATGATTTTAATCTCTATAGTAAAGAAATTACATAATATTAATAAATGGATCATGAAAATTAAATTGTGCCCTATTACCCTCATTTCCATCAATGATATATGTATTTTTTTCATCTGCTTTCTCTTCACCATTCATTTTCTTTTGATCTATAATCTCTTTCAATCTCTATATGTATTTTTATTTTTCTGTCATTTCTTTATTATTAATTCCCTCCAATGTTTTCCTAGTTTTATACCCATTTATGTTTTATTATAGATGAAAATCATATGATATGTTTCCTCTTAACATAATGAATGATTATTTACCTTTTTTACAATGTGGGTTTTCAACAAAACTTATACCTAAAATGACCAAAATAGAATTTCGGGTGTGAAATTATTTTAAGCAAGTAGAATGTAACACCCCAATATTTATAAAAAACAATTCTATGTGGTATTATATAAAAAATAAAAAATCCAAACTGAAATGACCCGTAAAATATATTTCTTTTAATTTAATGTGTTTTAGAGCTTGTGATACTCACTACCACAAGTAAAAAAGAAAAAAATAGAATACTATTATACCATAGCCATTAAATTGTAGGGTATTAATAATAATAAATAAATTTTGAAAATTATATGGTTTAAACTTGTATAAAATAAAATTTATTATTATCTACTTATTATTAATAAAATAAGAATCAACTGATAGAAATGTAATGTTTTCTGAATAACTAGTTTTTTGTCTAAAAGGCGGTTTCATTGTGATTTCCACACATAATTTAAAATTATTATTTTTACCAATGTTGGAAATTTTTTTGAAAAAAATGTGTTCATTTATGAATTATTTATTTTATAATTATATTAATGTTAATTTATGATACTTTTATGAAGAAAATAATTTTTTAATGAATAGAGAAAAATACTGGTTGTTATTAATGAATTCATTTTCATATAATGAATTTTAAGGTTTAATTTTGACGTAACATTGTTTTGAATGTAAAAATAGGTAAATAATATTACAATAAAGAAAATTTATTCCATTTAAATAAATTTTATATTGATTTATTATTTTAAATATTTTTATAATTATGAGAAGTTTCTCTATGGAGAAACTCTTTTTAACTATATCTGTGGGTTTAAATTTTCATTATATTCTCACAATTATGTTAATGGAATTATGAAAAATGGATTAAAGATTTGGAATCATACTAATTGATATTATATGAAATGGTTTATTTAGTATGTGTTCATAAAAAATAGTTAAAACAATAGAAGATAATTATGGGAGTTATGGTTAAAACAAGTTTATCCTGTGGTTAAACTAAAAATACGATGTTCAAAAAATACATAAATATTTTTTCATTATTATTTCATTGACATACATAGACCCATATAACCATAGGAAATAGTTTTATGTGTTTTTGGGAACATTTATATGAAGGTGAACTATGTAATAATTTATGTAATAATAAATACAAAATATCAACTTCAGGATTTTAAATTTCAATTATGTATTCATATTGGGAAGAAATAAAATTTTCATTGAATATTTGTTGGTGATTTTGAGATTAAAGAAATAAATTTCTTGAGGCTAATATTTCTTATTTAGTTTCATCAAGTTCTTAATCCATCAAAACCTAATAACAATTTTATTTATGGAAAAATAAAATAAGTGATACAAAAATTATTAAAATTAATAAAAATTTAATGAATTAATATATTCCCTTAATTTTGTAGATAAATATAACATGATGTACTTGTGTGAAATAATATATTCTATTTAAATAATTATCTTTATGTTTTTATGTTAAACTAAAGGAATGGTATTGTAAAACCCCAGGTAAATAAAGAATGTGACTTTTTTATATTTATCCATATTTTTTAATAAAATATTAATATTACTTTAAAGGGGATGTTATGCTCGATGGCATACCTAACACACAACAACGAGTTTCTTGGGAATCTTACGTTGCACTCTAATAATAAAATAATATTATTTTAAATAGTAGTTAATGCCTAGCCGTTGTAATGGCGAGAATGAACAGAACTAACTACAAAATGATTATATATGTTTGTCAATTATTTTTACTTTTTAAAGTAAATTTTATTGGATTAAAAATGCAAATGAGTCCAATTTTAAGCGTAAACATTCTAATATTCTTTAAAAGGTTGATTAACCACCTGATGAAGGCGATCCTATTTATGTGTTATATTTGACAAAATAAAATTCTTCTTTAGAATCGGGACATCAAAATTTACTTTGTGTAAATTTTTGGTATTTTTCCGAAAAAGTTCAATTTTTAATGAATAGTGAAAAATGTTGTTCAATTTGTGTAAATGTTGTATTCAATTTTTAATCTAATTTATTTATATGATTATATTATATTTTGAATTGGTTTTAAAGTGAAATTAGAATATATTTTTACCATTTAATCCAATAGTGGTCGTTGGAATTAATTTCACTTTGAAATCGGACTTAAACTAGTGTCAATATTTTGATACATTTTGTTTCATAAAAACATGCTATTTGTTTTGACAGCAGGAATTAATTATTAAATTAATTAATGCAACTTATATGTTTTGAATTATTTAAAATATACATCATTTTTGAATTCGGAATATCAAATATAGCTTAGGGTGAAATTTTGGTAATTTTATGAAAAACTTCAATTTTTCATGAATAGTGAAACCACTAAGTGGTACTTATAAAAATTGATTTTCCGTTTAAATGAAATTTTTCTATATTTGTGTTTTCAATTTAAATAATTTGACATACATGGTTGTCATTAAGAAGTAAAATGTGGTTCAATGAGATTAAAATAATTTTTTTGTGAATAGTAACATATTAAGTTTTTAATCGCGATTAGAGGTAATTAGTGTAGTTTAAGGTAAGAATAATGTTTTAATAAAATTAAATGACCTAGACACATGTCCTACCCTCATTTGATGTGTCATGGCCGACCAAGACAATCCATGGGTCAACATGGGGACCCCATGGAGCCACTTTGGTTGGAAAATGACATAAATATCATTTTATTTAATGTTAAAGTAAAAATGATACAAACATGAGATGTTTAACTAAAACAATTTTTACATGGGGTTATACAAGTCATATTTTTGACTATAAATAGTCATTGGAAATATAAAAAGATTTCCTACATCATAGTATTTTGTTTATTATTTTTAGACATTAAATAAATTAAATTACTTATGACATCACGACGATGCAGTGATGACCTCATTATTTAAGGATTTAAATAAAATGGAATGATAATGTAAAATCTAAAACCTAAACATGTCCAAAACCTATTGTATGGGTGGATTTAGAACCCTTATCACCTTATCCTAGAAACACATCAATGTGGGACTATTAAAATTCGAAACTCATTTGAAAATAAAGTTACATTTTATACCTTTCCAAGAGTGCCCCTCCTCTCCTCTTATAAAAGGCCCCCACCTCAACCTCCTTACCCACACTTCCAAAGCCTTTGGATCGGCCGATCCCTGCCCATTTTGTCTCTCCACATCCCTCTATAACTCTTTGAAGCCTCACATTGGGCAGAAGTCTTCCCAAGGAAGCCTTTGAGCTCAAACCAAAGGGAGCTACCCGATTTTAAGGTAATGTCTTCAGTTGTGTCCTTTGGTATTATTTTGCTTCTCCAACCCCCTAAAATCTTCTTATTAATTTATTTTATAACAAATCCAGTATCTTCAATATACTAGTATGTTGTTATAAGAAGGATTCAAGCTACACTTACACACACCTACATCTAATGATTAAAGAACATATTGTTTCTGTGGATGGCGAATTTCTGCCTCACGAAACGGTGATTATTCAACATTATTCTAACACCTTCAAAGGTGGCCATTAATATGACAATATATTTCTATATGATATATAATATTTTTATGTTTTACTTAAGCTTCTGTATTTTTCATTTATGTCATACCTTTATGGTTTCAATTATGGGAAAACACGATATCTTCATTTAAGGAAGTGCGGACCACCGCCCCCTCAATGTGATTTGATTCATTAATACCATATGTGGTACGTATAAAGGATATATTTAATGATATTATATATGATAACATAATGGAATTAAAATAATATTATCTATCATTAAGTTTTAATTCCATTAAATATGAAACAGAAATGGAAGTAGCGTTCATGTGTACGTACGACTTACCTTCTCCATGAACGGTACATTTCATTTCTTATCTCAAAATGTTATGTAATATTATAATTACATATATATAATGGATATATATGTAATATATTACATCTATATTATGAATATCATTCTGGAATTATAACATATATATATATATATATATATCTCATTTTGTTTTAATTCCATTAATATGACAAAAAATGAAAGTAGAGTTCATGCGTACGTACGGCCCACCGTCTCCATGAACGGTGCTTTTCATTTTTTATCTCCAAATGATATGGAATAGTGTAAAATGAATATGTACTGGATATATATGATATTTTAATAATTAATACTATTCTGGAAATTATTTACTTATAACTACATGGGCAACCATTTTTCAAACAAGTTCTTTTTTGACTCATGTACTAAACATCGGCAAAAACGTCTGATATGAACTAACATTATTAAACAATTATTATAACATTATAATATGTGATATGAACTGAATAATAATCTTTATAGGAGGTCCTTAAGCAATTATAAAATTGACCAAAGTTTATTATTCAGGAATATAAATAAACGAACAAGACAAGTTGGACTTGAGGTAAGGAATCCTACTCCACTCTTTCTTTTTAAGTACACTCTTTTATGTCATTCCTTTTAAATATCATATTTTTTGTTATTGGGATGTTATTTTATATTAATATTACTTTAATTTTTATGTTCATGTGATGAGATACCCTATTCTCTCTCATCAATCCATTTTGGAAGTTTTGAGTGGCGCCGTTAGGCTGCCGAATTTTCGTATGAGATCTAACCTCTCCATTTCTTTTTAAGTACTCTCCTTTATGTCACTTCTTTTAAGCTCCTATTTGTTATGTTGGAGGATGTTCTTTTATATTCAACTTTCTATAAACTTTATGTTAATATGATGAGATACCCTATTTCATCTCATCAATCCATTTTTGTAAGTTTTATGTGGCGCCGTTAGGCTGCCGAGTTTTTGTAAGGGATTTTTCATCTCACTTTTATTCCTGTGAGATTTATGCTACATTTTACAAAATTTCCATTTAGTGGTGTATGTACTTCCCATTATTTTACTCATTGTGTAATATACTTTCTTTTATGAGTATTTACATCAATTTTGTATTGTCCTTCTTTCATGAGGTGTATGTTTCAGAAGATACCCATGTCGGTAAGGGAACCTTTCACCCTCCTCTTTTTAAAAGACTTATTTTGTTGGGACTTTTAATTTACATATTGTTATGTTGGGATATGTTCTCATATATCCTTATTGATGTAAAGTTTATGTCCAAGTGATGAGATACCCTTTCTTTTATCTCTCATCAACTCATTTTGATGTGACGCCGTTAGGCTATCAAGGGAACTTCTTAACCCAATTTCGATTTATTTGGGTTCAACATGTAGTTATTGAATATGTAATCATTGAAGTATGTGTGAATGAACTTTGATTATTTTACACTTAATATCCACTTATATTCGGTGTATTCGTTTGTCACACATAATTATGTAATTGATTTATCCTTAAACCAAGGATACCGTCTTTGTAAGGGACTTCGTCTCAATCTCCATTCATTGAGGCATATTTTGTTTTATACAAAACCTTCTTTTATACGGTGTATAAACCCCTTTGAATTTTACGTTTATCCAAAAAGGAATCTTTTTATATGAAGCGTTTTACTAAATGAAAAAAGGGAATGTTTTTGTTGTACGTATGAGGCGACAATGACTTCTCCACCTCCGTGACCATTATTTGAGTTTCGGCTTCTTCTAAAAGCCATACCTTCTTTTTAAAAGAAAAATAAATACCATGTTTTACTTTTCTTTTGTTTTGGTATTGAAAATGGTTTTCATAATGTTTTTATATCAATGTGTTGTATTGATATCTTGTTATGGATAGGTGGAAATGTTATGTTTCCTTTATGCATGTTTTATGTGAGAAGATTATGTTATGGTTCTTGGGAATTGTTATGAAGACGGGTGGTTCCGTGATAAAATAAGGGCGGTTGAGCCCGATATAGCTCTCCAATGCATTGGGTAACGCAAAGGAGTGAAATGTTAAGGTTTCTCGAAAGATATTTAAGGAATATACTATGGTGGGTATTCCAAACGTAACCAAGAGGGTTACCCCCTACGTAAGAATGTTATGAATGCCTCAAGTTACCTTTTATGTATTATGATTTCTATGATTTATTCATGATTTGATGAGGTATGTTAAAGTTCCTATGTTTTATGGGTAAAGTATGATTTCATTCTTATTTATATATGAACTCATGTTTCCTTTCCATATTTTTATAACCCTTACTGAGCTTTTTATGCTCATCCCAAGTTTTTGAAATGTTTTTCACAGGTCAAGGGAAAGGTACATGATGTGATGATAGTGTCAAGGATGTGTCAAGAAAAAATACATGTTTTATTTTAAATATTTTTCCGTTGATGGGAAGAATGAATACTGTCTTTTATGTAACCACTTTGTTTAAAGGTGGAATATAATGCAAGTTTCATGATCTAATTCTCTAAAACTCTAAACCTGAAATGATCCTCAATGTGTAATCTTGTAATAACTCAAGATTAAGTAAGGTTTAAGGCTGTGGCCTTATAGTTGGTATCAAAGGTCGGTTTAGATAACTTTAGAGGTTAGGGTATTCTCTAAGCATAAGTGACAGTACCATAATGGATAGGATTTCAAAAAGAGTCCTAGTTTTAGATAAAGTGAATGAGTAAGTATATCTTAGTGGTTATCTTCCTCATTAGTACATTATGGTCTTGTTGATATACTCACACTGACATTTCTGTTTTTAGTGAATGGATGGATCTAGCTGGCACCGAAGTGACAATAGGTTTGAAGGAAACTGTGGTGGTTCTCTGATTAAGAGACTGGACGAAATGGGGTATTCAATGAGGAAACTCGTGGTTGTTCTAAACCAACTATCAAGGAGTCATGATCAACCACTTGAACCTTGGTATGTTCTGCAATACATCATGTACGACATGACCAATCGATGTGGAAGTCCAGGTAATAATTATAAAGGTAACCATTAGGGTTTATATGATCCTTACTTTTGAGGTAATTATGGGTTATTATATGTTATGATGGAAAATGAAAGGCATGAGATAAACTTGAGGTTAAAATATGTTATGATTATTTTTGAAGATTTTATCTTATTTTGGGGAATGTTTTGAGAATTATACAGTTTTGGAAAAATGACAACACGCAGACCATGTGACAACCTGTCACGTCGGACAAAGATACGAGAATCGAACCCACAACAAAAGTGTGACTGGTATTTATCGCCTACCACTGGACTACGTGAAGTCCCTGGATAGTTTGACTGATTATTCTTATTTAGATTATTTTATGAATTAAGAGTAAGTTTATTTTGGGTTATCTATGGAAATGATTAACCTATCATGGAGGATATGTGATTAGGTTAATTTCTTTTCAATACGAGACATTAAGAGAAACTGATGTTGTTTGGAGATAAATGTTACGATTTAACTTGGAAGACTATGAGACTAAATCCATCAAATATTTGGGTTTCAATCTTAGTTTGGTTTACATTGAAGAATTTTATAGACAATTGTTTATCAAATGGTCTTCGTTGAACATTGGGTTTTGTTGGTCAAATTTTGGAGATTAAGAATAGATTTTATTTTTATAAAGGGTTATCCTTTTCTGGATTATATGATCTTGTACTAAACTTTTTGGTTTTGGTTTTGGTTAGATTCTAAAGACATGGTAAGTATATATTTCTCTTTTGAGGATTAGGTGATTCTCTAGAAGTTTATTATAGTACTCTTAATGTGAACAAGTCTTCCTAAATACTCATCTTTTGGAGAAAATATGAGTTTGTGTAAGGAATCTAATAAAAGTTGAAAGTCAACATGATAAGTGATTATGTTTCCTTATGAATAAATTCCTCAATAAAAAGTAACTTAAAACATAAATGTTGTCTATTAACTTTTTTTACTGGGGAATCGAATACCGTTGAACCCATCACAAGTTTGTGATTTTCTTGTGGTTAACTTTCTCCTAAACATGTTTTCTATGACTCTCCATCAGAACATGACCCTATGTTTTCTCCTCATGTCCATGTTTTCCTACATGGAATCCTAGTATGGGTTAACTCGGGTGACCTCTGTACTTATCTTTCTTTATTTTCAAGTGATTGTTTTACCGACTCTTGTTCTTATGTGGGACTTTCAAGGATGTTTCCATGCTCAATTTTAAAATTGCGAGGACGCAATTCCCAAAAGGGGGAAGGATGTAACACCCCAGGTAAATAAAGAATATGAAATTTTTATATTTATCCATATTTGTGAATAAAATATTAATATTACTTTAAAGGGGATGCTATGCTCGATGTCGTACCCAACACACAAGAACGAGTTTCTTGGGAATCTTACGTTGCACTCTAATAATAAAATAATATTATTTTAAATAGTAGTTAACGCCTAGCCGTTGAAATGGCGGGAATGAACAGAACTTACTACAAAATGATTATATATGTTTGTCAAATATTTTTACTTTTTACAATAAATGTTAGTGGATTAAAAATGCAAATGAATCAAATTTTAAGCGTAAACATTCTAATATTCTTTAAAAGGTCGATTAACCGCCTTTTGAAGGCGAACCTACTTTAATTCCACATTTTGAAAATTTTATGTGTTATATTTTACAAAATGAAATTCTTCTTTGGAATCGGGACATCAAAATTTACTTTGTGTAAATTTTTGGTATTTTTCCGAAAAAGTTCAATTTTTAATGAATAGTGAAAAATGTGGTATTTTAATTCAAAAAATCTTTTAATATAATTTATTTATATGATTAGATTATCTTCTGAATTGGTTTTAATGTGAAATTAGAATATAGTTTTACCATTTAATCCAATAGTGGTCTTTGGAATTAATTTCACTTTGAAATCGGACTTAAACTAGTGTCAATCTTTTGATACATTTTGTTTCATAAAAACACGCTATTTGTTTTGACAGCGGGAATTAATTATAAAATTAATTAATTCAAATTATATGTTTTGAATTTTGTAAAATATACATCATTTTTGAATTCGGAATATCAAATATAGCTTAGGGTGAACTTTTGGTAATTTTCTGAAAAACTTAAATTATTGATGAATAGTGAAACCACTAAGTGGTACTTATAAAAACTGATTTTCCGTTTAAATGAAATTTTGCCATCTTTGTGTTTTTAATTTAAAAAATCCGACATACATGGTTTTCATTAAGAAGTAAAATGTGGTTCAATGGGATTAAAATAATTTTTTGGTGAATAGTAACTTATTAAGTTTTTAATCGCGATTAGAGGTAATTAGTGTAGTTTATGGTAAGAATGATGTTTTAATAACATAAAATGACCTAGACACATGTCCTACCCTCATTGGATGTGTCATGGACGACCAAGAAAATCCATGGGTCATCTTGGGGACCCCATGGAGCCACTTTGGTTGGAAAATGACATAAATATCTTTTTATTTAATGTTAAAGTAAAAATGACACAAACATGAAATGTTTAACTAAAATAATTTTTAAATGGGGATATACAAGTCAGAGTTTTGACTATAAATAGTAATTGGAAAGATAAAAATATTTCCTACATCATAGTATTTTGTTTATACTTTTTATACATTAAATATATTAAATTACTTACGACATCATGCCGATGCAATGATGACCTCATTATTTAACGATTTAAATAAAATGGAAATATAATGTTAAATCTATGACCTAAACATGTCCAAAACCTATTGGATGGGTGGATTTAGAACCCTTATCACCTTATCCTCGAAAAAAATCAATGTGGGACCATTAAAATCCAAAACGCATTTGAACATAAAGTTACATTTTATACCTTTCCAAGAGTGCCCCTCCTATCCTCTTATAAAAGGCCCCCACCTCTACCTCCTTACCAACACTTCCAAAGCCTTTGTCTTGGCCAAAACCTGACCATTTTGTCTCTCCACATCCCTCTATAACTCCGTGAAGCCTCACTTTGGGCATAAGTCTTCCCAAGGAAGCCTTTGAGCTCAAACCAAAGGGAGTTACCCGATTTTAAGGTAATGTCTTCACTTGTGTCCTTTTGTATTATTTTGCTTCTCCAACCCCCTAAAATCTTTTTATTCATTTATTTTGTAACAAATACAGTATCTTCCATATACTAGGATGTTGTTACAATAAGTATTCGAGCTAAACTTACACACACCTACATCTAATGATTAAAGAACATACTGTTTCTGTGGATGGAAAATTTCTGCCTCACGAAACGATGATTGTTCTACATTATTCTAACACCTTCAAAGGTGGGCATTAAGATGACACTATATTTATATATGATATATAATATTTTTATGTTTTACTTAAGATTCTGTATTTTTCATTTATGGAATACCTTTATGGTTTCCATTATGGGTAAACGCGATATCTTCATTTAAGGAAGTGCGGACTACCGCCCCCTCAAAGTGATTTGATTCGTTAATACCATATGTGGTACGTATAATGGATATATTTAATGATATTATATATGATACCATACTTGAATTAAAATAATATTATGTATCATTATGTTTTAATTACATTAAATATGAAATAGAAATGGAAGTAGCGTTCATGCGTACATACGGCTTACCGTCTCCATGAACGGTACATTTCATTTCTTATCTTAAAATGTTATGTAATATTATAAGTACATATATATAATGGATATACATGTAATATATTACATCTAAATTATGGATATCATTCTGGAATTATAACATATACATATCTCTGTCATTTTTTTAATTCCATTAATATGACAAAAAATGAAAGTAGCGTTCATGCGTACGTACAGCCTACCGTCTCCATGAACGGTGCTTTTAGTTTTTTATCTCCAAATGATATGGAATAGTATAAAATGAATATGTACTGGATATATATGATATTTTAATCATTAATACTATTCTCGAAATTATTTACTTATAACTACATGGACAATCATTTTTCAAACAAGTTCATTTTTCACTCATGTACCAAACATCGGCAAAAACGTCTGATGTGAACTAACATTATTAAACAATTATTATAACATTATAATATTTTATATGAAATGAATAATAATCTTGATATTTGGTTCTTAATCAATTATAAAATTGACCAAAGTTTATTATTCATGAATATAAAGAAACGAACAAGACAAGTTCGACTTGAGGTAAGGGATCCTACTCCACTCTTTCTTTTTAAGTACACTCTTTTATGTCATTCCTTTTAAAGCTCATATTTTTTTGTTATTGGGATGTTATTTTATATTAATATTACTGTCATTTTTATGTTCATGTGATGAGAGACCCTATTCTCTCTCATCAATCCATTTTGGAAGTTTTGAGTGGCGCCGTTAGGCTGCTGAATTTTGGTAAGAGATCTAACCTATCTCTTTCTTTTTAAGTACTCTCCTTTATGTAACTTCTTTTAAGATCCTCTTTGTTATGTTCGGGGATGTTCTTTTATATTAATCTTTCTATAAACGTTATCTTAATATGATGAGATACCCTATTTGATCTCATCAATCCATTTTTGTAAGTTTTATGTGGCGTCGTTAGGCTGCCGAGTTTTCGTAAGGGATTTTTCATCTTACATTTATTCCTGTGAGATTTATGCTACATTTTCCACAATTTCCTTTTAGTGGTGTATGTACTGCCCATTATTTTACTAATTGTGTAATATACTTTCTTTTATGAGTATTTACATCAATGTTGTATTGTCCTTCTTTCATGAGGTGTATGTTTCGAATGATACCCATGTCGGTAAGGGAACCATTCACCCTCCTCTTTTTAAAAGACATCTTTTGTTGGGACTTTTAATTTACATATTGCTATGTTGAGATATGTTCTCATATATCCTTTTTGATGTAATGTTTATGTCCAAGTGATGAGATAACCTTTTTTTATCTCTCATCATCTCATTTTGATGTGTCGCCGTTAGGCTATCAAGGGAACATCTTAACCCAATTTCGATTTCTTTGGGTTCAACATGTTGTTATTGAATATGTCATCCTTTGAATATGTATGAATGACCTTTGATTATTTTCCACTTAATATCCACTTATATTTGGTGTATTCTTTTGTCACACATAATTATGTAATTGATTTATCTTTAAACCAAGGATACCGTCTTTGTAAGGGACTTCGTCTCAATCTCCATTCATTGAGGCATATTTTGTTTTATACACAACCTTCTTTTATATAGTGTATAAACCCCTTTGAATTTTATGTTTATCCAAAAAGGAATCTTTTTATATGAAGCGTTTTACTAAACGACAAAATGGAATGTTTTTGTCGTACGTATGCGGCGACAATGACTTCTCCGCCTCCGTGACCATTATTTGAGTTTCGGCTTCTTCTATAAGCCATACCTTCTTTTTGAAAGAAAAATAAATACCATGTTTTACTTTTCTTTTATTTTTCTTTTGAAAATGGTTTTCATAATGTTTTTATATCAATGTGTTGTATTGATATCTTGTTATTGAAAGGTGGAAATGTTATGTTTCATTTATGCATGTTATATGTGATAAGATTATGTTATGGTTCTTGGTCATTGTTATGAAGAAAGGTGGTTCTGTGATAAACTAAGGGTGGGTGAGCCCGATATAGCTCTTCAATGCATTGGGTAACGCAAAGGAGTGAAACGTTAAGGTTTCTCTGAAGAGATTTAAGGAATATACTGTGGTGGGTATTCCAAATTAACCAAGAGGGTTACTCCCTACGTAAGAATGTTATGAATGCCTCATGTTACCTTTTATGTCTTATCATTTCTATGATTTATTCATGATTTGATGAGGTATGTTAAAGTGCATATGTTTTATGGGTAATGTATGATTTCATTCTTATGTATATATGAACTCGTGTTTCCTTTCCATATTTTTATAACCCTTACTGATCTTTTTATGCTCATCCCAAGTTTTTGAAATGTTTTTCACAGATCAAGGTAAAGGTACATGATGTGATGATAGTGTCAAGGATGTGTCAAGAAAGAATCCATGTTTTATTTTAAATATGTTTCCATTGATGGGAAGAATGAATACTGTCTTTTATGTAACCAATTTGTTTAAATGTGGAATGTAATTCAAGTTTCATGATCTAATTCTCTAAAACTCTAAACCTGAAAAGATCCTCAATGTGTAATCTTTTAATAACTCAAGATTAAGTAAGGTTTAAGGTTGGGGCCTTATAGGTATCCAAATTGATGTTAATGTTATCATAACATTAATAATAATTTTTAGTTGATATAAATTTATTGTATCTCGTATACACCTACAACTTATTGGTATATGATTAAAAATATCATATAGATTATATTCATTGACCAGTGATCATTTTATAACAATTATATTGACCCGTAAATCGTAAAAAAATGTTATAATTATAAAGGGTAAAATGGAGTTTTTTGAACTAGATGCACCCCTATTAAAATTATCATTCCACAAAACAATATTTTTAATTTTATAAACCTTTTTTACTTTTTAAAACAAGTGTGTTGAACTTATTTAATTAAGATAATTAATTTATAGTCATAAATGATAAATTACCGAAGGAAAAAATATTAGTTATCATAGTGGAAACTAAAATTGTAAAGAAACGAAACTACGATTTTAATGAACAACATGTATAAAACATCTGTTTTATGTGTGATGAAGGTGTGCATCAAAAATAAATTCCCAATAATCCTTTAATTATATATTTTTGGAACTTAGGATTAGTGGTACTTCCCATTATTTAATTTTTATAGGTATTTATAAAAATACCAGTCCTCCTCAATTATAAAATGGAACTTCCTCACCTCACATCATTCTACCTCTTAATCCATTTGTCTCAACAAAAACCTTAAAAATATATCCCAACGTCCTTATGAATATTCTATATTTGATGGTCATTGTAACTCCAGGATATTGTAGGAATTATTATTTTTAAATAAATTAAAATTCCTTGATGGATTTATTTTTCATCATATAAAAAGTTATGACTTCAGCACACACATTACTGAGTTCCTTTGATATAATGCATTACATAAAAGACTATGTTTTATCAATTTAAATATAACATTAATATTAATGTTAAAATATTATCATAGTTATCACATGACCATTGGAATGGTGTGTATGAAAAAGAATAACAGAATTATTAAAATTTGGTTTATGAATGATTATAAAATTAAATCTTTGGAAACCAATTAATTAGAGATGAAATTAAGAACAATTTAAAAATAAATAAATTACTTTTATGAATAACTATGTTTCTATTCATAAACCCATTTTATCTCAGAAAATTTAAAAAAAACTTTTGATTATTTATTTCAATGATATATGTATATATATAATTTTTTTCAATAAACAATTTTTCTTTCATCTCATTTTTTAAAGATAACATATAATTACAAATACAATTTTACCAAAAAAGATGTATTTTTCTAAAACGGAGTTTCACCACCTTTTAATGGTAAACATAATTTAAAACTAATTTTGGAAACTTTTATAAATTATATGTGATAAAATAAACTATATTTTGGAATATGCAATTTGAAAATTATATCAGGTTTAATTTTTATAATATATCTGAAAAGTATCATTTTTTGATGAATAGTTAAAATTAGGGAAATATAATAGAGGAATACCTTTTAGTTTATATAATATATAATGTTAAAATATGAATTGAATTGGTTTGATATTGACTATAGTAAAATTATGTATATATTAATCCAATTTTAATCATTAAGGAAATTTAAATATTGAATAATAATATAAAAATATTTTAAAAATTGAAAAAAAAAATCACTTTAAAGACTTTCTTTTCCATCATGGCGGTGGGATTTATTTATAATTTATTTCTTGAAGATATGTGAATTGAATTTCTAAAAATGGATTCAATATTTGGAATAATAGTGTATTATAACTTTTAATTATTCAAACTTATTTTTTTACCAATGTGATTAGTGAAAACAGTTAATAATAAATTGTAGAGATTGGGGAAAAAATGAGTTCACTTAGTTGTTAAACATAGAGTATACGGTGTACGAATGACACAACACTTGTCTAAAACCTATTTTATAGAAATATATAGACCCTTGTAAAAAAGGATAGATTATTTTGAGTAAATGGGATATTTTTCCACGAAATTGACACAGATAATTAGTTATGTAATTAAAAAGACAAAAAATATAACTTTCTTCCACTTAATTTCAATAAATATTTGGAATTGAAAAAACCTAGGTTCAGTTACAAATATAATTTTTATATTTATATTAGAATTTTTATCATGATAATTTAGTATAAAAGTTTTTATATATTATATAATTACTTTAATTACTTATTAAATGCCATTAATAGAATTATTTACTTAATAATTAACTACAATAAAAGATATTATAAATTCTAAAACTGGAAAAAATATAATGAATTCTTTTCAACCATTAATTTTTTATAAGAATATATCTTTTAAAACATCTTTGAACTAAATATTTTTACATTCCATTATTCTATTGATATTTTTATATTTAAATTTAATATATAATGTCAAAATTGATATTAATGTATGTTTATAATAAATGACATTTTATTAAATTATTTAAAATTAATAAAATTATTATATTCAACCAAATGACTACTAATGTTTTTTAAATAACAAATATGTTCAATTCATGTACTATTCTTTCTTTTATACTGATCATATTTACCTTGAATATTCGGAAAAAACATTATTAGCACTGTTACAGTTAATTTAGTATTTTTTTCCCGTTACAAGCGCTTCTATTAAAATTAATTAAAAAACCATATGATGTTTTTATTTTATAAATTAGATATTATATATTAAAATAATTTTGTCTAATGTATCTAATATTTTTGTCTTTAATTTATTCATATGGAATAAATTATCTTGGTTACAAAATTATTTACCATAATAAACAACCCAAAATAGATAAAATAGGGAAACATAATGTTAATAAAGCAATTTTAAAATATTAATTTATTTTAATGTGTAGAAGGTGTTTATAGATAAAATAAACCCCCCTCTAATATCATCAAATTTTGGAGACACATAAGGAGAGTAATTCATCCCAAAAGTGAATCCTTTTGTGTATTTACAAGAATGCTACTCCTATTCAACTATAAACGGGAACGCATTATCCCCAATTATTCACACATCTCAAGCCTTTTGGATTGACCAGAACGTACCATATTCACATCATATATTCCCTATTTTCTCCATATAACAATTAATTGTAAACAAATCAATCCAAGGAAGTATATTTGTGCAAAACAAAAGTATATACCTGAAGAAGAGGAAGCATACATCAATGAAGGATTTTGTTTTATCTCTTTATTAAAAACTGTAAATTCAATTTATATAAATAATTAGTAATAAAATATTTTTATTAAACATCATGATATATTTTTGATTTATTGTTATTATCTAAAATCCCACACGAATCTATCAAATGGGCTAAGAAATCATTGTTCGTGTTTATGGGGGACTTCCGAATGGCGAACCGATGTCATTAGTTTTTATATTACCACCATTATAGGTTAGAAATAATAATGAAAGTACTATTTATATATTATATATATGATTTTAATGAATCAATTATGCTTCTATAATTATTATATAACACATACCTTTATGTTTTCCATTATATGAGAATACGATAATCTCATTTTTGTTTACAGAGGAAAACCGCCTTGAGAAGTGATGTGATTCATTCAAAAATTAAATGAAATGTATTAAAGAAGATTTTAATAGATATATGTTCAATATATAAAATAAAAATTTTACAACACTATTAATATATATATACCATTTATTTTATTTTATTCAATATGATAGGAAATTGGAAACATCGTTCATGTGTTCGTATGGCCAATCGTCTCCATAAATAGTGTATTCAATTTCATATAATTAAATTTAATGGATTACTATAAATAATGATATAATTAATATAAATTATATTAATATCATGTTTATTATTTTTTATATGATGAAATCCTGGTCTGTTTAAGAAGAACAAGAATAAAAAATTACAACACGTATAAAAAACAAACCGGTTATTTCCCGAAGCATAACATTAACATGGAATTGAAAATAAATGGGTAATATAGTGTCATAAGCACATAATATATGTTATTATATATATATATGGTTGTTTTATATATTCATAATAAATTTATATTTATCATTAAAAATTACCGAATGAGTATGACGAGAGTCAAGACTCAAGGTAGGCTATTTTTGTCTCACGTTTATTCTTAATGAGACACAACCCATGTTCACCACATATTTCATGTATGTGGTGCGTATAAATCCCATGGATTTATTTTTTGATTCTAATAATGATAATTATTCATATTTTGATATCCATTTTAGTATCTCTATTTCACATGGATTACTGTCAAAACATTACGAGCACAATAAGGGGGTTTTGTCTCAATTTGGATTATTTGAGACATATGTTATGTTAAGAACCAATTTTAATTCATAAGGTTTATATAAAACCCCTTTGATTAATAATTTGATGAATTTTTTAATCTTCAAGATATTTTAGTTTTTATTTTATTTTATTCCTTCATGGGATTTATGATTTATAGTTACTAATGCGGTAGGAGTTTATTATTATAATCTCATAATTTATTGGGTTTATTTATTATTACACTTCCATTAATGAAATCTTATAATTCATATGTCAATAATTATCATGAATTTTATTATACTATGGTTATTAATTATATAATAATGTAAATTTACTATTATCCACTCTTTAGTAGTTATTATAAATAAGAAAATATATCTTTATTTCTCTCTCTGACCAATAATCAATTTTCATTAAATTCCATGTTTTCTAAAATTATTTTCAATAATTATTTTTACCTTTTGAAAATGATTTATTAGAGAAATTATTTTCCATTATTTTTTTCTAAATTCAATTGAATCTTCTAGTAGTTTTCCTAACAAGGTACATTTCTTAACATTCTACAAAACAAAAAAGAATGTTCATTTAACATTCACAACATTACATATTTACCCTTATCGTGATTTAATTTTCAATGAACTATAATTTTCTAGTCTATGAGGTTATTTTTAAAGAATATTATTTTCCTAATATTGTGGAAATTCATTATTTATAATATTTTCAAAATAAAAAAGGTTATAATAAAATTTTTATTTTTCAAAAATATATTTCTAAAGAAGAATGATATTTTCTTCAAACAATTAATTCAATGATTACTAAAAATTATCTTTATTCTAAGATAACATTATTTGGTGTGAACAATTCCTTAATAGGCATACAATCTATGTATACCATCGATAATATTATTCTAAATGGTTATTATTTTGATAGAATGATTTTAGAGAAACCTTTTTCTCTTGCTTGAGTTCTATTATTGTGAAACAAATAACATTACATAGTATATTCTATGATTAAATGATTTTGAAACATTTATCTCTTCCACATGTTTGGATAATATGAAATATTTGTGATACCCATTTCATTACATGGGTTATGATATAATGAATGTTTCTGATTTCGTGACACACATATGAATGATATTCTTATGTGATGGGTGTGAAATAAATCTCCCTCCGATGAATTTAGTAATGATTTATATCTCATGATATAAACTTGGATTGGATTTTGAGTGAACCCAATTTAGTAAGGTAATTTGTCTTCTAACGAGTTCATATGAATGAAACTTGGATACTATAATGTTATTTGAAATGAACATTGATTTAAATGATTGTATTTCAAGTAAACCTTAACCAATAAGATGATATTTAGAGTAAGAATTTACCAATATGATGGGATGGAAAGTAATCTCATTCCACTAATATAGCCTTGGAGGTGATCTTTGCCTACTATGGAAATCATTTCATCTATTTATGTGTGTTCCATTATTTCATTTAATATTATTATGTGATGATCACTAGGATTACTCTATTTATACCATTTTATTCAAGACTTATGATATAAAAATATATATTCCATGACAAATTATTTTTATCTTTTAAATGACTGGTATGATTTTGAAATGTTAACCATATGTTCGCATAGAATAATGTTCATGTTACTCTTATGTATCTTTTTAATTTAACCTTACTCGGAATTTGAGATCTCTATTTCTTATGTTTCCATTCCCTGGGTTATGATTAATGTTATTAAGTATGATTAGAAAATGGGAAGACATTTATGGGAAAAATATTATATATTTCACCATTTTATAAAATTTTGTTCTACGTTTCCAAATAGAGTAAACGATTACATTCTATGGGCATATTATTTTTCAATTTTTTGAATATTCATCTAAAATGATGTAATATCCATATATGATAAGCTA